>OY728137.1:620626021-622061253 GCA_963277665.1 Viscum album | reverse complement strand
TGTGTGGGGGGGGGGGGGTGTCTAGGTGGTGTGGGGGGGGGGGGGGTATCCAATGGGGGGGGGGGGGGTATCCAGGGGGCTGTAGGGGTGTGGGGGGGGGGGGACTGTCAAGGGGGTGGGCTGTACACTCCCTACGATACTCTATAAAAAAATTTGAATCACATATAACCAATGTATATTTGCTTTTGCACATTTAGACTTTTCTTGAAGTTCCTCACCAACACTCACTCTTACCCTTCCAAGAAGAAGTGATCTATGGAAATAAATATCACTCATGTTCTTATCCACTATCCATTTTGATCTCATACAATTTTATCATTTATACAACTCCATATCACCTAATGATATAACAAGGCTCAAAAACCCATGAGTAGTGTCCCATCAAAACTTGGTTAATATGCCTAAAAAATATACATAGGATCATATTTGTGACACACACAAGATTTTGTAAACATAGAAAATAATTTATGTACACCATGTATCACAACATAGAATTAGTTCTCAGTTATCCTCTCAAGGCATCAATAAGCTACATACCTTTCTCAAAATTTAGAGGTGTGTTTACAATTAGGTGTGTTTTTTTAGAATTCATGTATGATATTAAGAGTGGAAGATAATATTCGATCAACTTATGATACTTGGAGGTGTGTTTACAATTAGGTGTGTTGTGATTTATATGTATGATATTCATGGTTTAAACCAACAGTCTTATGGTTCATCTATAATAGGATTGAAGTATTGACACAATTGGATAGGGATGGGGTTCTTCCACCATAGTTGGGGGGTGGACACCCCACCCCCCTCGGATATCCTCCCACCCCCACCCCCACCCCTGGACATCCCCCCACCCCTGGACAACCCCCACACCCTTGGACAGTCCCCCTGGACACCACCCCATCCCCTGGACAACCTCACCCACTGAAAACCCCCCCAAGACACCCCACCCCCTTGACACACCACACCCCCCCCAGGATAGCCCCCACCCCCTTGGACAGACCCACCCCTATACACCCTGAACCACTTAGAAAGCCCCTCTAGACACCACCCCACCGCCTAGATACCTCCACCCCTTAGGACATCCCTCCACCCCCTTGGACAACCCCCACCCCCTAGACACCCCCTTATCCATTGGAAAACACTCTGACCCCCCTTGACAGCCCCCACTACCTAGAGAACCCAAAACCTAGAGACCCCCTACCCCCTTAGACAACCCCAAACCCCTAGGCCACCCCCACCCCCTAGAAAATACACCACACCTAGACACACCCACCCCCTTAAACACCCCCACCCCCATGGACACCCCGACCCCATTGGACACCCTCAACCCCCTGGACAACCCCCACCCCCAAGACACCACCCACCCCCTGGACACCCCCACACCCTAGAAAACCCGACACCCATAGACAGCCCACCACCTCCCTGGATATCCCCCACCACCTGGACACCCCTACCCCCTTGGACAGCCCCCCAAACCCTGAACACCCCCCACCCCAGGGACACCACATCACCCCCTAGACACCCCCACCCCTCGACACACCCGACCCCCATGGACAGCCCCGCACAACCCTAGATAACCCCCAACCCCTGGACACCCCTACCCCTTAAACACACCCCTACCCCATTGGACAAACCCCACCCCCTGGACATCCCCCACCCACCTCGACACCCCCACCCCTGGACACCCCCACCCCCCTGGACACCCCTACCCCCTTGGAAAACCCCCACCCCATAGACAACCCCCACCCCTAGACACCACTCCACCCCTAGACATCCCCACCCACATGGACATCCCCCCCACCCCCATGAACACCCCAACCCCCTGGACACCCCCCACCTCTGGACACCCCCACAACCCTGGACAGCCCCCACCCCCTGGACAACACCCCACCCCTGGACACCCCCACCCCTGGACACCCCCACCCCCCTAGACACCCCCACCCCACGGAAATCCTCCCAACCCCCTGGACACCCCACCCCCTGAACAAAACACCCCCATGGACATCCCCCAACCCCCTTGGATATCCCCCACCCCCTTACACCCCCAACCACCCAGACAACCCCCACCCCCAAGGACTACCCCCACCCCTGGAAACCTCGACCCCCCATGGACAGCCCCCAACCCCCTGGATATCCTCCACTCCTGGACACCCCCACCCCTGGACACCCCCACCCCCTAGACACACCCACCCCCATGGACAACCCCCACCCCTAGACATCCCCCCCACCCCGAGGACACCCCTACCCCCTTGGAAAGAACCGAAACCCCCATGGACAACCCCCACCCTTAGAAACTACCCTGCCCCTGGACACCCCCACCCCCTAGACACCCCCACCCCCATGAACATCCCCCACCCCTTGGACAGCCCCACCCCTTGGACACCCCTGAACACCTTGTATATACCCCAACCCCTTGGAAAACCCCCACCCCCAAGACACCACCCCACCCATTGGACACCCCACCCCTGGAAGACCCCCAACCCCCTCGACACCCCCACACTCTGGACACCCCTACCCCCTTGGACAACCCCAACCCCCTGAATAGCCCCCAACCCCCTGGACACCCCCACCCCCGAACACACCCCCACCACCTTGGAAATCCCCATATTCTAAATTCAATTTTTCATCCCATATTCTATATGTGTTATACATAATTAAATTCTATATGTAATGAATTCCGAATGGAATAAACTGTACATAATTCAGAAATATATAAATATAGAATGATATATAAGTATCACATCACATCAAATAAGATCCCTAACCATCATATAGAGGATATTGATGGAAGATATAGAGCCCATAATCATAAGAAGATAGTTCCAAGGGTGTTGGGTATTTTTAGGGTGCTTCTGTTTTGGTTTCAGTGTGATTCTGTATATTGTCTCTAAGAGTATTTTTTGGATTCTTTATATTGTATTGTGGGCATGAGTGTTTTCTTAGAATTATGTATTTTCAGGTATTAGATAATTATTTTATATTGTCTTTGTTTTATCTTAAAGTGTTGAATTCTTTATATTGGGGAGGGGAGGAAAGAGGGGATATAGGTTGTTGTGTAATTATGTACATGGTAGGCTTGTTGTGTAATTATATATAGGGTAGGAAAGAGGGAAGGATTCAAATCATAGTTTAATATATACCAATTGTTTATAAACAATTGGTATAAAGAAGAATGAATTATTTTATACCAACAGTTTTAGCTGAACCATTGGTAAAACACTATACCAACAGTTCACAAACTGTTGGTGTATAGGTTTTATATATAATATATACCAAGGGTTATACAAAAACCATTGGTAATGATATATTACAATGGTTTTTAAACCGTTGGTGTAGGTCATAGATTTATATTTACCAATGATTACAAACCATTGGTACTTCTGTATTGCAATAGTTTCCCAAAACCATAGGAATATTAGATTATTTACGGGTCTCACCCAATGGTTTCCTTGTAACCGTTGGTATAATCATATCCCTATAAATTATCACCCAATAGTTTTACAAATCATTGGTATAACATATATCAATGGTTTTTCATCCTATACCAATGGTTTTAAATCGTTGGGATATCCTTGTTTTCCAATAGTGGCAGTGGAGAAGTCGTTGTCACCATATATGTTTTAACAAATAACATTCATTTTACCATTTTGTAAAGAAAGTAAAATTCCTTGTATAGAAAAGATTACCTTTGAAACCTTTGAATGGGATTTTATATAGACATAAAATTTCATTTATAGTCCTTTTATATCCATATAAATAAATATGTAAATTAATATCATTAAGACAAAGATTGGATAATTAATTCTTTAAATGTTCTATGTGTCCAATAACACTTTGAACATTTAAATCTTAATCTACATGAATAAATAAATTCCATCAATATAAATAAAATAAGGATATGAAATTTCATAGTAGTTGTATATAAAACTTATAAAATAATATAGGTGGATATTATTAATAAATTCCTCAATGAAAGGAGATTGAGACGAAGTCCCTTGCCCTGAGTCTGACTTGTCTCGTTCGTTCGTTAATTTCCTAAATAATAAAATTAGGATAATTTATACTTTATTCAGAACAATTTCCAAGTTTATTATTCATTTTATATCACTTATTATCTTGTTATAACAAATAGTTAATTATTTTAGTTCATATTGGATGTTGTGTCAATGTTTGATACTTGGGTAAAAAATAAACTTGTTATTATTACAAATTTTCCATTTGTTCATAAGTCTATCATCTCCAAAATTATATTTATTATTCAAATATCCAATATATCCAAAATATATGTATTTGTAATAGTTCATAACATTTTGAGATAAGAAATTAAATGCACCATTCATGGTGACGGCAGGTCGTACATACACAGGAACACTACTTTCATTTATTTTTC
This sequence comes from Viscum album, assembly GCA_963277665.1. Lineage (NCBI taxonomy): Eukaryota > Viridiplantae > Streptophyta > Magnoliopsida > Santalales > Viscaceae > Viscum > Viscum album. Next base: position 622,056,866 of record OY728137.1, on the reverse strand, counting down.
ATATTAAAGGAATGAAAAATAAATGATTCATAGGTATGTTATACTTACAGTATAATATCTATGATATATATGTCACATAATTTCATTAATTATATCCTTTATACATTCCATGTATTACATGTTCGAGTCATATCACTTTGAGGGGGCGGTTGTCCGCACTTTCTCAAATGAAATTATCGTATTTACACATTATGGAAAGCATAGAGGTATGTTGTAAATAAAAATTACAGAATCATAGGAAAAATATAAATATAATATAAATGATATATAAATAATGTTCCATCATAATGGCCACCATGATAGGTGGTAGGGGAATATTGAACAATCATCATTTCGTGAGGCAATAGTTTTTCATACACAAGAGCAGTATATTCATATCCATTAGATGGAGGTTTGTGTAAGTTTAGTCGAATACCTATAATAACAACATACTATAATATTTATTATACTTGTATTGTTATTTAATAAATGAATAATAATATCAATGGGAGTGGAGAAGGAAAATAAAGGAAATGATCTTCAGAGAAGACGTTACTTTTAAAACGGGTAACTACTTTTGATTTGAGCCAAAATGCTCTCTTGAATTGTCTTCCACCCATGTTATGGCCTCTAAGAGGAAGTTAGGGATCTTGGGAGCATAATTTAGCATATTTTGGAAGAGAAAAGGAGATTTAGAGGTGTGAATAAGTGGTTAGAGGTGGGGGCATTTTATAAGAGGGAGGAGGGGCACTATAGGAATGTCTTGAAATATTAATTTATTATAAATTCAGTTTCGATTAAAAATGGTAAAAAGCTAATTTAATTAAAATCTATAATGTTTTTTGTTAGAATAAAAATCATCTAATAATTTTTAGACATTTTTTGAATTTTTTTATCCTTATAGTTTTGGTTTAATGCTTATTTTACCCTTTTTAATCTTAGAGTGATATCATGTTATTCACACATTGTGGGTTAATGGAATTACCATATAATGTAAAAAGACCCAAAATAAGGTAATTTGGAATTATTTTTACTTATCTTAACAATTTTTCAGTATGTAAGATTTTTAGGAATTTAATATCATTTAATAAACTATTTCATATTTTAAGTTATGAATTATGTCAATTTAAAACACTATTTGTACTTGACTTTTTTACAAATTAATAACAACTTGATTCCTTTGAACCAAGGGAATTTAATCAAATATAATATGTAAATATCATCCATAAAATTAGTCTATGACATCAAAATAAACAAATTACATTTATGTTAACATTTATAATATTATTTATTTGAATCCTTTGTCAATGAAGCTATCACTGCATCATCATTGTGTCATAATTAAATCTATTTATTTAATTTATAAAATTATAAATAAAATATGTTGATGTATGAAATATTTTTATACTTATAATTATCAATTATAATCAAATATATCACTTAAATAACCCCATAATAATTTTCTAAAAGATACATGTTTATGTTATATTTCTCTTTACTTTAAATTAATTCTTATAACATGTCATTATCACACCCAAGTGGCTCCATGTGGTCTCAAAATCGACCCAAGGATACCCATGATCGGAAATATCCCATCAAATAGGATTATGAGATAGGTTAGTGTAGTTTAATATTGTTATAATATTATTTTTTACCCATATTTACCATGGTAAATTAAATAATTACTAAAGTTACGATTCATAATGTCCAAAAATAAAAAATACCTATTGAAAAAATTTGGTCCCTATGATGAAAAATAAAGAATAATTATCTTAAAATTAAAAACATATAATTTTTATAAATTAATTTAAAATTAGTTCCCATTGAGAAAACCAAAAGACGAATTTTAAGAAGTAAAAACTATCAAAAGATTGACATGTGTTTATGTCCAATTTAAAAGTAAAATTACATAAAATGACCACCATTAGATTAAATTATAAAAACTTAATCCAATTAAACTTTAAAATCAATTCAAATTGTAATATAACTATATAAATAAATTAGACGAAAAGGCAGTTTTGAATTAAAATGTATTATTTTCAATATTCATTAAAAAAATGAACTTTATCAGAAAATTACCAACAATTTAACCAAAGAAAATGTTGATGTCCCAATTTTATATAATAAGTTTATTTTGTAAAATAGATATTATAAAAGTGAAAAAAATGATCTAAAATGGGTTCTCCATCAAAAGGAAGTAAAACTTCATTTTTAGAAAAAATCTGCTTTTATGACAAAAATTGAATTTGTTATTATATCATATCTTGAAAAAATAAGATGAATTTAAAACATTATATTTAATATATAAAATATATTTTTCATTAAATAAAAATCCATAAAGAGTGATATGATTTTATACACACAATTATTCTCTTTTAGATAGGTTTTCATAAAAACATATCCTTTTTATATTCATTTTTTTTATTTCCATTTCTAATAAATTTGGTAACAAATGAGTCATTAATTAAACATATGAAAAGAATATTTCAAAATTCTATTGATATTATTCATTTATACCATTCTAATGTCTATGAATTAACTACCATTTAAAATAATAATATTATTGTATTATTTTTCTCTATAACTCAATGTTGTGTGCAATATAAGATTTTGGGGAAACCTCTTGTTGCGTGTTGAGTAGGCTATCAAGAAAAATAACCCCCTTTAATGTAAAATTGATATGTTATTCATAAATATTAATAGACATGAAAATGTATTATTCTTTAAATACCTTGGTCGTTACACCAATAATTTTAGAACTAATTAAAATGTTAGTTTATTAAAAAAATCTGTTTGACATTTCTTTGAATCAATTATTTTCTAGGAGGATTCAGTTTGATCTAGAAATGAATATATAATATCATTTATTTAATTTATAAAAAATCTATTTATGTCATTAAAATAAGTATCCATTATAATTATACCCTACATATAAATTTAAATTATATAATATTTATTTCTCTTAAAAAAGTTTTTAGAAGATTAAGTATATTTATTTAAAAATTAAATTATCTAGCCTTTATAAATTTTAGTTGATAAAATGATTTGATAAATTGGACTGAGAATTATAAAATTATTAAAAAAGTATAATCTTAATATTTTCCATTGAAATTAATTTTATACGTTATAAATAAACTACCAAGTTAAAAGTAAATTATGGTAAAAGATATCAATTTAAACCAAAATTCATTAAAACACTCAATGATATCACAAAAAAGGATTGGTTGAGGGGAGTATAAGCCCAAACACATTTCCTTACAAATTTTTTCCATTTTTTTCTTTTGATATTTGGATAGTGACTATAACTTATTGAAAATGTTAAGGGTTACTCCCAAAACTACCCTTCTATTAACTTATAAAAGGGTAACATCTTCAAAAATTCAAGAATCAATTAACTTTTGAATTTCTGGTTGAAACTCATCCATTTTACCTCCTTTAAATCTTGTAAATGTAAAAAATATTCTTGTAAACAATATTTATCTGAATATCATAATTTATAAAACTATCCAAAAAAGAAGATAATAAGAGTTTTTTAGGTTTTTTGACAGTTCTAAATGACTTTAGCTGGTTTCACTATAGTTTTTGAAATCAATTATCAAATATCCAGTTGATAAACATTTAATGATTGTTTTTTGTGGTAGTTATATTATTTTATGATAAAATTTATGTCTAGTGTGGTGTTGTTTTAATTAGTGGTAGTTTTTCATGGTTCAAAATTTAGAAGTGGTTCTTCTGATTATAGAAGTTTTTATGAAAAAAATATATTTAAGAATGGTTTTTCTGATTAACGGTTGTTCTGTAGAGAAAAAAAATTTAGTTTTTGCTGAAGACACCACTAAATATTGAATTTTTTTACATTTTGTTTTGGTGTTTTAATCAATTATATTTTATTCAAAGTGGATAATACTTCCCCTAACTGAATAGTGGATGCTAAAATGACCACTAGTTATGAAGTTGCATAAATAATGGAATTTATTTTCTTCTAATAAAAAAAATTTACACAAGAAATATATACAAAAAACTGTAATCCAATTGAATATAGTAGAAATATTTACTCACATATATTAAAATACATTAAATTACATATAACTGAAAAATATTAATATACATAAAAGTTTAAAAAATGTATTGTTTCACAAAATTTGAATTTAAACATGGGACTCGACTACTCTACTCAGATGAATTCCTATCACCCTCTATTACACATTCATTTTCCTTCCCATTTACTCCCTCGACACTTCCTTCGCCTCATTATTTCATTTAATGCAGCAAACCACACATCAACAAAGAGCATATTCATTGAATAATAAATAAAATACAACTGAAAATATATATGATTTGATCCAAAGTCAGTTTATGTAATGCTGTAATAGTGAATAAATGGTATCCCTATGCATGACCTGAATTATCATAACATGAGATAACCTTATATGAATTGAAGGATACAAGACATGATTTGGTATGGACAACCCGAATTGTGTTATCATAACATCAAATAGCTTCAGTTGAGTTAGAATTCTACTATCTTTTGAACTAATTCATCCTTTCGACATGAGTTTCACGTTATGGTAACAATATCATCCAATAATTATATCCATGATGATAATTTTATCGATGAGTTAACTCTATTCCTAAACATGACATTGACATACTCAAAATGGAATTTGATTACAAATAATTAATTTAAATTTATATTGACCAATATTCCTTCAATTATATTAAGAGTATACACACTACATGTTATAAACATCTTATTCATTATAATAATTTTCTCATATATAATTGAAAGTATAAAAATCCACTAAATAGTGGGATTAATATATTTTTTATTGAAATAAAATCTACTTTATAACATCATAAACACAAATCCATGTTCTCTATGGTCAGCATTTTCATATTTATCACTCATAATCATCACTTTTTTAAAACTGGATAATGATTATTCGGATCTCCATTGTATAAATAATCCCTTATTTGAATCACAAAGAAACAAAAATCAATCCTTTAAAATCTATAAATATTTTACCTAAATTATTCAAATTTCATATCCACCAAAAACAATACTAAATTGTAATTTTTATATCGTAGAAAATTAGTATAATGATAGAAAAATATATCATGTTTTAAAAAATAGAAATTGTTATTAGGATAAATTAATGTCTCTAGAACCACTGGGTCGAGGACCACTTGTTTTGATCGTTGTCAAGATTTATACACTATAATTCAACTTTCAGATAAATATAATATAATAGAAGGAACATGACAAAGAAATACCCTGTTTAAAAACTTATCACCATGTTGTATTTTTATTTTGAAATACTAAATAGAGAAACTAATTAATATTCAGATTAAAATAGGTTAATTCATCTACGAAACACTAGAAAACAAAAAACATTGTGTGGTCTGGAAAAATCTTTATATCCTGAATGAAAAACTATTATAAATTGGAAGAATTAAAAATATGAAGAATTATTTATATATACTTATAATTTACTTTTTTAGTTTATAATAATTGTAAATTAAATCTCATAAGAGGATGAAATACTATGTGTTATCAAAATCATGATGTGGATTATTCCTTGATGGAATAATAAATGTTATCAGAATTATGTTGTGGGTTACTACTTATTAGGTTTGTTTTTTTCATGACTGGTTATTAGAATTACTTAAAAAACTTCTATTTTTATTCTTCTTATTCATCCTCTCTCACATGACATAAATTACCAATATCCTCAAGTACAAAAAATTAAGTCTATTGTCATTGATGGGGTTCACTATCACAAATTAATTCACCTTTATCACCCTTATCATACACATCTCTCAGTATATTGTGGAATATAATACTCAAAACATCATCCACTATATTATCAACAAAATAAACCATTTTTTATTGGGAAGACATAACATATGGATCATGTACTTCTTAATCACTAGTATCCACTAAAAAAGATAAATTGATATTAGTAAATCAAAATGAATCATTATTCATTCACATGATAATGTTGACATGATTATATTTTAATAACAAAAATTTAAATTTACCATGTTAATTTAAGTCGATAATATCAATCTGAACTCCATAGTAATATTAATATCAAAATGTGAATATAACAATGTTATTTTCTTTAAACCTTTCTCATTATCAATAGTATAAAACTTGAATCTACCATTATTGTAAGAATTGAATATCCTAGAATGATTCAATGGACCTTGAGCTAGAAAATTAAAATCATCAGATAGTTCATCTCGATTATAATGATTCACTATGTATGTATTTGTATATAAAGAATGTTATATAATTAACAATGATTTCAACATATTCAATCTATGTATCTAATTAAGTACCCATACAACATGGAAACCACTCAACAATTTCTTTGGTAACAACTATTTTTATCTTTTTTTCACTAGGTTTTTAGCACATAATGAAAAGTTTCATATGTTTTCATACTTATTTGATATAGGGATGAATAATATCAGTATACAGTAGCATATTTTTGTATGATTTTCTAAACTATACATATGTTAATGAAAATTAATAGACTTTTCCAACTTCTTGACATAATGTCAGATACATTTATGACTCATTATCTTCCTATATTTGACATGGATTATCATCAACATGAACTATTTAAATTAATATTGCCTTTGTCAAATCAAAATACTATGAACAGAAGGTTATAAACTCTTTAGTAAGGTGGCCTTCCATAATATAACCTTCTGGGTGAGATTTATTTTTCACACAAGACATAAAATGACCAAGATACATAATGATAAAAGGTGACAAATTAATAAAAATGATTCCAAATTTTGACTAAGAACACTATAATTTATTATTCAATTATATATTAAAATAAAATACCTCTCTATAGGATACATACATCGATAATGTACGGGACCTCCAATTCTAGCTTCTTCAAAAATATGCACCATCACATGAATCAGTACCGTTAAAAATGACGGGGCAAATAATATCTAAAAAATATATTCAATCCATATAATTCATTCTTGAAATTTAACTAATTAATTAGGGTTTAATTAATTCTCCAAAATCTATATATATAATTTGTAAAATTCAATCATATTGGTAATTATTTTTTTTAGGTAAGATATTATGGACTTCCAAATATGGAAACTACTCAATAAATACATGCATGTCATGAAATTTCAATCCATGTATCTTATGAATATTCAAATAAGCACATCTTGAAATTTTACTAAAATATACACCAAGAAATTTTATATTTTTCAATCATCAAAGGAAAAAATGTTCTTGATGGTTTTTCATTATGAATAGAGCTTTTAGATATTTCCCATTCTAATTTTTCCATAGATCATGAATGATATTAATTGATTATAATTCCTTAAAAACAATTAAATAATTCATTTGTTTACCATACTAATTAAGCAATTTAAATAAAAAATTATCACACACATTCATCATAATGTTCAAAATGTCATGATTATGGCATAAAAAATTAAAGTACCAATTTGGATGTTTTAAAAATATTGGTTTTCCTCCAATTTTGGGCTCCCATTATAACTACTCATGTTATAAGTATTTTACCACTTTCATTTAGTTGAAAATATTTTCCTAACTTTATAATAACATTTGATAATTGTGCAATGAACTAGGATCACAATATTAATTTTGGTGGTAGCCTCAGATAATTTTTTAAATTGAAACATGACATGTTAAAATGAAATCTTTGAGATGTATCAATGGATAACCTATGACACATGAAACATCATATTTCTATATTGTTATTCATTAATACTAAAAATAAATATTCCAAACTATGAAATACAAACTAGTGTGTACATTCTGACCAGAAAAATTTCCTCTTCCATGAAAATCTCCAATGGTCCATATAGGGGCACCAATAATTACAGACATTTTTAAGTTATATTCATCAAATATTTATACCCAATAATTAAAAATATCAAATAAATATTAATATATAGGATAAAGGTAGATATCAATCTAATTTATAGTCAATTGATTTGAAGGAATAATCATCAATATCATGAATGAATTCTATTTCATACCCATCGAGGGAGTTTGTTTATAATGGATCAAAACAAGTGGCCAAATGTTGCAATGAATTATTAAAGTCCCAAAAGTATTTAATCCATTATATTCTAATATAAAGCGTATATTTCATATATTATATTTTAAATTTAGATGTGATGAATCAATTTTCTACAACACCTTTGAATCTCTTGGATGTCCCATGAACTCATTATTATTATTATGAAAATAATCAAACTTTATATGTTTAGTTTCTACAAATGAAATAAAAAATTCTTTCAAATATGGTATTAATAGAAAATAATTGAAACCTCTACAATTTTTTTTCTTTGTAGTAGTATGTAGATTCAACATGAAATCATTATTTAATGATTTCTATTTAGAATTACTGTTCCTTTTTCACTTATCTCTGTTGAAATATTTATTCCAGTAATGAATAAAATTATAGGAACATACATTTAACTTCAAATAATTTAATATAAGACTAATAATAATCGTATTCATCACATAAAAAATATAAAGATATTATATTCAAAAAATTTATAAAATTTTTTTATTCCCATCAACATTTATTTATTTATAAATCGATATAAGTATTTTATGGGGTAAAAATTCTATAGAAATTAAAATTTAGAAAATTTAAAACATCCCTCATACAATCCCGGATTTTAATTTCCATCTAAATAAAAAATAATGGTTTTTTCTTAGTTTAATTTTACCTTGTTTTCGTATCCGCGACATCATCCATTAATATGTTATCATCTTGATATGGATATCTAATAGTTCAGAAAACATCATTCCTATATACAACATAAACAATTGAAACAATTTATGTGTTAAATTGATGATGATGTTTCTCTACTATTATGAAAGAATCATTTATCATGTTTTTAATTTCATTAAATACCACCAGGCCATTCACTTGTTCATTTTGACTATATAAGTAACTTCTCAAATTATTTATAATGTTCAATTTTGAAATCCAAATAAAAATAAATTAACCAGGAGGAATTTATTTCAATATGAATTACTAAAATACTTTATATCTCTTTAATCGTCGACTAAATTTTCAATTAGGACATGGAAATATTTTCCTTCCATCCACATATCTATTTTCAAATTGAAAATAAAAATAACTGTTCAAACTGATAACATACTGATATGAGTTATTTGGTAAGAAAATACAACTTTTATCCATATGTACATGACATAATACACTGACAAATGTAAAATATAATAATTTTATTATATATAAAATTAAAATAAAATTAATTTCAAAAAGGGAGAAAATTAAAATTTTATATTTTAGTGTAAACATACTAAGACATATAATTTATCCATTCACATGAAAATTTATTTATAAATTTATATTTACATATTATATAACAAATAAAACAAGAAATAAATATATTTTTAGAAACCATACACAAAATATATACTCAAAAACTCATTTGATGATTTTATTCACCATTTATAACAATAAACCAAACTATAACATAACCAAATATATCTAAAAAATAAATCAATCCATTTAAAAATTATTATTAATTTTTCTTATAATTGTAACATTAATTTTAGGAATTACGTCACCATTTACCCAATTAAACTTCTTTTTACCATGTAATTCCAATTTCCTTACCTCGAGACAATTTGAAATATAATTTTTATGACTTATCATTTCATGAAAAATAATTCTAAAAAAATTGAAATGAAATCTCAAATCCTTAATCTCAAACTAAAAATTTAATTCGTATTATCAATTCTTAATTTGAATGAAAAAACAAAAATAAATATCCTAGTGTCCATGATGTAACCTATATCAAACTAGAAAATTAATTTGACTAAGAATTGATCTGAAACTACAACAAAAAAAATTATTCATAAATATTATAAACTTTAATCATTGAAGGATAATTATAATAGGAAAATTAATAAATACAACTATATAGGAAAATTATTCCCTAAAATAGAGAAAATAATAAACTACATGTGACTAGAGTTTAATGATTGTAAGAGAGATTTCTTAAAATCATGGAGAGGTTCTAGTGGTATATATGTGCTGAGGGAATTAGATAGGGGGTCCAATATTGAAGAAAATAGGTAATATGTTCTAGTGTCAAGAAACCACTAATGGAGGATAAGAGGGGGTATGAGGTCACTAAGTTGTGAGGGGGAGACTCAGAGGGGTTCGAAATTCAGTGGTAGTAAGGATGAGTCCGAGGAACATCTACCACCCTTGGACTCATAGTGAGGGGGAGGCCCATGATAAGAGTCTTAGAATATCATCAAAAGGTTCTTAGGAGGAGGCTAAAGAAATTTTGTTTTAGAGTGGGTTATATAAATGACCCTTTAAAATGATATATTAACAGTTTAAAATAACACAACTCTAAAATAATTTTTAAAATCATTCAGAAATTGTTGTATACAAAACTATTAATAAATAATGACACATTAAAAAAACCTTTAGGGGAGGTATAATATAGTTTTCATTTTTTTGTTTAATAGACTACCTCAAAAAACATCCAAAATTTACTACAATTCTTGTAGTGTAATGTGACTTCCATGGAAAATTCAAGTACACTACTAAAGTATTATCAAATTCCTACCATATTTTATTTAATTATTTTATTTCAATTTTAATCTATCCACATCAACAAAATGATATTTTTATAAATTATATACATTAATATTGGTATTATCACTCTTTATTCATATACCCCACCCATTATGAAAAAAATTATTGTTTGTGTGTTGTAGAGACAACCACCTCCACGACACAACATGTGTCATTTTCCATAATAGAATTACAAAGACAGATATAATGATAGAATAAAAGTATAAATATTATTTTTATTATATCATTAAGTCAATGTTATGAAAAATCCGATAGCTTATTAATTATATGATCAAAACATGATCATTGTTAATTTGATCATTCGAAATAAGAATACTTAGAGAATAACTATTTATGAAAATTGTGTAATATTTACATATTCATTACTACATCTTTTATATCTTCCCATTTTAATAAATCAAACAAATTAACTCTAGATAATATAATTATTATTTTTATATAATGATATTACTACATAACCACCTCAAAATCATTTATAAAATCATGATATGCTCATGTTTGGTCTTGTTTAGCAAACTAATTAATAAATAATTTGAATTTAAGTTATGAATATCAATGGGTAAAATTTACAGGTATAATATAATTTAAATTTTATAAATTATTTTTATTATTCTGTTGATTTTATTATAATATTGAAATCATTAATTAAGAAAAAACACTTCGACTATTGAGAATCACTAAAACATGCTTGTTATCAATTTCAACCTCAAGGATAATGATTAAAAATACCATTAATGGAATTTTAAAATAAATAAATTATTATAAATAATTTATAACCATATATTTAATGATATAAAAATGATGAACATCAAAATATGAATAAATGCATACATTGCTGTTAAGAAACTCGTAAAGGTGGTCAAAAATAAAAACACATAATGTGGAATATCATAATAATTCTTGAAGAGAATTAAAAATTATACATAATATGAATTAAAATGGATATGATTATGTTGAATAATTAAGTGATTAGGATTTATATTTTTTTATTACATGATAATAATGTACATGCATGAATGTCAGGAAAAGCGGTGAGGTTTTTTGTCTTAAATTTCTATCATTGATACATTTTTTATATTATACACATAATTTAATTTTTTTAGTGCATATTCTTTATATAAGAGATATAATTTTTGGAATTACATTATAATAATGGAATTTGAAGTAAAATTGTAGCTCCTCAAGATTCTAAAATAAAATAACTATGATCGATAGCGTATAAGACATGCAACACCATGATTAGATGAGAAAGTTACACCCAAGACATTAAGATATATTTATTTTTGGATAAATTTAATCTCTTCAATATATTTTGGTATACACAACCATAATATTTTTATAATAGATAGTATAGAAGACACATAACCCAGAGATTTAACAAACAATGAAATTATATTATTTTAAATATGATTTTATTAAACTAGCCGATAAATTGGAAGGTATGAATAGTATTAACTACTATATGAAATATATATATATATATATATCATAATAAATATATATTTATATATAAATTCTTATTAAATAATCAATTAATTTTTTAGTGAAGTAATTTTATTCATCAAAAATATGTTTTCCTCAAAAATGATTTCTATTTATTTTTGTGGTAAAATATTATATTTGATTTTTATAAACTTTTAAAAATTAAATTCATTAAATAAACATAATTGTTTAAATATTCAGATCAAAATTAACTTAGGATATTTTTTTTCATATTTTAGAAAATTTTGAGTTTTTACTGATTAGTAAAAACTAAAGATTTTTGTAAAATTTTCATTTTTTTTCAATAAATTCAGTAAAATAAAACCCCGACTATTTTTAATATTTGATTTCAAGTGAAATAATTTTTATTTAGTCTAATTTAATGATCTTAATTTATTTCACATCATATTCATATTGGATTTTATTATATGTTTGGGGTTGGGTTTAAAAATAGTATTTTTATAAAAGCTATTTTAAAGTGCCTAAAGATTATACATTCTAATTAATTTAAAAAACCCATAATTAGGAATTTTTTGAATTAAATATATATTATAAATTTTTATAAATATGAACTCAAAATAATATAATAATTATTACTAGTCATTGAATTGATATGAAATCATATTTTTATGAAAAATTTACTTTCTCAAAACCCACAATTTCATCCTATTTTCGAGTTTAATTTTTTTTCAATTATTTTAGTTTAATTGGGTTAAGTAGTTTAAATATTTGGAATAAAAATAATTTATAATATCTTATATTAGAAAACTATTTTTTATAATGATAAATGGGAACAAAAATGTTTAATTACAAATTTTGTGGTGAAAACGGTTTTACTTGGGGATAAACTAAAAATATAACAGTCAAAATAACCTAAAAAGATTTCTAAAAATAAATTTATGGACATATTTCAACCAAATAATATCTATGTTTGGATAATGTTCCATTTTTTATCCTTTTGAATGTGAAAAAAGTTGGTACACCTTTTTCTTTTCAAAAAATACATGTGTTCCATTCACCACACTTCTAAAAGTCTACCCCTCTCCTTACACCATCACACCTTCAAAATGAGTTATATTAGACAATAAATACAGAAATATGTTCATAGATTCCATATACATGACCTATAATATTTTTTTCATCATAAAACTATTATCTGAATCCTTTTGGTGGTTACCTAAGGAGGATGTTCAAAGAAGAGGTATCATGCATAACTAAGAAAATTTATTTTATTCCGGCTTATACCTACAACAAATATTATCCAATTATGACTATATAATAAAACCATTTTATCCCATATAATGATATGTTATTATGTTAATTTAATATGACATAATCATTTCTAATTCCATCAAATGGGATACAAAATCATCATTCATGTGTACGGTGGACTACAACCTTGTGAATCGATGTCATTTGATTCTTATCATCACCTCTCACAACTTATTTTAATAATGTAATTAAAATATATATATTATATTTTTTTTAAATAATTATACTTTTTAAAATATTATACCACATACATATTTTTTAATTTACATCCATGGTGGATAAAATACCCTCACTCGTGTGTACGACGGACTATGGCCTCATGAAGCGATGTGAATAGTTTTTCACGAACGCTGTGCATGAAAGACAATAAGGATAATATTAATGAGTATAAGTGATATAAATGAAATAATTATGATATTCATTAAATATTTATCATTCTAAAAATATAATAAATTCCATTTAGATTTGTCTTTACCCTAACTGATAGATGATAACGTCGTTCATGTGTATGTATAGAAAACTGCCTCCCTAAAACACTATGATTTGTTTTCTCATAAGCACATCACAAGGATGATATATATAAGTATATTTCTAGATACAAATTATGATATTATTAACATTATGTAATGAAAAAATATCACTTATCATCATTACATAATGATCATTGAAAATTGGAAACGTTACTCATGCGTACATACAACCTACTGTCTCCATTGTTGTAACATAGTTCATTTTTCAAAACAATATTCCATGATTGTTTTTAAAAGTATAATTTAATTAAAAGTATGATAAATATTACTTTGATGAAATTATATTTATATTTAAATAATTTATTCTTTTTCCAAGGTCAACACGATGAATCCGTTTTGAAACAATGAACATAATGTCCTAAAAAACCTGACTTTGAATTAACAGATTAAGTATTTAAATTTAAATAAAATAAATTATTTAATTATTAATTATTTAACCAAAAAAATATTTTTATGAAATTTATTAATAGATAGAAGATCATTATATATGAGTTAAAGTAAATTTATGGAAATTATATACTTAATGTAAGGGTTTCTTTTCCCACTTTTTATTTCTTTAAGACATGTATCGTATTCACCAAATATTTATATTGTATGGTGAATATAATTCCCCCTTTAGAAGTAATAACATAAATACATTATAAATCATGGTATTTTAAGTTTCAATTTGAATTATTTCATTAAAGGGAATTTGACTTGAATTTTACCAAGGGGTAATGAATTTCATAACTCAATATCATTTCATTGGGTTACATTACTTATTCATGATGTTTGATATTTTATGATATTGTGTGTAATGAATTTTTATTGACACATGTTTTTTTCCAATTTTTTATGTGGATTTACATTTTACAAACATAATAAATTTAACAAATTGTTATCAAATTTAGTGGTATGATTCTTATAGGGGAAATTCATATCAAATTACCTTTCTTGATGCCATACATTTATAATGTAAACCTATATTAATTTATTTTGTTTATATAATTCCCTTTGAAATATTATATAATGGAAATAATTATATTCAGGAAAATTAATTTTTCATTTGATTTTATTCTTTGTTAGGGATTATAAATGAAGACTAACTAATGTGGAAAAGTATTTTTGTTACAATCTTATTTATTTCAGAATTATGTATGATCAAGGTTGTTTTTGAGGAATTAATGTGATATTATTTTCTTGAACCACACATTTTTTCTTCTCCTATGATTTTGAATGTGGTTAACATGTTTAATTTCCATTTCCTTTCTTATTTATTGATCCAAAATCGATAATGTTGTTTCTAAGTGATACTGATATTTTATTTTTTTATATTAGTTATCATTAAATTACATATCCATGTTTTATAATAAAATTGAAAATATTATTTCTAAAAAATAAATGATTTGATAAATAACTTTTTAATTTTCATTTAACTTATTTTAAATATTTTTTGTGTGAAAATTTATTAATGTTTTCCAAATGGGACACTTTTCACATCATTTTTCATATTTTTTTTTGAAATGAATGTTTCTTTTGAAAAATTTATGAGATGGCTTGATTTTCTATCCATAATTTATATTATTTTACATGATGTTTCCTTTATATTTTTGAAGATTGTTTTAGATAAATTTATTTTCATAATATTTTTGAATTTTATTTTTTTAATGTGATTATCAAAATATAAAGTTTATTTTCCTCAAAAATGATTTAAATTTTCTTTTAATGGAATTTCCATTCATCAACATTAAAAATAATTATTGTTAATTATGATCAAATTGGGATATATTGAAATGATATGATGATAATTATTTATGTAGATTGAATAACATTATTTCAATTTATTTTTATGGAACAAGTTTCTTATCCACAGGTTAATCATGTTTCAATGAGATTGACACATAATATATTTCTTTTCCATAGGTGGATCATGTTTCAAATAGATCATTATGGATCCCATTTATTCTCCATGGGAGAATATAGAAATTAATGAACAATTATCACTCTTTTGTCTAAAATCTAATGCCTATAAATATTTTATTCATGAATAGTACTCAGACATTATTGATGATCATGGGTGTTCCCAGATAGAGCCATCTGATCCTGTTATAGAATATATGATGGGTTCTTCCAGATATTATCATGTAATAATATTATATTTTAATTTATGGGTTCACCCAGATATTTATGCAATTCATTAGGTAATGTCCCATGTCCGTTATAGTGAAATCACCAATTTATTGGTGGGTTTCTCATATGGATATAATTTTTCTCCATTTTTTTGCATGGGTTTAAAAATAGTTAGGAATATGATGTTCTATGTTACCAAAAAAAATTATGCTTTAAAGGGGTTACAAATATTTCTTTTGATCAAAATAGATATCTAATAGATCATGATTACTGATTTGGATGAATATTTTCTTTTTATAAATCCTTATTCCATTTCTTAATGTTTCATGATCATGTTTTGGATGATTATAGATATTATTATGATATTATCATCCACTTTGATTATTTCATCATACACTTATCCTATTATTATTCTCATTGATGACATCCAATTTTTAATTCTTAGGCTTACCCTAACTAGGAATTTGATCTCACCCTTATTATGTTTCATTTTTACTAGGTTATAAAAATGTATAAGTAAATAATTTTGTTTGAAATAATTTCTAACACGATGATGATTATGGTAGATGTTGAATACTTATCTTGAAATATAAAAAACTATGTGTCATGAGAGATGATTTTCATCATTTTGAACCGGTTATTTGTAAAACTAAAATGTTAATATTTTGTCATAATTATCTAAAACTCTAAATGTAAAAGGTTCTTGGTTATGTAGGTGATCAGTATATCTATTTTATTTTTTAATAATTGGATGAAAATATTCGGGAATAGTTATTGGTATCATGCTGGAAATATAATGTTTCTGATTTTAGCATCAGGTTTGGGAGTGAAAATTCTAGGCAGTTACATTTGGTATCAGTGTAGTGTTTATATAATTTTGGATATTAGTATTTTTTCAGGTTATGTTATATTATGATTTATAGACAAAATTATAGGTGTACAAGATTTTGTTTGATTGTAAATTAAATGTCTGATGCACTCCTTTTGAGGTTATTTGGGATATATGGTCATTCATTTATGAAATGATTATAGTTTAAATTTGGTTATTATTGTTGAGATTAATTAATTATTTCATAATATGATGGTTTATAAATTTGGGATATAAATTATGATTTTATATACAATTTTATTTTTAGTTAATTTCTAAATATTGGAGAAATATATGGGTTTCAATTTGGGAACAAATTGGTTCCTTATAAGTTTGTTTTATTGACTAGGGCATGAAAATTAAGCTTGAATACTAATATTTTTGAGAACAAGATGAGATTGTGGTGGAAATTTATTAAAGGATGAAATTATATTCATCAAGTAAGTATATTTACTTATATTAAAACTCTATAATGTAATGTAATTTCTTAACTCTAGGAAAAGTATTTTGTAACAAAATTATATCTTTTTAACTGATATTTCTGATGAAATGAATTACCTTTCAACACCTATCTATTTTATGGTTTTGGGTTTGTTCACATTCTCATGATTATTAACATTTTTATGTTTAATGATATCTATTACTATACATCATTATTAGAAAATTAATCTTTTCTTCCATGTCCAAATCATTACTTCCCACCTATGTTCTCATATTTGGAATCCTTGAACGTGTTATTCCAGATGACCTTTGTACTTCCCTTTTCCTTCTTATCAAGATGATTTTTAACCCGTTTTACAATGTAACTTTCCAAAAAAGGTATTTCCAAGTATCTAACATTTTATTTGTCAAGATAATGTTTAAATTGTGAGGATGCAATTTATTAAAGAAGGGACGACGTGACACCCTAATATTTTAAACAAAGAAAACCAAATTTAATAGTGTATACGACACAGAACACCAAGCTTAGGTGGCAATGTAACACCTAATGAAATTAATATATATTTATTTATAAACAAATTTAATCTCTTCAATATCATTAAGTATACATAACCCCAATATTTTTATGCCCAATAACGTACAAGACATGAAACACCGAGCTTTAACAAAAGATGAATTAATATTATTTTAAATAAGACTATTACAACCAAGTCGTTAAATTAGAAGGTATGAATAATATTCACTAAATTATGATATATATATATATATATTTATTATATATAAATTTACTGTTAAATTCATAAAATATATTCAATAAAATTATAGTAATGTAATTTTATTCATCAAAAACATTTTTTCTTCAAAAATAATTACAATTGTTTTTTTTGTGAGAAAATACTATAAATAATATTTTGAAAATTTTTAAAAATAATTTGATAAAATGATTTTTTTAAAATCATCTTAAAAAAATTAACTTAGGGTGATATGTAGTGATTTTTTTGGAAAATATTTATTATTCACTAAATAGTGAAACTTTTTTTGTAAAACTATATTAAGTGTTCAGTAATTTAATCAATTTAAAAGTCCAAATATTATTTTAATTTTATTTAAAGTGATATAGGAAATATTTATTTATATTTAATCCACATAATTTATTTTTAATCATCTTCACATCTCAATTTATTATAATATTGTATTTTTGTTTAAAAACTGTATTTTTTTATGAATTTCAATAATGTACATAATCTTTCACATTTTAAATCAAATTAAACTAACCCTAATGATGAATGATTTGTATAAATTTTATATACTATATATATATAAACATTAATTTATATTCATATAATTATTATTACAATTCATTTAGTTAATATGAAATCATATTTTTCTTGAAGAATACACTTCTTAAAAATGTAATTTTTGATCACGTGTATGGGTTTAATTTTATATGTAAATTGTCCACTTAAATGAGTTGAATTTGTTAAAGTGGATTACATATTTGGAATCAGAATAATTCATATTATTTATTAATATTAATTTAATTTTATACTATAATTAATAGTGGAAACATTAAAACGCAATTACCACTATTATTGTAAAAATGGTTTTATCGACATTTAAACTAAAATGATAATGTCCAGAATGGCCTAAAAACTAATAAAAAAACTAATTTTTGGAAATATTTTGACATTATAATGTATAATTAGTGATAATGGTCCATTTTATATCCACATTAAATGTGAAAACTGTGGTTTAATCTTTTTCTTTTAAAAAATATGAAGTATTGCACTCATCCCACTAATAAAAGACCGCCCCCAATCCTCTCATATTTACACATTAAAAGACATTTTTCTTAGAAAATACCTATTAAAATATATTCCTAAAATTCCAACTGATGGTCGAAATCCATTACTTTTTTCATAAATTTATCCCATGTACCCTTATTGTGCATTCCTAAGGAGGTTGTCTGGAGAAGAAGTATCGTTCTAAACTAAGCGCCATTATTATATTCTTTCTTCCACCTCCTTAAAATATTTTAAATTATGAATATATAATAAAACATTTTATCATATATAATGAGATGTTATTAAGTTAATTTAATTTCATAATCCACTTCCTCTCCCCATGAATAGTATCCAAAATCATCATTTGTGCGTACATCAGACTACCACCTCAGAAACATATGTCATTTGTTTCTCATTATCGACTCTCATGGATTGTTTTAATGATAAAATTAAATTATATAAATGATTTAATTAATTAAACTTTTTAATTTTATATCAAATATACCTTCTTTATTTCCCTTATTTGGTGTATATGATAGAGTCGCTCTGGTGTATTTAGGACTACTACCTCGCAAAGAGATGTGATGCGTTTTTCACTAACGCATTACATGGAAGATAGTAAGGAAAATATTTATGAATCTATGTGATATAAATTAAATAATTATGATATTAATGACATATGTATCATTATTAAAAGACAATAAATATAATTTACCTTTACATTTCAACTTATTGAGAGATGATATCATTGTTTATGCGTGCGTATAGACTACCACCTTGACAAAGTGATGTGATTATTTTCACATCACCACATCACATGGATGATATAAATAAGTATATTAAATGGAAAAAAATTATTTATTCTATTTTTATAAATTTATAAATATAAAATATCACTTACATTCTTTCAAAACTGATTGTTGAAAAAAAGGAAATGTTACTTTTGTTCTCAAATGACCTACCCTCTCCATAAGTGTAACAAAGTTAATTTTTGAAAATCATATAATTTCATTGGTTTTAAAAGAATAATTTATTTATAAATATGATAAATATTTCATGATTTTCATTTTTTATATATTGGAACAATTTTTTCTTGGATCACCGTTAACACATTGAATGTGTTTTGAAACAATAAGCTAAACGTCCCCAAAACACCCGATATAAACATAACTGAATAATTTTTTAAATATAAAGAAAATATATTATTTTAGTGTAAGGTATTTAACCTATAAAAGTTTATTAAGAAATAAAATAATTGATATAATGTTATTTTATAAGATTTAAAGGACATGCTTGGAAAGTTTGGACTCGAGGTAAGGGTTTCTTGTCTCACATTTTATTTCAATGAGACATGTTCCATATTCAACAAATATTTATATTTCATAGTGAATATAATTCCAATTTGACATTTGATATCATGAATACTTCATTTATCATGGTATTTTATGTTTCAATTTTAATTATTTCATCCAAGGGGATTTGACATTATTATTACTAGGTGGTAAGGAATTTCATAACTCAATTTATTTTCATTAGGATATATTACTTCTTCAATGTATATGATATTATATGATTACGTGTTTAATTAATTTTAATCAGAATATATTGTTTTTACAAATATTTTATGTGTATCTAAATTTAATACAAATAATAAATTCATTTATTGATCATCAAGTTCAATGGTATGAATATTGTAAGGGTTATTCGTCTCGAATTCCCTTACATTAAGGCATAATTTTTTGATATACATATATATATATTCATTCATGTGGTGTATATACTATAATTTTAATTGAAATATTAGTAAAATCATTATGTTCATGATATTAAAACCATAATTTAAATTTATTCCTTCCTTGGACTTAAAATTTTAGAGTTACCAAAGCAGTAATAGATTTATGTTACAAAACCCTTTATTTCAGGATTTTTTACTTTCAATGTTCTTTTGGAAGGAATAATGTGATATTATTTTCTTGAAAAACATAAAATTTATTATCATATTTTTTATGAATTTATTTTAAATAATAAATTTAATTTTTTCCATTATTTATTCAAGAAATAGCATGATTGTCCTTGATAAGTGACACATATATTTTCTTTTATTTTAGTTTTGTTATCTTTATATTCCATATACATATTTTCTAAAATGTTTTAAAATTTATTATTTTATAAAAATAAAGGATTGTATAAAGTAATGTCTCAGGATATTTTACCTTCTTTTAAAAAGGTTTTATAAAGGATATTTCTTATTTTTTTTCCAGATGGGTCACTTTTAACTTCCTTTTTCAATTTTCTTTTAAAAGAATGATTATTTTTCACATTTATGACATTAAAATATTTTCCCCTAGTAATTTAAAATATTTTACATGAAATTTTCTTTATATATTTCCAATTTGTTTTTCAAAGAAAAGTATTTTCAAAATATCATTTAAATTTGAGTTTTTTATATTGATATTTAAGAGGAAAAGGTAATTTTTTCTAAAAATTGTTTCAAGTGTTACCCTATTTGTTAGTGTTTTTGAAAACAAAATTTTTATTTAATGGGTTATAATCATTCAATTGATATAAATTAATATAATATGTGAACATTGTAATATTTTAATTTAATATATGATATTCTGTAATTTTTTGAATTTTACTTCATAAAATCCATTAAAAATGTTTCATTCTTCCCAGAGTATGTTTAATATAAGGGATATTGATAACCTGAGTTTTCATTAATCAAGATATATTTTTTCATACATTATTGGGGTATCCTACCATAATATTTTCTCATATGGTATTTTATAATCCTCTTTTTGGAAATTATGTTTTTATACAAATGAATGTTTTTACAATTATTATAATGTCATTTTTGAACAAAAGTACTTTGAAAATATAAAAATGGATTATTCCTCTCACTTTAAAATATTTTCCTCCCCCTCATCATTTATCCAATATATAAAATATACATTTTCAAAGATCCATTATTGGAGATTATTCTCAAAGTAATGGTTTTTAAAATCTTTAATGTGACATTTTAGAAATTTATCATTGAAGATGGTATGTAAATTTATATTTTATTATTTTATTAAAAATATTTTCTAAAAAATACTATATATTGTCACTTCCATTTAACTTATAATATTCAAAAATATTTTCCATAGTAGTGATAATGTTTTATGATATAAATATAATTTATCATTTGGGGAATTGAACTTGCGGTATCAAACTATTCAATTTTTGATTGAATATTTTGGTATATCATTCAAATAATTCTATTAGATGGATATTTTTAATCTATGAGAACATCCTTATTTTTTTAGTTAGCTAAATTAGGCTTAAATTATTTTGAAACCATATACCTGTAATGACCATGATTTCCTCAGGCTATTCCTTCCTGAAAATGAAATGCTTGTGGTGCTCTTGGGGGTTGCATTGGGTTTTTGGGAGTTTTCCAAAAATATAGTTTCACAAAATGGTTACACCAAAGAGTTTCACTAAAACAATGGCACTGTGATAGTGGCACACTGAGATGGTGGCACTGTATTGGTGACACACCAAAATGGTGTTATCGTGATGGTGGAACCACAACGGTGGTACTGAAACGGTGATACACTGAAACAGTGCCACACTAAATGATGGATCACCATTTTCCAAACATCCAATTTTTCCCAATTTCTACCAGTTTTTAATGTTTCACCCCTCTTACATTTCATTTGACACAAACCTTGTTCAAAACCTTGTTTGGGTGTTTTTAAGGGAATTTCAAATGATACTAAGTATAACTTTCATATCATAATGCTCTGGGGAAATTGAAATATTCAAACTGTGTGATCTTGGCCACAATCCCACATTAATTTATTTTGAAAACCTTATTCCATTAATTTAGTATCTATGTCTTCAAAGCTGGGATCTTCACTTCCCCGTGTGTTTCTATTCCCTGTAGGTGCACGTAGAGCTATCTCTTACTTTGGAGTCATGTGTTTTGTTGTATCCTTCGATAGATATTTCATATGATTTTTTCCTTGGAGTCTTTCTAATACTTGTGAGACCCCCTATTTTAGCGCAAAGAGGGGTTTTGGTGGCCTATTTTTTCTGCTAGGGATTATTCTACCTCTCTTTATTTGTGCAGCATGCACAGTGGGTGTAGTAATGTTTCTTTGTGAAGAACAACTGAATAATTTTTCCTTTACAAGTAATAAATGAGGGGAAGTGAATATGACGATAAAAAGATAATAGGGGTCAATTAAATAATGACAGAGAAGTGATGATGGTACGTATGTTTCTTGAATTATTATCCATGAACCTTTTTTTGAATTGTATGGGCTGTAAGGCCTTCTAAAAATCATGGTCATTGGTGGTATTTTCTTTTACACTTGTGGTGCTATGTATTTTTGGGGTGATTCTTAGATGAATGAATGTAACATGAAATTTGATTAATAATGTATACGTTGTTAAAAAATGGATTCCCCAGGATCAAACTTATTCAGTGATAACCCCTATTATTTAATGTGAAATTAAATAACCCCTATTGGCTAAATATGAATATGCTCGGCTTTCTGGTGTGGATGTGTGCTATTTTTTCTCGGGTTTAACCCTTGTGTGGTTTGTGTGGTGCTATTGTGAGAGGAATGGTTGTGGGTACCAGGGGGTGGATAATGGGGTCGGTCCTCTGAATATAGAAGGGTATGTTTGTGCAGTAGGGATGCTACTTGGTGGTATTTTGAAGAGGGATTTGTGTATGGGGGGGGGGGTACATGATGTGTGATGGAAGCTCAAGTTGAGATATTGATTGATTATGTAATGGATGAGGTTTTTGGCAGTGTTAATGCCTTTGGTTTATGTTGTGGCCATCAGACGTGTTTGTAATGTCAGACTCTAATGTGGTTTTATGCTATTTGTGCAGTGGGACTATGGCTTGGTTTTGGCTTGTTATGTTTGGTCTGGATATGGATGGTAGTTTCCTTGAGTAGTGATAGAATAAATTAATCTTAACCCAAAAATTAATGAATTGAATGTAGTAAAATGAAAAGGGGTTAGGATTGTGTTTAATTATGGCGGTTTGTGTGGTTGTGCATATAGGGGTAGCAACAAATGTGGTTCTGTGTAGGATGGTTGTTTTTTTGAAACTCATAGGTTGCGATGAGTGTTTGATTACCTATATGTATTTATTTTAGTTCCTTCTGATTTCTATACGCACCCACCCTTGTTAAGCACCATGCTACTAACACCCCCATTTCGTGGTTTAGGGTGTCCTTCCTAACATCCCGATGGGAGGACAGATGGATGGTTACTGACTTTCAACCTTGAACCCTATTATGGGTTCTTACCGATCGAGTGTATCCAAGAAGGCTATAATGGCCTGAGGTTTACCATAGTCTAAGATCCTTCGGGCAATTTTTGTTGTGGAAAAGGGTCCTAGGTGTTTTTAGGCCAGGATTGTTTTCCAAAGTGTCTTTAGGATGAGGCCCAGGTGTCTTCGAACGAGAGGTGTTGTTTTTGTGGTCCAGGTGTCTGCGGGTAGGATGTGTGGTGTGGCTGTGGCCCAGGTGTTTACAGGTGGTATTTGTATGTGGTTTAGTTCCTAGGTGTGTGCATGAAGGTTGTGGTAGTGGGACTGAATTTTGGAAGAGTGGTAGCGTCAATACATTAGCCATTAGGATTGAGCATATAACCATTGAGAAAGTGATTTGGGATATCCAAATGTTTATGTGATTATACTACTACTTTACTTGAGTTTCATTATTTGGTGAGTGTTCCTTAGTGATGATGGGTTGGTTATTAATCCTTGGTAGGTGCTTTTAGGTTCTATCATTCTCTAATAGGGGCCTTAGTATGTTCCCCCACTTGTGCATGGGTGGTTTTAGTTTTCCTACTAGGTATACTCGTATACTATCCCTATGTTTGTGTAACTATTTTTAGGTTTCCAAGAGAACATTGGGGACCGTGATAAAATTTACTAGCTTATGTGTGGGAAGATTTGTTGTAGTGATTCTTAATCTGTTTATTTTGGTACATTCTTTGGTGATCTAGTTTTACATGAGTGGCATTTTATAGTTAAATCATCTTTGGGTTTGATTTTGGTTTCCTTTATATAAAAGTTTGGTGTTATTTGGGATTTTTAGCATCTTATCTCTTGATCATGTTTTCAATAAAAAGGTAATGCCTTCCATTTTGTGCGAGATTCTATATCCTTGGTTCTAGTTTCCACTCTAGAGCCTATTTAACGTGGGACTCAATGGTCATTATCTCTCTTTCATCTTGGATAAGGAAGGGCGTGACTCTTTTATGTCCCTCCCCTCATCTTGAAGTATATGGGTTTTGATAGATTGATATTATAGGTGATGGTTGAGACATTCGATGGTGTTTAGAGATAGCAATAGAGAGGATTTCATGGGATGATAGGGTAATGATATTATGAAATATTGGTGCTTTAAACTGTCTAGGGAAGACCGATTATGACACTAGATTTTAGGGCCCCCATGACCGATACAAGGACACTACAACTATCAATCAATATAGTGAGGCTATATTTATTATAGGGTAGAGAACCTAGGAAAGGTACATGAAACATAATGACTTGTGTGTCTTGGGTTTTTGGGGAATTTAAAATAATGAAAGAGTTGAAATAAATCTGAAAAGAAAATTTCCATACTACCGAGGATTAGGAGTTACTTTTTTTACCTTTTTCAATTATAGAATTCGGAAATCACCCATGTGTGGTACGAGTAGTAAGGCCCACCAGAATGACTTGGTTGAACAGTGGAGGGATGATCGATAGGAGGAATATGACTTATAGAAAAAGACCCTTCTTACAATCTAGTGGCATACCCTAGGGATATACAAAGGATGAACTTTAGACTTATAGATAGAGGGCTGGATTGAGGAGTTGATAATCACCTTTACCTTGATTCATTCCTTGAGGGAGTAATGGATTTCTTTGGTAGTGAGCTGGACTTGAGGAGTGGTGTGTTAGTGGTGGATGCTTTACCTCAGAGAGAGGAAGGAGACTGATGTCTCGTGGGATGAAATTGAGAAGGAGTTTCGTGCAACATTTCTTTCTTCGATGATGAAGTCTAAGAAGATCCAAGAGATGCTTTCCCCCTAGAATGGGAGTATGTAGGTGAGGGAAATGGGGATCAAGTTCAAGGATATTCTACGATTTCCTCTCGATCTCTTTTTGGATAAGGAGTCGCAGGCGAGACGCTTGGAGAGGGCACTCCGACCTCCTATTTAGTATAATGTCACTCCCTTTACCCAACCTATATACATAGAATTTTAGAAGAAGGATGAAGTATTGGAGAGGATGAAATCTCAGGGAGGTGTACCTTGAGAGGAGAGACAACCGATTTTATCAAAGGAGAAGGTAGTTAGTAGTAAGTCTCTGATGTCTAGGCCTTCTAGGTTTCTTCCTACAGAGAGTAGACCTCAACAATTCTAGTTCTGATCTCTTAGTCCGCAGCCCTTCCCCATGGGCCTGAAACTTAGGTGATTTGTCTATTGAGGACATAGAAATATTTGAATCCAGTGCCTAGTTCTAGCTCATTATGTTGTTCTTGGATAGGTGCAGCGCCCACCTCATTTGAAAAAGTCACTGGTCATACCTTTCCAACAATAGGGGCCACAAGATCCTTCTCCCCTAAGGGTAGATGGTGTTAGAGGGGTCCAACCTCATAGTGATCCTCAAGGAACTCGACCAGGGAATGATCGGGGAGGTAGTCGATAGTAGAGGGTTAGAAGAGATGGGAATGGGCACTGGCACACCACCAAGGCAGTAGTTCCATCAAGACCAAAGGTTTTTTCAGGTATGAACAATTTTTTAGTACTCTTGCATGTTTTTTTCTGACCCAAGAGGTTCCCACTCCTTTATTACACCTATTCTATCCTGTTCCTTGGGATTATAAGTAGAGAGACCTTTCGTTACCCTGGTGTTGAGAACACCATTGGGAGGTTTGACCAGTCTGTTTTATTTTTTTTGGGGATGGAGACTGATGTTGGGGCCGCATTAGTCCATAGGGGATCTTCCTCTACTACAAATGAAACCATAAAATGTCATCCTTGGTGTCAATTGGATATTCTATAAGCACATCATTATCAACTACCTCTAGTGGAGATTCATGTTTTCAGTTATTGATGACCATCATTTTGATTTTGTTAGCGAATTCAGTTGTTCAGAGGGTAACTGGCATGTGTAGCCTCTTATTTCTATATTATCCAAGCTGTCAGAGGGGTCAATATTTGTAGATATTGTGGAGGTTATAAAATTTGTGAGAGAGTTATTGGATGTTTCCTTAAAAAGGTTGCGACTCTACCATCTTGACATGACGTTGAGTATGAAATAGACATGCAATTCGGTGCCTTTACGATTTCAATGTCTCCATACCGGATGATGCCTTCAGACTTGAAGGAGTTGTAGATTCAGGTTGACAAATTGATGATTAACGGTTTCATCTAGCCGAGTGTGTCACCGTGGGGTGCTCCAATCTTGTTCGTGAAGAAGGAAGATTGTGGCCTAAGGATGTTCATAGACTAGTAGATACTGAATCAGGTAACAGAAAAGAACAATTAGACTCTCCTGAGAATAGACGATATTTTTGACCAGTAAAGGGGAGAAGATTGCTTCTACAAGATTGATCTACGATCTGGATATCACTAGTTGAGGGTTAAGGAGGGTGAAATCCTGAATATTTCTTTCAGTTAAAGGTATGGGAACTTCAAGTTTATGGTCAGGCCCTTTGGTGTTACGAATGTACCAACCATGTTCATGGGGCTCATGAACTCTCTCTTTCAAATGTTTGGGGACTAGTTTTTTATCTTTTTTATAGACGATATTTAGGTTTACTCAAAATTATAGGAGGATCATGATGGGCTCCTCAAGATAATCTTGGAGGTCCTCCGGAACCACTAACTATATAGAAACTTGTCCAAGTTCAAGTTCTGGATGTGATAGGTGAGTATCCTTGGACATGTGGTCTCTCAGCAAGAGAAAATAAATAAAACATCAAAGGCCAAGGAGGTTTTTTCTTGTGAATATCCCAAGAATGAGGTAGAGGTTTACAGTTTCATTAGTTCGGTGGGATATTACCTGAGGTTCATACCAGACTTCTCACGAGTTTCATCTCTATTGAAAACTTTGACTAGGAAAGACCCAACCTTTTTGTGGAGTGAGCAGCTTCAGATAGATTTCAAATATCTGAAGGGGATGTTGGTTAGTGTTCCAGTGCACAGGTTTCTAGAGGAAGGGGTGACATTCTATGTGTTATGTGACACTTCAAGTCTAGGCTTGGTATGTGTGCTGATGTAGTAGTGGAGAGTGATCTTTTATGGGTCTAGTTAGTTACGTCCACATGAACATAACTATTCCACCCATGATCTAGAGCCTACAATGGTCCTATTCATACTGATGTTCTGGGGACATTACCTCATCAGGTATTTCTTTGTGGTATTCAAATATCACAATAACTTGAGGTATATATTCTCATAGGAAGACCTGAATATACAGAATCAAAGGTGGATGGAGTTTCCCCAGGACTAATTCTTTATGATCTCTTACCCCTCAGGAAAGGGGAACATGGTGGCTGATGCCTTAATCGGGAATTCATAGAAGGAGGTAGTTCATTAATCCACGGATGATTAGAAGGAAATAGAGGTGTTGGGCACTTTGAATCTGGATGCAAGAGTGGGTGGAGGCATAGACGGTCTATTTCAGATGACAGTCAATATTCCATGGCGCTATAGGTGGATGAGTCTCAGTGTAGATACTTAGAGAGTGAATTAATGCATGAACGTTCTATTTAGGGTGATGATACGAAGGGATGTTCAGAGGATAGTTAGAAATAGATGTTGTTCTGTGGGAAGCTATTTTACCTAGTGGAAATGCATGGGGAGTTCTCTGTGAGTTCCCTAGATTACCCTTGGTGGTTCATCCAAGAGTTTCTAAAATCTATCGAGGCTTGAGGGAACAATTTTGGGGGCCTGGGGTAAAAATGGAAGTGGTGAAGTTTGTTTAAAGGTTCCTACTGTGTCAGAAAGTGAATGATGAGAACCATGATCTCGATGGTCAATTGCATCCCATAGATATGGTTGAGAGGATATGGGATGGAATCCTGATTGATTTATTCCTAGGATTACCCCGGACTCAGGAAGGATGTGATACTCTTGGGGTAGTACTACATCAGTTGATGAAATCATCTCACTTCTTAGTGATCAAGGAGTCTAGGATAGTGGATGACTTAGCACATGGGCATGTGGATGAGGCAGTGCGGCTGCATAGAGTTTCAAGATCCATTATCTCATATCAGAATGCATGTTTTACGTCATGAGCCTAGAGTGGATTGCATCATTCTTTTATCTCACAGTTATGCCTCAACATTTCTTTCCACCATCAGACGAATGAAATGATAGAGATGACCATACATTGGAGTACAAGTTACAATTAGGTGTTTTGGACTTTAGTGGGTCTTGGGTAGGACATTTTTTCTTGTCGTAGTTTTATTAAAATAATATCTATCACTCCTTCATTGGTATGGATCCATTCAAAATTTAATATGGTAGGTTGTTTGGTTCACCATTATGATGGATAGAAGTTGGGGAGGAATCTATTCTTGGTCTAGATGGGTTACATAGTACGACAAAGAAGGTGTAGCTTGTTTGTGAGAGGATGAAGGAAACACAAGACAAAAAACGTGATATGATGATCGTAGGAGGAGGCATTTAGAGTTCGAGATTGGGGAAGATTTATTCTTGGAGGTTTTCCCTCGACGTGGGTAGTGTAGTTTTTGTAGAGTGATCAATCATTCTCCCAAGTTCATCGAACCATTTGAGGTGTTGGGACGAGTTGGTGAGGTGGATTATCAACTGGCATTGCAGCCACTATTGGAGATGATCCATTAAGTCTTACATGTCTCTCATCAATATTGGTATATACATGATGAATCCAACATCATTGACTAGGGAGAGTTGGATATCGAGGACAATGCGATGTTTTTTGAGCGGAAAGTAAGAATCGAGGATCCTAAGGAGAAGGTGCTTTATGGATGGACCATTTCTTTGGATCGTGTGTTATGGAGATATAGTGGCTTCTAGGAGAGTACATTAGAGCGAGAGGCACATATGTGTGCCCAGTTCCTAGAGTTTTTCTGACTTTTTCTATTTTTATTTTTATTTTCTTTTTTTATGATGTAATGATTAACCTCGTTTACTATGATAGGAGTTGTTTCCCTATTATTTGAATGTGTTTGAAAAGTAATAACTGTGGAAATGGGAGGACCTAATCTCAAATTAGGATACATTAATGTGGAATCAATTGAACCCATGCGGGCGAGTCAATGCTGCCCAATGAAGATAGTATCTGTACGTGGAGAAAAGATATCATAATCCATGTGTATATATAATGTGAACTTTGGTGTTATTGTGGTTCTTTGGGGAAGTAGCGGTCAATGAAGTGTTCTTGGATGTTGATGTTTTCTCTCCATTTTTCGAACAACACAGGGTGATTTGTCCCTAAGAGGTATCTTATATGGTGGTTGTTCAGACCCCTCTTTTTCTGGGTTTTGTTTTAAATTATTTGGGATGATAATAGATTGATAAGCATCTGATGTAATGACTTGGATTTCCCTAGGGAATTCCTTTGTGAAAATCCCATGCTGGTGGTGTTTTTGGGGGTCACAATGGTTTATTTTAGGAGTTTTCCAAAAACCATGTTTCTGTAAATGGTTTCACCAATATGGTGGCACCGTGACAATGGCACATTGAGATAGTGGTGCCGTAATTATGGAATACTGATAGGGTGGCACCGTAATGGTGGCACTGTGATGGTGGCACACCAAAACTACGACACACCAAAACTGTGGAACCATTATCATGGAATAGATACCGTGGCACAATTAAATGGTGGAATACTAGACAGTGGCTCACCCTTTTCCAAATTTCGGGTTTCTTCCACGTTTCTTCTAGTTCTTCCAGTTTCTACCCTCTTACATTTAATTTGACGTAAAGTGAGTTTAAAGCCCTATTTGCGAATTTTTAAGGGAGTTTAAAATGATAATAAGTATACCTTTAATATCCTCACTCTCCAAGGACATTAAAATATTCAATCTATGTGATCTTGAACAGGATCCCACGTTAATGACTTTTAAAACCGTTCTTCCTTTAATATAGGATCTGACTATAAAATATTTGATCATAAATTCTCACTATGCTTCTATTCTTTTTTGGTGTTCCAAGAGCCTTACCTTTCCATGGAGTTGTGTGTTTTTCGGAACCCACCGATCGATCATTCCATAGGGTTTTTTTCTTATATTTTTCCTAACGCTTGCACGACACCTTATTTTGGAAGAAATAGGAGTTTTGGTCTCCTATTGTTTCAAGTAGGAATTCTTCATCCTCTAATTATTTATGTATCATGTGGGGTGGGTGTAGTAATGTTTCTTCATGAATAATAGTTGAATTCTTTTTCGATGACAAGTTATAAATGAGGGATGTGAATATGATTATCAAAATATAAAAGGGCTCAATAAAATAATGGAATGGAACTGAATATGTTAAATATACTATTTTAATTGTTATCCATGATCCTTGTTTTTAATTGTATGGGATATAAGCCTTATAAAAATCATGGTCATTGGTGGCCTTTTATTGCATACAGGTGGTGTTCAGTATTTCTTTGGTGATTCTTCGATAAATATCAATAACAAGAAATTTAATTAATCACGCATACTTTGTTAAAAAAATGGATTCCCCAAGATCAAACATATTATTTTATAACCCATGGTATTTAAAGTGAAATTAAATAACCCCTATTAGATAAATTTGAATATGACCAGCTTGATGGTGTGGCTGTATTTTGTGTTTTATTGGCTTCGAGCCTTGTGTGGGTTGCATGGTGCTATTGTGGGAGGCATGGTTGTAGGTACCAAGGGTGGATATAGGGGTTGATCTTGTGAATGAGGAAGGGTATGTTTGTGCATTGATGGTACTGTTTGGTGGTGTTTTGTTATGGAAATTTTTTATGGTGTGGTACAAGAGGTGTGATGGAATCTACGGTTGAGAGATTGATTGATTCTGAAATGGATGAACCTGCAGGCACTAGGATTTCCTTTGGTTAATGTTGTGGCCATAGAACATGTTTGTGAAATGGGACTCTGATGTGGTTATGTGTTGTTTGTTCAGTGATACTACGAATTGTTTTGGCTTCTTGTGTTGGGTATGGTTGTGGATAGTAATTTCCTTGGGTAGTGATGGAATAAATTAAAGTGAACCCCTTACTTAATTAATGGAAAGTGGTTAAATGAAAATGGGGCATGCATGTGTTTTATTGTGGATGTTTGTGTGGTTGTGCATATAGGGGTAGCAGCAAATGTGGTTCTATGTGGGTTGATAGTTTGTTTTAATCCCATATGTTAGGATGAGTGTTTTATTAACTATATATTTAAGTTGTAGTTCCTTGTGATTTCTAGAAAAACCCTCTCTTTTTTAGTCCCATTTATCAAAAAAACCCATTTCATGGGGAGGGTGTATTTTCCAACCTCCCAGTTATAGAATTGATGGATGGTTACTGACTTTATTCCTTGCACCATCTTCCGGGTTGTTACCAATCTAGAATATCTGGGAAGGCTATAATGGCTTGATGTTTACCATATTCCAAGATCCTTCAGGCATGTTTTGTTGTGGGAGAGGGGGCCAAGTGTTTTTGGGATATGATTTTTTCCCAAGTTTCTTATGGATGAGTCCCATGTGTCTTCGGGTGAGAGGTGTGGTAGTTTTGGCCATAGTGTCTGTGGGTGAGATGTGTGGTGTGGTTGTGGCCAAGGTGTCCATGGGCAGGATTTGTGTGTGGTTTGAGGCCCATGTGTGTGCAGACAGGTTGTGGTAGTGGGACTGCATTTAGGAAGAGTGGTAGTATCAAGCCATTAGACGTTAGGAATGAGAAACTAACTATTGGGAATGTGGTGTGGGGTACCCAATTTTCGATGTTATTCTACTACTACTTAAGTTGAATAATGTTATTTGGTTGCTTTTCCTTGGTGAGGCTAGGCTGGCTATTACTCCTTGGTTGGTTATTAGAGGCTTTAATGTTCTCTCACAGGGGAGTTAGTATGTTCCTCCATGTGTGCACATGTGTCTTTAGTTTTCCAACAGGGTATTCTTGTATACTCACCCTATGTTTGTGGAAATGTTTTCAAGTTTCTAGGAGGAAATTGGGGGCTGTTCTCAACTTTACTTGCTTGGTCCTTTGGATAGTTTATGTGGAGATGCTTATTCTCTTTCTTTTGTAACTTTATTTAGGGATTTGGTTGTAATTTTGATGTATTTTATGTTTAATTCATGCATGGGTTTTATTTTGGTTTCCTTTATATAAATGTTTCATGTTGTTCAGGATTTTTATAGTCTTATTTTCCAATCCTATTTTCATTAAAAATGGAAATTCCTTCAATTTTTTGTGAGATTCTATACCCTTTATTCTAGTCGCCACACTAGGGCCTATTAAAGGTGGAATTTCTGGGTTATTATCTCTCCTTCATCTTAGAAAAGGAAAGGTGTGACACTTTTCTGTCCATTCCACCATCTTGATGAAGGCGGGTCGTGACACTACCATATTTATGTGGATGAATTATTATCATGTTATTTTTGTATTGAATTAGTTGTATAATTTTTGATCTACAATATATGAACATAAAATTTTAAATTATTAAAATTAGATGATGACCTCCTAGAAAGAATTTTATTTTATATAAATGGGAAAAATATTGATATTCTTGACCATTATTTTCTACTAACATAGATTGACTATGTATTGTAATTTTTTATATTTTATTATCTAGAAAACCATGATTTTAAATTGTATGTGTATCGTAAGAGAATGTCTTAAAACAACCTATTTAATCTTTTGGTGAAAAAATTAGACTTAATTAGTAGATTGGTGGGGACCATCACTTTATAGACCCTTGATGCAACAACAGGTCGGAGGAGGTAAAATAGGTTTGGTTATTTGGTGTATTCTATCCCAATTTAGTAAGATGTCTTAATTGCGATCTCGATGACAAGTAAGTGCCTTTGTATAAGTAACTAATAGTAGGTTTTTGATGTTCAACATTTTGAATTAAACTTGTATAAGATTAGTATTATTAATTTCTACCTTTTAATTTATCTTAATGGATATAGAAATATTTTAGTTTCATGTTTATTATAGATTCATGTTATTTACATGTTCCTTCTATAATATTCATTACATTTTCATTCCATGATCGATTCTGTTGTATGTTTTCTCTTACTGAGCATTTGAGATCACTACACTCTTATGTTTCCATTTCCCCAGTTTATAAATAAATGTAGCACATATGAAATGTTTATAAGGATAACATGTGTGTAAGAATTTTTGGGATATTTTTAAGGTTTTTCATGAATTATGTAGTTTATTATATATGAAGAAAAAAATTAAATTAATTGAGAAAAAATGGGACTCATTTATTTATGATGTGTTCAAATTATATAAATCTATAAAACTAAAAGGATCTTTAATATATAATAGATTCAATAATTTTCATTGATTTTTTAATTACATATTGTTAAGTCTTGTCTTTTACACCTAGAATCAAATAATTAATGTAATGTATGAGTTTATGGAACTAAATTTGGGAGTGTGGGACCAAAGAATCATTTTTTTTATCAAAAAAAGGTTTAGATAACTTTTCATATTAGGATGTTTATTAGGGATAATTAAAAGGTTTAGAAGTTAAAGTTTTTTCTTAGTTTCAAAGGTATAGGTAACCCTTTTGGACATGTATATTATTTACTATTAAGGGGGAAATGCACATTTTATTTGGGGATTAGGGATAGAGAATCCTGGTGAAAACCCTAAATATGACTCTATGTATAGGATGACATATTTTTGTTTTGGTAAAGTACTATTTATGTGGTTATCATAGAAATTATATGGTTGTATAGATATAGGAAAGTGGGTGATATAATGTCAAAGATTCACCTAGGGATAATAAAAAAAGGTTGGTGGAGCATTGACTCAATTATAACTCTAGTGCATGGTGAATGGACCTGAAATTACACACCTAACTAGATACTACAAGGGGGTATGATTTGGTTAATTCCATTATAGTCATGAACCATTATGAATGATTTTATAATTATGTTACCTAATTAGGTAACAAATCATAATATAAAAAAGACAGAGATAACTAAGGATTGAACATAGTGAGTTATAGGTTTACCTAAAGGTATCATATATTAAAAATTATTGTGTAATAATGGTATACATATTAATATTTTTGTTTCATAATTATATTTTATATATTAAAATAATAATTATCATTTTAGTATTTTGTTAAAACAATTTAACTAATATGATGATGATAATGACATGTATCTAGAAACCACTATTTCTTATAACCGAATAATAGATCATAAGAAAATTGTTGGGAATATTGTTATTTTACTATCACAATAGAAATGGATAGTTTCCTAGTCTTATATATTGTATTGAGGTTAAAATAAAAATAGAAATAAATATTCCTAAAACTCTTAGTTATTCTCATTAGTTAGTGATAATAATAAATAAAAATCTGGTATATTCTTAACATTGTGAGGATTATTTAAAATATATAACGATTAATTTTTTATTATATTTATATTAAAGGAATTTAAGTAAATATTAAATATTATCAATTACCTTAAAAATTAATTTTATGACTTGATTATATTTTTTCTGGACTATAATTGAAAGGAATGGAAAAATCTTATGTTTATTATACCGATCATGATGAGATAATAAAGGGTGGTTTTATTTTAAAAAACAAGATATATATTAATTGAAATCATTAGTATTTTTAATAGATTCATGATATTTTAGAGTAGTTCATCTCAATTATAGGATTATGATATATAGTGACTGGTTTGTAATATTTTGTTTAATTCTATTTAGGGGTTAAATATAGAGTTAATTTTTTGAGGGACATATTTTTTTGTGGTCTAATGTATTACAGATTCAAATAGGTTTTTATAAAGTTATATTTTTAGGTTATATGATTATGGTATATAAATAATTGGGTATATGATTGTAGAAATGAAAAATGTTGTTTGAGGAAGGATATGTTTGACTTGGAATAATAAAATTCATTGATTAATTAGATTAGTATATTTTAATAATGTATTGGGTAATTTATGATTCATATTTTAAGGTTTAGGTTAATATGTATGGCAGGACCCAACTCAAAGTATCATAGGATGAACTAATAATGATATATATTAAACTAATAGTGACATAGGATGAACCAAGTATCTAAAAATTTCAGTTTAAGAACTATAAGAAAACATGATAATGTTATAAAGTGAGGTATATTGAGGTTAAATCGTCATTGTGATTATTTATGATAATATTATTTTAATTATCATCACTCATGCTAACATATTTAGTTGTAGTTACGATTAAATTACAAAGAAACTGTGTTAACAATATATTTCAGGGAAAATGTAGAAACAATATCAATGTATAACCTAATGGGATAAGAGAAAGGGTGAGAAATATTTTAATAATTTCAAACATGATATCAAGAATTATGATTAAAAATTTTAACAAATTTAAAATCACAAACACACCAAAGAAGGGAAAGATGAAATCTAATAGAAATTATGGTCACCAAGAATATTATGGAAAGAATACTATATTTTATACATGTCAAAAATGTGGGAAGAAACATGGGAGTAAATTCTTTAAGTTTGGAGATGAAGGTTATCATACTCACAAGTGTAAGGGAAAAAGAGAAGTATTAAAAATTTGTTTCTTAAATTGAAAAGAAGTTTGGCATAATGTGACTCAATGTCCTAATATATGGTCTAGTGAGGTATATAGTCACCAAAAACCATGTGAATAAAAAAATTCTTATGTAAATTCTACTAATTAATAAAGTAACTATATTTCACTCACTATTTTCAAGTGTACTTTTTCATTTATGTTTTCCCCAACTACTGGATATCGAGATATGAACAAAAATCCATAGTGGTATGAATACCATATATATCATTTTCACGAAATGAAATGTATATATCATTTTTAAGGTTTTTCATAATTTATTACTTATATATATATATATCTATATTCCTAGGTATAATTATATATAAAATTGGGAATGGGTTATCTCTCAATGTAAAGAACTTATACTGATTTTTTGTAAAGATAAATCTCATTCCACATCTAAAACAAACCCATTATAAAGTATTAGTGTATGGTTAATAATGACTTCCCAAAAAAAATTACTCTAACATTATGATTCAAATGTAAAGGATTAAATTTATTTATGGGGGAGAATGTAACCCCCCAATATCTTAATATATTATTAACTTTAAATAGGAAAATTCGTTCGATAGCTTTTATCACACACAACACCAAAGATAAATGAAACTATGATATAATTAGATAAAATATAATTTTTTAAGTATGAAAATAAAAAAACATCTATTGAATTTTAAGGAATTAACATATGGAATGATATTATGAAATATATTTAAAAATAAAATAGAGACTACTTTCATATAAAAGTCAATTAATTTACCTAAAATGACAAACAATATCATTTCTGGATTCAAAATACCTTTTTCTCAATGAAATCTGTTAAAGTGATAAAAATTTATATTTAAAGAAACATATAATTAATGATAAAGTATGTCTAGTTTTAATAATTGGTTAAAAAATATATTTGGTAAATGGTATAAAATAAAAATACCCAAAAATAAAAATTAAAATTTTCATTTTCCGAAAAAAAACTAATTATATTTTATGATTTTATAAAAAAAATAATTTACATGTTTTTAAATTTGTAATTAATAAAAATGAAATTAATATTTTAACTCCTTTTAATAGAATTTATTTATTATTATTTTTTGATCTTTTTCTAATGATGACAGTATTTAGTCGAAATATACGGTTTTCACAAAACATCTAATTTATTTGAATTTATCAGTATATAATAATTATATGTAGTATTTTTAAAAAATATAGGTGATTAAATATCAATATATTAAATATAATAATCTATTTTAAAAAAATCATTGTGTTTATAAATCGTATGACCATAGTTTTTAGAATTAATTAAAATGTTACTTTAATAAGAAATTTACTTTCAACCTTTTCTTAAAATCTATTATTTTCAAGGGATTTTATGTTTTATATTGACTTTAATGAATCATATATTTTATTTGATTTATAAAAAGTACATTTATTTCATTAAATACAGTATCCTTGATAATTTTAACTTATATATAAAATAATGCTTAAAATAATATTTCTCTAAAAAATATTTTTAAGTGATTATGGGTTTATATTTTAAAATTATCTTTTGACACCATTAGAAATTTTAATCTATAATTTTTTTTAAAATTTTAAATTATAATTATAAAATTTGATTAATTGGATAATACCATTATTTTTCATCAAAATTAATTTCTTGATTTAGAATTTTTTATAATTGTAAAGGTAAATTTTGGTAAAATGAAATATGATAAAAGAAAAATTCTTAAAAAAATAAAAGATAAAATTAAAAAGGAGTGGATGAGAATATGTATTAAAAAAATAATCTTAATCCTCTATTTTTTATATTTTTCCCATTTAAACTTGAATAGTAACTATGAATTATTGAAAATGAAAGGGTTACTCCCAAAAACCGTCCTTACCTTCAATTATAAAAGGGTAACATTTTCACCAATTAAATAATAACTTATTTTTATAATTTATATTTAAAAATAAATCATTTTATCCCTATAAAACTATATTACAAATTATAAACTATTTGGTCAATATTATTTATCTTAAGTACTTAAATTCTAAGGAGACTCCCAATGAAAATTAAAGTACCTAAGGTGTGTATTATCAACTAATTTACTTTTCTCCTTAATTAAATTCATTAAAATTTATTCTATTCATACAAATAAAACTATATTTATATCATTTTATTTTTAAATAAGTTTATTATCATTTTTATTCGTATACGCCTACCATTAAGGGACAACCGTTGTTCGTGTATTATCTGTAATACATCCTCCATGACACAATGTGTTTAATTTTATGTCATCCCCTTACAAGGAAGGATATTAAGATGGTATTAAAGTTAAAATATTTTGTTTATTATATCATTAAGTATCTGGTAAAAATTCAATTAATTTTAGGATAAAAAATGAATATCTTTATTTTAATCATTTGGAATAAGTGTGTTATGAGGATAATTTTTTTTAAAATTGTGTAATATTTACATATCCATTAATTATTATTCTACATATTTCAATTTTTATAAATCATATTAATGGAAACTATGTAATATAGTTAATATTAATTTATAATTATATTATAACAAAACCAACTCGTAATCATTCATTAAAAGATGGAATGTTTACGTTTCGGTCAATTTAACAACATGCTTGAATAATACTATCAATTTATATCATTAATTAATAAGGGAACATAATTAGAGGAATAATTTTATATAAATTTCTCAATAATTTAATTTTTTATTCAAGATGTTTTGTATTAGTATTTAAATCATCAATTAAGAAAATACCATTTGATTGTTAAGAATCACCAACACAAGATTTTATTAATTTCATTTTCATGGATAATGAATAAAACACTCAAGAATGGAATTTAAATAATAATTAATAATTATAAATCATACCAAATAAAACATTTAATTATTGTGGAATTATTAATATTCAATTTGGAAGAAACTCAAATACCAATATTCTGAAATAAATACAAAGTAACAATACCAAAAACACCTGTAATGGAAAATCAAAAGAATTCATATAGTGAATGACTATTTATGAAAATAATGAATTATTATTGATATTGTTAAGGTTATAAATTATGTTATTAATATTTCAATGATTTTTATATAGGGTGTTAAACTAGATTCATGGAAATCATGAAATGTGTTAATCAGTTTTCACTCAAATTTCTCTCCTTGAGACATGATTCATGTTATTCACAATGATTCCTTTATATTGTATTCTATTGATTTACTATCCCAGGAATTATATATATATATATATATATATATATTATTTCCTTGTAATTAATGGTATAACATAGAAAATAATGTATTTTTTTATCAAATTTCATTGATTCCAAGTGTTACCCGAGCCATATGAGTTTTTGGTAACTCAATTTTCATTCGTTTAGTTCCGATAATTCAATTAAAAATACTTTAAATAAGATTGGAAAACTGTCACCATCTATTGTATTACATTTTAGTATCTCATTTTTTATATTTTAACACATAAAACCCTTTGAAAATGTTTCATGCTTCGTTTAGGATGTTTACCATACGGAATATTGATTACTGATGTCTTCTTTCCATTAGTAATGTTGTTTCATCATTGAATTTATTCTCCCCTAATTGGTTTCTCCCAAACTAATATTTCATTATATGGTATTTTATAGTCCTATATAGGAAAATGTAATTTCAATACAGATTAATATCTTGTTACTCTTCTTAACATGTGGGTTTTGAAAAAAGGTTTTTTGAAAATAATAAAAAACGGGGCATCCCTTCACTTTAATATTTTTTTCTTCCCATTTAAATTTAATAAATGTATACATTATCTATTCTCATGGATCCATTTTTGAGTATTATTTCTAATTTAAGGGTTTTCTAAAACATTTACATCAACTTTTTGAGAATTTTCTTTGAATGTGTCATATAATTTTTTATTTTATGGCAATGTTAATAATATTTTGCTAAAAGATATTTTATTGTGTGGATTCAATTTCCCTAATTATTTTTCAAATAATTTAATTTAATGGGGTTTATTTTTCATAATATAAATATATGTTATTATTTACGGATTTTTACTCATGGTATAAAACAATTTGATTCATGATTCTTTCATTTCAGATGTTGTTCAAGAAAATCATTTTCATGAATACCTTTCATCGATGTCAACATCCTTTTTTGTTCCCTTTTTTGCATTGGGGATATATTCTTTTTAAACCATCCAACTTAATTCTCTTGATACATTTTGATCATCTTTTTCTCGTATATACATATTCATATACTCATTCATCAATACATCATGAACAACAAATTTTATATAATTTAGATTGGATGATGTTAACCTTTAAAGAATGATATTTTTCTAACAAGGTGAAAACTATTGATATTATTGATTATTATTGACTTATAACATAGGATTATTATGAATCGAAATGATTTATGTTTCATTAGATTTATATATCCATGTTTTTTATTTATTTATATGTTCCTTAGAGAATGTAATTAAAAGTATTATTTACTCATATGGTGAATAAAAATTACTTAATTAGTTGACTAGTGTTCCCTGGAATTATATATCCCCTTGATACATTGATAGGTATAATGATACAAACTAGTGTTTTGAATTTGGTGTATTTCTATAAAATTTATAATGTTTACTTGATTGTAGTCTTTGTGAAAATTAAGTATCCTGTAAAAAGAATTCAGATCAGTGTTTTTATATAAATAATAATGTATTCCATATGTAAGAGATCAATATTATTAATATACATGTTTTCATTTATTATAATGGATCCAGAATAATATCAGTTCTAATTTTATTACATATTCCTTTTGTTTACATATTCATGTAATAATATTTATGTCCCATATATTCTATGATTTCTTCAGTTGTATTTTTTCCATTATAAAACATTTGATCTCACCCCTTCATATATTTCCATTTCCCCAGTTTATGATGAAATTCCTTACATGTGACATGTTTATATGTATATTGTGTGTGGAATATTTTATTGGATATTTTTAAGACATATCATTAATTACGTAGATTACATAATATAGTTTATTCCATCTTACACTATAGAACAAAACATAAATAAAAGTGTGGTAAACATATAGAACCTTCAACTTGACCCTTATACCTATCCCTCAGCCCCCAAACCCAAATCACAGCCCATCCAATGGTGGGAAGTAGAATCTTATTTAAAATTAAAATAATGAAAATTAGTTGATCAATTACTAGGAATCATTATTTTAGGATTCGTGCTATGTATATAAATATCTAAACATAAAATAATACTTCATATATTAGAGATTTAAAAAAACATATTTATTTTATTAATTATGCATGGTTATATCTATTATTTTGAAGATATAATCAAAGAATGTATGTAATGTATGTTTTTAGGGAACAAAATGTGGGGGTGTACGTCCAAATCATCACATCACATCTCCAAACTTCTAAAATTTCTTTTCATGCATGTGGATCGCACATAAAAATTTAATACTTGATTATTATATCCATTAATGCGAAGAAATTTCACTCATACATATGAAAAATTAATGATAAATTTCCATATGAACATCATTGAAAATTAGGAACATCCTATCCACACTTCCATTGTGCCTCTAAAATGTGCATCATAAAATCATCCATTATGGGCATCTAACTGATTTTACCCTCAAAAACTGAACATTGATGCCTAAATATCTCCATCTAGTTCACATCTCAAAGGCATGTACAATCCTGCATGAACATCCCCTACCATTACATGGGAATCCATATCTATGGAAACCTTGTCATTTAATACCCCACTCAGGTGACATCATTTAGAATTCTTTGGAACATATTAACCCACCAAGGATCACTATGAATCCCATACACTAAGGGGATATATAGACTTCCCTAGAAAATATCCCTAGATTGGATACACAAAACTAGTCACCCAAGAATATATTACAGATCAACTGAATAGAAGTCCACTAATATATTGTGTTATAAAAATCTAAATATATTGTTATTAACACATTAAATAACTGAAAACTCATTTATTCTTCGTAATCAACCATATAAGATAATTTAAATGTCATGTGAATAATACATTCAAAAGAGTATGAAAGCACACATACCTCCTACCACCATAGGAAACTATCTAGAACCACAATACCAATAAAAAATACATACCTCCCACTTGAATAAATATATCAAATTTAAAAAGAATATTTCTTTAAGCCCTCAAAACCAGGAATTCTCCCAAGAAAGGTGTTAATTAATACTATTCTATGTTCCATCAAAATCTTCAAGGAATCCTTATTCCATAATTACCATATCAAAAATAGTAAAAAAAATAAAAACATTCCATAATACGGATTTTTATAGACTATCCTAAGACCATTTATTATCGTCAAGGTCAACAAATCCCAAAACATCAGGCATGAGTACTCATCCAAAGGATTCCTATAAGTAGGAAGGGCCCAAATCATACATTATAGAGTTTTTACACTTTATACAATAACGAAAAATAAATATAAAAGGACAAATAATCATCCAACATATAAATATATTCTTGTAGAAAAAAATACATTCAATCTATCATAAATGAAATGAATTATCCATGTAGGAATATAGCTCAATTAACCAACCACTAGGTCAATCAGATATACAGGTAAACTATTGAAAAAAACAAAAAGAGACTCTATATCCATTCTTGATCCTCATCTATAGAGATTCTATGATACTCTCAAGCTGCTTCTCCCTAATTTACTACATAAATTATGGTCAATGATCAAAGAAAAAAATAAGGTCGACGTGTACTCTAGAGTGATCATGCAGGGTGTAATAACTTCTTCTTCGTATGGTAGAAATATTTTCTCCAAATATATACTATTAAATATATATATATATATGTTTATACATGATGAAAATGAACAAAAAAAATGAATGTTAGATCATAATGTTCCTATTAGTCCACCATGACTCCAAAAAAAACTAGATTCAACATATGCTAGAAATTATTCATCTCATTATAA
This sequence comes from Viscum album, assembly GCA_963277665.1. Taxonomy (NCBI): domain Eukaryota; kingdom Viridiplantae; phylum Streptophyta; class Magnoliopsida; order Santalales; family Viscaceae; genus Viscum; species Viscum album. Next base: position 622,012,952 of record OY728137.1, on the reverse strand, counting down.
AAGACCCTAAACATACCCATTGTATTGGGGTTGGGTACCACGATAAGTCTCCATCTCAACCATCATCCCCATGGTAGGGTATATATCAAGTACAGAAGCCAATCCCAACCAGGGGAGACTACTCATCATGTATAATTATTATCCGTACTCACTCAAAATATTGGGGATATAAAATTACCAAGTCATCCCATGTCACTAAGGATATAGAATAAAAATTGTACCATGGCCATCCATACTAAAAAAATATCTATTAAAAATTTTATATCCTAATTTTTAATGTAATGATCCATTTATTAAAATCCCATAAAATCAATATGAATTGTGTATCTGTGAAATTAGAAACATATACTATGAATATAGATAAAATACAATATTATTTAAAACTCTATAACGTGACGTTAGTTTCCTTTCAACTCTTAACACTACAGAGGACAACTTGGAGACATACAAATGAAAATATTAAGTTATAATTCCCAATAATTTAATAAAAAAGCGTAATATTTTAATAAATAATACATGCGGTTCAAGAGGAAAATCATGATAAAATAAATAGGTAATAATTATAAATAATAAAATAGACTCATGGAATGAGAAGAAAATCAAAAAAATAATTTTTTCATAAGAATGTTGAAATACATGAAATGTGGCATCATATGAATATATTGAAGAGTAACCCAATACATCATAACATAATTTTCTTAGGAAAACACATGCACACCATACATCTATCTCGGGAGTTAAAATTATTTCCTAATCGATTGGGTACCTATTGGGGTGAACCCTTTATATTTTTAACTTTACGTGTCGCATATAGATTATATAAAATAAGAACATATTTAATAATTTCAATCCCATGAGTATGAAATATGGGTTTAATACATGGGTTTCTATGATCAATAATGGATAGTTATATCTAGGTGAATACCGTTGAATGAAAATAGGGTTGGGTATTCACAATTAAATGGTATGAAATAACAAATCAAGGGATAATTTTGATACCATAGTAGGTGTAAATAAAAGTTCATTGAAGGGATTATTGAGACATGAGGGTATTATATCACCAGTAAGAAATAATTTAGGATGTATGGGATGACTATGAGCCTATGGATTCATAAATATTGGGAAATCAAAAACATTTATAACAAAGGAAGTTTGAGAAAAAAATGAGATAGACAGAACCCTTAGCTTGAGATGTTATTACTTAAATCTTGGAAGGACCCTCTTAGAATAGTAGAAACCCTTTAGGAGATATTTAGAGAGGTGAAATGAGAGAAAAAGTTTTCTTTATGGATTTTTATTAAAGAAGAATGGGGGAATGGGTGGGTATTTAAAGTAAAGGAGAAAGAATTGATCATTAATTTACAAGAAAATGATTTGGACATCTATCTTGTAAAAAATTCAAAACCATTTTCTTTCCTATTATTTAGGCCCATAGAATTTACTAAGGCAGTGGTATTTAGTTTTTTAAATTTTTATGATATGAAATCCAAAAACCAATATCATTCATGATGTGTAAGTGAGTCATATTCATAAATAATGGTTTACAAAAATCATCAAATATCATATTAGTTTTGTATGGTTTTTATTGGTTTTTGTAAAGAAATATTATCACATTAAAATTTATTAATTTATTGAAAAATATTTTTTTATGAAAACCCAATATAGTATTTAAAACAAATATTTTAGTTTATTTTGATGTTGTAATACTTGGAATATAAATTTATTTAATCATTACCCAAATAAGTAATGTACTTAAAAATTATCAAAAATTAAATATTGACTAATTCTAATGTGTTTATTTCAAAAATGGTATTTATTTTTATAATATAATTTTTCAAATATTGTATTTTTAAATTTTAAATCAAAATCCATATTTATAAAAAATATTTTATAATTTTTAAGAAAAAAATTCTTTTCAAACCTCATAAGAATAACCTAAGATATTATAAATATATACTTATAGTTATATTTTAATAAATAGTGTTTTACATGAAATATTAATAAAAATTAATTTTATCTTAATGTAATTAATTTTTCCTAAATTTATATTACAATTGAAAATAATGGTTTTTCAAAAATCATATGAATTTTTATTTGTGTCAAAAAATATATCAAACATAATCAACTTTAATTGGAGTGTATTTTAGTAAATAAAATATTAATCAAAATGAAATTTAAGATACCACTATTTCTGTTCTCAAAATAAAATTACAACATTATAATACTAAGGTCTAGATACATAACCCATTTTTATATAGGCATAGAACTTAAGGGTAAGGTGTGTTGTGGTGATAATTTTATGGGGTGGCACATATAGCATCGATCTAGAGGTGATATGTAATTAATTAAACGTGTCCTAGAGGTGGGGATTTATTATCCTTACATACATAAGCTCATCTTAGGATTGTTCAAGTGGGACAATAGTGATGCTACCTTTTGAGTCAATAAGTTTTCCTTATGAATTTTCTATTCCTCTATGTTTTTAATATCACAAACACTTTATTAAAGGAAAAATATTTTTCCAAAGGATTATTTTTATAAGGAAAATTTCTCTTCTCTAAGAAAATTTTATCCTATCCTTTATTTTCATTGTTTCATTTTATAACATCTCTCAATAAAACTCATTTTATTACTAAGTCTACAATTCATATTCTTGTGTAAAACCTCAGAATCTTATAATTCCTTGCATATAGAGTGTTATGTTATTAGGTTACGGAATCTCTGAAATTACGACTCTAAATTCTCTGAAATTCAGACTCCGAATTATCTAAAATTCAGACTCCAAATTATCTGAAATTTGGGTTCCGAATTCTCTAAAATCCAGGTTCTAAATTCTATGAAATCTTGACTCTAAATTCTCTAAAACCCATACTTCTAATTCTCTGAAATTCAGGTTCCAAATTCTATGAAATTCAGACTCTGAATTCTATGAAATTCAGACTCAAAATTCTTAAGAATTCAGACTATGAATACCTTAGAATTCATACACTGAATACATCATAATTCAGACATAGAATTCCTTAGAATTTAGATTCCTAAATCCTTAGAATTCAGATCCTAAATTCATTATAATTCAGACTTTGTAATCTATAGAATTTAGATTCTGAATTCTTTGAAAAATAGAATCTGAATATCCATGTCTTATAGACACTAAATGTTTATATGATCAGACTTCAAATTCTATTTTTCCTTACACTCTGAAAAATAGATTTGGTTAAGTAACTTAATTTCCCTTATACATTTTGTTGCTATGGAATGATGTCGTGCAATCTAACTCAAACTAACCCTTGGTTGAGTGACACGTGTATAGGTCCCTCCATGATTCAATGAAAAATACGATCTCTGGAGGATAGAGCTGACCATTAGAGTTGTCCCTATAAATAGGTGCTCATTTGAGAAAGATCATGTGTGAGGTGATATGTTGATCAAACTAGAGATTATATGCTATGAAGTGATTTCAAGAAAGACAAAGACTCTAATGCTTTTTACATATCTAAACATCTTGTTCCGCTTGCTTAGTGTGACTTTGATTGTTGCTGAGTTCAATTGAGGGATTCTATGGATAAGAAGACAGTGGTGCTAACTACCTTAAAGTTCGAGGGTTTCTGAGGATAGAAAGATAGAGTTACCAACTACCTTAATGTGTGAGGGATTGCAGGTATAATAAGATAGATTCTGATTTTTCTATCGAGGGCTTACCCAGGTGTGAGCAAGACAAAATTTATTGAAAGTTCAAATCAAGTGACCTTTATCCAAGGTTTTTGGATACCCTACTCTTTGGGTTAAAATATTTCATACTTGTTACTTGTTTTTTTCAAGTTTATTTCTATTTTATTTTTATAAAGGAAGAAAGTATAGCCATATTATACTTTATTATTATTTTATGTACTCTGATAAATATGATTCGAAAAGCTTTAAGGTAGAATCTTTACGTAATTAAACATTCCTTAAGATTTTTTTCTGGATCATTATTTCTAGAACCTAGATTGTTTGAATCATAGGACTATTTTAGGGTTTGTGAATTTACCTAGTTTTAACTCTGTTAAACATAGTTTTCCTTAAGGGTAATAATGAATGTTTTTAAACATACAATTCACCCCCTCTTGTAGTTGAGTATCTTCATTTACTATTTCGATTCTAAAATTGGTATCATAGGAGGTATCTGAAATACTTATATTTACATATAAGTTTTCTTGCTCAAGTTTTTCCTTGTTTTAAATTTTCTTTCATAACTTTTCTTTCTTATGTTTTTCTTAATAGTTTTTATCTCTGTTTATAAACTTTTACTACTTACAAGTTCTTGTGGAAAACATTTTTTTTATAGAAAGGAAGGATTGAATTTTGGTTCCATTGATAATCTAAATCTTATCAGACTACCTATTTTTGATGGTAATGATTATGAGTACTGGAGAGATGTAATGAATAATTTTATCATTAATACCGGAGTAGAAAATTTTTTCATTCTTACTGAAGATTAAAAAATTCATGACAAGGAAGTCAAAACCATTACCAATCAAGAAAAATAAGAATATCAACTAAATTAAAAGGTATGAAATACATTGTTGTCTTCTATGAACATGAATATTTATAGCCAAATTTCTTCTCATGAAGCTACCGACTACATCTGAATGAAAGTTTAGGTTACTCATTTTGGGACTTCAAAAGTGATAGAGACTAGAATAGCTATTTTGAGATCATAATATCATGTATTTCTATTTCCCTATGGAGAACCAATTTGTAAAGTACAATAATGATTTATGACCATTTAAATAGTCTTCAATCTGTGTGAGAAAAAGGTCATGATGATGAAGCTGTTGTGGACAAGATAATTGATATCATTCCAAATGAGTGGGAATCAAAAATGAAATCTATTGATGAAAACATGAAATTTTCCAATATTACCCTTGATGAAATATTTGGAACTCTTCTTAAATATGAGAAAATAATGAGAATAGATGATTATATGAATAATAAGAAGAATGGAAATGGAAGTGTATCCTTTACTACTACTAAATCCAAGACTCTCAAAAGGGTTACAAGATCTAATTCTAAGAAAGTCATTATTCTATCTATGTCTAGTGAAAGTGAACACTCTGAAAATGAATTAGCTAATCTTTCTCAAATAATGAAAATGATAGTGGGGAAGAAAAACTATAAGTATAGATATAAGAATATAGAAATAAAGGACAATAAAGATTTAGAAGTCACATGTTATGAATGCAAAAGGGATGGACATATCAGACCTGATTGTTCTATGCTTAAGAGAAATGACAGAAATTAAAATAATTCTAATCAAAATATAAAGAATTATTTCAATATTAATGATAAAAGGGATTTGGAGTTTTATGATAATTGGAGTTCCAGTGGGGGTGGCTCATCTTATGAATCCTCAGATTATGAATATTTAGTCAGAAAAACATGGTTTACTAGCCAAACTACCCATTTAAAATCACTATATTATGGTTAAGGTAAACAATGTCGAATCCAATAATAATGTATCTTTTAATTCAAATTTAAAAAATGATAAATATTATGAGTCTATAGATAAATAATCTTCTTCTAATGAGGATACATATTTACCTACTTGTGAAGAAGTTTTTGGGTTTTCTATACTTCTTGAAAATAAAAATTCTAAGTTAATGAAGAAGTCAGAGAAGGAAAACTATAGAATTTTTTTAACTAACGAAGTATCATATCATTATAAAGATCATGATCAGAAAATATTTGGCTTTGAAAGTGTTTCTAAAAACCTTACGAAAGTTAATTCTAAGAAGGATAAAGCCTCTAAGGATCTTGAATTTGTTATTTCTATAAAGAATATTTTGGAGACTAACTCTTGTTCTAAAACTAATAACCTTGAGGAAAATAACTTGGTTATTAAAATAAATTCATAAATATTTTACATAAGGAAATGTCTGTCAAACTTTACCTCTGTTAAGGAAAAATTTGAAAATATGTCTTCCAAAATTTATCCTCTAAGGAATAGTTATGGATTTGGATATACTAATTAAAAAACTATTTTTAGTAATAATTATTTTTTCCCCAAAGTGATCCAATTTTTACTAAATGTTAGTTTAGAAGATGTTGCTAGAAAACTGTTTCTTCAAACAATGCCAATCTTGAGGTTTTTATAAAGATTATTTTTCTATGAAATTGTGGATTCATAAAATTTTACTATCTGAAATTTATGGAACTAGGAAAGTTTAGATTCTGAAAGTCTAACTCATTTAATTTTAGGAAAGCAAAAAAAAATTACCAACAATAAATAAATGGTCCACGGATAGTGGATGTTCCTCGAAAATGACACGTAATAAAAAATTCTTTGAAAATATTATCAAGTCAAAAGGAGGAAAAGTAAATTTCAGAGATAATGTTGACGGAGAAATTGTTGGTATAGGTAAAATTGTTCTTCTTGTAGAAAAATTAATTTCAAATATATTATTTATTAAATGTCGTAAGAACAACCTCATTAGCATAATCCAATTTTGTGATGAAGGTTACCTTGATAATTTCAAGAATGAAAAATTCTTAGTTCATAATTCCATGGAAGTGTTTATTCTCTCTTCCAATAGGCAATATAATGTATACACACTAAACTAGGAAGTCCTTAGGAGCCAAGATATACCTTTTGTTAGTGAAATGGAAGATCAATATTGGTTACAACATAGAAGTATAAGAAACTGTAACATTAGGAACCTATGCAAACTCTCATAGAAAAGACTTATTAAGGATCTACCATAGCTTACATTTTTTTTTCAAAAGATTGCGGTCCTTGTAATTATAGAAGGAAACATAAATCATGTTTTAAATCAATTAGATAAATCTCAACATCAAATAGTTTAGTGTTAGTGAAGATGGATCTTTTTGGTCTAACACAAACTAGATGTATTTGAGGCAAATATTATGCATTTTTCATAGTTTATGATTACATTAGATTTACATGGGTCTATTTTATAGCCAAAAAATACGAATCTTTTTCTTATTTCAAAGATTTTAGATCCCAAGTTAAAAATGAGAAAAACCTTCCTTTGATAACTATTCATAGTGAACATGGAGGAGAATTTCAAAATTAAAATTGTGAAACTTTTGGTAGTAAAAAAGGCATTACTCATAACTTTTCAGCTACAAGAACTCATAAACATAATGGTGTTATTGAAAAAAAAAATCAAATTCTCATGAGATAATTTGAACCATGTTGGGTGAATATTATGTTGCTAAACAATTTTGGGATAAAGCTGTAAGTAAGTCTTGTTATACTACACATAGAGTTTTAATCAGACATTTTCTTAACAAAACACCTTATGAATTTTGAAATGGTAGAAAACGTATAATTTCTTACTTCAATGTATTTGGTTGCGAAGTATTCATCTTGAATACTAAAGATAACATACATAAATTTTCACCCATTTCTGAAGAAGGAATTTTCCTAAGCCACTCCACTAATTTCTAAGGCTTATAGAGTTTTTTAAAAAAAAATTGTATTGTTGAAGATACAGTGCATGTTAAATTCAAGGAAATTAATACTTTTTTAGGCAACCCCAACCTACATCTTCGGATGCGTTTTCAAAAACTGATGATCATCCATTGATAGAAAATTATTCAAATAAGGAAAATGTTCAATAAAATAATTTTGAATCATTTTCTCTAGAAGAGTTCCTACCATATGTTGATGAACATGTTTTAAAAAATCCAAATCAACTGTATCTTAAGAATCATCCTAGTGATAGTATCATTGGTGATGTAAATCAAGCTATAAGGACTAGAGGAACCTTAATAAATGAGGTAGAACATCTAGTATTACTTTCCCATTTAGAACTAAAAATAACTGATGAAGATTTAGGTGATAATTATTGGATTAAATCAATACAAGATGAGATAAATTAATTCGAATGAAACAAATATCTAGAATTTTGTTGAAATACCTAAAGAAACTTTTGTAATCAGAGTAAAATGGGTCTTTAGAAATATGTGTGATTAAAATGGAATCATAGTAAGAAAAAAAAATCTAGATTAGTTACTAAAGGATATAATAATAAAGAAGGAATAGAGTCTGAAGAAACCTATTATCTAGTGGAAATACTTGAATATATTCACATTTTTCTTGCCTTTGAAACATTATTTAATTTCAAACTTTTTCAAATGGATGTAAAGTGTTCTTTACTTAACGAATATGTTCGATAAGAATTTTATGTTGAATAACCTATTGTTTTTGAAGACAAAAATCATCCTGAACATGTTTTCAAACTTAGAAAAGATTTATATGGACTTAAACAAGCCCCTAGAGCCTGGTTTGATAGACATACAAGATTTTTGTTACAAAAGAATTATATTAATGGAACTGATGTCCCAACCCTTTTAATAAATAAATATTATAAAAATGTGTTGATTATTCAAATTTATGTTGATGAAATTATATTTGATTCAACATAGAAATCTTTAACTGATTCTTTTGTGAATCTAATGAAATTTGAGTTCTAAATGAGTATAATAGGTGAGTTAACATTTTTCTTAGGTTTTCCAATTTATAAAAAACTAGAAAGAACTTATATATCCCAACATAATTATATTAAAGATCTTCTTAAAAATTTAGGATACCACAACACTAAAAGTATAAGTACAATAATTGGTACCTAAAATTATCTTCATCTTGATAAAGCTTGGAAACCAGTAGATCAAACATCATTTAGAGTTATGATAGGAAGTTTACTATACTTGACATCTAGTTATCTAGACGTAATGTTTTCAGTATGATTATGTGAAAGATATGAATATAATCCCAAAGAATCTCATTTAAAATAAGTGAAAATAATTTTTCTCTATTTAAAGGGATCTATTGATTTAGGACCGTTTTATACTTCTGGAAATGATTTTGTTTTATTTATATTTTTGTATTATGATTTTGGTGGATGTATAATTGATAAGAAAATTACATCTTGAACATGTAATTTATTATGAGATTCATTAGATACCTGTTCTTGAAAAAAACAACACTCAGTAGCACTCTCCACTATTGAAGCTGAAAATGTAGTAGTTGGATGTTTTTGTGCTCAAGTGTTGTAGATGAAACACACACTCACAGACTATGACATGAGTTTTACCAAAACACATTATTCTATGATAATACTAATTCCATTTCTCTAAGAAAAAACCCTACAGATCACTCCCTTAAAAAACAAATAGATATTAGGCATCACAATCTTAGGAATCACACATTAAAAGAAGATATCATTACTTAATTTATCAGTACACAAGATGAACATGGTGATATTTTTACAACATATTTACCCTCCGATAGAGTTTAATACATTTAAAAAAAGGTAGGAATGATAATCATTAGGTAATCATTCATATTAATTTTTTTTGAAACCTATCTCTTTACATTAATAAACTCCTTTTCCTAGGGGGGTAAATTTTCTTGAATAACCAATTTTTTTCTTTCCTTAATCAATTTTTTTGTATTCAAATTTCTCTTAATCAATTTTGTGTTTATTTTTTTAACCAAATTTCTTTTTAATCAAAATTTTTCAGAACCTAATTTCTAGAAATCAAATTTTTTTACATAGAATTTTTTCCTGTATGAAAAATTTCATTTCCTTAATAATATTTCGGAATTCAAAATTATTTTTCTTAAGAAAATTTATCAGAATATAAAATTTCTCAAGAAGAATATTTTTCTTTACTAATAGATTCCTAGTAATCCAGAAGGTATTTTTCCTTACATAGGTTTTCGTAATTGAATATTTTACCTTTTAGTATATTTATCTTGTTTTAAGAAAAATAAATTCATATTCAATTTCCTTAAATTCGAATTTTTAACTCAAAAACCTAAAAAGATAAGAACCTACCAAATACTTATTTTGCTTTCATCTCAACTGTCAGATAAAATCATACTTGTTTCAACCATTGGTTTATTTTGGGAATATGAACCGTTGCTTAAACACCTATATAAAGGCCCTCATATTCTTTGTCTCACATTGGTTTTCAAGTGTTTGTGTACCGAAGCTCTACCTTTATTCAAAAGGGTCATTCCACTTTTTTGTATTACTTAACATCAGATGTCTTTAAAAGAATCTTGTCAGAAGAAAATGTCTATAGTTAAGGATATTTTAGAATTGAAAATCTATAGAGAAAGGTTAGTAGATCCCGAATTCTTTGCAGAGTATAATTCTCTCATTATGAAAAATATCATGTTGAATAGTTGGGAGAGTGTCTGTGTAACCAAACTGAAAGGAAAAGATCCAGTTTATCTAGAGTTACTTGAAGTGTTTTATGAGTCTGTATGTTTTTTCAATCAAGGTGGGAAAGATAAGTTCTTATTCAAATGTTATGGGAAAACCTATTCACATTCTTTCAAAATGGAATCCAATATCATTGGAATTTCATATGAGGGTAAAGGTTTTTTCTGTACCTATAAATTGCCTAATGAATTAGGAGGTTTTCAGAAGGAGAAGTCCATAGAGTGACTTGGTTTGAAAGAATTAAATACACTGAAAATCAACCATCTCTCTACGAAACTCAGGATTCTAGAATTATGGCTTAAGGAATTTCTCATTCCGAGAAAAGGTGATAAGGACACCTTAAAGAAAAGTGATATCTATATTATTGATTTTCTGGTAAACCTAAGGAAGATAAATTTTGAGAAATATATCTTATTTACTATAACCAACATCAATAATTGGACCCTAAAATCTCAAATTATCATGTATATAGCTATCATATCCAAGATTATAGTCCTCTTCCTAGATTCGATCAAAATCCCATGCAGTTGTAATCCAAGAACTTTCATGGTTTTGTTGATGAGTGATGATAATCTGAGGAGGATGAAGGTGGATTTCAATATCAAATCCATAAAATTTTATATTTTATTTGAATGTGAAATTTAAACCTTATCCAAGAAGATCTAAGTAGTAAAGGCTTCCTATATGGGTCAGAATAAGAGAAAACATAAGGAACTGGAAGTTGGTGAAAAACCTATAGTTCAGAAAACCCAGTCATCACCCCAAAGTCTATGAAGAAAAAAAAACCCTAATGAAGTGGTTGATAAGTGGAGGGAAGGGAAGAAGAATAGTAAGGAAGGAGATCCTAGCTTTGGCTTAGATCTTACCGAGGAAAATCATTGAAAATTAAGGCTACTGAGGAGTATGAGAAAAAGGAAAAGAAAAAGAAGAAAAGGAAGAAAATTTAAAAGGATAAAATAGTTCATGATCTTCTCAAGGACACTGAGAATGATTCCAAACAAATCTAGGTACCAGAATATTTTCTTTTAAGAATTAGATCTTATGACATTGGGAAAGAATATGGTAATTTTAGAACCTGAAGACGGAGAAGAAGATATTGTTCAGGAAGAGGGAGTGGAAGATGAAGAGGAGGAAGAAAGAGATGACATTGATGATGTGATAAGACAATCTATAGAATATAATGTGAAGGAATTCCCTTATTAAAGGTTGTCGATATGGACCTCTCAGTCCGAATCTAAAAAGCTTGCTTCCCTATCAAAATAATACAAGGGTTAGGAAGAAGTTAATAAACCATCTGATGATGATAGCAGCAATCATGATCTTTTTCAACCAGATGATCTTGAGCCATATGCTGAGAAGGAAAAAATTGATGATGGTATAATAATTAAAGTAATAGATATTGAACATCAATCCCCAAAAGCTACAGATACTATTTGTATAGCTAATAAAGGAAAATAGGTGATAGTTGATATACCTAAGAAAGATGTGGTATCTAAGAAAGATATTGGTGGTTCATCAAAAAGAAAGGATATTGATTTAGAGAAATAATCATTACCCCCAAAGGAATCTGATATGGAATTGTACTCCTTATGTCTGGACATTGTGGTTCAATCATTGATGAAATTAGTTACCAACATTCCCTTGATTACATGTATTGACTTGAGCTGTTAGACTCTTCAATATTAATAGGATCAGGAATCATATTCTGTTAGCATGATTACAGAAAAATTCATTAATATTGAGGCTAGTTTCAAAACTTTCTATATCAATTATGATTCTCATAGAAGGTCTTGTAAAAAAATCACTAAGTGGTCCAAGAAGATGATTGAAGATATGAAAATTATTGATATGTTTCAAGACTTTGTGAAATAAGCCTTTGATAGAGAAGATGTGAGGATGGAGGAGGTTACAATTTTTTTTTTCAGAAAAGATGAACCTAGAACAAGAACCCTAGAATCAAGAAGTAAACGATATGAATGTGAAGACCAATTAAGTTTATTTGACTTTGAAGAGGGAAATAGATCTCAAAATAGAGTTTAAGGAAAAGTTTAATAAGAAAGAAGAGATTTTGTTGTCTCAGGAAGAAATCCTAAAGTCTCACAATGAAAAGATCAGAGCTCTAGAGAAGAAGAATGAGGATCAGGAATAGCTGATCAAGCACTTTGAAGGGGATCATAAGGATCTTAAGAAGCTGAATACTATTGTCAAGAAGTCGATGTTGAGGAAAAATAAGGATGAATATTTTCCTTAAAAATCCAATCTTTTTTACATTCCTTTTATCAATATTTCTAATCTTAATGAAAATCATTGTTGTGATTCATTTTGTTTACTATATATAGTTCTAATCTTTTAGGCACCATTTATTTTTTTACATTCCCTTTATTATTTATTGAAAATCACAAAGGGGGAGAAAGGAATGATAAAAACTAATACTATGTAATGAAGAGTATGTCCTATGTAAGGGGGTGACTATCTAATGGGGAGTTTACTAAAAGAATATTTCCTTATGAAAGAAAAAGAAAAATCTATCTACGGAAGTAAAGAATACGATCCTTAGGTAATTCCAAACCTAAGTGGGAGTTAGTCATATTCAACATGATTCATAAGTAAAGGTAGATAAGTTTTTCTTTTAAGTAATAGATAAAAATCCGTAGTCCTTATATTCTTTTTCTTAAGGCTAATTGTGCTTTCCAAAAAGGGGGATATTGTTGAGTAAATAAGGTTTACTTATGACTTTTCCATTCCTCTATGTTTTAGAAATCACAAACACTTTATTAAATGAAAATTATTTTCCCTGCAGATTATTTTCAAAAGGATCATTTCCCTTATATAAGAAAATTTTATCCTTAGCTTGGTTTTCATTGTTTAATTTTATAATCTCTCTAAATCAAACTCATTTTATTACTAAGTCTAAAATTAATATTCTTGTGTAAACCAAGGAATCTTATAATTACTTAGATATAGAGTGTTCTGTTTTTAGGTTCCTACTTATCTGAAATTCAGACTCCGAATTCTATGAAATTCAATCTATGAATTCTCTGAAATTGAGACTCCGAATTACTTGAAATTCAGGTTCCAAATTCTTTGATATTCAGGTTCAAAATTCTATGAAATTCAAATTCGGAATTCTCTAAAATTCAGACTCTGAATTCTCGGAAATTCAGGATCTGAAATCTTGGAAATTGAGACACTAAATTATCTGAAATTCAGACTCCAAATTCCTCCCAATTCAAACTCCAAATTCCTCAGAATTCAGACTCTGAAATCTATATAATTCAGATTCTGAATTCTCTGTAAAACAGAATCTGAATATCCATGTCTTATAGATTCTAAACGTTAATATATATAAACTATGAATTCTATTTTTCCTTAGTCTTCGAAAAATAGATGTGGTTATGTAACTTCACTTTCCTTACAAATGTTATTACTATGAAATGATATCGTGCAATCTTTTTCTAGAAAACCATTGGTTGGGTGACACGTGTACATGTCCTTCTAAGATTCGATGAATAATATGACCATTGGAGGAGGTTGCCGACCATTGTAGTTTTTCTTATAAATAAGAGCTCATTTGAACGAGCTCATGTGTGAGGTGATCTGTTGATCGACCTACAGATTATATGCTGTGAAGTGATTTCTAGAGATAGAAAGACTCACATTATTTGTGCAGATCTGAACATCTTGTTTAGCTTGATTAGTGCGACTTCGATTGTTGCTGAGTACAATTGAGGGATTCCAAGGTTTGAAATAAAGAGGTGATGACTACCTTAAAGATCGAGGGCCTATGGGGATAGGAATATAGAGGTTCCGACTACATTAAATTTTGATGGATTGTAGGGATATCTAGAAGGATTATGATATTTATCGAGGTCTTACATTTGTATGCATAAGACAAACTTTCTTGAATGTATAAATGAAAGTTCCTTTATCCAAGTTTGTTGGATACCCTACTCTTTGGGTTAAAAGATTTCATATTTCTTACTTGTTTTGTTTCATGTATATTTCCACTATATTTTGATAATTTAAGAAATTATAACCTTATTATACTTTCTTATTCTTTTATGTACTCTGACAAATAGGATTCTATACACTTTAAGGTACAATATTTACCTAAGTAAACTTTCCTTAAGTTTTCTTTCCGAAACCATATTCCCAGAGCCTAGAATGTTTGTCTCATAAAAATATTTTAGGGTTTATGAATTTACCTTATTTTGGCATTTTTAAACATAGTTTTCCATATGGTTAAATATGAAATTTTGTAAACTTACAATTCACCACCTCTTGTAATTGAACATCTTCATTTATTATTTCGATACTACACTACCAGCCTCCCAAGATTTGATAAATGAGATTCATAAAGCATGACTTTTTTGGTGGATACCATCATTTCTCCCTTCAGAATCAATTTGTTTTCTTTATTACATTTAATATAAACAAAATGAAATGGTAATATTATAATGATTAAATTACCAATGTCCATAATTCATAATAATTATAATGGTTTTATATGTCCTATTATTACCTACTATTTTATTCAATCATCAATTGCATCAGATTCAATCAATGTTTAATATTATTAATTTTAAGAATGAATTTTATATTACTAAAATTTTATTTCCTATTAAAAAAATTCTTCACAAGTGAGGTAATCGTAGGAATTTGATATGATCTATATTTTACAATTCTAGTAATTTTAATTTTTTATATATTTTCCATTATAATATTATGGATTTTACTTGGATTAATTTCTAACTAAATATAGTGTTCTCAATCAATAAAATAAAGTGATGTAAGTTTGTTTTAATCTATAATAAATTAAAAAATATTTCACACATACGTAAATAGAAGGGAAATTATATATATAAGTACATTAGTCTATATGTTATTCCCCCCTTTGTAAATTTCACCTTTGAAATCACATTTCATACCATAAAACAGATGATGGTACTTATGTCTCATCACCCCTTTTGGTTACAATGTTTCCCCATCAAACTTATAGTTCCTCCACATTAATTTTACTATTTGAGTCTCGATATTTCATAAAATATTTTCTCTATGATCCATGATCTTCACTGAGTTATCCTTGCATCAAAGGTCATTATCCAATGGTACCACCTTGGGATTTAGTAAATGTGAAGGATCTATTATTTAATTCTTTAATGGGGATATATGAAACACATAATGTACTTGATAACTGTTAGGTTATAGTACTATTTAATATCACCTAACTCTAATGTGATATTGAATCCCAAAGAGGGTGATGTTTTTATGATATATATTTCCTTTCTTCGCAAACCACATGATTTTGTTTATAGTGATATATAACGGAATACATTATCTATGACCAGGAACTCTTGGTATTACTGATGATTGTCATTATATATTTTATATAAATTTCCTTCTGACATAATATGAAACTGAATGGTTTGAACCTTCCGATTCATCAATTGGACAAGTTAATGTCCTATACAATTCATTTTGCTAACATTATTCCAGATTGTTGGATTCATTCACCTCTTCCCATTAAGGGATTCATAAGGATCCATTAAAATTCTAAAACGAAAACTATTATTATATGGGAACTCTACTATGGGAAGGTGTTGATTCAAATATCATTTAAAATCCATTAAATATGACCTCAAAATATCCTTCAATGATTTAATAGTAATTTACTACACCCCAAATGGCACTATGGAATTTACATTTCATGGAGAGGACTACAATGAAATTCTTGGGGATGTTTTCCAATTTTATATACATGTATGGGTAATGGTTCAATCATACCCTTACACATCTATTATTCAAACATAACTTATTAGAATATCAAGAATTAGGATAAAAACACTACAAAATATTTCTTCATATTATCCAAACAGATATTTTCCTTTAGATATTTGTACATCTTAGAGCTCTTTGGATGAATTATGAATATTGAGTTATCTATATCATCCAAAAGATCACTATTTTGTTCTAGTTTTGATAGGACACCAATACCAGATCATCTTCCACTTTAGTCACCTTCCCATTATAGGGAAGGATTGAATAATCATAATTTGTTAACATTTTTATCCATAATTATTTCAATATGTTGATTATTTTTTGTGTGAATTTATACATGAGGAACTTATGTCCTGTATATATGTCACACTTCTCCTCATATAGATAATTCCAGAATATCATTAATTAAATGATTACTTCATCAAAATCCAAAGAATTTATCACAAATTTCTTATCATAGATCATCAATTGTCAATAATTTTAGGTAGTCACATTATCACTTTTAATTAGAACACAACCAATTTCCTTCAAGAGTGCATTGTTATAAAAGTATTAAAATACATCTCATGTTCTTCTTTCTTCTTGGAGTAGAAAAAATATCATATATATAGAATATGAAATTTATTTGAGGTTATCTTTGAAGACTTCATTAATAAAATATATAATTATTTATGGAGAATTAGTTAGTCCAAATGGAAGAAATATGGACTCATAATGCTTGTACCTTGAATGAAAAGAATAATGGGTAATATCCTCTTTATTTCCATTTACATTTTAATATCTAGAAATGTTTCAGGATCCATGGATATGTTCAAAAAATTACTCAATCCAAGTAATGGAATAGTTATTTTTTATGGTGATATTGTTGAGTTCATTATAATAAATGCAGAGATATAGTAGACCAACCTTCTTCTTTATTAAGTAGACCATTTCACCCCATAGTGAATATCATGACCATATAATTCCATTATCCATATTTTCTTGTAGTTTCATCCATAGTTCTTTCGAATGAATATAGGCCATTATTTATAGAGTGTTGGATATCAACAGATCATTGTGTGTAGGTTAAATTGATATATCACCCTCTTGATGTAGAGGATACTCATGACACTATTCGAAGAATAAATAATTATAACCCATTAAAAAATTCTTGTCTTCATGAATGATCCTCTCCATTTTCTTAATCATTCAATTGACATATGATTTTTCATAAATAAATAATACCCATAATTGAGAATAATTTTCCTAATAGAATTCATGTTCTCCCTTGATCTTCTATATAATCAGAGGATGATTTTAGATACATACATATATTTACTTCTAATGAAAATTGATGTTTTCTCTATATAAACACTTCCAGTCCATGCCCTTCATAACATAAAATTCTACTAAAGGGAGGATGAAATGTATTGTTATAATATTTATCCCATAAATAATTAATGGGGATGTGTTATATTATTGAGATAAAATAATTTCATAATTTTAAAATTTCACTAATAACTAATCCTATATGTTTTAAGGTGGTGCATGATATGAAAGAATGTGTAGAAACTGAATCAGAATGGGAATTCAATATTCTAGAATGAATAACTAGTATATCTATCATGAGTTTATTTTTAGAATCCTGCATTGAATCTTTTTAGAGAATAATATTTGTATTATATTAGGGACTTGGAGGTAATTATATTTGACAAACCATGGATTTAAGAAATTGATTCCATAATTTCCATGTTCTGGGTAATTTAATCATTATATGATTTTCTAAGAGGTAATTATATTTGAAAAACCATGGCTTTAAGAAATGAATTCCATAATTTCCATGTTCTTGGTAATTTAATCATTGGATGATGTTCTAGGTTTGGACCTAGACAATATTTTATTCCACAATATCTATAATGCCCCCAAATCTAGAAACCCAGAGTTGATTTATAATTTAATACATTTATATAATATAAAATAGATCACATCACTAAGGATCAAATAGTTTAGGAGTCTTCATGAACCAAATACATACATTATTTTTCATTTACATTTGAAATAAAATAAAAACATTATAAATTTAAATTATATATATATCCTTTAAACTCATTCACAGATTCATTCTTCATATCATGGGGAATGGAAAAAATAAGGGTTTGATAAAATACATAGAAAGGGTTGAATACAGTGGAAATTATCATAAGTAAATAAGTAATAATAAATATGAATTGTTAAATAACATTAAATACATTTCTTTTCATTAATAACCTTATAAAGAAATGAATCAATGGATAATGTCAAATTAATAATCCCATGGATAATAATAACTAGACTTCCAATGAATGAAATGTATAATGAAGGGTTTCATGATCCAGGAACTGTGCCAAGATATTTTTGAATATTGGTTGGTAAATTCCAAATACCCATTTAACAAGTATAGAGAACTATTTTGTCTTATGATACATATTAATGTATCAAGGGGAATTCTATAACTATAATCCACTTGTAACTTCATGTCCAATGAAATCCTAATATTTTGAATGATCAATTTAATTTATAAAAAATATACTTTATCAATAAATATCCTTATTGAGTAAAGAATACCGAATATAAATATTTTCCATAAAAATAAAATAAATTTCATTATATAATTCCATATTTATGAATATTATACAATTTAGGTAACAATATTATCCATGATACCAATAAAAGGATATGGAAGAAGATATTCTCGATCAAGAAGATAAAAAAGATAAAATTTTCTTTTAAACATTAAATTTTTTGATTCATGTTCCAAATAGATGAAAAGTTTAATGAATGGAAGCTCCAAAAATTTACATAGGATAATAACATATATTGTATTAATGGAGGTTAGATATTAATATCCATTCAATGAAAATATATGTAATCCCAAAAATGATACTGTAAATTCAATTTCATACATTATTGGTATCTTTTAGTGTGGAACCACTTAAAACAGTAAATTAAATCAAAAAATTAAATACCATGAACAAATAATGATTCATGTTAAATATAATAAATAAGAATTATATACACCAAAAAATTGAAATAGTTGAATAAAAGAAAATATTTTTTAATGATGTGGAAATTGAGATGAAAACTCCTAACCTCATGCTTATACTTAGTGGAATGTAATTTAACCTCCTGTATAATAAATTAATATTTATTATACATACATACATAACAATATATATATATATACACACCTATAATATCATATATGGTGAACTTATAATATCATATCAAGCATTTTTTAAAATATATCATTATTATCAATGTTTTTGTTGTTAACTCTCAGAATTTACACATATGATTTGATTATAAAACTAATACCAAATAGGAAATTAAAAACTCTAGAAATTGCCTTTATCAGTGTTATAAAAGGGTCGACGATGTGAGTGATGTTAAAATCCCGGACATTTATCAGTTCTTCTTATGGTTTCACGAAGATATTTCTTTATCAGCATAGTTGAAGCGATGATAAATGAGTTCTATATCACCACCTTTTAAAGCGCTAATAAATACGCTCTTTATCCGCACATTCAAAAGCACTGACAAAAATCCATATTACAGTCTGTTGTAATAGAACACTACAACACCCGTATAGTGGGATGTTACAACACACCACAACACCAGAAGAACCAGAAATACCAGAAACACAACAGATATATAAAAAAATAATACCTAATATAGAATTTAAATGAAATGTAATTTATTACATAAATACAACAGAAAAACATTATATTATAGATATTTGAAACATTATTTTATAAAATTATATAAATAAAAATCATTACATACATTATAAAAATCCAAACTGTCAATGTTTCAATGATTTCTATTGCTATTCATTGTCAAACTGCAAACACTACATGAGCATCTTCAAACAAACCACATCAACTCGAAAAAAAGAATCCACCTATATAAGAAAAAAATTATTATGTGAATAATAAAAATAATAAATAAATTAAACATTAATATAAAATAATACATTAGTGATATGGAAAACAATTTTAATGTAAAAACATCAAGATTAACTCTATGATTGAGAAGAGAAAGTGTCGTTTCATTTCCTGCAGAGGAAGTGGAGTTAACTTGAAAGAAAGTGATAAATGCATCTATGCATGGTTGGAAATATTTAAAGGGATAAGAAGCATGAAAGTTGGACATATCACCAAAACATGAACAAACAAAACCACATGTATAAGAAAACAACTATTATATGTATAATACTAAAAATAAATAAATTTTACATAAATACGAAACAATAATTTAATTCTATGGATAATTAGTTTACTTTGTAAACATCAAGATTACCTCTGTGATCGATTAGAGGCTGGGTCATTACTCTTCCAACAAATTAAGTGGAGGTAACATCAAAGAAAGTTATAAATTCACCCCAGTATGAGTGAAAATATTTTAATGGAGAGGAAGCATGAATGTGGGACATGGCACCCCAAATCGATCAATAGAATCCACCTGTATAAGAAAACAAATATTATGTGTTTAATATTAAAAAGAAATGAATTAATCCTAAATATGAAACAATAAATTAATTATATGGAAAATTATTTTACTGTGAAAACATCATGATTCACTAACATAACACAATCAACATACCCAGTTACTTAGGATTCCCTTTTATTTGGGATCAATCAAGTTTCACATTCACATGTCACCAACATAGAACATTTATAAACACAAGTCATTCCAAACAAAGTACACATAACGTGACACTACATGCACCCCCAAATCCCATTTGAAAACATACACACACCAAATCCTTTCACAAACATACCTCACACCTATTATGTATGTTAATAATTCATTTACAAGGTTTTCTAAAATAACCCCCAAAGGCACTACAAGGCTTTACATCAACACACCCAAGTTCACAAGAAAATGATACTTTTAAAATCAAATAGACCTCGTAACCACATGAAACATAATTTTTAAAACTTATATAATTTAATAAATATATTAACTAATTTCAAAAACACATAAAATTAACAAAAAAAAGAGTTTACACCAATTCACAACCAATTCCATAGAATTCCCCTTTTTTTACAAATTTGTACGCAACCCAAAATCATTTTCAAAACACATCTTCAATACATTAAAACAATTTACTATTGACCTTGAAAAAAATGAAACAATATGTTCATCATGGGAAATTATGTCAATTTCCATTGAGAACATACTTCTGAACCTATCCACATTTATGCGCCTTTGAAAAAATTATTTGTACCTTCCAAAAAACCATAAAACCCTTCCACGGAAGACCACAATAAAACAAACACACAAAAAATATCCATTTTCTGTTACAAATCCCAAACCCAACCCAAAGCACACCAAAACCTCCTAAAAAACATTTTTCATCACTCACACCACTCAATAAACCATTTCCCCATCTCAAATTTTATTTCTAAAACAAATTCTTCATTATTTAAACACTTTACAAATCATACTCAAAAGTGCACAAAATGAATAACATTCCAAAAATGATTCATTTACCATAAAAAATCGTTTTTAAACACATGCAAAACTTAATCACTCACAAAAAAAACATTTCACAATGCTAAACCAATCAATTGAAAACACCCATTGATTTTTCATAACAAGTCCTATATTGAAACATAATAATTTTCCTTATAAAATTTATTTTCAACACAAATTCCTGTCAAATCATTTCCAAAACATGTTTGAACCACAAAAATAAACTATAGAGAAAACAAAAAATTAACCATGAGAGAAAATTAAATTATATAAAATTATTACGAAAGAGAACCACCAACCTCGGGTAGTGAAATTTCTTGAAGTTGATGCGAAACCCCACCCACATCCCAACCACATTCGAAAACCAGATTTCGGATCAGATGTTCGTTCCATTGGAGCGACATGCACCAGTAATAGTCATGTGGTGTGATTCAAGAATTGATTCACTAGGTAGGAGCACCGACAACAGTTGAGTGGTTTGACTCGAGCTTTGATTCATTGGAGAGGAGAGTCGATAGTAGGTAGATTCTACAGAAATCTCTTAATATCAGGATGAGTTTTCAAATGGTTAGGGTTTTTAAAATGCACTGGGACACTTTTATCAACGCTTATAAATAAGCATTGATAAAACCAATATTTACCAGCTCTAAAATTATAGCACTGATAAATCTTAATGTTATCAGTACTTTATTTAGTACTGATAAATCCCCATCTTTATCCGCACTTTTTCCACGCTAATAAAGATTCTCTTATCAGGGATTATTAACGAAGCACTGTTAAAGGATTTATAATTATAAATATAAATAAATAATTGTAAAAATTTATAAATACTAAATAATTATATATAAATATCAATATTGTAAATATATTTCTTTCTAAATATATTTATTATAAATTTATAATTATTAGTTTCTAATTATATAAATATTTTAAAAAAATATTATTCATATCATTATATATATTTATTTAATAATACATATATTTTTAATAAATATATATAAATATAAATATAGTAAATATTTTGATTATTTAATTAAATTTATTTGAAATTTATTAATTAGTTAAATATATATAATTAATAATGATAATTATATAAATAATTTTTAAAAAATATTTATTTATTTATAATTATAAATATGTAATTGTATTAAAATAGTGACTCGAAATTTATAAATATATTTATTTATAAATATTTTTTACAAATACATTTTTAACATTATTAATGAATATTTTTATAAGAGCCTGAATCTATGTTAAAATGTGTGAAATTGATTAAACTATGAATAATTAAAATTTAAATTATTGAAAAAATGGATAAGTTTGGTGTCTATGCATTGTATATAAAAATGAATTAATTATATATATGTAAAATAAATATAACACACGTTTGATGTATGTTAAATTGAAAAATAAAATGACATTAAATTATATGTCCAGTATTATGCAATTGTACTCCATATTTTTAATTCATATTAATTTTTAATAAAAAATTATTATCTAATAAATATATTAATATTTAATGTAAAGAGTATAAATATTTTTAATATATATATATATATATATAAAATATTTACATACATTAAAATATATCTATATGTTTAATACATACAATTTTATAACATTAATTATCATAATTATACAATTAAAAAAATGTTTCATAATTAATAATGTATAATCAATCGAATCATTTTTATCAATAATTATTTAATTAATAAATTTTTAATATTTTTTATAATAAACACATTTTTTATTTTTAATGTATTTAATTATTTCATTTTATTTATATAAATACTAATTAGAACTAAAAATATAGCATGGATAAAGGATACCCTATATCAACACTAGAATTAAAGCGCTGATAAATGATACCATGTAGCAGTGCTAAAAATAAAGCACTGATAAAAGATACAGATTTTCAGTGGTAAAAATAACATGCTGATAAATAATAATTTTATCAGTGCTAAAAATAAAGTGCTGATAATGGTTTAATTTTATCAGTACTAAAAAAGATGTTCCGATAAATGGTTTTATTTATCATTGCTAAATTAAGTGCTGATAAATATTATATTAATCAACATTTTGTTATTGCGCTAATAATTAAGACTACTGTTAAAGGTGTGTTTTGTAGTAGTGTATATTGTGGTCCTTGTGTCTTTATCATTGTTATATAATATCCAAAATTATAGTCATGATATAATAATCATACATGTTAATAATATTTATATATATTTTGAATAATCTAGAAAATTTTAACATGAAAAATGAATAGCATCCCTTTGTGGAGGTGGTAGTCAATAAGTAAGCATGAGAGATTTCCTCATTATTGAATGGGTGAAAGGGTAAAAAGTAGATCATATAATAAAAATAAAATATACTAATTATCTCATAAATATAATATATATTCATTATTTCCATCATTATAATAATCTATGTGAGGTGGTGTTGGAAAACAAATTACATTAGTTCATGAGGTGGTAGTTGGTCGTACACATGATCCCTGGTTTTGTTTTTAATTTTATGTGGAAAGATGTAACACCCCAGGTAAATAAAGAATATGACATTTTCAAATTTATCCATATTTGTGAATAAAATATTAATATTACTTTAAAGGGAACTCTATGCTCGATGGCGTACCCAATAAGCAACAACGAGTTTCTTTGAAATCTTACGTTGCACTCAAATAATAAATGAATATTATTTTAAATGGTAGTTAACACCTAGCCATTTTAATGGAAGGAATGAACAGAACTAACTACAAAATTATTATATATGTTTGTAAAATATTTTTACTTTTATCCAATAAATGTTAGAGGCTTAAAATGCAAATGATTCCAATCTTAAGCATAAATCTTCGAATATTCCTTAAAAGGTCGATTAACTGCTTTTTGATGGAGAACCCTTTTAAAATATACTTTTTACAATTTTATATGTTGTATTTGACAAAATAAAATCCTTCTTTAGAATCTGGATATCAAAATTTACTTTGTGTAAATTTTTGTTAAAGATCATTTTTAGTGAAAATGTTGCATTTTAATTCAAAACCTCCTTTTAATCTGATTTATTTATATAGATAGATTATATTTTAATTGATATTAAAGTGTATTTATAATATATTTTTACCATTTAATCCAATTGTGGTCATTGGAATTAATTTCACATTGAAATTGGACTTAAACTAGTGTTAATCTTTTAATAGATATTGTTTCTTAAAAACACGCTATTTGTTTTGACAACGGGAATTATTTATTAAATTAATTAATTCAACTTATATATTTTGAATTTTGTAAAATAGACATCATTTTTCAATTTGGAATATCAAATATATCTTAGGGTGAATTTTTGGTATTTTTCTGAAAAACTTCAATTTTTGATGAATAGTGAAACCACTAAGTAGTAGTTAATGAAACTAATTTTTCATTTAAATGAAACTTTACCACCTATGTGATTTGATTTTAAAAAATCTGACATACATGGTTGTTATTATAAAGTAAAATGTGGTTCAATGAGATTAAAATAATTTTTTGTGAATAGTAACTTTTAAGTTTTATTAATCGCGATTAAAGGTAATTAGTGTAATTTAAGGTAAAGATAATGTTATAATAATATGAAATGACCTTGACACATGTCCTACCCTTATTTGATGTGTCATGGCCGACCCGAAAAATATATGGGTCAACTTGAGGACCCCATGGAGCCACTTTGGTTGGAAAATGACATTAATAACTTTTTATTTAAAGTTAAAATTAAAATGTCACCAACATGTATTGTTTTAATAAAACAATTTTTACATGGGGTTATACGAGTCATATTTTTGACTATAAATATTCATTATTAAGATAAAAATATTTCCTACATCATGATATTTTTCTTATAATTTTTATACTTTAAATAAATTAATTTATTTATGACACCATGATGTTGAAATAATTACCTCATAAATGAACGATTTAAATAAAATGATAAGATAGGGTAAACTCTAAGTAGTAAACTTGTCAAAAACCTATTGGATGGGTGGATTTAGAAACCTTATCACCTTATCCTCGAAATATATCCTTTTGGGACCTTTAAAATCCGAAAATAAGTTTATAATAAAGTAATATTTTATAACTTTCCAAGAGTGCCCCTCCTCTTCTCTTATAAAAGGCCCCCACCTCTACCACCTTACACACAGCTATCAAGCCTTTGGATCGGCCAAACCCTTCCCATTTAATCTCTCTAAATCCCTCTATTCATCATTGAAGCATCACCTTTGGCATAAATCATTTCAAAGAACCCTTTTGGTTCAAACCAAGAAGAGTTATCTGATTTTAACGTAATGTCTTCACCTGTGTTCTTTTGTTTTATTTTGCTTCTCCAACCCTCTAAACTCCTTTTATTCCTTTATTTTGTAACAACACCAGTATCTTCAATATACTAGGATTTTTTTATTTGAATTATTCTAGCTACACTTACACACACCTTCGTCTAGTGGTTAAAGAACATACTGTTTCTGTGGATGGCGAATTTCTGCCTCACGAAACGATGATTGTTCAATATTCAATTAACACCTTTCTTGGTGGCCATTATGATGTCACTATATTTTATATATGATATATATGGTATTTATTTTTTCTATATTCTTCTGAATTTTATATTCAAAACATTCCTTTATGCTTTTCATGTTGTGCAAATGCGATAATTTCATACAAGGAAGTGTGGACTACCGCCCCCTCAAGTGATGTGACTCGTTCATGCAATACATGGAATGTATAAAAAATGAAATTAATGAACATATGTGACCTATATAACATATATATTATATTTGAATTATAATATATATATCTCGCAATAATTTTTAATTCCATTAATATGACAAAGAAATGAAAGTAGCGTTCATGCGTACGTACGACCTACCGTTCCATGAACGGTGCATTTCATTTATTTTTATCTCCAAATGTTATGGAATAGTATAAAATGAATATTTACTGGATATATATTATATTTAAATCATTAATATTATTCTGGAGATTATTTACTTATAACTACATGGACAATCATTTTCAAACAAGTTCATTTTTGACTCATGTACCAAACATTGACAAAAACGTCTGACATGAACTCACATTACTATCCAATCATTATAAAATTATAATATGTGATATGAACTGAATAATAATCTTTAAAAGAGGTCCTTAGGCAATTATAAATTGACCAAAGTTTATTATTCAGGAATATAAATAATCAAACAAGACAAGTCGGACTTGAGGTAAGGGATCCTACCTCTCTCTTCCTTTTTAAGTACTCTCTCTTTTATGTCATTTCTTTTAAGCTCATCTTTCATATGTTTGGGGATGTTATTTTATATTCCTCATGCTGTAGTTTTTATTTTCATATTATTAGATACCCTATTTGATCTCATAAATCCATTTTTTTGGAAGTTTTAATTGGCGTCGTTAGGTTGCCGAGTTTTCGTAAGGGATTTTTCATCTCAATTTTATTCCCGTTGGATTTATGCTACATTTTCCACCATTTCATTTGAGTGGTGTATGTACTGACCATTATCCTAATATTTGTTTAATATAATTTTCTTTATGATTATTTACTTCAATGTTTTATAGTCGTTATTTCATGGGGTGTACGTTTCGAATGTTACCCAAGTCGGTAAGGGAACCTTTCACACTCCTCTTTTTAAAAGACTTATTTAGTTATGTATTTTAATTTACATATTTTTATGTTGGGATATGTTCTTCTATATCATTATTGATGTAAATTTTATGTCAAGTGATGAGATACCATTTTCACTCTCATCAACTAATTTTATGAATTTTAATGTGACGCCGTTAGGCTGTCGAATTTTACGAAAGGAACTTCTTAACCCAATTTTGATTTCTTTGGGTTCAACATGTAGTTATTGAATATTTCATCCTTTTAATATATGTGAATGAACTTTGATTGTATTAAACATAATATCCACTTATATTGGGTGTATTTATATTTGTCACACATAATTATGAGGTTGATTTATCCTTAATTTAAGGATACCTTCGTTATAGGGGATTTCATCTCATTTTACATTTCTATTGAGATTTCATTGTTGTTATGCACCAATTCACTACTATATGCGGTATATAATATCCTTTGTAATATTATATCATGAATCCCTTTATTCTCAGGATATTATAATGTTCTGATTAAATGTTATTCCTCAATTATTGTATTCAAGTGTCTCTCATTTTGTAAAAAACCCTTTAACTAAAATATCATTTTAAATGTTTAAATGATTTATTCTTATAAATATTTCTCATTAATATCCATGTTTACAAAATGGTTTTAAGTATTTATTTATATGGATATTAATGGTTTAAAATGTTAAAAGCTTCAAAGTGGAATGGGACACTTTGATTCAAAAATATCTTTATTAAATGTTTTAAATGGTTTGGAAAATGGTTTTTATTTGAATGGATTCATTATATCAAAATGTTATATTGTTATTGCAATGTGGGAATGTTATCTTTCCTTTATTCTTAAGTTATGTGCTATGATTATGTTTTTTTTCTTGGGAATTTTTTATGAAAATTGGTGGTTCGGTGATAAACTAAGGGCGGGTTAGCCCGATATAGCTCTCCAATGCATTGGGTAACTCGAAGGGGTTAAACGTTAAGGTTTCTCCAAAGAGATTTAAGGAATATACTATGATGGGTATTCCAAATGTAACCATGAGGGTTACTCCCTACATAAGAATGTTATGAATGCCTCAAGTTACCTTTATGACTTATGATTCATATTGAGTTATGCATAAATCTTATGATTTGGTGAGGTATGTTAAATTTCTTATGTTTTATGATTAAAGTACGATTTCATTGATTCTTTTGTATACATGGACTGATGTTTTCTTTCCGTACTGTTATAACCCTTACTGAGCTTTTTATGCTCATCCCATGTTTTTGAAATGTTTTCACAGGACATAAAGTTTAATAGGGTCAAGGATGGGATCAAGGAAATGTCAGGCTGTCTAAAACAAGGAACTAGACATGACTCTATTGTTCAAGGGTTTTTATTTTTGTGAATAAAAAAATAGAAGCTGAGTAGATGCATCTACTTTGTAATCTTTGAGATGTAATAGTTATGTCCTAATTCTCTAAAACTATAAACCAGAAAATATCCTCAATGTGAATTATTCATTTAATTCAATAATAAGTAATGTTTAAGGCCAAGTACTTATAGTTGGTATCAAAGGATGGTTTAGATAACTTTAGAGGTTAGAGTATTAAGTGAAAAGTTGTGTATAACCACAATGGTTATTATATTTTATAGAGTTATTGTTATTTTTGAAGGTTGGAATGAGTTTCAGATAACTTAGATAAGTATATCCTAGTGTTTATCATCCAATTTAGTATATAATGGTTTTTTTGATGTAATCACACTGACATTTCTGGTTTTAGTAAATGAATGGATCTAGAAAGAACCAAAGTGACAATGGTTTTGAAGGAAACTGTGGTGGTTCTCTGATTAAGAGACTCGATGAAATGGGGGATTCAATGAGAAATCTTGTGGTTATTCTAAACCAACTATCAGGAGTCATGATCAAACACTTGAACCTTGGTGAGTTCTCTAATGCATCGTGTACAAGGGAACCGACTCAACATGGAAGTTTAGGTAATAATTATTAAGGTAACCATTAGGGTTTATATGATCCTTACTTTTGAGGAAATTATGGGTTACTATACATTATGATGGAATATGAACGACATGAGATAAAATTGAGGTTAAATTATGTTATGGTTATTTTTTAAGATTTTATCTCGTTTGGGGGAATGTTTTAAGAATTATATAGTTTTGGAAAAAGGACAACACGCAGACCGTGTGACAACCCGTCGTGTCGGACAAAGCTGCGGGAAATGAACCCACAACCAAAGTGCGACTAGTATTTATCGCCTACCACTGGACTACGTGAAGTCCCTGGTTAGTTTGAATGATTCTTTTTAGTTAGATGATTTTATGAATTAAGAGTAATTTTATTTTGGGTTATCAATGCAAATTATTAACCTATCATGGAGGATATGTGATTAGGTTAATTACTTTTTAGTATGAGACTTTAAGAAAAACTTATGTTATTTGGAGATAAATGTTAATTTGTACCTTGGGAGACTATGTGATTAAATCCTTCATAGATTTGGGTTTCAGTCTTAGTTTTGATTACATTGAATAATTTTATGGATAGATTTTTATTGAATGGTCTTTGTTGAACTTTGGGTATTGTTTGAAATTTTTTGGAGATTAAGAATAGATTTTTTTTATAAAGGATTATCGTTTTTGGGTATTATCTGATCTCATACTAACCTTTTTTGTTTTAGTTTTGGTTAAGGTCTAAAGACATGGGAAGTATATATTTATCTTTTTTGGATTAGGTGATTCTCTAGAAGTTTATTATAGCTCTCTTAATGTGAACAAGTCATCCTAAATACTCGTCCTTTTTGAGAAAATATGAGTTCGTGTAAGAAATCTAGTAAAAGTTGAAATTCAATATGGAAAGTAAGTATGTTTCCTTATGTTTTTGTTAAGCTCATAAATAAATTCCTCAATGAAGAGTAACTTAAAACAAAAATGTTGTCTGTTAACTTTTCCTACTGGGGAATCAAATACCGTTTAACCCATTACAAGTTTGTGATTTTCTCGTGGTTAACTTTCTCTTAAACATGTTTTCTATCACTCTCCATCAGAACATGACCATTTTTTTTCTCCTCCATATCCATGTTTTCCTACATGGAATCCTAGTATGGGTTAACTCAGGTGACCTTTGTACTTCTCTTTCTTTATTTTAAAGTGATAGTTTTACTGACTCTTGTTCCGATGTGGGATTTTCAATGATGTTTCCAAGCCCAATTTTAAATTTGTGAGGATGCAATTCCCAAAAGGGGGGGAAGGATGTAACACCCCATGGAAATAAAGAATATTACATTTTCAAATTTATCCATATTTGTGAACAAAATATTAATATTACTTTAAAGGGAACACTATGCTCGATGGCGTACCCAACAAGCAACAACGAGTTTCTTTGAAATCTTACGTTGCAATCTAATAATAAAATAATATTATATTAAATAGTAGTTAACGCCTTGCCGTTGAAATGGTGGGAATGAACGGAACTAACTACAAAATGGTTATATATGTTTGTCAATTATTTTTACTTTTATCCAATAAATTTTAGAGGCTTAAAATGCCAATGATTTCAATTTTAAGCACAAATCTTCTAATATTCCTTAAAAGGTTGATTAACCACTTTTTGATGGAGAACCCTTTTTAAATATACTTTTGAAAATTTTATATGTTGTATTTCACAAAATAAAATCCTTCTTTAGAATCTGGACATCAAAATTTACTTTGTGAAAAAATTTGTTAAAGATCATTTTTTGTGAAAATATTACATTTTAATTCAAAACCGCCTTTTAATATGATTTATTTATATAGATATATTATATTATTAATTGAGATTAAAGTTTATTTTTAATATATTTTTACCATTTAATCCAATGGTTGTCATTGGAATTAATTTCACTTTGAAATTGGCCTTACACTAGTGTTAATCTTTTAATAGATATTGTTTCCTAACAACAGGCTATTTGTTTTGACAGCGGGAATTAATTATTAAATTAATTAATTCAACTTATATGTTTTGAATTTTCTAAAATAGATATCATTTTTGAATTCAGAATACCAAATATATCTTAGGGTGAATTTTTGGTATTTTTTCTGAAAAACTTCAATTTTTGATGAATAGTGAAACCACTAAGTGGTAATTAATGAAACTGATTTTTCATTTAAATGAAACTTTACCACCTTTGTGATTTTATTTTCAAAAATACAACATACATGGTTGTCATTATGAAGTAAAATGTGGTTCAATGAGATGAAAATAATTTTTTAATGAATAGTGACTTTTATGTTTTATTAATCGCGATTATTGGTCATTAGTGTAATTTATGGTAAAGATAATGTTATAATAATATTAAATAACCTTGAAACATGTCCTAACCTTATTGGATGAGTCATGGATGACCAAGAAAATCCATGGGTCAACTTGGGGACCCCATGGAGCCACTTTGGTTGGAAAATTACATTAATAACATTTTATTTAAAGTTAAAATTAAAATGTCACAAACATGTATTGTTTTAATAAAACAATTTTTACATGGGGTTATACAAGTCATATTTTTTACTATAAATATTCATTAGAAATCTAAAAATATTTCCTACATCATTATATTTTTCTTATAATTTTTAGACATTAAATAAATTAATTTATTTATGACACTGTGATGATGCAGTAATTACCTCATAAATGAACGATTTAAATAAAATGACAAGATAGGGTAAAAGATAAGTCTTAAACTTGTCAGAAACCTATTTAATGGGTGGATTTAAAAACCGTATCACCTTATCCTCGAAATATATCCTTTTGGGACCTTTAAAATCCGAAAAGAATTTTATAATAAAGTAATATTTTACAACATTCCAAGAGTGCCCCTCCTCTTCTCTTATAAAAGGCCCCCACCTCTACCACCTTATGAACACCTCACAAGCCTTTGGATCGGCCAACCCCTTCCCATTTAATCTCTCTACATCCCTCTATTCATCATTGAAGCATCACCTTTGGCATAAATCATTTCAAGGAACCCTTTTGGTTCAAACCAAGAAGAGTTATCTGATTTTAACGTAATGTCTTCACTTGTGTTCTTTTGTTTTATTTTGCTTCTCCAACCCTATAAACTATTTTTTATTACATTATTTTGTAACAACACTAGTATCTTAAATATACTAGGATGTTTTTATGTGAAGTATTCTAGCTACACTTACATACACCTTCGTCTAATGGTTAAAGAACATATTGTTTCTCTGGATGGTGAATTTCTGCCTCACGAAATGACGATTGTTCAATCTTCTCTTAACACCTTTCATGGTGGACATTACGATTTCACTATATTTTATATATGATATATATGGTATTTATGTTTTCTATATTCTTCTGAATTTTATATTTAAAACATGCCTGTATGGTTTTCAAGTTGTGCAAATGCGATAATTTCATACGAGGAAGTGTGGACTACCGCCCCCTCAAGTGATGTGACTCGTTCATGCAATACAAGGAATGTATAAAGAATGCAATTAATGAACATATGTGACCTATATAACATATATATTATACTGGAATTATAATATATATATATCTCAATTATTTTAATTCCATTAATATGACAAAGAAATGAATGTAGCGTCCATGCGTACGTACGGCCTACCGTCTCCATGAACGGTGCATTTCATTTCTTTTTATCTCCAAATGTTAGGAATAGTATAAAATAAATATGTACTTTATATATATGATATTTAAATAATTAATACTATTCTGGAGATTACTTACTTATAACTACATGGACAACCATTTTCAAACAAGTTCATTTTTGAATCATGTACCAAACATCGACAAAAACGTCTGACATGAACTCACATTACTAACCAATTATTATAACATTATAATATGTTATATGAACTAAATAATAATCTTTAAAGGAGGTCCTTAAGAAATTCTAAATTGACCAAATTTTATTATTCAGGAATATAAAGAAACAAACAGGACAAGTTGGACTTGAGGTAAGGGATCCTACCTCTCTCTTCCTTTTTAAGTACTCTCTCTTTTATGTCATTTCTTTTAAGCTCATCATTCATATGTTTGGGGATGTTATTTTATATTAATAATTCTGTACTTTTTATTTTCATATTATGAGATACCCTATTTGATCTAATAAATCCATTTTTTGGAAGTTTTAATTGGCGTTATTAGGCTGCCGATTTTTCTTAAGGGATTTTTCATCCCACTTTTATTCCCGTGGGATTTATGCTACATTTTCCACCATTTAATTTGAGTGGTGTATGTACTGCCCATTATCCTACTCTTTGTGTAATATAATTTCGTTTATGAGTATTTACATCAATGTTGTATAGTCCTTCTTTCATGGGGTGTACGTTTCGAAAGTTACCCAAGTTGGTAAGGGAACCTTTCACACTCCTCTTTTTAAAAGACTTATTTAGTTATGTCTTTTAATTTACATCTTTTTCTATTGGGATATTTTCTTCTATATCCTTATTGATGTAAATTTTATGTCCAAGTGATGAGATACCATTTTCTCTCTCATCAACTAATTTTATTAATTTTAAAGTGACGCCGTTAGGCTGTCGAATTTTACGAAGGGAACTTCTTAACCCAATTTTGATTTATTTGGGTTCAACATGTAGTTATTGAATATGTCATCCTTTGAATATGTGTGAATGAAATTTTATTGTTTTACAATTAATATCCACTTATATTGGGTGTATTTATATTTTTCACACATAATTATGAGATTTATTTATCCTTAATTTAAGGATACCTTCGTTATAGGGGATTTCTTCCCATTTTACATTTCTATTGAGAGTTAATTTTTGTTATGCACCAATTCACTACTATATGGTGTATATAATATCATTTGGAATATTATATCATGAATACCTTTATTCTCATGAGATTATAAAGTTCCGATTAAATGTTATTCCTCAATTATTGTATTCAAGTTTCTCTAATTTTGTTAAAAACCCTCTAACTAAAATATCATTTTAAATGTTTAAATGATTTATTCTTATAAATATTTCTCATTAATATCCATGTTTTAAAAATAGTTTTAAGGATTTATTTATATGGATATTAATGGTTTAAAATGTTAAAATCTTCAAAGTGGTATGGGACACTTTGATTGAACAATCTCTTTATTAAATGTTTTAAATGGTTTTGAAAATGGTTTTTTTGAATGGATTCATTATCTTAAAATGTTATATTGTTATTTCAATGAGGGAATGTTTTCTTTCATTTATTCTCAAGTTTTGTGCTATGATTATGTTTTGTTTCTTGGGAATTGTTTATGAAAACGGGTGGTTCCGTGATAAACTAAGGCCATGTGAGCCCGATATAGCTCTCCAATGCATTGGGTAACACGAAGGGGTTAAATGTTAAGGTTTCTACGAAGAGATTTAGGGAATATACTTTGATGGGTATTACAAATGTAACCATGAGGGTTACTCCCTACATAAGAATGTTATGAATGCCTCAAGTTACCTTTATGACTTATGATTTCTATTGAGTTATGCATAAATCTTATGATTTCATGAGGTATGTAAAATTGCTTATGTTTTATGAGTAAAGTATGATTTCATTGATTCTTATGTATACATGGTATGATGTTTTCCTTCCATACTATTATAACCCTTACTGAGATTTTTATGCTCATCCCATGTTTTTGAAATGTTTTCACAGGACATAAAGTTGAATAGGGTCAAGGATGAGATCAAGGAAATGTCAAGCTGTCTAAAACAAGGAAATAGACATGACTCTTTTGTTAAAGAGTTTTTATTTTTGTGAATAAAAAAATGGAAGCTGAGTAGATGCATCTACATTGTAATCTTTGAGATGTAATAGTTATGTCCTAATTCTGTAAAACTCTAAACCTGAAAAGATCCTCAATGTGAATTATTCATTTAATTCAATAATAAGTAATGTTTAAGGTCGGGTCCTTATAAAAGAGATGGATAAATATTATGTAATTAATGTATTAAAATATCAATATATATTTAATATTTATCCTATTATATTTGAATGTATATTATATAATTTTAGGTGGTAAAAGAAGAATAGAAACAAAAGTGTTTGGTTAAGAATATTACATATTCTTTGAAAGAGTTCCTTTAGATATCCTCATAATAAACCCATGATTGGTATTATTGAAAAAACATAACATATAAAACATATATAGAGATGTTTTAGAGAGAATTTTATATGTGTTTTTAATCCAAATGGCTCGATAGGTTTTTATAAGTGGCCGGGGGTTCCCTTTTATAAGTGAGGTTGGTAGAACACTTGTAAATTTTCAATGTCTGAAAATATTATTAATTAAAATTCTTGGGAAATTGGATCCAAATATTGTCTATTTTTAAGGTGATATAATATTGGGTTGAAATATTATCATAAAATTGTATTTATACAAGTTTCAAATCCATCTTAACCATTATATATTTATATTCACCCCTAGCAAACCCTTTTAAACCATAACTGTGGAAACCAATTTAAACTGTTTTTACTAGTCATAATGGAGAAAATATAATGGAACTGAATCCAAAAATTTAAAATTATAATTAAAATTATTGAAATCATACAATAAAATTCCATTCCAATACATAAAATAAATTAATTTTAACATAAACCAGTAAAATTTATCGGAAAATAAGTTTTCTTGAAAATACATTTTTAAAGCATAAGATAATCGTATGTTAAAACCAAGACTAATAATAATTATATGGATTTAAATTAATATATTTAGATATATATTTTAAAATTTTCATTTAAATTATGGAATAGTATATTTAATTTTTACTAATTAAAATAAAAAAATAGTATTCACTTGAAAAGAATTTTATGAAAAATGACCATTTTATCTGAAAATGATATTTTCAGTATTTATAAGTAATTTAAAATAAATATATGGTTAATTATAAATATTATAATAAATTATTATAAATTAAATAAGTAATAGTTAAATAAAACTTTTTCAATTATTCAAAAATGTTAAATTTTGGACATACATTCTAGGCTTATTTTGACATAGCCAGTTCAAAATTGTAATTCAGTATATCAAATTAGATTTAGTGTTCCATGAAATATTTAAATAATTATTATAATTCATTTTTATGAAAATAGTATGTTAACTTACAATAATTTAATCTCATGTGTTTCATTCTTCCTTCCTTCAAAGATTTCATCCTCGAAATATTCATCGATATTACTTTCTAAAAAATTTGGGTGGTTATACATCAAAACATACTCAAGTCACAAAATTAATTCATTTGTTTTATAATTTATCCAAATTATAATTACCAGCTGAGTAATCCAGTTTTACAACACTTGTATCTTATTTCGGGAATAGTCATAGGCTCTTCATAGTAAGACATAATAGGTTAAAATTCTATTTCATCATAGGTGATCACACGTGTTGGGTATGGAATATACATACTTAACAATGTGATATGGAACACAACATATACTTTTGGGAGGCTTGATGAAATTTCCAAATTTTAATGCACATCTCCAATTCTTTCAATGATTTAAAAAGGACAGATATTCCTGAGGATTAGTTTTCCTTTCTTGTTGAATCTTATAACAGCGTTCCATGAAGATAATTTTAAGAAAACTCGATCTCCCACTTGAAAATTCAAATGTTTTCCTAATGGTTTTTAATGAGTGTTTGAATCAGCCATTTCATTTCACCTAGAAGTAAATAGATACGTGTATGATATTAATCCCACTCATGATGCACCAGTGATGATTGAGATAATTTCTAATCCACCCCCATTCAGAGTTGTTACGCCTAGGTTCATATACACCACAACCACAACCACATTCTAATATCTAGTCTTGGATCTATTTAAAAGGAAAAAATAATTTTTATACTATTCTAAAACATATGATATTGTCTTATACATAGAATTATCATCAAATACATTCCTCGGGTTATCCTATATAATCTATGTTTTCCAAAATATAATTCCCAAGGTTTCTATAAAACATTCTTAGACACCAACAGTGAGAACCCCAAATATGGTAGCCCAAAGCTATTGTCCACTTTATTATATTTGAATCATATTAAAGAGTTCACTTTACCAAGGTTAGACCAATTTGGTAGATGTTAAGAATTATATATATATGTGTGTGTGTGTTATTTCAATTTTATATTAAAAATAATATATAAATAATAGTAAATGTAAATATTTCTAATCCTTGAAATTCATTAATAGATTAATTCTTTATTTCCAAGGGAAATAAAAAAAATTGTGAGCTCATACACTTAGTATGGGTTAAGAACATCAAAAGTAATAATGTGTAAATGTGGAAAAAACAATATACCAAGGTAAGTAACTAAAAATATAATTAATTTAACCAATAACCATAAAAAAAATCAATCCATGAATTATATTAATGTAATAATATCATAGATACTAATAACTAAATTATAAATAAATGAAATTTATAATATCAGATATCATGATCAAGGTCTTGTGTAAATATATTTTTAAATATGGGTAGGTATATAGATTTTTTTAATAAGGATATAAATTTATTTTTCTTAGTAGACCTATTGATGCATCTATGAGCTATCTATATGTAGGCCCCACCTATAATAGAATGTCAAATTCATTCCTTATATATTGAATGATCAATTTAATTAATAAACAGTAAGCCTTTTCTGCAAATATTTGTAAACAGTAAGCCTTTTCTGCAAATATTTGTAATGAGTAAAGAATATGTAATATCATGATTTCCCCATTTAATCGAATATTTTTAGTAGTGAAATGGTTTATAGAAATGTTATATGATTTAGGAAATACAAATAGCCATGATACTAAAAATATACATGTAGAAGAACATATTCTCGTTCAAGAATAGATATATTATTGTATTTTATTATAATCATTTATTTATTGGATTAAACTTAAAAAGAGAGGAAAGATTAGATGAAATCATGGATATTCCTTAATTATTAGGAATATAATAATATATATTGTGTTTATTAATGGTATATTATATGATTCATTAAATTAAAAATATTAGAAATCCTAAAAAATGAGATTAAAAAACTAATATCACACTACTTTGAAAACTTTTTAAATGTTACCAATTGAAGGAATAAATATTAATGGAATCATTAAATATCATTAAAAAATAAATATTTATGATAAATATAACAAAGGGTATTCATACTCCTCACATAAAAGAAAATAGGCTCATAATACAAAATATATCTTAATGAAGTGGAAATTGAGATGAAAACTACTTACCTCTTGCATCAAAATAGTTTAACATGATTTATCCTCCTCTATAATAAATTTATATTTACTATAATTACAATACAAAACAATATATATATATCTATAATATCATATATGTTCCCCTTATAGAATCATATTTCAAAAGAAGACATGAATAATGATTAACATCTCTTTTTAGAGGTGGTAGTCAACACATACACAAGAGTAGGGTTATCATTTTCTAATAGGATGAAGGTTAATGTAAAAACCTAGAGTTTATGAATTATATTTTTATATATTTAAATAAATGAGTATTATAATTTTCTGTATATTATAATTGATATAAAGAAACCCATAAAAATTTATTTCATTAATAATTACTATTAAAATAATTAGCAATGAAAGAAATTAAAAAAATATACATAACAATTGAACAAAAAATATATAAAATTGAGAATATAAAATTTGAAAATATGGATCGCCTCAATCTACTAGAGTCATCACCTCCACTAATAACACTATAGAAAAGAAAAAAACACAGTAAATCAATCAATATTATAGAAAATGTAAATATAGATCCTTGTTAAAAGTTGAGTTGGACAATGAATTAAGAAAAGTATAGGTATCTATAGGAGGTAATGTGGTCTTTGAAATAGTAATTTAACTATTGGAATATTAACCATACCGTTGGGAATAAAAATGAAATTGTTGGGAATAATAACCAGAATTTTGAGATAGAAATTTTACCACAAAATAATAAATTGTGATATAAATAATATTTATCATGATTAATTTCTTTAAAGATAATTAATATAATAAAAAAATATCATGCTTAAAAAACTAAAAGAAAATATAATCAAACTTTTAATAAATTGTATTTTAAAATATTTTGTAAAAGTCATAATTTTTATATTTAAAAAAAATTACATATTTTAAGAATTTATTTTTATAAAATTAATTTAGATTTTTAAATATTTAAATTTAAATTTTCAATGGGTTATTTTTTTTAAATTTTTTGAAATACTTATTTTTTCAAGTGAATGGTAAAAATACAGTTTTTAACATAACTGATGTATCATAAATTTCATCATTCATGATGTAATAATGTGTCAATACTTTATTGGAAAATAGGAATTGAAATGAAATATTTAATTTCATAAATGATTTATTAAAATAAAATTAAATTAAATCCCAAACCCAAAAATCATTTTTCAAAACCTAAAGTAAAAAAGTGATTCCTTAACATAACAGTTTCTCATTTTATTGAATTTCCTTTAAATAATATAAATAATTAGATATATAAAGGGTATTAAATGTATTATACAAAACATATTATATTTATATATTATTTATATGGAAAAAATTACTAGTACATGTTTTACTTTTGATATATTATTTTATATAATATTTTATTCTAAAAATAACCCTCTCCTCAAGTATAAGAAAAACCACTCCCTGTCCATGAAAAAACAATCATTTCCTCATGAAAAGTTCTATACTCTATCAAAATCCTTTATCCCAAGAACCTTAGAATCCTTAGGGATATCCTGCAGTAATCTATTTCCAAACATCATGGGAGTTTTAGTGCCATACAAGAGAAGTTACACCGAGGATAAAGTATGTTTTGATCAACAATTATATTTTTTTATTTTCTTCTTCTTCACTTTATTTTTTCACCATCATTTTCACAAAAAAAATATTTGAATTAATTAGTTATTAATGGAACATTATAAAAATTATTTTAACCTACTTTATTTATCATATTTACTATATATATATATAAATTTCCCACAACCCTTTCCCTCTCTTCTGATAATGTCTTGTCAAAGGTCAGTTAGTAATTTACAGAGACATTTCCATGTCAAAAAATATACCCATCATCATGGATGGATATTATGAATTACATATAACATGAATATATGTAATTATATGTTTTTTATGCTTTTGGAATTAATTATACCAATTTATAATTTAAGTTTTACAAAATAGAAAAAT
This sequence comes from Viscum album, assembly GCA_963277665.1. Classification (NCBI taxonomy): domain Eukaryota; kingdom Viridiplantae; phylum Streptophyta; class Magnoliopsida; order Santalales; family Viscaceae; genus Viscum; species Viscum album. Next base: position 621,972,585 of record OY728137.1, on the reverse strand, counting down.
CTATGAAAAACCGGAATTTTATTTAAGTAATGATAACAAAATGACTACCCTACAACAAAAAAAATTAAGATATAAAATCAAATAAATATGATTGATAAATAGTAGTAAAATTTAAAAAAAATCAATACAAGATAAATGTTTTAATAAATCTATTTTTATTATTTAGGAGGTGTAAAAGTGATGAAATAAACCAAGAATTATTGTAAGAGGATTCTCAATCCAACCTCATTTTCTTCAGGTTATCCCACATTATAATCACTTTTCTTATGGATATTATAATATTGTTCCTTAAATATAATTTCATTTTTCACATATTTTATATTCAGGGATATACATTATTTCTCTTTGTTTTATAATCCAAATATGATGATTTTCCAAAAGGTATTTATTTCCCAAACACATCTTTTAATTCTCTTGATTTTTTTCTTCTTCAATCAAGAATGATTATGTTTATTCCAAGTACGTTTTACCTTACTCATTTTGGAACCCCAAGTTTATTCAAAAAATTATTCTCGATGAAAACAATATGAATCCCATTCTTTTCATGTGATATTTTCGAACTGTGATTATTATATGTTCAATGTGGCATGCGTGATTATGTAAATATTATGATGATATGGGTTTGCCCAAAATTACATATCCCTATAATTCATTAGGTAGTTTGAAGTATATCATGAGGTAATGTGTATTATTTATAAACATGAAGCTTTCATTGTTCACAATTATTATTTTATGATTATACACATATTTTATGTGAGAACATGATGTTAGATTTTTTCACAACTACGTGTGATATTTTTCCACTATTACATGATGTTTTATTTTTACACATTGTGATATTCCATGACACTATCACATGTTTCCTTCAGGATTTTGATTTTGATCCTTTGCTTTTTATGATTATTTTTATTATTCTCATGAATGCTATATTGATTAACTCCCCTTATTCATACTATTACTAAGATTTTTCCTCATCCATTTCTTTGATGTATATCATTAGGTGAATACATGTAGTATGGAGGATGCGATATTTTATAATGATAATGAATAAGTATTTAAATAAATTTTTATGATTTATAATGTACAATTTATGTGGGAGCCTAATTTTCCCATGTTAATAAACCTTTCTTTCTTATATTTCTATATCAATGATGTTATTTATATTAAAAATGTGGTAATATTCATATATTAAAAGTAGGGTCACTATAGTTGGTATCATAGCCATGTTTTAGTTAATTTGGGGATTCATATTTTAACAAATTAATGAAAACCCTTAGGATAATACTATGTGTATGCAAACATCCACGAAACATTATTTTAGATGAAGGCTAAACATATGGGTCCCATAAGATTTTAATTAGATTTAATTTCTTAAATAAATAAAAAATTTATTTAGGATTTGTAGAAATAGTTTTTTGCAAAGATTTTCTAGTTAAGAAAATGGTAGCATCCAAAAGAAAGTAGACCAATAACCCAAGTGAGGGACAATGAAGCAATTGGCCAAATGACATCCTTAATTCCATGGAAGGTGGAGTTGAAAACATTATGGTGATTCTTAGAGAGTTGTATCTGGCTATAAATAATAACCTAAACCACATGGAATGTCCACCATCACCCAAGAAGGAAAAATATCCATTTAGTCCTTTACATGATAATGAACATCAATGTTTAGTGGAACTTCTGACCCCTTTTCGTGGAATAGTGCATTAAATCAATATATAAGTTCATTTCTATTGTCTATTGTTATGAGAATTAGAAGGTGAATCTTTTTTTGTATCATTTACTTGGAGAGGCCCATCAACTGTGTGACTTGATTAGTAACACAAATATGAAGGATGAAATAGATTATATATAGTGGGATGAATTCCAAAAAATACTTCTTCATAAGTATTTTCCCCAAAATCCTTTAATAAAGTACAAATAGAATTTATATTTAGGAAACAGAAGGATGTTGAATCTATAAAAACTTATGGGGAAAACAATAAAATTAATTCATGTTATGTCTTGGGATTTTTATCAACAATGATAAAAAATAGATAGATACCTTAGTGTCTTAAAAACACACCATCAAAAGGATCTTGTTATTCGATAATTTAATATTTTTTAAGAAAGCAGTATGATGTTCTCTCAAATTAGATATGGTTCTTAGATAATGGTCCCATGGTTATTGAGATGATAAGAGAATAATAGATATTCGAGCTGGTGGGTCAAATTAAAATGGAGGATAGATGATCCAACTACCCGCATGTCAAAAAAATTAGGAATAAACATTCTGAGAATTTTCTAAAAGGGATTTGGAAATTCTTTAGGTGAAAGAGAGAAGACCACCAATCTCATTATTATCTAATATATTAGAAGAATGTGACAACAAGATGAAGGAAAAGAAGGCACCTCCTAAAGGAAACCCCATTGTTCAATGCTTGAACTATTGGGAAAAAGGCACTATAAAGTCAAGCTCACTAAACCATAGGTCCTTGAGAGTAATAAGTGTTAGCAACCACCAAATCCAAAATAGAAAGAAAAATATTACTCCATCACTACTACTAAAGAAGCACATGAAAATAATGTGGTATAAGGTAAAAATACTATTCAATCAAGAATGAATTTTTTTATTTTATTCTAGTTATATTAATTCATTTATATCGTGCATGCAGTCTAGAAATATTGAATTGAATACTCAATACACAAAAGTAGATATATCTGTAAAAATACATACTGGTGAAATAACTACATCCCAAGTGTTAGAATCTTTTCATATAATAGTCTATGGGATGATTCATCCAGTGAATATATGAATGATTCCTATGGTGGAATTTGATGCTATATAGGGCATGGATTTGATCTCATTATATATTGAGCATACCAAAGTTTGAGAAAAGGAAAAATCTTTTCACATACTATGCTATCCTATGATCCTCTATAAATGAAAGGAAGATAAAAAATTTCCTTTGTAAAATCTATCAACGATTTGGGTATTTATGTACAATGAAGAATAATACCTTTCCAAAATTTTTGAGTCATAGGAAGGTATCATCTGGGAGGAAATTCCAATTATTTCAGAATACATTGATTTATTTCTTGAAGATATTCCTAGACTTCCCCCATATAATGAAGTAAATTTCTTAATAGAGCTCATACCCGGAGCCACTTCTATCTCAAAATTCCCCAACTGGATTGTAACATCCCAAACTATTATAAATAAAATTTCTTATTTTGATTTAATAAAATGTATTTTTATGTGACATGGTTATTTGAAACACATTCACATAATTGTTTTTATTATATTATGTCGGATTAATAATATCATTAAGCATCATTACCATTATTAATATATCTATTGAACTATGATCACATGAGTAGTATAAATATATGATTTAAATAAATCCAACCAAAATATATAAAGGAAATGATGGCCTCACCCTATAAGAACTGGATATTCCACTCAGGTATGGATCCTTTAATTTTTAGTATAAACCCTGTTGTACCTAATACAAATGAATTATGATTTAGTAAAGGTTCCGTGGGTTTTTGGTGCTTGTTTGGAGCTTTAAGCCCATCCTTTTGTAGAAAATAGACACTACACACAGTTTAGAGTAAACTATATGGGATTTAGGCATGGTTTCCCAAACCCTGCAATTGGTGTTCTTTGAGACAGAGCCACCTCACACGGTTGTCACATGGTCATGCAACTAAATCATGTGAGCGCCGATTTTTCCCAGGTACCTGTGTATGGATTGCATACGGTTTGATCAAACCATGTGAAGAATGTGATTTCGGGTAGAGCTGTCTCACACGGTTTGCGCACGGTTTGAAAAACCATTGAGACAAACCATGCACAAGCTTTTTCTCTAGGTAATTTTCTAGTTTTTCCCTTAATGATCTAATTTAGTCACCCCTTCCCACCTAATCTGAGATTATTCAATATTGACATATTTCTATCTCAATTTGAAGCTTTTTTAAGATCAAAACTTAGAATCAATTTATCTCCATCATCCAATATCTGATCGATCTTTCTTTCATCACGTTGGTTGCACAATGGTAAGTACTAGAGGCCTCTTAATTTTTTATTCTTCTATTTCTCCCTTGACCTAAGTATCAACATGTCACCGTTTTTCAGCTTTTCTTAGATCTAGTCTAGTCCGATGAAAATCAAGGGCTGATACCGGAGGTGGAGAATGGTACAACAATAATGTGGGTGGTCTATAACTCATCCCTAGTGTTCATTGATTTTGTAATGTTCGTGTGGGGTCATCGATCCCATTGGGGACCATCTCTTAAATTTACATTCCATTATTATATTTTTTAGAATTGTATGGTTATTATCTTTCCAAATAAGTGATTATTTGTTAGTGGTTACACCCAAAACTCAATCCGCCTCCTGTAGATAGTTATTCCATAATTGGGTTTTTAGTGTTCTGACACGTGGGAGCAATCGTTCGGGTGTGCCCATGCTTTACTTTCCTAAAGAAAAGCCATCCTATAAAAAATGGTCTGTTGTTAAATGAGGATTGACTAATGGCATGTATCATGTATGACCAACACTTGACCCGCCAAAGATATGTGCTTAAAATTATTATTAAATGTGAAATGTGGAATGGAATGTATACAAAGTATATAACCCAAAATTATTAAAAGAGGTTGAATAAAGGGTACATGTTTGTATAACCTCTTCCATGTTGATGGAAGGTAGAGGAGTGAACCTCAATAATTGAATATGCCTTAATGTTTAACTAATACTTAATTAAATGGTTTCCATGCTACATGGATTATCCACACTAATGGAAGAGAAGGAATGGACCAATAAATAAATGGTTTCAACTCTACTTGACCTATCCACACTAATGGAAGGAAATACTTGAACCATGTGAATTGTATCATGATTAAAATATCAAATAAGAATGGATTGACTCGGGCTCTCCTTGGATTTTGAGAGGATAATACCTTGGGTCCGGGGAATCCCATTACAATTCAAGGATTCAGTTGGCTTAAGTTGATACCAACCTAGATTTCGGTTCTTTTTTATTCCTTGGATTCCTGTTATACTACCATAGTGTTACCTTTAATTATTCCATGATACCTCAGATACACTCCTTAGACCCATCATTGACAAGTAGGTGACATGGATATACCCCATGGACCAATTCCTTGCTTAGCCCTGTATTACATTGGATGCACTCCTTGGACCCAGTAAGAACCTTATTGTGGAATGCCTTGGATTACGCTCCTTGGATTATACTCTTACCACTTATCAAGACTCAGATACTGCTGAGTTCTCTTTCTGTGAGTTTACGTTACCTTGGTTATTACCCTAGAACTCACTTAGTGGATATCATTTTCAGGTCTCCTTATTATGTCCCGAGACCTTCACTAGTTATACTATTATGAGGAGATATCAGTGTTGTCTATGCCTCACCTGACCAATTAACATTAAATGGTAATTAGTTAACTAATGAACTGATTACATGTTCAGACACCAAACGAGGGCTAAAGTAGGTACTTTGGTATTTAGATACATTGTTCTATTTTCTATACATTATATATGCATGCCTGGACACTTCTATATTCGATTACATGGGTCAGATGTTATAGACATTGTTGGTGGTGGCCCACTAAGATTTTTCTCACACCCTCTCCAGGTGTTGTTTTTTACCTATAGTAGATTACGTGGTTTAAGGTATTGAAAAAGGGAAGTATAAAACTTCCAACTCTTGATTTTGTGTTGATAGGATGGAGCTTGATAGCAGATGATCGAGTAGGTTATCAGGATGCTTGGACTAGTCTTTGTTTTCTTTTACCTTGTGGAACATGTTATTCCTTATATCATGCAATCATGATTTCCAGTTTTCTAGTGACATGACATTACATCATCATTATTTCATTTGATACAATTATTGTTATTCTCGTTTATCTGTTGCATCAATTTTCTTCCTCTGTTTATTTATATCATTTATACTACTTATGCTATTTATTATTCCTTTATTTAATTTTTTTTATGATACACTCTACTAATGAGGGAATAATATTCCCACAGACACACCATAGGCCCTCATTGCTAGTCGACAGCCTCTGGCTTTCAGGAAGATGTGCCTGAGGCCATAGGTCCCACCTGGCTCAGGGCATCCGTTAAGTGGCATCTAGGTCCGGGTCGTCACAAAGTGGTATCAAATGTGGTTTCTTTTCATTGTTTTCTATTTTGAGATAATATATTAGAGAATAGAAACACTTGGAATTTGGTTATAAGTCATTCTTGGGCACCTCAAACCAATGTTCGATGTAAAAACCTAGTTTCCAAAATTATAATGGTTATTATTCTTCTTCCTATTAAAGTTGATATTATTTCACCATTGGTTGATGAACATCTTGTGTGGTGTTAATTTATTATTACTGTTTTGATAATTTATTTTATAATTAGATCAATGATATGAGGGAAAGGATCATTGATACATGCATCATTATAAGAACCTCGAGTTCACAAGTCATGCATATTTCCCTTCCATATAGGTGTATTTCATTAATTTTCAATGCTTGATATGCTTGGGATTGTTGAGTGACGTAGTGATAAATACATGTACTTATATTAATCTTGGTTGTGATTGAGTGATTTCCTATCTCAATTCATGAGGTGTATGGGGCCTAATGGATTGGGATGAGTAATTTACCGAGTCGATCCATTATACTAAAATTAAATGGGTGTTGTTTCTAGTTATAGGTGTATGCGCACTGATTCATCACAAATGGCTATCCATTATGAAGTGAAACATAGAATGTAAAATGAATTGGTTTCAAATCTTTATTAATCCTTGTCTTGTTTATGAAAGGTAAGGTAGTGAACTAGGAGGTTAACATCAAAAGTACATGAAACTTATACTTGACCACTTACCCATACCTGGCCATCTAAGTGGGTAGTTTGGGTAGTATGCCTTGGGTAGTGAGTTTTTCTATGTTCAGATTCCGTTAGTGATGCTATATTATGCTTATAATCTTTCTCTCGGATGTGTGCTTGGAAATTTTTGACCAATGAAATCGTGTCATCCTCATTTCATTTTCCAGGAGGGTGGTGACGACCATGATCCAGACATTGTGGGCCCTGAGCTGCCAGTCTTTCTTCTAGGGAGAGTCGGTCTGGTAGCATATTGGTTATTACTACCTCAAAGGTACCATTCCATGCATGACATTTTCATGTATCACAACTTTTCTAATATCTTGATGACCCATCTCATACCTCTTTCCCTAAAGAATTTGATTTAGATTTCGATGCTACCTTTGAGGAGTATCCAGTACACATAATTGACCGAAGTAGGAAGGTTCTTCAAGGAATGTTTTTTCCTCTCGTATGGTTGTTATTATAGGAGGGATGAGTACATAATGAGACTTGGGATATAGAATTAAATGTACATATTCTGTGGATAGAGTTGTTCTTAAACAATCTTTCTTTACCCTTGGAAGGATAACTTTAGGGGAGATTTCTGGTAAGGGTGGAAGATTGTAAGAATCCAGTTTTTCACTTAGGTATGGATACTTTAATTTTTAGTAAAAATCCTTACTTTAGACCAAATATCGATGGATAATGAGTTATTAAATGTTACATGGGTGTCTGGGGCTTGTTCGGAGCTTAGAAACCATAACTTTACAGAAAACATACCATGTTCATAGTTTAGAGTAAACTGTGCATATGGTGTTTTTTTGGACAGATCCACCTCACACAATTGTTGCACGATCGTGAAGCCAAACCGTGTGAGCACCACTTTTTCCCAGGTACCCATGCATGGATTTCAAATGGATCGATCAAACCATGTGGAGGATGTGATTTAGGAAAGATCTGTCTTGTAGGGTTTGCGCATGGTTTGACAAACAATGTGGACAAACAATGCACAATCTTTTTCTCTAGGTAATTTTCTAGTTTTCCCTTAATGGTCTAATTAAGTCAACCCTTCCTCCCTAATCTGAGTTTATGCAATATTGAACTATTTCTCTCTCAATTTGGATCCTTTTGAAGATCAAAACATGGAATCAAGTGATATCCATTATCTGACATCTGTTTGAGCTTCCGTTGATCATGTTAGATGCACAACGGTATGTACTGAAGTCATATTTAGTCATTATTCTTCCTTTTATATCTCGACCTAGGTATCTTTATGTGAGAATTTTTAATAATTTCTTAGATATACTACGATTCGAGGAAAATCAAGGTCCTATACTGGAGGAGGAGGATAGTACAACCATAAGGTGGGTGGTCTATAACTCATCCCTATTGTTCGTTGATTTTTTAATGTTCGTGTGGGGGTCGCCGATACCATCAAGGACCATCAATTAAATTTTCATTCCATTCTTATACTTGTTAGAATCATATGGTTGTGTCGTTCCCAAATATGTGATCAGTAGTTAGTGGTTACACCCACAACTCAATCCGCATCTTGTTGAAGGTTATTCCATAGTTGGGTTTTTAGTGTTTTGACACATTGGAGCCATCGTTCAGGTGTTCCCATGAATGACAGTCCTAAAGTTGATCCTTCCTGTAATAAATGGTTTTTTTAAAATTATTATTCCATAATGGATTATACCATGTATGCTTACTGCTTTATCCACCTAAGATAAGTACTTCAAATGATTATTAAATGTGAAAAGTGGAATGGAAATTATACTAACTATATAACTTGTCCCTATTAAAAGAGATTGAATAAAAGTTACATGTCCATAGAACCCCTTCCATGTTGATGGATGGTAGCATAGTGAACCTCAATAATTGAATATGCCTTAATGGTTAACTAAGACTTTATTAAATGGTTTCAATGCTACATTGCCTGTCCACACTAATGAAAGACAAGGGTTTGACAAATAAATAAATGGTTTCAACTCTAATTGACATATCCACACTAATGGAAGGAAAGAATTGAACAAAGTAAATTATCTCATTATTACAATATAAAATAGGAAATGAATAACTCGAGCTCACCTTGTATTCTGAGAGGAGAATAGATTGGGTTTCGATAACCCCATCCTGATTTCAAGGATGAAGTTTGATTAGGTTTATACCCAAATAGATTTCGATTCTTTTATATTCCTTGGATGCCTGGTATACTACTATAGGTCCCATTTCATTATTCATGGATACCTTAGATACACTCCTTGGATCCAGAATTGACACATAGGTACCATGGATACACTCTTTTTTCCCAGTCCTTGCTTATCCCTATTTACCTTCGATGCACTCCTTGGACTCAATAGTTGAATTAATGTGGAATGCCATGGATTACGCTCCTTAAAATACACTCTTACCCCTAACCTAGACTCAGATACTACTCAGTTAGCTTTACATGAGTTTACGTTACCTTTGTTATTACCCTAGAACTCCCTCATTGGATATCATTTTCAGGTTTCCTTTTTACGTCTTGAGACATTCACTACCTATACTATCATGTGGTGATGTTAGTGTTGGCTATGTCTCATGTGACCTATTAAAATTAAATGGTAATTACTTAATTAATTAACTTGTAACATGTTCAAACACTAGCCAAGGGCCAAAGCATGTACTTGGGTATTTAGTTACATTGTACTATTTACATTACATTATATATGATTGATTTCTCACTGCTATATTCCATTACACGAGCCAGATGTTATGGAGACCATTGGTGGTGGCCCACTGAGATTTATCTCACACCCTCTCTGAGCATTGTTTTGTATCCATAGTAGATTACATTATTTTAGTTATTGAAAAAATAGAAGCATTCAACTTCCATCTCTTGATTGTTTGTTGATATGATAGATCTTGATATGAGATGACCGAGTAAGATCATAGGAATCTTGGAGTAGTATTTGTTTTATTCTACCTCGTGGAACATGTTATTCCCACTATCTTGTATCAATGATTTCCAGTTTTCTAGTGACATGACAATACATCATCATTGTTCTAATTGATACGGTTATTGTTATTCTCGTTTATTTATTGCATCAGTTTTATTCCGCTATTTATTTATACCATTTATATTAATTATTCTCTTTAATATTCCTTTATTTTCCTTCTTCTGTTCAACACTTAGCTAATGAGGGAATAGTATTCCCATAAACACACCCTAGGCCCTCACTACTAGTCGGCATCCTCTAGCGTTCGGAAAGATTCACTTGAGGCCATGTGGCCCACTTGGCTCAAGGCCTCCATTAGGTGGAATCTGAGTCTGGGTCTTCACGCAACCAATAGGAGAATAGCCTATGAAACCCATTTATTGGAGATTGTAATGGATATTGAATCACTAGATTTCCAACGAGCCTGTACCCTAGTGGTACAGGCTTCTGATATGCATCCAAAAGACTCAATATCAAATCTGGGAAGGGACTTATTTCTGGGGGTACTGTAGAAACCTAGTAGCAGTACTATAGCAATGACGAACTGTAGTGGGCGTGAAACTGTATCGGAAATGACACTGTAGTGGCGGAGGCACTGTAGTAGGAACTATAGCGATGACAGAAATGTAGCAACCCGGTTACTGTAGCAGTACTATTCACCGAGGGGCCCTTTGGGCCAAAAAAACGGGCTTTCAAGCCTAGTATTCAATCCACATGGTCTTGAGCCTTTGGGCTATGTAATGGGTCCCCCTCTACCTAGTATAAAGAGGTCTTTTCTTTAAATAATAAAATGAGGCTTGAGCCCTAATATTTTTAAAAAATAGAATCACTGGATTTCTACCTTGACTAAGCCCAAGAGGAGATCTAATATCTTAATAATGAGAAAAACATATATGGGAGAAGTTCATGCTTATCGATATTACGACCCAAACCATGTCCGCCAAACCAACCCATGAAAATCTCTCTGTTGTGCTCCTTACACATAGGGAACATTCTGGGGTATTAATGGGTTATGTATTAAGCCATATCAAAGTTTATATAGATTATTTTTATAGGATAATTAATAAATTTTCATCCTATTATTTTTTCTTTGTAATTTATTTTTATTTTGATACAATAAATAAAAAATATTATTTCTCATTAATATTAAAATTTAATTAAGAAACATATATTGATTAATTAATAGAATTTTGAAATAAATAATATTTTTATAATTTTCTTATGGAATATTATTTATCTAATATAAATTATTATATAATTTTTAGGAAGTCAATTTTAATTTTTATAGTGTTGGAATAATATTATTATTAACAAAACAACATTTTCCAATAAATTTCCATTCTTATATAGAAAGTGAAAATTCAAATATATTTAAAAAAAATTTAGACAAAATGAATATTATTTTTCAAATCAATGTGTATAAATAATTTGATTTTGATTTTTTCATAATTTTTTAAGACACGTGAATTTTCTTGAAAAAAATTAAAAACTATATAGATATACATTGCCTATTCTGAGATCATAATTAACCAAGAGTTATCTAATAAATACTATAATGTTAATAAAATACCAGATATATTTTTTACATTTAATATGATGAGATTTTATTTTTATTTTATTAATTTTATAATTCCATTATGAATCCTCCAAACCCATTAATATATTTTATGGTTTTTGTAAAGACCCGGAAATTTCAAGGAAATTTTTTTTCTTAATTTTCTTTGAAATTTTACAAGAACGCAATATCTGACAGTGCCTGATTCCGAGGCCCGGTGTGCCCGGAATTAATTTCCGAAGTTTGGCTCGGGTACGTTCAATGAACGAGCGAGCGGGTTTTTCTATCTTTTGAACCGGTGCTCGGAATTGAAATTAGATGGCACCGATGAACTCACAACGCCGGTAATCGCTTAAGGGAACCTTTACCATAGTTGCGTTTGTGAGGGAGGAGAAGTTAATTAATGGGGTTTAATTAAAAAGTAAATAAAATTGTTAAGTCAGTTTTATTTCTTTTTCAAGGTGGTTAGTTTCTCCCATGAGAAGTTGGGGGTGGGGCCCACATCCACCAAACATCCCATGTGTGGATAATTAAAAGGGTGGGGCCCACACAAACCCCCCACCTTTTCAAATTTTCCCTAACTCCCAAACCCCTCTTAACCCCTCACATTCCTAACACCCCATTAACTCACCTTTTTTAATATTTGACAACTTGTTGTATTTAATTTGGTGAGTTACATGTAAGTTTTTGAAATTCAAACAATTGAATTTCAAATGCTTTGTTGTGTTAATAAAATAAGTTTAGAACTTATTTTATTAGGGGTTGGTGTTGGGTTGTTTGAGAGCTTTTTGGAGAAAAAGCTAAGGAACACCTTCTTCAACATCGACGAAGAATGCGAAGAACACCATTCTTCAACGAAGAACTTCTCCGCCGAAGAACACGGTTCTTCCGCGACGCCGTATCCGCGACGCGACGTTCTTCTTCCACGTCGTCTCTTCCGCGACAGTTTTCCGCGACGGAATTGCCGTCAACGACTTCGAATCCCGCTTCGCGACGTCGACGTTCTTCCGCGACACCCGACCTCCGCGACGCTTCTCTTCCGCGGTTCGTTGACGAACACCGTTCCTGAACCGAGGTAGGGGGTTATTGTTAATTTATTTATTTTCCGTTCATGATTCTAGTTTATCGATCATCGTGGATTTTTTCGACTAGATGTTATCATTTAACGAGTGGGGAGACGGACCGCACAAACACGGCCAAACCCCCCTCATATGTTCATGTTTGATTCTTGTGGATGGAACGGAATGACGTGGTGTCGTCTCACCACACGAGAATCACACGGAAAGTATTACATGACGCCGTCGCACCGCGTCGTGAAAAGAAAGAACAAGGACGTGACGCCGTCGCGCCGCGTCGGAGAAACCGAAGACATCTGCGGACGGAGTCGGGCCACGGTGAAGGGTCACGGCGCCAGCACGCCGCGGCGGAGAACCACAAAGATGGCGCGTTTCATTTTTTTGACATGCGGATTGACGGGCAACGACGAAGCAGGCCATTTGGGCGTTTGAATCCCTTCGCAGTGAAGGTGGGGTCCCAGGGGGACCATAGGCGAAGACGACAGAAGGAACGGACCACCAGAGCGCTACACCGGCGCTGGCGAGCGGCGGCGGCGGCGCGCCGCCGGAAGGGAGGCGGTCGGCGAACCGCCGACCTCAATTAGCGGCGAAGGGCGGGGGAGCCGCGCACCCCATCCGCGATTCGGCTCGGCCACGCTGGCCGAGCTGCGGCCGGCTGGTCGGGCCGGACCCGGCCCAGCCGGGTCGGACCCAGGTCGGGTCGACCCGGTGCGGCCGACCCAGGGGGGGTCGGGCCGGGTCGCCCCGGGCCCAGACCCCCGTTTTCGGGCCACTTTTGGTCAAATGCCCGTAACATGAGCTACAGGCCTTCAAATGACTCACCGTCAGTGGAAACACGATCCTTGGATCGAGACGGTCGTTTTGGTATATTTAACTCAAGGGTTCGAAGAACTTTGGGATCGGCCGGGTTGGTTCGTACACGAAACCAATCGGGCCCTCGGAGCGGAAATGCTCATAACTTGAGTTCCGTACGTCCGAATGACGTTCCGTAGACTTTATTGATTTCATCTAAGTGATACGGATCTTTTGGCTTACTCCGCTCGAGGTTTGGATGCCGTCGGAGTGCGGTCGGGTTGGTTCGCTGACGAGACCAACCGGGCCCCTGGAACGAAAAATCCAATAACTCACAGACCGGGCATCCGATTGACGCGCCGTCTATCTCGTTGTTTTCCTCTTGTTGAGACGGAACTTTTGGAATACTTCGCCCGAGTTTTGGTTACAGTTGGATAGTGGCCGATTTGGATTGCACCCGAAACCCAACTGGGCCCCTGGAACGGAAAAGATGATATCTTTCAGACCAGACGTCCGTTTGACGAACCGTCTGCGGAGTTGGTGATCACGTTGAGAAACGATCCCTATGAGTATACCCTATGAGAGTTTGGGGTACAGTTGAGATACGGCCAGTTTGGTTCGTACACGAAACCAACCGGGCCCCGGGGACGAAAAGGCTAGTAACTCACAGACCGAGCGTCCGATTGACGAGCCGTCTGTTGCGTTGAGACCCCTATGACGAGGCGGTCCTTTGAGTTACTTCTTCATGGGACTTTGTGATACTTGGAGTATCGACCTGTAGCTCGTGGAGCGGACCCTCCCAGAGACGAGCGTAAGGAGTACGGAGACCGTGCAGCAGGCTGAGACCAAACGACTGCTTGACCGAGTCGACTTGGAGTGAGTCGAATAGCCCAGTGGACGGAGCGCCCGATATTTGGCGGCATACCCACGGCGGACGGAGCACCCGGTAGTTGGCCACAGACCCGCGGTACTCGACGGGAGGAGTACCTTTGTAGGCTATTAGGGGGAGCGCCCGGTATTTGGTGACTGACCCACAACGGTCGGAGCGCCCGGTAGTTGGCCGTAAACCCGCAGTACTCGACAGGAGGAGTACCTCAGCAGTCTTAGGTTAGTGAGCAGTACCCCAGATTTGTGATAGGACCACTGTCCGCTCTAGAGACGGAGCTCTTCAGCAGTTACGGTTTCGATAATGAAAATCCTGGTTTGAGCTGAGACTTTTGACCTTTATGTTTACCTCATGATTGAGATGGGTCACTTGATAACTTAGTTATATGTATGGGCATATACCTGGGTAGTGGTTATCCGTTTATTTCAGGATCCTTGTGTTTCCTCATGATTGAGATGGGTTACTTGATAACTTAGGTATATGTATGGGCATATACCTAAGTATAGGTTATCTGATGAGATCTTCTTTGTGGTTATCCTTGTTGGTTTTAGTGAGACCTTGAGGGTCTCGGGGTTCCTACTGAGTATCGTTATACTCACCCCCTTCACGGGCTATGCCCGCACCTCATTGTGTTGGTTGCAGACGATGGGCAGTGCTGACAGAGGCCAAGTGTTCGAGGACTGGACGGTACCCGGAGGTGGACTACATGGCGAGTCAGTACCCGGAGGTGGACTAAACGATGAGTCAGTATCTGGAGGAGGACTTCACGGTGAGATGACACACAGATGAGGTTGACGGGCAAGAGCATTGAGGAGGCTATCTGTACCTACCCTTCAGGTAGGATCAGTGGTGGACGATCCAGGAGCTGCGCTATCTGTACCTACCCTTCAGGTAGGATCCGAGGAGGACGACCCAAGAGCTTCTTCCTTCTTCCAACTGTTTGCCTTTTTCCGTTGTACTTTTGTTCAGTTGTAGCTGCACTTTCAGTTGGGTTTGTATTCTGGCCCATTTACTTTTCAGCACTTTCTTTTGTACTTAGTGTTTTGCTTCCATTTGTACTCTGTGGTGTTTTGTTTACTTTTATAGAGGCAACGCCTTCCCAGCTATTGGAATTTATTCCTTTGGTGCAAGTCGCCAGCCCCTGGCCTATGGAAGGAGGGCTTGGGGTAGTCACAACACGGGCCCTGAGGATGGGTCGTGACAGTTTTAAAATTATTTATTAAGAGTATGACTCATATCCACATAATAATAGGTATTATTTTATTAATTTAGAACCTTTTATTTAGTACATAATGTGAACCACTTCCATTTGGTAGAAACAATGGGAAAACCCATTGGAATGTTGTGGTTTTGGTAATTTAATTATATAGAGTCCAAAACCATGGTTTGGGAAATATTATGGAAATCCCCACAATTTTCTTATATAAACCCACACAATATACCATTACACTTCACTAAAAATTATCAGAGAACATAATTACTCTTCCCTTTTCTCTTTAGAGTCATCCCCAGGTTCCCCCAATCTCGCAAGAATCTCACCCCAAGCATTTGGAGTCACTCACTCAATTACGGATCCTCACATTATCTTATTTATTAATTTTTTTATTGTCTTTTTCCTAATATTTCCAATTAATAATATTGGGATATGACATTACATGACCCTATTTCATCCCATTTGATGTAAAATTTATTAGGACCCATTTTTCTCTGAACAAATTTGTTTATAAATTTTTAAGTGATGTTGTTATGCTGCTTAAATTTAATCATGATTTTCCATCATAAAAAATTGGGTAGTGAACAAAATACCCATTTCCAATCAAGGTTATTCAACCATATAAATTTATAATATTTAACATGGGACTTACATCAATGTATTCCACCATCCTTGATTTTTTAACTAATTATGATGATGAATGAATCCATGTTTTATGGTCTATGTGGCACACTTAATCATGAGAATGAAATGAAATTGATTGGTGAACTCATAATTATATAGTTATCCAATCAATTGGGTAATGTCTAGACTCACGAGACATCATGTTTTTATAGAGATTAAAAATTAATCCTTTATGGCACTTTAACCATTATGATTTCTTGATAGTTATCATTGATCTATGTTTATTATATAGTGTTTTAAAATGATTCTGCATTTTCCATGTTGCATTTATGGTTATTATACTATATGATGTTTCAATGTTCAAGTTTATTATTCTAAATCAATTATGAATATTGTCTAACATGTATTAATTTCGTCATTTCATTCCTTTTTTATTCCATTAGTGGGCTTTATAGCTCACCCATTTCTTATGTTCTTCCCTGGGTTATCCTATGTAGTTTTATGTATGAGAATGTTAAGTAATTTTTTAATAAAGATTATATATTTCCTTATTTATGTTGTTATGACATGTACCCAATTCCCAAAGACACTATAATTATCAATATTTATATTTTTATTAAATCTAGTTTTTAAAAAAAATCATGAATTAATGTGAAAGAAAGATAATGGTTTTTATAGTTGCTATCAGGGTAAGTGTTTTGTTATTTTTTGGATTATCATTATAATACTATAGAAAAATTCTTATAGATAATACCAAATATAATATATAATCTATAATTTTTTTAAGAATTTAGTATGTGTTTTATAATTAAAATACATCCATGTTTGGATACTATAAGTTGAAGTGGTTCTGAAATAGATGTAAGTATGGGTATTAACTCTGAGAAGGTGCATCAGGCCTGATTCGACATAACCTAGTACATGTCAACAGGATTTACTATGCATCGAGTTTTATACTCTTGGGGGATATGATATGGTAAATTAATAATATTATTATGAAATATTATTAAGGGAATGAAAAAATTCCCATAAGAATATATTTTTGGAAATATATAATGGATAACATAGATTCATGACTATAAATTCATAAGTTTAGGAAATTTAGGTAACTTATCAGTTATATCTTTGATGTAATTAGATTCTATTGAATTTTTTTAATAGTTTAAAAATACCCAATCCAATGTTTGTCTTTTTTAATGTAAATGGTTAGAACTAGAATCAAAAATTGAAATATATGGTTAGCATATATAGTTCTACGCATTCCTTTATATAAAAAATGTTTTGTAGAACTATTCAAACACAATAAAAAATCATGGAAGTAGATTTGTCCGTAAAAATAAAAAATGGGGAAATTATTGCATCCCAAGTATATAACTCCCCCTATTAAAATTAGTTGGCTGAAATTCCAATAAAACCTTGTTATACCCCCATTAGTGGAATTTGATGAAATTATGGTCAAGGATTGACTTTCCCAATATAAGGACAACAGAAATTGATGTGTGAAGTTAATTACAGTCTGTATTGTTAATCGAACCTCGATTCTGTACTAGTCAAAGGAGGAGGATGAATTATCTTTACCACCAATATATCAAGCATAAATATTATTTCCCTAGGAAAAACAATATCAAGTGGAAATGATTTAGAATATTTAAAATATCATTCTTGATGAAATTACCATTGTGATGGAATTCTTTGACATGTTTGTCATCGAATTGTATGGTCTTCCTCCCAGGTGAGAGGTTTAATTTTTAGTCGAGCTTGTACCTGATGAATTGGAATTATCTAAGTCTCTATATAGATTGGATGTTGTGGAATATGATGAGATATTGAAACAACTATTGGAGAATCTGGATAAAGGTTTAATAAAACTAAGTTTCTCACCATGGGGTGAACCGATCCTCTTTATCATGAAGAAGGATGGGTTGATGATCCTTTGCATTAATTATTGTATGTTCAACAAGATCATGATATGTAATAAGTATAATCTAACAAGGATTGATGTATTATTCAATAATCTATGTGAAACACAATATTCCTCAATGGGGGATCTTTGTTTGGGATATTATTAAGTAATGATGATGAAAGACGATATCCCCAAGAGCATATTCGGTATAAGGTACAAGCACTATGAGTTTATTATGATTCTATTCAGACTCAAAAATTCTTC
This sequence comes from Viscum album, assembly GCA_963277665.1. Classification (NCBI taxonomy): domain Eukaryota; kingdom Viridiplantae; phylum Streptophyta; class Magnoliopsida; order Santalales; family Viscaceae; genus Viscum; species Viscum album. The sequence goes on along the minus strand of OY728137.1, from coordinate 621,954,429 downwards.
ATCCATCTTCATGGACTTCATTAATTGTTTTTTAGAGATAACATAAAAAAATTGTGGTAGTATTTATTGATGATATTATAATATACTCTAAAATAAAGGCAGATCATGAGGATCATCTGAGAACTATGATAAAGACCCTTACAAATTATAATATTTATAACAAGTACAAAAAATGTGAATTCTAGTTGAAGAATGTCTTATTATTTTCTCATATTATCATAGTTAATGGAATATTTGTGGAACCTTGAAATAAATATGAAATTTAAGGATTATTGAGGCCATCTTATAGACATAAATCTATAGTTTCCCTGGGATAGCTTAGTTTTGTCACCAATTTCTGAGAAAATCTTTTCGATTGCCAAAAACTCTTACTAAGATAACTCAAAAGGGAGTCAAGTTTTATTATAATTATGTATATGAAGTCAACTTCAAATAGTTTAAATGGAGGTCTATTATTACACCTATACTCACATAACCCACATTTGGAGAACTTTTCATAGTATTCAGTGGTTCTTTAAATAAGTAATTTGGTTATGTGTTGATGTAGAATGAAAATTTCATAGACTATGCTTCAAGGAACATAAATGTTCAGGATTAGAACTCCCAAACTCATATTCTAGAGTTGGATGATGATATTCACTTTGAGAATGTGGGATATTTGTCTCTTTGGAGATAGGTTTGAAATATATATGAATCAAAAAAGCCTCAAATACATATTCATACATAAAGAGATGAATATGCACAAATGATGATATTTAGAGCTGTTAAAGGACTATGATTTCCCAATCGACTACAAACCTAAGAAGGAGAATAATGTGGAATAAACTCTAATTAGAAAGTATCCAGCAATTATATTGTTGATGATAATTAATATGGATTTGATCTTCTTAGATTTGAAATGGATTGACATGGGAATCATAAATGAACGAACATCAGCAATCCGTTCACAAATAATTTATGAACCATATCTTCTAGAGAGGTTAAAGGATCCTTAAAGAGATAATGATTGAATTCAGAAGTGAGGGTATGATATAAGAAAGGGGAAATACTAGGAGTTAAAAGTTAACGATGAAGGTGTTGTATGATTTAGGTCATGACTAAGTGTATCATTAAATCCTGAACAAAAGTAAGATTTGTTGGATGAAACACATAGATCAACCTTCTCAATCCATCCTAGAAGAACACATATGTATCATGATCTCTCAAAGAAAAATATTGGTGGGACAATATAAATAATTATATCATATAATATACATCAAGATGTCTTGTATCTCAGAAAGTGAAGTAAGAAAGGAAAAAATTTAAGGGGATGATGCAACAATTATACATACCTACATGGAAATGGGAAAACATCACCATGGATTTTGTCACTGAATTTGTCATTTTGAAGGCTTGAATGGATTTCATCCATTGTTCTTGGATTATTTTAAGTGGTGAAGTGGTGAATTGGTGATGTGGTGAGGTCATTTATGGTTTCTCACTTTTTCCTTAAAAGTGTTTTCATAATAATAACAAAAAATTCAGTCATATAATAACAGTTTTCAATAAAGCATTCAAATGGGCCCCTATGAATCTCTTTATGGGAAGAGGTTTAGAAAACCTGAATTTTGGGATGAATTTGGGGAACCAAAACTACTAGGTCCTGAAATGGTCAAGGAAATGGTGGAAAAGGATGAGACTATTCAATAACAAATCGAGGATGCTCAGAATCGAAAAAAGCACAATGATGAAAATCCTCGAAGAGACATAGAGGTTGACATTGTAGACATAATATTCCGCTACATAAATCTATAAAAGAATTTTATGAGATTTTGGAAGAATGTAAATCTTTTTCCAAGTCACATCGACCCGTTTGAGATCCTTGATCGCATCAGAGAGGTGGTATATCGACTAACTACCACCGAACCTATCTCATGCATATGGTGTCTTCCATGTATCCATCTTGAGAAAGAACACATCAATCCCCTAACATGTACTCAATACATAGGTGGTACCATTATAGAATGATATTTTCTATAAATAGAAGCCGACAAACATCATAGAATGTATTGAAAAAGTTATGCCCAATAAGACAATGCACCTTGTCAAAGTTTATTAGATAAATCAAATGTTTGAAGAGGTGATGTGAGGTCCAAATGAGGATATGGAATAGAATTACAATCATATATTTTAATGTGGTAAAATAAAATATCATGTGGTAAATTTCTGATGGGGGGAAGATTGAAATGACTTGAACTTTTATAAATAAAATTTCACCTTTAATTTATTTAAATGTATTATTATGTAATATGTTTATAGAAAACAAGTGAACTTATTTGGTATTACTATATAATATTTTATTGAAAAAATAATTAAGAATCGTTACCATTTATAATATATCTATTGTACAATGATCATATGATTTGAATATATATAATATTTTTACTAATATAATTGACACATGCAATGGAAATGATGCCCCCAACCAGTAGGATCGTACCATATAAAGCCCATTTAATGGATATTCTGATAGTGATATAATCACTAATATTTTCCCTCTACAAAGACCAATTTTTATATATAATAAATTATGCATGACCGATACTGTTTACCGTATAAGTTCAATCTCATCGAGATCACAGCTCAAACCATGTTCGCCGAACAACTAAATAAAAATCTCATTGTCACATTCCTTACTCTTAGGGAGTTTTCTAGTGAATTAAAAGGAGATATATTAGGAATCTATAAATTTTTATGTATATTTATTTTATTATAATGAATATATTCTCATCTTATTATTGCTTCTTTATAAGTGATTTTTAATTTTATACAAATAAAACAAAATTGTATTTTTGAGTAATATTTAAATTCAATCCTGTAATTTATTTTGATAAATTAATGGATTTTTGAAATAAATTATATTTTAATAAAATAGTATCATTTTAAATTTTTTATATACTATAAAAGATCGCATAATTTTTATGAATCAGAATGTAAATTTTATAAGTGTTGGAAAACTATTATTGTCAAAAAACCTAGAATTTCTAAATAAATGTCGATTATTAATTTAAAAGTGAAAATTCACATATTTAGAAAATTATTTTGATAATATGAATATTGTTTATGAATTAATTCTGTCGAAATTATCCAATGGTTAAATTTTTATAATTTTCTGAGATAGTCGAATTTTTGGTTCAAAATTCCATACCGTATAAATATACTTTGCATATTATGACATCATAATGACCCAAAAGTGATGTAATAAATACTATATATTTAATACACAACGAAATATATGTATTCCATTTAAAATAATTAGATTTTATGTCTATTTTATTAATTTTCTAATTCCATTATGAATCCACCAAAACCATTTATATATTTTATGGTTTTAAACTCGGTTCTTTATGAGTATGACTCACCACCACATAGAAAAGGGTATTATTATTTTTATGTTCATCCATTTTCTTTATAAAATAATTAAAACCACACACATATTTATGAAAAAATGGGAAAAACCCATGGTAATGTTTATTATTTTTGTTATTTTTTTATATGGAGTGGAAAACCTTTGTTTCAGAAATATTAAAGAAATCCACAATATTTTCTTATATAAAACCACAAAATAACCAATTTTTATTCTCTAAAAATTCTTACATAACATAATTACTATTACCTCCCATATCTTGACTCCTCTCAAGGTCCTCTTATGCTCTAAAAAAGCTCCTTCGAAGAATTTGGAGTCACTCACTCAAGTCATGGTTCCAAACCTTCTCTTCAATATTATGGTTCTTTTATTATCCTATGCCTATTATTTACATTTAATAATGATGTGATAAAAATTTTCATATCTCTATTACTTCAAAATTTATTTACAAATTATTTAATACCCATTTAACTCCAACTAACCAATTTTATAAATATTAATGTGATTCCATTATGCTATCAAAATTTCACCACAATGTTCCATGGATAAACAATTATTTCGTGAATACCATAAACATTTCCTATCAATTGTATTCACCAATATACACTTATGATTATTTTAAATGGGGAATTCATGTGTGTATTCCACACTTTTTTATCATGGAAAAACTATAATTATAAATGAATCCATGTTATATGTGATATATCGAACATTTAAACATGAGAATGAAATGGAAGTGACATATTTCCTAGAATTATATATTGATCAAATGAATTGGGTAATGTTTAGTCATGGATGATTTCATGTTGGGAAATGGAGTGAACCTAATCAATTTATAATACTTTTTTCCTTTATTATTTTTTTTTCAGTTATGCTTGACATATACTTATGATGCACTGTTTTAAGATATTGCACATGTTTCATGTTGCCTTTATGATTATCATGATATATCATTTCTCAGTGTCTATGATTCTTATGCTCACACAATTATTCCTATATTATAACATTTATTAATTTAATCATTTTATTACATGTTTATTTCCATACTAGGTTTTATAGCTTAGGCCTTTTTTATTTATGTCCCTAGGATATCTCACATAGTTTTAAGTATGGTCATGTTAAGGATGTTTTCAGTATAGATGATATATTTAATATATTATGTTTTTAAATCATGTAATAATTCCCAAAGTAAATATACTTATAGATCTTATGGGTTGTATTATGTGTATTTTTATATAATAAATAATATATTAATTTTACATAAATATATGGGTTATTATAAGGATGACCTCAATTGAATTGGAAGAGTTTTGGAAGTAGCAATAAGTGCATCTAGAAAAAGGGTCAATACTCACTAGTACATCTCCTTGGGGTGTCCCACTGATCTTTTTAATGAAGTAGGATGGATCAATACTATACTGTATCAATGATTGGTATCTCAACTATATCCCCATAAAAACATATCCTCTTCCATGTATTGATGGGTTCATTAGTAAATTACGGGTATCTCAGTACATGTCAAAGGTGGATATACATTCTAGATATCATTATCTGAAGGTGAAGGATGAAGATGTTCAAAAGACTCCTCCCTTTATAGGTTACAGAAACATTGATTTCATAGTGATTCTGTTTGGACAATCTAATACCCCATTAATATTCTTGAATTTGATGAAGTGGGTCATTAGAGACTACTTCAAAAAAAATTGGTTGTTTTTATCGATGATACACTCATTTACACAAAGATAATGGAGAAAAATGAAGATAATATATGGATTTTGAATGTAAAAATAAGTTAATAGAAAATGTATACAATGTTCCAAAAGAGTGACCTTTTTTTTGCAAAAAGTCACATTCTTGGGGAATACGACCAAAAGTGAGGGAATTTTTATGGACCCTTCAAAGACAAAGAAAATTAAGGAAATATATCTATTATTAGAAGTGTTACATGTGTACCAATAATAAGAGTTTAAGGTATATATTCATAGATATGGATATCAACAATCATCAAAGATGATTGTTTGAGCTAATAAAGGACTAAGATTTCTGGATTTTCTACCATTCGGGAAAGGTAACAATGTAGTTGATGCCCTTAGTATAAAAGAACCTACTAACCTCTCCATGATGAGTATTAAGGGAGACACAATCACCTTTTATTTAAAATGGATGGAATATTAAATCCTTATGGTAGGAAATACATCCTACCTATCCCAAATTAATCCCCAGCTATCTATGTAAGAGAAATGGAAGGGGGAACATGGATGATATGAAGAGAAAAAGGAAGGTGAAATCACTAAAGGATGAAAAACTACATGTGTTCCACTTCAATTATGATGGTGTGAATTGGTTTGGAATGAGTATTTTCATTATTTTATCACATTATAAAAATAATTATCTATTAGATAATACACATAGCTCACCTTTTTTCTATCTATCGTAGAAGTACAAAGATGTAACACAATATTTGAGAACAAATTTGGTTGAAAAACATGAATAAGGTGATTGGAGAGTATATCTCAATGTTTATGATATTTCCCCAATTTAAAGTAGAGCTATGTAAGTCTAATGTGATGATGTAAATATTTCTTATACCTAAATAAAAATGAGGTAAAGTCACTATGGAATTTGTCACTAGTCTTTCAAAGAAATCCAATGGAAATAATGTGATATGGGTTTTAGTGGATTGACTAAACAAGACATCCCACTTCATTACAGTTCTGGAATATTTCTCACTTGAATAAATATACATGATATATGTGAATGAATGGGTGAGGCTACATGGGGTTCCACTTTCAATCGTCTTTGATTGTGACTCAAGGTTGACATCTACATTTTGGAGAAGTATTCATCATTTTTTTAGTACTGAATTGAAGCTCAACATGGATTATCACCCCCAAACTGATGGAAAATCTGAAAGTAATAATAGTACACTTAAATAAATGATAATATCATACTCAATATAATTCAATGGCTTATAGGGTCATTATTTCACATTGATGTTCTCATATAACAATATCTTTTACTCAAGTATTCAAATGGATATATATGAAGCTCTATATGTTAAGAGATGCTAGATTGAAACTTCTTGGGATGAATTTTGGAGAATGAAACCTACCTGGACTTGATATTGTAAAAGAAATAATAGAAAAATTCCAATTCATATAACAAGATATAAAATCTTCTTATAGTGGGAAAAAGATCTATGCTTACAACCGTCAATGGGACATGGAGTTCGATGATAAAGACTATTTTTTCCTCTAAATATCTCTATGGAAGACACAATTATAGTTTTTTAATATATGGAAGCTTATCCCAAGGTACATGGGAACATTTTAAATCCATTACCACATAAGATAAGTGGCCTATCGAATTTCACATCCTCCAGGTATGGTTCAAATTCATGATGTGTTCCACATATCACTACTGAGGTTGTACATTCCTGATCCATCACATGTACAAAATCATGAGGTGGTACAACTGGATAATGAAATCTCATATTAATAGGAATCATTGAAGATCTTGGGCCTAAAAGAGAAAATTCTATGCATCAAGATAACTCAACATGTATAAATGTTGTGGAGGAACTAGAAGTATGAATATTTGATATGGGAACTATAGTGAATAGTAAAACAAAAATACCCTAACCTATTTTAAACCGAGAATATGAGTTAAAATTTCATGGATGAAATTTATGAAGGGTTAAAAAATGTAAAAACATTGATTTTAGGAATGATATTTGTCTCATGAAATGAATTAATGTTATAATATTTCATATAGTATTTTAGGCATAAAGAAATCGACAAAAAATTATATACTTAATAAATACAATTACATTAATAAAAAATGAGATCAATTAAATATCTAAATATTAAAATTGGAAAAAAATATAATATTGAAAACATATAATTGGAAAATATAGATCACCTAAATCTACTAAAATTATCTCCCACACTGCCAACACTATGGAAAAAATATATATTATTAAGCCGATCAACATGATAGAAAGTGGAAACATATAAGCTTGATAGGAGCTTATTTAAATAAGTAATAAAGTAAATTAGTGGTATTTATAAGAGGAAATGTTATAGTTTGAATAGGAATATAACCATTGGAATTGTAACCTGACCATTGGGAATAGTAACTTTTATCATTGGGATTAGTTACCTGACCGTTGGAATACCACTTTTACCTTATTACAAATTTTTTTTATTTAAATAATATTTATCATGAACAATATATGTAAATATAAATAATATAATTCTAAAAAATAAATATCATTATTAAAAAAACTCTATAAAAAATAAGAACATTTTTTATAAACTGTATTTTAATTCATTTCATAAAAGTTGTACTTTTTATATTAAAAATTAGAATTACTTATATTAGGAATTTTTTTATAGAATTAATATAATTTTTTAAATCACCATGTAGAAATTTTCCATGGTTTATTTTTTGGTAATATTTCCGAAAGACTTCATTTATTGGGTGAATAGTAAATAATATAGTTTTCACATAATCAGTGTATCTTAATTAAATAATTCTTGATGTAATAATGTCTTAATACTTTATAGAAAATGTGTTTTTTCATGAACTATTTATTTTCATTAATGAAATATTTAAATAAAATAAACATTCTAAGCAAAAAAATCAGTTTCCAAAACCTAAAGTCAAAAGTGATTCCTTAAAATAATAATTTCTCCTTCTCCATACTACTTTTAATAAACTAATTAATTCAAATTAAAAATTGGATTTAAATTATTGAAACCATTATATTATATTTATATATGATTTATTTTGTAAAAATATAATAATTAAAAGTTTTACCTTTAGTATTTTATTTTATTTTATAATTTGTTTTTCTAAAAAACCCCTCTCATCAAGTATAAAAAACACCACACCTCCACCTAGTAAAACCACTCATACCCAATAAAGAAAAAGAAAAAATCTTCTATTATTGTTTATTTAAATACATTTACTCACCTTTGAGATATTAAATCATATTAAAAATAAAAAAACAAAGTAGTTTTAGTATCGTAAAATAGAAGCTTCACTGAGGATTATGTAAGTTTTGGCCAACTCTTCTATTTGCATTTATTCTTCTACTTATCATTATTTTTCACCACCCATTTCATAAACAAACCATATCATATTAATTAGTAAGTGATTTAACATTATATTAATGATGTTAACCAAATATATGTATCATATTTTCAATATATGTAAACTTCAAACTCCCCTTTCCTGATCTCCTAACAATGTCCCATTAAGGGTGGGTTAACCATATATGGACACATTTCCATTTAAATAGTTATAAAAATGATAATTTATAGATATTATTAATTTTAAATAACATATAAACATGTAATTATATTTATTTTAATCATTTGTAGTTAATTATACTAATATATAAATGACATTTATCAAAATAGGAAAATTATTTAAAAAACATGAACTTTTTTAAGCAATGATTGATATCCAAATGACAACCCAATAAAAAATTAAATTCATAAATATAATAAAATGACAATAATTGATAAATAATGGTTAAAATTACAAAAAATGAACTTTGTATCACTATTTTAATAAATCACTATTTATTATTCACAAGGCACAAAAGTGAGAAAATAAAGTCTGCGTTAAGGTAAGGGGATTATTGAAGCCAACTCCATTTGTTTAGGTTGTCCAACATTCTCAATATATAACTTATGGATATTTATATATTGTTCCTTAAATTTTATTTCACTATTCTTCAATTTTAGTTTTTGGGATATACATTCTTTCACCTCAATTTATTATCCAAAAACAATGATTTTCCAAAATGGAATTCTTTACAAAACACATCTTATACTTTAATTGTATTTTTTCCTTTTCCCAAAATATTGATGATGATTATCCCAAATATTTTTTTTCAGTTATTAATTTGGGAACCCCATACTTACTCACTATATTTTTATTGATAAATTATTACGAAACCCATTCCTTTATGAGGTTTATTTCATGTTTACAATTGTTATATATTATATGTGGCATGCTTGATTATGTAAATATTATGATGTGATGGGTGGGAACATAATTATATATCCCTATAATGTATTGGGTAATGTGATGTATATCCTATGATAATGTGTGTTATCTTTAAAAATGATGTTACATTTGATCACAATGATGATGTTATGATTATTCACACATGTTATGTGTGAACATGTTCCTAGAATTATTCACAGCTATGTGTAGTATTTGACCACTATGACATGATGATTCATTTTTATTCTATTTTTCATTCCATTCCTTTGTCACAAATTTCCCTCATGATTTTTATGATGATCCTATGCTTATGATGTGAGGATGATAACTAGTTCCAACCATGTTATATTAATTCATGTCCCTTATTTATCTTTTTATGGGGATTTTGGGTCACCCCTTTCTTTTAAGTATTTCCTTAGGTGATTAAATTTACAAATGATAACATGATATTTTATAAGGATAATGATGAAGGATTTAAATAATTTCTTCTTTTTATGATGTACAAGTTATATGTGAGACTTAAAAATGATATAATAGTCTTGTATGAAAAGTAGGGTCACTATTGGTAAAGAACTAGTTGATATAATACGTGTATAAATTCATTACAATGTAATAAATTTAACATATATTCATTATATATGTCATTGTTATCATCCATGTGCGGTTGTGATGTAAAAAAATTATATCAGTTCGTGAAGTGATAGTAAACCATACACATTATAAATGGTTTTGTTTCCCATTTGATGTAGAAAGATATGGGTAAATATTATTCCATAAACATAATAAAATATAATTATATGGGAGATATGGTTGTCATTATAATTGAATTCATAGGACATAATTGAATGTCGTAAAATATGATGAAAAATTAAAGTGTTTTGTTAAGTCGATTATATCTTCTTTCAATGTGACCCACTATATATCCTTTTGTGGACCCTATGGTCAGTTTTTTGGGAATACCAGAACCTAAAAAATGTGGATAAGGATACTTGCGAGAGATTTTTGTAGAATATGGTTGAGCTAAATAGATCATTTGGTATGAACAATTATAGAGATGAGGTACCATTTTATAAGTTGGGTGGGTGGAACACTTGTATATTTCAAGGTTTTAAAATATTATTTAGTCACTTTATTGGAAAAGTGGATCCAAATTGAGTGTATATCAGAGATTTTATAAGTGGGGTGGGTATAACACTTATATTTTTAAAGTTTTTAAAATGATATTTTTTTATTCCATTCATAATTCATTAACATAATTCCCTTTATATACAAAAATGAATAATCTCCTCTTTTCATTGAGGTAGTTTCTCGGATAATTCATCCCAAAAAATTTATAGTTTTTTAGTTGGAATCTATATTATCTATGAGAATTATAAGTTGATATTATAGAGTCAAAATTCATACTTCCCTTCATATATCCAGTTTAATATGTACACAGAGATTCACCAATCTCTATTTCCACCTTAAGAGAAAAATAAAATTTGTAAATATAGCTACAAATTTCTAAAATTATTAAATCATTTTTCACCCACCAATTTTCCATGAAATTGTTGGTAAAAAATATATTTTGTGTCAATGATAGGTCCATAGGAATACCATGAAACAATTATTAAGTTTTCATTGTTAGTCCAAATGAATTTTACTAAATTTTTCTCGGGTCTAAGGAATTATGTCTCCAGTTTATGAAAGATAGTATAAGAAAAATAAATATTTAAAAATTATTTTTTGAATTCATCCCATTAAATTGATTAAATCTATTCCATGGTAAATTTATACTTTTCCATTGTACATCAATACTCATATTCTCGGTATATGGATAAAAATATTGCATGTCTTTCAATAGTGCCGCATACTTTTCATACATAAATTTTACTTCTTAATATATGAATATTCAAAACATAACATAATGATATATATTATTAAAATATAGGTCTAGTTCTTCTTAAAACTTGGATATGTAAAAATCTGGTTCATAAGTAAATAATATCATCTTGAGCTAAGTTCTTCATAACTATCACCCTTATTGTAAATATCAAACATAATGCCTTTCTTTATAACCTGGGAGTGGAAACCTATGAAATTATGGTCTAACGTGCCCAATATTTTTAAAAAATGGAGATTCTCACAAAACATGGGTATAAGTGTATGATAACAGGAGAATAATATTTAATAACCATACCCTTCATAACATAAATAAAAAACCTGATTCATTGAATAAAACTTGGTTTTTTATAAAACATGGCTAATAAAGGAATCAAAGAACATGAACCATGATAACATAACCACTAGTGAAAAAGATTAATTTAACGTCAGTTTTTTTTATTTTTGAAGTTGGTTTGTAACCAGATTTTTTAAATACAATGTAAAATATAAGCATATTGATGTCTTTTTTCAAAAATTGACGATGAAAATGATGCCATTTCTAGTTTTTCTCATTGGGATTAAAAATTACCCAATGCTGAAAACTAATTTTTGACATCGGTTATTATACCAATGGACTCCGAAAATTGAGCGCATCCTAGTTTCCCTCATCAGTTTCTTTTAAGCAGATGCTGAAAATATATTATTTTGTTTAAAAAATCCAGCCTCCATTTTTATGAAACCCGCCGCTAAAAGTAATTTTCTTTAGAAAATACAGAATATTAAACTACCAAAATAATCAAAGTACCTATAATATAACACATTATATTTAAATCAAACATTATATATCATTGACTAAAATTCTATAAAAATTTATATGTTGTTATCTAGTAAATCATAAACCTCTCTATGCAATTGTATTATATTGTATAATTAAAACACACATACCTAAAATTTATGACATGATCATTGTGGGTTATTATTGAAGCATTAATTTGATATCTTTCTATCCAAACACCTATTATAACAAAAGAATTAGTTTTCTGAACACATGTTATTAAGAAAATGTAATATTATTAAAAACATTATAATATACATACCTTTAATCATAATCAGACTTAACAAATTGTTTGTAAAAAAATATTAATGATTGGTAAGTTAACATTTGGTATAAGACTCATTATCATTGTATTTATACAATAACATTGAATGATATGAGATTAAAAAATATAATACCATGAGAGAAAATATAAAAAATAATAATATAACTGACCTTATCAAATTCTGTAGTTACCCCTATTGTTATTATCTCATACTTGAATTGTAGAACATAATAACCATATTCAACATGTACTTGATGATTATGACAGTGTGGTTATTAATCATTATCATGATAATAACAACCAATATATACATATATCAAAAAATAAAAAAAATATCAATTATATAAAATAATTACCTATACTTTCACATAATCTATGGCATTTGGTTTATTTATCAACATGTGTTCTTTGTTAAAAAATCTCCATGAACTAAATTTTCTAATATATATAAATTAATAATACATGTGTAATCAATTGGAATTACACATAATAAGATTATAAAAAACAAAAAAACGTACCTGTCTAATAAGGTAGAAAAACATTTATGAACACTCCTTGATAAAGAGAAAAACCAATATAAGGTGCATTAACTTGGGAACAATATTCCTGACATCCAATTCCCACTACAATAAAAAAAATTTCACAATTAATGACATTATAATGATCACTAGTTAACAAAATTTTTATGTTATTACTTATCTAGAAATGGACAAAAAACCAATGTCCAACCTCTATATGTGATAATATCTCACATATATATGAAAATCTACTACGATTTTTTACATGTTTCACTTCTGTGAAAATGTACTCTAGATATATAAAACTATAAATGGTTGTTCTTCAATTTTTTAGAAGAAGCGTGTGTAGATACATAATTTAAAAAGGAAATATAGTTCGTAAATTTATACAAACTTTTAATTAAAATAATAAATATTCAAACATCAATTTACTGACATGGGAAAAAACTACAACACATTCAGGTTGATCTCTTCAAATTCACCTCAATTCATGATTTATTCATTGAGTAATCTCTATGGATAATATCTTTCAAATATGTTGAGAATCATTCAAAACTCATAGATATTATTCAAGGATGATGAATACTGAGATAATCATTGTATCCCATAAGAAATATCAGAAGTATCTTGAGATTATTGTTACTAAACAAGTTGTTTCAATTTTGTAATTTATTTTATTTTTAGATAATCCTATATAACATAAATGTTGGGAAAATTTATCAGTAATTTTAAATCATATGTAAAAAATATTCAGAAAAACACAAACCTCATATGAAATATAACGAAGAAGAATAGTTGGAAAAATTAAAAAATAACCAAGAAAATCCCAAATTCTAGTAATCTCTCTAGTATAAAATAACAATAGAGAATTAGGATCAATAATATCATGTATTGATACTCACACCTAACCCATCTTCCTTGGCTAGTGATGTATAGAATCCCCCCAAAAAAATTTCGAGTCATAACTCAGAAATATGTATAAGAGGATCTCCATCCAATAAATTAGACTATATAGTTTGGTCTGAGCGAGGAGGTGGAGGATCAATGTAGGTAGGTTGGCTAGGGTTTTCTGACTAGGATGGAGGTGAAGGATAAAAGTAAGAAAGTTGGGTAGGCGGGGAAGGTTGGGAAGGCTCTGCAGATTGTGACTATTTTTAAAGTGTTCTAATAAAGCCAATTTTATGATTTCGTGAATTTTATTACCCATAGACTGATTCATCTCATTCATATTAGTTTATAAAGATTCAATTTCTAGGTCTTTTTATTTTTTAATCTGAAAAAAACAGTCCAAATACTATCAAGAACTTGATATCCTCTAAAACAGCCAGGATGCTCTTCCTTTCCTAAGGTAATTGTTAGGATGTCTATCCTACCCTCAACGATAAAAGATCCCCATATCTCTTGCTTCAGACGTTCATCCTAAAATGAAAAATGAAGAAGCGATATTTGTGTTTATAATTTATAAAATAGAAAAATTCATGAAACATAAATAATATTTATGTACAATTTTATCAGCTACCTGCTTATCTTCCTCTATAAGATACTTCTCATTTTTCATTCTTCCTTATCATTTCAATTTTTCATGGTGAGTGGGAGGAGATAAAGGATCAAACTGGATGTCTTCTGAACCACTACTAGATCATTATCTTAATGCATCAAAATTTTCTTCAATAATTATCTACTACAATAATTGATACCCTCCACATGATAATGTATGAACATATACATTTTCAATTGGATCTATTGATTAGATCTTTTGTAGGTCTGTTACATAAAAATAAAGTAATAAGCAATTAGATAAATGTATAATAATTTTTACAATATTAAATAATTATCATACAAGAAATTTTTCATCATGATAGCTGTCAACATATTTTTTCCATATATCTTCATTTATATATGGATACTTAAGGAATGGGTTTTCAATATTTTTATTTGCAATAACATAATTTTTTGTCAGTTTTGTTTCAAAATCTCTCTATCAAGCCACTTCTAAAGAGAGATGTCTTTTCTTAATTTTTTTTCATCAAATTTAATGACATATTTAGTTGAATAAATTAAATATTTCATTTATAATATTTAATATTCAAAAAATGATATAAAATAAATCAATGGAGGTATTTTACTCTCACGGGCTCCGAAAGATGTTATTTCTCCATCTTGTTCGCAAACATCCAATCAGGATATAAAATACTAATCCTACAATGTATCTACATTGATATATAATTGATAAACTGAACTGAATTTGGGCTAGTTTCATTATTATTATCATCAAAACGAATATGTAATCTCTCACCTCCATGAGCAAGTGATAGTTTTGGTAAACATGTAATACCATATATTTCAACATGAGAACGTGATTTGTCTGTAGTAATAGGATAATACTCCTTTGTTGAGGATGCATCAGTTGTCCTGCAAAAAAATATAAATTAAAAGTTTTTGTTCCTTATAAACTATATTATTAAATATTGAACAATATAAAAAAATAGATATAACTCAGTAACTGCTCAATCTTTCAATTGATAATTTGAAGTCTCTTCTTCCCAAATTGGAAATTATTTATATCCCTTAACACTGTATCCAGATATGTTTCCATATGCATGATGTTCAATTATAGTGAAAATTACATAGCACACAAATGAAAATACACATTCTTTTATGCGTCAAAAAAATTAACACTTGCCTTCCATGGAAGTTTCAAATCATCAATAAATGGTGAATGATACACATCAATATCATTTCATGGCTGTTTTGGTCCATAAATCCTCAATCTCATCGTAACATATTTTTTAATCATACATATATTTGGGGATAATTTATAAACAACCAAGAAAACATTCCATGAACTATGCTGGCTTCATAGGCTCTGATATGGATTCATTCCATCTATACACTCTCCCATTCTCATATTTCTATCTTCACTTTCAAAAATCCAGAAATTATTTATCAAATATCTTCCATTGTGATGAGTCAACAAATTGATTTAATTTACCATCAGAGATTTGTATATCTGAATTCCATGTTATCCTTGTTTCATCAATTGAATTTAAAATTATAGGCTTTAAATGATTAATTATTATAAGGTACCAAATTTAGTTACCAGGAGATTTGATTTTGGGACATGAGAATAAATCAGAGCCAAGTTATCAGAATTATATGAAGGGATTTTTGGAATATATTATTTGATTTAGAATGTGGTTAGATGTCAGTACCTAGGAATGAATCTGAGGTTACCTTTTCATTTATCTTATAGTGTGATGATCCCCATATAGGACAGTTTGATAAAAATTGACATTCATTCCTATAGAACACACAATCATTAAGGCAAGAAAGAATATTTTTATACCCTAATCCCATTGGGAATAACATTTTCTTCACCTCATAATTGTAATTTGGAAGCCCATTGCCTTCTAGAAGTAGCTCTTTTAAAAGGATAATTAAGTTAGGAAATATTTTATCACTCCAAAAATTACGTTCTTCCAAGTTAACCGATCTTATAATGACTGATACCACTGTGTATTTACTATAACCTAGGAATAATCATTTTCAGAATATCCATAAAATTGTTCAAAACATGCTGTTTTTTCAACGGTTTCAAAAACCAAACCATGAATTAAATATTCAATATGATCCTCTATCACATTATGAATATTATCATCAACATTATCTGTTGAATTTACAGTTTTTCACCATTACAAATCCAATGAGTATAATTATGGCTAAAACAATAAAAAATGAGATTATCCTTGATTTCTCTAGAGTTTAACTCCCTTATAATAAAACACATCACACATGGACAGAAAATCAAATCTATGTTTTGAATATTTCATTTAGAAAAATCCAATAATTTTTCAACTCCCTTTTCATATTAACCAATGGAAATTCATATATTTATCCAATTATTATCGATTAAATACCTAATATTTCAATATAATTGGTGAATATATTAAAACATATAAAAATTTAAATATATTTATATAAACTGATAAACTGTAAAAAGAAACCCATTTAATTAAAAATATTGATAATAAAATAAAAAATACCATTTATGAATAAAAATTACCAACAGTAAACTTTTTATTTTCAAATTATATACATGTATTTTTTTATTTTATAATTTAATTAAATTAAATCATCTAACATTTATTAGTTCATTTTTCATAGTTGTTTCAATAGTTCAGTGTAGCGTGTGTCAAATTTAATGAGGATTTCATTAATTTATTTGTTCATTTAACATTGTTGTTACTAAAAAGTGGGGGATGTTACAACTGAAACTAACTAATCATAATAGATATAGAATTAACACATATCAGTACTACATATCCAATCGATGAGAAAACATTATTAATAATATCACAAAGCTGCTGATTAGGATGATGTAATACTATAACAATATGATTTATCTGAACATATAATGTTACATAATAATTTATACCATTCGTGTGTTCAACCGGTGGTCATTTTAGTAGAACTATATTACAATAAAAATGTAGATATATAAATCACATATATATCCAATATGAATATACCACATAGTATATTTAAAAAATTATAGATCATGTCACTATTATAAAAAAACCCTATCATACATGTTGTCTCACATAAATTTGGGTTGCCTTTCTTCCCCATGATACAGACTCCCTCTCAGATGTGGAATCAAACATATAACAGATTTCCAATACCGATTTTTTATTATAAAAACATAAACATTCAATGGTTATATATAATTACAACACCGTGTCATTTTTCTTATAATGATAAAAAACTAATAATTAAAACAACCCAAAAATATAATTAAATGGTGAATAATTTATCTTATCAGTTAAAAAACAACTTACAAAATTAAGTTTTCAACTTTTCATTGATCAGTAATACAAACATTATCCTTGGAATGAATTACAAGAATATAAAATTCCAAGAAGATCTATATGAAATTCGAAGTAAAAAGGAAATTTAAAAAAAAATCAAACCATGGTTTAGGCCTCAAATAGGTTTTTGAGGACAAAATAATGTAGAGATAATTAAGTAATCAAAAAGTATGTTGAATGGAGACTAAATATCGTTCAAATTGAAGAAAATAATAAACAATGGAGTTGGAGATAACCAGGTCTCCTTCACAGTCATTGTGATTCAGAAGGGATTCATTACGAGTGGGAGGGTTTCTTAGATCCAAAAAATAAAATTTTCTTAATATGGAAATATTTTAAATGATTTTTTTGCGTTGATTATTACAAAATCTTACACTGAAGGGTATGACAAAAATTATTTTGTGTATATTTTTGTAAAAACTGAAGTGATATGTATATATATATATATTATTTTTGGCATTGGTTTTTTACAAAAACGACATAAAAAATATGATCCCCAATGATATTTGAATTGGTTTTACCAAAACCGAAGACGAAGAGTCTGAGAAAGAAATATTTCGTGTCGGTTTTTGTAAAAACGGACATGATATATATATATATATAAATATTTATTATTTGGGAATTGGTTTTTTACAAAACCAACACAAAAAATACAGTCTGTAGCAGTTTTTGGAATCAGTTTTACTAAAAAACAACGCCAAAAAACATGTATAAATTTTTTTCCACGTCGGTATTTAATAAAATTGATGAAAAAAATCTCCCGCACATAATTTTTTGCATCAGTTTAAAAATGGATGCAATTTATCTAATGTTAAAAACACTATTTCTACTAGTGAAAAATGGAATAGATTTCTGGAATACACATATGCATAGAAAGTCATTTCCTTAGTAGTAAAGGTTTATTTCCAAAATTTTAATAATGGAATGGGTTCTACCCAAATACCATTATAGTAGTCAAGATTCACTCCACAGAAATTCATAGTTGAAAAAGTACCGTACTGGGTTGGGTTTACTCTGCATTCTACTCCAATTTATCTCATGAGATATCAATCATTACCCAATGCATTACAGGTAGACATAGGTCCCACCCATCACATAATCCATATATTTTCATTCCGTAAGATCATAAAACATTCATTATATCCAAACCCATTAAATGAAAAGGGTTTGATAAACATTCCATCATATAATGGACCACGAAAAATAAATGATTTTAAGAAACATAACTTCTAGAAATGAAATAGTATTAATAAATGTTCCATCATATCATCATATAATAACTTATTATGATAATCATCATTCATAATAATTTAATCATTTCTTCACAGTATATCCCATGGATGAATGTAATGGGATTCATAATCATTTTTTCATTATAATCATAAACCACTAAAATATATAATAAGTATGGTACAATTGGATTATATACCCAGCAATAATTAACATCAATGGATTCCATTTTATATAGAAGCTTATTTTGAATGATCACATGGATCATTTCTTGAGAAAAATATTCTTCTCACTTTGAAATCACTAATTTTATATATAAAAACATCCAAAATAATATATAAAACATTTTATCCATACATAAACAAGAAATCAGGTAAAATATTATTCAAATCATTTATATTTTGTGATGATGGAAAATAATATTCATGTTTTACATGTTATAAAGAATATGACTTTCAAATTTTTAATTGAAAGTAAAAAGAACCATGTTCATAAAAATACAAGAAGATTAATTTTCAATCATTTAGTAAAAAATAAACCATTTAAAAAATTTAAAAAATTCATTTGATAATAGTAAAAAAATCATTATATTTTTTCAGAAAAAATGGGCATAGATGAGAATGGTTTTGCGACCAAAGAGATAAATAATGTCAGTTTTACATAAATTTAGTTATTTTGGAAACCTGAGTATATAAATAAAGAGAAATGAAGTAAAAACATGTATTTTCATGAAATAACCTGATTTTATGAAAATAAATGTGTTTCATTAGAGGTAGATCATAACATTTAATTATAATAATCTTAATCATAAATAATCTTGATAAACATTGAGATTGTAACATAAACCATTTACCACATTAGTACATTTTGATTCGTAAGACCCATGAATGAAATAACCTTATATTGATATTAATATCCCATTATTCACATTATATATATAAAAAAATACATACATGGTATTATATAGACCACACAAAATAAATATGTGGTGAATATGGAACGTGTCCCATAGAAATAAAAGTGAGATAAAAATACCCTAACCTCACGTATGAAATTTTTTCATACACAATTGATAATATTGTTTAATAAATATAGGTTTATTTTATATATATTATACAAAAATACCAATATAGATCATACTATACATATCAACCTTTATTACATGTTTGTTAAAAATTTCTTGTTAAAATCGTGGTTCGGGTAATAAATGCTTCATTTTTCCGGTATGTTTTAGTTTTTTATTTCAAGTCCTTTTAGTTTTATCATGGTCCCATAAGCTCCATAATGATAATTATTATATATATAATATATATTCATTATTAATATATTTATTATAATCCAGTAAATTTTGATATAGAAAATGAGTTATTCCATTCAAGGATACGGTAAGTCGTACATACTAATGAATAATGTTTCGATTAATGGACAGAACACAAGAAATTTAAATATTAATTAAACTTTACCAAATCATTTTTATATCATATATATCATATATATTAATTTAATATATCTTTATTACCATCCATTTTATGTTAAAATGAAAAACGTATCACATCCCTTGGTGGAGGTGGTAGTCTACATGTGTTCATCAGAAATGTTATCATATTACAATTGATTGGAAGGTTAGAAGGTTGATGTGATATTAGAATTGTAGGAGTGTTAATATTTCATAAATATAATATAATGATATTTAACCTATCATTATATCCAGCAATGGGAAGAGGTGGTGGAAAATGAATTACATCACTTCACGAGGTGGTAATCCATTTAACACACGATCGATGGTTTCATTTCCCCTTTCATGGAAGATGAGATGAATACCGGTAATTAAATTATTATAATAACATATATAATTATTATATATTATTATAATAGGTCAAGGATATTTTAAGGAAGTTTAATAATAAATAATAAAAAGTCTTGATTAAGAACAATACCTCTTTAACAGACAACCTCATTAGGTTAGCACTTAAAGCCTTATTATGAGGGGTTTACTAATAAAAATAAAGCCTCTTCAATTTCTGTAAGGAATTAAGGAGTTAATTTTGTTAGGTTATTACCTAACAAAAAGAAATTGGAAATGTAAATTGGTGTGGATATGGGGTTCACATTTATAAGTGGGGGATAGGAGACACTTGGAATTCTTGAAAATAAAATGTTATACCCACACTTTCAAAATTAAAAAGAATCCAAAATGGATTATTATTAAAAATTAGATGATATATGGTCTAAATATGGCCATTATATAATATTTTTACATGTTTTAGGTCATTTCATTCCTTATCAATTTAGTTTAATCCCTTGATAAACCTGATTTAGCCGCGACTGTAGTAATTATTATTTATTCTTATTACTATTCATTTTGATAAAAAATTAAGTTGATCTTATTATTTAATATTAGTTATTCCAAATAAAAATATGGAATCTAATTTAAAAAAAATAAATTTACAAAAGTAGAATAACTTTATTTAAAATTAAGCCCAGATACACGACAAAAGAACAAATTTCTAAAGAATAAGTTTTTATAAGTATAGAAAATTATAATATCAAATTTTAGAATTAAATAGATTAAAATGAAATAAATTGAATTAATTGAGATGTAATTGAAATAGTTGTACTTATAAATCCATATTAAAACAAAATTTATCATATACATTATTTAATTGAAACAAATTGTTTTAATAAAAATTTGAATTTTTCACCATTCAATAAAAAATTAAACTTTTTAGAAAAATAGAAAATATTCATCATAATTTAAGTTTTACATGTTTATTCCAAAAATTAAGTACATTTTTTGGAATAAATATTCTAAAATATGATCAAATTAATTAAATATTTTTTCCAAAAAGGTCACGGAATCACTTTTTGAGAAAAATGTATTTTCGAATCATTTAAATTATTTACAAAAATTTAATTAAATATTTATCAATATATTTTCATTATGTAAAGCCATAATATTTATTTAGATAATATATTTTTCCAATTCATTCCAAAAATACTTAAATCGCACTTATAATATTCTTATTCAATTAATAATGTTAATTGTATGTCAAAGTTTTTTCAAACATGAAGTAACGTGTAATAGAATATATCGAAGAAATTGAATTTATTTGAAAAAAATATTTCAAAAAATATAAGGGTGTAAAAATATATATTAATTGTATAATTTTAGGATAGTGAATTTATTACCAACATATTCAATCCATTTTTTCAATATTAGGGTTTCAAAAGACCCACTAGGATTTGTTTTCCTTTTTAGCATAATGGACTGAAATGCAACATTCTATTTCATAAGAAAAAAGATGTATTTTGAACAAATATACGTTATTACTAATTATTTGAGCATTTAATGTTGGTAATATCATGATTTTATTATAATAGTCTTATATTTTCACACTTGGATTTGGTGATAAAAAAACCAGTACATGCAACACCTCGAAATTCAAAAATAATTACATTATATTCAATTATGTTTTAACATGAAACATTGAGTTCATTTTGAATTTTAAACAACACAGTGTTTAGATTATGTTACATGAAAAAATAATTTTATTTTGTATTGCACACAAAAAGGAGTTTCTTCGCTAATAAGTGTTATCGGAAAATCCAATTTTTTATGAACAACAATATACTAGTAAAATTATTATTTAATACAAAATTCATCACCAAACCAATTGAATAGTAGTTGTGGATATGATTAAGTGGATTATTAAAATATATATTCTACACTTGTTTATTAATTGTATGTTGATAGTGAATAAAATAATAATAATTTAAAATAAAAAGGAATATTTCTTGAAAAACTATTTTTTTCTAAAAGACAGATTAATTGTGCATTGGAGACATAATTTAAAATGCGTTTTTACCAATTTTAGAGAATTTATTTGAAAAAATGAAATTAATTTTTTAATTATAAAATCAATATTATACTATGGTGAATATATTTGGATTTTCATATAATTTTTTTTGGGATGATGAATAGTGAAATCTATTTTATTTTAACTGAAAATGACCTCACTATTTAAATAATTTGTAAATTTAAAACATATTTTTAATTATTTTTAAAGTAAAATTATTTCAATTTTATATCTATTAATTCAATTTAGACGATTGGAATCATTTTTGTAGTTAATTGTTATATAAAAACATAGATTTTTAAACATTTCACTTTAAAAACTTTCTCTCTCGTCACGTCTATGACATTAATTTTAAAATATCATTTTCCACTAATATGGATTTAATTTAGAAAAAATTATTCGTTATTTATAATTAGAAGATTTTATTATTTAAAATAAGTTAAACTTGAATTTTTACCCGGTTGATTAGTGAAAACATTTAAAATTTATTACAGTGGTTTATGTAAAAAAAATTACTTAGTGGTTAAACATATAATATAAGGTGTAAGAATGACCCGAAACATGTCCAAAACCAATTTTATGGATATATTTTGAAATTATAAATTATAATACCTAGAATGATGTACAATTTTTGGCCCCTATTGATGTCAGGTAAAAATCCCTAATGGTATCATTGAAGCATTTTTGATGTGATTGTGTTTGTTGGCAGAGCAGACCAAAATGTTAATTTTGTTGTCAAAGGGGGTTTACATGTTGATTTGTCGAGTTACATCAAAATTGTTGACAAAATATGATCAAAAAGACCTATGGAAAAGGAATGTACGATCTTGAGGAAGTACAAAAAGAACATATCTAATGTGGAACCGTTTTCTAGTGTTTGCAAAAATTTTAGGCCTCAAAATCGAAAAAATGGGGAAACATGTTTTTTGAAAAGGAAATGCCTGAATGATCAAGGGTGTTCTAGAGACTTTCATCCAAGGCATGTTTCAGGGTTAGAATGTCAAAAAATAGAAAAGGTGTGAGGTGCGTGTAAGATCTGGAAATGTGTACGAAAGATTTGAAGATGTGTGTGAATGATGTAGTTGCGCGAAGGAATCTTGTGTGCAAGGAAGGTTTCTGGATAAGAAAGATGAGAAATGGAAAATTCATCTTGTGTGTGAAAGATTTGGAAATGGGCGTGATATAGGATGTTGCGCGAAAGAAACATGCGCGCCCTAGGCGACACCAAAAGGGGTTTTGCGCACTCGAAGAGAAACTTGTGTGCCCAAGGTGACGTCAAACTAGGTTTTGCATGATCGAAGAGGAAATTGCATGAAAAAAGTAGAATCTTCAGCGCATGGGTCAAGAATTACTATAAATATGAGGTGACCCCCCTCATTTAGAAGAGCTCAACACTTAGAAAAAATCCGAGCACCGGATCACATAAGAATTTCATGCAAAGGGGTTGCACGAAATATTTTGAGTTGCATGCAAGCTAAGAAAGTTTCGTATAATATTTGAGTTGTGCATAAGATCAAGGTTGTGTGCAAGAGGAATTTCGCGAAAAAAGTGGAATCTTGCGTGCAAGGAATTAATGTTACATGCAAGACACAGTAAGGGTTGCGCGAAAGATTTACAGTTTCCCGGTACACTAAGTGAAAAGGGAGATTCATCTGTGGGTGAATGCTGGACGTCAATAGAGCATCTATCAATAGTTAAAGAGGTCGATTCTATTATAGATAATGAATAGGCCTACATTTCTATAAACTGTGAGGGGATCTTATGAAGTAGCAGTGATCACACTTCAGTTGAGGGAGCAGTGAGCATTCATATTGTGATTGGTTGTAAACCAGAAATGACAATGAGTCCGCATCGAACATGTAAACAATAGTGTTCTTATAGTGGATTTTGTACATCAACAAATTTCTGGTGTATTCTCCTTTGACGTAGCCCAATGAGGGTGAACCAAGTTAAAATCGTTGTGTCCCGTGCATGATTTAATTTCTGTTTATACTATGATACGGGAAAAAGAGAGAAAATATTTTTTCTCAATAGAAAAACAAGATCAATAGGGGATGTTGTTTTAATTTTTCATACCCTGATTCACCCCCCTCTCAGGGTATATTACCTAGTGGACATAACAATTGACATGAAAAAATTTGTTAGAATTCACTCTTTCAAAAACAATACAACTTTGCTAACTACCTCACTTATAAAAGGGCACCCCCAATCCTCTCCACATCACATCATCAAACCACTTTGGATCATCCTATAACCTACCAAATAACACCCAAAATTACCTCCACTCATCCTATAATACATATTTTTTTCATAAATACAACCTTTTAAGGCTATAGTGCAATCCTAAAGAGGATGCCTGAAGAAGAGAAAATGTTCTTTAATTAGTGTCTTTATTTTACATCATTCCCAACATCCTCAAATTTTTATTAAACCATGATTATATAAGGATATAAGTATATTAAATTTAATGGGATATTATTATAATAATGAAGTTAATTACAACCTTATACACATCCATAAAATGTGTTATAAATCATCAGTCATGTGTATGGTGGACTACCAGCCCACAAACTGATGTCATTCATTTTCCCATTTCCACCTCTGAAGGTTGGGTATAATGATGGATATAAAGTTTATATATGATATTTATAACATATTTATTCATTTATAGTCAATGTTTCACAAATATATTTTCACCTTCTATTTCATAGGAGACATGATAACGTTACTCGTCTGTAGGGCGGACTACTGCCCCATGAAGCGATGTGATTCATCTTTCACTAATGCTTCACATGGTTGGTGATAAAGATAAATTTAATGATTATATGTGATATAGAATACATAATTATGATATTAATGACATATTTATAATTATTTAATGTTAATATACGTACTTTTCATTCTTTTTTTCACTCTTGTAAAGATCATAATATTGTTCATGCACGTGCGAACTATCTCCTTCACGAAGTGATGTGACAGTCTTTTCATCACCATGAAGAATAAATGATATATATATATATATATAATTTTATTAATAATATTATAAACTCTATGGTAAGGTAACATATTATGTTACTTATTTACATAATGATCAGTGTAAAATGGAAGCGTTACTAACGCATACATACAACCACCCATTTCTATCATTATAAAAAACTTCATTTTTCCTAAACATCTTTCATGATTGGTTTTAAAAGTAAAATTATTGTATAAATAAGTTAATTATGTCATAATTATTATTTTAGTTATGATATTAATATATAATATGTACAATAAAATGATATTTTATTATGAAACATGCATGAAAAAACAAGGAAATTAACACATGAAACAATGAAATTAATGAATGATTATGAATAAACGGGTGATAAAATGTTATAAAAGGATAATATATTTTATAAAAAATATTAATATGATTAATTAATAAGTTAATAAAATGTTTAAAACCTCTATATCATATTTTTAGGCATGTTAGATCCAAAGGAATCATAGGGCAAGGGATTTTGTCTCAATTTAATTCCATTGAAGCATATTGTAATGTTATGCACATAATTACTTTTTAATGGTTGATATTCTGAACCCTTGAAATGTAATATCATGAATACTTAATTATACATGGTATTTTAAGCATTAATTTAAATTATTTCATCTAATTTTATTTTAATTAAATGTTACCAAGTGGTAAATAATTCCATAACTCAATTCCCTTTCACTGGGCTATATAACTTATTCATTTTCATTATTAATCAATGATTATGTGCATAATTAATTGTTAATATCTCTTGTTTTATTTCATCTTGTTTTATGTAGTTATACAGTTGATACACTTAATTTATTCAATGATTAACTCCCACTTCAACGTTATGATCATTTAAGGGGTTATTTCACAATGTCATTCTAATGTAGATTGTTTATTCTTCAAATTACATTAAAGGAAATTATTTAATCCATGTTTAATAATCTCTTTAATCTTATTCTCCATTGTTTATTGATGATATTTTCAAGTGATAGTTCTATTTTTTCACTCTTTGGTACTTCAAATTAATGAGAAAATGTTTTAATAATATTTTTCACCATTTCTCTCTTAGATCGCAAATCCATTTTCATATAAAACAATATTTTCTGAAATTTTTTATAAAAATTAATTATTTAACCTTTTCAAAATTATATTTAGAATAAATTTTCACCATTTTTTACTTTAAAAAAATTAAAATTAATCATCTTGTTATTTTCCAAAAAGGAACTTTTATATCCTTTTTTCCATGAAAATTAAATGTTTTAATGGAGTGTATGGAATTAACCAAAGACATGACCATATTTATTTTAAGTTTCTATATCCTGTCTATGAGGTTTTTTTTATGAATTTTTTAAATTAATTTTCAAATAAAAGGATTTCCAAAATGTTTTTTAAAATGAAAAGTATATTTTCCTCAATAATTATTTTAGAGATCTTTTAATTTCATTTCCATTCCTCAAAGAAAACATCCCTTTATTCCCACTACATTATGTATATGTTATACAGATATCATATTTATTATTCATATTAATAGTTTATTATAATTTTTTATAAGGATTTTATTAACAATCACTTCATTGTTTCATATTTTTTATCCAGTAACTTCCCCTTTGATTATTCACCACAATTTTATTATTGGTAATTAAATTTCGCTTAAATTTCCATACTATTAATCATGGATTGGTTTATAACATAAACTATATATAATTTCTACATATAGTTCTATACATTTAATTTAATTTGTTTATATAAGTAAATATAGATAAATTGATATTCTTTACTCAATATAGATATTTGACAAGGAACATCATTTATGAATTAAACCGATTATTTGACATATGCTAAATGCTCTGGATAGATACAAAATGTGAGGGGTCCGATTATAGATAGTAAATCCAGGCATCGGTAGTCTCATGGGATGAATATGATGGCTATACATAGTTATGTGGGTTTTTACCTAGAATGTTTTGAATCATATTTTAAAAGGTGTTAACAATCAAGGTATCATGTATGTGGAAAAAATGATGTACCAAAATTTAGTATTTCCATTATCAAGTATTTAGTTATTATTATGAATTACATTTCTACTATGAAATTATATCTGGATGAATTTCATCATTAATTCATTTATTAAATGGAATGTGTTTTAATTTATTTAACATTCCATATTGATTATTCCTTATATGATTGTGATATTATTAATATTAATTAAATAAAATGTGGTTTCAGTTATTTAAATTTTTATACTTCTTATTATCTACGAGATTTTTTCATTGATATTATATTTGAATGCACTTTCTTCTAATACTATTGATTAAATGAAATCTATGTTCAGTTACTTACCTTACCATATCCTTTATTATTATTTATTCATGATATACTCTTCTATAATCAATCCTTTCTGGGTATTTTATCTCAGAATTATTTTTTCCCTTCCCTGTGATTCTATGAAGTTTACTATGACTGATATGATGGGATAATGAAGATTTAATAGAGTTATTCTATAAAAAAATTATGTTGTAATTTTTTTTAAATTTAATATGTAAATCATATATGTATTTATTTTAAGAATACTACTAAACGATTTCATCAATCGGTATGTGATTACTTTTATCTTATGCCAATTTAATGGTTGTTGTTATCAGCATCAGGATACAAGGGTTGGGGTCACTACAATGTGTATTATAGCATGTTTTGATGCAACCTTGGGAAATATATTTATAAAATCATAGATTAGGTAATATAAAACTATGATAAAGTTTGATGATAATTATAGAGGAACACCCAAAAGTTTTCATAAGATAGAGATTATGTGGTTTCTACTTTAAATAAATCCTTATCTATATATTAAAAATAGATGTGGTTCTGGAATAGATATGAATAGGGGTAATAAGTTTGAAAAGGGAACATTTCTCCTGACTCAAGCATTACTTGGTTCACAACAATAGACGTTATCGTGTTGTTGGTTTTATAATACCTTGGGGTAAACGTAAGATTATTCACACTTACATTACAAAACATTGTTATCTATTTAAATAGATCATGACAATGAATGGCCTTTGTTAAACCCTTATACTAAGGAAGTACATATATTGAAGAAAAATGGATGAATTATTTTTGTATTAGGATTCAATAATTAAATTGTAAAAGGGGTTTTACAAAATGTATTTTGGGTATAAGAATAATTATAGATATACATAATGTGTTAAATTTAAGAAGCACATATCTATTCATTAATATAAGAGTTATGGATACCAAAATGGGTTATTATATTAAGAATAAAAATAAGTTCAAATACATAAAAACAACTTTTTTGGGTTTATGTGATGATTGTACCAAGACTAAAAACATTTCAGAGAAATTTATAGACATTATATGTTATAGTGGAAGAATTATTTGGGTAATAATATCTTTAAATTTTATAGAAATATGTTTTAAGATATTGACTACCACTAGGGTTGAAATGATCATTAGTTGCATTTTAAGAATAATATTATTGATCTTTTAAAAATCAATTATTAATAACCATAGTAAAATGTTATTTAATGATTAATATTATTTAAAGGAAGTCTATCATATTTTTGGGAAAATTTGAAAAATTATATTAATATAGTTTAGAAAAAGGTCTTCTTCCATGAAGAGTGACAACCTGTCACATCTGGGAAGGCAGTGGGGCTTAATCCCAAGACAGAATGATGGCAAGGGTTTAATTCCAACCACCGACCAACATGATATCCTGGTTAATATTTCATTGTTTCAGGTAAAATATTCGAAACATAAATATCAATAATTAATGAGTGGTATGAATTTTGAGGTTAATACATTAATTTATGAACCATATTGGTTTTTTTAAATTTGTTAGAGACAGATTAAAATAATTTTCAATCATTCATGGACATTACAATCTGTTAAAAGGTAATTGTAGTGCTTCGTGCATAAAAAAATCATTAAGGGATATTTATTTTTGGAGTAAGTGATGAATTAGATATTTATTGAAGCACAAACAAAGGATGTAATTTTTATTGAAATATAGAAACATATCAATGAATTTTATTCCCATAAATTCTTAGATAGTAAAATATTTCCCAAACATTAGGAAAAATATATTTAAATAAAATTTTATCCTTCAACCATAATTTATAATGTTATTAATAACATTTTAACACATATTATATTAATGTTTCTGATCCCCTTAACATTCCATTGACCATTCAATTGATTTTGATCAACGGAATCGATAATTATTGTAACAACTCAAGATTTTATGAGAATTATTATTTTCAATTTCATTGATGTCCTATGTTGTACGCGACACGAAAATTAGCTTGTTCTATAAGCAACACCGTATTAGCTTGTAGTATACACAACACTAATCTTGGATCGTGTTACACACAATTTCATGTTCTTTTGATAAAAGTTATTTTACGCAACATTGAGTGTATATATATATATCCAATGTATAAATTAAATATGGTTGGATTCTATTATACGCAACAAAAAATGAATCCTGCACTACATGAAAACCTAACTTGGCTTTCATTACAAGAAAACACAACCTTCCATGATAGTGTGTGTTATATGCAATACAAGTTTCACTAAACGAGATATTATTATAAAATTATTATGAACTACCCGTTATGAATAGTAATACCCACTTTTTGAAATTTTATAAATTTTACCTTTCAAAATGGACTTCATTTTTGGATTTGGAATATCAAAATTAGCCTAGGGTGAATTTTTGGTATTTTTCTGAAAACATTCAATTTATGATGAATACTGAAAACACTGGGTTACTATTTTAAAAACGAATTTTTATTTAAATAATTATTTATTTTATTTAAATATATTTTAGGTTAAAATTGATACACAATTCATATATATGTTAAATTTAAATCATTTGAGTCATTTTATAATAATTTTAGATATATTAAAATTTTATTAAACTTTTCACCGTCTTTTACCCACCTCTAAGAAAAATTTGAAAATTTACATAAAACATAATTTTACCTCTTCTATGAGTGGAATGTAAAAAATCCAAGAGACCCATTTAATATCAAGGAGTAAAATTTGGTTCAATAATATAAAAATAATTTTTGGTGAATAGTACCTTTTTACTTTTATTTACCACGGTTAAAAGTAAATAAGTTAATTAAGGGTAAAAATGATATTATTATTACCATAACACATGTCCTAATTCTATTGGATAAGTTTAATTCGACCCAAAACAACATTAGGAATAAAATATGACAATTTAGATCCACTTGGATTAGATTCGGACATTTATTATTATTTTATTTAAAGAAGAGTTAAAATAGTTAAAATCAAAGTTTAATAACTAAATTTTTTTAATATAGGGTTATAAATAAGATAAATTCGACTATAAATATTCATTAGAAATATTAAAATATTTCCTACCTAATGGTATTTTATTTATAATTTTTAGATGTTAAATAATTTATGTCATTTATGACACAATTGTGATGCAGTAATTACCTAAATAACGAAATATTAAAATAATTGATATTATAAATACCCAAATAAATGTAATTTGAGACTTTTTATGAATTACAGTAATTTTTTAGGTTAATATGACATATTATTATTGATTTAATTAAACCTTTTCGAACTAATCATGTTGTTATTATTTTCACAAAAATCAATTACCAAATAGTATCAAAATTGACATAAAATAGTCTTTAAAAAAGTATTATATTGTTAATTTTTATTATATTCATAAAAATATATGGTTTGGCCAAATGACTCAGATAAGGTTATATATATTAATAATTAACCACTTGGGGTTCTTTGGCTGGTTATAGTAAGTTTATTAACCATATAGTATAAGAAAACAAGAAGACATGGTAAAAGTTAAATTATTTAACTTAGAGTTAAATCTAAAGGATAAGGTTAACATAGTAACCTAAACATGTCTAAAACCTATTGGTTGTGAGTATTTCGACCCATACTCACTTTAGCTTCGAAATAAATCAATTTGGAGCAATTATAAACCGAATATGACTTTATTATAAAATAATATTTTAAGTTTTTCCAAAGGTGCCCCTCTCCTCCCTTATAAAAAGGGAACCCCTTCCCTCTTCATTTTACACCATTTTGAGCGTTTAATCTCGGCCAAACCCTGCCCATTTCTATTATACACTTCCCTAGATACATTCTTGTGGTTCTGGTCTTCTCGAAATACCAACTCTACTTCTTTAAGAGGAATCTTAAAGGAGGTGCGTCGAAGAAGAGGTAATATCTTCTTCTGATTCTCTCAAGTTTCTTTCTTCTTATACTTATTATTATTTAGTTGTCTCATTATAAAGTAATAACATTAGTATTAATTATATAATTATATGTTATTATAAATATGATACATCCCTATTTCACCTTTTATCCATTCTACAGAAAATTAAATCACCGCACGTGCGTACGTACGGAATATCGTCTCCACACCGTAGTGTAATCTGTTTTTGACCACCACCTTACTTGGATGGGTATAATGGTGTGAATAAATAACTATATATGATTATTGTAAAGTGATATTGATTCTGAAATGTTATACATACACTTAAATATAATTCCACAATCATGAGAATGATATCATCGCTCGTGCGTACGTACGGACTACCGTCTCCTCAACGCGATGAGATTCATTCTCCATGTTAACCATTCATGAATGATTATAAAGTATATATAATGAATAATAATGAAATATATTACATAATAAATATACTTAATTTATATATATATATATATAAATTTATGTCATCTACTTAATTCCATTCAATTCAATAAGGAAACGAAAACACCGTTCATGCGTACATACGACCTACCATCTCCATGAACGGTGTATTTCATTCCATTTATCGATCTATCATATATATGTATATTCTGAATATATATTATATATAAATCATGTTTTAAATTCTGGAATTAATTAAATCAGGATATAAGTAATAATATCAATAACAACAAGTCAAAATACGTACAATAAATGAAACAATTTTACCTAAATCGCTGCTTTTACATCGAATTTACAAAAGAACGGTTAATATAAAGTCATAAGTAAACTATATATGATATCATAACAATAAATATGATTCTGTAATAAGTCAATGACCTTATTTAAATCATTATATAGGAGGTTTGGATACATACGAAGCATATCGGACATAAGGTAAGGGATAACTATTTCAATCTCGCTCTTATCCGAGATTATTTATTCCTAAGTATTTACTGGGGTTTTTGTTATCATCCATGTACCTAATTTCTAAAAATGTTTTCATGTATGTTTAATGGCCTTTTAGCCATTTTTGAATTTTACCACATGTTATGAAAGGAATCTTACATTTTTTACCACACGTGGTACTTTTTAACTTTTCCAACAAAAGTACGAGGAGAATGTTATTCTTAAAATATATGGGTGAATTTATTTTTATGGTTTCATAATGCCTAATTTTCATGAAGCTTCCTCTAAAATATTGCATGATTATTTTCAACAAAACCCTTTTATTTTAATATTGCATGGCATTTTGTAAAAATAAAATGATTTTGAGTAAGAACAGATATTTTCCTCAAGATTTTATTTCATGTGTTTGATCAAAACCATTTTCCACCTAAGATAACATTATTTCATATGTGTATGTTTCAAGTATAATGTCTCTATGATTTACATGGTTTTATTTTGTTTATGATGAAATGATATCCATTGTTCTATATGGATTATGTTATGATGGGATGATGTTTATGAAACCCATTTTATTTATTGGGTTTGAATAAATGATTTATGTTTATTTTGTAGCACACGAAAGAATGATTTAATTATGATATGGGTGGGACCTATATCTCCCCCCAATGAATTGGTTGAATATTAATATCTCATGAGATAGACCTGGCTGGAATGGTAAGTTAATCTGGTTCAATGTTTCAGGACTGAAACGAGGATTGAACTCGATTCAGAAAGGGACTTTTTCCACTAAGATGGTCATGGAAGTAATGCCTTGGATACTATGGAAATAATATCATGTTCTTAATGGTTTCTAAAATTACATGATTTATTCCAATGATATTTTATCACAATTGATGATCCATTATGATATATTCCTTATATACTTCCATGATTTATATCTTTTCTCAAGATTTTGATGTTTAGATTTTATGTTCAAGTTTTTGCATTCAGATGTTTATGGATTGTTTTATGTTCTCTATGTTTAACCTTACTAAGCATTTGAGATCACCCTTTTTATGTGTTATTTTCCCCAGGATATAAATAAAGGTTCTATGTAAGAAAACCAAAATTGGAAGATCTTTATGGGAGATGTTGAAGATCTTTCACCATGATTAGAAGATTATGTTCCAAGTTCCCAAAGAAACTAAACTAATATGATTTTTGGGCATCTTTTTTGGTCATGTATTAAATATTCTGCAAAAGTAATGTAATGTCCATGTAAGACAAGCTTTGTGTCTCTACATTTGGTATAAGAGCAAATGTTTAGTTAACCTTTGTAAACTAGGATGTGAGAACTTTAGTGAGATCCCTAGAGATATTTCTAAGTTATATCTAGGTATGTCTCTAAGGTTAAGTATACATATAGGTTATAGTAATAGAATTACGGTAATGATATTAGAATTAAACATATGGTGTTATATATTGAAGGTACTCCCAATTTATTACTATGTTTTCCTAGAATGGTTTTTTCAACTCAAACTATTCTTTTTGGGTTTTAGAAAATGGATGGAAACATAAAGATTCAAGATAATGGGGGATATGATGTACAATGGAATGATATTCTTCATGAGAAACCAAATGAAATTGGATTTGGAATTCCAAACATCGTTATTATGACTAATCAGAAATCTCATAATATGATCAAGAATCTCAACTTTGGTAAGTATCCCAAATCAACTAATTAGAGAAATATGGAGTTTCATGATGATCATAAAGGAAAGAAAGTTTAATTCCCCTCATGTAAATCATGTGGGAAGAGGCATCAGGGAGAATGTTTCAAAGGAACTGGAAGATGATTTGGGTGTGGAAAAGAAGGACACAAAGCTAGTAATTGTAAAGGAAAAGGTTCAGTTAACACCATGGACAAGGATAATGGTATTTCTAAGACATAAACAATGGTTAAATGTATTAAATTCGGAATGTATGGGCATTATGCAAACCAATTACCTAAGGGAAAATATCATGAAGAGAATCGGTATGGTCGTATAGGTAGTATTTATGTTGTTGATGATGAAGAGACTATATGAGATGAAAGAAATGACGAAGCTCAGTCAGTGGTTTAAAGAAGGTAGTGGAATGATTGTATGTTTATCAAGATTTATGTTGTATAGGTAATTTAATGGTACTATATAATAAAGACAATCGAAGGATTGTAACACTATTGTTTTTTCTAAAGTATTTGAAAGTATATGTTTAAAGGTACTAGTAACTATGAAAGGTTAAGTCATATATTTTTGGAAAGTAGATGATATGCGCATAATGAAGGGGTTAGGAGATAATGAGATGTTTTATAGTATTTATGATCTCATGGATGATATAAGGACAATGTGATATCATGGTTTGAGTATATAAAATTTTTGGGATTTTGGTATGTCGAAAGGTTTAACTTTTGACAGAATTCATGTTTTCTCTAAGGTTCAATGGGTATTCATTTTTCAAGAGAATACATGATTAAGGTATTCAAATTTTTGGAATGTGACCAACAAGATATATCTTATATGGGGGATCAATTATGGTATTCACATGCTTGATTGATGACATTTCTAGTAATCATTTTCTTTATACTATAATATTGGACAGAAGTATTTTCGATAAGCTTAAAGGTTTGAATGGATTATGTTGGATAAAATTTAGTATTGATTAAGGCTAGAACTTTTTTTGATATTATTGATGGAATGTCATAATGATGTAATTTTAGAAAAAGGAGAACATGCAGGATGAGCGACAACTCGTCGCGTCGGACAAGGCTGTGGGAATCAAACCCACAACTGAAGTGCGACAGGCCTTTATCGCATACCATTGGCCAACAGGAAGTCCCTGGTTAGTAGAAACTAATTTTATTTTATTAAGCAGTATGATAGATGAAGTATAAGTCCATTGTTGGAATTATATACGATTAATCTCACCATAGATGGACTTATGTATATTTAAAAACATATGCTAACCATTTTGTGATAGAAACAGATGGGATGACTTATCATTCTATTGCATGATCTCCTAACACTTCATGAATGAAAAATTCAGCTTCATTTCTTTAAATAGAGATAAAGTGGAAATTGTTCATGGAATGACCAACAATGATATTACACTAAAATCAAGTAAGTATTTCTCGTTATCTAAAATTTCATCAACGTTATGGAAATGATCTTGGAAACCAAAAATGTTGTTCTAGTACTCTCATATCTGATGAATCAAATGGTACCTTAGATCATCATAAATTTATGGCTTTGCGATTGTTGGATTTTTCATCGCCATGTTCTCTACCACTCTCCATCAGAACATGACGGTTAGATTTCTCTTCCATATCCATAGTTTCACCTATGTTCTCCTATGTGCAAACCCAGGGATAAGTTAATTTGGTTAACTGTTACGTTTCACACATTAGTTTTTAAAATTAATCTTTTGTATTCCTTTTTATGAAGTGGATTTCTATTAAAAACAATTTCAAGTAGTAAACGATTTATAACCCCGACGAACATTGAGGGAGAAATTATTTTTAAGGGGGGTAGAATGTACCAACCTGAGATTTTATGAGATTTATTATTTTTAATTTCATTGATGTCTTGTGTTTTACGCGACACCAAAATTAGGTTGTTCTATATACAACACCGTATTAGCTTGCAGTATACACAACACTAATCTTGGATTGTGTTACACACAATTTCAAGTTCGTTTGATAGAAGTTATTTTACACAACATTGAGTGTATATATATATATATATTCAATGTATAAATGAGATATGGTTGGATTCTATTATATGAAACAAATGAATCTTGCACTACATGCAATCCTGACTTGGCTTTCATTACACGCAACTATGACCTTCCACGATAGCGTGTGTTATATGCAATACCAAGTTTCACTAAACGAGATATTATTATAATATTATTATGAACTAGCTATTATGAATAGTAATACCCACTTTTTGAAATTTTAAAAAATTTATCTTTCAAAATGGAATTCATTTTTGGATTCGAAATATCAAAATTAGCCTAGGGTGAATTTTGGGTATTTTTCTAAAAACATTCCATATTTGATGAATACTGAAAACACTCGGTTACTATTTAAAAACCGAATTTTTATTTAAATAATTATTTATTTTATTTAAATTTATTTTAGGTAAAAATTGATACATAATTCCTATATAAGTTCAATGTAATTCATTTGAGTCATTTTATAATAATTTTAGATATATTAAAAATTTATTGAACTTTTCATCGTCTTTTACCGACCTCCTAGGAGAATTTGAAAATTTACATAAAACATAATTTTACCACTTATGTGAGGGGAACTTCGAAAATCCAAGACACACGGTTAATATCATGAAGTAAAATGTTGTTCAATAAGATAAAAATAATTTTTGGTGAATAGAAATTTTTTTTTATTTACCACGGTTAAAAGTAAATAGGTTATATAAGGGTATAAATGATATTATTATTACCCTAAAATATGTTCTAATTCTATTTGATAAGTTAAATTCGACCAAATACAACCTTAGGAATAAAATATGACCATTTAGGTCCACTTGGATTTGATTAGGACATTTAATATTATTTTATTTAAAGAAGAGTTAAAATAGTTAAAATCAATGTTTAATAACTAAAACATTTTTAATATAGGGTTATAAATAAGATAAATTAGACTATAAATATTAATTATAAAGATATAAAGATTTCCTACCTAATGTTAGTTTGTTTATAATATTTAAACATTAAATAATTTAAGTTATTTATGACACAATGGTGATGAAATAACTAACAAAATAAAGAAATATTAAAATAATTGATATTATAAATACTCAAATAAATGTAATTTGAGACTTTTTATGAATTACACTAATTTTATAGGTTAATATGACATGTTTTTATTTATGTAATTAACTTTTTTTGAACTAATAATGTTGTTATGATTTTCAAAAAAATCAATTACCAAATAGTATCAAAATTGACATAAAATAGTTTTTTAAAAAAACATTATATTATTAATTGTTATTATATTCCCAAAAGACTAAGGTTCGGCCAAATGACTTAGATAAGGTTATATATATTAATAATGAACCACTTTGGGTTCTCTTTACTATTTATATCATGTTTATTAACCACATAGTGTAAGAAAACAAGAAGACACGATAAAAGTTAAATTATTTAACTTAGAGTTAAATCTAAATGATAAGGTTAAAATATTACCCTAAACTTGTCTAAAACCTATTGGTTGAGATTATTGCGACCCATACTCACATTAGCTTCGAAATAAATCAATTTGGATCTATTATAAACCGAATATGACTTTATCATAAAATAATATTTTAAGGTTTTCTAGAGGCGCCCCTCTCCTCCCTTATAAAGAGGGAACCCCTTCCCTCTTCTCTTAACACCCTTTTGAGCCTTTAAGCTCGTCAAAACCCTGACCATTTCTCTTATAAACTTCCCTAGAAACATTCTTGAAGTTATGTTATTCTCAAAATATCAACTCTACTTCCTTAAGAGGAAGCTTAAAGGAGGTGCGTCGAAGAAGAGGTAATCTCTTCTTCCGATTCTCTCAAGTTTCTTTCTTCTTCTACTTCTTCCTCTTTAGTTGTCTCATTATAAAGTAATAACATAAGTATTAATTATATATTGATATGTTATTATAAATTTTAAACAAACCTATTTAACCTTCTATCCATCATATGGAAAATGAAATCACTACGCGTGCGTACGTAAGAAATACCGCCTCCACGTCGTGGTGTAATCTGTTTTCAACCACCACCTTACTTGGATGGGTATAATGGTGTAAATAAATAACTATATATGATTATTGTAAAGTGATATTTATTATGTAATAATATACATACACTTCAATAAAATTTCACAATCATGAGAATGATATCATCGCTCGTGTGTACGTACAAACTACCGTCTCCACGACGCGATGAGATTCATTCTCAATGTTAACCATTCATGAATGATTATAAAGTATATATAATGAATAATAATGAAATATATGACATAATAATGATACTTGATTTGTGTATATATATATGTATGTCATCTAATTAATTCCATTCAATTCAATAAGGAAACAAAAACAACGTTCATGCGTACTTACAGCCTACCGTCTCCATGAACGGTGTATTTCATTCCATTTATCGATCTGTCATATATATATGTATATGTTGAATATATATGTTATATATAAATAATGTTTTACATTCTATAATTAATTAAATCAGTATATAAGTAATAATATCAAGAACAACAAGTCTAAACACATACAATAAATGAAACGATTTTACCCAAATCGCTGCTTTTACATCGAATTTACAAAATATCGGGTAATATAAAGTCACAAGTAAACTATATATGATATAATTACAATGAATATGATTCTTTAATAAGTCAATGAGATTATTTAAATCATTATACAGGAGGTTCAGATACATAAGAATCATATCAGACATAAGGTAAACGATAACTATTCCAATCTCGCTCTTATCTGAGATTGTTTATTCGTAAATATTTACTGGGGTTTTTGTTATCATCAATGTCCCTATTTTCTAAAAATGTCTTCATGTATGTTTAATTTCCTTTTTACCCATTTTTGAATTTTACCACATGTTATGAAAGGAATCTTACTTTTTTTTACCACACGAGGAACTTTTTGACTTTTCCAACAAAAGTACGAGGAGAATGTTATTTTTAACTTATACGGGTGAACGGATTTTTTCGGTTTCATAACACCTCGATTTACTGAAGTTTCCTCTAAAAGATTGCATGATTATTTTCAAAAAAACCCTTTTCTTTTAAGATTTCATGGAATTTTGTGAAAATAAAATTATTTTGAGTAAGAAATGATATTTACCTCAAGAATTTATTTCAAGTGTTTGATCAAAACCATTTTCCATCTAAGATAACATTATTTCATATGTGTATGTTTCAAGTATAATGTCTCTATGATTTACATGGTTTTATTTTGTTTATGATAAAATGATATCCATTGTTTATATGGATTATGTTATGATGGGATGATGTTTATGAAGTCCATTTTATTTTTTGGGTTTGAATGAATGATTTATGATTATTTTGTGGCACACGAAAGAATGATTTCATTATGAGATGGGTGGGACCTATATCTCCATCCAATTCATTGGGTAAAGATTTATATCTCATGAGATAGACATGGTTGGAATGGTAAGTAAATCTGGTTCAGTGTTACATGAATGAAACGAGGATTAAACTCGATTCAGAAAGGGACTTTGTCCACTAAGATGATCATGGAAGTAATTCCTTGGCTACTATAGAAATCATAACATGTGCTTAATGGTTTCCACAATTACATGCTTTGTTCCCAGGATATTTTATCATGATTGATGATCCATTATGATATATTCCTTATGTACTTCCAATATTTATGTCTTTGCTCAAGATTTTGATGTTTAGATTTTATGTTCAAGTTTTTGCATTCAAATGTTCATGGATTGATTTATGTTCTCAATGTTTACACTTACTGAGCATTTGAGATCACTCTTTTTATGTTTTATTTTCCCCAGGATATAAAGAAAGGTTCTACATAAGAAAACCAAAATGGGAAGATCTTTATGGGAGATGTTGAAGATCTTTCACCATGATTAGAAGATTACGTTCAGTGTTTACAAAGACACTAAACTAATAAGATTTTTGGGCGTCTGTTTTTGTC
Organism: Viscum album; assembly: GCA_963277665.1. Taxonomy (NCBI): domain Eukaryota; kingdom Viridiplantae; phylum Streptophyta; class Magnoliopsida; order Santalales; family Viscaceae; genus Viscum; species Viscum album. The sequence goes on along the minus strand of OY728137.1, from coordinate 621,913,647 downwards.
ATGTATTAAATATTTCGAAAAAGTAATGTCATATCCATGTAATTCAATCTTTGGGTCCCTACAATTATCAAAAATTATTTATGTCTTTCCACCACATTTATACCATCACATTCCACTAATGTTCTCATACATAAAAACCTAGTAATGTGATATTTCATATAAAACCAATACTTTTTTATCTATATTATTAATAGAATGTTTAATTAATAATTTTATGATATGGGTATTTCAAAAAATAAAATTTCATATATCAACATATTATTACCATGATCATCATTACATTTTGAGGAAATAATTTAATTAAGTTATATGGAACGTAAAACCATAAAATTCAAGAACAACAACATTTTAGTCAATAGAATATCTGGCAGAAAACATTGTGTTCATATTTCATTATAATAAATAGTAGATACTCATACATCGAACCCTATTCTTACTCATCATTACACAAAATGATGAATTTATTTGATATCTTGTGTCCCACACAAGAGCATGTTTTACAGAACAACAATATAAAATTAAAATTATTTTTTAAGACAATAGTTATCACCTAGCCACTGAACTTTCGGGTATGAATAGAAGTAAATAAATTATAAAAAAATATATTTAAATTTTTTTTATTAATTATTTATTAATAAGTAATAAAATAATAATCATTTAAATTAAAAATTAATATTTTCAGAAAAATGGTATTTTTATAGAAGACGAGTTAATCATGCTTTGCGCACCAAAATTAATTCAAAAATGCCTTTTTGTTTAAATAATTTAAAAAGTTAGTTTATATTCTGAATTAGTTTTAAGGTAATATTTGAATAAATTTAAATCTATTAATTCAATTTAGTTTATGTTAATACTTTTCATATTGAATTTATATATAAAAACATAATAAACTTTTGATGATTTTCACTTTAGAAACCTGCTCCCTCGTCCTGTATGTGGGATTAATTTTAAATTGATTTCATACAATTATGTATATTTAATTTGTAAAAATGGATTATATATTTGGAATCAAAATAATTTATAATGATTAAAATGTTCAACTATTTTATCTAAATTATTAGTGAAATCAATCAAAAGTAATTACAATGATTAAGGTAAAAAAAATATTACATAGTGGTTAAACTTATAATATATTGTGTAAGAATGGCCTAAAAATTTTCTCAAACCAATTATATTTCCATATTTCGTCTGTATAAAATATATTATTGATAATGGTCCATTATTTTGGCCCTTTATACGTGAGAATACATGGGTGGAATTCACTCTCTGAAAAATATTTCAAAGGTTCTACTCACACCACTTATCAAAGGACACCCCTATCCTCTCCACTTCACACCTTTAAACCAAATTGTTTCAACCAAGAAATTACCAAATGACACAAAATAATTCCATCCATATTCCATTTATCATTATATTTTTTCATAAAATCAACCATCGATGGATTTACTGAAAACATAAGGAGGATACCTGAAGAAGAGGTAATGATCTTCAACGAGTATATTTATTTTACTTATTCCACCACCTCCTTCAATTTTCATTTATTTTTTTAAATAATGAAATAAATATATAAAATATATTGGTGAATTTTTATAATAATTTAAGGGATTACCAAATTCCACATTTACATTAAACGAGTCACGAAATCATCGTTAATGTGTACGGCAAATGGCTGCCTCGCGAACTGATATCGTTCCTTTTTTCCATCTACACCTCTCAATGCAAGGTGTGATTATAGATATAGAGTATATATTTGATATTTATAACACATTAATACCTCTAGAGTGTCTACATTAAATATATATATTTTTACCATGAATTTCATTGGAGACACTATAACCTCGCATTTGTTCACAGAAGACTACTTCATCGGGAAGCAATATTATTTTCCATTCAGTATCGCTTTACATGGATAGTGATAAAGATAAATTTAATGAATATATGTGACATAAATGAAAAAATTATAATATTAATGAAATATTTATAAATTTTCAATTATAGTTTACATCATTGTATTTCCTTCCTTATCACTCATGTAAAGATAATAACAATGTTTTTTATGCATAGACTACTGCCTTCATGAAGCTATGTTACTATATTTTCATCACCACACCACATGAATGATATATATATATAATTTTTTATTAATTATATTATGATCATTAAGGGAATATAAAATATTACTTAACTCATTTCCATAATGATTGGTGAAAATTGGAAATGTTAGTCATCGACGTACGACTTACCGTCTCCTTGATCATATCAAAGTTCATTTTTCATAAACATAATTCATGATTGGTTTTAAAATTATAATATATGTATAAATGTGATACAAATTTCATAAATATCATAATTTAGATGATAAATCTAAATAATATGCGCATGAATCAAATTATTCATTACAATACATGCATGAGAAAATAAGGCAATTAACACCCAAAACGAAAAAAATAATGAATGATTATTAATGAATGGGTAATAAAATGTTATAAAAGGATAATATATGATATCATAAATATTAATATGAATATTTAAAAAGATAATAACACATTTTAATCCACTATACTATAGGTTAAATCGTGTTAAATCAAAAGTAAGCAATAGGTAAGGGATTTCATCTACATTTCTTTTCATTAAGGCATATTGTAATGTTATAAACCTAATTACTTTTTTATTGTATATATACTTACCATTTGACATGTAATATCTGTAATAACTCATTATTCATGGTATTTTATGTTTTCATTTAAATTATTTTATCTAAGGGGATTTGAATTAAAAGTTACCAAGTGGTAAATAATTTCAAAACTCAATTCATTTTCATTGGATTATATTACATCCTCTTTATTGATAACATTATATAATTATGGGTATAATGAATTTTGAAATTATATTTGGGTAGTTAAAATTTTAATGTATTTGTATAATTGATACACATAGTAAATTTATTTCTTTATTCTAAATTCAATGTTATGTTCATTTGAAGGGTTTATTTCACAATCTCATTCTAATAAGGATTATTTGTTATTGAATTTCAATTAAAAGAGATTATATGATCATTTTTTAACAAACCCTTTAATATTATTCTCCTTTTCTTATTCATGATCTTTTTCAAGTGATGTAACATTTTACACAATTCGGTAATTAAAATTATCTAGAATATATTTAAATAAAATATGCATTAATTTCTATTTTTGTCCAGAAATCAGTTTTCATACAAAAAAATGTTTTTAAAAAATAAAAATTGTTTTAGTTAACCTTTTCTTAATGATTTATTAATAGAAATTTTTAAACAATTTTTCTTTTTAGAAAATATTTTCAAATGAATCTTTTTATTTCCTTCCAAACAAGGCACTTTTCTAACCTTTTAACACTGGAAAGTGAATGTTATTTATGACATATAAAAAATTAACTTTGGACATGAACACCATATATTTGAAGATTAATTTATTAGTTTAAATTTTTATTTTTAAGAAAAATGTTTTTAAATGTGATTATATAAAATAGAATTTTGAAAATTTATTTCAAAATGAATAGGATGTTTTCCTCAAGAACATTTTTAAACTTATTATTTTTATCTTTCTATTCATCAATGAAAATTTCCATTATTCTAACTCCAATGAATATTTGTTATATTGATACAATACTTATTCCTCATATGGATCGATTATGATCATTTTAGCCAATTATAGTGTTGATATTCACTTTCTTAGTTCATATTTTTGTGTACCCATTAACATATCGTTAGATTATTCACCTTTTTGTAACCATTGGTAAATAAGTTTCACCAGAATAATGATATTATTTATAATGGATATGTTTATTTCTTAAAATGTATATAATTTCTACACATGTTATTATACATTTAATTTAATTTATTTATTTAAGGAAATAGTTATCAATTTTTATTCTTTACTCAATATGGATATTTGTTAAGAAACACTATTTTTTAATTAAATCGAATACTCGATATATGAGGAATGATTTTGATAGGTATAACATGGGTGGTTCTAGGTTGTAGATATCCCCTCTATGAATTGGTAGTCTCAGGGGGGAAATTTTTTTTCTAGACATAGTTATATAGTTTTTTAACCATTATGTTTTAAATAATGATTTAAAAGGCTGTGATGGAAAAGTTTTCATTTACATTGGAAACATGATGTCTGAAAATTAAGAATTTCCTTCATTCACTATCTAGTTATTACTATCAAGGAGATTTTAACTATAAAATTATACTTATATGAATTAAATTATCAGTTCGTTTATGAAATGTAATATGTTTTCAGTTATTTTCTTTTTCATATTGGTTATTCCTAATATGATTATGATATTCATGTTATTAATTAAATGGAGTAGTTTTTTACATATTCACCTAATCATATTGATAATTATCAATAACATTTTTTAATGATTTTATCTATAGATGTACTTCCTTATCTATTTATTGATGAATGTCATGTGTGTTTTTTTATTTACATTACCATATTTTTTATGATTATTGATTCAAGATATATTAAAATTTACTTAAACCTTATAGAGAATTTGATATCACCCTTATTTTGTTTATTTTCCCAATAATTAAATTAAATTTGTTATGACTAATATACAAGTATACTCTTGAATGAATAATTTTATTCTGGTAAAAATTTTATTTTTTAATATGTGTTTTCAAATGTAATATAATAATCATTTATTTAATAAGTTTATCAAAACTACAAAACTATTTGGTAATTAATGATTCGATTCCTTGTATCTTAAAATATTGTAATGGTATATCTCACCAGATCTGGGATACTAGGTTTGAGGTCACTATAATACATTTCTGGGTTCGATATTAATAAATGTAACCCAATTATTCACATTTGAAATATAATCTTCAAAAGGAAATATTTGATCAATTACATACCTAAGGACATTTTAGGTTTATATTTTTATAGAATTAGGAGAAACTCTTAAAAACATTGTTTCATAAAACATTGGTTAATAAAGATCATAATTATCTCCCACTATACACACCTTTTCATATTCCATGATAAGTCTTCAACAACTCCTATAAATTTCCCCACATATGAAACCTTTATAAACACAAATTACTCAGTAAAATTATTCCTAATCTAGGAAAATGAAACATAAGAATGAGTGATATCATATGATCAATAATGTTATTCTTTGGAGATATCAATTGATGATCATATAAAAAAATAAGATAATTATTTGGTAATAATATATGGTCCATAACATAAAATTTCATTCCTAATCATCAAAATATCATAAAAATTATTTTTGGAATGAAACATTAGCATTTTAATTTATGCGAATCATAATAATGTGGCACATGAGCCTCAACCCAGTTGGTGAGGACTACTTAAGTTCATCCAAGAGACCTGTGATCAAATCCAGGAAGAGGCTAATTTACAGGGTACTATAGCAGGAACTGAACAGAACTGTAGCATGTACTGTAGCGGCAACTATAGCAGACATTGTTTGGCACTGTAGTAGCTGGGAATATTCCCCCGTTTGGGCCTTCAGGCCACCTATTTGGTCCTTGAGTCCTTTAAGGCCTTCGGTCCACCCATGCCTTCAGGTCAGTAAGGCCTTCGGGCCACCTAAATGCCTTTAGGCCACCTTAAGTGCAGAGGGAAACTAGACCACCGACAAGGAACAAGCTTCAGAAAGAGGAGGAGCAAGGATCTTTCACCATAGAAGAATCTAAAAAGATTTCAAGAATGAGAGGGTATGGAACCTGCCATAAGGGCAAGCCTCTACATTCATGAGAAAGCCTAGACAAATATCCAGGAAAAGGTTAAGATCTGATTTCATGATGAATATGATGGGGAGGAACAGTTCCAAGTAGTTAGTATGGGTTATATGTAATATTTGAAGCCTATGGGAAATGAATTCATCTTAGGCCTATTGTCCATGTATTACATTTTCCTATAGGCCTTGTAAGGGTTCCACCTCACCCCTTGAAAGGTGGATTATCAAAATCAATAAAAAAAATGGATCAATACATATAAGGTTAAATACCCAAAAAATCAAAATTTTAGAAACCATTCATTTATTAAGGTTAAATACCCAGAAAATCAGATCTGGTATCAATACATATATTTCATAGTGGATCAAGTACGTTTAATTTTTCCTCATAATGGAACAATCAATTCGACTGGTTTCTTATAAAGAATCATAAACATTTAACTGTTTCCAATAATTAATTCAGTACTTTGTATAACTTAACATAACATTCTCATGAGATATTATACTTTACCAAAGGCATTATAATTAAATATAGGTGAAAATCCTCACATAATTAAAATTATTTTTATTTTGGAAATAATATAAAATAATCATTATATCTAAACCCGTGAAAAGAAATGAGTTTTAGAAATATTTCAACATAACATCACTCATGGAAAAAAAATGGGATTCACGACCATTATTCCATCTTAAAAATAATCAATATAGATATGATTAAGGATGGTATCCATTTTTTAATAACCATAGTACTAAATAATTGGAGTCATGGGTTGTGGTAATTGATGAATAGTGATACGACTAAAATTTCATTGAAGCCTTCTAAAGGAAAATATCCTATGAGATTTATAAAAAAAATTAAAATATAAAAACCTTTCTCGTAATAAATAAAACATTTTATTTTTAAACATTCTTCTAAAAAATAAATAAATATTCAAATCATTGATGTGTCTAATGGAAGGAAATTCCATTCATGGTGTATAAGTTTAAAAATCAGTCCATTCACACTTTTGTAAAAAGTCAAAAAGTACTACGTTCATAAAATGATATGAATATTTTTTTTAAACAATTTCTAAAAAGTAAAACTATTGTAAAAATTAATTTAATCATTGATTTAGGAATATTTTAAAAACTGAAAATATTTTTTTAATAAATTTGACATTGAATATATGTATTCATTAGCTAAGACGTAAAAATAATCAATCCCGAACAATGATGAGATTGTGAAATAAACCTTTACCACATGGGTTTCTTTTAAATCATATGCCTAGTGAAGGAAATAACTTCAAATTAAACTTTATGTAGCATTAAAAAAACTTTATTCATGATAAAATATATCAAAGGGTTAGTATATAAAATAAAAAATGAAATAATTTGTGAACATGGAATATGTGTCACATAAGTAAAAGTGAGATGAGAAAACCTTACCTTGAGTGTAAATCATCACATATGTCATTTATCACCATGAATAATAAACATAGGTCAATTATTTAGATTATTAATAATCCTTTTCATTTTAATGATTCCTTTAATCTCAATTATTACAATTTCATAACAATGACATAATAATTTATGTTCATGTAAGATGTTTTAGTGATATTTGGTACATAATTTCGAAATGACCTCAAAAGGTTGACTATGTTCAAGTAGGTAGTTATTCAATAATATATATAATCATAATCATGGAATAATTATAATTATAGATATAAATTTCACTTTTAAATTCAACCATTCAATTTTTTTTGAAGAATGAACTATTGTTAAATCATAGAGACAGTAAGCCACACATACGCATGAGTTACATTTACTTTTTTCAGTGATAATGATGGAAAAAAGGTAAGTATTATTTCATATTTAGATAATGATTATAATATCAAAAATATCATATTAATTTGTTGAATATACTTATATATATAATATATATGACGTGGTGAGGAAAAAAGAATCACATCGCTTCCTGGATGTGGTAGTCCACACATATGCACAAACGACATTCTCATTTTCTAGTGTGTGGAAATGTAAGAAAATATTTTTTATATGACATTAAAAAAATGATAAAATGTAATTAAAATAATAAATAATAATTAATTACATCATTATAATCCATCTATTAGATATAGTGTTGGAAAATGAAATACATCAGTTCGTGAGGAGGTTGTCCAATGTACAAATGAATGACTGTTTCATTTCCCATTTTATAGAAGATTAGATGTATATAGGTTTAACCATTGACATAGAAACACATCATTATATTTAAGATAATATTTCTATTATTTTATCATGGTTGAAGAGTATTTTAAGTAGGTGGAATAAAAAATAATGCTAGAACAAGAAAATAAAAACTATACCATAACTTTGAAAAAACACTATTGAATAACACCTTAAGCCTTATAAGAATAGTTTTATGATTAAAATAAGGAATCTATAATTAGGGATGGTATTATATAAAGTTATTTGGGTAGGTATTTTCCAAGAAAAATGCTTTTTCACGTTTGGATGATTGAGAAGTAGAAGTTCCCTTTTATAAGAGAGGGGGGCACTCTTGGAAATTAACCAAATATGAAAATAATAAGAAATAATTTTTTATTATAAATAGATAAAAGCTAATTTTTATATAATTTTTAATGATTATGGGTCTATATAATTTCATCCTATATTTGTTTTGAAAATTTTAGGTCACATTTTTTCCGTAATCGTTTAGTTTTAACACCTCATTGTTCTTTTAAAACATTCAATGCAAATAATGTTATTTTTTAATTTGGGGGTCAATATAGTTTACATAAATGAAAATACGGCACATAAATAGACCATGGTGGAAATTTAAAACTATATAGTAATAAGTTTTCCAAATATAATATTTTTCATATATATTATATCATTTAATAATGTATTATTTATTATAAAATACAAATAAATTTAATTGTTTAGAACAATCAATTACTTTGAATTTAATGACATTAAGATAACACATAAAACTATAACCAATTATTCAAATTATCATCATGATTTTATTTACATAAAAAAATTTGTATTACATTATTTGTGTCAAATTATAAAAATTTAAATGAATTGAATATCTTTTATTTGATTTTTCTTTTAAATAAATAATTACTATGTTAGCATCTTACAAACATTGAGGGTAATTACTTCTTCAATGAAACATTAAAATAAAAAACCATGATGAATATTATTGTTTTATATTTAAAAATATTATCTATATTTAAAAATATCTTTTTGATACCCCATTTTAAAAATATTAGAGTCTTTAAAAATAAGAGTTTGACATTTTTAAAATTTATTAAAATAAAATATTAGAAAAGCTATTATCTTATCAAAATAGACTGAAAATACCATATTCTAAATCATGGATGATAATGGATGAAATTGAATCAAAAAATTAAATTAATTACATTGTTAGGGTCATTTAATAATCCTTGTAATTTTATTTTTTTAACCTTAACTACCAGATTTACCCTTTACAACAGCATCAAAAATTACCAAGGTTACTATTCATATTGACCAAAACTAAAAATTGACATGTTTAATAAAATTTTTACATCATAATTCAAAATATTGAATCCATTTTTCAAAATTCATAACATAAAATTTGAAAAAATTAATTTAAAATAAAATTTTGAAAATGCGATGAAAAACATATATTTAGAAAAATGTACTTTTAAAATATAATATGTCTTTATCCTAAATTGAGATTTGAAATATATTTAAAAAACATAATTGAATAATTTCAAATCAATATTATATAATTTATTTTTAATTCTATTTAAAAATATTATTTTAATTTATAAATACTTTAATGAAAATAAATTCAATGAAAATATATAATTTTCACTATTCATTGAAAAATTATATAATTTATTTGTATTTCTTTTCAAAAGTATTATTTTAATTTATAAATACTTTAATAAAAATAAATTCAATGAAAATATATAATTTTTACTATTCGTTGAAAAATAAATCTTTTCAGAAAATTATCGAAAAATCCATTGTAAGAAAATTTTGAAATGATGAATTAAAAAATTAAATTAATTTTTTCAAATAAATATTCTATAAAATCAATAAATTAAGTATAATATTCCCTCATAAAATGGAAGAAAACACATTTGTGAAGAAAATAACCTTTTGAAGAATAAAATGGCTTTACAAAAAAATGTGTGACTATTTTATAAGAATTTTTCATTAAATTTATATTTAGATAGTCCTTTTGATTTATTTGATAATTTAGTTAATCTCATTGACACCCTCAAATTTAATGGGTAGGTTATAAATTTCATATTTAAATAATAATATTTCATTGTTCTATTAGGCTAGATTTTTCATATCATATAATATATAGATTTTAGATTTAAAATTTCAAGATATTACATCCCCCTTTAATATATTTCATCCTCATGGTTTAAATTGGTCTGAGGAACCGTTGTTTGGATTTTGAATATACCTTTGTTGAAATCCTGCATCGTAAAAAGAGTTATTAAGACCTCCACATATAAATAGATAAATGAATGTGTTGAGGTCACATACTAGGATTTCATGTAGGTAAAGATGGAAATTGAAGAGAAAGTATAACAAACAAGGGCTAATAGGGAATGATAGAGAAAATGGTTATGAGGAAGTTAACTATCACAATACCATAGATCTATGATGGGTTAGAAGGACATTGATATCTTGATAGGAAAAGTATAAAGACAAATTTTTTGTTTCAAAATAAATTTCATAGAGTTGAGGAATTACATTTCTATATTGACTAATAGAATACAGAATTATACATACTAGAAAAATATAACAACATCCTTTAATCAAATTCCACCACAAACTCATTTGTTTACTCAAAATTATGAGCCTTCAATATGATTTTTCTGTCTCAAGCACTAGAATCCGCATAAATGTATCACAAAATAAAAAAAAATGTTAACAAGATATTCCTCCTATATTTAAACATTATCCAATGTCATAACGGATAAAATAAGGTTAGATAATTCCTATAAATAATAAAACTCCATATGAAGTAAACTACATTAATATGCAAAATTCAACTATAATACCCATAGTTTAACAAAGATCATTCTATAAGTTACTATGATTCATATCCATGAAAGTATTCTTGTACCATATTGAAGCCCAAAATTTTAATGATTCGATCACATAGTCCTCCAAGTATAAATTAACAATGTCTCTAAATAAAATCGACCACTCTTTATTTCTCATAAAAAAATGTAATTTCCCAAATAAAATATTCTATAATATATGCTAATCATCTCAATAAATAATAAAAAACACCATAAATTAATCATAAAATAATATAATATTCCAAATTAAAATCCATCCTTTATTTCTCAAATAAAATATTTGAGTATTCTATTTACTTTATTCCTATAATATTGTCCAAAATACTAAACTTATTCCGAAATAACATTGAAATCATAATCATCCAATAAATTTTAAATACCATGGTTATCTATACAATAAAAAATATATTTATAGAATTAACATATAATTTATCGATCATCTGATTAAAATAGTGAAAAAATTATGTCATACTAACCATGACATCCCATAGGAATGTGGGTTAAAACCTTGTGGCCTTACTGGATGTGACAGGTTGTAATATAGTCTATGGATTTTCCTTTGTTAAAAATCTATAATCATGATGAAATTACTTTAAATGTGATAAACATAATAAATAATAACTTTGATTTATTTATCATTAATGAGTTTTTTAACCTCATTTGTTATCTCATTCCTTTCCTTTTTCATCCTAACAAATATAACAACATATAATTAAATCAAACTAAAATATCATATAATCCTTAAAGTTTATTGATAACATTATACAAATGTCCACAAAATTAAAAGGGAATTCTTCCTCAAATAACATTTTTTAAATGAAGGAATTAAGGGTTATATATACCTAAAAATGAATAAATGTCTCACAAAGTAAAACCATCATCAAAATAATTTTAATTATTTTATACATATAATCATCCATAAATATACCACTATATAATTCTTTTTTCAGTGTAGACACATTAATCATTCAATGTTATTTTTCATACCATAACCATGCTTTTCCATCACATTCATTAATAATTCATCCTTATAAACAATGTATGAATCACATGCTAACATTCAACAATTTCATAACACAATCCATGAAATAACCCATAACATTAATATTCATCTTATAGTTTACCCATCTACAATTTTTAGAGAATTTTGTATTTCTAAAGAGGTATATACACAATCTTTTCTATCCCATTCATGAGTATTTTCCCAAGGACATCGATTTTCATACTTACAATTCTCACAACATATAAAACATTAAATTGATAACTAATGAACAATTTTTTTCCTGTTCATAGAGTTAACTAATCAATTTCTTTTTCTTAGGTAGATTATTCCTTTATGATCTACTTTACCACATATAAATCATTATTATATTATATTTAGATATTTACTTAGGTGTTTTTTTTCTACTTTTTAACACAAAGGACATTTAATATTTTTATCTTTATTATTATCACTTGAACTTCCATAAGGATTCATTTTTATCATATTTTATGCATTAGGAAACTCATATAGGTTCAAGTTATTAATCATTGTTACCAATATATGATTAATAATAACAAATAGAGTTCTCACTACAGCTCCCATTTATTTTAGTTTCATATTCATGAATCAATTTTTATTTAGGTTACTACTAGATCTATCAATTTATTAAAAAAATGTAAATTGTGATAATATTAATAAAATCATAATGTACCATCTTATGTGTAAAACTATGTTACTTTATTATTGATACATATTGACCCATGATTTGACTATTCTTTTTTAGGTTCATTCATTGGGCTCATTACTAAAAATTTAGAAAAAACTGAAATCCCTTAGGGATATTAATGGCTAGATCATAGTTATGTAATACCATTTATAATGGACTATAAAATTGTGAAAATTGTCTTTGTAATTCATGTGTCATGTGTTGGTCTACTAGAAGCATGTGCATTATTTTTAAAAACCTTATGGCCACCCCTGAAAATTGTACACACCTAGGTAGATGGGTTATGTATAGTTGTAACATGGTTAAAAAAATATTGGGGTAAAACCATGAATCCTAAACATAATCTCTGTATATTTTGTTTGGATAAGGATTATTCTTACTCTTAACGATGCATCCACTCCAGCAAACCATTTTCATATATATTTTATGCTTGTAATTTTTAATGAAAATTACTCAGGACCCCATTTTAACCTCTAATACCCCTAACCTCATATTGTCTCAACCTAATATTTTCCAAGTAGTCTAGATGTTTATCTCTTGAGATTCTAGGATGATATCCTTATTTCTTGATAGATCATCTTAGGATATGTTGTGTTTTTTATCTGATACATTATTTTCTTATTTGATCCTTGTTGGATATATTCTCTTTTAATATTATGGAAACCAAATGGGTGGTTTAAACGAGATCTACTGGGTTTGATAGAGTATTTATGTGTTTATTGTGGATCTATGATCACTAGTAACAAATATACCCTTCCTCGACCATCATTTTCGATGGAGAACTATTCTACCTCCATTATTGAGGTAGGTACCTCTATACAAAGGGTTATTATATCAATTGATTAATATTAATAAAAATTAATTTGGATTATTCATTTAATTGATTTCATCTGTGTTTTTAATTGATTTCTTGGAATTATTCATGGTTTTGATGTGATTTTTATTCAAAAACAAGTTCTTTCACACCATGGGTTTCATTTGATGCTTGAATTGTGGTTTTGATTCAAACATTAGTTTTCAAAAATTATATATGATTGTATTGTATTTTAAAATGTTTTATAAATTATTTTCATAATTTGAAAATGTAATTTGATAAACATGGAGCGTCGAGAATGTTGGGTGCATCCGGAAAGGGATATAGGTGACCATAGTGCGTGTGGGACCAATAGAGGTTACTTTTTTGATATCCATCAATATTGTAAGGTCTCAATATCTATTGGTAAAAACATTTTACTATTATAGGATATTTTATTTCTAGTACATTTCCAATAATATAGGTCGTAATATTGTGTTCTTTTTCATTTACATGTAATTTATCACATGATGGATTTTTTCATGGATTCTTTATGACATGTGTTTCACATGGGGTTGAATCCATCATTTGACATGATGGATTATTTAATGGATATGTTTTGAACTCCTTATCTTCTGGTGTCTAGATATAGAGTCATGATTTAGAACTTATAATTTTCATATTCATAGATTTGTTAATATTAAATACATTAATAAAAAATAAAGGAAATGATTTAAAAATGATTTTGAATTTATAAAAATTCATTATAAAACTGTTTTCATATTAAAATCTTGAACTATTGTATTATTTTTATTATACAGTTTTTATATAGTGTTGTGGCATCCAATAGGGCTTTGTTTTCACACACTAAATTTTTTACTTTAGGATGTTGTAGATGTATGGAAGGACCTAGGTAAAGGGAAGGGAATCTTATAGCCTGTCATATTTTCATTTCATCATTTCTTTTATAGTGTGATTGTTTGAAGCAGAATGTTTATAACAAAGAGAGTATTGGTATTATCTTGTCATATATTTCTGTTTTAGATTATTTGGATTCAATTGTATGGATCTTGTTGTATCTATTTCATTCACTTTTCTACTTGAGTCATATTTATTTTTTAGTTACACTCATGACTTGTTTTCATTATCATTATCATACCTCAACATTATATGGCCTCTTAAATTGGATGAATTAGTTATGCCGGGTTGGTTCATTGCTATATGGAATCAGAGGGATTTTCATAGTGAAGTGTGTTATCCTTTCATGATTTAGGATCTATTTCTTGGGAAGATGGGAGATGGGAGTATCTAAATTCTGTTAGTAAGTGTGGGAGGATTCCTATCAAAAATACATCCTTGTGTAAACCAAATTTACCATGGGTGGTCAATAAAATTATTCAAGGGTTAAGACTTGGTGTTTGAAGTCATTTGAATGAACTATATGTAGAGTTTATTTGAATGGAAATTTTCCTTATTAATTTGTTGTATTTAAATTTTATAATTCATGACTTATTTAAATTCATGATGCTTAAAGGCATTGGTATGAATTCCTGATATTGGTCCTATGATTTTGGAACATCTTCTAAAGCTCACTGGTCATTATCTCATGGTAAACAGACATTACCTCTTACAAGAGCTATTCTAAATCTTATAGAAGAAGCTATGATACAAGATATATATGCTATTATTCTAATGGAACCTTCATTGGTTGAATCTATAATCTGTAAAATTAAAGCTCTTGGTAAAGTTAGAGTCGGGAACCTGGGACGAGCAATGGATCATGGATCAAAATTTACTATGTAACATCCTCCCATATTCTACAGTGATAATGGATCCTAATAAATTAAGGAGTGTCTTGAGAACATTGGTATAATAATTAAATATATAAATATTCATGAATACTCTAAGGTGGGTTTCACCACAAATATGATCATGGGAACATGTAAAAGATAATGGAAGTCTATCATTCATGCTATGTTTCATGATAACCTTACCATAACTTATTTAATGAAAATATTTAATTTGTAAATTTACCCTAATACATTATGTGTTGTGAATTTGAAGTAATTTCTACTCTTAGAGAAAGGGGATAATACACATTTGGAGTATTCCACCTACTTTGGCGAGCTAGTGTATATGGAACCATAAATTATCACAAATAAGTACCTAAAAACATGAAGGTTTGATTTTGCATTGAGGTAGGATATTCATATGTTTTTTATTATCACGTTACTTTATAACATCATAGAGGTAGATGAAAAATAATATTTGGCTACGGCAGTCACAGCTGGAAATGCATGTTTTGGTGGAGCTTCAATTGGTGTTGTTGTTTTCTAGGGTGTGTTTTTTGGCAAGAAAAGAATGGGAAAGGGTGTTCAATTTCCTTTAGGACTGATTTCATGGACTTCATTAGGGAAGATTCATGTTACCTATGAGAAATGGGGAAGGCATATTTATACAAAGACGAACTATGTGAAGGATCATAATACCTATTATCATTTTTGACACCCTAGTCACTAAAATCATTTTTGTGAAATGATATCCCAGAATAGAAAGGTAGGATCCACATTCCCCAAGGGTTCAAATTTTCATACTAATTATTCAAAGGGTGGTGGTTCAAATACCAATGAAAAGGGGGATTTCTATATGGATATGAATGTATTTCATTATATAGTATATTATTCCCCATTGGAATATAAAGCAGGCCTGGTTGCGATTAGAGGTATGATGTCTAATTCATTATTTATGGCGAAAGAAGTGTTTGATAAGGGTGATACTCATTCCATTATATCTTGAAAGATATATAATGTATTGGGATTACATTTAAAACTTATTAAATTCTTGTTGGATATTTCCACACCTTTGGGGAAAAGGTCTGAAGAAGGATTCAAGTACCCCATGTCTCGGGTGGTGATAGATGACTTCAAGGTTGTATGGGATTTTTTTGTTATTATTATAGAAATTGTAAACTTGGTACATAGAACAGATTGGAAAATCAATTTTAAGGTCCAAATAGACTATTATCATCATATGTGTATGATTTTACCTTCTAATGTGGCCACTCTGTTTTTTAGGGGGAGTGGGACTCTAGATTAGGAATGGTGGGGCTAGTTCTTCCATATGATGGGGGTATTCTCAAGCCCATTATAAGAGATGTTTCTCGATTCCATTAAATGTTATTTATGTAAAATGATTTCTTCAGAAGTCAATTCATACCCCATGGTTTTTATAGATGATTTTTTCAGGATTAAAACCATATAGATAGGTTGATATTACTATTGAACTTTTCTCTAAATATTTACCCATTTCGATGCCATCTTATCATGTGAAACCTATTTATTTTATATAACATAAATGTATTATTTAATACCATTAGGAAAAAGTATTTTTTAAACCTTGAATGTTATTATAGGATTCACCTATGCCCCTTTGTATTAATGTGAATGATCATATTAATGTTTTTGTTGATTATTGAAAGATAAATCCGGTGACAAATAAGATAAAATATCCTTTAACCGTGTTTGATGAACTTTTGGACCATCATAGAGGGGTATGTCGGTTTACATATATTTAGATTTTGGTAGGTTAATAGGAGTAGAGTTTACAAGAAGATTATATACCTATGACATTATTTCTGAGCATGTATATGAATTTCTAGTTTTTGGTTATTCAATTTGGTCTCACTAACTCTCATTTTTTATTTATGGATTTGATGAACCAAATCATTTTTTGGTTCTTAGAATCTCTATATGTTGTGTACATGGAAGATATTTTTGTGTAATATAAGAGAGAGGAGGAGAATAAAGTCCTTTTGGATATCTTTATTTGAACCTCAAAGAAACATCATCTATTGGGTATGATTTACAAATGTGTGTTCTAGAGATGTGAAGTAAAATTTTTGTGTAATTTAATATCTGAGAGGGTCATATTAGTGGATCCAAAAAATATATCAGTTATTATGTATTATTAGTATCCAAATATGTATTTTTGATATGAATATTCTTGGGTTTCATGGTTAATACTGATTGTTTGTTCATGATTTCTCCATGTTTTCAACTTTTATGACATCATGAACTGGAAAAATGTAATTTTTGAACGGAATGAAAAATTTCAAGGATCCTTTGAGGAAATAAATGTGAGGATAACATCATCATCAAATTTTATTCATCCTAAATAGGGTTTGGGTTATGATGTTTTCTATGGTACTTCTGGTATAGGTTTGGGATATTTCTTAATATAGGGGAAATATGTTATGTTCTATAGATATCACCAGTTACACCCTCATGAGAAGAACTAACCTACCAATGATCTTATGTATGTAAAAATTATTCATACCATGAAAAAAAATATTTTTGGACATTGGTTTAAAAATGTTTTCATATCAGAAGAACATCAAACATATTTTCACCCATATGCATCATAAATTTGACAGAGACATTGGGTGTAGTATCATCAGACTTTTGATTTTAACATTACAGACAATCCTGAAAAATAGAATGTAGTTTTTGATGTGCTGAACAGAGAATTACCAACCCAAGCCATGAAGGAATTATTTGAGGAGTGGTCTCTGATGAGTATGTTTTGTGAGATAAGCTCATTAGTGGAATAGATTGGTGAACCTGTTTTCATGAAATTGATGAAAGATGAATTATATTTAGATAATCATGTCCATCTTGATAAAGTGATACACACTATGTTACAATTATTTAGTAAAAACCAATGTGTGGGGGAGACATTAGGTGCGTGGTCTCAGTCTCCTAGGGTATCCTTGTACTTTAATAATAGGTTGGTTGTTCCATTTTCTCAGAGGTAGGTGATGATGAATTGTGGAAAGTCGTATTTTTGTTCCATAAAAATGAAGATCTATTAAGATTTATCATGCCATGATTCATTGGTGTTGGTGTTCAAGATGAGGTGGTTGGTTGTAGATTTTGTTTCATAGTGTATCACTTGTGAGAAAATTAAATAAGGGCACCAAACATCAGTACTTTTTTTACAACATTTACCCTTTCTAGTATGGACATGTGTTGTGATTTCCAGGGACTAAATCATTGTTTTTTCAACGGCCTCCTAGTGGGAAGTATGAAATTTGAGTAATTATTGATCGAATTATGAAATTGACACATTTTTACCAATTAATGAGTTGATAAAAGTGAAATATCATAGAGGCTTGTACATTTGAGATATTGTGGGACTTCATGGGGTTATGTCCTTTATTGTATAGGATAAGGACCTAAAGATAAAATCCATGGTATGAAAGGGTTTTCAAAAGGATATGGGTTCATAGTTGAAATTGAGTATTTATTATCATCAATAGATGTATAGAAAGGTAAATATAGTTATCTTGATTCATGAGGATATGGTTTGGGATTGTATTGATTAATTTTAGTGGATCAGGGGAAAAGAATATTCCACTAGTTGAATTTTCCGATAAAAATAGTAATCATGTTTTAATAGATATGGTTTCCTTGGAAGGGTTATATGGGATTCCATGTATGTCTTCATTATTCTAGATATAATTTGGAAAGTGGTCCTTGTTTATCCGAAGTCTCATTCACGAGATAATGGAAAAGGAACAGTTGATACAGAATATGTTGGTCACACTAGAGAGAAATTTGAAAACATATGAGGACTTTTGATGGTGGTAACTAGATTTTAGGTTGGTAATCATGTTTTTCATAGAGTATTAGATAACATGGGATATCGTCAGTTGGGTAATAAGGGTATGTTGGAACCATGGTTTGTTGGCCCCTTTGATATCGTGGAATGAGTTTCAAAGGTGGAATTTTGATTGGACATTCCAACTCGCTTGACTTTGATTCATGAATTGTTTAATATTTCCCATACGAGGATGTATCACTCATATCCCTACTATGTAATTGAATGGGAGGATGTGTATATTGATCCCGATAACACTGTTTTTGATATAGAAATATAGATTATGGATATCCAGGATATGGTACTATGTGGTAAAACGATTCAATTTTTTCAGGTGTTATGGAAGTAAAAATGGGATAGCCATAAGGCATCAGAGTAGGAATAATTGATGTGGAAATATTGGCTTTCTATTATTGGAATCCGGAAATTTAGATCACTTTATAGGTCATAAATACTTTTTTGGGGGATAATGTAATGTTATGTTACATTTTTAAAGTTACTTATTTAGCCTTGTTTTGACCATGACTTTATTGGGTCTTTATTTTGGGTTATTTAAAGAGTTTTTATAAAATTTTGGAAGCCCTTATGGTTGTATATAGTTTAACATGGTTATTTAAACAGTGTAGTTTGGCCAGAAAACTATGTGGTAGGTGATGGTCTATTTGAAGGGGTGCACAGTTTATCAAAGCCATATAGGCACCCAAAAAACAATTCATCCCTAGGTGGAGGGTTTATGCATTATTAGCGCATGGTTAAAGTAACTATTCACCAAAAAAATCTTGGTATATGTAGAATGGTTAAGGTTCAAGGTTACTCCTAACCATGAAGACTCTCTAGAAAACCAGGTATGTGGGTATTTAATGATCCTAATTTTTAATTAAAAATCCTTAAGACCATAGTTTAACATATAATGCCTTATGAACCACCGATTCTATTGACCTAATCCTTCCCTAGGGGTCTAGAGGCTTCTCTCTCAGGATTCTAGCATGATCTCTATCATTCTTGATGGATCATCTTAAGGGATATTGGGTGTTTTATTTACAGTTTTTTTTTTCATCTTAGATCTTTACTAGATATCCTTTCCTCTCATCTATTGGAATCCAAAAGGCCTATAAAAGCTATATATAAGGGGTGTGATAGAGGATTTATTTCTTTATTGTGGTTATAGGCTCATAAAGACCAGATATACTCTTCCCTGACCATTGTTGTTGAAGGAGAATTATTTTTCCTCTATTCTTGGGTAGGTGTTTCTATAAAAAGTGTTAATTCTAATAATTTATCATTATTATTTATAAATTGATTTATCTTATTAAATAAATTTAATCGACTTATGGTTTTAAGGTATTTTTTTTAAACAATTATTTTTAATGTGGGAGTTCATTAAAAACTTGTTTTTTCACACCGTGTATTTGATTAAATACTTGAATGGTGGATTTGATTTTGAAATGGATTTTCAAACATCATTGTGGATTGTCTAGGAATTAAAAGAAAATTAAAAAAAATTTAATCATGGTTTTTATGTGTATTTTGATAAACATGGAAAATAGTGATCCTTGTGTGCATTGGGAAATAGAAATAGGTGGCACTAGTGTTTGGGGCACCACTAGGGGGTAACTTTTGTGATATCAATATATTGTGATAGGACTCTATATCGGTTAGTTCGAATATGTTATTGGTCTAGGATGTATTATTTATAACATTTATTCCCCTATGAGAAGGCCTAATATTGTATGATTTTTTATTTACAATTTATTAAAGTCTTGATGGATTTTTTAATGATTCTTGCTCACATGTTTTTTACATGAAGTTTTATAACATGGTTTTTATGATAGATTATTTCATGGAAATATGTTTACTTACATAACTTATGGTGTATGGATATGAATTCCCATTTTATCCCTTATAATTTTAATATTACTATCTTTTTTAATATGAAATGCATTTATGAAAACTATAGGACATGATTCAAAAATGGGTTTGAATTTTTGAAAATGCATTATAAAACTATTTTCATTTACAAATCTAGAAATATTTCATTATTCTTATATGAACTTTTATCAACTATGTGGTGTTATCCTAGTTGTATTTGTAATCAAACACTAATTTTTTCCTTTGGTCTGTTATAGATACTGTATTATAGGAACTAGGTAAATAGAAGAGAATCTTGTAGAATTTCAGCATATATTTTCACCATTTCCTTCATGGAGAGATAGTTTGGTGGTGAAAATTGGTCACATTGAGAGTTGTTAGTCTCATCTTGTCGTTGTTTTCTAGTTTACTCTATTTTTTTGGGTTCTATAGATCTTGTTTTATCTATTTATTTTGCTTTCTACTCAATTTTTCTGCCTTATTTTGGTTAAATTAATGAGTTGATTATATTATATTTTTCATACCTCAAAATTTGAAGGTTAGATATATTAGATAGTTTAGTTGATCTGGGATGGTTCATTACATTTTTTGGAGGATAAACACTAAGATAACCTAATTTATTTTCTCTTAAACTCTTTAAATTTATCACAAATAATTATTATTATCTCTAACATACAACCCAATGTTGTTATATAAGACTTGGAACATATGATTAAATAACTTCATGACATCTAAAGTTATCTAATACATGAAATGATACCAACTGTAATAGCCAAAGACACACACTCCCAGATCGAGTGATAAAAATAGAAACTTTACATTTCTAGTATTCATATCGATAAAAGTGACTCAATACTTCCCATTAAAAATTATAAAAATAAAAGGAAAACATTGGATCACTTACTTATCTAAGGACCTTTTTAGTTTATAGTTTTAAATAATTAAGAAAAAGGTGTTAAAAAATAGGGTTTATAAACAAATGGTTCATACAGATCAATATCATCTCACACTATACCCAAATATTTTTATTCCATGATAATTCTTCAACATCACCAATAAAATTCCTCATAGATGGAAACATTCTAAATATAAATCATATAGAATCATTATTTATAACTTGGGAAAATGAAACATGAGAAAAGGTGATTGTAGATGCTCGGTAAGGGTAAGTTTGGGAGATATCAACAAATTATCATATGTAAGCAGAAGATGATCATTAGGGTAAATGATCATGACCCTAATGTAAAAAGATAACACCCAGTCTAAATAATATCATAAACATGATTTATAACATAAAACATTATCATTTCAAAAGACATGAATCATAAGAATGGGAAATCACTATAACATAATCATAAACTATAATTTCATGTCATAACTGTGAGTATGTGGGACCGTAATAATTGTAGAAATCATTTAATATGTTAAGGTGAACTATATAGACCATTAGATGAAGAATCAATACCCATTTACCCAAGTGGATCAACCACATCAACTTGATTCCCATAATAGATCAACCACAAAAAATTTATTCTGATATAATTATAGATATACTTCTTGTATAAAATTATAATTAAATTAAATTTTTTATATGGGGTGTTAGATCATATATGATGAAATTTCATCTTGAGGTAAGGGTTTAATTTTACAATCTCACTTATTAGTGGAAATCTTTATGCTTAAATTTTCTAATGATGATATTAAAATATCTATCACACAAAAATATTATGTATTTTATTTTAATCTAGTCAATTATTGATATGAT
The DNA here is from genome assembly GCA_963277665.1 of Viscum album. Taxonomy (NCBI): domain Eukaryota; kingdom Viridiplantae; phylum Streptophyta; class Magnoliopsida; order Santalales; family Viscaceae; genus Viscum; species Viscum album. Next base: position 621,891,021 of record OY728137.1, on the reverse strand, counting down.
ATGTTCTATATTTCATTTTTCTCTGTCTATGTAATCAATGGTCCAAAATAATATTTTGATAGAATTATTATTATTTTTCTATTTTGTTCAGATTATTTTCTTATATGTCTATATTTCCTGTAAAATTTTCTCAAGATTATTTTAACTACTAATTTTTTTTATTCATGTTATCCATGTTTTAATGTCTATAATTTTTTTAAAAAATCAATCTTCATATCGTATTCCTAATTAGGATCTTTCGAATTTTTGTTGAAGGTGTGAAAGGATACTTAGTTATAATGTATACGGTATGAAGGAATTCCCTGAAGGCTTGTCCACTCATTTTTTTGAAGATTCCCATATGCTTTTTTATATTTTTTTAATGGAATGTTATTCTTTTGATATTTCTTAAATTTATATTTTTTAAATAATTGATTTAAAAATGAAAAGTTAATTTTCCCCACAAAATATTTTAGTAATCATTTAAATTCATTTTTCATCTTTGATAACATTCTTTTTTAAAAAATTATCTTTTAATAGATATATGATCCTATGATACCATACTCATTCATTCGATGAATTATTTATGATTATGATGGTAAAATATAGATGATACACTCTTTATTTTAAAATATTTAATCTGTAATTAAAGGATAAATGTTTTCCTGATCATACATGGTGGTGTGCAGGTCTGAGGGTCTCTCTCTACACACCATGGTGTCTTGATTATTTGAGAAAGATGAATGATCTAAAATTCTCCTTAAATCCCGCTGAGGTGTTTGTTGGACCTCCCTGGAAGGCTATGGTAAAGGCAATAACCGCTGCGATGGAGGTACACAAATCTGATGGATTGACAACGCTGGTCACATGTGATGTAGATCTTTGTGATTCGGTGTTGGGTACCGAGGTTGAGCGCCAACAAGTGGAGGCTGTAGCCAAGCGCGATTTATCTTGTAGACCTGAGGTAAATGGCTCGATTTCAGTGAGATCTGAGAAGGGTGAAGGCCAAAATGCTTCAACGATGTCTGTGGCGGTGAATGATGTGATGGTCATAGCGGTGGCGGGGAGTGATTCACCAGTCGCGGGTGATATTTCTAAGTGAGCCGCAATAGTTGAGCGTGAATTGGCTGAGGTATCTGTCCTGATTGTGGTTCAATCTGGGAAAATTGATGATTGCAGGGCTCTGACGATGTTTGTGGCGGTGATCGATGCAGTGGTAGTGATGAATCAGAGCAGTCGGTTGCCTTCAAAGGTCATGAATCCCTCATTGGGGGATGAGGCTATGTTTCCACAAGGGGAGGTGTCTTGTGAAGCAGATATACGGTCTAAAACCACTGTGGTTGCGGTGAGGACTTACACTGCTGTGGCTGGCATGAAATGCACAATAAACCCTTGCAGGTACCATTTCGGGATGGAAGGGGATTCTCTCTAGCAGCATCTGAAATCTGTGCATGATGGTGCCACTAAAAAAATTGTGAAAAAAGGTGATACAACTCGTGTGGTTTCAAATATAGAAATAATATTGGATATATTTAAACTTTTTGAGAATTCACTCATTGCGAGACTTGTTATTCCTTATGAAGGAAAGCATTGGAAGATTGATGATTTGGTCAGGATGTTGACTTCTATTTGGGGTTTTTCCAATTGTCAATGCATATCCATGGTTCAAGGATTATTTCCCATTATTTTTCCATCAAAGCATCTGAAATGACGTTCTTGGGGTATTGGATTAGTTGTGCTAAAGCCAGTTATGATTTGTTTTTATGAATGGGAGTTTAGTTCTAATATTTTCTCAGTAAAAAATACGAGGGATAATGTTTGGATTAAATTTTTTGGTCTTCAATAGATTTTGTGAAATCCTAAGATTCATTTTGACATTGCCTATGCTGTGGGAATTCCAATAAAAATGGATAATACCAATGAAGATTCGAAGTTCGGTCATTATTCTAGGGTCCTAGTAGAAGTTGTTCTAAGTAATTGTCTGATTAATAATATTGTTTTGTTTACAATTGATGACGACATCTCCCTAAAAATTTATTATGAGAGATTACCAGATTTCTGCTAAGAATGTAATGTAATTGGTCATGTCAAAGATAAGTGCTGCAAAAACATTATATGCTCTCTTTTCTCACGAAAAGGTCACCATGAGGCCTCTTTTAAGAAGACGTTGAAGAAGCATACATTACTAAATAGTGGTGATGGAAATGAAAAAATCTTTACTAATGTTGGTGTTCCACAAGCGGTGGATGATATTCATTGTGAATTGGCACAAGGGTCTCAGGTGGTTCAGGAGGCTGAATCAAGATTTCCTACGCATGCATGGGAAGGTAGGAATGACTTGACTGTATCTGAGCCAGGTTTGGCACTGGTGTTGGTTCCTGAGTAGGGTGTTGAGGGTGGCATGATCTCAGGAATAGAGCAGCATGACTTTGGTCCCACACTCATGGGGAAACAAAATACAAGTGGCATTTCAATGTTTCAGGAGGAAATTACCAAATTAAGGGAGACACATGGCATCCATGGGAAGTGGGATGATGTGGAGGATGATTACCCATGAAATTTAACTTATAGTCAGACCTTATCCAAAGGAAAAGCAGTTGTGAATTATGAAGGGTTCCAACCTTTTCCTCCTAAGAAAGCAAGACCGAGGAAAGACTACTCACATATGAAGCCAACTATGGTTACCTGATCCCATGGTCCTTTGGATTATGAGTCTGATTGGGATAATGATTATGATTATTCCTACTATGGCTATGATTTTTGATGTTTTCTCATCTGCTTGGCATGATGGAATGTTGCTTGTATGACCTCGTTCACCCTCTCTTTGTTTTCTTTTCTTATTAATAAAAAGGGCTCTTCCCTAACTTTTCAGTGTTTTCCTAATCATACAGAATACATATGAATGGATTATTATTATGTGATTAGTGGGTTTATTATATCCCTCTAATGAATTCAGTTGATATTAATTTTTTATAAAAATAAATACATAACAGCTTATCCACAGACCAATAGGGGTATACTGGTGGTTATCTCAATCCCAAATAGGTATAGGGGTGGTTAAACTATGTCTAAAAAGTGATTAATATCTTGGTGGTAACCCTTAGCATAAAATTTATATGATTGTAATTATTAAATACTTTGTGTCACACGTTTATGACATAATATTTTGATTTTTTTTCTATCATGGTTCTTGTTCTATAATTCCATTATCATTAATATCTTTGGAACTACCATTATTTTTTCCTTGGTTCATGAATTTGATTTTCAAATTTCTAGGTATGAATATCAAATTTTATACTCATGTTCTCATACATTTATGATCAATTTATTATTAAAAATTATAATTGATTGGTATCCCTATTATTTACAATTACTAAACATATGATACAAACATTTAATATGTTTTATTTCCCTAGGATATTAAGAGTGGTTTTATGTATGATATTTCTATGAAGGGATCTATTTTTGAAGAAAATAGTGGGAGATGGTATAGTATTTTTTATGTAAAAATTATTTATGTATATAAGTATCCAAAAATAGTAAACCATTATGGTTCTTGAATGTAATTTAATGATATGTAATGAATATTCATGTAATAATATTTAATATTTTTATGTGTATTTTGAGTAACATATGTTTTTATCAAAGGAAGGTTTGGTGAAATCATCAATTTGAGTTCATATTTTCTTTCGATTTAATACTTGTTTAAATTTAATATTGATTTATTTAATAAAAAATTCATGCCTTATTTCTTTGGTGTATTTATTTTTATTTAAGGGTTGAGTTTAAAGGAATTTCTAGAATTTGGAAGAACTTGTGGATATAGATCATTAATATAACATGATGGTTTAGATCTAGAGTTGTTTGAATCCAATAATAATAATTCACTCCACAAATATGCACACAATGCATACCAGGGGATTCTTCAATAGACCACTCAATCCAAAAAATAAGAGGCTCTATAAGTGAAAAAAATAAGTTTGAAATATGGAATAAGTGTAATTAATGGGGGGACACATAAGTTATGCTATGAATATTCGTCCAGTTGAAAAAAATCACTTTTTCCCACTGAAGTATTTTTGATAGTATAGAATAAACCATATATTGATTACTTAACTTAATAAAAATATTTTGTTGTAATAAATTCTTAATAACACTTAGGATTACAATTTTAGGTAATTAGAACAAAACTAAAACTACAAAAACTCATCCCATTTTAAGAAATGAACTTGTTCCATGTGTGAAATCAACTTGTAAATCCATATTGAGTATTCAAGATCACCTATAGATTATCTATAAAAGAAACACTTCAGGATATTACATACATTTATTTTCATTATAACCTATGGAATGAAAATATGAAAAAGTGGTAAGATTAAATTCTCATTCAGGTATAACATATCAAAGGGAAAAAATATTAGAATATAAAAATGTGAAAATACATTATAGGGGAGAATTATCTGAGGAGAAAAAAACATGAATCAATAAGCGTTTTCTAAAATAACAAAACTTATATATATAACATCAAATGATCTAAAAATTATTATGGAATAATAGAAACCAAACATGAATCAAAACTCAAAATAAATAAAACATAGGAAAAAACTAGCACCAATATAAAGAAATGATTAATTATATTTGTGAAACTGCCCACCCATAAACCTGTTCACTTGTAATGTTTTAAGTAGATACAAATTCCATCACATTACCAATTTTGGAACCCAGAAACATGCTAACCAATTAACACATAAAATTATGAGTATGGATAAAATCTACAAAAGTCTTATATTTGTGAACTTAGCTACTTTCTAATCTATTAAGACATAAAATTATGATTATATCCAAATTCCACCACACTAACCATTTCTAAAACAGGATACTCATTAACCTATTCTCATTGAAAATTATGAGTAATGTTAAAATTTATCACACTTAACCCTTATGATCCTATTTAATCAGTTACCTGTTCACATAACATTTATTTTTCATGAGATATAACGATTTACCCAATGTATTAGAGGGAGATATATGTCACAGCCATGTCATAATACTTTCCTTTTTATGAAATATAAAAATAATAATAACATAAAAAATAATCCATGGAATGAAAATTGGGTTGGGAAAATTTTTATATTGAATTAAATAAGGAAGAAATTCATAATTTTATCAATAATCATAACATTATATACAATTGTAACAAAATCCGTATCCCACGATATTCATTAACACTCTTGTTAAATTACTTCCAATCAAGGGAATGGATTATTTAGTGTTTTCACCATATAGATAAGGGGTTTGTTTTTAAGAAAATAAAATTTTCCCTAAAAATATTTAGGGAATCTAGTTGAAAAACCTTCAAAGTATTGAAGAATATGGAACTCATATATGAAAGGTATTGGATAAAATATTATTATTGTACATGAAAAGTCATTATGAATTATAAAGGAATAGAAGAATAATTTATCCCAAAGAGAATTAAATTACATATTCCATTCAAAGAAATAATACAGAATGTTACCTTGGAAAAATATCCATCATCAAGACTAACATATGCATATGGACAAATACATATATGAAAAATAATTTTATGGAGTTTTAAAAAAAATTACAAAAAAGAAATATCCTTGAACTTATAAATCATATTAATAGAGACATTTATCAAAATCAAGGAATAAATAAATATCTTTTAGAGACCAGGAAAACATAAAAATAACGTTTATAATAAAATGGAAAATTTTATAATGAAATGTTGATGTTTCAGGTAATCATTAAAATTTATATTAAAAAAGTTGGCGTCAAAACTTTTGAAACATTTTCCACAAAAAAATAAACATAGATATTTATTTAAGCAAATTTGAGGTGATTTTTTTTGAAATAACATTGTCTCAAAAACCACATCGTAAAAAGATTTTTCATTTATAATTTTAAAAATATTTTAAAAAAATTTGTAAAATCATATAAAATAATCAATATTATCGTTCCGAAAAAATAGAGGATAATATTATCCGGAATTGGATATATGGAATTGAAATAAAGAGTTAATTAAGAGATGGAGGATAATTCTTGATAACAATATAATTTTAGGTCAGAGAATAATCAACTACGAAACATTGAACAAAAAAGACACATTTCCCAGAACGATAAATGATAACATCCTGAAATATAAGTGAATGATGATAAAAAATGATAATGGGGATTTATTTTCACCATGTAAAGGAAAACATGGTTTCTAACATAAACAAGTCTCAATGAATTCAAATATGAGATAAAGAACCCTTATGACATGAGTTACATTGACATCAAAGCCCCTAGAAAGAAATAGATATTGATGGTGAAGTTAATATACAATGAATAAAAAAATTATGATAGTATATATGCATTTTGAAGTATACAATTCATTTAAATTAAATTAGTGTCATAAAATAAACGATGACTCAATGAAGGGGATTTTGAGAGAAAACCCTTACCTTGATAAATATTCATTATACGGATGCGATTAATATTGTGAATTAAAAAAATAGTTTTATTATGTACCTTATTAGGAAATTTGTTCTTATATATTTAATTTTAGATGGACCATTTATTTTTAAATGATATTTATTTTTTATATTATTTTTGATTATATTTTCATGAAAATTGAATCCATACCGGCTTATTTAGGTTGTTTTAGTGATCAATGATGCTATTTTAATAATTAGGTAAATACATAAAAGTAACATTACATAAATAACTTAAAATTATTATTAGAATATAATAATACTTGGATTTATGTTCTGTTAGTCATCCATGAGATATTTTTATAGCATTTTTTATATAGGTGGTTAAGACGACCCAAACATGAACACACATTAACTGTATAGGTGGGGATGGTTAGAGATGTGTGAATTTTGAAAAAATAACATTATAAAATAATTATAAGGATATTATTTTGATTATTATATAATGGTGAACCATATTTTATTTCTATTGGATAAATAATGAAAAGATAGATGGAAAAAAATGTTTCTTTGTCGAGGTGGTATTTTTTTGGAAATGTACGATTAAAGTTTCCTTGTTTTTCTAAGTGCATGGAAGGTAATAAATTAGGGGGTTTCCACTAAAATAAATTTTTTTATTATAATAATGAATATAAAGTCATCGTAATGTTATGGTGAAAAAATAATATAAAGATTAATATTATGAATAAAATATAATCATGATGATAATACTTACATTGAAGCCTTGATCTTTTCTTGTAATACTTGTTTGAATAGAATAGAATATGATAAATTATTTTGAATAGGATGTCTAAGATTTGGGAGTGGGTTAAATCAGAGAAACTATGTTTTTTTACATTATTAATTATAAGGTGAAGTGTTACGTTTAATGGTTGGATGTGGTGTCCTTCAATAACAAAAGAATATGGAACTTTGGAGAATACCAATTAATTTTCAATGTTATCATTACACAATTATTGCTTAAATGAATCAAAATTCATGAAATAATGGTTTTGAGGTGATATTGGGTTGATAAATCTCCAAATATGTATTCAAATACATGTTTTAAAAATTTTATAGGTAATTTTAACATAGGTTTTACTTTTACATTTTTACCCTTATAACTAGTTTTTTTAAATATGTAATTTATGTTTTAAAAAATAACTATAAAAAACCAATATAAAAATAGTTGGGTTTTTTGATCATAAATTAATTAAACATTTAATATAAATCAATTTATTAATTATTTTAAATTAAAATAAAGTATATATATTAATTATTTTGGTAGAAAAATGTTGTTTTTTAATTATCTATTCTTATTATTATTTATTAGTTATTAGTCGTTAAATAAATTTTAATATATTTATATATATGTTTAAAAATAATATTTGAGAAATTATTTAAAATATGATAATATAATATATTAGATAAGAAATAATATTCTATTATTACAACTGTTCTAAAGAATCATTTTAGCCATATATGTGATAATTAACATTAACCATTGTAATAAGAATTGTATTCCCAGAATTTAAATTTTCATTATTTTTAAAAAATTTACATGACGATATAGAATTTGCATAAATTTTATCAAACAAAATTTGTAGATGCAGGAAAATTAATTTTAATGTCATAGCATGCAACATGTAAAACCTCATTTTTAGAAAAATCATATTTTAATGAATAATATTAATGTATATAAAAAATATCAGTATTATTGGGTATAATTATATTAATGAGATTGTTATTTTTAAAATAAAATTAATTTCATATTAAAAAAATTCCAAATCCAAATTTTTCCATTTTTATATTTAATTACAAAAACAGACAAAAAAATAAATTTCATAAAATATTACTTGATTTTATAAAATGATATACATTCATTCTTGAAATTAAAATTATTGTTATTAAATTATTTAATTGATCAGTAAATATTTTTTATATCTAATGGTTTGAAAATTTTATATTTCATGTAATAGTGATTGTATTTCCAAAATTGGTATTTTTGAGTATTCATTGAAATTTTGATTATTTTTGAAAAATATCAACCATTTCATATTAAGATATTTGTGTTTTAATGAATTTAAAAATAATTTTTCAACTTATAATATTAAAATCCTTAAATTTATAAAGACATTTATTAAAAAAATTCATAATAATAAAAAACAACTTTTTTGAAATAATCCTTTTCGACATTAAATCATACTAATCATTCACCTTATAGTGGTAAGAATTATTTAGTTGATTACTATGATTCAAGTTTTAAAATAATTTTATTAATATTTACCATCTAATACATTTTTTAATTTTAATTTCATATTTTTTTGTTACAAATGTTTCAGAACATAGAATTTATTTTAAAGGATCTAAAATCATAGGTAAATACATTCTACCCCCTTGAATAAATTGTTTCCAAATAGTTTTGATCATTAATAATATATTAAAGCGGATTAGGGTATTCTTAGCATACTGATGATTAACTATATAAATTCCAATATGACATGTACCTTAATATATTAACCTAGATCAACATACTTATCATTCCTAAAAAATATTTATTTTTATACCCTAAACATATATTATTCATAGTATACCTTTCCTAGATCTACCTAAGTGTCCACATTATAAAACCATAGGGAATTTTAATATTATTCAAAAAATATATTACATCTTTAATATTCAAATGGTATTAATTAATAGTTAAAAAAATTATATACGAGATGATATATACAATTATCCTAAAAAATATCATCAATCAACAGTCAATCCCAAGGCTAAAAATACAATCTAAAAATCTTCTTAAATATTTTCTCAATAGAATATTAATTCAAAATCTACAATATATTAAAACTAATATTTATCTATACCTCAATAATATGTTATCTAATTGTTGTCCAAAAAAGATAAATCTCTCATAAAATCACTTTCCATGTGTATTAATACAATAAAACACGTGCTTACAATTAATTAAAATAAAAATTTCAGAGAAAAATCCATAGATGAATCAAATAATTCTCATATATTATAGAATATACAGAAATTCAATCATTAAAAATTCATTAATAAGAAAAATAACTATGATTATTAAGAATTAATTTTTGTATGGTTTGAACCATACTACGATAGAAAATACATAGAAATTATCATTTTCTATTATAATAGTAATATACTAATATTATAAACCATTTATGTATGTTCCCTTATGTAATTGTAATAAAAAGTGGTTTTTGGATACGAACCATTATCAGCTTTTATATTTATGATCCTTTTATACAAAATACTAAAACAAAGAAGATTATTATAATAACCAAAATAACTTGAATGTATGAATATCAAAGTTAAATCCTAATATTTATCCTCCAATAAAACCTTTATTTCAAACAGTGATATTTAATATTATCTATTTCATACAATTTTGATCATATAATTATCTTTTTTTATACATAGGAAACATTATGTTGTGTTGTCTCATACTTCTTATACAAATCCATTTATGTTACAAGTAAATAAATCATTTATAATGGTTTGAAATAGGAATTTTATTCAAAAATAATATCCATCTGGTGTGTCTAGCTAGGCATGCAGTTTGGCCTCTTTATCACACACTAGGTGATGGTTGAGTAAATACCAAACATTCCTCCTTATATTTTCCTACTTCTAGGTACAACTATCCAAAAACATGCACCCACTTTCTCTTATACAGATAATGACGTCACTTATTCGAGAAAAACATAATATATAGGATACCAAAACATAAGGATGTAATCATATTCATAAACATATCCCTTGGGTTTTCAAAAATTTTACCTTATCCTATTCTCTAAAATATTTATTATTACATCAATGAACGTGTGGGGTTTTCTATTCCATAAAAATTAAGATCAACCTTATCTTATCAAATATTGACAAATGGTATGACTCCTAAATTATCCCCAAACAATAAAATTCTAATGTACAATGTAATCTAAACATATATTTAATAATAAAATTTAAATTTAATACCTAAACATCAATTAATTACCATACTTAATGAAAATATTTCATTACAATATATTCCCAAGACGTTTTAGGTTTAGAGAATTAGAAAATTAGGAAAACAATTCACTAGTAGAGATGACACCCCATTAACTAAAGAAATTTTCATCTATATAAAACAAAATACTTAATTCATAATGAGTCTTTGACATCTACAAAAAAAATTACACATTAAAACTTCATCTACATATTACAAACATTTCTTATCTTCATAACATGGGTATTGAAAATATAAGAAAGGGGTGGGATAAACACTCATTAATGGAAAACATAACAAATGGCCATAACGGTAAGATCATATACATGTGATAATACATGAGTAGGATGAATTATATTATGAAAAATGAAAATTAATAAAAATGAGTTGTCTATAAGATTAAAATATAGAAATATGACATCAAATGAAAAAACCATTATCAATGAATAAGAAAAAAAACATAAATCATATATAATGAGTGTTGGAACATAAGAAGGAAATTGTAAGAGGGGTAAAAATAATATATATTATCTTTATGAGAATTATAACGAACCATACTTTACATACATTGTTAATACATAAAAATTGAAGTACACTTATCACAACATATAACAAAACCATGAAAGGACCGTATAGGTATAGTGTCTTCAGAAACTGGGAAACATAAACAACTGGTTCATAAAGCATCTACATTATCTCCCATTTATTTCATCATATCTAGAGTCCCTTTATGGAATATCCAACTTAATAACCTACTTCCTGGCCTGGGGAAAGAAAACATACAAAAGGGTGAGCTCAAATGCTCATTAAGGGTAAACTAAATGAAAAATCAATCATATCATATTCATAAGAACATAACATTTTGGAAATCTTAACCTGAAAAAGAGATCATAATTTCATAACATTGGATAAATCATAGTAGTGAAATGTTATACCAATAATCATAACATAAAACATGAAACTTTGTGGCATACACACATAATCATAGAGAATCATTTCTTAGTAGTCAAGACTCATTTCCAAGACTATCTTAGCGGACAAAGTCCATTTTTGAACCGAGTTCACTCCTCGTTTCAGTCCTGTTTCACTTAACCAGTTTAACCTGCCGTTCCATCCATGTCTATATAATGAGATATAAATCATTACCCAATTCAATTGAGGGAGATATAGATCCCACCCATCTCATAATTATACCATTCTTATGTGTTCCACAAAATAAAAAAAATCATACATCATTGCATAACCCATGTAATAAAAATGGGATTCTTAAACATCGTGTCATCATAAAACAATTCATATAAGATAATGGAATTCATAAAAATAATTCCATAACAACATAATCAAATCAATGTAATAATAGGGATATAAATAGAACCCTATATTATCTTATATGGAAAATAATTTTGATAAAACACTTGAACTCCATTCTTGAGGAAAATATCCTTTCTACTTCAAAAACATGTTTCCATTATTTAAATGTCATACAATTTTAAACTAAAAGAAGTTGATTAAAAATAAACTTGAAAACATGTAATGTAAGATTCATGGAAATAATGTTCTAAAATTCCATTCAGGCCGTCTAAGTTAAAAAACATTCTTCTCGTACTTATGTTAGAAAAGTCAAAAAGTACCTTGTACGAAAAACGACAAAAGATTCCTTTCATATATTTTACTAAAAACTCACCGAAGGGTAAAATTGGATTTAAAAAATTTTCAAAAAATATAAATATTTCATATTGAGGAAACATGGATGTGGATGATAAATATTCCTCAGTAAATTCTGATGTATAAATAATCTCGGATAAAAATGAGATTGCGAGATTTTCCCTTACCTTAGGTCTGATTTGGTTCGTAAGTGTCCTAACCTCCAGTATATTGATTTAAATAATGTCATTGACTTATTCCAGAATCATACTCATTGTTATGATATCATATATGTTCATATTATTATATTTTTATTAGTAATATTTCATTGCTACTTGTTATTCGGGTGTCTATTACTTTTTGTTCTTATGCATGTTTTGTTGAATAAATTCTAATTCTTCCTTTTAGGTTATAGATACCTCATTTCTAGAATGTTATTAGTGTAATATATATCATATTAATTCATTAAATTCATTTATAAAATCATTATGCAATGAAGATCATGTAGAACGAGTCGCATCATATCGTGGAGACAGTATTCCATACGTACACATGAGCGATGATATCATTCCAATGATCGTGGAATTGTATTGGAGTGTATGTATACTATTTCAGAATAAATATAAATTTAAAATAATCATATATAGTTATTATTTACACCATTATACCCATCCAAGTAAGGTGGTGGGGGAAAATAGATTACACCATGGCGTGGAGACGGTATTCCGTACGTACGCACGCGCAGTGATTTCGTTTTCTGTAGAATGGATAGATAGTGAAATAGGTTTGTTTCATAATTATAATAACATATCAGTATATGAGTGATACTGATTATATTACTTCATAATGAAACAACTAAATAAGAATAAGTGAAAGAAGAAATAAAGTTGAAAGAATCGATAACGGACATTACCTCTTCTTTGAAGCGCCTCTTTGAGACCTCCTTTTAGGGCACTAATATTGGTCTTTAAAGAATACCAGGACCTCTAGGATGTTTATATAGAAGTGGATAAGAGAATTTGGAAGGGTTTTTCCGAGCTTAAAGGCTCAAAGTGGTGTGAGGAAGAGAGGGAGGAGATGCCCTTTTATAAGGGAGGAGAGGGGCACCTTTGGAAAAACTAAAAATATTATTTTATTATAAAGCCATATTTGGTTTTTTAGTAGCTCCAAATTGATTTATTTCGAAGCTAAGGTGGCTATGGGTCGAAATACTCTCATCCAATAGAAGTTTTAAAAGTTTAGGGTTCTATTTTAGCCTTATCATTTAGATTTAACTCTATGTTAAATAATTTAGCTTTTACCGTGTCTTTTTGTTTGCTTACACTATGTGGTTAATAAACGTACTATAACAAGCCAAAAGAAACCCAAGTTGTTTATTATTAATATATAAAACATTATATAAGTCATTTGGCCGAACCTTAGATTTTTATGAATAAAATAACAATTAATAATATAATATTTTCTTTAAAAACTATTTTATGTTAATTTTGACAGTATTTGGTAATTGATTTTTTTGAAAATCATAACAGAAAGATTAGTTCGCAAAAAGTTAATTAAATAAATACTAACATGTCATATTAACCTAGAAAATTATTTTAATACATAAAGTCTAAAATTACATTTTTTTGGGTATTTATAACATCAATTATGTCAATATTTCATTAATAAGATAATTAGGGCATCATCATTGTGTCATAAATAAATTAAATTATTTATTGTCTAAAAATTAAAAATAAAATACGATTATGTCGGAAATAGTTTTATCTTTCTAATGAATATTTATAGTTGAATTTATCTTATGTATAACTCTATATTAAAAATTATTTAGTTATTAAACTATTATTTTAACTATTTTAACCCTTCTTTTAATAAATTAATAATAAATGTCCTAATCTAATCCAAGTGGGCCTAAATGGTCATATGTTATTCCTAAGATTGTTTTTGGGGTAATTACACTTATCCAATAGAATTAGGACATGTTTTAGGGTAATAATAATATCATTTTTACCCTTAATTACCCTATTTAGTTTTAACCGTGGTAAAAAAAGTAAAAAGTTACTATTTACCAAAAATTATTTTCATCTCATTGAACCACATTTTAGACCTTGATATTAACTGTGTCTCTTGGATTTTAAAAATTCTACTCAAAGAAGCGGTAAAATTATGTTTTATGTAAATTTGCAAATTCTCCTATGAGATGGGTAAAAGACGGTGAAAAGTTCAAAAAAAAATTATATATCTAAAATTATTATAAAATGACTCCAATGATTTGCATTGAACTTATATAGGTATTATGTATCAATTTTGACCCAAAATATTTTAATTAAAATAAATAATTATTTAAATAAGAAGTCTCTTTTTAAATAGTAACCGTTTTCACTATTCATCAAAAATTGATATTTTTTAGAAAAATACCAAAATTTCACCCTAGGCTAATTTCGATATTCTGAATCCAAAAATGAAGTCCATTTTGAGAGATAAAATTTAAAATTTCAAAAAGTTGTTATTACTATTCATAACGGCTAGTTTTAATAATATTCTAATAGCATGTCGTTGTTTAGTGAAACTCGGTATTGCGTATGGCGCATGCTATCGAGGAAGGCTGTGGTTGCATGTAAAGAAAGCCAAGCTAGTGTTGTGTGTAGTGAAACATTCCTTTTATGATTTATATAACATAAAAACAAAATATTTCTCATAAAAGTCTCGGGTGTTACATTCTACCCCCCTTAAAATGAATTTCTCCCTCGAAATTCATCACTTTGTAAAAAAAAAATGAGGATTCCTCTCCCTCATCATATCTTCAAACTACCATGTAGTTTTTTCTAATTGGTGGTTCCTCCATAAAACTTTCACCAAGCTAGTGGTCCTGTTCCGTAGGACTTTTTCGCTATGATCCAGAATCTCTATCGGCTATTCTTCTTAAGAAAGATCTTGCTCTAGCGGTACAACTTCTGAGCTGAGTACATGTGAAGGACCAGGTATGTACTTTCTCAGGAGAGATACATGGAACACATCTTGAACTTGAGAGAGATTTGGTAGAAGAGCCAATCGGTAAGCTACCTTCCCAATATGATCCAGAATTTCAAAAGGACCGATATATCTAGGGCTGAACTTTCCCTTCTTTCCCAATCTCATGACCCTCTTCCAGGGAGATATTCGTAATAACACTTTATCACCCACTTCAAACTCTAGGTATTTTCTTCGGTTGTCGGCATAAATTTTCTTTCGACTCTGAGCTGCTCTTAGGTGTTGTTGAATAGATCTCACCTTTTCTACCATCTCATCAACAAGATCAGGTCCTAATAGCTTTCTTTCCCCAACTTCATCCCAGAAAGTTGGAGTCCTGCATTTCTTTCCATAGAGAGCTTTATAAGGAGCCATATGAATACTGGGGTGAAAGCTATTATTATAAGAAAATTATACCAAAGGTAGGTGTTGATCCCAGACACCTTTAAAATCCATAGAGCAAGCTCTCAACATATCTTCTAGAGTTTGAATTGTCCTCTCAGACTGACCGTCTGTCTGAGTATGATAAGCAGTGCTAAAACTCAACTCTGTATCCAGAGTATGCTGAAGGCTTCACCAGAACTTTGAGGTAAACCTCAGATCTTGATCAGATATAATATAAAGTGGTACTCCATGAAGTCATACCACTTCCTTTACATATATCCTGGAAAGATGATCCAGAGAGAAATCCTCTCTAATAGCAATGAAGTGTGCAGAATTTGTAAGGTGATCAACTATGACCCAGATAGAATTATTGCCTTTTGATGTTTTAGGAAGTCCGGTGACAAAGTCCATAGTGATGTTTTCCCATTTCCATTCTGGTATGGGTAATGGTTGTAACATCCCCTTATACTTTTGTCTCTCATCTTTAACTTGCTGACAAACCAAGCATCGAGAGACATATTCAACAACATCTCTTTTCATGCCATCCCACCAGAAGTACTCTTTCAGGTCCCTATACATCTTCGTGCTTCCTAGATGAATAGAGAATGAAGAACTATGAGCCTCATCCAGCAACTCCTTCTTTAATTTTGGGATGGGAGGAACACAAACCCGATTCCTGAACATTATTATCCCATCACAATCAAGGTTGAATTTAGGAACATTTCTCACCTTCTTTTGTAACTCTACATCTTCTTTCGGTGCCTCTTTAATCTTCACATGTATAGTTGGTTGAAAATTAATTTGAGAAAGATAGGATTTTCCCCTTCCATTATAATTCCAAGATCCATCCTTTGTAAATCCATAAATATTGGATCTTTTGTGATCCTCATCATGGATAAGCTAGCACGGTCTTGTCGACTTAATGCATCTGTCACCTTGTTTGATTTCCCAGGGTGGTAATGAATTGAGCAGTCATAATCATTAATCAGCTCCAACCATCTTCTTTGGTGCATATTCAGATCCTTTTGTGTGAAAATATACTTTAAACTTTTATTATCAGTATAAATGTCACACCTTTCTCCATAAAGATAATTCCTCAAAATCTTTAATGAAAAGATTACCGCAGCTAACTCCAAATCACGACTTAGGTAATTTTGCTCATGGATTTTCAACTGTCATGAGGCATAAGCTATCACCATATCATTTTTCATAAGAACACATCCCAGCCCCTTCTTGGATGCATTACTGTAGATCAAAAACCTTTCTCCACTACAAAGAACTATGAGTACAGGTGCAGTGGATAACCTTCTTTTCAACTCCTTGAAATTCTCTTCACATTCCTCCTTCCATACGAACTTTACTCCTTTTCGAGTCAACCTGGTGAGTAGATTAGATAATCGTGAAAAATCTTTCACAAAACGTCGATAATAACCAGCCAAGCCAAGAAAACTTCGGATCTCGGTTACTATTGTGGGTCTCAACCATCTTTCGATAAGACAAAATTGCATCACTATAAATTCATAGTCTCTAAAGACTCTATTCATCAGATCCATGAATATAACAGGGGAATTAGTAAGACAAAATGGCATCAGTATAAATTCATAGTGTCCATACCTTGTACAGAAAGCCGTCTTCGGTATATCCTCACTTTTGACCCTTAATTGATGATACCCTAAATGAAGATCAATCTTGGAAAATTATTGAGCTCCGCGTAGTTGGTCAAGTAAGTCATCAATGAGCGAGAGAGGATATTTGTTCTTGATAGTGATCTTGTTAAGTTCTCGATAATCAATGTAGAGTCTCATTGATCCATCTTTCTTCTTAACAAACAGAACAAGTGCTCCCCAAGGTGACGCACTAGGGCATATGAATCCCTTATCAAGATTCTCTTGGAGTTGCTTCTTCAATTCCTGCAACTCAATTGGGCCCATTCTATAAGGTGTCTTTGAAATAGGAAAAGCACCCTATACGAGTTCTATTGAAAACTAAAATCCATGATTTGGTGGAAGACCCGACAATTCCTCCAGAAAGACATCGTCAAACTCCCCTACAATGGGTATATTCTCAATCGTGAGTTTCTCACCAGCCATTTGAGATAAATAACCTTTATTTAGTAAAATCAAGACCCATAAGATGGATAAAATTTCCACTGGATGGTTATTTTCATCCTTGCATCGATAGATGATCATAGATTGATCTGGAATATGAAATGTGACTTCCCTTCTTTGGAAATTGATATGATCTCCATATAAAGGAAGCCAATCCATGCTAAGAATCACATCAAATTCCACTATAGGAAGGATCATAAGATTTTTAGGAAGCACGTTCCCACAAACTTCAATCAGAGAAGAATTATAAACTTTTGATGTGACTGTTGTGCCATTATGGGTTGTCACAGCTAACTCAACATCTAATTTCTAAGGTAATATGGTGATACCCTTAAAAAATTCTTTAGAAATAAATGAGTGGGTGGAACCAGAATCAAATAAAACATTTCCTACATTAGAGTGGATGGTAAGTGTACCTTTAACAACTTCGTTATCATACCCCAAATCGCTGATAGAAATTGCATGTGACTTTCCTTTGTCTTTAGCCTTAAGAGTTTGTTGACGTCGATCATCATCAACAACCCTTGGATTAGGGAATTGATTGGCATAATTCCCCATTTCCTTGAAATTGTAACATTGAAGTGTAGGATGTGCACTATGTGTAGACTTTTCTTTGTTCGCATCACTCGATATGTTCTTCCCATCATTGCCACATTCAAATGCCCGATGACCTTCCTTTCCACATTTGAAACATTTACTTGTCCCTTTAAGACAACTCCCTCCATGTTTCTTTCCACACTTTGAGCATAAAGGAAAGATCATCTTCTTTTCAGTGTGCTCTTTATATTTCCCTTTGAATTCCATTTTCCTCTTCTTATCAAACACATATGACTGATGGGTTACTCCAATATCCATCTCAACCTTGAGAGAACATCGAACGATTTCCTCATAGCTATTAAAGTCCCTTATGGATAACGCCCTTCGAAGACTTGGTTTTAAGCCACTAAAGAATCGATCGATCTTACTCTCAGGTTGGATAATAATCCCAGAAGCATACCTTGCAAGTCTTGTAAAATTTTCTTCGTAGGTACCAAAAAATTCATCATACTTTTTCTTTAGTTCAATAAACTCCTTCTCCATTTTTGTTCGGAGAATAAGAGGGAAGTACTTATTGAAAAATAAGTTCTTGAACTTGTCCCATTCCATGGACTCAATTTCATCTCTTTGCCTCGTATTCTTGATAAGATTCCACCATTGATCAGCTTTACCTTCCAAAATGATAAACTTCTAAGATGACATTATCGTGTTCAGAACATTGAAGAACAGAAAATATTTTTTCAGTGGTACTGATCCATTGTTCAGCCACTAATGGATCAGTAGACCCGCTAAATTAGGGTGAACGCTACCTCATGAAGGATTCAACAGAATTTTGCTCCTTGCTTTGCTCGTTTGTAAGTTATGCATGATTCATAGCTTGATAAAGTTGTGTGATCATGGCTACAAGTTTTTTAATTTCAGCTCCCATAACGTTTGGTTGCTCAGAAGGACAATCATTTCATTGCCCGTCACATTCCCCATTAACACGGTTCATTCGGGTTCCAGCCATTGACTAAAACCAAGAAGAATAGTGTGAGAAACACTAATTATAATAGGAAAACCACATAATCAAGAATACAATTTAACACTTAAGGTCTTATCATAGGTTGTTAATGGCAATTTTTAAAACACTATGATTATGTTATATGCTTATACTTATCCTTAGGGTTCTTACTAAGGCTTTCACATCCTAGTTTGAAAAGGTTTACTATACCTTTGATCTGATACCAACTATAATGACCCATACATTACATACATTGTTAATACTTCAAAATTGAAGTATACTTATTACAACATATAGAAACCCTGAAAGGACCATATAGGTATAGTGTCTTTAGAAACTGTGAAACATAAACAACTGGTTCATAAAGAATCTACATTGTCTCCCATTTATTTCATCATATCTAGAGTCCCTTTTTTGGCATATCCTAATTAATAACCTTCTTCCTGACCTGGGGAAAGAAAAAATACAAAAGGGTGAGCTCAAAGGCTCAGTAAGGGTAAACAAAATAAATATCAATCACATCATATTCATAAGTACATAACATTTTGGAAATCTTAACCTGCAAAAGAGGTCATAATTTCATAACATGGGATAAATCATAGTAGTGAAATTTAATCCCAATAATCATAACTTAAAACATGAAACTTTGTGGCATACAAACATAATCATAGAGAATCATTTCTTAGTAGTCAAGACTCATTTCCAAGACTATCTTAGTGGACAATGTCCATTTCTGAACTGAGTTCACTCCTCATTTCAGTCCTGTTTCACTGAACCGATTTAACCTGCCATTCTAGCCATGTCTATCTCATGAGATATAAATCATTACCCAATGCATTGGTGGGAGATATAGGTACCAACCATCTCATAATGATACCATTATTATGTTTGCCACAAAATAAAAAAAATCATACATCATTGCATAACCCATGAAATAAAAATGGGATTTTTAAACATCATGTTATCATTAAACAATTCATATAAGATAAAGAAATTCATAAAAATAATTCCATCACAACATAATCAAATCAATGTAATAATAGGGATAGAAACAAAACCCTATATTATCTTAGATGGAAAATAATTTTGATAAAACACTTGAACTCCATTCTTGAGGAAAATATCCTTTCTACTTTGAAAATATATTTCCTTTATTAAAATGTCTTAAAATTTTAAATTAAAAGAAGTTTATTAAAAATAAACTTGAAAACATGTAAAGGGAGCTTCATGGAAATAATGTTCTAAAATTCCATTCAGGCCATATAAGTTAAAAAAACATTCTTCTCGTACTTATGTCGGAAAAGTCAAAAAGTATCTCGTACGAAAAACGACAAAAGATTCCTTTCATATCTTTTACTAAAAACTCACCAAAGGGTAAAATTGGATTTAAAAAATTTTATAAGGATATTAGTATTACATATTGAGGAAAAATGGATCTGGATGATAAATATTCCCCAGTAAATTCTGAAGTATAAACAATCTCGGATAAAAATGAGACTGTGAGATTTTCCCTTACCTTAGGCCTGATTTGCTTTGTAAGTGTCTGAACCTCATGTATAGTGATTTAAATAATGTCATTGACATATTCCAAAATCATAATAATTGTTATGATATCATATAT
This sequence comes from Viscum album, assembly GCA_963277665.1. Lineage (NCBI taxonomy): Eukaryota > Viridiplantae > Streptophyta > Magnoliopsida > Santalales > Viscaceae > Viscum > Viscum album. The sequence continues at coordinate 621,870,251 of OY728137.1, read as the reverse complement.
GGTCATATTATTAGCATCTTATTATTAATATTTCATTGCTACTTGTTATTCGGGTGTTTATTACTTTTTGTTCTTATGCGTGTTTTGTCGAATAATTTCTTATTATTATTTTTAGTTTATAGATACCTCATTTCCCGAATGTTATTAGTGTAATATATATCATATTAATTCACTCAATTCATTTATAAAATCATTATGAAATGAATATCATGTATAACGAGTCGCATCACATCGTGGAGACGGTATTCCGTACGTACGCACGAGCGATGATATTGTTCCCATGATCGTGGAATTGTATTGGAGTGTATGTATACTATTTCAGAATCAATATAAATTTACAATAATCATATATAGTTATTATTTACACCATTATACCCATCCATGTAAGGAGGTGGTGGAAAATAGATTACACCACGGCGTGGAGATGGTATTCTGTACGTACGCACGCGCGGTGATTTCATTTTCTATAGAGTGGATAGAGGGTGAAATAGGTTTATTTCATACATATAATAACATATCAGTATATGAGTGACACTGATGTTATTACTTCATAATAAAACAACTAAAGAAGAAGAAGTTGAAGAAGAAATAATGTTGAATGAATCGATAACGGACATTACCACTTCTTTGAAGCGTCTCTTTGAGACCTTCTTTTAGGGCACTATAATTGGTCTTTGAAGAAGTCCCGGACTTCTAGGATGTTTATAGGGACGTGGAGAAGAGAATTTGGCAGGTGTTTTCCAAGCTTAAAGGCTCAAATTGGTGTGAGGAAGAGAGGGAGGAGATGCCCTTTTATAAGGGAGGAGAGGGGAACCTTTGGAAAAACTAAAAATATTATTTTATTATAAAGCCATATTCAGGTTTTTAATAGATCCAAATTGATTTATTTAGAATCTAGGTGGGGATGGGTCGAAAGCCTCTCATCCAATAGAATTTAGACAAGTTTAGGGTTCTATTTTAACCTTATCATTTAGATTTAACTATATGTTAAATAATTTAGCTTTTACCGTGTCTTTTTGTTGTCTTAAACTATATGGTTAATAAACTTACTATAACAAGTAAAAAGAACCCCAAGTTGTTTAATATTAATATATAAAACCTTATATATGATATTTTTCCGAACCTTATATTTTTATGAATAAAATAACAATTAATAAAATAATATTTGTTTTAAAAACTATTTTTTGTCAATTTTGACACTATTTGGTAATTAATTTTTGTGAAAATCATAACATAAATATTAGTTCGAAAAAAGTTAATTAAATTAATACTAACACGTAATATTAACCTATAAAATTATTTTAATTCATAAAAATTCTAAAATTACATTTATTTGGGTATTTATAACATCAATTATGTCAATATTGCATTAATAAGATAATTACTACATCATCATTGTGTCATAAATAAATTATATTATTTATTTTCTAAAAATTATAAATAAAATACCATTATGTAGGAAAGTTTTTTATATTTCTGATTAATATTTACAGTAGAACTTATCTTATCTATAACTCTATATTAAAAATGATTTAGTTATTAAACATTGATTTTAACTATTTTTACCCTTCTTTAAATAAATTAATAATAAATGTCCTAATCTAATCCAAGTGGGCCTAAATGGTCATATTTTATTCATAAGGTTGTTTTTGGTCGAATTACACTTATCCAATAGAATTATGACATGTGTTAGGGTAATAATAATATCATTTTTACCCTAAATTACCCTATTTAAATTTAACCGTGGTAAAAAAAATTAAAAAGTTACTATTCACAAAACATTATTTTCATCTCATTGAACCACATTTTAGTCCTTGATATTAACTGTGTCTCTCGGAGTTTCAAAATTCCACTAACAGAAGCGGTAAAATTAAGTTTTATGTAAATTTTCAAATTCTCCTAAGAGGTGGGTAAAAGACGGTGAAAAATTCAATAAAATTTTTATTTATCTAAAATTATTATAAAATGACTCCAATGAATTGCATTGAAATTTTATAGGTATTATGTATCAATTTTGACCTAAAATAAATTTAATTAAAATAAATAATTATTTAAATAAAAAGTCGGTTTTTAAATAGTAACCTAGTGTTTTCACTATTCATCAAAAATTCAATGTTTTCAGAAAAATACCAAAATTTCACCCTAGGATAATTTCGATATTATGAATCTAAAAATGAAGTCCATTTTGAATGATAAAATTTATAAAATTTCAAAAAGTGGTTATTAATATTCATAATGGCTAGTTTTAATAATATTTTAATAGCATGTCGTTGTTTAGTGAATCTCGGTATTGCGTACGGAGCAAGCTATCGAGGAAGACTGTGGTTGCGTGTAAAGCAAGCCAAGCTAGTGTTGTGTGTAGTTAAATGTTTCTTTGATGATTTATATAACATAAAAACAAAATATTTCTCATAAAAGTCTTGGGTGTTACAAGAATAGATACGCGTAAAACTATCAAAACATAACATTACGAGTGGAGATAAATTCCCTCACACTCAACTTTTATATACCAAGAAACTCAGTAACATGTTCACACATAAATTTTTGAGTAGTGATAAATTAAATCGCACTCTCCCTTTATGAAATAGTATATTCACTAACCTATTAACACATAAAATTATGTGTAGATCTAATGGTGATCACACACACCCCATGTGAACCATATTACAAACTAAATTATTCACATATAAATAAGCAAGTAGATCTACATAGCATCACACTCACCCTTTTGGAACCTTCCTAGGCATGAACATGTTCATATAACATTTCTGTCTTATCGGATATAATCCTTTTTCCCATTCATTGGAGGTACAAATTGGAATAACCCATTAAATAATCAATACATTTGTGTGTAACTTGATAAAATCATCACATTAATAAATAACCGTTAGAATGAAAATAAGTTTAATATAATTTTAAAATTGAATAACATAAATAAAACATTCATAATTACATAAATAATCAAAATATTTTACACCCTTTTAAAATAAACATATATCCAAATATATTTAGTAACTCTATATATAAATTCAATACAATTATGATAATAGTTTATATGGTATTTAAATTATATATAAATATGGTATAAGGTAATGAAAATAATTTTTCCCAAATCAATCGATGAATAGAATCCAGGTGAACACCCTTCAATCAATGGATTCAAGAATATTTAACTCATATAGGAAATGTATTGGAAGGAAATGTACTAGTGTACACTAAATAGTTTTTGGTAATACAAAGGTTGTGATAGATCATTAATCCAAGATAGAAGGACATTACATAAGTCCTCCAGATAAATACGGTGTGTGGTTAATTTTGAAAAACACCGATTACCAAGAAAAATATATTCAAAAGGGAAAAACGTAAGGAAATATAATTTCAAGGGGTTTTAAAAAAACACTATGGAAATATGAAATTTTCTTGATCTATTGAAATAAATTTTAAAGATATATATTTTTTGAATCTTAGAAAAAAGTAATTTTGTTTTTCAATACATGAAAATGTAGAGAGAGAATATCTATGAAAATGATGAACATATAATATTTATCTAATTTCCCATAAAATATTTAAAGGGTTCATCTTCAATATATTTTTAAAATGTAAAAGTTTAGTGTAACATTGAAATTTTATTTTCAAAAAAGGTTAAGTGAAAAATTTGGAAAACATTTACTTTTGAAAATAAACATTAATATTTATTCTATGAAAATACATAAGGATTTTTAAAATAAATTTGTGTTGTAAAATATTTTGAAAATCCATTTTTGGAAACACACATATTAAAAAATATATTTAACATTAATATGAAAAATATTTAAATAAAATTTGTAAAATCACAAAAAATAATCTGAATTTTTGTTCCCAAAATTTAAGGAGAACCTTTGTTGGAATGGAAAATATGGTCTTGAAAGAAAGTGTCAATTAATAGACATAGATTAAGTCTTGATAACATTATACTTTTTGGTTAGAGAATAATCAAGTAGGAAAATTTGAACCCAAAGAAAAACTTTCCCCATAATGGTAAATGAGAAAATCATGAAATATAAGGGATTCAATATAAAAAATGATAATATGGTTGTATATTCATCATTCAAAAATAAACATGGTGTATAATATATAAAGGACCTTAGGAATTCAAATTTGACACAAAGAAACAATGCAAATTGAGTAAAATATTTGTAAAATCACCTTGAAATACAAAAGAGTATTAAGTTGAGGTTAAAATATGATAACTAAATATAATTCATGATATTATTTATCCAATTCCAATTATACACTACATTTAATAGAATATAGGTGTATAAATAAAAATTTGTCCCAAAGAAGTTAATTTTGAGACTAAACACTTCAATATACTAAATTCATTATATTCATGCTATTAACTTCAAATATAATCAAAATAATTTTACTAGATAACATATTAGTAACCTTATTATTCTTTATTTTCATTAATTTTACCATTTATTATCAAAATATTACTATTTATTATTATTTTTGTAGCATATCTTTTCTTCAAAATTTAATTGTTGAGTTAATTTTTTATTTTTAGTGATAAAATATGATATGTTAATAATAAGTTAAATACATAGTATAACCATTATATATCCAAAACCCAAAAAAATATTATTATCTTATATTATTAATATTATTAAACTTCTCGTAGTCATCCAAGATAGGATATTTTATAATCCTTTACGTAGGTGGTTAAACCGACCCAAACATGACCACATATTAACCAAATGGATGAGTATGGTTATGGATGTGTTTCATTTAAAATGATATAATTATAAAATAAGAACAATTATATTATGATTATTTTTCATGTTGTTGAACTATATTTGAAATTTTTTGGCTGAAAAATGGGAAAATAGAAGAAAACAATGTTTCTTGAAGGTGGTAGTAGTCCACACACTCAATGGTTAAAATTCCTTTATTTTTATATATGGGTGAAAATGAATAAATAAGGTGTTTACTATTAATATAAAAATATGTCAGTATACTAATTACACCTTCTTAATCAATTTATTATGTTAGTAAAATATTTATAAGAGTATGATTAATAATAAATATGTAAGAAAGAGATAGTTTTTATAATAAGGGCTTGATAATTCCTTCAAATAATCCTTAGAAATGAAGTTATTATGATAAAATAGATTGATAATGGGATTTAGTAAGTGGTATTGGGTTATATTTGGGAAAAATATAATATTTTAATAGATTAATTTTAAGGTGACATGTAACTTTTCATTTGATTAAGTGGTCTCCTTTTACAAGAGAAGAAAATGGTACTTTAGAGAACACCCTTTAATTTAAAATGATATAATTACACAATTTAAAGGTCAGAGACTCAATAATTTTGAACTAATTTATTTTTAATTTATAAGGAGTCAAAAAATCCACCATAAGGTGTTTCAAAACATGTTTTAAACATGTTTTAAATCATTTGTTCTTAGGTGTTTTTTATTAACCTTATTTTATTTTAACCATTTAACTAGTTTAAATAATTAAGAAATTTATGTTTTACTAAAAAATATAAAATAAACAATATTTGAAAGTATTTTTTTGATGATAGTAAATTTTATATAAATTTAATCTAATTAAATTTCTATATAAAAGAAAATTAACTTTTACATTGAAACATATCATATACAAAAAACTATTTTTTCGTTGAAAAAAGATATTTTCATTATTTATTGTTATTATTCTTATATAGGGTTAATTAACAATTAAATGAGTGTTAAAATATTTTTATATACACATTAACAACATATTATATTCATTATTTAATATATTTTAACAAAATTTATTAGATAAAAATTATGCGCTGCTATTAATTTTTTTAAAAAGAAACATTTTCACCACTAAAATGGAAATTAGCAATAACCGTGGTAATCTAATATTTTTGTTTGAAAAAATTGTATTTATTGAAAAATATCAACATGATGATATGAAATATTATCACCATTTTATCAAGTTATTATTGTACATGTATGAAAATGGATTATAATTTTAGATCATTAACATGTAAAAACTGGTTTTCAGAAAAGTGTATTTCTAAGTATTAGGATAATATATAGGAATAAATGTTAATTTTTTTAGTATAATGGAATTATAAAGATTATTATTTTTTAAATAAGAGTTATATAAAATCAATATAAATCCAAATCTTAATTTACATATGGATATATTTACTAAAAGAAACAGACAAGAAAATAATTTTCATAGAGTGATACTTGATTTTCTAAAATGATATTCATGGAATTTATTAATTAAACATAGATTTATTAAATGATTTATTTTATTAGTAAACAATATATATATAAAAATATATAAAACACATCAATGTCTAATAAATCTAACAATAATATAAAAATCGGAATCGTTCACTATTCATGAAAAAAATGATTATCTTAGAATAATATCGAAATTTCATACTATGATAACGTTGATATAGTGAGTTAAAAAATGTAATTTATTTTAAAAATTAAAATAAATATTTTTTAAAAAAATTTAATATATAAATATAATTTCATCTTTCTAGAATAACACATTTCAACGTTAAATCCAATTAGTAATCTCCATATAGAGGTATGAAACGTTTAATTGATTTCTATCATAAGAATATTAATTTTTTTGTATGATTTGGAGGAGTTATCTGCTTTGGTTGTCCTTCCAGCACGACACATTTCATCACAGAGGGGGTGACACATCATCGTGGTGGATTTCGCTGTGGCATTTTCAGTTTGGGGGGGGTGATGAGACTTTCTGGCTTGTTCGTTCTTTGATTTTTGTTTCCTTTTGGGGTTTGGATACTTATTGGCAATATGGAATGTTCTTCTAAGATGTCTTTCATCTGTCTCTATAGTGGGTTCCTCCTTCTTCCCTTCAAAAGGAGTTTCTTTCTTATTCAATAAACGGGGGCTTTCCCCCTTTACCTTTTGAAAAAAATAACATTTTTTATTAATTACAATCATCCAATAAGATGTTGAATTTTTATATTGGTTTTTGTGTGCAAGTGAAGTGGTATAACAAAAAATATATTTTAAATGATTTAAAATTCTTGATCATTATACATTCAAGTCTTGAATTGGAAATTCATGATGGGAATTGATTGTGTACGAAGATAAAAAAGTATAATTTTTTCATTTTTCTGGTGAATTAATGAAATTTTTATATGATAACATTGATTATTACTAACAAAACATTAAAAATAGGACTCAACCTTGAAGAAAATGATTGTTCAGCCCTTGGTACATTTCATGTTCTTTGGTTGTGGAACAGGAATAGTTCAACTTCATCAGATTTATTTGTTCTTATTTGCTTTTTTGTACAAGTTTATATAGCTTTAAAGTATTTTTAATTTAATTATATTATATCTACTTCACTATTTTAATTTTAACCATCATTCATTTATTCTTTATTTTCCGGGTTGTGGTTTAATCATCATGGATGATCACCCAATGATTATTCTCTTAACCCCATAGCAGAGAGAACATTCGATTTGATGGGAGGAATATTAACAATTTCAAAGTTTCCATCACCCATAGGATGATTTTATACAATAGTATCATGTTTTTCCAAACAAATTATTTTATTCATCACTAATTAATTTAACAAAATCATTAGTTGATAATGAAATCCAACATGATGAAGATAATTAATTTATTATAATTGAATTGGAATAATCTTATTCTTTTAGAAAATCTGTTTATAACGTCATTTAGTTATTTGGATTCATCCAAAATGAGGAAATTACATATTAGGGTAATAATATTAATTTTGACCTAATCATTAGAAACTATACAAATTATTATAAAATTATTTTAACCCATTATTTTTCATGTGTTGTGGAATCAATTTATTAATGAAAATAACACGAGGAAACCAGTTCCCCTATCTTTTTCTTTTTATGGGATCAATATCATATTTTCTCTGTTATGGCCCTTTATAGTTTTTTTATTATGGAAAAATATAAATTTCCAATTTAGTTGAAATATGGGGGAATGAATTATTCCTTTTGGGTTTGAAAATTTTTGTTGTCTTGGTCAGGGAGAAAACGAATCTTTGAATCAACTTGATAGCAATTTCTTAGGTTAAAATATTTTATTATATCATTTATATTTAATGAATTTATTCATATTTTTTTCTTTTTATACTCTTTGTTATCTATTGTGGCGTTCCTGATGGATCATATGATACAAGGAGAAAATGCCCTACCACTTTCAGAGTATTATGTCTAGCAGTAAGAGTACACTAGATGGGGATAATATAATTTTCAAGGGTGATCAACTTAAAAATATGGATGTAATGTTTCATATTCTAATGAATATGGTGAATTATATCACTAATAGTTGAACAAATCATACTCCTTGTTTTAAAATATAGATATCGACTGTGTGAATCACTATGGTGGATCCTAATCTAAGTTGCTCCATTAGAGTGGACCTGAATTTCAAGTGTATCAAGAGATAGAATCACATGATAGATTAATGAAAATTATAATAAAAAATATCATAGTTTTAGTGAAAATGAATATTTTCAAATAGTCAAAAATTATATAATACAGATAAATGAAAAATAAACATTCTTCTATTATTACAAATTTAAATTATCCTTAAAATAATATATATATGCACTTTGACTTATGGAAGGAAGAGAGAATATAGTGTAATAATGTAAAAAATTTTAGTAATGGGGGGAGTATTTCATCATGAATATTTAGAGGGATACAATAAATAAGAGTACAATAATTTTGATAAAAACTCTAAAAAGGTGAACCTCTATATCATGTAGAATGAGAAATAGAACCTCAAGAATCTATTAAACATTAAATAGTTGATGATGAATAAAAAAAGATTCAGTACTATTTTTTCAAGTATCATATGAAAATAACATGATGGAGTATATTTATTGGATGATAGAGGAGAAAGTGGACTATCTGGACAAAGAAGTATAAGACATATAATTTAAGAATAATAACGTCTCTCAAGAGGAATATGATCAAACAAAATATATAGGGGAAAGATTGATGTTTAGGAAAATAATGTTTCAATTCATATATTATTTAGAATACTGCATCAAAATAAGAGAAAAGAATTTTTTGAGCAGGAGAACAAAAAAATATATCAAAATTTCAATTTTTCTATAATTTTAATCAATCCTTCCTCAAGATGTAACTCACCATATGTAGTAGTCAAATAGAACTAATATAGGTGAAATAATACCATCAAACTAAATGAGAATAATTTAATGTTAGTTTCAACCCCAAAGAATATTAATTTGTACAAAAAACCAAGTACATGAAAAAGAGGTAAAATGTAGAGCTATATAATATAACGAAGGGGTATCAAGTGGAAAATGATATTTTTTTCCCTCTAGGTAATAGTTTTATTTTATTATATTATTTTAATAACTATCTTCATGGTGGATTACTTTATCTTTTCGAGAATAATTATTTCAAATATATTACATTCACATGTTTGCTTTTGTTTTTTCATTTTCAAAGAAAGAAGATAATGATAATAAGAATCAGAAAAGAAGTCGAATAAAATTATTAATGATGTTAATTAGATAAAATTTTTGAATTATAATTTGATTACAATACTAAATGTATTATGGACTTAATTTTATGATTTATATCTAATTATATTTCTAGAGTGAAACATTGGTATTATAAACAGACTACAAATTACATTGGTATCTTTTCAAAACTATAAAGATACATATTAACATTTAAAATTATTGAGGAATTTTTTGATGAGACCATATCCTTGAGTCACTACTGAAAATTAATCCTACATATCCCATATAATCCATGGATAACATGTTAGGTGGAATTCTTTTTTCCATAATTTATTATCCTTTCATACCTCACTCTTTATATTTTTCATGATATTTAATTGAATGAGTGCGGGGTAGTAGTTGTTTATAGTGAAAATGGATGTTATTTTGAAAGTAAATATAGGGTGATTATGTGGGATTTGTTGTTAAAGATCATGATCAATCATAAATTTCATTTCATTTTTATCTCTATTTTTGATAAATAAATAAATATACAAAATGAAAATAAAATCAATTATTTCTATGGTTGTTGAAAAATAAAAATTACGAGACTAATTATATTAAAATAAAATGGGGTTATGAAGTTTATATGATACTTATACCAAGTACATACTAAAAAACACAATAAGATAAAATCTTCATTAATTAGGATTATATCCCTCATGAGACTTTAATTAAGCTTCATATAGAGTGGATGATGAAATTATACTATTGTGAGGATTGGTTTATTGATATTATCATTTCTGTATCATGTGTTATACTTAAGATTTTATCCTCCTATTTGATAGTTACATGATTTTTAACATCAATACCTACCTACCATCTAACTCATATTAATATTATTTATAAAGATAATATATCATTACAAACTGTGATATTTTTATTTATGGCGAGAAAAAAATAGTATTCAATGGAATCATATGGTTGGGAACATAAACTTAATGTATTATATAAAAATCAAATAAATTGTTACCACGAGTGTTGAGAGAGAAAGATTATGGTGTGTAAAATCACTAATGGAACATATGTTGACGAGATATTGAAATTTTCAAGTAAAAAATGGGAAAAATATTGAGTCAAAGCATATTGATGAATCATGATTTATGAATTCTTTATTTAGTTTGATTTATGGTTTTGGAATATACAGTTATAAATTTTTAATTTATCATAAAAATTATTTGAAAATTATTTTTTTGAGGCATAGTTCTTTTGTGTTTTAGTGTTGAGATATTGAACAAGGATGAGCATAGGTTTATGTTTGGTGTAATTTGATAAATTTAATTTGAATAAATATTATCATGGGATTTACTATTTGTTTCATTGAATTTAAATTGATTTAATACTAGATTCATTCCTGGTTTTCTTAGTGCCTTAGTTTTTATGGAAGGTCATGTACTTTAGGATTTAAAGAGGTTGTAAAAACTTATGGTTGTGGGTCATTAATAAATGGAGAAGGATTTGATCTGGAGTTATTTCAAACCATTAAGAAACACTAACTCATTAAATTGTGACATGAAGAATACAAAGGGATGCTTCAGAACATTACTCATGTCATGAACTAGGATCCTTAAGTTGTGAAAAAAGAGAAAATCTATAGAATCTGTAATAGAAGGAATTAAAAACATGAAATATAAATCAAACCATAAGATTTTATTTAGTTTAAAAGGAATTAACTTTTTAGCCACTAATAGATTTTGGATATGAATTTCTATTTCACTACATAAATTGACCACCAGAGAAGACACAAATACATTTTTCTTCTTATATTTTTAGGAATTAATTCTTATTTGATATAAGAACCATAACATGAATTTAATTAATTAAAATAGAGGATTATACCATGAATAAAATGATTATTTAACCATTGTCGAGGATATGTTTCTAGGGTTTTGAACAGGGAATCCTTCTTCATAGAAAAGTATTTATTTTTTGTATTACTATTTTCGAAATTTGGATGTATCTTAGAATGATTTTTATTTCAATTTTATTATATCATTTTTATTATTCACTTTCTCATTTTATTTATTATATTATCTATTCTATGGGTTTTGGTTTAATCATCATTGGTGATCACCTAATTATGATTGGATAATCCCCATAGGGGAAACCATATCTGGTTAAATGGGATGTGTACCAATATGTATAAATTTTCAATCACACAAAGGATAGTTTTATTCAATAGTATAATGATTTTACTATATGTTTTCTTAAATAACCATTTTTTCATTAAAAATATTTGTTCAATTGTTAATGAACACCAACATGATTGAGATAATTAATTATTGAAAATTAAATTAGATTAATATTTTTCTTTTTGGTATGTGATTTAGTTATTTTGATTCATCAAACCGTGGGTAATTTATATTTTAAGGAATTATTGCTAGAATTTTCTTAGTTTCTCCCAATTATATAAATTATTACACAAATATTTGTCATATTATTTTTCAAGTGGTGTGGAATCAATTATTTCTAGAAAACCACCATGGAAAAATACTTTCCTACCCTTATACCATTTTAATTTTCATATCATCATTATATTATAAATTCAATTAAAATTGGGAAAATCCAACAATTGGTTGAATGTTTCCACTATGTTTCCCTTCCCTTCACGTGATAAACCTCTTACTGTAATGAACTATTGTGTTATCAATGGAAATTCAATTCTTATAATTATGTCACATAATCACATGAAATCAAAACAAAATGAACTAAAAAGTACTATAAGACCTTTAATAATAATATTTTCACTTATATTATTTGATGTTAAAAAATATGACATACACAGTTGCAATCAGTAAGATGTTTTGAGCCAGATAAGGCAAACGTAATTTTTTGGTGAATAGAAACATACCATTATGAATAGTAACCTACACTTATGAATTATAATATGACCCTTAAGAGTAGTAAATCATCAAAAATAATAGTAAACTCGCCCTTGAATATATATATATATATATATAATTTAGGCATATTATAAGTTATCATATGACCATTGTAAAAGTGTTTGTATATTTGTAAGTCATAAATAAATAATTATAAATAATTAATTTATTTTAAAAATGTTATTTTCCTAACAGGTGTTCATAAATTAATAATTTTATTTCTTCTAGTTTTGAGATAATTTTATATGGCCTTAAATCAATTTATACAGCATTATAAAGTCAGTTATTGTTGGGAAATATATATTTTTGAAGTAAATTATGATTATAATTAAAAATTATATTAATCATATTTAGAAAATTATTTTTGAAAAATGGAATTTATTTTTGGATTCTACACTTCGAAAAATGCTTAGGGTGATTTTTTGGGAATTTTCTGAAATACATGAATTTTTGTTGAATTGTAAAATAGGATAAATTACGATAAATGATAAATACATGAATTATGATGTCATCAGATGATGTATGGATAATGTAAGGCCATCATCTCAAACTAAAATTCACAAATTACTATTTTTGGTCACAATATTCATTACTATTGTTTTTCTTATAGAGAAATAATAAAATAATGATTTAAATATTGTGAAAACCCTCCTCCCCTCCACTATAAAACCGCCCCTCCTTACCTCTTAACTTCACTTCCCTCAAGCCTTGTGCCTTCCATAAATTATGCCCAAATATCTTCCCAAGATCCTCCCCCACTTCCATAATCCCTTTTACTCATTAAAATACCAAATCCTCTCCCCTTAAAAGGCTCTCAAAAGAGATAAACTCAAGAGGTACATTCCTCTTTCTGATTCTTTTACTTTCTTTCATGTTCTTTTATTTTATTTTTTTCGGTCCTCACCTCCCTTAAAAAAAAGAAATGATAACACCAGTAATATACACCAACTATAATAATATTATTCTAATGGTATAGTTTATCATAATATCTCATTACCCCTCCTTTTATACTATAAATGAAAACACCATCCAGGATGTGTTGATTTATCACATTCAAGTACGACGAGTTTTAAATTTTCATTAACATATTAAATTCAGGTCATAAAGATATTTTTTTCTTGGAAACGAACTATTAAATATTTATTTTATCTTATTTATTGTTCTATAATCATTTTTCACACATGATGCAATCTAATAATACAAAACAAAATAATTGTGATAAAAATAGCCATGTCAATCCATGCATTTATCATTAATGTTTTATTTAATGATTCATATTCACTCCAAATAACCAAATTAATTTTAAAACCTTGTAAAATTCTAGATGTTCAATAATAAAATGTAACTTCAATTCTGGACAACCACTCTCATTATACATTTGTTTCCAAACATGAATATACTTGAACAAATCCTAAAAACAAAGGAAACAATCAAACTCAAACAATGAAATTGAACCTCATAACCAATCAAAATGTTTATGAATAAACTCAAAAATATTATAATAATTAATTTAAATGTAAAATAGGTTAATAAATTTTTAATTAATGAACCTAATTTTATTATTCAGGTCATTAAGATCAAGAAAATATCACTATCAGACTTAGGGTATTGGATCCTCTCTTTCTCACTTTTATTCAAGAATCTCTTCAATGATATTCCCTTTTATGTGTAATTAATAATTACGGGGTTTGATTTTTCACCTCAGTGTAATTCCCTCATGATTTATAAAAGATTATTAATCCCTTTCACTCTCCGTAATCCCTCCTATGTACACCTGATACCATGCCGATATTCCAAAATGGATTCAACCTGAACCTCCATTATTCCTTCGAGTGGCCTTATCTTAATTTTTCTAAAATAAAGTTATCTTGTATTTTTATATGAATCTTATAAATTATGTGTACATGTACCAAATTCATTTATCAATACCATTTCTTCATTCTCTTACGGGGATATACATTTTTTTATGTTATTCTATCCTCAATACTTCCCGATAAGCAAACCTGTTTTGAGGGAACTTTTCGAATTCTTACCAGACATCATGTGCACTTTTCATTTGTTTTAAGCCTCAATTGGCTTCATAAAATTAGTATTTTTTTGTTGTTAAAATTTTTTTGGTTCAGTTATTATTTAATATAAATAATTTTTCTCTTTTATATTTTAATGGCTCTATATTATTTTCCTTAAAACCCCACAAAAATATTTTAATTCTAAAAATTTATTAAATACGTTTCCTACATGTTGTCACTTATACATGGAATAAATTACCATGATACTAGCCTATTTTCCTATATGAATTTCCATGTATATTTTATTTCCTTTCTTTCTAGGACACTTTTCTGATACACCCATTTTTTTAGCTTTAAGACATGATTATGGTACCCAATTATTTCCATGGGTAACCCTTATTTTTATGTTAGATTGATTATGTATCATTATTTATCTGGAAAAAATATTCATAAGAAGTTAATATGGTTGGGCTTAGATAGTGCTCCAATTAATTGGGTAATTTTTAGTCTTATGAGATGTTATGTGTGACAGTCTTGGCGGTTAGGCTTGGATTGTGCTACCATGTGCGACGGTCTTGGCGGCTAGCTTTGGCTTGTGCTACCATGTGAAACGGTCTTATAGGTTTGCATTGAATCATGAAAAATTATTCATTCATGTTGCTTCAAAATTCTTATGACCCCATTTTTATATTATTACATCTTTATATGTTATGTTTACATATGTTACATGCCTCTTTATATCTTCATGGCATGCCTTCTATCCCATGTGCTAATGCTTTATTCTTATAGCTATTTCATTACTAGGATATTTAGCTCATCACTTTGTTCTTATGTTACCCAGGGTACCCTATACAGAATTATTAGCACAATGGAAGTTAAGATATCGATTTGAAGATTAAATAAAGTAATATTTTATTTTAGTTCAATGTTTTCAGTTTTATTTACCTAGTCTTCCAAGACACTGGTCTTTACGATCAACTGAATGTAATATACTGTATAATTATGCTTTAAAATCATGTAATGTTATATGTAAAAGCTTAGGGTTTCTATAGTTGTCATCATAGGATGGACATGTTTTTTTTTGGATATTATGAATAGTTCACTTTAGTAAGAGACTTACAGATGAGACTATGTATAAGAAAACACCCCTAAATTTTTCTAAGTATAGTGTAAGTGGTTCATCAAGAAAATACATCCCGATCCAGATACAAACTAGTATAGGTGGAACTGGAAGAGATTTACCAAGGGATAAAACCCGAAAATAGTTCTGTTAGATAGACTCAAACATGAACTGGTACAGGAAAATGGGCCTTGTTGTACTCTTGGTTTGACAGTCATGGGGGATATGATTTGGTAAATTTTTGAGCATAGTACAAACCATTTTTAAGGGAATGAGAAAACACACATAAGAATATATGTTATGAAATAGATCAAGGATGGACTATATTGAAACATTGATAATCACATGTTAGTAAATACTTATCCTTTACAAGTTTATCCTCTTATGTTAAATGTTTCATTTTAATGCTCAATACCTAAGAATTGAAGACTTCTAATTGTATGTTTTTTTCTTAGTTAATGGCTGGAAATTGAAGAACATATGCTAAAAATAAATGTGATAGGGAATGTGAATATTTCTCTAATGCTATCCCTGATATGATGGGAATGGGAGTTTAAAACTTCATGATAGTACTTGATCAGCTGGTCCATGTTATGACTAATAACTTGAAGCATGTAGAACACCCTCCTCATCCATAGAAAAAGAATGTTTCTGTTGAATCCTTCTTGTGGAAAAGACCTACCATGTTTAGTGGATCTTCTAATCCCCTCCTCACGGAATAATGGATTTACTCTATTGAAAATATATTCTCTGAACTATTGTGCTCAGAAGAAGAGAATGTTGTACTAGCGATCAATAATTTTGATGGGGAAGCTGATCAGTGATGGAAACTGATCAAGAATACGAATCCCCAGGATGAAATTGATTCCATGGATTGGGAGAAATTCCAGAGACTATTTTTCAATCAATATTTTCCACGAACCCTCTATCTCAAGATGGAAAGAGAGTTTCTCAGACTCAATAAGATAAAAGATGAGTCCATTAGGGCATATGAAACAAATTTTACAAGGAGTTCAGGTACGAATTTGGATTTTTCATGAACACTGTTATCAAGGTGGATGAATTATTTTAGAGAATAAATCCAAGTCTATAAAAAGAGTTGGTGATTTGATACATCGATACCGATGATGAGATTTTACGTTGTGCCATCAAGGATGAAATGGAGATCAAAAACTCTTAGTTGTTTCATGGGACCAACGAAAAGAGGAAAATTGATTATAATCTGAGTGTTTCTGAAAATAGATTTCATGATGGAAAGAACCCCGATCATCACACATGTAATAATTGTTGGGAGAATCATCATGGGAACTATCTAAAGGGAACCATGAATTGATTCACATGTTTAAATTTGGGACATATTTATAAAAACTACCGAAGAGATATAAAAAATCCCACTAATGTTGATGTCATGACCCGTCCCCCAGGGCCCATGACTTGAATACCCTAAGACAGCCTTCCATAGGCTAGGTGATGATGACTAGGACCAGAAATGCATATCCATTAATGGGAAGGTGTTTCCTTTATACCAGTACAAACACACAATCTATGAACACATCAAGAAGCTACCACAAAGTTAACTACTATAGTAAAAAGTGTTGTGAATTGAAGAGGGGAAGGAATACAAGACAACCTAGAAAGT
The DNA here is from genome assembly GCA_963277665.1 of Viscum album. Classification (NCBI taxonomy): domain Eukaryota; kingdom Viridiplantae; phylum Streptophyta; class Magnoliopsida; order Santalales; family Viscaceae; genus Viscum; species Viscum album. The sequence continues at coordinate 621,853,043 of OY728137.1, read as the reverse complement.
ACATGTACAACTGAAAATGAAAAAATAGCTCATGGAAAATCCACTGGGGATTCTACCTAAATGGTAGGTACAACTCACGATCAGTATCCCTACATCACGTTACATTAAATGGTCTAACTCTGATCACCGACTAGTCCTTTCTCCCTTAGCCTCGATCGAAGCTGTATGTCATCTGAACAAGACACAAAAAGGTGTGGGAGAATCCAATGAAGGGGTGAGTATAACAATACATAGTAGGGGCACCAAGACCCCAAAGTGTCTCCCAGAGTTCAACAAAATAAAAAAAAAAACAAAGCAAGACCTCAACCACAAATCACGGAGTAGTCAATAATTCTACTTAGGAATATTCTCATACATATACCTAAGTTATCAAGATATACTCATCTCAAACATGGGGGAATAATACCACAAAGGTAACACCATGAAGTTAAAAGTACCACACAGGTAATTCGACATAGATAACACCATGAAGGTGAAGGTTCCACACAGGTAACAACACTAAAATAACCCCAGGAAGGTGAAGGTACCACATTGGTAACAACACAATGGTAAAAGTACCACACATGTAACACCAAGAAGGTGAAGGTACAACATAGGTAACACCATGAAGATAACACAACAAAGTTGAAGGAACCATAAATGTAACACCATGATGGTAGAAGACTCAACTCACCCCAGGAATTAGGGAAGTATTGAAGTACTTATGATTAGTCGCGAAGCTAAATCGTCTTATTCTATCTAGAGGCACTTATGCTAAACATAAAAGGTCTAACTAACACGGGATTGATATGTAATAAACCCTAAAATTACCCACACAGGATCCAACCCACCCTTAGTCGATAGGTATTAACCCCCGCAATGACCCACACAAGATCTGACCCACACAGGATCAGTATGCGCTGACCCCCATAGGATCGATAAGCGCTAACCCACAAAGGATCCAACCCACATTGGATCAGCATGTGTTGAACCACACATGAATGTTGAGAAACAACTCACATAGGATCTTACCCACACGAGATCAGTGCTAACCCACATAGAATCAATCGGTACTAACCTCCATATGATCTATCTCGAACCTTCGCCTCACTGCCAGCCACTGGATTTACACTCATAGAATGATTGAGATAATTTCTCCCCAAGCCATTTTTTATACCTCAATCACTAAAAAGTTCCATGAAGAAGTATCCCAATGGGTCTCCATGTCGTACAGGTTGCAACGCAACAAACGACGCGTCAATCGGATGCCCAGTCTGTGATATATAAGCATTTTAGTTCCGAGGGCCCTGTTGGATTCAGGTTTGATCCAACCTGTCCACACTCAAAATTTCTACAAAACTCAAGTGGAGTATACCAAAAGGACTGCCTCGTCCTAAGGGTTTTGGTGCTGCAGACGGTTCCTCAAATGGACGCCCAGTCTGTTAGTTACACCCCTTTCCGTGAAACGGGGGTGATTGCACCTGGGTCCGAAATGGCTCGGTTAGGCCCGCTGGAATATGGCGAAGGGACCTCTTCTCAAAAGGGATATCAAAACCAGTTAAATCATGTCAAAGAGACACCTGGTTCATTATTTACAGGCATTTCTTTATTTGGGGACTGGTTTGGTCTGTGCCTGGTTCGACTCGGTCAGGTTGGCCCGACGCAACGGGTTTGGGGTCTACCTGACCCCACTCGGGTCTGAACCATTAAGGGTCGGTCCAGTTTACTAGTTTTGTCCGATCGAGGTCTTCCTGTTTTGGTCAGTGGGCCTGAGCCGTGGTTGACCCTACACGTCGGGTGGGGCTCGGCCCTCCCGCGTTGGCCAACTAGGATGCAGGTTCGGCCCGGCCCGCTGGTGGGTCCAGCCTGCTAGGCCTCGGGTCCTGCCCACCCACTAGGTGTGTCTGGTTCATTGGGAGGGTCCATCCAGGTACACCAGCAGGAGGATTGGTCTTCCCAATTGGCCTCGCTGGTGTGAGGCCGTTTCGGCCTGCCGATGGGGCGCTGTCCCAACGTGTAACGGTCCGACATTTAGGCCGACCGGGGGTCCACCAACCTAGCTTGGTGTGGGTCTTCACCACTGTCCACCTTCTGCAGCATGCTGGTCGTGGCTGTAGCTGCAAACAACACTTGTGGGAATCGCCCCTTGTCCCGCACGACCGGATCAGGCTGACCGCCTCCAGCCTCCGCAGCGTGCCGTCGCGTGCCGCCCTCCTTCACCTGTGGCCGGTTTTCATGGGTCTCCTCCATCCACCATTTCCTGCCACCGACATGTTGTGCCGGAGGTTCGGTGGGTTCATCTTCCCAACCATCATCTTCTCGTTGTCGTTGCCCAGAGGAAAATGTCCATGAAGAACTCAACATAAACAGAGTGGTGGGGGGTCTGAACCATTGTCTTCTGGCCTGCACCCTGCACATTAATATGATAATGAACGAAAGAAAGGAAAATACTAAAGATGAACATTAAGAAAACCCCCTACCGAGATAAGAAATCCACTAACGAAGACAGACGGAACCTCCTTTGTCATTTTCATGGGTTCACAATTAGGTTGTGCTCTTCACCGCTTGCTGAATCTGGCCTTATCTTCTAGGTGGTTATCATCATGGTACTTTTCCAGAGCTTCGTCGATTGGTGAAGTCATGCCAACACCACTCCCCAATCTCTATATAAATAGGAGAGGAGAAAGAGTGTGTCCCACATGAAGAATTAATGAGGTTCATTTAATCAATGAACCTCCCCAATTTCCAAAAATGTGGTTACGAGTAAATAAGAGTCAAGCCATTTAATGTCTTGACATGTTGTCCATCCTTCCATCAACACTCATCCCTTGGAGAAAAAGAAAAATAAATAAAATAACACAACATGTTGTTTTATTAATCTTTCAAAAGTCCACAAAATAATCATTTTCACCCAACCTATTGTGGTTGAAGTGAGGCCACCCATAATCAAATCCCAGTGCTACGAATTCCATGGTGCCCTTAGATTTCTAATCCAATCACCGATTCAAAATATAGAAGATGTCGCCACCATGTTTACTAAACACATCGTAAAAATGTTTGATGAATTATTAACATTCACCCTTGACCCACACCGGTCGAGGTTAGGATATGCCTCGGGGAAACACGTCCCAATGAACTCAACGGTACTCTCAGATTTTCAATTTTCAGTTACCGTTTAGAAGTTATATATTTTAACAATAAAATAATTGTTACTTAATTATTATATTTACAGCCAAAAACTAACTTCCATAGTCGGCCCGCGCCAGCCAATGTTAGGGTTAACCTAATGAAATAATACCCTGATGAGATCAATGGTGGTATCTAATTCTTAATCCGGGTCACCGTTCATGAGTTAAAATCACTAGAAAAATAAAATAACTTTATTTATTTATTTTATTTATGTTAATGCCATTTTTGGGTTTTCTCACTAGAGGCCTTCGCTGACTAAAATTAAGTCGCGCCTAGGTTAAACCCGCCATCCTGAACGCAATGGTTCCCTTTAATTTCTGATCTGAGCACCCTTTTAAGATTTAATCAACTTTCTTAGGAAAACCACTCATACATGCTATTTTAAAATTAACATTTTTTGACAGATCATTCTGGGCGCTCTAGGCCTTGGAATCACACGCTGTCAAATTTCGTGGTCTCTAAATAATTTCATATAATTAAAAAAATTACGTAAATTATGGGACATTTAATTCACCCCACCTTAGGGATTTACATTCAAAAAATCCAAAACAATGGAAAATCTAACAAATTAGGGTAGTGAGCATGAATATGAGTCTTCGACTCTAATGTGCTCTCCTGTAGGTTCCCGTTCTATAAAATAGTCACACTTGAGGGACCATCCATCCACAAAGGACTCTCTCCTGACGATCCTCTATCTCCCCCAAAAACTCTGTAAATGTCACCCCATCGTCAATGGCCCACTCAACCTAGTCGATAATGTGTGATGGATCATGCATGCATATCCTTACCTGTGACACATGGAAAACATTATGCACCTGGTGCATCTGTGGGGGAATATATATATGGTATTCCACCTCGCCCACTCTCCAAAGAATCTAGAATGGTATGATGATCCTTAGAGATAGATTGTCGCCCAGGCCAAACCTCCTCAATCCTCATCGGGCTGAGACCCATAGGAAGACATGGTATCCCACCTCAAACTCCAAGGTTCTTTGTCCCCTGTCGGCATAAGACATCTACCGGCATTGTGCAGTCTTAATTTCCTGACAAGTGAGGCATCATGATACAAACTTTTCCACTTCTTTCTTCATCTCTGGCCACCATTACTAACACTGGAGGTCCTGGTACATCTTCACCACTCCAGGATGTACTGTTAAAGGGGATGTATAGAACTCCCTCAACACTTCCTCCCGAAGCATCACTAGTACCATGGTGCATCCTCTAAAGATAATGACATGCTCCACACCTTCAAAAAATCCTACAAGATACCCTACTAAGACTATCTGAGCACGTTGGGCATCACAGTCAATGTCCCCAAGCTGTGCCTCAAAAACTCGCTAAAGAATTGTGGGAGTGACAGTCATAGACTAAAGGTAAGCTACTCCATATTTATCCATGAAGGATATCCACATCGTGACTAGCTGCTCTGATGCCTCACTCAGATGTTGTGGACCAGACCTCCTAATAGGTGTATCTTCTACCATGTTCCCCTTCCCATTACTATAGAATATCTCAACATTATAGTCCTAGAGGAACTCTAGCCATCATCACTGTAACACCCCGAGCTTCCACGATACGCTTCTCATTCATTAATGCAATAGCTTGCATTGTACGCAACTTCGAGTTCTAACACACCGCGACTAATCAAAGTAGCCATTATGAATAGTAATAACCACTTTTTAAAATTATAGAAATTTTATATTCGTAATATCGAAATTTCCCTAAGTTGAACTTTTTGTAATTTTCTGAGAACTTCTAATTTTTTTATGAATAGTGAAAAATACTTAAAACAACTTTTTTAATAAAAATAATTTATTGTGATAAATTATACTATTTAGTGGTTTTAAAGTATATTTAGAATATATTTTTACCATTTTATCCAATGGTGGTCATTATAATTAATTTAACATTGAAATTGGACATAAACAATTGTCAATCTTTTGATATAAATTGTTTCTTAAAAACACGCTATTTGTTATAACAGCGGGAATTAATTATAAAATTAATTAATTCAACTTATATGTTTGGAATTTTGTAAAATAGACTTCATTTTTGAATTCAGAATATCAATTATAGCTTAGGGTGAAATTTTGGCCTTATTCAGAAAAACATCAATTTTTGATGAATAATGAAACCACTAAGTGGTAGTTAAATAACTGATTTTTCGTTTAAATGAAATATTACAACTTCTGTGATTTGATTTTCAAAAATCCGATATACATGGTTGTCACTAAGAAGTAAAATGTGGTTCAATGAGATTAAAATAATTTTTTGGTGAATAGTAACTTTTAAGTTCTTAATCGCGATTAGAGGTAATTAGTGTAGTTTAAGGTACAAATAATGTTTTGATAATATGAGATGAGCATGACACTTATCCTATTCCTATTGGATGAGTCATGGCCGACCAAGAAAACCCATGGGTAAACTTGGGGACCCCATGGAGCCACTTTAGTTGGAAAATGACATTAATATATATTTATTTAATGTTAGAATTAAATTGACACAAACATGAGTTATTTTACTAAAACAGTTTTTAAGTGGGGTTACACAAGTACAAATTTGGACTAAAAATATTCATTAGAAAGATAAAAAGATTTCCTACATCATAGTATTTTTTTTATAATTTTTAGACATTAAATAAATTAAATTATTTATGACATCATTATGATGCAGCGATAACCTCATTATTTAACGATTTAAATAAAATGAGAAGATAATGCAAAATCCAAGGCTTAAACTTGTCCAAAGCCTATTGGATGAAGCGATATCGAAACCTTATCACCTTAGCCTCGAATTATATAAGTGTGGGACCTTTAGAATCAGAAATTCATTGATAAATAATGTAACATTTCAATCTTTCCAAAAGTGACCCTCCTATCCACTTATAAAAGGCCCCCACCTCTCCCACCTCATTTACACATTAAAGCCATTTGGCTCGGCCAACCTCTGCCCAAATAATCTCCCAACTTCCCCCTATTACTCTTAGAAGCCTTACATTGGGCAGAACTCTTCCCAAGGAAGCCTTTGGCTCAAATCAAAAAGCGTTACCTGATTTTGAGGTAATGTCTTCTCTAATGTTGTTTTGTTTTATTTTTATTATTCAACCCCCTAAAATCTTTTTATTCATTTTTTTTGTAACAACACCAGTATCCTCAATATACTAGGATGTTGTTATAAGAAGGATTCGAGCTACACTTACACACACCTACATCTAATGGTTGAAGAACATACAATTTCTGTGGATGGAGAATTTCTGCCTCACGAAACGATGATTGTTCAACACTCATATACCACCTTAAAAGGTGGCCATTAAGGTGTCACTATTTTTATATATGATATATAATATGTTTATGTTTTACTTATGCTTTTGTATTTCTCATTTATGGAATAATTTATGATTTCCATTATGGGTAAAACGCGATAATTTCATTTTAGGAAGTGCGGACTACCGCCCCCTCAAGGTGATTTGAATCGTTAATGCCATATGTGGGATGTATAAAGGATGGAGTAAATGGTATATATTATACTGGAATTATATTACACATTTATATCATTATGATTTCGTTCCATTAAATATGAAATTGAAATGAAAGTAGCGTTCATGCGTACGTACGGCTTACCGTCTCCATGAACGGTGCATTTCATTTCTTACCTCTAAATGTTATGTAATATTATAAATGAATGTATATACTGGATATATAAGATATATATGACATCTAAATCATGAATATAATTCTGGAGATAATGGATATTCTACCACATAAACAACTTGTAATTATAAGAAGTTTATTTTTGACTCAAGTACCAAAGATCGACAAAACGACCGTTATTAACTTAAATAATTAAATAATGTTCATAACATGGTAATAAGGGATATAAAAGGAATAATGAACATGAAAAAGGTTCTTAAGTAAATAGAAATTAACTCTAGTTTATTATTCAGGAGGTTAAAGAACGGTCGAGTCAGGACAAGACGCAAGGTAAGGGAACTTCTTAACCAAACTTCCATTCTTTGGGTTAATCTCCTACTTTCAAATTATGTCATGATATTATTATGTCCTATATTGTATTTGTACATTATTAATGTGTACTTATAGTTAATACACATTATAGATGTATTTTATTTAAAAAATGATCTTTTTAAGGACTTCGTCTCAATCCCCTTTCATTGAGGCATATTTGGTTTTATACAAAACATTCTTTTATACGGTGTATAAACCCCTTTGAATTTTACGTTTATTCAAAAGGAATCTTTTTTATACGAAGCATTTTACTAAACGACAAAAAGGGAATGTTTTTATTTCCGTACTTATGCGGCGACAATGACTTCTCCACCGCCGTGACCATTATTTGAGTTTCGGCTTCCTCTACAAGCCATCACTTTTTTAATGAAAAATAAATACAAAGTTTTAACTTTCTTTTATTTTGGTTTTGAAAATGGTTTTGAAAACGTTTTTATTATATCAATGAGTTGTATTGATATCTTGTGATTGAAATGTGGAAATGTTATGTTTTTTTATGCATGTTTTATGTGATACGATTATGTTATAGTTTATGATATGTTTAAACCTATTCATATGAGGAATGCATTGGACTTAATAAGTGACGGGTGGAGCCCGCTATAGCTCCTCGATGCATCGGCAGGTCTCATGAGACAAACTAGTGTCTTGGCACGAGGCCTTGACAAAATCTTATTTGTGGTCTTGGAACGAGGCCTTGACTACGTGGTTATGATAGTCTGGCATTACGCATTCCATCATTATGAAAGTGGTTATTGTTATTTCATGTGATTATTCGACCAGTAGAATATCCATGTGAAGAAGTGAATGGCATTATCTCATTTTACTTTTTCCATATTATGTTGATGTTAAAGTTTAAAAGGCTTTTGTTTTAGTTATACATTGCCTTAAATTTTTATGTTTATTTATGAAAGCTTCCGCAATATTGTTATCCTTACTGAACATCTGAGCTCACCCCTTTCAATGTTTTAATATTTTCCAGGATGTGAGGGAGTATTTTATGAATGACCTGCAGGGATAGTCTGAAGAGGATAGAAGTGTGGACTATGGAGACTATGTTATTATAGTGTTTCTCTTTGTGATGTAATGTAACATTTATGAATGTATCTAGTGTTTCCAAGGCTACTAAACTAATCGGTCTTTCGAGACTTGATATTTTGTGATCATGCCAATGTTACGAAGTAATGCACCGACTCTGGGTAGCTGGGGTCGGGGTGTTATAGTTGGTATCAGAGGCAGTTTAGTACTAACCTTGGAAGCTAGATTTAGATAAACTCTGATTAGAGCACATAGCCCAAAGATAGACTTTGAGGATTAGTATAGAAGAACTTCCTAGAATTTTGTTATTGTAGAGATTTTGTGAGTTTTCCGAGCAATAAATCCTTGTCTGGATACGAGCAGGTAGAGGCGGCTCTGGCATAGATGTACCTAGGGGTAAAACACGAAAACACCGCTTTGAGCTAGACTCGAACGGGAACTGGTGCATGACAACGGGCCTTGCTGTACTCTTGGTTACGACACTCCCGGGGGATATGCTTAGGATAATTCTCATTTTCTTTACAAACCACTATGAAGGGTTATGAGTATATACTTCCTCAAAGGAAACATTTATTTTTATGATTATGGATTATATCCATAAATAGGTCAATTTATGTAAAGTATTTTACAAATATGGAATTATGTATTTTATTTCATAAACTAATCTAGTTTATGTAATTGTTTAGAAATGGCGCCTAGTGGAAGAAATGGAAACCGTATCAATGCACGCACTCCATGTAGGGATTTCCCTCCTGCTCAAGATAATTATACTGGGGCTGGTGATGCAACTGGTTCCGATCAGCTAATCACCATACTGGGACAACTTACTCAGGTTATGAATAATAACCTTACTCGTATGGAGCACCCTGATCCGCAACGTGGAGGATCAATGCTAGACCGTTTCATGAGGCAACAACCACCAAACTTAAATGGGGGTACAAATCCGTTAGTAGCTGAGCAATGGATAAACTCCTTAGAGAAAATATTCCATGCCTTGGGGAGTAGCGAAAGGGAGAAGGTTGTCCTGGCAGTTTACCGCCTCACTGGAGATGCCAATCAGTGGTGGTCGCTGATTCAAAACACAAAGGAAGATGATGACGTATCGAATATGGAATGGAGGGAGTTCAAAGATCTGTTTTTAGAAAAATATTTTCCTCGTGACCATCGAGCAGATATGGAAAGGCAATTTCTGAGTTTGAGGCAGAAGGAGGATGAGAATGTCGCAAAGTATGAGGCTATCTTTACAAGGTTAGCGAGGCATGCTGCCGATTATATACGTAACCCAAGGAGTAAGATTGATCGTTTCTTTGATGGGTTAAAACCATTTCTCCGTCGAGCTTTAGTATCACAATCCTTCTCATCATACGAAGATATTGTCTTGTGTTCTATCAAGACAGAAAAGGAATTCTCTAAGTCTTATGAAAACAAAGTAAAGCAAGAGAAGAAGAGAACGGTGGAACAAGAGACAGATAAAGGGAAAAAGGGAAAGAAGGATTTCCCATTATGTGATAATTGTGGGAAGAATCACCCTGGTACTTGCCTAAAAGGAATGGGAGTTTGTTATAAATGTGGAAAAAAGGATCACTAGGATCGTGATTGCAAGGGAAAGAAAGAGGCAGTCAAAGTTGAATGCTACAATTGTAGGGAAACAGGGCATTATGAAAATGAATGTCCTAAGCGTCAGGGAAACTTACCTCAGAAAAGGCCAAGGGATCAAGGCCAATCTTATGCTGTGACTACAGTTGAAGTGGAATAATTAATGTATTGGTGCTTTTGGACTCATGGATTATATTCTGGTTATTAGAATAATGTGATATATATATAAGGATTGTACTGCAGTACTTGTTGATTTCAGTAAGGTTTTAATATGATTAAGGTAATCATATTTTTAGTATGTGACAATAAGAGAAACTTTTCTTTGTTTGGGGAATCTAATGTTACAATTGATTTTGGAATTTAGAGACCTTTTAGAGAAAGTCTGGATGGAGGTATTTTGGATAACTATTAAGGTTGGAATGGATTAAGTTGAACCATGGATAGTATTGTTTAAGGTTAAATAATTTCTGAAGATTATTTTTGGAATATTATAATACTATAGTTTTAGGAAAAGGACAACCTGCAGGGTGGGGCATAACTCGTCGCGTCGGACAAAGCTACAGGAATCGAACCCACAACCATAGTGTGACAAGCCTTTATTTCCTACCACTAGCCTACAGGAAGTCCCTGGTTGTTATAAAATAGATTTACTAATCTAAATGGTATGTGTTAACATTTTTAACCTTATACAATTAGGATAAATAGAATATTTTTGAGTTCCATTACCATTTGGAGTAAAAGTTGGTTTTGTGGTAAAAATTTATTAACGAATGAAAGTATACATAACAAGTATGTATATTCCCTTACGTTCTTAGTAAATCTCCTAAATAAATTCCTCAACATTATAAAAGGTAACTTAAAACAAAAATGTTGTCGGTTAACTTTTCCAAATGGGGATTCAATGACCGTTTAACCAATCACAAGTTTGTGATTTTCTTGTGGTTAAACTTTCTCCTAATCTTGTTTTCTATAACTCTCCATCAGACCTTGATGGAGAGTTTCTCCTCCATATCCATATTTTCATATAATCCTAGAATGGGCTTTATCGGGTGACCTTTGTACTTATTCTGCTTTCTTTTAATGTTATATATTTATTAACCTTGTTTCTGATGTGGGTGTTCCTCAAAGGTATTTTCTCTTTTCTTCTTTTATTTTCAAAGAAAAAAATTTCAAATTGCGAGGACGCAATTTATTGAAGAAGGGGAGAATGTAACACCCCGAGCTTCCACGATACGCTTCTCATTCAATAATGCAATAGCTTGCATTATACGCAACTTCGAGTTCTAACACACCGCGACTAATCAAAGTAGCTGTTATGAATAGTAATAACCACTTTTTAAAATTATAGAAATTTTATATTCGTAATATCGAAATTACCCTAAGTTGAATTTTTTGTAATTTTCTGAGAACTTCCAATTTTTTTTATGAATAGTGAAAAATACTTAAAAAAACTTTTTTAATAAAAATAATTTATTGTGATAAATTATACTGATTAGTGGTTTTAAAGTATATTTAGAATATATTTTTTCCATTTTATCCAATGGTGGTCATTAGAATTAATTTAACATTGAAATTGGACATAAACAATTGTCAATCTTTTGATATAAATTGTTTCTTAAAAAAACGCTATTTGTTGTAACAGCGGGAATTAATTATAAAATTAATTAATGAAACTTATATGTTTGGAATTTTTTAAAATAGACATCATTTTTGAATTTGGAATATCAATTATATCTTAGGGTGAAATTTTGGCCTTATTCTGAAAAACTTCAATTTTTGATGAATAGTGAAACCACTAAGTGGTAGTTAAATAACTGATTTTTCGTTTAAATAAAATATTACCACTTCTGTGATTTGATTTTCAAAAATCCGACATACATGGTTGTCATTAAGAAGTAAAATGTGGTTCAATGAGATTAAAATAATTTTTTGGTGAATAGTAACTTTTAAGTTCTTAATTGCGATTAGAGGTAATTAGTGTAGTTTAAGGTACAAATAATGTTTTGATAATATGAGATGAGCATGACACTTGTCCTATTCCTATTGGATGAGTCATGGCCGACCACGACAACCCATGGGTCAACTTGGGGACCCTATGGAGCCACTTTAGTTGGAAAATGACATTAATATATATTTATTTAATGTTAGAATTAAATTGACACAAACATGAGTTATTTTACGAAACCAGTTTTTAAGTGGGGTTACACAAGTCCAAATTTTGACTATAAATATTCATTAGAAAGCTAAAAGGATTTCCTACATCATAGTAGTTTTTTTATAATTTTTAGACATTAAATAAATTAAATTATTTATGACATCATTATGATGCAGCGATAACCTCATTATTTAACGATTTAAATAAAATGAGAAGATAATGCAAAATCCAAGGCTTACACTTGTCCAAAGCCTATTCGATGAGGAGATTTCGAAACCTCATCACCTTAGACTCTAATTATATAAGTGTGGGACCTTTATAATCCGAAAATCATTGAGAAATAATGTAACATTTCAATCTTTCCAAAAGTTCCCCTCCTCTCCACTTATAAAAGGGCCCCACCTCTCCCACCTCATTTACACTTTAAAGCCATTTGGCTCGGCCAACCTCTGCCCAAATACTCTCCCAACTTCCCCCTCTTACTCCTAGAATCCTTACATTGGGCAGAACTCTTCCCAAGGAAGCCTTTGGCTCAAATCAAAAAGAGTTACCCGATTTTGAGGTAATGTCTTCTCTAATGTAGTTTTGTTTTATTTTTATTCTCTAACCCCCTAAACTCTTTTTATTCATTTTTTGTAACAAAAACAGTATCCTCAATATACTAGGATGTTGTTATAAGAAGTATTCGAGCTACACTTACACACACCTACATCTAATGGTTAAAGAACATACGGTTTCTGTGGATGGTGAATTTCTGCCTCACGAAACGATGATTGTTCAACACTCATATAACACCATCAAAGGTGGCCATTAAGGTGTCACTATTTTTATATATGATATATAATATGTTTATGTTTTACTTATGCTTCTGTATTTCTCATTTATGGCATACTTTATGATTTCCATTATGGGTAAAACGCGATAATTTCATTTTAGGAAGTGCGGACTACCGCCCCCTCAAAGTGATTTGAATCGTTAATGCCATATGTGGGATGTATAAAGGATGGAGTAAATGGTATATATTATACTGGAATTATATTACACATTTATATCATTATGATTTCGTTCCATTAAATATGAAATTGAAATGAAAGTAGCGTTCATGCGTACGCACGGCTTACCGTCTCCATGAACGGTGCATTTCATTTCTTACCTCTAAATGTTATTTAATATTATAAATGAATGTATATACTGGATATATAAGATATATATGACATATAAATCATGAATACAATTCTGGAGATAATGGATATTCTACCACATAATCAACTTGTAATTATAAGAAGTTTATTTTTGACTCAAGTACCAAAGATCGACAAAACGACCGTTATTAACTTAAATAATTAAATAATGTTCATAACATGGTAATAAGGGATATAAAAGGAATAATGAACATGAAAAAGGTTCTTAAGTAAATAGAAATTAACTCTAGTTTATTATTCAGGAGGTTAAAGAATGGTCGAGTCAGGACAAGACGCAAGGTAAGGGAACTTCTTAACCCAACTTCCATTCTTTGGGTTAATCTCCTACTTTCAAATTATGTCATGATATTATTATGTCCTATATTGTATTGGTACATTATTTATGTGTACTTATAGGGAATACACATTATAGATGTACTTTATTTAAAAAATGATCTTTTTAAGGACTTCGTCTCAATCCCCTTTCATTGAGGCATATTTGGTTTTATACAAAACATTCTTTTATACGGTGTATATACCCCTTTGACTTTTATGTTTATTCAAAAGGAATCTTTTTTATACGAAGCGTTTTACTAAACAACAAAAAGGTAATGTTTTTATTTCCGTACTTATGCAGCGACAATGACTTCTCCACCGCCGTGACCATTATTTGAGTTTCGGCTTCCTCTACAAGCCATCACTTTATTAATGAAAAATAAATACAAAGTTTTAACTTTCTTTTATTTTGGTAATGAAAATGGTTTTGAAAACGTTTTTATTACATCAATGAGTTGTATTAATATCTTGTGATTAAAATGTGGAAATGTTATGTTTCCTTTATGCATGTTTTATGTGATACGATTATGTTATAGTTTATGATATGTTTAAACCTATTCATATGAGGAATGCATTGGACTTAATAAGTGACGGGTGGAGCCCTCTATAGCTCCTCGATGCATCGACAGGTCTCATGAGAAAAACTAGTGTCTTGGAACGAGGCCTTGACAAAATCTTATTTGTGTTCTTGGCACGAGGCCTTGACTACGTGGTTATGATAGTCTGGAATTATGAATTCCATCATTATGAAAGTGGTTATTGTTATTTCATGTGATTATTCGACCAGTAGAATATCCATGTGAAGAAGTGAATGGCATTATCTCATTTTACTTTTTCCATATTATGTTGATGTTAAAGTTTAAAAGGCTTTTGTTTTAGTTATACATTGCCTTAAATTTTTATGTTTATTTATGAAAGATTCCGCAATATTGTTATCCTTACTGAGCATCTGAGCTCACCCCTTTCAATGTTTTAATATTTTCCAGGATGTGAGGGAGTATTTTATGAATGACCTGCAGGGATAGTCTGAAGAGGATAGAAGTGTGTACTATGGAGACTATGTTATTATAGTTTTTCTCTTTGTGATGTAGTGTAACATTTATGAATGTATCTAGTGTTTCCAAGGCTACTAAACTAATCGGTATTTCAAGACTTGATCTTTTGTGATCATTCCAATGTTACGAAGTAAGGCACCGACTCTGGGTAGCTGGGGTCGGGGTGTTATAATCACTGTCGTAGGTTCTGGTCCTTATGTGGGAAGATATACCCCAGACTCATGTGATCAGAGTAAAAAGTAAATCGTTCACCCATAAAGTAGTGCCACTACATCTTCAGTCTAAAGACCACTGTTTCTAACTCAAGTTCATGGGTAGCATAGTTTCACTCATGTTATCTTAACTTGCATGAGACGTAGGTGATAACTTCCCACTCCTGCATCAGGAAACAACCTAGTTTGGTCCTTGACACATCGTAGTAGACTAATTACCCAATTCCCTCTTTTGTTAGTATAAATATGGGCACTTTTCCGTCTCTACCTATGCTCCTAAAAGCTCTGTTGACACTTCCCCGTCCATAAGAAAGGCTCCTCCGTCTTCTTCAAAGCTGACAAGGGTGCCTCTACCCTAGAGAAGTCAGGTACAAATCTATGGTAGTACCCAGACAAAGCAAAATTCCCTCTCCCATTAGGGAGGTAATGCTGGAAACATCTTTTGAAAAGATTTCCCCACACTCGGTCACTACTGTTGGGAACTGAACACTGAAAACTGCTACTACCACAAGGGTAAGGCTGGCGGACTCAAGAGTGATCGGATGCACCCTCCTATGCAAGAGTTTATTCTGTGATGTCTGGGTTTCCATTTTCACTATCCAAGGAAAACCTCAATCCAACTCTATAGATATACTAAATCCTTTTTTCCTAAAATATTCAATTTGAGTATGAAATGTGGATGTCTAGTTCATCTCCTAACTAACATTGTAAGGCCTCAACACCGCCGCAAAGAGGTTCCAACCGAAACACTCTCCTCAAGGGTCAGATCACACCCTTGTCATAAGTATGATTATAGAGTCTCCTCCCAAAGGTATCTCTAGATGTATGGGTCATGTAATCAGTTTAACCAGAAACTCTCGGTCATGAAAAATATTTGTGGAAGGAAGGAATTATTGGTACCTATATATATTACTATGGGAGCTTGTAGTAGACATAGAGTATACCTTGAATAATTCATGGAGCCCTTAGGTCACACTCCTTGACCGCTTGCAGCTACTCCCTTCCCCTATCCTCCATCTCCTTGAGCCTGGTGGGGACCACATTAGGGGGGGGGTGTTATAACCTAACGAAATGTATACCACCTCATGATGATGTCCTAGATCCACATCCACATCAGATTCCCCGCAGATTTATCTGTCCTTATCACTTCCTCTTCCTGAAATATTTTACACACCTAAGTCTCTAAGACAGGTGTCTGTTTTCTTATTTCCAACTATGAACATTCACTGATTGTATTTGCTCAGCCAATGAACATTCAACCACAAAGGTTCTCTCTATCACCCTAAGATAAGTAGGATTGCATATAGGAACAATGAATGCTCAGATGACCCTAAACACACCTCACTCGGAGGTCCGAACCCTGAAGCACTGGCCGTACTATATTCATGAAGTACCTGGGATGGTCGGTATGCCTCATTGAATACTCAGCTACTGACATGTCATCCTTCCAAAGCTGTAGAAGCTCTAGAGAACACTCACCCCTTAGATTTTTATGGAAAGAGACCCCCTTTTCTGAGGAAGGTTCTCAAGCTTGTCCATAGAAGAGTCACCTCTTTGAAATACAAGGGTAATCAAAACCCTTGAATCATCCTACTGAGCCACGTAAAAGGAACTCTACAAGGACCCTCATCTGATCGAACGATGCCCTGGCTAGATGGAAGCTTGACCACCTCCTTAAGATAGTCCTTAGCTGCCTGTGAGTCGGGCTCACCTAGAAACCTGAGGGGTATCGATGCTGAAACATGAGTAAGGAACTAAGCTGATATGTGTCCTCTACCAGTACCTCTGGATGTAACTATTGAGCAATGGGAAGTGATATAGCTAGAAAACTACCCAAAGGTACCATCATGGGGAACATTCTATATATTGAAGCTTCTTCACCCTGTGGACCATCCTCATGGTCACACATTGGAAAAGAATAGAAACTATGATCACCATCTGCTCTACTGGTGTCTCAAATAGGTGGAAAACTCTAGCCATAACCTTCAGCCAGTCCTCGGATACCTATAAATATGTTTCACCTCGAAACCATAGAGGCCTCAGCATCTAGAACTCGTGCAACATGCTCAATCAGCGTGCACAATCCATAGGTATGATCTGTTGGTGATCCACACATGGTCGCTCATGGGGAAGTCATCATATACTCTATCTGGAATCCATGATTGTTGTCTACAAAGTGGAATCCTAATAAAGAATAGGTGCACCACTATAATTATGTTATACATGGTGAGTTCGATCCAAATAAACCAAGGGAAAACATTTCCCAAACACACGCAATCATTGTTTTTGTGCACTGAGTCCGAAATCAGAATTTAGGGTCCAGGTGTATGGATACGTCAGCTACCTCACCAACATTGGACTCCCAAAACTAAAAACCAAACTCAAAACCCTTGACACTTGATAAATTGAAAAGATCAGAGTCCTAGTTCTTCGGTAGAACCGAATCCTCTGATACCACATTGTCACGACCCGTCCCCCACATCCCAAGCCGTGAAAACCCCAAGCCCGCATTCCATAGGCTAGGGGATAGTGACTAGCACTGGAATGTTGTATCCCTTAATGGGAATGAATTTCCTTTAAATCTGTATAATCACAAAATCCAAGAACACAATAAGAAGGAACCATGAAGTAAACTACGGTAGAAAAAAGTGTGCTAAAAGAAAAAGGGGTGGGGAAAAAAGCCCAACTAGAAAGTACAATTACAACTGGAAAAAGAAAATAGCTCATGGAACATTCATCGAGGATCCTACCTAAAGGGTAGGTATAACTCACGAGTAGTAGTCCTGCGTCACATCACGTCAAATGGTCCACCTCTGAGCATCATCCAGTACTGGCTCCCTCAGCCTCGATCAATGATGTATATCATCTGCACAAGACACAACAAGGTGCAGGAAAAGCCCCTTTTGGGGTGAGTATAAAAATACTTCGTAGGGACCACAAGACCCCCTAGGGTCTCCCAGAGTTCCAAAAAGAAAAAACCATAAAACAAGACATCAAAAATAAATCACGAAGCATTCAAAAATTCTAATTAGATATATTACCACACACATACCTATGTTATCAAGATATAATCGTCTCAAACATGAGGAAAGAATACCACAAAGGTAACACCATGAAGTTAAAAGTAACACACAGATAACACCATGAAGATAACACCATAAAGGTGAAGGTACCACACATGTAACAACACAAAGTTAACACCACGAATGTAATGAAACCACAAGGGTAACACCACGAAGGTAAAATTACCACACAGGTAACACCATAGAGATAACACCATGTTGGTGAAGGTACCATAAAGGTAACACCACGAAGATGAAGGTACCACAAATGTACCACCATGAAGGTAAAAGACTCAGCTCACACCAAGAATTTGTGAAGTATAGAAGTACTGATGATTAGCCACGAAGCTAGATCATCTTATTCTATCAAGAGGAACTACTACTAACCATACAGAGTCTGGCCCACATAGGATAGAAAGGTACTAACCCCTGAAATGACCCACATAGGATTTGACCTTCCCGTAGTCGATAGGTACTAACCCCCGCAATGACCCACATAGGATCTGACCCACACATGATCAGTATGTGCTGACCCACACTAGATCACTAAGCACTATCCCACATAGGATTTGACGCACATGGGATCAGTAAGTGCTGACCCACACAAGATTGCTGAGTGCTGAACCACACAGGATCTGACTCACACATGATCTGTGTTGACCCACATAGGGTTGCTCAGTACTAACCTCTGTATAATATGTATCCAACCTCCGCCTCACTGTCAGCCACTGAATTCCTGCTCATAGCATGTTTGGGAGAACTGAACCTCAAGCCATCAGTCATACCTCAACCTCCATGAAGATCCATGAAGAAGTATCCCAAAGTACTACCATGTTTTAAGGGTTCCAATGTGATGGATGATGTGTCAATCAGGAACCCGATATGTGACTTATAAGTGTTTTAGTTTCGAGGTCCCGGTTGGATTTGGGTTCGACCCAACCTGGCTTCACTAAAAATTTATCCAAAACAGAATTGGAATGTACCAAATGGAATACCTCATCCTAAGGGGTCTTTCCCTAAAGACTATTCATCAAACGAGTGCCCGGTCTTTTAGTTACATGACTTTCTGTGAAACAAGGGTGATCACACCTTGGTCCGGACCAGCTCGGTCGGGCCGGCTGAAATATGCCAAAGGGACCACTTCTCAAAAGGGATCCCAACACCACAGAAAGCGTGTTGAAAAAAACACATGGTTCGTTAGTTACGAGCTTATCTTTCTTTGGGGACCTGTTGGGTCTAGGCCCAGCCCGACTCGGTCAGGCCGACCTGACACAACGGGTCCTTGGGTCTACCTATACCTGCTCATGTATGAACAGATAAAATTCATCCTTGTTTACAGGGTCCGACTTGTCGGGGATAGACCGGTTCAGTTCTCGGGCCCAGGCTGCGGGAGGCCCGACCCATTGGGTGGGGCTCAACCCACCCGCGTTGGACCACTAGGTCACGGGTCCGGTCTGCCGGGTGGGTCCGGTCTGCTGGGCATGTTTATTCTACGGGGCAGGTCCGGTCAGCTGGGAGGGTCCAGCCTGCTCAGCCGGCCCACTCAGCCAGCCAGCATCCGACCCAGTCCTTTAGAAGGCGCCCTGGTCATCCCAACTGGCCCCACTATTGCGGGGCCATCTCGGCCAGCCGGTGGGTCCATGCACCATCATGTAACGGTCAGTCATTTTCTCTGATTGGGGTTCCTCAAACCCGGTGTGGCGTGGGGCCACGCCACTCTCAATTTTCCACGGACCTCTTGCAGCGGTTGTAGCTGTTAGGGGTGCCTACGGGTGCCGCCCCTTGTCCTGCCCGGGCGGCTTTGGC
This sequence comes from Viscum album, assembly GCA_963277665.1. Taxonomy (NCBI): domain Eukaryota; kingdom Viridiplantae; phylum Streptophyta; class Magnoliopsida; order Santalales; family Viscaceae; genus Viscum; species Viscum album. Next base: position 621,833,415 of record OY728137.1, on the reverse strand, counting down.
CTTCCGCCTCCAGCCTCTGTGGCGCGTCGTCATACACTGCCCTCCCCACCTACAACCAATTTCCACAAATCTCCTCCAGGCACTGCTGAACACCATCGACTTGGCATGCTGGCGGTTCGGCGGTTTCTTCCGTGATGTCGTCATCTTCTCACTTTCGTCGCCCTGAGGAAAACATCCTCGAAGAACATAACTTAAATGGAGAGACGGGGGGTCTAGGCCTTGTTCAATTGGCCCACACCTTCTGAATTAATATGATAACGAATGAAATCGAGGAAATGATCAATGGTGAAGTTATAAGAAACCCCATACCTGGATAATACATCTTCTAACGACGATCGACAGAACATCCTTTCTCATTGTCGTGGGTTCGCAATTCGGTGGCGGTCATCACAGCTCACTGAATCTAGCCTCATCCTTCAGGTGGTTAGAACCATGGTACTTTTCCAGAGCTTTTTTTCATCATGAATCTATGCCAACATCCCTACCCGAGCTCCATATAAATAGGAGAGGAGAAAGAGTGTGTCCTGCATGAAGAATTAATGAGGTTCATTTATTTAATTAACCTCCCCAATTTCCAATGGTGCAGTTACAAGTCAATAAGATTCAATCCATTTAATGGATTAAAATGTAGTTAGTATCACCATCACGATTCTTCTGTTGGAGAAAAGAAAAAGCAATAAAATAACATAACATGTTATTTTAATAATCTTTGAAAAGTCATCAAAATTACCCTTTTCACCTAACCTACTACGGTTGAAGTGAAGCTTCCCTTAAGATAATCTTGGCACTGCGAATAAATGTTGCCCTCAATTTTTTAATTCGAGCACCTGTTCAAAAGATAGAAAATTACACCCACACATTTACTAAACGTACCAATTTTTTTTTGATAAATTATTAACATTAACCATCGACCCGCACCGGTCGAGGTTAGGCTCTACCTGAGGGAAACATGTCTCAACAATCTCAACAGTACTCTCAGATTTTAAATCCATGTTATCGTTAGAAGTTATGGAATTTAACAAAAAACTAATTGTTACTTAATTATTATATTTACTATAAAAAACTAACTTCCATAGTTGGCCAGCACCGACCTATGTGAGGGTTCACCTTAGGAAAGAATACCCTCATGAGTTCAGCGATGGTCTCAGATTTTTAATCTGAATCACCGTTCGTTAGTTATAAGCATTTGAAAAATAAAACATCTTTATTTAATTAATTTATTTACGGTTATTCCATTTTCGGGTTTTCTCACTAGATTCTTATGCCGACTAAACATAAGTCGCACATAAGGTAAACCCACCATCCTGAACGCAATGGTGCTGTTATATTTCTGATCTAAGGACCCATTTAAGAGTTATTACCCTTTTCAGGAAAACCACTCATGCATGCTATTTTAAACATAACATTTTTCGACGGTTCATTCTGGGGACTCTGGGCCTCGAAATCACGCGTCGTCAGATATTGTGTTCTCAAAATAATTCCATATAATTGAAAACAATTATACAGAAATTCTGGGACATTATAGATGATGATGAAATAATGTTTCGGATCAACACTCAGCATAGATTGTATTGTTACGGTTTCAAGGAGCATGTGCATTATGCGAACAATTTTCCTAATACGAGGCTGGTTGGAGGCAATTAACTACAGCCTCTAAGGCACCAAGAAAATGACTAATTCTATCACTAATGCTGAGGTGGAGCTAGAAAATGGTTCGGTGATAGGTACACTAGTTATTCATTCATGAATAGTTAAAATACTATTTGATTCTGGTTCTACACATTCATTTATATCTTTCATGTTTAATAGAACTATTTAACCACCACATCAAAATTTGGAGGATAAGTTATCTCTGAGAATGGATAATAAGGAAATTATCACCTCCCTAGTTTATTATTCCTCCCTATTTAATGTTTGTGGATTGATCATCCTAGAAAATCTCATCATACATTCTTTAGTGGAGTTTGATTTTATCCTATGAATGGATTTGATATCTTTATACAAAGCCGACATCAGCTATCAGGAAAGAGAGATCAATCTTTACATCCTAAAGCATCATCCGGTTTTTTACAGCTTCAAGGAGGAAGATGAATATCCTTTAGAACAATAGTATCAAGTGTGGATATTAATTCCTTATGAGAAATAATTTCGTGTTCAAATGATTGAGATAAAGGAGAGAATCATGGTGGAAGACATGCCCATAATGAGGGATTAAATTAATGTATTCCTTAAAGTGTTGTATGGTATTCCTCTTGATTGAGAGGTTGAGTTCTCAATTGGAATTATTGCAATATCTCTACTTATATCTAATACACCTTATAGAATTCTACTATAGAGCGGGAGGAGCTAAAGTAGTAGTTACAAGAGAATTTGGAGAAGGGTTTTATACTCTATAGTGCTTCACCATGGGGTGCACCAGTCCTCTTCATTAAGAAGAATGGTGTATTAATGAACCTCTGCATTTATTATTATGATCTCCAAAAAATCAGGATACAGAACAAGTATCCCCTACCACATATAGATGAATTGTTCGATCATATTCATGGGGCCGATTATTTCTCTAAGATGGACCTTCTGTCAGGATATAACCAATTAAAGGTGAGGAAGGAAAATATTCCCAAGACTGCCTTTTTAATGAGGTATGGACAATATGAGTTCAAAGTGATGCACTTAAGACTCAATAATTCTCCAGTAATTTTCATGGAATTAATGAATATATTCTTCATAGATTACCTCGAAAAATTATTGGTAGTGTTTACTGATGATATTCTTATATACTCCAAGAGCAAGGAGGAACATGAGGATAATTTGAATACTCTGTTATAGAATTTTCAAAGTGAAAAGCTATATGCAAAGTACAGTAAATGTGAGTTCTGGGTGGAGGAAATATAATTCATTGGAAATCCTATCACTGATAAAGGGATATCTGTGGACCCTTCTAAGAAAAAGGTGATTGAAGAGTGGCCCTAGACAACCTCTGTAACAGAGATCTGTAGCTTCCTTAGTATAGCTGGGTATTATAAATGATTTTTGAAGAACTTATCATGCTTTTCAAACTCAATGAAAAAATTGACATGTAAGGGAGTACTGTTTTTACAGAATCAAGAATGAGAAGACTACTTTATGGAGTTGAAAAAGATGCTAATCACTATGACAGTACTGACACTCCCAGCAAATGGAGAACGCATTGTGGTGTAAAATGATGCTTCAACAAAGGGATTAGGCTGTGTGATGATGAAAAATGATAATGTAATATCCTAATTTTCAAGATAACTCAAAATTGATGTGTAAAACTATCCTACGCATGATCTGGAGTTAGAGGCTATGGTCTTTGTGTTAAAAATATGGTGACATTATCTCTATGGGGAGAAGTGTGAGATATATATTGATCACAAGAGTCTCAAATATATATTCACACAAAAATATATCAATATGTTCTTGTGATGATGTATGGTGATCATCAAGGATTATTACTGACCAATCCACTACCATCCTCATAAGGCAAATAAGGCGGAAGATGCTCAAAGTAGAAAGAATCATGCATCTTTTTCAATGATGATAAATGAAAAGGATATGATCTTATTATATTTTTAGATGACGGATATGGGGATAATTAAGGGAGGAAAATCATAAATCCTTTCTCAAATGATCAATAATCCATCTCTCATGGAGATAATAAAGTATGCTTAATGAAAAGATGTGGAAATTCCGAAAAGGGTGGAAGCCATTAAAAATGGAAAATCCTATGTGTTCATGGTTGATGAGGCAGGAGATTCATGATTTCGGTCCCGATGATGTATACCATCATATATAGAGATAAAAATGAGATTTTGAATGATGCCCATAATGAAACCTTCTCTCTTCACCCAGGGAGCATAAAGATGTATCGAGATCTCTAAGAGAAGTTTTGGTGTGAAAATATGAAGAAGTAGATTGATGAGTATACATCAAAGTTCATGGTTTGACAACAAGTGAAAGATGAATGGCAGAAGTCTAAGGGGATAATAAAACCACTACCCATACCCACATTGAAGTGGGAGAACATCCCAATGGACTTTTTTTTACAAGAATGACAAAGACATCTAGAGGAAACAATGGTATGTGGGTCACTATGGATCGTCTTAGAAGGACATTTCACTTTATAGAGATTTAAGAGGACTTCACATTGGATCAAGTGGAATGGATATATATAAAAATGTGGTAAGGATGCATGTAGTATGAATATATACTGTTTTTGAGAGATATTTGAGATGAACCTCTATGATTTGGAAGAGTATCCAACATGCTCTATGCACTGAACTGAACATCCGTATGGCCTATAATCCTCAAAGTGATGGCCAATCTGAGCAAACTATTCAAAAACTGGAAGATAATGCGAGAGTATGTTCTATATAATTCAAAGGAGGATGGGACCAACATCTTCCACTAGTTGAATTCTCCTACAATAGTAGTTTCTACTTGAGCATCCAAGTGGCACCATACGATGCCCATTATTGAAAAAGGTAAAGAACACCAATGTGTTCGGTTGAAGTCGGTGAGCGCAAGCTTCTAGGACTTAAAATTGATGAAGAAATGGGGGAGAAGGTGAGAACTATTTTGCATCACATCAAGGCAGCCCAAAGCCAACAAAAAAGTTATGTAGACAATTGTCGATGAGTCCATGAGTTCAAATTTGGAGACAAGGTATTTCTCTATGTATCTCTATTGAAGAAGGTGATGAGAATTGGAATAAAAGTAAATCTAAGTCCTAGGTACATAGATTTCTTCAAGATTATTGATCGTGTTGGGGTTATAGACTATCGAATGGAACTTCCCACTATCGTGTCTAAAGTACACGATGTCTTTCATGTATCTCTCTTACAAATGTACATACGATACCCTTCACATATACCCTATTCATAGGTGGTACAGTTGGAGAATGATATTTCTAATAAGGAGCATACAGTGAAGATCTGGGATCATAGAGATAATGTTTTTCATAACAAGACTACCCATATGGTCGAAGAACTATGGAAGAACCATACGTACTAAGAGGAAACATGGGAATTAGAGGAGGCAATGAAGGAAATGTACCCACACATCTTTATGTCATAGAATGTAAAACAAAATTTTGTGGGTGAAATTTCATAAGGGGGGAATAATGTAACAACCTAATTTTTTATCAATGGAAATTACATTCTAATTAATATTTCAAATAGTCGTATGAAATCAAAACAAAATGAACTACTAATACAATGAGGCCTTTAATCATAATATTTTCACTTTTTTGATTTGAATATCGATAATCTGAGACACACAGTTGCAATCATAAAGATGATTGGATTCCGATAGGACAAACTTAATTTTTTGGTGAATAGTAACCTACCCATATGAATAGTAAAATTCCCTTATAAATATTAATATGAACCTTAGGAAGAGTAAATATTTTAATATAATAGTAACCTCACCCATGAATATATAAATAAAATTTATGTATCTTATATGTGATAATATGACCATAGTAAAAGTATTGGTATTTTTATAGGGAAAAAATAATTAAATATAATAAATTAATTAACTTATAATATAATTTATCTTGATAAAAATTGTTCAAAAACTAATTATTTTATGTCTTCTGGTTTTGAGATAATTTTATAAGTGCTTATGTAAATTTTTAAAGAATTATAAAGTCAGATATAGATTCAAAATCTGTATTTTTCAAATAAATCATTATTTTGATTTAAAATTAAATTAACCATATATAGAATATTATTTTTGACAATTGGATTTCATTGTTTTATTCTACATGTTGAAACATGGTTAGGATGAATTTTTGGTATTTTTCTGAAATACATGAATTTTTGGTGAATAGTAAAATACGATAATTTATGATAAATGCTAAATGCATGAATTATGATGGAATCAGCTGATACATGGATATTTTAAGGCAATTATGTCAAAATCAAATTCACATATTTATATTTTTGGTTACAATAATAATAACTACTTCGTGTTTTATGGATAAATAATAAACTATTGATTAAAATATTAAGAAAACCCTCCTCCCATCCACTATAAAAACCACCCCTCCTTACCTCTTAAATTCACTCCCTTCAAGACATGTTTCAACCCTAAATTATGCCCAAATATATCCCCAACATCCTCCCCCATGGATAACAACCCTTTCTCTCCTCAAAAGGAAAAATCATCTTCCCTTTAGAGGCTCTCAAAGGAGATACCCTGAAGAGGTAAATTCCTCTTTCCGATTTATTTATTTTCTTTCAAGTTATTTTCTTTTAATTTTTATTTCCTCAACTCCATTCACCCAAATAGTATGATAACTCTTGTTAAAAACATGTAATATAATTATATTATGATAATGGGATAGTTTATCATAATCTCTCTTTACCCCTCATTTTATACTATAAGTGAGAACGCCGATTAAGATGTGTTGATTTATAACATTCAAGGATGGCAGGTTTTCAATTTTCGTTATCATATTAAATTATGCTCATAAAACCGTTATAATGGTTGAACCAGACTAATAAATATTTATTTTATCTTATGTTTTGTTCTAGAATCCTTTTTCACTCATGATGTAAAATAACAATCCAAAAACAAATTAATTGTGACCAAAATCGCCATGTTAATCCAAGGGTTTATCAGTAATGTTTTATATAATGATTCAACTTCACTCCAAATAACAGAATAAATTTTAAAACCATTTAACCTTCTAGATGTTCAATAAAAATATATAACTTCAATTCTAGACAACCACTCTCATCATACATGTGTATCTAAACATGAATATAAGTGAACTGATCATTAAAACCAAGGAAACAAATGGACCCGAAAAATGAAATAGAACCTCATAACCAATCAAAAAGGTTATTAATGAACTAAAAAAGGTTATAATAAATCATTTAAATGTAAAATAGGTTCTGTAATTATTATTTAATTATCATAATTTTATTATTTAGGTTATTAATATCAAGACGATATCACCATCGAACTTAAGGTATGTGATCCTCTCTTTCCCACACTTATTCAAGAATATTCTCTATGTTATGCCCTTTTACGTAGAATTCCTAATGATGGGATATTATTTCACACCTCCTACATAATTCCCTCATGATTTATAAATGATTAGAAATATTTTTATCTATTAGTAATCCCTTATATGTACACCTGATACCTTTCCGATATTCTGTAAGGGATTTTACCCGAACCTCCTTTGTTCCTTCTAGTTGCCTTATCTTATATTTAACAGAATAATGTTAACATATATTTTTTATGTGAATATTATAAATTATATGTACATTTACCAAATTAATTTTTTAATAACCTTTCATCATTTTTTTTGGTATATACAGATTTTTTAGGGATTCCATACTCAATACTTCCTGATAAGCAAACCTGTTTTGAGGGAACTTCCTGAATTCTTACACGATTTCATGTACAGTATATATTCTGTTTTAATACACTATTGTATTTATAAATTATGCATTTTTTATTATTAAAAACTTCTTGTTTTACTTATGGTTTTACATAAAGTATTTTTCCCTTTTCTTTTTTAAAGGCTCTATATTATTTACCCTAAAACTGCCAAAAAAAAATTAATGTTAAAATTTCATAAATAATTTTCATACATGTTTTCACTTATACATGACATCACAAACTATGATACCGGCCTATTTTACCTTTGAAGTTCCCTATATATTTTAGTTCCTTTCTTTTATGGACAATTTTATGATACACCCATTTGTAATGAATTATGGCATGATTATGATACCTAATTCTATCCATCGGTAACCCTTATGTTTATGTAAGATTGATTATATATGATTATTTATGTGAGAAACATATTCCTAAAAATTTAAGATGGGTGCACCCAGATAGAACTCCAATTCATTGGGTAATGTTGAGTCTCAGGATATGTTATGTGTGAAGGTCTTGGCCGTTATTCTTGGATTGTGATACCATGTGTGATGGTCTTGGCATTTAGCCTTGGAAGGTGCTTCTATGTGCAAAGGTCTTGGAGGTTAACCTTCAATCGTGATAAAGTCATGTTTTTTGTTTCTTACATAGTAGTTAGACTGCATGTTTATATGATTAAATTTTCATATGTTATGATTACCTATTTTATGTGCCTTTTTAAATCATCATGTCAGTCCTTCTATCCCATGTGCTAATGGGTTATTCTCTTATTGGGCTATTTAGATCACCCCTTTGTGTATTTGTTCCCCAGTGTACCCTGTGCAGATGTTTGAGCACAAGGGATGTTAGGAGCTCAATTTTTTGATAAAATAAAGAAATGTTTTGTTTTATTTCCTTGTTTTAAGTTTTATGTATGTAGTCTTCTAAGAAACTAGATTTTATGGTAATTGTCTTATAATATAATATATAATTATGATTAAAAGCATGTAATGTTATACATAAAATTATAGGGTCTTTATACTGATTTATAGTATTATATGTCTTTGTAGTTAGTGTGTTTTGTGAAAAATATAAATGTTTAGAATTTTACCAACCTATAGGAAATAATGTCGACATTTGGGCATTCCATTTAGTTGTTTTTGGAAAAAATATTAACCAATTATTATTTAAAATAATTTAAAAATCGTTGGTATAGGAGAAAATCTTATGTTGTGGTAATGAAATGAGTGCAGTTATCCTAAAAAAAATATCCCTGTTTGGATACTAGAATGTTTATGTGGATGTGGAATTTATGGATCTTGGAGTAATAAGTCTCAAAGGAAAATTTTGGGAATTGAATCAATTTCCACTTATGATGGATGATTGTGCCTATTACTGCACACATATTATTTATTTTTCAATGGTTGTTGGGGTCAACATGTTCATATTTTTTAATTTACTTATCACAATAACTTCTAATAAAGAATTCATGTTGATCACTATGAATCCATTTAGGGGAAGAAGTGTATAAATCCAAGGAAATTGGTTGAAGTTAGAGAAATAAATCTTTTTGGACCTATTAAAATTGAGGAAATGATAGCGAATGATATATCAATTTAACAACACGTCAAGGAATATCAGAGTCCATAAAAGACTTATGATGATAATTGTTAGTTAGATATGGAATTATAAGTTAGTAAAAAATTATTATTATAAATTTATAAATTGAAAATTATTTTCATATTTGAAAAGAATAAGAATATTATCCCTAGTTATATTTTTCCCTCCAATATTTTTAATTGAGTACAAACTACACCTTACAATTTTCCACATCCATCGAACATCTCATATGTTTGTGATGTGTTACATGTATCACGTTTGAGGAAGTAAAAACATCATACATCACATGGAATAAACCCAGAGTTTGTACCACTACAACATGATATTTCTTATGAATAACATCAAGTACAAATCTTGGATTATATTTATAAATATCTATGAAATAGGACTACTCACATGGTTAATATTCTCTAGAGGACTCAAAAATTCAAGGAAGCTACATGAAAACCTACGAATGTGATAATGTAAAGATATTATCATGTAATTGTATCATAGAAATATAATTTTAAGATAGAAATCCATTTTAATTTTTATATAATCTAACACACCAATATTTTATATTTGATTCCTTCAAAATAAACATGAGTTTTAATGTTTACTTTACATGAAACCATGAGTCAAAACGAATAGTGATATAATAGGTCTTTATAACCTCTTAATTGGATTGGTAGATATTAATAATATTATCCATATTATGAAATATATTAATAATGTTTTATTGTGATAATAATTTATGAAAAATAACTCAATATTAATAAAATCATTTAATGATAAAAGACCCATTTTATCAAGAAATGTATTTTTCTACATTTTATTTATTTTTATATAAATAAAGTATAGTGATCAAAGTTGAAAATTTATTTAAATGAAATAAATTTATAATTAATATGAATAAATTAATTATCATCCATATGTTATATAATTAATGATTTCAAATTATAATAATATGATATAAAGTAAAAATTGTTATTTTTCAAGAAACTATGTTATTTCATCAATGTTTTTTATAACAATAAATTAAATAAACCATTATTTATTAATTTATTTAATAAAATTTATATATTATAGATTCAAAAAAATATTTTTACAATAATTTGATAGGTTTTACTACGAAATGAATGAATATAAATTAAGTTTTCTGGTTAAAAATCATTTTTATAAAAACTAGTTTTTATTGCATTTTCCACGATTATTTTAAAATTAATTTATACATATTTTATAATTTTTTGATAAAATGGATTTACTATTTTTAATAATAATTTAGAAAATTTTAAATGTTTCAACTTTTATTTTTTTTCAAAATGAATAGTGATAAGAATTAAATTTTGTGACATCGGTTAAAGTTAAAACTTTGTTTATTTGGGGTTAAACTAGTAAATAAAGATCAAAATGCCACATAAACATATAATATTCTTATTTTTTAAAATAATTTAAAATAATATTTTATTATCATATAGTAAATTTCTATTTAGTTTTAATTTCAAATTAATTGACCTTAAATTATTTTAATCCTTTATGTAATTCGATGTGGGTCATCTCCCTAACTTATAAAAATACACTTCATCACCTACTTCAATCATACATTGTTAGCCTTATTTGAAAAAATACAGTATGAAAACACTTAAAATATTACTTATAATCATCTTAGATCCAATTTTATTCTCATAAGGCAAATATTTCAATGACTAATGTGTATGTTAAAGAAGGTCCCTAAAAGAAGAGGTATAAATCTTAATCGGGCGCTTTCAATTTTATATCTACATCCACATTATCTAAGACTCCTTTTTAAATCATAAAATGTTGAATAAAATATCATAAATATATTTATAAGTTATTATAAATATGTTAAAATAATCTTCTACCTCTATTCCATCAAATCATAAATGATGAAATTGCTTGTGCGTATGCGTGGACTACATCCTCGATGTAGAGATACGATTCATTTTCCATAAAAAACTCTCCATAGTGGAAATAATGACGAATTTAATTAATATATATGATATTTATTATGTAAATATGATTTTTTACCTCAAAATACAATTTATTATTATTTCCTTTTTTTCATAGAAAATGAAAATAGTGTTCATGCGTACGTATAGGCTACCATCTTAAAGAACAGTGTAATAAGTTTTTCTATTTATAAATTCTATGGATTTTTATAAATTAATATATAATTAATATATATTATATTTATATAATAATTAAAATTATATAAATCATTTACAAATCATCATGTTTTAATGATTAAAATAGTCGAATTGAAAATGATATGAAAAACTAAATAGTTATCTCATAGAATATCGATTTTCATAAAGTATTGTTACTGAATATGTAATAATATGTTATAAATAAAACATATACAGTATTATAAGTATGAATATAAATTTTTATAGAATTATAATAAACATTAATTTATTATAAAATTGTTTATAGAGCTTATGAAACTTTTAAAACATAATGTAAGAGTTTTACATTACAATTTCACTTTTTACAGTGATTTTTTATGCATAAATTTTCCAATTATGAGATTATTTGATCTATCACTCAAATATTAAATTTATTTTAATCAAAATTTTTAATTTCTATAAATGAAAAAGTTTCATTCATTTTCCTCACTCTAAGTACTCAATGATTCGAAAGAATGTTTTCATGTAAAACATACATTTTTTTCTAGTTGGTCAAGAATATTTTCATCCATGTCCATATTTTCTATTAAACGATTTCAAGGATGACTTTAATGGTCATAAATGATTCATTAATGTAATTTTTACCAATTTTATACTTTCATTAACGAAATTTTAATTTATAGCTTCTTATTATTTCTTAAATTATGTACTTAGACATTTTTAGTGATGGTATGGAAGGAATCTTAGTTCTATTACATACTTCATGAATGAATTTTCCTTCCATCATAAATGATATGTCTATCAAATATTACCTAACAAATTTTCAAGGGTATTTTTAAAATAACAAACTTTCTATAATATATAGAAAATTTTTATATTTTAAATAATTGATTGAAAATTAAATGATTATTTTCCAAAATAAAAATTACATGCATATTGTAGAGTAATTTTTCGTATATGAAAACAACCATCAATTTTACTTATTATGCACTGGTTTTATTATCCAATGATACCATCATGATTATGTTTTTGGATGGTTTATGATTATAATGAGGAAATATTGATGATACATGTTTTCTTCTCCTCAAGTTAAGAAATTATGAAATGATAATGGTTTTCATGATATTATAGTGTACATATAAATGGATTAGGATTATATTGTAGGTGGGACCATAATATAACTCTAATTAACTGGGTAATTATTAATTCTATATGATATAAAAGGGTACATGAGAGGTTATTGCAATCCAAACTATGTTACACATGGGGTTGTCCCGAGTATAAATCATGAACAGAGATTTTTTGCACAAGCCTAATACACAATGAACGTCTTAGTAGGTAGACATTCCAAATAAAATTAATGATTAAAATTATGACACACATTCAGGACATGATTTTATGCCTATTTAATTCTCTCATGGATCATGTTATTAGATGATTTTATGATTCATGTTTATAAACTACCAATATTTATACTATGAATCATGATTATGAAATGTGAATTGATCATTATTATTTTCAAATGTTGATATCTTGTTCACATACCCTCATGACAATGTTATGCTCAAAAATTATTATTTATTAAAATAAAACTTCTTTACCCTTAGTGAGTATATAATCTCACCCTTCATTGTGATTCTATTTCCAAAGGATTTGGATAAATTCTTTATGATTGATATATCTAAGAAGGGTTCAAGTTGGGAAGACATAGAGGAAGATGGTGTAGATTTTTTATTTAAAAGTTTTTTATATATCAATGTTTCTTAAATCCTTAAACCATTATGGTTCATGTATGTATGCTAATGATATGTAATGATTATTTATCTAATAAGATGTAATAATTATGATTGTAATGTTCTGGTCACCTCTACTACATTAATTGATTTACAATCATTCTTCTATAACATCACACATCCATGGTTGATTTCATCAACCCAAAAATCAGGTTTCATTTTATTTTAAGATACTCTCTAAATAAATTATATTTTTAATTAATAATATTTTACCTTGATGAATTTATTCCCCATATTAATTATATCATTGTTAGTAATAATTCTCCTCCTCTTTAATAATGGTTTTCCCCACTTGTCCATCTTTTTAATTCACACCCATATTTTAATTCATATTTGGAAACTCCACATTAGTGTTATCATATGTGAAAATAATATTTTCAAATATTTCCTTTCTACTGGATGTTTTAATTTCACTTTTTATGATTCTTATTTTCAATAAAGGAATTTAGAAATGGGAAAAAAATTCAATCCCTTCAAAAACAACTGTTTTATCTTCCACAACATTTTTTTTAAAATAATTATTTAATTTCAAGTATCTATAACTAAATTCTCAATTTGAAAATTATGGGCTTTCGAAATATTTTCCTTTTACTTTTTGAAAAATTATATATTTCTCAAGGTCTAATTATTGAAGAATATTTTTAATAATATATGTTTTAATAACGTTTTCACATGGAAACTTTGAACCGTTTATGTATATTCCAATGATTTATTATTTATATTTATTTCCATATATTTCTTTTCAGAAACCATTCGTTTTAATATTTAAAAAATAGCCTTTTTGAGAATTTCATTTTAAATTTACGCAAAATGTCATCACTGTCGCCAAATGTATGATTTTTTTCTATAAAAATCTCTTAGGATTTTGCTACCATTTTCATATTTATATCTAAAAAATATATTTCCTTCAAAGTAATATGTCATTGATCACCCTTTAAATTTTCTTATAATATTATCTTTTTGGGAGACTGAATTATGGGTATCAAATGTTTACATTCTTAAAAAAATAATGATACATTATGGAATTTTTTTGAAATGTATTTATTATTATATTGGTTTGTTACGAGGTATTTAATGATTTTTTCCATGTTTCTCCATATGTATAGATGATTCATTAGTGGGGTCCTATATAGAACATCAATTAATAGGTAATTATTATATCTCATGAGGTCAAAGGGTACAAGATCATATTTATTGCAATCCAAAGAGTACACAGGAGGATTTATCCTAAGACAAAGGGTACATGAGATGATTTAACTCGTGATAAAGAGTACATGGGAGGATTTATACCTAGATAGAGGGGACATAGGAGGATTTATCCCAAGACAAATGGGTTCATAGTAGGTTTTATCCTAGGCCCATGGATTAATAGGAGGATTATCTCAATCGCAAGAAGTTACATGGTTGATTAACCTAATACTACCATGTAATGAATTTTTTAGTGGGTAACCACAAAGTATGACTTATATGATTATATTTATGTCACACTATTATGTTATAATAATCTACCTATGATTATTCTCCTTGGATCCAGATTAGTTTCTCATGATTCCTCACACTTTTTCCATTTAATATAATTTTTAATTTCTTATTACATGTCCATATATCATGACTTGTGGAAAACCAATATTATTAAATACACTTTTAATATGATATCTCTCCCATGCATATGTTTCCTCGTATTAAAATACTATAACACTTTATGAAATGCTTATAATTTTTCCATTATAGTGTATGTGATCTAACCCCATTCTTATGTTCCCCTTCTATAAGTAATGAATATGATTATAACATATGACAATTCTATAAGGGCGTTTAGTGTGGTTAGTTTATAGACTAATGTCGAAAATATTGATTATGTGGGTAGTCTTCAAAGACACTAAATATTTGATTCTCAAGATTTTATGAATATTTAGTATATGGAATGGTAATTAATGTAAATTAATGAAATACATGAATATGTCTACCTTTGGACACTATAGTTAGTTTAAAATATTGACTTGTGTTTATGGTAGATTTATTTATTTATTTTAGATATAAGACTATAGAACACAATTCAAAACCCTTGGGATAAGTCTATGGGATATGTTTAAGTAAAAGATAGAGTCCTGATGTATTGGTAAAGTAAATATTGTTTGGTTATCCAATAAATTACATCCCCTTCTTATTTTTAGATTCAAAATCGGGTTGTAGAAAAAATTCACCTAGGGTAATCACCATGAATAAAATATTGGCTGTGTATTGACCCAATATTTACTCTAGTGCACAATAAGTGAGCCTTATACTCAACACCCTACTAGATAATCATGGGATATACAATTTGGTAATTCACATTTGGTTTATGAACAATTGTAAATGGTTTATTTTCTGATTACTTTAATGGATTAGATTACTAATTAATAGAAAAAACAACATAATGATTCCATGGATGAACTGATAAAGTTGTAAGATGAACCATGTATGACGTAGTTAAATTGAATGATTTTTATTTTTAAATTAATATTTCATTAGAGTAGTATTTTGGGATTTAAATTTTATATTCATTTTTTAAATTACTCTAATTTTATTGGATATCATCGTAATCATTTTTGTTTTAATATTTATTAGAAACATTATCATGGAAATGAATCTAAAAATGGAATGTATATAGAAACCACTATGTCGTTTAACCCAATAAGGAAGCATACATGAAGGGTTAAAAATCATGTTACATTAATATTATAATGGTAAAAGATGAGTTCCCCAGTATCACATAAGAAAGTCTGTTCGAAACCATAATAAAAATTAATTTTTGATAGTCTTATCCATTTTCACTAGTGATTGATATTTATTTATGATAATATGGTATACTCTAAAATAAATAAGGATTTGGTGAATCATCTATGGATTAATCTATAATATATATTTTTCTATTTTTGGATAGGAAGTATATATTATATGTGATTCCCTGATTTATAGGATCCATTAATTTTTTTTCATCTATAATTATAAAGAATGTTTCTCGATTTTTTCAAAATAATTAATACTTGATTACTGATTGGAGAACCAAAGTTATTAACCAAGATAATTAATCTTCATTGAATAAAAATTGAACATTAAAACTATGTTATTTGGAACCATGTATTCTATACAATGTATTATTACACATAATGGATCATTAAATACATTTAAATAGTAAAAAATAAAAGGGGGAAATATGTTGAAAATCATATTATCTTCATGAATAGAAATTTACATGGACCATTTTAATCTTTAATAATAATAATAATTAGTATAATAAAACATAATGACAAATACTAAAATTAAATGAGATTTCGTGTTTTTAGATCTAAAATGAAAACTTTGGAAATGAGAAGTGTGAATTGAATAAGTTTAGTAAGGATATATATAGTAATTAAATCTAGTCATTAATAATATTGTTCTTGAAAATATGATCATTAAAAATATTGTCATTGTTCATATATACAATAGGTAAACTAAATTAGTTTAGTGTTACATATAAATATTATTACAGTTATTAAAATATGATATGTTATATTTATAAAATATGGAAAATTATTTCAATATCAATATATTCGTAAAAATTAATTTTTTGAATATAATTAATTAATTAATAGTGTGTGATAATGATTATATAGTATGAAAGTAATATTTATTTTCAAATAATAGATTTATTAAGTATTTTTTATTTTTCCATAAAAAACTAAATTAAAAACATAAAATGTTATTATAAATGAAGTAATATATTAACATGAGTTTAATTATAAATCTATATGAAATATTATTTACAACACATAATTTTTAAAAACACCATTCTCTAATATTATAAATTTTAATTATAATTTATATATTTTTATCTAGAATTTATATATATATATATAAATGATTTTAATTTTAAATTTAAAAAATAAACCATTTTTTTGAATTAATTTTATCAATAACATCTTATGATGAATTTTTGAGATTTTAAAAAAAATATTTTATTTTTGTTGAATATAAGAAGATTCAAATTTACAAGGAATTATCAATTTTATAATATAATAATCGATTAAAATGATTAAGAAAATATTTTATAAAATAAAATATATATTTAATATGTATTATAAATAATTAAAAAATATTGTGTTTAATTTATAAAACACATGTTTATCATTTTTGATACTAAAGTAACATATCGCACTAAACACTATTTTTACATGCGTATAATAAAAATTAGTCTTTATGTGTTTTATAAATTAAATAAAAAAATATATTATAATTTATTTCAACATGAAAATATTAGTTATAATGTTCAATTATGTTTTAATATATTATGATAATATTAGTAATATTAAAGTTGATTACAACGATAATAATTAAAGAGTTCTTTTAATTGAACTATTTTATTATTATTATTAAATTTTTATCTAGTAAATTAAATATGTACAATTAAATTGTTCAACTAATATTAGTTTTAAACATATAGTTATTTATATAAATATTAATTAATTTTATAGTCAATATTAATATGATCAAGAAGATATAATGGATAAAATTCATTTTTCAAAAATATTGTTATTTATATATTATATATTACAATTTAAAAGACAGTTTTCTCAAATTTATTAACAGAATTAAATTATTTATATATTAAAATTAGGTTCAAAAAATAAAAATTACATATTATGTGTTAAATTATATTTTTTAAATAAAATATAAATCACATAGTTAAAAACTAGTTAACAAGGTAAAAATGAAAATGTAAAAATGTAAAAACCTGTCGTAAAAGAATTTAAACATGCCTAAAAATTCATCCAAAGTATTTTATGAGGACGTATCAATATAATATCACCCAAAAATAAATTATTATGATATTTTGGATTCATTTACCATGTAATAGTGTGTTGGTATCATGGAAGTGAGAATGGTGTTCAGCAATGTGCCATTTTCTTCACTTATAATAGGGGATCACTTCTATCCCTAAATGGTTACCTATTATATTATAATTTTAGTTTTATATATTAATAAATTAACTATAAAAAAATTAATTCACTAGTATTTAATCTGTTTGACTCTATATTTTTTCTTAAGGCCTTTACTTCTAATGAAATTTGTACGATAAGGTCAAGTCTCAAATATTCACAATACCGTCTTCGTAACATTTTTAATTAATAATAATCTTAAAAATATATTATATACATAATAATATAATTAAATAAATATATTTTTAATAATGATATTTTAATATATTAATTAAATAACTATTATTTATTCCTCTCTATTAGCTATTAAAAACAAACTTGTTGTCAGTGAAATGTCCGGAGTACTGCCTCTACAAAGAAATATATTCAATTTTTCATCACCACCATTCATGGATGATAAAAAGGATGTTATGGATGACTAAATATTATATAAGTAACATAAATATTATTCTTAAATTTTAAAATTATTATTTACCCTCAGTCCCTCTCTTTCATTAAGAAACAAAAAAATTAATAGTGTGTACTTACAGACTACTGATTCTGTGGGCAATGCATTTTTTTTCATCACAACCCATAAATGGTTGGAATTAAAAATATATTAAAAAATGAAAAAATTATTACCATAATACTATTAGGATTATGAATATGAAGAAACTAGTTTTAAAAACTCGTTTACCATGGTTGAAAAATTTAAGGAGTTAAGAAATAATTGATTGAACAAACTTGAGTATCTGATTCAAAGGAATGTTAATTTAAAAATACATACAAAAATATAATATATATATATATATTATAAATTAAAATATGTTATAATAGTTATCATGGTTATATATCTAATGATATTAATTTAATTTCACTATAATTTACATTCACGTATAGTGATATTTCAGACATGATGTAATGGTTTCGTCTAGAAATTTTCTTCCCAGAGATATTTGTTTTATTTTTATAATTTCATTAAAAAGGTTTTTATAATTAAAATTGGATATATAAAACTTTTAATTATCATTATTAATGTCATTTTAACTTAAAATTAAATCTTTCCCTATTTAAGGGGTTTTTATTAGGATGTTTATTGATTCAAATGGGTATCATCTCTATCACCCTTCATTGGGAAATGCTTTGATATTATGCAGTAATTTTAATTTTTTTGGTGTACCTAATTCCCCCATGATACATAATATTATAAATCATTATTTAAACAAAGAAACAATACTTATATTCATTATCATCCTTTTTGTGGGATTTCATTGATGTATTCCCTTATTTATAAGGGGGTTTTATAACTCAATATTCGTTCTGGAGATATAATATTTCACATTGATTTTTATCTTAAATTAAATTTGTAATACCCTATCTATATATTTTTCTATAAATGTTTATTGAAATATTCCACCATGGTTCATTCTAATCATTATTTAAAATGAAACTATGTTATGAATGATTTCTTTCAATTTAAATGACAACTTCCTCTACTTGTCCATAATTACACTTTATTATATTGTGGCCCATTTTAATCAGAAACCTCATTAATTGTTATCTCAAGTGAATATAATATTTACGTACTTTTAAATTCAAAAAAATATTGAATTATCATATTTTATGATTAGTTATTTCAATAAAGGTATTTTAAATCATTGAAATGGATCTTCAATACATACATCGTGGCTGTTTTGTTGTCTATTCTATTTATTTTTCTCTCTTATATGAACTAATATTATCATTTAAAATTTCAATTTTTTTAAATATGTTCCTTAAAAATATATGTAAGAAGATATATTTCATTTTTGGTGTTATAATTTTTTTAGTTGCATTCTAGTTCCCAATAAGTATATAAACCCATTAAAATGGAATTTTCCTATTTATTGACTCATGAATTGTATCACCCCTGTGAAATGTTTTATGAACCATGAATCAACTATAAAAATTATAATTATTATACTGATAATAAAATAGGTGCATTTTTATTGAAAATAATAACCACTTTTTTTCTCTTAAAAGTCCCTTACATATTTTCTGAAGTATAACTCATGTGGTTTGTTTTTATTCTTACTTATCCTAAAATCATATGATGAATTTTATCCATTGGAAAAAAAAATCAAGACCTATATACCTTTTCAAATAAAAATTTTACCTGTTAAATTGATTCCCTTCTATATTTTGAATAACTCTAATTTGAACTTATGTTATTACTTGAATTAGAATTATGAAACTCACATCCATTTTTGGGGTTTTGATCATACCTATAATTTATGTTTGGTTAATTTCCATCAAATACCATGCATATTTAGGGTTTTAATTTATGTGATGGATATCCTGAGTATTATATAAGCCTTCATGGATTGGGTAAATAGTTTTATATAATGATTTTTTATTGAATATATTCTGTTGAAAACCTAATCCACTATGGAAATTTTTTCACATTATAAATATTTTCATAGAAGTAACCCTAAACTTATGTTTTTTATAACATGTTTTCTGTTGTGTTAAAATTTTTATTATATTATTATTTAATTTCCTTATTCCATTTCCAATTTCTTATGATCAACATCTTTATGATAACATGTTTTTCCAACTTACTCTCATTTTATGCTTTATTTCCACATTTATTCTGTTAATGAGATTTCAAGCTCACTGTTTTTCTTATAAATCCGTCCAAAGGATATCCTACATTGTTTTATAATATTTATTAGAGTTATAAGAACTATTCTTATTTTTGAATAAATATTATGTTTTTTGATTAAAATAATATATTTGTATGTCTCATATTATAATGATAGTAAACCTCTAGATCCTTTAATTACATTTGATGGAAAATAGGGATAAGAATAATGAAATATAATGTGTTTATGGACTGGTTCTAAATAGTTTCTATTAATTTATGGTTTGGATATTTTTTAGAAAATGATTATAATAACTTAGTGAATTCCCTAGGTATAAGTCTTTGGGGTAAGCCTCTGTATATGATAGCATCTTAACATTTTAGAAAATTAGAGATTGTATGGTTTTATATTGAAATTACATCACTCTCTGGATATTAGAAAGTGGATGTAGATAATTCAATAGTTGGATCAAAATGTAATTACTATGAAGAGGGTGTTTTAGTTACCTACTAAATAATGTCATGGTTTACAACAAATTCTCTTAGTAACAAAACTGTCTAAACACAACCAGGGGATATGATTTTACAGATCAAGTTCTCTTTAAAAACTTCTATAATGGATGGATTTTGTAGTTACATAGATGGAATAGGTTGATAAATATAAGATGTCCCATAATAATTTAACATAGGTTAAAAATAATTATATACATATATCTAAACGAATTATGGGATAATGTGTCGATGTAAAAGGTTAAAATATTTAATAGGTGAATCACTTTTATGTTATTAATTGTGATAATCCCATAATGATGTTAAATGATCTTCATTAATGTGAAACATTGTGGATTTAGTGACAATTGGAACCAAAAGGAACCGATTTAACATTGGATGTGAGGGAAAATGTGATGTTTTGTTCAATGATCAACCCATTAGAATGGGTGATGGGCTATGAAATTTGGTAATTACGCCATACAGGATATCACGAAACTTGATTAAACATGTTACTGAAGTTGAAACCCTGAGTACCCCAAATAATATAATTATCGAGGATCATTAAAATTTAGGCGATACATATGATGAAAGAAGGAAGATTAAACCACCTATATTTTAAAAAATATAGTAAGAGTACCACAGAAACTACCCCAAGGGGACTAGTAAATTATTTACTTGTAGAGTAATTGATCATGTTGAATAAACTATCACAAAAATATCAAAATTTTTGTTTGAAATACTGGATTAAAAATTATGAATCCAAAAGCACCACTAACTATCCAATTCATTATGTTTGTAAAACAAAGGAACTATCTAAGTAAATTCTCCAATATAAAGGTAAATAAGGATGAAAATCATCAAAAACCTCCAATTCTAATGGAATAAGTGAAAGCCTATGAAACCAAAACATTAGAAATGAGTTTTCCAAATTATGTGGACTGAGAAATTTTGATCATCCGCTCAAGAAGTGTGAGCATTATATTTCTATCATGTTTAACCAACTCCTTAATGCCTTCAATGTTTTTTGAGAACATAAAATAATTATCTCAATTTAAAAATATTGAATTATTAACAAAACAATATAATGGAATGATTATTGTACCCCAAGTTTATGTATATGGGATTATATCTTATAAAAATCAAATTATCCATACTTGAAAAATATAATATGATTTTTGGAAATGGATTGGTGATCTCGGCATAGAGGGAAAAAATATTTGGTATAACGATTTAAACTTTTATGTCGACCAGTGATAGTCTATACAAGGATGATTATGAAAACCCATTATAATAAAATTTTACAACATGAGTCTCAAAAACAGACAACAATAAACTCTTAAATCAAACGGTTGGATAAAACCCAATGTTTTTTATAATCCTATTTTAGGGAAAACCATATTTCTCGAATGATTTTAAGGTTTATATCAGTCCCAAAATTATATCTTGAGCAAAATATATCTAAAAACCCTCGTTATCCTCAATAACAGTTAATAATTGGAATAATAAATGAATAATATATTTAATAGTGGAATAATGTTACATCGCATGTTTTAGGATCCATTAATTTATCCTCATAATTATAATTTATGTTTCTCTATTCTTTGAAATGAATTTACACCTAATTAGAGATTAATCTATACCACATATAGACTAATATAATGACACTATATTAAATTATAATGGAACACTACAATGATGATCTAAGAAACCTTGTATCACATGTAATGGATTATTAGACATCATGTAAGATTACATCCATTCAAACTAAATAAATTCAAAGGAAAAATGAATTGAAAAGAATAATATCTATAGAACTAGAAAAACCAATGGTCCATTATTTCCTTTAATAATCTCCATTATTATAATAAAAATAATAATGAAAATTAATACCATGAAAGAATAAATCATGTTATCAGATCTAAAATGAAAACTATTGAAATTATAAGAGTGAATGAAATGTGGTAAATAATTATATATATAAATGAGATGTTTTCATTGAAAATATGGTCATCGAAAATATTTTCATTGATAACATATCCAATAGTTATAAAAAATTAATGCATAGTTAATTAGTTAATTTTAAATATTATAAATCACAATTAAATAAAAAACATGATATTAAAATATTATAAATATATATATTTTCACATTAGGTATTATTATTATTATTAAACTATAATACGATTAATATATATAATTTATAAAAATATTTCAGTATTAATTGGGTAGTAATAATTAATTTTTTAAATATAAATAACGAATTAATGGTATTTATTAAAGTGTAATTAGTATATAAGTAATATTTTTTTAAAAAATTTCTTCATCAAGTATTGTATATTTTTCCATAATAAAATAAATATAATGATTAAAATATTAGCATATAAAAATTATGTTATAAATATCAATTAAATTTGAAATTGATCCAAGAACATATTAATAACACATAATTATTTACAACAACATTTTCCACAAAAAGAAGTATTATTTACAAATTATATAGTTTTCCTTAGAAGCTAAATAAATAAAAATAAAAATTATAATTTTATGAAATAAAATTATTTTTGAATTACTTATATTAAAAATAGGATATTATTAATTTTTGAGGTTTTTTTGAGATAATCAATTTTTAGGTGAATAGTTAAAATTTCCATTTTGCTAACGACTATCACATTTATAATACAAGAATGACCAAAAATATTAATAATTAATTTTCATAAAAAATATCTCTATTATGTAATGTAATGCATTTAAAATTAGTATCTTGAATTTATAAATTGCACATTTAGAATTTTTTAACCTAACATAATTTTTCAGGCGAAAAACTATTTTTACATGCTTATAATTGAAATTTATAATTTACCCCATTTAGGAATTAAATATAACCAAATTTATTTCCAAATTTATTTAATGATGTAAATATTTTTAAGAAAGGAAAATTTATTTTTTATTCATAAAAACAAAACTAGGAATATTTATGCTTATTACTGTGATAATGATGATAATGTTTTTGATAATGAATTATTTTATTAAAATTGAATTATTTTTAACTAATAAATAAATTTATCTAATTTAAATGGTAAATCTTATAGAAATTTTGAAACTATATATAGTTAAATTAATACTCATTTAATTTGTAATCAATACTAAATAATATTAAGAACCCATAAATTTTTAACACAATTTTTATATAAAAACGTTTATATATATAATATATATTAATGTAAATGTTTTTTTCCATATTTACTAATTAGGTTATAATAAATAGACATTAAATTGAGGTTTAAATAAAAAAATTTATAAGGGTTACCATATATTTTTAAATATAATATAAATAACTTTGTTAAAAACATGTTAACAAGGTAA
The DNA here is from genome assembly GCA_963277665.1 of Viscum album. Taxonomy (NCBI): domain Eukaryota; kingdom Viridiplantae; phylum Streptophyta; class Magnoliopsida; order Santalales; family Viscaceae; genus Viscum; species Viscum album. The sequence goes on along the minus strand of OY728137.1, from coordinate 621,809,063 downwards.
AAAAAATTAAAAAATACAAAAACGCATAGTAAAAGACATGAATCTTATTTAGATCATGTTTTGATAGTATTTTATGAGAAATTATGTAATTACCCTGGGTTTACATAGATAGATATTACAACATTTTAGTGGAATATTGAGTTCATCACAAAAGAACATTCCTGAGCACTGCAAATGTTTAATGTCTTTAGAAACGTGGGAACAAAATCATATATCATTGTGGAAGATGTTCAACTTCTCCCATAAATATCTTCAACTATAGTAATTCTTCATAAAATGTTTCTTAATTACCTAGGTAAAGGAAACATAAAATATAGGTGATCTTCAATGCATAGTATGGGTAAATAATGAAAAATTGTAAGCATAACATGGAAAAAGTGTATGAAACTTGAGAACAAAATTTTAAGATCATACCCTACATATTATAGGGAATAATAAATACTTAGTCAATAATACATGAATTATAAGGAAATAAAGATCATAATCCATAAAATCATGAAATAGGAGAAAAACATGGAATTTTGGAAAATAGATAATCATATAATATGATTTCAGTAATAGCCAAGGCATTGCTGCTAAGACCATGTTGGTAATATAGGTTCACTCCCCATACTATCTTGTTTGTCATGGTTCACTCCCATGTCCATAAGCATGATTTCACTCCTCATACCATCTTGGTAGTCATGGTTCCCTCCCATAGTCATCATAGTAGAATGATTTCACCCCTCATACAATCTTGGAAGTTATTGTTCAATCTCATTTCCATTGTAGTAGTCATGGTTTTCTCCAAAGACCATAAATTTCTATAACATGAGCTATAAATAAATACCTGATATGTTGGATGGAGATATAGGTCCCACCCATCTTATAATGAAATCACACATACATATTCCACAAAGTCATATAAAATCATATCATAACCCAAGAAATGAAATTGGTTTTATAAACATGTAATCATATTATAACCTAGAAAAAAAGATACATGTTTAATAATCATTTCATTAAAATAATAACTCTTAAAATTTGAATATATTTCATAAAAGTATAACATGTGAAATAGAAATAGATTTCATAGACATCTAGTGAGTAAAAGAAAAACTAATTTCATTAACACAAATCCCAAGAAAGACAAACGTTTTTCACAAAGACCATGATAATAAGCATAAACCATTCAAAAAATGGATATCAATATATCCATTATATCATATCCATGAAGGGCGTGAGTAACATCAAATGATTCCATCTTAGATGAAAAATAATTTCTAAATATCATCCAAAATAATTTCTTGAGGATAATATATTTTATTCCTTGAAAAATGTAATTTAATACAAAAAACCATTTCATAAAAATTTTCATAGAAAATACCGTTAAAAAAATAAATAAGAATTGAAATCATTTGAATCCTTTTACTTTGAAAACTTATATAATAATCTTCAAAAAATTTAAGAAATATAATCCATCGAAAACAATTTGAAAACATATAAGGAAATCTTGAAAATGTTTTGAAAATATTTTATTTGAAAATAATTTGAAAAATTATAAATAGTACTTAAAAACATTTTGAAAAAATATTTTCATTAAAAATATGTTGAAAATTTATTAATAAATCTTGAAATAATTTTGAAAAACAATTTCCATTAAAATACATTGAAAATATATAAATAAATCATGAAAACATTTTGAAAACCATTTCCCCTGAAAATACTATTATAACTTATAAATAAACCTGGAAAATGTTTTGAAAACAATTTTCCCTGAAAAATTATAAAACAAGTTGAATATTTTTTGAAAACTAGTTTCAATAAAATATTATAAAATAAGATTGAAAATTTTATTGAAAACCATTGGTCTTTAAAACTTGTAAATTAAACTTGAAAATGTTTTGGAATCCATTTTTTTAATACTAATAAAATAATATTTAAAAAAATTTCGAAACCATTTTCCATGAAAGATTATAAAATATGTTTGAAAAAATTTAAAAAACAATTTCATTGAAAATCACTTTTAAAAAAATTTTCATAAAAAATAACCATTGAAAATGAAATTAAATTTTTAAAGGTTTAACGATAGATAAATTTGTACAAGTCGTATGAGGTAAAAAGAACATACCTTTTCATTTTAAAAAGAATAGAAAATTTCTTCATTTGGAAAGAAAAAATAAGATTAATTTAAAAATATTGGTAAAATAAAAAAATGGAGAAAATATGTATTTTAATTATTATATGATATTACTATAATATTATTGGAAACTATTTCTAGAAAACAAGGTTTTTAAGGAACATAAAATTCTGACTGAAGAGAGGGTAAAGTCGGGCTTTCTAGAAAAGAATTTCCTAACTATATTATGTACCATATAGTATTAAATGGTAATAATACCTGAATATATCATGAATTACTTGCGGAAAATAAAATTTATGAATTTATTGAGAGATGATACATAATAATTCATTAATGGAACCAAACACATAAACAATCTCAAAAAGTAACGAGATTGTTTCAATAGACTCCTATCACTTGGTAAATTGGGATCATACACTCCATGTAAGAAAATAAAATTACATAAAGCTTATTTTATCATGAAACTATGTTGGCTAAACATATAAAATTTATAATGTACATATATATACCTCAATAAATAAATATTTATGTTCTTCAAAATAACACGAGTCTCAATGAAGGGAAATTGAGACATAGTTATTTTACTGATTTAGAAGCATTTGAAACTTAAACCCCATGAAAGAAGGAAAATAAAATTGATATGTAAACACTTATAAATTTAAGGATAATCATAATTTTATATAGTCATGGGTAGTATATACACCAGACAAAAATAATGAGTGGTGAACATAGAATTTATCTCATGGAGATAAAAAGTGAGACGAAATCCCTTTACCTTGTGTGTTGTCTCTCACCATACATGTTCAAACAACCTATATAACAAATATAAATTTATTATATATATTTTAAAGAAACATATTATTATATAAAATACAATATAATGTTTTATTATGACATTATATTACCTGTTTGTTAACAATCCTAGGTTAAGGGATCACTTCGAGTAATATTCTCTGTATTAATCACGCGTGTCTCAATTTTATATATCTTTGGTATTTATACATTATTTTATGATTTCAAGAATTTAATAAATGAAATTAATATCATATATATACATTATTTTTTTGTTATAATAATATTTTTAATATATAAGTATGAAATGAAATACACCATTCATGGAGATGTTAGGTCGTACATACACATGAATGAAATTTCCGTTTAACTGTCGTGTTGATAGAATGAAAGTAAAAGATATATATATATATATATATATCATTCTTTTAGTATATTGTTTTATCATATATATCATATATATTCACTAAAACAATCCTTAATACAATCTATGTGGTGTATGAATGAATCATATCACTTTGAGGCGACGGTTGTCCAAACATCCTCAAACAAAATTGTCAGATTATAAAAAAATGGAAAGGAAAAAAAATATGTTTTAAAAATGAATAAATATAATTAAAAACATAATAAATATAACATATTAAAAATATAAATAGAGTTTACATCATAATTTACACCATGTTAGGTTGTTATGGAAAAACGAACAATCATCGTTTCGTGAGGTAGTTGTTCTTCGTACATAGAAACAGTATGCTCGTTACCCATTAGATGAAAGTGTGTTTATGTATAGGTGGAACCAGTTACATAAAAACATACTATTATATTTAGGATACTGTTTTTGTTATATAATCATAGAATAAAGAGAGTTGTTAGGGTGGGGAAGAAAAATAAATTAAAGGGCTTGAGAGAAGACGTTACCAATTAAATAGGTAACTCCTTTTGGTTTGTTCTAAAAGGCTTCCTTAGATTCCATTATACATATAAGAAGGATTATAGGGGTTATTTCGGGATTTTGGGAAGTTTATTGAGTAGATCCTAGATGAACCTATGATGTCTGATATGTGTGAAGAAGTGGGATAGATGGTGGCCTTTTATATGGAATGAAAAGGAATTTTTGAAATCAAGTTAGGTGTACATATGTTATTAAGTAAGAAAATAAATAAAAAAACAAACCTAAATCATTAATGGATGTTTTTTGGCAAAATAATTTCCATCCAACGGTTTTTAGTAATGTGTATAGGTTATTTTAACCCATAATATTGAGTTTGAATCCCTAGTTGAGCTTAATTTAATCGTAATCACTGTGCTTAATTTTTTATCACTTCTAGGAATCATTTTGGTAATAAAATAAACATGAACTAATTTTAATCTAAATATTATAAGGTTTAAAATTTTTCATGTTGGTTTTTAAAAATTCAGTTCACAGAAGTAGAAAAATTAAGATTACTGTTAATACCACTGACGAGACAAAATTACTTGTCTTTAAAGTAGAAATAAGTTCAAAAGATTAATATGTATTTATATCAAATTTAAAATTTAAATTGATTATAATGACCTAAATTATATTAATGGATATAATATTGATCTAATTTTACCATATATCAAATATTATTCATAATTTATCATTAATAATTATTTAAATTAATAGGTGGTTATTACCTAAAGCATAATATTTTTCACTATCCATCAAAAAATGATGTTTCACAGAAAAATACCAAACATTCAACCTAATTAGTTTCATCATTAAAAATTCCAAAAATAACATTTTATTTATCAAATTCAATTTTTAAATATGTATAAATTTAAATATATTATTAAAAGGGGTTTATTTGATAAAATGATATTTTATATATAGAAAGGCTTTACCAAAAATCACATCATTCATTATCAATATGTTTTATCAATTTGAAACAATTATAAATAATATTTGAAAATTAATTATTACTATTCATATATATATTTTTAATGTCTAGGTTAACATTATAAAAAAATAACTATAGAATGATGTTCTATAGAAACATCAGTGTTATGTGCAACATACGCTTGGTTTTTGTTGCGGGTAGTGTAATCCAAGTTGGTATTGCATGTAGGAAATATCGATTTAGTATTTCCTGTAGTGAAAGACAAGTCAGTATTGTGTTTGAATATAATTTTTAAATTAGTGTTTTAATATATATATATATATATATAATATTTTCAGGGGAAGGTGTTATAAAAACTATCGAAAAGATAAATAAATTGGGAAAAAATATTTACCAAAACCTATTGGTGTTATATTCTACCAACCATAAATTGAACGTTTCCCTCAAAATTCATCTGGGTTATGAATGGTTTAATACATTATAGTTTTTTTTTTCAAAGAATCCCACCTTGTAAAAATTAATACTAAAAATTCCCATAAAAAGGGAATGTTAGAACCATAACTGCGACCCAAAGTACCATATAATTGGGTTTCCACATAGAAGAACAAGAATTGGGAGTGAATATTGGATATGGAGGAAGTATGAATATTTATAAGGATTGACTAAGGTCATCATTCCCAAATAGCTGAATAATCAAAGAAAAATTTAGGGTCTCAAATTTATAAGTATGTGATGATTTATAAGGCCATTGGTTCAAAAAAGGTATGGTATTTGGGAAAAAATTCCCTTTTGTTCATTATTTTAATGTTTATTAATTCTTTTGTTGACCAATTATATAAAAAAATATATGTTTGTGATATATTTAAATAAAAATTTCATTATTTATTTTTACTTTTATCAATTTCTAATTCCTCTATTACTTCATGTAATGGACGTCCAGAAGTTGACACTGATTCATAATGTGAAAAAACAGTATTTTATCATATCTTAGGGCCCATAAAAGAATGAAAAGAATAACTCGTTATCTATAACTATTATTAAAAACTAACATGGTTAATACATTAATCTCTAAACATATAAAGTAACACTATTGTATCATTATAAAAAAATCATTAAAAAATAATTAAACATTATTCATGACATAATGTATGCTAGTGGTATGCGTGAAACCCTTATCTTCGTTCGGTCATGGGTTCAAGACCTGCGGCCTTGCTGGAATTCCATGGTTGTCACCTGAGACACATGATGTCTTTTTTAAATCCCCACTAATAAAATTTACAAAATATATGATATGGACATACTTGAAATATGGTTAATAACCAAATGGCCTTTTTATTATGGTTTTCAATTCAAAATCAGTGCATAAATACTTCTTCCAATGTTTAACATAATGTTTTCAATGATGGATAACCATATAACCCTTCTCAAATAATAAAAACCAAAGCATTAGAAAGAGTGTCATGAAATCATCTTAACATTTATTCCCCCATATATCACAAAGTATCTCTTGGTTGTCACATTCGAAACATGTGAATTACAATAATTACTTTTGGAAAACAAGCATTATTCCTTATTCGAATGATTATTGGATATATTCCATAAATCCCAGAAGTTGTAAACTCCATCCATGATAGAAAAAACTAATTTTCAACATTTACTTATTTAGTTCAAAGGTAAACATTAAAATCCACTTTACATATTAATATCCCACACATCTTTATCCAAAAAAATTATCAAGACATAAGGAATAAATTTAGGTATACCTTTCCCTTAATCATGTGTTTTTCATAGACATCACCTTTCCATTATATCAATTTTTTATTCCATCAAAACTATTCATCATGTTCTTGTAAATCCATAGAGAGAAACATATACTAAAAAATATTTATATATTTCACCATCCATATAAAAAACTTCTTGAATGAAAATTCATAAAATCATCAATTACTTCATCCTCGAGCCATTAACAAGGCTACCTCATTATAACACCTATTTTATTTCATATTTCAACTCTTATATCTTCATCATATGAAATGTAACCATTACATTAACCAACTTACTGATCCTCTTCAAGAACTTTGCCCTTGAGACACTGAGATGCCTAATGATAGTTTAATACACAATTAAAACACTCATCCTTTGATAAAAATATATGGATTCCAATATTCCCATCCATTCCATTAACTAAACTCTTCATTTTTACCTTGTAGATACTTGCACAATGTATTTATTTACCATTATCAAAACATCTTCTTGTTCCTATAAGACATTAACTTTGGAGATTCATTCCACATTATTAACATAAAGAAAACTGAAAACTCATTCCTCCATGGTATCCATTACCTAAACTCTCAGTGAACTCATTAATCTTCCTTAGTGAGTTAGAGGGTTGGTTAAGTTACATATTGTTAATCATATTTTGTGAAAAATTATTTGGCATAATTACAAAATTTTCACTCCAGTTATCATCTAACTTGAATTCTCATCAGCAAATCTCTCATCACAATCAACATTAATCCAGTTCATTCTGGATCCCTCTATTGACTAAAACAAGATGCATACTATGAGAAATACATATAATAGAATAAATATAGTGTCCCGGTATTAACATACATAGATATTAAATAATTTTAGATGAATATTCAATAGATTACAATAATACATGACTGAGGACCATAATAGTTTAGTGTCTTTGGAAACATGGAAAAAATATTCTATACTAGTGAAATATTATCCATATATCCCATATAGATCTCCACCTTTATTACTTCTACCTAAATCCTTTCTTTGTAACCTGTTGAAAGAAAACATAATAAAGGGGTTCGTTAAAATACCCAACATGGGTAAACAAGGGAGATGTGTATGCATAGTAATGATCATAATGGTATGCGAACTTGATCATGAAAATATAAGATCATACCATATATATCAAATATTAAAATATAAATCATGGCATATATATTGGATGTTAATAGGAAATTAATCATAATTAAATAAGAAATCATAAACCAAGAATTAAAATCATAGGAATAAAACATGGAAATTATGGAAAATACATTATCATATACCAAATATTTACATAGTATTAAAGGAATCATTTACAAGACCATCTTAGTAGTATGGGCTCACTACCCATACCATCTTGATAGTCATGGTTCACTCCTAGTTCCATCTTCGTAGCAAGAGTACACTCATCATACCATGTTGGTTGTAATGGTTCACTCTCATGGAAAAATTAGTAGCATGAGATCACTTCTCATACCATCTTGGTAGTCATGGTTCAATACCATGGCCATATTAGTTGTTAAGTTTTACTAAGAAGACTATTTTAGTATATCTCATGAGATATAAATCTTTACACAATGCATTGGAAGGAGAAATAGGTCCCACTCATCCAATAATGAAATCATAAATACATGTGCTGCAAGATCATTAAAAAGAGTTACATAACCCATGAAATGAAATGAGTATCATAACCATGTAAATATATGCCTACCAGTGGAAAAAGACATGTTTCATAAACATTTTTTTTTCAGAATTTAACCTGTGAAAAGAAGCGGGTTTCTAAATCATATAACCCGTAAAATAGAAACAGTTTTCATAAACATCATGTCATAAAAACATAATACATTGTGAGAAATAATATGAATGTAAACATTGAATAATTTCCCAGTAAATGCATGAGTAACACCTTGGGATGTTATATTATATAGAAAATAATTTAGAAATATTTTTAAAAACATTTCTTGGGGAACATATCCTTTTGTAATTGAAAAATGATTTCTAAAACATCAAACATTTAGAAAACCTTTTTATTATAAAATATATTTGACAAAAATATAGGGAATAATTTAAAATAAAAAAATAATTAAAATCAATTTTCCTTGAAAATTATCTTCTATGATCTTTTGAAAACATTTGTGATTCTTTTAAAACATTGTTTGTGAATACAGTAGATCTCCAAACAAAGAGAGAGACGGTAAAATTTTACTTATAAACATTACCTTAATCAAAAAATAGTGAAAAAATCTTATTAATACATCATTATTTCTTGAATTGATAGAGGATATGGAAACTCATGAGTGTTCTTGGGAGATGGATCATAATATTTCATCAATGGAAGCATAAACATAAACAATATAAAAAATCCATGAGATTATCTCAAAAAACTGTTATAATTGGACCATAATCTCTAAGTATGAAATTGAAATTACATGAAGCGTAAAATATAAGGAATATATATATATATATTGATGAAATATAATGGATGTATATACACCTAAAAAATTAGGGGTATACCAATACATGATTCTCAAAAAAAGAAATTGAGACGAATCAGTTTTACCGATTTGGTAACTTTTGAAACATAAACCCCATGAAATAAATACAATAAAATGGATATCTGAATAACCATAAATTTTAGTATAATAATAATTGGATACAGTCATGGGAATTTCATAAACCACACAAAAATAATGAGTGGCAAACGTAGCTTGTATCTCAAATAAATTATAAGTGAGATGAAATCCCCTTACCTTATGTCTGGAATCTCTTGGTACTCAACAATGATTATGGTATAATAAATTTATATTTATTATACATGTTTTATATAATTATGTTATGATATATAATTCCACAAATTGTTTTATTATTACCACATATTAATTTCCTTTTAATGACCTTTTGTAAATGTTTCACTTCGAGTAATATCCACTTTGTTATTCACATGTGTCTCAATTTGTTATATCATTGGTAATTAAAATTATATCATGATTCCAGGATGTAAACCCGGAAATAAATATCATTTATATCTATTTTATTTATATTATAATAATATATAGAATAAACTTGTAACGCCCCGACCCCAGTTACCCAGAGTCGGTGCATTATTACATAACATTGGCATGATCACAAAAAAGATCAAGTCTCGAAAGACCGATTAGTTTAGTAGCCTTGGAAACACTAGATACATTCATGAAGTTTACATTACATCATAAAGTGAAAAACTACTACAAAAACATATTGTCTCCATATTCCACACTATTATCCCTTCATAATATCCCTGCAGGTCATTCATAATTTACTTCTTCATATCCTGGGGAAAATAAAACATAGAAAAGGGGTTAGCTCAAATGCCCAGTAGGGATAACAATATAGCAGAAACATTCATAAATAAGAATAAACATTTAAGGAAATTTATAACTAAAAAACACTTTTAAACTTGAACTTAAAAATAGTATGGAAAAATAAATGAAATAATTCCATTTACTTATTCACATGGATATTCTACTAATTGAATAATCACATGCAATATCAATAACCACTTTCATAAGGATGCAATGAATAATGCCAGACTATCATAACCACATAGCCAAGGCCTCGTTCCAAGACTAAAAATATGATTTTTTCAAGGCCTTGGTCCAAGACACTACTTTGTCTCATGAGACCTACCGATGCATCGAGGAGCTATAGCGGGCTCCACCCGTCACATATTAAGTATAATGCATTCCTCATATTAACAGGTTTAAACACAACATAAACATTCATATTAAAATTAGCATACGAAATGTCAATACTTTCCCCATAAACCATGAATGGTAAAAAAATAACACATCCACAGTCAAACATATCACAAAACATTCAATACAATATAGAAGTTTTGTATCATAATAAATCAACTTCAAATAAGCGTAAAATCTATCAAAGGATGTTGACATAGATGAAATCAAATCTCTTTTTAGAGAAATATAACTTTCTATTTTTGAAATCATTTAATATTTTATTTGAAAATATTCTTATAATACTGTAAGGGAAGCTTCGACGATTTTATAATGGCGGAAAATAGCCGCACCCGTCATATAAGTTAAAAAAACATTCTTTCCTGAATTCTGTCGAAAAGGTTAAAAAGCACCTTGTTTGGAAAACAACAGAAATATTCCTTTATAAACCTATTATAAAAATTCAAACAAGGGTATAAATGAATTTAAACTATATTCTAGTAAATATTAAAAATGTTTTGAAATACATTTTTAAGAAACATGGATGTGGATGATAAAGAAGTCCTAGTAGATAATTACGTATAAACAACCTCGGATAATGAATTGATTCCGAAATAAACCCTTACCTTGTACATTTACTTGGTTGGGGTAGGTTAACCTACTGTATAATGCTGAAATAATTTTTATTAAATTATACAAGAATCATATATATTAATAAGATATCATATATGATCTTTTAACATTTCTTTGTTAATAATATCTTAGTATTATCGTTGTTTCGAGTGTTAATTTACTCGTTTTCTTTTATATGTTTTGTTACGTAAGCCATTTTTGTCATGTATAGGTTGTATTTTAATCATATCCATAATGATATCAAGTCCTTATATACTATTATTAATCATCAAATGATAATTAGACTTGAATGGATATGATGGAGAATGAATCTCATCGCGTTCGTGGAGACGGTAGTCCGTACGTACGCACGAGCGACAATATCATTTTTTGATATTAAAAAAATATATAATTGGATCGTATATCACATATACAGAATCATTATAATGTTATATTTATTATTTACATTAATTAAAAATCATTGTTATACCCATCCAAATAATAATTTATTGAATAACAATTACACCACGACGTGGAGACGGTAAGCCGTACGTACGCACATATAGTGAAATGTCATTCAAAGGATGGATAGAATAATGAATATCATTGTACCATATTTATAATAATATTACAGTATATAGGAGACACTGGATTCATTATTTTATAATTGGAATAACAAAGAAAGAAGAAGTTGAAGAAGAAATGAATTTGAAAAAGGGTGGTGAAAACATTACCTATTCTTCAGGTTCTTCCTTTTGATCTGATCAAAAGGGCTCCTTAGGTTTGCTTTCTAATAAAACTAATGCCTCTAGGTTGTAGTTAGGGAATTTTATAGAGTATTTGGGCAGGGTTTGGCCGATCAAAAAGGCTTTGAATGTATGAATTAGTGAGAAGGGGGAGTGCCCTTTTATAAGAGGGGTGAGGGGCACCTTTGGAAAAGCTAGAAATATTATTTTATAATAAATTTATATTCGGTTTATAATGGATCCAAAGTGTATTATTTAGAGGTTAAGGTGGGGATGGGTCTAAAACCACTCAACCAATAAAATTTAGACTGGTTTGGGTTACTATATTAACCTTATCATTAATTATTAACTCTTAGTTAATTAGTTTCACTTTTACCATATCTCTTTGTATTTTTATATTATAAGGTTAATAAATATACTATATAAATCCAAGATACCCCCAAGTGGTCAATTAATGATACACCTATCATTATATGAGTCTCTTGGCCGATCCTTAGATTTTTAGTAATTTAATATTAATTAATAATATAATATTTGTTTAAACAACTTTTTTGTGTCAATTTCGACACTATTCAACAATATATTCTTGTAAAAATCATAACAGATTTATTACTTCGAAAAAAGTTAATTATGTCAATCCTAATATGTCATATTAACCTAAAAAATTATTTTTATTCATAAAAAGTTTCTAATTATTTTTATTTGGGTATTTCGAATATCGATTATTTTAATTTTTTACTATTATGGTAATTACTAAATCATCATTGTGTCATAAATAAATTAAATTATCTAATTACTAAAAATTTTCAATAAAATATCATTATATAGGAAGTCTATTTATATTTCTAATGAATATTTAAAATATAATTTATCTTATGTATAACCCTATATTAAAAATGTTTTAGTAAATAAACATTGATTTTAACTATTTTTACTCTTCTTTGAATTAAATAATAATAAATGTCCTAATCTAATCCAAGTGGACCTAAATGATAATATTTTATTCCTAAGGTTGTTTTTGGTTGAGATAAACTTGTCCAATATAATAAGGACTTGTGTTAGGGTAATATTAATATCATATTTATCCTTAATTACCCTATTTACTTTTAACCGTGGTAAATAAAAGTAAAAAGTTAATATTCACCAAAAATTATTTTATTTTCACTGAACCACATTTTACTACTTGATATTAACCGTGTCTCTCGGATTTTCGAAATTCCATTCACAGATGCGGTAAAATTATGTTTTATGAAAAATTCAGTTTTTTAACTACCACTTAGTGGTTTCACTATTCATAAAAAATTGATGTTTTTATGAACAATGCCAAAATTTCACCATAAACTATAATTGATATTCCAAAATCAGAAATGTTTTCTGTTTTAAAAAATTACAAACATATAAGTTTCATTAATTAATTGTATAATTAATTCCCATTGTCACAACAAATAGTGTGTTTTTAAGAGACAATATATATCGAAAGATTGACAATTGTTTATGACCAATTTCAAAGTGAAATTAATATTAATTAACACCATTGGATAAAATGGTAAAAATATATTCTAATTATACTTTAAAACCACTCAATAATATAATTTATCACTATAAATTATTTTTATTAAAAAATTTGTTTTTAATTATTTTTCACCATTCATAAAAATTGGAAGTTCTCAGAAAAATACCAAAAATTCAACTTAGGATAATTTCGATATTCCGAATCCAAAAATGAAGTTCATTTTGAAATATAAAATATATATAATTTCAAAAAGTAGGTAAAACTATTCATAACGGCTAGTTTGATTGGTTTTGGTGTGTTAGAACTCGATGTTGTGTACAACACACGCTATCGCATTATTCAAAGAGAAGCGTACCATAGAAGCTTGGGTTGTTACATTCTCCCCTCCTTCAAATAATTTCGTCCTCGAAATTTCTAGAATACTACCGCATGAAAAGACTCGGGTGGTTCTTTATCATAAGTTCCTTGGATTCCCACATTGCCTCTTCCATATTATGGTTTCTCCACCAAACTTTTACCAGACGCATTGTCCGGTTTCTCAGTACTTTTTCTCTCATATCAAGAATCCTGATGGGCTCTTCGCAATAAGACAGATCGGGTTCTAGTTCTAATTCCTCATAGGTGAGTACATGCATTAGGGCAGGCTTGTATTTCCTCAATAGAGATACGTGGAACACATCGTGAGATTTGGAGAGACTTGGCGGCATTGCCAATCAGTATGCTACAACCCCAATTTGTTCTAGAATTTGGAAAGGTCCAATGTACCTGGGACTCAACTTACCTTTCTTACCAAAACATATGACTCCATTCCATGGAGATACCTTCAAGAAAAGATGATCACCGACTTGAAATTCCAAATCCTTCCTTCTATTATCGGCATAGCTCTTCTTCATACTTTGGGCTGCTTTGATGTGATTTTGGATTACCTTCACCTTTTACATTGTTTTCTCTACCAGTTCTGGACCTACAAGTTTTCTTTCACCAATGTCATCCCAACATGTTGGTGTGAGACATCTCTTTCCGTATACCGCTTCATATGGTGCCATCTGAATACTCGAATGGAAGCTATTGTTAAAGGAAAATTCTACCAGAGGTAAATATTGATCCCACATACCCTGAAAGTCAAGTGAGCAAGATCTCAACATGTCTTCTAAGGTTTTAATAGTTCATTTTGATTATCCATCTATTTGAGGGTGGTAGGCAGTGCTCAAATAAAGATCAGTATTCAAGGATTTCTGAAGACTTTTCCAGAATCTAGAAGTAAAATGGGGATCAAGATCAGAAACAATTGATAGGGGTACTTCCTGAAGTCTCACAACTTCATCAATATATAGTCTTGCTAGATGTTCTAGTGGTAGATCTTCTCTTATAGAAAGAAAATGTGCTGACTTGGTGAGACGATCAACAATAACCCATATTGCATTGTTCCTTCTAGGAGCCTTTGGTAGCCCCATGACAAAGTCCATCATAATATTGTCTCATTTCCACTCTGGTATGGGAAGAGGTTGCACGACTCCTCTAGGATGTTTCCTTCCAGCTTTCACTTGTTGAAAAACCATAAATCTTGACAAAAAATCAGCAATCTCCCTATTCATGTTGTCCCATCAAAAATGTTCATTCAAATCTCTATACATTTTGGTGATCCCAGGGTGTATAGAGAAATTGGAACTATGAGCATCATCCAGCAATTCCCATTTTAGATCAGGTATATCGGGAACACAAAGCCTCTTCCTGAATTTCAAAATTCTTTCTTCATACACAAAGTCTCTCAATCTCCCATCATTCACAGCTTTTATCTTCTTTTGAAATTCTTCATCATCAGTCTGAGAACTCTTAATCCTTTCTAGTAAATATGGTTTGGTAATAATTTGAAAAATAACTGATGTTTCACCTTCCATGGTTATTCCCATTTCCATCTTCAAGAGATCCATGAAAATTGGATCCCTTTCAATTCTCATATTGTTCAAAACTCCATGGTCTTTTCTGCTCAAAGAATCTACCACCTTGTTTGCCTTCCCAGGGTGGTAGTGTATCGTGCAATCATAATCCTTGAGTAATTAAAGCCATCTTTTTTGCCTCATGTTGAGTTATTTTTTTGAGAAGATATACTTCAAACTCTTGTGATCAGTATAAATCTCAGATTTTTCACCATAGAGGTAGTGCCTCTATATCTTCACGGGAATGATCACAGCTGCTAACTCAATATCATGAGTAGGATGGTTTTGTTCATGAATTTTCAACTGTTGTGATGGATAGGCAATAACCCTATCATTCTGCATAAGGACACAACCAAGTCCATTCTTCGATGCATCACTATAAATAACGAACCATCATTCCCCGATGGTAGAGTCAATATTGGAACATTGACTAATCTTCTCTTCAGTTCTTCAAAACATTCTTCACACTCTTTTTTTTTAAAAATTAACCCCTTTAAGTGTGAGCTTCGTTAATGGGTTTTCCAATCATTCAAAATTCTGGACGAAACGTCAATAATAACCTGCCAAACCAATAAAACTGCATACCTCATTTATACTTGTAGGTGCTGGCCATTCATGGATTTCCTTGGTCTTAGAAGGATCAACATAGATTCCATCTTTAGAGAAAATATGGCCAAGAAAAGAAATCACCTGAAGCTATAATTCACACTTGCTAAACTTCCCATATAATTCATGTTTTCTCAGTCTTCAGGATAATGCGCACGTGATTTTCATGATATTCATAGCTTTTGGAGTATACCAAGATATCATCAATTAATACCACCGCAAATTCATCGAGATATTCCTTGAAAACTATATTCATTAGATCCATGAATACAGAGGGTGCATTAGTCAATCCAAAAGGAATTATTGTAAACTCGTAATGTCCACACCTGGTTTGAAATGCTATCTTTGGAATGTCTTCCTTCTTCACACACAATTGATGGTATCCGGATCGGAGGTCAATCTTTGAAAAGTATTGAGCTCAATGCAGTTGGTCAAATAAATCATCAATGCGAGGTAGGGTATACTTGTTCTTTATTGTTAGAGAATTGATCTCCCTGTAGTCGATACATAACCTCATAGATCCATCTCACTTTTTAACAAAAAGAATAGGGGCTCCCCATGGAGAAACACTAGGGAGAATAAATCCCTTATTACTCAATTACTCTAGTTGTTTCTTTAGTTCAACTAATTCCACAGTGGCCATTCTATAAGGGGTATTCGATATAGGCCTTGATCAAATAATTAAATCAATGGAAAACTCAACTTCTCGCTCTAGAGGATGTCCAGGTAAATCTTCCGAAAACACATCTACATATTCTTTCACAACAGGTACATCCTCTATTTGAACATTTCTTTCCTCACCCACTATAATTTCATCCTCTTCCTCCCCAATAATTGAATTTAGTTGAGCTACTGGGGGTGGATCTTGATAAGAATTAGGTGGTGACGATTCTTCTCTAAAGATAAGGTGTTCCTTATCATCATCATCAAATATATTAACCTCCTTCTTCTGACAATAAAACTTCGCATAATATCCTGAAATACAATCCATACCGAAGATTATATCAAACTCAATCATAGGTATAACGATGAGATCAGTGGATAAAGAACATTTATGTGCTCTAATGGGGACTGATTCACAAAACTTTGTTGTAATGATACTTCCCTTAGGAGTTTTAACTGAAAACTACATTGTTAAATAAAATTGAAAATATCTAATTTTATTAAAAAACTGGGAAGATATGAAACAATGCGATGATCTAGAATCAAATAATTCATTTTATAAACTTGAGGAAACCATTAAATTACCTGCCACCATGTATTTTAGAGCTTTTACCTCAGCAGTAGGGACAGCATAAGCTTGTCCTTGATCCCTTGGCCTTTTCTGAGGTAAGTTCCCCTGACGCTTAGGACATTCATTTTCATAATGTCCCATCTCCCTGCAATTGTAGCACTGAACATTGGTATCTTCCTTCTTCCCTTTGCAATCACGAGCTTGGTGGCCTTTTCACCAGACTTGTAACAGACACTCATTCCCTTCAAGCAAGTACTAGGGTGTTTCTTCCCACATTTACCACAAGATGGATATTCAACCTTTCTATTCTTCCCCTTATTTCCATTCCTAGATTGATCAGCAGATCTCTTCTTCTCTTTCTTTTCATTAAAGTCATACGACTTATATAATTCCTTTCCTGTCTTGATAGCACATGTGACAATGTCTTCGTATGATGAGAAGGATTGTGAGACTAATGCTCGACAGAGAAATGGTTTTAACCCATAAAAGAAACGATCAACATTACTTCTTGGGTTACGTATATAATCTCCAGCATACCTTGCTAACCTTGTTAAGTTATCCTCATACATTGCGACATTCTCATCCTCCTTTTGTCTCAGAATCAGAAATTTCCTTTCAATATCTTCTCAATGGTCACGAGGAAAGTATTT
This sequence comes from Viscum album, assembly GCA_963277665.1. Taxonomy (NCBI): domain Eukaryota; kingdom Viridiplantae; phylum Streptophyta; class Magnoliopsida; order Santalales; family Viscaceae; genus Viscum; species Viscum album. Next base: position 621,791,494 of record OY728137.1, on the reverse strand, counting down.
TTATAAAAACAGATCATTAAACTCACTCCATTCCATATTAGATACTTCATCATCTTCCTTCATGTTTTGAGTCAATGACCACCATTGATCAGAATCTCCAGTGAGGCGGTAAACTACCATGATAACTTTTTCCCTTTCACTATTCACCAAATCCTAAAATATTTTCTCTAGGGAATTTATCCATCGATCAGCTACTAAGGGATTTTTACTCCCATTGAACGTTAGTGGTTTTTGCCTCATGAATCGATCTAACATTGATCCTACACACTTCGGATCAGGGTGCTCCATACGGGTAAGGTTATTATTCCTAACCTGAGTGAGTTGTCCCAGTATGGTGATTAGCTGATCGGCACCAGTTGCATCACCATCTCAACTATAATTATCTTGAGCAGGAGGGAAATCCCTACATGGAGTGCGTGCATTGATATGGTTTCCATTTCTTCCACTAGGCGCCATTTCTAAACAATGGCATAAACTAGACCAGTTTATGAATCAAAATACATAATTTCATACTTATAAAACACTTAACATAAATTAAACTATATATGGATATAATTTATAATCATAAAAATGATTTCTTTGAAGAAGTATATACTCGTAAACCCTTCATAATGATTTGTAAACAAAATGAGTGTTATCCTAAGCATATCCCCCAGGAGTGTCGTAACCAAGAGTGCAGCATGGCCTGTTGTCATGCACTAGTTCCCGTTCGAGTCTAGATCAAAGCGGTGTTTGCGGGTTTTTCCCCTAGGTACATCTGTACCAGAGCATACTCTACCTGCTCGTATCCAGAAAGAGATGTATTGCTCGGAAAAATCAAAAAATCTATACAATACCAAAATTCTAGGAAGTTCTTCTATACTAATCCTCAATGTCCATCTTAGGTCTATGTGCTCTAATCAGAGTTTATCTAAATCTAGCTTCCAAGGATTGTACTAAACTTCCTATGATACCAACTGTAATGCCCCGACCCCAGTTACCTAGAGGCGGTTCATTATTACATAACATTGGCATGATCACAAGAAAGATCAAGTCTCGAAAGACCGATTAGTTTAGTAGCCTTGGAAACACTAGATACATTCATGCAATTTACATTACATCATAAAGTGAAATACTACTACAACAACATATTGTCTCCATAGTCCACACTATTATCCCCTCATAATATCCCTGCAGGTCATTCATAATTTACTTCTTCACATCCTGGGAAAAATAAAACATAGAAAAGGGGTGAGCTCAAATGCCCAGTAAGGATAACAATATAGCGGAAACTTTCATAAATAAGAATAAACATTTAAGAAAATGTATAACTAAAACAAAAGCCTTTTAAACTTAAACTTAAACATAGTATGGAAAAAATAAAATGAAATAATTCTATTTAATTATTCACATGGATATTCTACTAATCGAATAATCACATGCAATATCAATAACCACTTTCATAATGATGGAATGCATAAATCCAGACTATCATAACCACATAGCCAAGGCCTCGTGCCAAGACTACAAATAATATTTTGTCAAGGCCTTGTGCCAAGATACTAGTTTGTCTCATGAGACCTACCGATGCATCGAGGAGCTATAGCGGGCTCCACCCGTCCCATATTAAGTCCAATGCATTCCTCATATGAAAAGGTTTAAACATAACATAAACATTCATATTAAAACTAGCATACAAAATTTCAATACTTTCTCGATAAACCATGAATGGTATAAAAATAACACATCCACAGTAAAACATATCAAAAAACTTTCAATACAATATAGATGTTTTGTATCATAATAAATCAACTTCCAATAAGTATAAAATCCATCAAAGTATGTTGACATAGATGAAATCAAAACTCTTTTTAGAAAAATATCTCTTTCTATTTTTGAAATCATTTAAGAGTCATATATTTATAAAATGAAAAATTTTATTTGAAAATATTCTTATAATCTTATAAGGGAAGCTTCGACGATTTTATAACGGCAGAAAATAGCCGCACCCGCCGTATATGTTAAAAAAACATTCTTACCTTAATTCTGTCGAAAAGGTTAAAAAGCACCTTGTTTAGAAAACGACGGAAAGATTCCTTTATAAACCTTTTATAAAAAGTAAAACAAGGGTATAAATGACTTTAACCCATATTCTAGTAAATAGTAAAAATGTTTTGAAATACATTTTTAATAAACATGGATGTGGATGATAAAGAAGTCACATTAGATTATTACGTATAAACAACCTCAGATAATGAAGAGATTGAAAAATAAACCCTTACCTTTTACTTTTCCTTGGTTGGGGTAGGTTAACCTCATGTATAATGGTGAAATAATTGTTATTAAATTATACAAGAATCATATATATTAATATGATATCATATATGATCTTTTAACATTGCTTTGTTAATAATATCTTAGTATTATTGTTGTTTCAGGTGTTATCTTACTCGTTTTCTTTTATATGTTTTGTTACGTAAGACATTTTTGTCATGGATAGGTTGTATCTTAATCATATAAATAATGATATCAAGTTTTTAGATACTATTATTAATCATAAAATGATAATTAGACTTGAATGGATATGATGGAGAATGAATCTCATCGCTTTCGTGGAGGCGGTAGTCCGTACGTACGCACGAGCGACAATATCATTCTTTTGATATTTAAAAAATATATAATTGGATAGTATATCACATATACAGAATCATTATCATGTTATATTTATTATTTAGATGAATTAAAAATCATTATTATACCCATCCAAATAATAATATATTGAATAACAATTACACCACGACGTGGAGACGGTAACCCGTACGTACAAACGTATGGTGACATGTCATTCAAAGGATGGATTGAATACGGAATATGGTTGTACCATATTTATAATAATATTACAGTATATAGGAGATACTTGATTCATTATTTTATAATTGGAATAACAAAGAAAGAAGAAGGTGAAGAAGAAATGAATTTGAAAAAAGGTGGTGAAAACATTACCTCTTCTTCGGGTTCTGCATTTTGATTTGATCAAAAGGGCTCCTTAGGTTGGATTTCTGATCAAACTAAGGCCTCTAGGTTGTATTGAGGGAAGTTTAGAGATTATTTGGGAAGGGTCTGGCCGAACCAAAAGGCTTTTAATGTGTTAATTAGTGAGAAGGGGGAGTGCCCTTTTATAAGAGGGGTGAGGGACACCTTTGGAAAAGCTAGAAATATTATTTTATAATAAATTCATATTCGGTTTCTAATGGCTCAAAAGTAGATTATTTAAAGGTTAATGTGGGGATGGGTCGAAAAACACTCAAACAATAGAATTTATACAGGTTTGGGTTACTATATTAACCTTATCATTAAGTATTAACTCTTAGTTAATTAGTTTCACTTTTACAATGTCTCTTTGTATTTTTATATTATATGGTTAATAAACTTACTATATACATCCAAGATACCCCCAAGTGGTCCATTAATGATACACATATAATGATATAAGTATCTTGGCAGAACTTCATATTTTTACGAATTTCATATCATTTAATAAGATAATATTTTTTTAAAAACTCTATTATGTCAATTTTGACACTATTCAATAATTGATATTTTTAAAAATCATAACAGATTTATTACATCAAAAAAAGGTAATTAAGTCAATCCTAACATGTCATATTAACCTAGAAAATTAGTGTAATTCAAAAAAGGCTCTAATTATAGTTATTTGGGTATTTATAATATCAATTATTTTATTTTTTCACTATTATGGTAATTACTGCATCATCATTGTGTCATAAATAAATTACATTATTTAATGTCTAAAAATTATAAATATAATATAATTATTTATGAAATCTTTTTTTCTTTCTAATGAATATTTACAATCGAATTTATCTTATATATAATCCTATATTAAAAATGTTTTAGTAAATAAACGTTGATTTTAACTCTTTTAACTCTTCTTTGAATTAAATAATAATAAATGTCCTAATCTAATCCAAGTGGACCTAAATGATAATATTTTATTCCTAAGGTTGTTTTTGGTCGAGATACACTTGTCCAATAGAATTAGGACATGTTTTAGGGTAATATTTATATCATTTTGACCCTTAATTACCCTATTTACTTTTAACCGTGGTAAATAAAAGTAAAAAGTTACTATTCACCAAAAATTATTTTCATCTCATTGAACCACATTTTACTACTTGATATTAATCGTGTCTCTCGGATTTTCGAAATTTCATTCACAGAAGCGGTAAAATTACGTTTTATGAAAAATTCAGTTTTTAACTACCACTTAGTGGTTTCACTATTCATAAAAAAATGATGTTTTTCTGAACAATGCCAAAATTTCACCCTAAGCTATAATTGATATTCCAAACTAAAAAATGATTTCTATTTTACAAAATTCCAAAAATATAAGTTGCATTAATTAATTTTATTATTAATTCCCACTGTCACAACAAATAGCGTGTTTTTAAGAAACAATATATATCGAAAGATTGACAATTGTTTATATCCAATTTCAAAGTGAAATTAATTCTAATGAACAAAATTGGATAAAATGGTAAAAATATATTCTAATTATACTTTAAAACCACTCAATAATATAATTTATCACTATAAATTATTTTGATTAAAAAAGTTGTTTTTAAGTATTTTTCACTATTCATAAAAATTGGAAGTTCTCAGAAAAATACCAAAAATTCAACTTAGGATAATTTCGATAATCTGAATCCAAAAATTGAAGTCCATTTTGAAATATAAAATTTATATAATTTCAAAAGGTAGGTATTACTATTCATAACGGCTAGTTTGATTGATTATGGTGTGTTAGAACTCGATGTTGAGTACAACACACGCTATCGCATTATTCAAAGAGAAGTGTACCGTAGAAGTTTGGGGTGTTACAAAACTAGTATGAAATGGGTTACACTGTTGATGGAGATGGTAAGTCGTAAGTATGCACGAATGTTGTTTCCATTTTAATTGTCGTATTGAAACAAAGTACATAAATGACATATTTATATATATGTATGTATATATATATATCATTATTAAATTATAATTGTTATATCATATATATCATATTATTTCACATATCCCCCATCTTTAATACTTTCCAAGGAGTTTGTGAACAAATCACTTCATTTTTTAGGGGGGAGGGGGTGTAGTCCTCACTACATCAATTGATATTATAGTATTAAAAAGAAATGGGAAGTAAAAAACTTATGGGTTGTAAAAAAGATTAATGAAGATTAAAGAAAAAGGAAATATTATATGAAAATAAATAAATGGTGTTTTTTTCATAATGGACACCATGATTGGTGGTAAATGAAAAATGAAAAATCATCATTTCAGGATGTAGTAGTTCATCGTACAAAGAGACAACATGTTCGATATCCATTAGATGGAGGTTTGTGTATTTTTAGGTTAAAATATAAGATTAACAACATCCAAGTATATTGAGGATACTGGTGTTTTCATAAAATAATGGAATAAAGTTATAGTAAGGTTGGAGAAGTAAAATTTAGAAATGATATTGAGAGAAGACATTTTCAATTGATCAGGTAACACCTTTTGGTTTGTGCCAAAGGATTCCTTGAGTCAAATTATTCTAAAGGTTAGGATTCCAAGATTAATTTAGGTATGTTAACATGATAAATGGGCTGTGTTGGGTAGATCCAAAAGGCTTCAGGTTTGTGAACAAAAGGTAAGGAGAGGTTCCCTTTTATAAGATGGAGGAGGGTCACTTTTGGAAACTCTAAAACTATTAATTTATTATAAAATGAATTTCGATTTGGAATATCTCCAAAGTATGTTATATAGAGTATAATATGACTATAGGTTGAAATCATATCATCCCATGAATTTTAGACATGTTTAGGTTACAAAATAACCTTATCCTTTGGCTTTAACCCATAGTTAAATAATTTTACTTTTCCAGCGAAAACTTGTTTTCTAGACTATAGGGTTAATATAGTTAATATAAAATACAAAAATAACACCAATTGGATTATTTATGACATATGTGACATAATAAATGTTATTTGTATGAATATTAGATTTTTATGAATTTTATTACATTTAATAAAATATTAATAATTTTAAATAATAATTTATGTCAATTTTGATATTATTCAATATTTTAATATTTAATAATATCTAAAAAAATTATAAATTATAAAAAATACTTACCATAATTCACTAACGTATATAATTTATATATATTTTTCATTAATTAAGTTAAATTATATTTTTTTAATATTTTTATTATCATTAATTTGATATCCCAATAAACTAAATAATTACTGCATTATTATTATAGAAGCCTTTATTTATGTTTCTTATTATCTAAAAAATTGAAATAAATTATCATGATGAAGATAAATTTATTATCCTTAAAATGAATGATTATAGCCTAACTTATCTCTTGTGTAACCCCATATTAATAATTATTAATTATTAATGTTTAAATTTGACATTTTTAGCTTTTATTTAAATAATATATAATAAATGTATTAATCTAACACACGTGACCTAAAAAAGATCATAATTTAGACCTAGAGTTTATTTTGGTTGAATAAAAATTATTAAATGAAATCAAGTCACATGTTACGGTCATTTATATTTTAATAATATTATTTTTACCTTTAATTATCCTATTTACATATAAATACGATGAATAAAAATAAAACTTTACTATTAAATTTTTTTTATCCTATTAGACATCATTTTTCATACTTATTACAACCATGTATGTCTTTTTTTTTGAAATTGAAATCCGATAATTGGTAAAAAAATATTTACTGCTAATCCCACAAATGTGGCTAGAAGGCGGGTAAAAGAGATGTTCAATAGTTCAATAATTTCTATATCTATATAAATTATAAAATTTATTCCAATAAACTAGATTGGATTAAAATTTTTATTATTTATATATTGTGACATTAAAATAAATTTAATGTGAAAATAATTATTTAAAAGAAAAATATGGTTTTTAACTACAATGTAGTAATTTTCACTATTCATCAAAAGATGAAAGTTTTTCAAAAAATAACTAAAATTCAACCTAAGATAATTTGGATATTATAAATTCCAAAATGATTTCACTTTTAAAAAATTCAATTTCTATGAATGTAAGAAATTAGTATTATTATTTTTCATATAAGGACATGAAAAACAACTCATGTGAGAAAATAGTAGTTTTAAAAATATAAAGGCTTTACCAGAAATTATATTTTTAATTATCAAAACCTTTATAAAAAATATTTATAAATGAATTATTACAATTTATATCAAAATTTTAATATCTCAGTTATAAATATCTTATTTAAATAATTATAATAGTAATGTGTTTTTTAATAGAAAATGAGTGTTGCGTATAACACAAGCCATGTCGGTGTTGTCTGTAGTGAAAGCTTCCTTTAGTATTGTGTATAACATAATCCAAATATAGTTATTTGATATATATATATATATATAATCAATATTCATCATTATGTGAAGTGAAAATATCAAAATATTGAATTAGAAAGAAAAAATAAATTCCCAAAATCTCAAGGTGTTACATTTTACCCCATTAAAATGAATTTCACCGAAAAAATTCCATTGTTTTATAAAATATTTAATACTTTAATTTTACTTTCATATAGATGAAAAACATAAAAATTAATTCTAAAACATCATTGTAGAAATTTATAGTTGGAAAATAAAATTTACCCAAAGTAAATCAAAACTATGTTTTCACATATGAGAACATAGGTGTCGATTTGGTCATGGAGAAAAAGTCTAATTAATTCTAGAGACTGATAAAGATAACTTATCACAAGAAAGTGGATGATCCAGAAAATGTTTCCAATCACAAAACCACAAAATAAAGAAGCATGAAGGAGGTCATTTATATCTTCAAAATGATAATAATAGGACACCATTTTAAATCACGATCCATTTTTATAATGTTGATGAAATTTTGAAATAATATGTAATTAATTGATTTCAATATTAATTCACCCATTGTAGTTCTATGATCAATTCCCAATTAATATGTTATTCTAAAAAATGAAGTTGAAAATTTCATTCTGGAATCATTAGCATATAATGAGAAGAATAATAGCTCATTCTATATTTCTTCAACAAAAATTTTAACACATGTCATAAAATATGTATAAATATATCTACGGTGAAATAATAATTTAATATCCCAAACTTATATGATGTTTTAATAAAACATTCAATAAATGGAAAATCCAAAAATCCTTCCAAATTATTAAAATCAAAGACATTATATAGAAGTCCACTAAATTAGTAAAAAAAATTATGTCCCATATATCATAAGGAAATTCATGGTTCTAGCTTTCCATACATGTGAATACATTAATCATGAATTCTCATGAAACATGGAAATAACCTGAATTTCCATACATCCTTACATAAGATATTCATTTTTATATATTATTACATCCAAAAATATATAAAGTTTATTCTTGATTGCATAACCCACATGCCAATAAATCCTTAATTAGTTCCATAGAAACTAGCATCGTCAAATTTACTTATTCCGATCCAACATATATTTATCTTGAAACTATTTTCTTAACATAAGGGATACAGTAAGGGTTATCTTTTCCTTAATAATTTGTTCTCCAAATATATCATCTTACCTTTAAATAACATTCCTAGGTATTAATAACTATTCAACATATCCTTTATAATACTTAATGAAAAACTTATACTGGAAACACTAATATCTATAGTGATTTATAAAATATTTGAATTCTGAAGCATATACATATTAATCATCTAACTTTAAACTTATATAATTACATACGATCCATCATCTATGTTTTTTTTGAAAATTTGAATCATATATTAAGATTCCTCAACCATAATCTAACCAATATTCTTTGTTTTAATGTAAATAACAATACCAAAACATCACATTCCTTTCACATTAAATTTAAAATATTATTATCTTTATAAGTATAACCAATAATTGTACCACCTTAATGATTTTCATTATGATATTTCCACTAAAGAAATATATTCTCATAATTAATAGAATTTCTACATATGAAACATTATTTTTTAAAAATGTTCAATCTAGTTCTGGATATTGACCAAGACAAGAATTAAAGGTGGTAGAAATACATATATGAGTTTAAAAACTCATAAATAAGGTAAATTACTTATAATGTTCCAATATATTACATCTTAGTTTTAATCCTAATTTATTCATGATTATCGCAAAATCACTAAAACTATAACATTTACATAGACATTTCCTTGGTACAACCCTAGATATACCCTTCAAAATATATATTGGGATCTCTTTAAAGATTTCACATCCTAGTTTCAAAGGATAACTAAAAATTTCCTCTGATACTAACTATAGCAACTCAGGCATACCATACATGGATATTTCATCAATTTAGATGAATATTCAATACATTAATATAAAAAAATTCTCAAGGACCATAATATTTTAGTGTCTTTGGAAACATGTAAAATAATATTCAATCCAGGTCAATGATATTTAACATCTCCCATAACGATATCCACCTTTATTACTTCTACCTGAAACCTTTCTTTATAACTTTGGGAAAAGAAAGCACAAGAAAGGGGTGAGTTCAATTGCTCAGTTATAGTAAAAAAGGGAGATATGTTGGCATAAACATTATCATGTGGGTATGAAAACGTGATCATGAGAATATAACATCATACCATGAATAAGATGATCATAATATAAATCATGACTTATATAGTGGAAGTTCATTAGACATGAATCATAATTAAATATGATATCATAAACCATGAAATAATAACTTAGGAATAAAATATTGAAATTGTGGAAAACACATAATCATTTAGTAATGGTTTCCATAGTAGTATAGGCAACATTTCCAAGACCATCTTAGTTGTATGGGGTCACTACCCATACCATCTTGGTAGTAATGGTTTTCTCCAATGGCTATCTTAGTCGCATGAGTTTACTCCTCATACCATCTTAAAAGTCATGGTTCACTCCCATGGCCATGTTAGTAGCATGACTTCACTCCTCAGAACATCTTGTTAGTCATAGTTCACCCCCATGAACATTTTAGTGGTCATGGTTTACTCCCAAAAACATCTTAGTCTTTCTCATGAGATATAAATATTTACCCAATTCATTAGAGGGCTATATAAGTCCCACCCATCTCATAATAATATTATACATACATGTACAAAAATATCCTGAAAAATCATTAAATAACCCATGAAATGATCAACTATAATAAAATTTTAAAAATATCCTAACAAGTGGAAAGATATAGGTTTCATAAACATTTAATGATAAACATATCCCAAGAAAATATCCGGGTTTCAAAATCATATGACCCGTGAAAGAGAAACGAGTTTAATAATCATCATTTAGTAAAATCATAATCTATTAAGAGAAAGATAATGAGTGGAGACATTGAATAATTTCCCCATAAAGGCCTGAGTAACACCAGTGGATGTTATCTTAGATATAAAATAATTTTGAATTATCATTTAAAAACATTTATTGAGAAAAATATAATATCTTATTTGAAAAATGGTTTTTATAACATAAATCCTTTTGAAAACCTTTTTCTTGAAAAATTGATATGAACAATTATAGAGAAGCTTTGAAAATAGTAAGATATTTTACAAATATATTTTCTTTGAAAATTATCTTCCATGATCTCTTGAAAAAATATCTAAAATCATTTGTTGAAATCATGGTTTTTCAATATAGTAGATCTCCGACCAAAGACAGAGATGGTCAAATTCTACATAATAAACTTATGTTAAGAACCAAAGAGTGGAAAATGGTATTAATACATGATAATTTATTGAGTAAAATGAGGATAAGGAAACACATGAGAGTTCTTGAGAGATGGATGATAATATTTCATCAAAGGAAGCTATAACATTAACAATCATGAAAAGCAATGAGATTGTCTCAATATACTCTTATAACGTGGTAACTTGGGATCATAGTATCCACGTATGAAAATGAAAATTCATGAATAATTAAATATTATTAAAATATGTAGATTTTATGATATAACATGGAAGTATATACACCTAGGAAAATCTATTAGGAGTATAACAATACATGAGTCTCAAAATAGGAAAATTGGGACAAATCTGCTTTACCGATTTGTTAAATTTTGAAATATAAGACACATGAAATAAATATCATAAAATGGATTTTTTTAATTCACATAAATTTTAGAATATTAATCATTGGATACAATCACAGGAAGTATATAGACCACACAAAAGGAAAGAGTGGTGATCATAGATTTTATTTCTTAGAAATTAGATGTGAGATGAAATGCACTTACCTTGTGTCTTGACTCTCTTCGTACTCAAATAAGATTTATGTATAATGAATATAAGATTTTTATTAATGTTTTATATAATTATATTATTATATATAATTACACAAAAGGTTTTATTATTACCTTATATTACCTGCTAGTTAACAATCATATCTTATGGTTTCACTTCAAGTAATATTCGCTTTGTTCTTCACATGTGCATTAATTTGTTATATCATTTGTCCCTATACTTTTATCATTATTCTTGGATATAAATAATGATATAATTATCATGTTTATTAAGTATATTTATATTATAATAGTCTATAGCAAAAATATGTACAAAATGGAATTCACCGTTCATGGAGACTATAAACCGTACATACATATGAACGTTGTTTCCGTTTGAATTGACATATTGAAAGAAAGCATGTAAATGAAATATGTATATATATATATGTATATATATATCATTATTAAAGTAAATTTATTATATAATATATATCATATAATTTCATTAAACCCATCTTTAATACATTTCTTATGGTGTGTGAATGAATCACATTGTTTTGAGGGTCGGTAGTCCACACATCCTCCAACGACAATATCATATTAAGAAGAAATAGAAGGAAAAAAGTTATGTTTTGAAAATAGGAATAAAAAATCATAAATATATTATATATATTATATATAATATAAATATATTTATTTTCCATCATAATGGACACCATGATTGGTGGTAAAAGAAAAATGAACAACCATCATTTTGTGAGGCAGTTGTACGCCGTACGCAGAAACAGTTTGTTCGATATTGATTACATGTAGGTGTATGTAAGTGTAGGTCTAAATATAATAATAAAAACATCATATTATATTTAGGATAATTATGATGTTATAAAATAATGTAATAAATATATAGTAGGGGGTGGAAGAGGAAAATTAAGAAAGGATCTTGAGAGAAGATGATACCTCTTAATTGAGTGACTCCTTTTTTATTGTGAAAAAATTCTTCCTTGAGTTTCCATGTTCCCAACGGAATTATTATAGTAGTAAGGGAGATAATTTATTAAGAGAAATGGTTAGGGTTAGTCAGATCTAAAAGGAATTAGAGGTGTGAATAAAAGAGAAGGAGAGGCACCCTTTTATAAGATGAAGGCGGGGACCTTTTGGAAACTCCAAAACAATTAATTTAGTAAATAAAATAATTTCGATTTATAATAGCTCCAATGTTATTTATTTATTGTATAAGACTATTATGGGTGAAAATATTCTCAACCAGTAAATTTTAGACATGTTTAGGTCAAAAAATCAAACTTATCCTTTAGCTTTAACCCTTATTTAAATACATTAACTTTTATAGTGAGAACTTGTTTTTTCAAAACTATAGGGTTAATATATTTACAATAAAATACAAAAAGAACACCAATTGGGGTAGTTATGAAATATTTGAAAAAATAAAATTTATTTGGATGAATCTTATATTTTTATTAATTTTATAACATTTAATAAATTATTAATTATATGGAACTATCATTTATCTCAATTTCGAAACTATTATTTATTTTGATTTTTAAACATATCATACCAACATGATAACTTCTAAAAAATACATCCAATATGTCACAAACATGCCTATGTTATATATAAATTTTTATTATGTCATTAATTAAGTAAAATTATTTCTATTTTAATATTTTTATTATAACTTATTTGATATCTCAATTAACCGAACAATTACTAAATCATTATTAAAAAAGAAATTAATTAAGTTATTTATTCTCTAAAAATTAAAAATAAATTATCACAATGAATATAAATTTATTATCTTTCAAATAAATAATTATAGTCCAATATATCTTATTTATAACCCTATATCAAATATTATTTATTTATTAATGTTTAAATATGAAATTTTCAACTATTATTTAAATAAAATATAATAAATTTACAAATATTCCAAGAGAATCATAAAAAATATCATGTTTTCTACCAAAGATTTTTTTCGGTTGAAAAAAATAATAAAATGAAATTAGGACCTCTGTTAGGGTCATTTTATATTATTATAATTTTTTTACCTTCAACTACCCAATTTACCTTTAAAAATGGTAAATATAATTCAGAAGTTATTACTCAAAAAAAATTTGATACTATTAGAAATAATTTTACACACTGATTACAGCCATGTATTTACATTATTCTAAATTCAATTCACTGAATATGTAAAATTACGTTTACTGCTAATCTTGCAAATGGGGCTATAAGGCGTCAGGTAAAAGAGACGTTCCAAAGTTAAATAATTTTTTATATATCTAATTCTACTATAAAAATGATTCCAATCACCTAAATTGTATTAATATATATATTATTTATATACTATGACATTAAAATAAATTTAATGTAATGATAATTATTTTAATTAAAACGTTAGTTTTTAACTTCTACGTAGTATTCTTTTTACTTTTCATCAATAATTGAAACTATTCAGAAAAATACTAAAAATGCACCCTAAACTAATTTTTATATTCTGAATTCAATTTTTTTTAATAATTACCTTTCTATGAGTGTATAAAACTATTTTTATTATTTTTCATAGAAGGACATGAAAGAAGTTCATTTCAAAAAATATTATTTTTAATCATATAAAAATTTACCAGAAATTAGAATTTTCATTATCAAGACCATTATAACAAATATTATAAAAGTTATTTATACTATTCATATCACATTCTTAACAGCTAGGTTATAAATAACTTATTTAAATAATTATAAATGTAATGTTCCATTTCGTAGATACTCGGTGTAGCGAGTAATGCTAGCGAAGTCGGTGTTGTGGGTAGTGCAAGCTTCCCATGGTTTTGCGTATAACATAATGCAAACATTGTAACTTTATATAATAAAAAAAGTTATTTTTAGTGGTGTGTGAAGTAAAAATGACAAAAAAAATAATTAAATTGAAAAAAATAAATTCACAAAATCTTGGGGTGTTACAATAAATCCACACAGTCTAGAAATTATTTACTTATAGGATATCAAAATCATGACACCTTTCATAGTATACAATACCAAAGGATCATCCTAGTTTATTCATGGACTTCTTATATTTAAATAATTCATGATGGTTTGTGAATAGTTTTTAAATTCACAAAGCATATCCCCTGAGAGTGTCAAACCAGGTGGGCAGCAAGGTCCATTGTCGTGTACCAGATTACCCCATGTCAGACCCGAAACAACTTATCAGAGCAGTTACCCCTAGGTAAATCTATAAAAAATCCACATCCCCATGTAGTATCCATAGAAATATTTATGGTTAGTAAATCACTCACTTTATACCTTACCGTAATTCCATTACATTTTACAAAACATTTACTCAACCCTATACTTATCCAGAGAGACATCAATAGAAATATCCTTAGAAATCTACTAATGGATATCACAAGTTTTTCTCATCCTAGTTTCCAATGTTTGAATAAAACATTACTTTGATAACCTCTATAACTTCCTAGGATTGACATACATGGATATCACACCATTTAAGACGAATATTCAGTACATTACCAAAATACATGCCTGAGGATCGAAATATGTTAGTGTATTTGGAAAATTGAAAAAGAATATTCTATCCTGGTGGAATATCATCAACATCACCCATAAATATACCCACCTTTAGTAATTAAACCTAAAACATTTCTTAATTACATGGGGAAAGGAACCCTGAGAAAGGTGTGAGCTCAAATGATCAGAAAGGGTAAATAAAGGAAATGCATAATCATAACATGAAAAAAGGGTATAGAACTTGAGAATGACATTTTATGATCATACCCTACATATTATAGATCATAATAAATATTGGAAGTTTATAAGATATGAATCATAAAGAAATAAATATCATAATCTATGAATGAATGACATAGGAATAAAACATGTTTTTATGGGAAACTGATAAGTATATAACATGATTTCCATATTAGCCAAGGAATCACATCCAAGACAATCTTGGTAATATGGGTTCACTAACCATACCATCTTGGTTGTCATGGTTCACTCCCATGGTCTTCTTAGTATGATTATTCCACACCTCATACCAAATTGGTAGTCATGGTTCCCTACCTTGTCCATATTATTAGCATGAGTTCACTCCTGATAGAATCTTTGTATTCATGGTTCACTCCCATGGACATCTTAGTTGTCAGAGTTTACTCCCAAGATCATCCTAGTCTATCTCAGGAGATATAAATCATTACCCAATGCATTGGAGGGAGATATAGGTCACACCAATCACATAATTAAGTCATACATATATGTTTCATATTATCATAAACAGTAATATCATCACCCATGAAATGAAATGGGTTCCATAACCATGTAAACATGTTATGACCAATGTAAAATGATTCAAGTATCGCAATAATTTGATCAAAATTATAACTTGTGAAAGAGAAACATATTTCATACACTTAATACATGTGAAAGGGAAATAAATTTCATTAAAATATAACCCGTGAAAGATAAATTGATTTCATAAACATAAAACCTAGGAAAGAGGAATGGGGTTCATAGAGACCATGAAAGTAAGAATAATCTATTCATATAAATGATATGAATGGAACCAAAAGATCATTTCCTAGAAGGGATTGAGTAACATCAACAGATGTCATTGTATATTGAAAATAATTCTAAGATATCTTTCGAAAACATTTCTTGAAGAAAATATCAATTCATCTTTGAAAAATAATTTTTAATACGTAAAACCATTTGATAATTATTTTCATATAAAATAAATTTAAATCCTATAAATAAGACTTGAAATCATTTTAAAACCCTTTTCCATAAAAACTTATAAAATAAGTTTCAAAAAATTTAAAATCCTTCTTCTTTAAAAACACATTAAAAACTTATAATGAAAAGATATACATGTTTTTACAGTTATTTCTCTTAAAATACTTTCAAAATATATAAATAGTGCATGAAATTGTTTTGAAAAATATTTTACTTAAAAATAAAGTGAAACCTTATAAATAAAGCATAACATAATTACAAATACTAACTTCCTTGAAAATAATTTGAAAACTTATAAATAAATATTGAAACATTTTGAAAACAAATTTCATTGAAAATAATTTGAAAAACTATATATAAATATTGGATATGTTTGGAAAACCATTTTCCTTGAAATATTATAAAATAATATTGAAAATATTTTGACAAACAATTTGCTTGAAAAATTATAAAAGAAGTTTAAATCATTTTGAAAACCATTTTTCTTGAAAGATTATAAAATATGTTAGAAAATTTTTTGAATTTTGTTTTCTTGAAAACAAATATAATAATCCTAAAAATGATTTGTAAACCATTTTTCTTGAAAACATATAAAAGAAGAATAAAAATGTTTTTAAAACCATTTTCCTTGAAAACATATAAAAATAGCTTGAAAACATTTTGGATACAATTTTCTTTGAAATTTAATTTTGAAAACATTTTCCTAAAAAATATTTTTTAAAAATGAAAAGAAATATTCAAACGATTGATGGTGGATAAATTTGAACATGTTGTATGAGGTAAAAAGAACATTTCTTTTTCCACAGTAAAAATGATAGAACATTGTCTCATTCGGAAGGTAAAAAAAATATTCCATTGAAAACATTGGTAAAACACAAAAGGGTAAAATTTTATTTAAATGATCAGAGTATATTATTAAAATATTGTTGTAAACCATTTTTTGAAATCATTTTTTATAATGGAAGACATATTTTTAATCGAAGAGAGGGTAAATTAAGGCTTCCATAAAAACAAATTATTAAATATTTTACGTACCAAAGAGTAGAAAATAGTACCACTACATTAATATATAATTAATAACCTGAGGATAATAAAAATCATGAATTTCTTGAGAGATGGAACATAAGAATTCATCTAGGGAAGCATAAACACAAACAATCTTGAAAAATGATGTCATTGTTTCAATAAAATATTATCTCTTGGTAACATTGGATCGTAATCTCCATGAAAGAAAAAAAATTAAATGAATATTAGAATATAATGAAAATAATGAGGTTTATTATATAACTTTTAGAATTTAACTATATACACCAGAAAAAATAAATTTATTTGCATTACAAAACATGAGTCTCAAAGAAGGAAAATTGAGACAAAACTGTTTTACTCATTTGGTAACTTTTAAAACTTAAACCCCATGAAAGAAGGATCATAAAATGGATATTTAAATGCCCATAAATTTAATTATAATAATCATTGGATATAATCATGCTTATTATTTACACCACAAAAAAATAAAGAGTGGAGAACCTAGTATCTTTCTCACAGAAATAAAAAGTTGGATGAAATCCCTTAACATATGTCTTGACTATCATTATACACATTCAAAAAAGCTATATAATAAATTTTAATTTATTATTAATATTTTAAAGAACCATATTATTATATCTTACACCATATACAGTTTTATTATGACTTTATATTACACTCTTGTTAACAATCCTATATTAAGGTTTCACTTCGGGTAATATTTGCTTTATAATTTGCATATGTATTAATTTTTTATATATTTGGTTTTTATACAATATATCATGAGTTTAATAATAGAATCCATGATTTAAATATCATTTATATATAGAAAATATATATAATATATTAGGATGAAAAAAATACACCGTTCATGGAGACGGTAGGCCATATGTACACATGAACACAATTTTCGTTTAATTTCCGTGTTGATAGAATGAAAGTAAATGAAATATATATATATATATGTATGTATATATAAATCCTTATTAATGTAGATTTATCATATAATATATATCATATATATTCAAGAAATCCATCCTTAATACAATCCATGTGGAGTAAGTACTCATGAATACCATTTTTGAATGTTCATGAAACATTAAATGGAGGTGTGTCTAAGTGTTATTCAAAACATTTAAATAAAAAAATAATAGTATAACTAGGATAATTTTTTTACATAATCATATAATAAAGATATTTTGAGGGGTTGGATAAGGAAAACAAATTAAATGACTTGAGATAATATGTTACCTCTTAATTGGGTAACACCTTTTGGTTTGTGCCAAAAGGCTTCCATGGATTGCCTTTTTTTCCAAAGGGAAGGCTTCAAGTAGTAAGCTAGGTGTTTTGGAAAGTGAATTGGGAAAACCTTGGCTGAAAATAAGAGGTTTTAGAAATTTGAATAAGTGGAAGAGGTGGTGGCCTTTTATAAAGAAGGAAAAGGACATACATGGAATTTTTGAAAAAAAAGTTAGGTGTACACATGTTCATACCTATAAAAAGTCATAAAAACCCAAATAAATAAAATATGGAAGTTATATGGCCTTATAATGGACATAAAATTGGTTTTGGACATTTTTATAGGTCATTTGACCCCCTATGATTGAGGTGTATTCTTTAATTATGTTTAATTTGACCTTAATCGCTTGGTTACTTTTAACCACTTTTACTAATATTTTTATAAAAAATAAATAGTATCTAATTAAAATATAAATATTATAATAACATATATTGTTAGTGTTGTATTTTTAAAATTGTGTTCATATAAGTGGAAAATTTAGGATTAATGTCAATCTCGTAGATGGGATGAAATTACAGGTCTTTAAAGTAGAAGCAAGGTCAAATGTTTATTAAAATTTAATATTCAATTTGTAGGTGAAATAGATTATAATGGAATTAATTATATTAATATATGTATATTTTATCTAATGTTACCCTAAAACTAATTTAACATGTAATTTAAAATTAATAATTATTTAAATGAAAAGGTTGTTATTAACTAAAACGCATAATTTTTTCATTATTCATCAAAAAATGAAGTTCCTTAAAAAAATCCAAAAAATCACAGAAATATAATTTCAAAACTATAAATTCAAAAATTAAGGTCATGTTATCAAATATAATTTCAAAATTTTTCTAATTTTTTTTATTAAATGCATTTCATTCGAGAAAATAGTATTTTTAAACATATAAGGGCTTTAGGAAAAATTATATCTTTTATTATCAATATGTTTTATCTATATAAGACAATTATATATAATATTTTAAAGTCAGTTATTAAAAATATTATATCTATTTTTAAAGTCTAAGTTATAATTACAAAAAATGTAACAATAAGATGATGCTTTGTAGAAACATGGGGGATAGGTGCAACGTACACCAAGTTGGTGTTGCGGGTAGCACAAGACATGTTTGTATGACATGTAGTGAAAGCCTTGTCGTTATTGTGTGTAGTGAACTCCAAGTCAGTATTTCTTGTAGTGAAAGAGAATTAATTATTGTGTGTAGTGAAATACAAGTTAGTATTTTGTGTAGTGGAAAGAAAGTCGATCTGTCCAGTGAAAGGAAGGATTGACCTCGTTTTTTCATATATATATATATATATATATATATATTTCTAGTGTCACATGAAATGAAAAATATCATAATAATAAAATAATTCAAAAATAAATATTTCACAAAATAATGGGTTATTAAAATTTATATACCCAATATCGCCTTTTACTCCAACATTATGAATTTTTGGAATCCTTTACCAAATAATATTGTATTTATATAATGGAAATGTAATGGGTATTCCCAAAAGATCTGTTTTCTTCACTTATAAAAGGGGACCTATTACACACCACCATGTTAACACTACACATTAAAATAACCATTTAAATTCTACCAAAATGTCCTCTCATATAATTCCTTCACTAATCCTTAAGACTATGGCCTCAAAAAATTAGTTTAAGGCCTTCACTTCCAATGAAATCTCTACAAGAAGATCACATCTCCAACATGTATTACCGTCTTTGTAACTTTTCCACATTAATATTTATTTTAAAAATATATTATATCAATACAAATATTATTATATCAGTATAATTATACTAATGTATTGTTATTTTATAAATAGAATAACTTTTATTTATTCATTTCCATCTACTAAGAAATACAATAGTATCATCACTGTGTTGCATAGGCTGCAGCCTCTAAAAAGTGACATCCTCCGTTTTTCATCATCATAATTAATGGTTGATAAAATCAATTTAATAGATAAAAATTATTATATAAAATATATTTATATGATTTGAAAATGTGAAAATTATTATTTACCCTCATTCCATGTCTTTCATTGAGAAATGGAAACACTAATTGTACATACATGTGAACTACCACTTCCAAAATTAATGTGTTTAATTTTGTATCACCAACCAACATTGTTACTGTTGAAAATATATTTAATATAAAAAAATTATTTCAATAAAAATATTAATATTCTAGATGTTATGAAACTATTTTACAATTCTTTCAACAATGGTCAATGTATATAATGAGTAACAAAAAAATTGACTATATAACACATGGTAAACAACGTAAGAAAAAATTATAACATAAATAAGTACCAAAAGATAATTTTAAAAACCTAGAAAATTAAAAAATTTATGGTTCTTTGGTTTATATATAATGAACATAATTTCATTATTCCAAAATTTATTTGGTAGTGTAGAGAACTTTTTGACTTTAGGTATGGGTTTCATCTCAAAATTTCCCACATTGAGACATATTTTCTTTTATGAACCTAATTTCATTTAAATGGTATGTCTACTAAAAATTTGCTATATTAAAATTAGGAATTATGTTTATTCATGGTATTGGAACTTAAATGTTAATATTTCTCTGTTTCAATGGGTTTTTTTAATAAACTTCTTAAGCCTAAAGGGTGTTGTCTTAGCCACCCTATATTAAGGAAAGATTTTTTTTATTATTCACCAATATTTATTGATATTTTTTATTTACTTCCACCATGACTTATAATACTAGAACTTTTTTAACTTGGAATATTCACATCCATTCATGATTATCCTGTTTGTGGGATATGATTGATGCCTTCCATACAATATAATGGGGTTTTCATTACTCAATATTCATTCTTTAGTTATAGCTTTTATCCATGAGAATTGTCTTTCATTTCATATTTTATAACCTATAAATATATTGGTGGACCACTTTTGACTCATAATTAAAAATAATGTTTTATTGTTTTATTTTATGATGTGTGATTTAAAATGGCATTTCAAAACACAAAATGAGATCTTACATATCTCATTCATGTACCAATTATATTTTCTATCATATTTCCCATAAATATATACCAATTTAAATATCATTTAATTTTCTTGGTTAATATTTGATTTTAGTTCGCTTTCAAATTACTAATTTTAATTAAACATAATTTATGTTAACATTCCAATTTTTATATCATGTAAAACATAAAATCCTTCATTTTTTTGAAAACAGTGAATAGATTATAATAACAATAATTAATTTATATTGAACGATGTTTTTGTAATTTAGGTTTTATAGAAAAAAAATATATATTTTCTTTTTTATAAAGTTCCTTATATATTTTTCAATGAATCAACCCAGTGGTTTGTTTTTATTCCTCCATATCCAATATAAATATCATGATTTTTCTACATTGGGGATACATAATATATATATATATATATATATTTCAATTATGAATGTATAATGTAATTTAATTACTTATTCACTTGGGAATCTGTATGATTTTTCCTTCAATTATTCCTTGAATCAAAATTATTAAACTCACTTCCTCCTCATTGTTGTGATCATTCTTATGAATTATATATGATTTATTTCCCTCATGAGGAATTAATATATATGATTTGGAATTATTTTATGGGTAGGTATGGAATAATATATCCCTCTTTTCATTGGGTAAATATTTATATCTCATGGGATGTTAAGTTATAGAATAAGGAATAGACCAAATCCACCAACAAAAGTTTTACACTATGAAAAATGTCTTGTAAATGACCATTGACTTATGCTAATGATATTTTTTTTATTTACATGTGTTTATGATATTTTGATTCAATTTAAATATGTCACATCCTCATGATTATGATGATACTCTTTTTATTGTCTTGTTATGTTTCTTGACTCTCATGTTATTCTTTACTTCTATTTTGGTCCCCTTATTGGGATATCAAGCTCATCATTTGACTTGTACATTTTACCAAGGATATCCTATGAAATTCTAGATTTTCTACAAGATTTAGTATCACTATGTATAGTTTTAAATAAAGATAATGGTTTTATGTTAAATATGGAATATTTTTATGTATAATTTTCAAAATAAAATAGGCCTCATAATCTGTCAATTGTATTTCTTGTAAAAGAATTCTATGAATCATGAAATATTATGTGTTTAAGGGATGTGTTTCCATAAATTATACCATTTTAAGTTCAAGTTAATTTTGTAGATTATGATTATATAATATTAGTAAAACCCATAGTTATAATCCTAACCCCTACTAAAAAAACACCATATTTCCTGAGTTTATTAAAACCTTGGAAATAGGTTATCTTATTACATGGTTTATTTGAAACCATGGTAACAGACATATTATTTATTCCCTCATAGTAAATACATCAAACCTATACCTCATGATCAACCCATATCAATAGATTGTCCTACCCAGTGCTTCCCAGCCTTTGCATATCTTCTCTCATCGATCCTCCTCTTTCGATGTGATTCTGATGTAGTTATCCCACATCCCCACCAACACGACTCTGATGTATCCACCCCACCTATCTGTCGATGTGGCTTCGACTTGGCCTCCCCACATCCCCATGATCCTCCTACAATATGGATCATACTTGGATTCAGTGCAACTTTGACATGGCCGCCCACCTCCCTAAAACATCCACCTCCCCTCAATCAAGATTATGAACTAATATTCCACCAGGGTTTTTGTGTACATATCATCTCTATTTTCTTGTGGAAAAATTATGATTGTACCACCACATCTTCCAAATATATGGATCGATAACCTTTTCACAACATCTAAATTTTCATTTGAAATTGAATACTTGGAATGTTTTGAATCACTCATATATTCCTTCCATTTTTTCTTACTATTTTTTTATTCATCCTCTTTAGGAAATTTCAATTGCAAAAAACAAAATTCTTCAAAATACCTTCATCTCTTGGTAGACCAAATTCAAAAATCATGACACGAAGTCACTATCAATTATGTATTTTCATTACAATGATAGGTCCAATTAATTCCTTTTTCTTTTATTAAAATGTAAATTATCCCAAACCCTCAAGGGTCTCTATATTTCTTCACCATGACTAGTTTGTGCATCCAATTTAATAGAATATGTAATAAAATTTCTAATACAAGAATAATTAAATTTATGATTAGTAATTTCTTACATTCATATATTAATTTTTCTTTATTTATATACAAATTGATGTTCTCTATCTATATATTCCTTTTTCATAACATGCATTCTGTGTAGTATATAGATTTTCCACAGATAAACAAATAACATTCAATTAAACTCAATTTTATGTTTCTATCCACATATAAAGAACTTTATGGGGAAATTTCTTTTACATAATTGTATTAATTTTTCTTAGATTAAATATTCTTGTATTTTCATTTATTTAACAAACACGGAGTCTCATTTTCTACACATGCATCAAATTTATGCATGAATTTATATTTTATAGTCATTATACATTAAATTTGAATCACTTATATACATGATGATTTTATAGTATAATTATCTACATCATGAACGTGTCCTTTATATTGTAGTTTATATTAATATATATGTTGTTTCGTACTCTAGAAAGAAATTTCTTTTACATGATTTATCATGATCTAAAACTACTGTTTATAGTGTCGTTTATATCATATTTTATATTATATTTTATATTACATTTTATGTTGGACTTAAATTTTAATTAACATTCTTTTATATATCGCCATCTAAATAACTCTTTTTTGTTAATATTTATATTGAAGCTTAAATATCATTATCATTTACTAAAATTACTATTAAATTTTTGTTTACGTAGTATTATATATTGAAATTTATATTAATATACTTGTGGAATTCTTATGTTGAATTAAATTTCCATATATATGAGTTATCATATACGAAAAGTGCATTTTATATTAAATATACATTAAATTTCATTTACTATATATACATAATATTATTATAGATACATGAAATATCATTTAAAAAATATGCAATGAATATCAAAAACTATGTATACATTCAATTCACAATATTAAAGTACATTGAAATTTAGTAATCATGTACAAGTATTGAAGAAATTTTCATGGAATTATGGAAGTATTTTTACTATTTTAGGGTAGTATTGTTATTTTTAATCATACTTTCTATTTTATATTACATATATCATTACCTAATAATTAGTTTAATGTTATATTTTAAATTACACTAGGTGAATGTTTTTTTTGGAACATCATGTTACACTAGTGGGGTTTTATAATTCATTAGTTCATTTTTCTATACTAGTTGCACCCTGGTGGTATGAACATGGAACTTATAGTTAATTCCTTTATTTTTAAATAATTCATAACATGTTTACATAAATATATGAAATGTATCTTTCAATAATATTAAATCTTTTATTTAAATTTATATATGAAAAAATTATACAATATCATATATTTTGATTCATTTTGATGTAAGGTATTATACATTCACATTATTTCATATAAATTATATCAAACATCTACAATAGTCATTCATGAAAAGTAAAATGATAAGAAAGAGTAACACATTAGGATGATGTAATTAATAAAAAATAATCTGATAATTGTAATATAAAAAACCATCAATACATACTCATTTAATAATTATTAAATATAGAAGTACTATAATACATAACAACTAAAATATTCATATACATATACGCATGTTTACATTTAATCAAATACTAATTTTGATTCTATCACAAATACTATAAAAAACATGTTTTTTATTCATAAACATCATCTCTTTATGCTCCAACTAATTATTATAAAAAGACTAAAATATACACATTTTTAAAAATGATATAATTTATAAATATGTGTAGATGTTAAATGAGAATCATTTTTACAATGATTCTAAATATTATTCAATTTTAATATAATAATTTAATAATATTATAATTTATATAACCATCCAAGTAAATCTACATTTTTTATTCATATTCTTATAAAAATATTTAATATATACACACATATGGGTATTCATATTCCTATTCACATTCTAATCCTTAAACAATTACTGAAACGCACACATTTTTTGTTACTAGTGTATATATTATGGATTCTTCTTAAACACATTCTATAATAAAATATCATTATCAAATTAATAGTGTAAATGACTGTGAATATGTTTATGTGAATTCTTATATAAATACTATCATACCTACATAATTTCAAATACTATAATAAAAAGGTACTATGAAGAATATGAAAATATATAAATCATAATAAATTCATTTTCTTTATCTTATTCTTATACATATATTTTATAATTTATATAAAAATACTCATTTTTATGGTCCATAGGACACTAATATGTATTCAAAAACATAATTTAATAATAATTTCATTTTTTTAGTGCATATAGTTTCTTATTCTCATAGATATACTATAATATTTATAAATTTTCACATTTACAGTTCCTATGATTATTCATAGGCTTCTAGAAATAATAAAATACATATAGATTACCATATACAGTAACATAAGTTTTTAACCTTATTCACATTTGGAGCATTATTTTACAGTTTCTCAAACTACAATTCAATTTATTATATAACAACATTATTAAAATAAAATATATCGTTATTTTTTAATGAAAATATCACATTGATATTCATATATGAATATGTTTTTCGAATTAATCATGTTTTATCTATTAATATCATTATTTTTTCATGGTAGAGCGATTTGTTTCTAGACATTAATGATGATGATTCACTACAACTTATTCAATGGGGTAATTTATTATTAACATGGAAACCATGTTATTCATATTATGTCAGGTATATTACATGCATGACATTATATAATATCACTACTATTAATCATTATTGACCTATTATTAAAAAATTGGATCTGTTCAATGTGGAATATTCTCAACATATTGAATTTTTCAATTCATCGGGTACACCATTAAAAAAAATCATTAACATATTTAAATTTACTCATAGATTTTACTATTATTAATGAATAAAATTTTTAATTCAATTAAACACTTAATCACCATAAACAATTTTCCTTTAAAATTTATGTAATATTATTTTATTTATCATGTGATTTACTCCAGATCTATTATTTCCATATAATTTTTTTCCTCATGTATATCCACTTAAAGTATGTTTCCTTTCTATTTGATGTATCAAATTTCCATTTTAACATCTCCCTTGGAAAACTATATTATAAATAAATATTAAAATTATGTTTTGGTTATTTCTTTCATTTAATGTAAAATATATTATTCTATGGACCATGGATTCTTTACCTCTTGATTTTAATGAGTCTCCTCAGTATTTTCCACTTGTTTGTGTTTTGTTTCCCAATTATTTATATCAATTTTCGCTACTTTTTAGATGTAAATTTTATTACAAATTTATTTATAGATCCTTGATCTAATTTTAATCTCTGTTGATTTATAAAAACAAAGTTCCAAAACATTCCATCTCATTATTAATATTTCCAACTCATTACACCCACTCTTTCATTATTTTCACAATTTTAACACTTCCTAAATTTCATTTTCAAATTATTTATTCATTTAAAAAATTTCAACTCCTCTATCTTAATTTTATTCTCCAAGAGTATTTTGTTCCAAATTTTGAAATTCAATTTTCATTTCGTTATTTTCTTATTCCATGAATTCTTTCCCAAAATAAAAAATTTCAATGTGTTTTCCTCCCAAATGAACTTCTTATTATTTTACTATAGCCTGAATTTCTTAATTCCTCTACCAATTATTGATGAATTTATTATGTAATGTTAATGGTAAAGTTTTTCACAAAATCTCAAAAACACCGTTCAATGGATTGACGATTTCAACATCCTTTTCACTACATGTTTTGATTTATATAAAACATTCCCTAAAAATGGTTTTAGTTATTAATGACATAAATTATTATCATTTTAAAATTTTATTTCATTATAATACCCACTAGAGCATCAAAACTTTTTTTATAGGCATGAGTGTTATTAGAGATCATGTTACTACTTGTTTCCATACTTGAGTGGTTTTATTCACAACCTTTGATGTGGTAGATGATTTTGTGTATTTTTTTCTACTATTTATTAATGATTTAATATTTTTATTGAATTCCATGAATATTTTCAACAATAATCTCTATATTATGGTTCTTCTCAATTGAAATTGGAAATTTATGCTCATTTAACAAATAAAATACTATCCATTAGTGCCTATATAATTAATAACTTTTATTATGAATACATAACTATTTCTCCTTAATAGACATGTCAAATCTATTCTTCTAATATATGTACATTGAATATGTGGAATCCAGAAATAAAAATTGTTTCCATGCTAGAGAACCCTAAATTTCTAATGAATCATTAGAAATATAAATATTTATTCATGGAAATTTTTTCCTTTTCTGATGTGTTGTTGGCTTATATACTATACATTAAGATTCCATATAAATTATTCAACTATGTAACATAATGGTACACTTGTATTTTAGCATCAATATTAATCTAGAGTAGGTTAAAATTTATATTTTGGAGATACATATAATATTATATTTAATATACATCACTTCAAATATTGGTATATGATATGGTTGATTTAGGTGACACCAAAGGGGTAACTAATCATTCTATTAATGATGAGTGGGATGATATACATAACCCTGATGATGTATAAAAACATGTTTTTATGGGATTATTATTAAATTTTTAATCTATTACAATTACTTAAAATTATTCCTCTTTATAGAGGGTGTCAGCAATAGAGTAATCGAAAAGACCTCCCCTAACTTTTTTTGATAGAAATCTACTAGGAATAGAACCAGAGTTATACACACTAGAATAATCATATACTTATTATGAACATTGAAAAATATTTTAGGTGGAGGTGTGAGTCCCTATCGATAACATTTTGATTATGAGTCTATGTTGCTTGGAAATGAAGTTTAATTTCTAATTTTCTTGGATTAGGTTCCAGTGGAGTGCTAAAATATTAGTGAAACATATTACTATAGCTTTTCCTATTTTAAAAATTAGTGTAGCACTATCTTTTGTCTTGTAGGTTTTAGAATTTTTTTTATAATATTAAATATTATATATTTAGAAAACTAGTATGGATTCTCATTTTTGTATGAATGCTTCATTTGGTCTTCTCTGAAATTACATTATCAAATATGTGATACAATAATTAATAATTGTATGTTTTATATTATATTCTTCAAACTAATTAATTTTTTATAGAATATTAGAACCCTAAAATATTAAATTTTTTACCTAATTTTTTTAGAAATATATTTATTTTTTATTAAATGAATAAAAAGCATAAGCACATGCACAAATGTATTTAAATATTATGACATATTTGAAATAATAAACACATTTAGTTTATTTGAGTTAAAATATTAACACTATATGAGGATTCAACATTAATGTCTTTTGCCTTTAATGTTCAGTTTTTTTACTATTGTTTTGTTATTATAAGTTGGGGAACCATATAACCTTAATGAAAAAGTTATTACTGTAACTTACTTGTTAGTATAAGTATAAAATATTCCATTCTTTTAATTTTAATACATAGGTTATTATTTTAAATAATAACCTCATTTTGGCTTTCAAAATTACAGTTTGTAACTCTAAAGCCCATGAACAGATCATTGACTACCAATAATATAATAAAATCACTAATTCATTCATATAAACGTAAACTTGGTCTAACATTAATGAAATCATACTTTTGATTAATATGATTGCACATATATTTTTCACTACATGGTTTGTCAAACCTTTGTTTAATATTCCAAAATATAGTAAAAACTTGTATACATATTATATGAATTCTTTTTCTCATAAATTTTTTGATAAGAAGGAATTCATACATTCATGAATATAATATGAAGTCACAAATTAGGTTAAAAAACCAATCTTTCTATTTTATTAAAAATTGAAAATTCACATATAATATGATGGTATACATATAATATCAATGTTGGTCTTCAGTATGTTAATTTTAGTAGGTTAATCGGTGAAGGAATTCTTATAAATATGTTGTTTAGTCTATGAAATTTAAATAATCATGTCAGAAAAAGTTCACAAGTTAACAAACATTAAAAATCAATTTGAATATTCTCAGTTAATTATTGGTCATGGATTCATATATCATATATCATATATAGTTTTTTAATTAATGTTTTGTGATTTTTGTTTCATTACATTTTATTGGCAGAACCATTTACATTTTAAATCCAGTTTACATCATATTATGTGCATACCAATTTCTGTTTGATCATAGGGCACACCTTTTAAAATTGTAGTAATTTCTTATGATAAAAAATAGATACCTATTATTTTAGTACCATTAAATAAAATAAAGAGGTACCTTTTAAAATTTCAATAATTTTAGTATCTTTTTGTTCATATAGGTTCCTATTTTTTGTTCATACTGGTTAATATTTATGTATTTGGTTATTTTGGTCCATATCACATTTAAATTTTATATCAATATACCTTTTAAAATATTTACTACCTATTATTTAACTTTTAATATAGGCCATTGTTATTTTATTATGGCATAAATAACGCAAGATATTCCATGACTATGATGCTAACATATTTTCCCTTTATATCCTTACAGGTGGTTTCTTATGATTCACATTCATTGAATATTAAATTCTACAATAGAACATAGAAGCCTATTTACTCATAGGTATATGTTTCTCTATCCACTATTTTATACACCTTTACACTAGATACATGTTTAAAGAACAATATTTTATTCTATTAATTAATTTAATTATTATTTACCCAAATATCTGTCGTTTCCAATTATGAACTAACTAGATCATTTGATATAATCCAAAAATGAAAACCATATCTATTAAATTAAAAGTCTTTAAAAATAAATATCCATAATAGTGTTTAATTACACCCTACTATTTACCAAATACATAAAATTTAGTGTGGATGTAATAGTGTGAAATACCACACTATTATATAATAAACACATATAATTTAGTGTTTAAATTAACCTTTTAGTATTTCTAATACACTTTGTAATAGTTCCATATTTAAGTGATATAATACCCTTATAGTTTAAATTTTTATAGTTGTAAATTATATTGTTCAAGTAAAACTAACCACACCCTAGAAACCGATAGTATACAATTGTAAAATGCATATCACCCAAAAAAATCAATTGTAAATGATATAATATCATATTAGTGTGAAATTTTGAATTTTTAAATTGTATTTTTTTAGTTATAAATGATAATATGTAGTTGTTTATATTCAGTTTCGTTTTCAATGTGAATTATATTTTGAATTTGTGTCATTGTAAAAAAAATCAGAAATAGTACAAATATTTTGATTTTATGGGATTACATGGAATATTTTTTATTGTGTAGAATCATTTCATTTCATCCATTTTAAGTATCATGAAATTGAAGAACATTATTTGATGATTCATTTAAGATATTTATAATGGTTATGAAAATTATGTAAATGATAAATGTTTCTTTATGGAAACTTGATTATATGTGTAGTGATGTGTTCTTTTGTAACCTTCAAATTATAGTTGTTTGGGGAGTGTGAGGTTAGGGTGAGAGTATTTTATGGAATATAGGGAATATTGGAATGGTTTTATCCATGGAAATATATTCTTTTTTCCATGGTTAAATAACTGATGTATAAATAAATTAACATGGTTAAAACTGTGGTTATAGATAACCTACTTTCTTGATTTT
Organism: Viscum album; assembly: GCA_963277665.1. Taxonomy (NCBI): domain Eukaryota; kingdom Viridiplantae; phylum Streptophyta; class Magnoliopsida; order Santalales; family Viscaceae; genus Viscum; species Viscum album. The sequence goes on along the minus strand of OY728137.1, from coordinate 621,760,360 downwards.
AACCATGGTCTTAGGATCTAATTTTATGGGTTAAACAATGTCTGTAGGAAGTCACGGTCCAAACTGTGGATATAGAGGGCCTACATATAGGGTTATAACCATGTTAAAAGGATCCAATTTACATATTTATACTGTGGTTGTAATAAGAATTATCCACGGATTAAACCATGGATATAGTTGACATATTTGCACGGTTTAAACCATGGAAATAGGGAAGTCCTATTACAATGGATCTAGCTACCATGGTTTCAAAAAACCGTAAAAATAGTCTATTACCAAGGGCCTTTAACCTACAACCAACATTAAAAATCATGGTCGTAAGATAATTTTCTAGTTGTGAATGGAAAAGCCTAAGTAATGAACAACATCCTAAAATTTTGTTAATGTAGAGATTTTGTGTGTCTCTTGGAAAGTACATCCCTATTTGTATACATTAATGTTGATGAAGGATATGTCAAATTTATACGTATGTTTTATAACCATTAAGATTGATTTTGGGTATTAAATCAACCATAAACTGGTGAATACCAATGATTCCTAACAACATAACTAGCTAGACAACCCTGGGGGATATGTTTTGGTAGATCATATACTCTTTAAAAACCACTATAAGGGATTTATTTAGTAGTTACTTTGAAAGAATATGTTGACAAGTGTAAGATAACCCAACATAAAGTAACATAGATTAAACTAAGATTTATATAGGTTGATCTAAATGAATTATAGGATAATGTGATGACATAAAATTATAAATGGATTTAAACATTTTGTACCTTTTATGTTATTGATTATTATAACACTTCTATGATGTAAAATTTCCATCACCCATGTTGATCCCTTTGGTTTAAGTGATGGCTATATCGAGAAGTAACTCAATTATCCCTAAGTATGAGTGACAATTTGATTATTAACTCAATGATAACCCCAATAGAATTTGATTTAGAGTGAGGGGTCTAGTGACTATGATAAACTAAATAACAAGGAAAAAATTAAATATTAATATATATTCAAAAACTGGAGATCACTAAAGAAGGCAATGATAGCGGTAGATGAAAATTTTGGTAATGAAGATGATGAAATATGGAACATCCAAACACCTATATGTTAAAAATGTGGGATGAATAACTAATTCAATATCCTCAATGGGACTGGAAAACAAATTACATTTGAGATAGGAGGTTATCGAGCGTCAAAAATAAATATTTATATGAAGAGATGTGTTTGAACGGGGGGATTGGAAAGTATACATCAAAAAGCACTCCATACCTTCCAATATATTATGTGTGGAAAACAAGGGAGTTATCCAAGTCAATTCCCAAATATAAAGGATAACGAGGATGGTAAGCATTAACAAAATCCATGGCCAAGGGAAGATAATAAAGAGTATAAAGTTTCAAATATGGAATATGAGTTCTACAAATGATGTGTAGTAAGTGATGCTAATTATCCACTCAATAACTACATGTATTGTATTTCAATCATGTTAAATTAACTCATTTATACCTAGAATATTTTCTAAGATCATCAAATCAACACCACTATGTCTAGACATAAAATTATTAAAAAAAACTTCATCTAGGATGATTATTGTACCTCCAGAGTATGTTTATGGGAAAGTGTCTTGTGAAAATATTTTCATATTTCCCTGATAAATTTAAGGTGATTTTTGAAATGGAATACGTTTTTAACTTAGAGGGAACATTATTTATAACAGGAAGATCATATTTTATACCAACATATGATATTGTATTAAATAATGGTTATGAATACCATTTAAAAAATATATACAACATGAGTCTGACTGAATGAAAATTAAATTTTTATTCCAATGCCACTTTTGAGGAAAAAGTGGGAAACAGAAACAAGAAAAAAACAAAGGTATTAACCATAAATGGATCAAAAAAAGTTATTAATGACATGGATAAGAATATTATAACAAACCATTTTATATAACCCCCAATTAAGTTTGGTTTCATATGTATCCAATTCATTCTTTAGGGGATCTTTAAATTTATCATCCATCTAGTCCTAGGCCAGGATTAATTCCTCGACATTGATAATTATTTCATTGAATCCTTTCATGAAATGTGGTTATTTTTGTTGATACACAAACTTTTCTCTTAATTAATGGAATCTATAATCATTATCTCATATATTTTGTTGAAAATATAATTTGAAGAATTGATATTGAATGCTTCTTCTAAAAGTTTCTCTTTAGATTGTAGAATGAGCTCCAAACATTCCCAAATGTTTTATTCCATATTTAATTTGATTATATTGAATACATTGGTTGACATTGATTCAAAAATATAAAAACTGACCTTAGATAACATTGTATTCTTGTCACATATGATGGATCCACCTTCAGGTGCCTTTTTATCTGCAATTGGAGTCTACTTTCTAGAAAAAAATTTCACACCATCAAACATTATTAACTCCCCCAATTTTAATTCAATCCCATTACTAATTTTTATAATTTAAGATCCAATTACTATTGTTTTTGGAGTGTCCTATTAATTTTTAATGGTTATTTTATTTCCCCCCTTCTAGAATAAGAAATTCCTAGAATGAATGTTTCTTTGCTTCTCGTTCCTTGAGCCAAACCCAACCATTGAGGGAACATGAGAGTCCTAGTCATATTTTTTGGTTGGTTTAGAGTCCACCCACTTCTCACTTGGATCATTATCTTCAATGATCAGAGCATAATCATTTTCTATTTCACCATTATAATATATATTTTCCAAACATAAGTATCCACTTTCTCCATTACATATCTATTTAATATAGAGAATCAATTTTTGATTTTGAAGGGATTTAATGTCTCATAATTGTTGAGAAACCCACATCTCAGAGACACTACCACATTCAGGTAAGGGGAGATATGTTTCTTAGAATACTCCCTTGAATATGTCTGGATTCAATCTTCACTATTATAAGTAGGTTTATAAATATCCTATCCATTAACAATATCTCTGTCCTTGACTGTATCAATAAAGGATGGGCCAATAAGGAACACATATCTCTCGAGGCCTGCTCTTTCACCTTCAAGTAATTCAGATCACGTTTCAACATTGGTCCTGATTCGTGGACTTTAGCTTAACCATAAGGGGATCCAAACTGAGAACATGTTTTAAAGAGAGATTAATAGTAGGAATAATAGTAGGACATTTCTCAATCAGCTATATGGGGTAAGCCACACCATGGGGATCCATGTACACCCATTGATGAGATGAAGAAGAGTGAACCAAAATCTGAGATAATGAATAATAATTTTTTCAATAATTTGAAGACCACATTCTAATAGAATCATAATCCATCACCAAAATTAATCCAAACCCATTAAACTAGTTTCTTGGAAACATCAACCATGTGGAATAAAATAGTAAATAGGATGGTAATGCAATTACTTCTACTATCCGGGAACAATAAGTTTACAACCATATTCCCCAACATACAAATGATTGATAGGTTTTGAAAAGAAAGTTGGAGTTTAGGTAGACTAACCCAAGACACCATCATTGGAATATCTCACATTATATGAAAATTGTTTGTCAACTGGAAGATAATGAAATGAGATCCATTACAAAAGTGGGAAGCTTTGGACCAGGAAGTAATCAGATCCTCCATTGAATATAACCAAGTCAAAATGTGCCTCTTTTCGAGATGAACACTAGTTATCGAATCTTGAAAACCCCAAGACAGAAAAAAAATTGTCGAAAGAATACACCAGAGGTAAATTTCATGAAAATCGAGCTGCAAAATTAATGTTAATAAAGGTTAATGCCTCCATGAACTTTACTATGGAAATCGAGAGCTGCGGTAATCCGTCAAAGATATCGAAAACTTTTGTGAAAATACTGATGCTGAGAATTTCTAGGTGGGATTCTTGGTTTGATAAGCGGACAATGGGAGGAAGAAGATATATAACAGAAGTTATTGGGAGTACATACCCCTAATATGGGTGAGGGACCATGATGATTGACATCAGCAACTAGGGTATCACTATAGGCCCCAATCTAGGTGGTAGAGTTTTAAAAAATTCTTTTACTTTTACAAGATGAGTCTCAATACAAAATTATGATAGACTCTTGTCTCAAATCATCAGATAAAACACAATAACATGGAAAATCATATTCAAAGGATTAGTATATATTTACTAATTTTTTGATGTTGATATGAGTAAAGAAAATATTTATTTACTTGAGTCTTTCTAAAATAAATCCTTAGATATTATGGGAAATTTTTTAAATTATGAAGTTTTAATTTATTTAAGAGAGGGAGAATATAACACCTGATAGTTTAGGAGTAATTAATTTTTTCCCTATAATTATAAGAAAAATTCTATTATTTCAAAATTATTAATATATTACTAGATGTTGGGCCACATAAGATATGGACCAAGATGACAACACATAATTCATTTAAAATGGAAAAAATATAGTGAAGGTACATAGAACTATGCATAAAATTCAATCGATTATTATAAATACTGGATAATTACATTGATTAAAACTGAAAAAATTAAAAAGGGGGAATATGTTTTATAGAATAATTACTTTAGAACTGGAAACTACCATAGACCACCATCACCTTTAGATAACCAAGGGATGTTATTTAATTGTAATGTGGTAATTATTATATGGGATAATAGGATAGTATTGGTAACCTATAAATTTTGTATTATTTTATGAAAAAATTATCCATGTATTCTTTAATGATATTTTTTGTATTTTTTATTTATCGAATATAATCAATATTCTATGATGTGTTTTGAGGAATAATAATTGTGTTAATTTTGGGATGCATTTATGATTTTTGGTGATTGTAAATTTAAATTTATCGACACCATCAAGGGTTTATAAGTTTAATGTTAATCATAGGTTCAGTGCCATCAGCACCAAATTTTAATGTTGTCTCTAAAGGGATTTTGATGTAATTCTAATGTTTTGTTGGGTTTTAGGAAGAATACTTTATTGAGTTTTAAATAACCCATTTGGTTAATATGGTGTGAAGATAATTAGGTTTTATTGGTTTGAGGGATATAGAAAATCATGATTATTGAAGATTTATTCATTAATAATGAGATATTTTGAATATATTTATGTTCCAGCTAATGATTACCTTTTAGGTTAGTATCAATATTTGATTCTTGATATTTTTCAATGTTCACTACATTATAAGATTATATATTTATTTATCTTGATGATTAATGATATTTTGGGAAATATTTCTTTTTTTTGGTTTATGTGTCCCTTAGGTTTAACATGTGATATTAATTTTGATAAATGAAGTTGATTTTTTTTAAGATGTATGTTTAAGGGAATGAAATAACATTTGAGGTTAAAACATTCATAAATGCTGAGGTTATCTTTAAGGATATTCATAATATTTTTTTGGAACATTATTAGAATTATATTAATATTGTTTTGGAAAAAATAAAATCTACAGACTTGGTGACAACCAAAAACACATCTAGTCTGGTCGCCGTGTTTTAACCCACAACTATAGAGTGACACGGATGTAGTGCCTACCACTATACTACATGATTTCTTGATTTATATGAAATGGATTTTATTTAGAAAATAAATATTATATTGATTCTAGGAACATTTTATGAATATGATAAATGGATATACCATTGTTAAGATGGTTTCTACCATAAAAAAGGTTAAATTGTATTTTGGAAGAATATATGATTTTGAAATGGTGTTATGATGATTTATCTTATTTATGGAAATTCATAGCAGACTTCAGATATTATATAATTAGGTAATATAAATTTTTGAGTATATTCTAGAGAAAAGTTTTGTAGTAATCTTAATCAAATATGTAAGTCATGTCCCTATGATTTATGGGTTTTTAAATAAGATTATTCTATAGAGTTATATATTGAATAATCTAGGTTGAACTATGGGTGTTATTATGAATGATTTAGAGATTAATGGTGTATTTCTTCATATTATGGATTATTCATTTTCATAATTATCTTAATCGATGATAATATTTTTTATTAATTCCAAAATAATATGAGGATTATATTTATGTACTCTTTGATCCATTAAAAGTAAATTTTTTTCCATCAATAATTAAAAAATTAATTTCAATAATCAGTGTTTAGAGAAATAGATAATATTATGGTGGAAATTTATTTGAGGATAAAATTATAATATCTAGGTCGTGACTCTGTTCGTCTGGCACGGTACGCCGGTGCCGCACCCCACCACCGCAGCCTGCCCTGGGTGCGACCCCTTATAGCTCTGGTGCGGTGCGGCGGCACCGCACCCCTCCACCGCGGCTCCTGTGTCTCTGGTGCAAAGCGACGGCGCTGCACCCCTCCACCGCGGCTCGACAAGGCCGCGGTCTGACTATACTCTGTGCGGCACGACAGTGCCGCGCCTTTGTGGTGATCTGACAACCAAGTGTTGACGATCTTCCTGTGATCGGCCTGATGCCAGAAGTTTCTTCGCAGTCCGACTATATCATCCATAATCAATAAACGAAAGGGGAATGGTCGTACCGGGTTCGTGAGGTCTGAGCCCTTCTTCCTCAATATGGTATCAAGTTGCCCAAAGAAACTCAAGAATTGTAGAATGTTGCTGAACAGTGTTAAAACTTGAACATAACAACCCCTACCTCATGTCGTTCGTCGTTCGTCAGATCTAACGTGAGGAAGACGTCAGAGTCAACGTAGTTCATTGCACCCGCACCACGCTACCGATCACTTCTCGATCATCCATGTCTCGTCGGAGAAGATGGAACCTCGGTATTCTTCGACAAATAGGTGCCGTTCTTTGCAGGAGGAATATGTTCTTCAATGATGGATAAAGCTCTCTTCTAGTCCAGAGGTTCAACGATAAGATTTTCCCAACCCATATTAAGATTAGACTTACTCAACTTTAATAGACATGCCAAGTATTCAAAATAATTAAAACACTTTAATCTATTAATTAAAGAGTTTGTTTCATTAATTATTATAGGTTTGAAAATCAAATGGAGTGAGTGGGGAGGAAGTGGAAAGGTTACATAAATGAAGAATAGTTACAAATTAATACAAGGGGGGAAAGGTTATGAGAGTTATGGGAAGTTGTAAGGTTGGGGCTCATGTGGGCCCCACCTCACTAATATCATCACATGGGTAGTTAGGTGCCCCACCACAACTCCCCCATGTAGCATATAACCACTTAGATACAAAAATAAAATTGTTCCACAATTTTATTCACTTCATATATAATCCACAAATTTTGACTTCTCTTCCCGTGCAAATGCAACTGTGCTAAAGGTCCCCTTAAGCAATTACCAGCGATGCGGGTTCATCGGTGCCCTCAGTTTCCAATTCTGAGCACCGGTTAAAAAGACAGAAAAACCCACTCATTCGTTCACTGATCGTACCTGAGCTAAACTTCGGAAATTGATTCCTGGAACACAGGGCCTCAGAATCAAGTGCCGTCAGAAACTGCGTACATATAAAATTTCAAATAAATTAGGAAAAAAATTCCTTGAAATTTCCGGGTCTTTACATTGTCCGTTCGAGCTTCCTCGGAGAGACTTTGTTTTACTTTGATTTTTCTTGATTACTCTAGACTATAAAAGGAATTGACCGAGAGAGCTTTCTTATAGAGTCCATAAGTTACATTGAATGACCTGGGCTATAAGGGGAATTGAATGAGTGAGCTTCCTTAGAGAGTCCTTGACCTTGGGGCTATAAGGGGAATTGACCGTGTGATATTTCTCAGAGATTCCTTGACTACCTTAGACTATAAGGGTAATTGACTATGACTACTTCCTCAGATAGTCTTTTTTAATTCTTATGATAGAACTAGAGGGTTTATACTGAGGTAACTTCTTATAGAGTTGTTTTTACTTCTTAGGTAGGACAAGAGGGGATGGCTATGAGTTCTTCATAGAGGGTTACCTGTTTGTGTTTAGCTGTTTGGTTAGCTGTTGCTTGATATTGAAACTATGGATTGTTTACTACTGAGTGCTTTCCTGTTTTCTACTTTGTGTACTTTTACCTGCCATTTATTCACTGACTGTTAGGCATAGATCTTCGTGTGGTTACCTATAAGGATTTAGTCTCACAATCTGTTTGGGACATGATTTTTGGGCCCAAACAGATAATGTTGTTGCAGGTAGAGATAAGGGAAAGACCACTTCTACTTTAGTTACTTGACTTGCTGTGGAGATGGAGAGCATGGGACCGAGCATAGTCTTGCGATGCGGAAGAGCTGTTTATCTTTTTTTTTGACTTTGGTTTAGCTCTGTATGTATTTCTAGGATTTTGACTTGTTTGGATTCTTTCCTAGACATATGTATCATGCATCATTTTATATGTGTTTGTGCTCCAATTGTTTATTATTCCGTTCTTCTGTTGTTACTGTTGTTGTATATTTACTACTTCCTCTATTGTGTGTTTGTTTACATCCATTATGTACTCTTCCAATAAGGGCATAGTTTCCCAACTTTCACACCCAAGGCCCTCCCTGCTAGACGGCAGCTTCTGGCGTTTAGGGAAATGCACTTGAGGCCAAGTGAAGAACTAGGTATGGGGAACCTCTTGGTGGATTCTGAAACCGAGACATTACAAAGTGGTCTCAGAGGAACTCTTTTCCCTTGAATTACTATTTGGAGCCTTCATGCAGGGATAGGAAGGAATAGGTACTTGGTAATAAGCTTTTCCCGGGAGTTGCTAACCTGTGTACATGGAAAATCCAATCTACCACATTATTTCAATTTTTTCTGGGTTGCAATTTTACAGTTGATTTGATTTTCACCATTAGGTGACTGACATGTATTGTTCTGTTTTCATTGATGTTATTGAGGATCCATTTCTGTCGCAACCCGATGAGATGAGGGTATGCCATCTCATGCATCTTATAGGAACTTTCTAGAAATCACATTTCATGCATTCTTTCTATGCCATCTAGGATGAATTAGCAATTTCATGTTGTGGTGAAAGATGTTGTGTAGAATATGCATGTTGTTGTGATAGATGCCTTTATAAAAATACCTACTCTTTGATAGGGTATTGTTGTGTAAGGTTTTGTTGGAATGAATGGAAAAAGTTTGTTCTTGAGGCGTTGTTGTCCCTCATGGACTAGAATTTGGTGGATCATTCCTTGTTTTCCTTGTTATAACATATATAAGATGACAATATTTGATTCGCGAGGAGTATGGGCTCTCAAGAATCAGAATTTGGCACTTTAATGTATTTTTTAGTGTTTTTATGGGTTCCAGAGTAGTTTCTGAGGCTTAATGTCTGGAAAAACCCAGAATACATGCTGTATAGTTTTTGAATACATTCCATGTGTTCTTCTGTTTGGGAAGAAACTGTTTTTCGTAAGTACAAACCATGTACATTATGTACACGACATGTAGTCTCTAACTGTGTCATAGGAGGTGTGGGCAGAGAAACGAGATTGTGAATTTCTTATGGGAACACAACATATACCATTTGAGAACACTGTGAAGTGTAATCCTAAATACTCGGCTATGTAGCTAACAACACAGGTTGGTTGAGTCCTTTCTAATACATGTCGTGTCTATCTGGAACACGCTGTGTAGAGAAACCCAGATACCTGGCTGTGTAACTAACAACATGGGTCAGTCTTATAATTCCTAGTACATGTAGTGTCTATCTAGAACATTCCGTGTAGTGTCAGCCATGTAGCCAGCCGTGTAACTGACAACACGGTACATGTGCAGCTTGTCTAGTACATGTCGTGTCTACATTGAAAACATCCTGTAGTCTTGCCATAGGAGAGATGTGTGGCTTAATCGGGAAGAAGGACTCGGGCAGGGGAAGATAATTAAAGTACACACCATGTGTAAGGAGAACACACCGTGTGTTTGGGGTGTTACACAACCAGTTTAGGCAGGAGTACACGCCCATGTAAATTTCATAAGGGAACACACCATGTAGGAATTGTACACACCGTGTAGTCACGTTTTGTAAAACATGCATTCTTTCTTTCTCTTATTCCCTTCTTACGCTTAACGTTTTCAGTCCATGATAATATTGATCTAAGGTGTGAACTTGACCTTACAGAGTCATGCCACCGAGAGGTCCTCTAGTTATGCTCCAGTTTCCAGGTGGTGATCAGACACCAGACATGGTTGATCAGGGACTTCCACCAGATCCTCCTATTGATCCAGTCTTGGTACCAACCGTTATACCTGAAAAAGGAGTTGATGCACAGTTCAGAGAGAAATTTTTGAGGATGATGCATACCAATCAGGGAGAAACACCTCCAGCCCCGTCAATGGAAGAATTGACACGGGTCTTTTAGCAGCAGCATCCTCCTACTTTCTCAAGGGATGGAGGACCCCAGGCTGTAGAGTCATGGCTAGAGGCTAGGCTGACAATTTTCGAGCATCCAAAGGTACCACTTGAGAAGAGGGTGAATCTTGATACCTATATGATTTGAGACTCTTCCCATAGGTGGTCGAATGTTACCTCACAGGGAGGACTCCAAAAAAAATATTGCATCGGATGAGTTTCGGTGCATCTTCTACGATTACTTCTACCCAGATACCCTGAGGGCCGATCGAGCCCGAGAGAGAAGAGTACTCTTTCTATTATGGATTATGCCTCTCAATTCACAGAGATGCAGAGTTTCACGCCAATTTCAATAGGTTATGTGTTGTTCCTTTCACGAATGTTTAAGGATGGTTTGAGGCACGACATATGATCATAGGTGAACATCATCATGTTGACTTCAATATCTTCTATCTTCAACCAGGCACTGATCACAGAGTGGAATATGAGGGATTATGGAGTGGTGAGCCAGGGCAGCTCGGCATCCATAGTTAGTATTCCTCCTACTGATAGCAGGAAGCACCGTAGGGAGTCTCCTCAAGGTGATCAGAGTAGGCGGGATTTATGTTCTGGTAGCCAGGTGGTGTGCTACCAGTGTGGGAAGAGTGGGCATACGAGGCCACATTTCCTGAGAAACCCAGTAGAGTGCCGATCTTGCGGCAAGATGGGTCACCTTAAGCGCTTTTGTCAGTTCTTCTCACCAGCAGCTGGGGAGAGGTATTCTTCAAAGACTCCATGTTGAGGTGCAGCGCCACAATTTTATCACCAGTCTGGTAACTGGAGTCCTTCCGGCCGTTCAGTTCGAGGTGGAGGTCGTGGCCATGGTGGTCATATGTCAGTCTCTCAACGACAACAGGGTGGATCATCTTAGAGTAGTCAGATAGGGTCAAAAGGCCACATCATAGGCCAGAATTTTACAGTGGAATAGACCCAGCATGAAAAGGATCCCTGACCCTCCACTGTTCGAGGTAGGATCTTAGTAGGATTAGTTTTATCTTCAACTCTTTTCGACATAGGGGCTTCCCATAGCTTTATCTCTATTTCTATTCTGGATAGCCTTGGTCTCTTCATCTTTTCTTCTGCGGATATCTTGACGATGGAAACTCCATTGGGGATGAGCAAATCTAGTGTGCATTAGTGCAAGGAGTGCCCTCTTGAGGATGGTGGGTGTCACTTTCTATGGGTCCTCTATGTCCAAGAGATGACAGGCTATGATGTCATTCTCGGAATGGACTGGTTAGTTCCCTTCCAGGAAGTCATCAATTGTTATCGTCGTAGGGTGAGTTTCATATCACCAGAGGGTGGATCTTTTCTTCATAGTGGTGAATGTGATGTCAAGGAGAGCATAGTGGGTCCAAAGCATCATGGTTTAGGAGGAGTTACATCCCAGATTTCTATTCTATATCTGGATGACAAGGGGACTTCACAGTTATACTTTCCTCTAGTGGTGGATAGTTTCAGGGACGTCTTTCAAGAAGACATTTCAGGTTTTCATCTGGAGAATGAGGTGGATTTTCTATTGAGATTATGCTAGGAGGGGCACTAGTGTCCATACCTCCTTACAGGATAGAAACCCCAGAGTTACAGGAGCTCGAGAAGCAGTTGGAGGAGTTACCGAAAAAAGGTTTCATCCAGCCAAGTAATTCTCTTTGTGAATAAGGCAGCTATCAGATTCTGAAGGCATGGTCCTTAGGGAGAGTGTGTCCCGAGGTGACCATATTCCTGGATGTACAATAGGTGAGGATGATATCATGAGTTTCCAGGGGCGTGTATGGGTGTCAGTAGATATACGTGAGGAACTGATGCAGGACATTCATTCTTCGGTTTGGAAAGTTCGTCATGGCATCACCAAGATTTATCATTATCTACACCATTAGTATTGGTGGCCAGGTATGAAGAGGGATGTTGATGGTTATTTCATGAGGTGTTCCACCTATCAGCAGGTGAAGGCGGAACATCAGCAACCATCATGACATTTACAACAGTTACCCATTCCTGAGTGGAAGTGAAACACGTCGCGATGGATTTCGTGACCGGTTTTCCGAGGTCTCTCAGAGGGAATGATGCAGTTTGGGTTTTCATTGACAATATTACGAAGGTTTCTCATTTCTATCCAATGAAGGAGACCTTCAGTGTTGAAGATTTGGGATGGTTGTACATCTGAGATATTGTATGTCTTCATGGAGTTCCAGACTCCATCATTTCCGATAGGGATTCATGTTTTACATATCGGTTCTAACAGGGGATTCAGAAGGAATTGGGTACAAAAGTACTTTTGACTACAACTTACCACCCCCAGACAGATGGCCAGTTCGAGCGCACGATTCAGGTGCTTGAGGACATGCTCCGAGCATTCATTCTGGATTTTGGTGGTTATTGGGAGAAGCATATACCTATTGTGGAGGTTTCCTACAATAATAGTTTTCAAACAACTATTCATATGGAACCTTATGAGGCATTGTATGGTAGGTCATGTCGATCACCCTTGTGTTGGCTGGAGGCAGGAGATGCAACTTTGTTGGGACCGCATCTTGTTTAGGAGACCACAGAGCAGATAGAGTTGATTCAGAAGATGATGGCTACTGCATAGTCTCTCCAGAAGTCTTATTCTAATCAGCAGAGATGACCTCTAGTGTTTGAGGTTAAGGATCATGTTTTTCTACGTGTCACACCGAGGTTAGGGAGTAGAACGATTGGGATACAGGGTAAGCATTCATCGAGGTACGTCAGGCCTTTTGAGGTATTGGAGAGAGTTCTGCCGGTTGAATATCGGTTACAGTAACCTCATAGGTACCAGGATATGCACGACAGTTTTCAAGTTTCTTATCTCTGACGTTACTTTTCAGACCCGTCTCATGTATTCAAACAAGAGTAGGTTGAGCTCTAAGTGGTTGTGTCATTTGAGTAGCATCCTATCTAGATTCTTGATCATAGTAAAAAGGTTCTCAGTGGTCGATCGGTTCCTCTGGTACGAGTGCTATGTCAGCACAGGAGAGTACATGAGGAGATTGGGAGAGGGAGACTGATGTACGAGCACAGTGGCAAAACCTGTTTGGGGTTTCTTCTTCTACGCCGTGCGAGGGAAATTTGGGGACAAATTTCTTTAAGGGGGGAAGTTTGTAAGAAACCAAATCTTCTTTTCAGGTATGTTTTTTGTTTTCTGGTTGTTTTTGGGAAAAGAGGATTTTATGGAAATTTTCGAAGTACACATAATATACTATATGAGTACATACCGTGTACTACGATTACGTAAGAGGCCATGTGCGGGTCGAGTAGTGGCCACACACACAGCCATGTGGGGGAGTTTTGAGGCTGCCTAAATCAGAGTACGGAAATAGAGAGTACACTCCATGTACATCAAAATTACACACCGTGTAATTTCATTTTTTTCATTGAACGCATTGGGGTCGTATCTAATCACCAGAATGATCTTCTTTTAGGTCTTGCTCGACCGAGAGATCCGTAAAGTAGCAGATCTTTGATGAACCCTCGAGCGTGTGTCCGTCCTCCGAATAAAAAATCGTCGGTTTCATTGGAATCACATTGGTGAGTTATCTCTTCTCCTAGAGAACCATCTTTTGATTTCTCCTCCTTTGTGAGATATAGTGGGTTGAATATTTTAGACATTTTTGTAGATCTTTGGAATTCTAATGCGATTCAAGCCCTGAGGTTAACATATAGTGATCTCCCAACACCGATGTAGGTGATTTATGCCTTTTTGTTCAAATTCATTGAGTATTATGTGCCATTTTGACCAATACCCTGGAACAGGGTATTGCGTGTTTACCGTTTTACCCTTGTTGATTTCCTGCCATGCTTGTATGCTTTGTAGTAGTTGAATGGTGTTGAATAGAGTTGATTTCTAGGCTTCCGATGTATTCCCCATGCATGTTCTATTTACGACCGTTTTTTCCTGTTTATCCTGTTGGCCGCGCTGCCTGTTTTCCATGCCTACTGATGTAGGATGGAGAGTTGTATTTCTAACATTATTGATATGCTATAGACTGATTATCCAAGTAGTTCGGTAGTTTTACTTTTGAAATATTTCTTTGCTATGTTCATTGACCTACACAAGGCCGTGAGAACCTGGTGTAGTATAATATAAAGGGAATTGACCGAGTGAGCTTCCTTAGAGATTCTTTGAGCACTATAGGCTATAAGGGGGATAGACCGAGTGAGCTTCCTTAGAGAGCCTAGTACCACTTGGGGATATAAGGGGTATTGACCGAGTGAGCTTCCTCAGAGCGTCCTTGACTGCTTTAGACTATAAGGGGAATTGACCATGTGAGCTTCCACATAGAGTCATTTTTTTACTTTGAATTACCTTGATTACTCTAAACTATAAGGGGAATTGACTGTGTGAGATTTCTCAGAGAGTCCATGAGTTACTTTGAATTACTTGGGCTATAAAGGGAATTGACTGGGTGAGATTTCTCAGAGAGTCCTTGACCTTGAGGCTATAAGGGGAATTGAACTTGTGAGCTTCCTCAGAGAGTCCTTTATTCCCGTATACTATAAGGGGAATTGACTGTGAGTGCTTCCTCAGAGAGTCCTTATGAATTCTTCTGACAGAACCAGAGGGGTTAGACTGAGGGTACTTCCCAGAGGGTTGTTTTTACTTCTTAGTTAGGACCAGAGGGGATCATTGTGAGTACCTACCAGAGAATAACCTATTTGTGTTTAGATGTCTAGTTAGTTGTTGCTTGATATTGAAACTGTGGATTTTTTACTTCTGAGTACTTTCCTGTTTACTACTTTCTGTACTTTTACCTGCCATATATTCACTGCC
This sequence comes from Viscum album, assembly GCA_963277665.1. Classification (NCBI taxonomy): domain Eukaryota; kingdom Viridiplantae; phylum Streptophyta; class Magnoliopsida; order Santalales; family Viscaceae; genus Viscum; species Viscum album. The sequence goes on along the minus strand of OY728137.1, from coordinate 621,745,256 downwards.
TGTTAGGCACAAATCTTCGGGTGGTTGCCTACTGGGATTTAGACTCACACCCTGTTTGGGACATGCTTTTGGGCCCAAATAGATTATATTGTTGCAGGTATAGATAAGGGATAGCACCCTTCTACTTCAGGTACATGTCTTGCTGTGGAGCTTGAGAGCACGAGACTAAGATTAGGATTGCAATACTAAGGATTTGTTTATCTTTTTATTTTGTACTTTGGTTTAGCTATGTTTTTATATTCGGCATTTTGACTTGTTTGGCTGCTTTCCTAGACATATGTATTATGCATCATTTTATATGTGTATGAGCTCCAGCTGTTTATTTTTCTAGTATTATGCTGTTACTATCATTGGATATTTACTTCTTCTGCTATTGTGTGTTTGTTTACTTTCATAGTGTACTCTACCAATGAGGGCATAGTTTCCCCACTATCACACCCAAGGCTCTCATTGCTAGTCTCTAGCCTCTGGTGTTTGGGTAAATGCACTCGAAGCTATGTGACCAACCAGGTACGGGGCTCCTCTGGGTGGTTTTTAGAACAGGGACGTTACACTTAGGGAGTGTCAAGGTAGGTGCGCAGTAAGGGCGCACTCACTTTGCACCCGAATGATGGTTATATTTAGTGGACCAAATCCATTTGTGGTTATTAACCCTAGATTAATTTTTTCCAAAACCAAATTATATTCCAGAATAAATAGAGGGATATGTTTATAAGAAAATCTAATAGTATTGACCTTAAAAGAACTTAGGATATCATTCTAAACCGAGAATTATCCTCGATCTTAGTAATGGGTTTATGTTCTCTAATATCTTCTTTCCAAAATTTAGTTCCAAACATTACTACTAAAATTTAATTAATTACATCTTTCAAGGCCCTAAACCTAGTAACCTAGAGTTTGGGGTTAATTTATCATATTTTAAATAGTTTTATGGAATTTCATCCTAATTTATTGGATAGTTCAGTGATCTTGTAAAACTACATATATACATGTTTTTACATTAAATTTGAAAACATAAAATATAGAATTATAATTTCTTTCAGAACACCATTATCCCTATGTCATATCCTTACATATCAATCACAATACACTCCATATAATCTTGGGGAATTGACTATATGAAATGTGTGATCATGGATTCCCATAAATTATATGTGAAAAATAGAAGTTAATATGGAATTAAAAATATGATATGAATAAATGAAGATCATATAAAACCATAAAAATAATCAAATGATATATAAATATATCAATGGATATTGTACCTATTAAAATAATCACTTGTACATATGAAAATGGTTTTATAAATTTGGAATGCATAATGTTTTACAACTGAAACTTACCGTTGAGGCCTCGGGCTTAGACATCTAACATAAGTATGTAACCCATCAGCCAAATCCATAATATAGTTTTTCAAATTTAGCCTTTCAATGCATTAAGAGGCTATGTAATTTTAGTAATCAACCATCACATATTATTTCCAACTGATTCATTATATGAATAATCAATACAACATAATAAACAAGCTTTAAAATCAATAATTGTACATATTGGAAGAAATAACACACTGAATATCAACAAATTCCCAAAGAAAAATGATCATAAAAAATATAAAACAATAATTTGGATGGTATGATTAGATAATATATTTATAAAAATATACTAAAAAGGATATTTAAAGGGATGAAAATGCATTAAAAATATCACTAAAAAATTTCATGAAGAAAATACCCATTTTATGGAGACAGTAGGTAAAACAAACACATGAACATTGTTTCTCTTTTTGATGGATGGAAAAAAAGAAAGGAAAACAATAAAAAATTCTAGAATAATTTTTATATCTTATAGATCATATATATTCATAAAATTCATCATATTTATGATCTATGTTTAAATAAAATTAAAAAAATTACATATATTCATGTAGGCGATTGTCCACATGTACATATGATCGGTGTTGTCATTTTTGAAGAAAATAAGGTATATGTGATATTATAATTATAGAAATATATATCTTATATAATATATATATATATATAATAAATTCATTAGTATATATAGTCATTAGTGGTGAATTCAAAAAAAGGATTACAACAGTTCGTGTGGTGGTAGTCGGCCATACACCCAATCGATGGATTCATTTTCCATTTGATGGAAGTAGAGATCGATAAAAGTTATTCCATTAACATGATAAGATCTTATAACAAGAAAGATACCGGTGTTAATATTTCATCATTATTTAATAATATTTTAAGGTATTATAAGATGAAATAAATTAAAACTCATATTTAATAAGCATATATATTCTTCTGATAACCTCTTTAGTTTACACCCAAAGCATTCCTAGGATGGTTTTATAATAAAAATGGAACTTCAGGTCATGGTAATAGATGTATATAATGGAGTATATTTTTTATTTACTAAACAAACAATGTGTATAAGTGAGGATAGTATAGGATAGGTTGTGTCATTTTGTAAGCGAGAAAAAATGGTATTTTTTTAAATATTGAAAACTATTCAACAATGGGAGGATAATATCAATCTAAGTTCCTCTATAAATGGTAAATAATTAGGTTTTTTGGAAGATATTTTTTATCCACACCACAAAAATTTAAAATTTAAAATGTTTTCAACATGTTATTCCCTTCACCCTTAAGGTTGCTCACTTTTACCATTTTGGTTTCCAGATGATAACAAGTTTTCTTTACCTAGGTAATTTATCATTTAAGCCTAAAAATAAAATGATCCATATTAGATAATGTGGACTTATATATTATAAATATAAACTAAGATTTATCATTTAACCTCATATTTTTGTGGAAAAATAATTTTAACACAGGTGCATATAATTCCCAAAACTAGGTTTTATCCTTAATCAAGTATATTTTTTTACTATTTTTAATATTTAGTATGGACAAAAATTAAGATTACCTTATAACCTAATATTTTTTTTAATTATGATTAAAAATATGTAATCCATTTTTCAAACTCAATTCACTTAATTGGTATAATACAATTTAAAATTCATCCTATAAATAGGATGAGAAGAAGATTTCAAAATAAATTATTTCTTTAGTAAAAAGTGTTTATATTTCAAAATTCTACATGAAAGTGAATCAAATAACATAAATTTCATTAATAATAAAATATTTTAACTAATTTTTTAATTTAATAACCATTTAAATAAATGGAGATTTTAAAATTATTTAATTGAAATTATTTTTAATTTTAATCAGAATTTTCCCGATTCCTCAAAAAATTATTTTTTTCTAAAAATTCTCAAAAATTAACACTATTATAATTTTTAGATGTTTATTTAAAACATTAATTTTTTTTCAAATTAATTATCTATAATTAATAATAACATTAAAATATTTTTGAAAAATACATTGAAACAACTTTTTTTCAAAAACTACATTTTTTTAGAATAAGATAGATTGATTTGAGTCTCATGCATAATAGAGTATTAGATGAAGGATAAAATATTTTATTAAATATTTAATATTTTACTTTGTTATAATAATTCATAAATATTGATTAATATAATTTATTAAAAAACTCATTGTCTGTATAAAAATAATTTTTTAGAAAAATATTTTGGTTATTTTAAAATCATTTTTTTTTATTTTTATTCAATTGATAACCAATACATGTATTCTATACATGTGTAAAACATTTACAATTCATAATTTAGTTAGGCCTAGCCATTGTAACCAATTTAATGGCTACATTATTACAATGTATTATATTATTGTTTATTTAGAATCTGGGTTTCGTGTATCACAAAATATTAAATTTATTTAGAATTAGATATTTCATAAAATCTCAAGGTGTTACATTATCCCTCAGTAAACTCATTTTATCCTTAGATGCGGTAAGAAAATTTAACTTTTGATAATAATAAATATGACATAAAATTAAGTTGAAGCTATTAAATTCTTTTAATTATGATTATAATAAATATGGAATCCATTTTAACATATTATATTTCTATATGTTGTAGGATTTAATTTTAAATAAGAGTAGAACCCGCAAAGAAAACCTATTTTAGAGAAATGAATTTTTAAGTATAAAAATCACTTTAATCCCTCTCCATTCCTTGTAAAATCCATCAATTTATTGTTAAAATATTACATTGAATAAATCATCTATATATTTCATTAATACTATTAACCAATAGATATTAAATTAATTTACTAATATAAAAAAATATATGGGTTTAAGAAGAGTTTTTAGAAAAAAATTATTTTTAATCCAAAAACTATTCTTATACCTAAATAATGTATATTGATGATTACTATATAGTTAATTATATTATTTATAATTAAATGATACATTGGTTACTTTATAACCAAATTCAATACATAATGGGAGATTTACTTTATAATAAATGACAGGTTGTACAGAACTTGTCATTTTCACTATTCTCATAAAAATAATTTTTTTTATAAAACTCATAAAAACACAACCTAAGATATCATATAAATTCAATTTTTTAAAAAATACATTCATTTCTCCAGATTTATTTTCTAAAAATTGAAGAAATTAATTATACTCTTTGCATGAAAAATGTGATACAACCCAATTTTGAAGAGAAAATATTTTTGAAGAATAAAATTACGTTAGACAAAACTAAATAATTATTTATTATAAATTAATCAATAAATTAAAATTATTTAAAATATTTATACATTATTTTCAGAAATTTGTTTTTATATTCACACCTAAAAATTTAACAGCTATGTTATAATGAATTTCTCTATGAGCGATCATATAGACTTAAGGTAATGTGTAACGAATGTTATCGAATAATTAACGTTTATCTAAAAGAATATATAGATAAAATATTGGGGTGTTAAAAATATATCATGAAGTAAGGATTTTGTATCAACATTTACTTCGATGAAACATAATTTCTTTTATGTGCCTAATTTCATTTAAATAGTGTGTATACAGCTAATTAGAAATATGATAGTATGAATTAGATATATTCTACGTATATTAACATCAATGTAAAACATTGTCTATTTCAAGAGGTTTTATTAGAATGTTTTTTATGTACAAAGGTTACCATCTCAATCACACTTCATTGAGGAATGCATTTGTATTATGCACTAATATTCACCGTTATGTTGTAACTGATGACCTCATGATTTATAATATCATAAATTATTATTGAAATTTGAATCGTAACATCTATTAATAATATTCCATTTTTTCATCTATGATTTATTTCTTACCTAAAATTTAAGGGGGTTTTCAAAACTCATAATATTTTCTTGAGTTAAAATGTTTCTATTGGAGTTTTTTACATTCATTTTATATGATATACCATATCTCTATTTTGGGGATCACTTTTTATCCAATTATTTATTATTGTTGAGTTATAATAAATTTTTAAAATAAAACTATTCTTAGAAAATTTCAAATCTATTTAATTGACGGTTTCCCCTCCTAGTCTATAATTACCCCTTCTGCGAATTTTAACTTCTTAATTGGAAACATCATTAAGTGTTATTTCATGTTAACATCATATTTTCCTTTATAAACATTCAAAATGATGTTTTTTATCTTAGTTTATTATAAGGGATTTTATAAAATGTGTTTCGAAATATATAAATAGTCCCTATTTATCTCCTTCATGACATTTCAGTTATAAAATATCTTTCTTTTTCTTAATTTTATGAAATATTATTCTCATTTTAAATCATTTTTTATATGTGTCTCATAAAAATATAAACGTAGTTAAATAATATTTCATTGTTGAGATTATACATGTTTTTAGTTCCCCATAAAATCACTAATTTTAAGTAAAATTTATTTGATGGAACTTTTCTATTTATTATTTCATGTCATGAAACTCCCATGTAAAATGATTTCAAAATAATAAATATCCTCTAATAATAATAATTATATTACATCAAACCCATTTTTTTCAATTATAATTTTACAGAAAAAAATCAGTTTCCTTCTTTAAGAAGTTCTGTACTTATTTTATGAAACATTTCCCAAGTGTTTCATTTAATTTATTTTTTCCCATAAATCATTCTAATGAATTTCCCACAATGGAAATTATTTTTCTAGACCTATATCCATTTTTTAATTAAGAATTTACAAAAAAAATTAATTACTTATTCTCTTAAGAATATTAATGATATATCCATTATTTATTCCATGAATCAGAATTAGGAAACCTACTTACATCCGTTCGGGATGATCATAGTTATGATTTATATATAGTATATTTTCCTCAGGTGGAAAACATAAATGCAGTTTTCATTATGTGAGGAATGAGCCTATAAATTGATAGACCTCTAATGTAATGATAACATATTTCTATCTCATGAGATGTTTTTTAGGGGAACAGGTAGTGAACCTAATTCGATATGATACTTGGTCTACTTTATGATGATTATCCTTGGAATTACCGTTGTCTTATCAATATGATATCATGTTTTGTGTTTTTTTCACATTTTTATGATCTTATGATATCATTTGGTTATTCTGTGTCCCCATGCTTAAGATCACCCTCTTTATAATGACATGTTATCCTCCTGGAACTCATATATTGCATTATTTATAAGTTAATTATATTAAAATTCTTTAAAGTTCATTCTTTTTGATTCATGATTTCCCCACTATATCCTTTTAAGAATTATATGATATATCTGATTTAGGAGCACGATATGTATTTGTAAATAAACATAAGGTTTTTATAATTAATATGATGTTCTTGTATTTCTAAACTTTTAAGAACACTAAATATTTAGATCAGTAGATTGTATTCCATTACCCCAAATTCAAAATATAATGGTGCCTTGTAAGGGATGGTAATAGAAACCACTTGTAAAAAGGGATGAAAAATTTTATAAGTGTTTTTAAAAAAAATGTCTGATATTTTTTTTATTAAAAAACACTACCCCAATGTTCCCTTAATGATACTCCACTTTCCACATTGGTGTTCATCCACTTTCCCACTTGACACACATCGCGACGGAGACCTAAATACTTCTCTCTGATGACTCACTACAACTACTCCATGGGCCCCCTCTCCCCTTTTCCCTCATCACCACTATCTTTTCTCCCTTTCCACATATTCATCACCAATCCCCCACCATCGATCCCTAGTCCCTCACCACCTCTTCTCCCCTATCCCTCCTATACCCCTCTTCACTCCTCCCCATACTATCATTCCCTGATACAAATCCATGACCTTCTCATCCATGTCCTCCCCTCCTCGATCCCTCACTTCTTATCCCATTTACCTTTTACACCTTACATCATATCCAACATTCCCTCTATGAGAATCCATGATCACCAATCTGAACCCATCTCCCACTACCACAGGGTCTCCATTTCTACCTTTTCCCCCTCCATAAGATTTGTCACTTTTCAGCAAAAAAATTCTACAACCCCCTTTGTAAGGTTATTAAATGTTTGATAATTTTTTTAATGTCAGACTATCTCATCCATTTTACATTTTAAATTCATTAAACATACTAATAGACAAACTATAATTTATTAAATGATTATATATATTCAAATTAAAATATATGAATGTTCATAAACATAATAAATTTTATCCAAATATTTAGCTTTTATTTTTATAATTTCAAATAAGATTGTAATTTTTTAAAATTTCATGAAATATCTTATCTATTTTAAATGTATTTATTGAAGTGTGTGAAAATTTTGTTATATGGATAAAAGATGTAACACATTACAGAGGAACACACCACATAATTCAAATGTATTAGATTATTTTTTAGATTTTTAGATTTCTAATTGATCTGTTGATTGGAAAATAATATTTACATGCCCTAAATATAAATTTAGATTATGGTTGTAGAGATTTGATGTTTATGAACAATTAATATTAAAATAATATCCTGACGAGAGTTCGTGACGGATTTGGCAAGGAAAATCAGACGTTATAAAAAGTTTGTGCATTGATGTTAGACAATGTCATGATCTCCCAAATTACAGGACAATGAATAATGAAATGAAAAACCTCATAAATAATACATTTAGAATTTTAATGAGACATCATAAACATCGAAACATGTCAAAACAACCAGTTAAGGGTGCTACAAATAGTTTCATCGAAAATGTTGTTTTTTGGAATATAAGAAAACTACATCAAGGTTATAATATATCATTGGATATCCTTCTAGACGATTCAGAAACTAATGTATGAGTTAAACTCAAATAGAAGTTAAATTCATATCAGGATTTAGTTGAAAATTTAAATTAAGAGATGTATGGTGGATGTCTAAAATTTTTAATACATTCTTTTTCTACAAAAGTTTTACCATATAAAATTTCCATCTAGAATTTTAAAAAAACTAATTTAAACGATATTGTAATTTCTATGTGATGCATTTCTACAAGCTAAGATCCATATGTCTTTTTATGATAAGAAAAATTTTATTAACATTTTTGGTATGAATTATACAAAAAAGAAATCTTGTAGCAATAATTGTATTATTTATTCGGGAGAGGATTCAAGTAGATATGATTGGAAAAAAATGTTCATCTTCTAAATGGAAGTCAATGGGTGATGTTGTAAGTCTGAATAAACATAATACTATGAAGAAAAATAAAAATATCCCACTTAAAAAGTATTCTTTTTAATTCCCTTAAAAAACTCAATTGCAATGATTATTTATGTCATCAAAAACCACTAATCACTAGAAGAGGCACTCTATATATAATAACAATGATGTGTTAATGATACATCAAATATATTCCAAATAATGTAATAAATTTGATTCATTAAATAAATATTTCCACCCAGATCTTAGGATTGTGTGATCGGTATTAGTTTTTGATGAATTCAGTCCATTTGGGTCTTTGAGTACAAGTTATAGAATTTGGAAAATTATTTTCATCCCTTAAAATCTACTTATATGGTAGGGTATAAAAAATGAATTTTATCATTTGGATGATTATTCCATGAATGAAAATTTTAGTAAAAGATATAAATGTATACTTGTATCCAGTAATTGTAGAATTGTAGGAGTTATAGAGAATCGGTGTTGTGGCATATTATGAATATTCCTAAAAAATGTTCAAAAGGAATGATTGGTTAATTTATACTATAAGAAACTTCCCTAGATTAAGAAACTTATCAATTTAGATCACATTCATGATTTTTGGATTTTCCCATTTGTAACAGTTCTTTTGAGCCCAAATGAAAACCTTACATTAAAAAATGTGCTTTTCTATCATCACAAATTCGTCAATGGATCACATAGATTTCAATTGAACAATTCAAAATGCAATGGATATTTTTTTTGTTGAACACCTCCAAATTTGATGAAAGGTTATGAAATATTGGCACATCAAGTAACTATTGAAATAGAATTTGGGATGTTTCATCATTTGACTAATAATGGGAATCATGTTTGAAGTGCATCTTCTGTTGAATTCCGAATATAAAAATGGAAGAAAATATATATATTATTTAATCATATTTTTTGGGAATTTAATTTTTTGAATAATATTATTGATGATATATATATTGAGATGAATTTATATGATAATTTTATCTTCACATTACTTATTGTTCATGGAAAATTAAAAGATGATCTCATGGTTTGGGTGGATATATAAATAATGGAAATAATGCATGACCTATGTCCATATGATAATGGTAAATTTTCGATGGAATTTTTTTCACTGAAGAAAAAAGTTCTAATATATTCCATCAAATTTTAAATAATGTGAAATTATCTGATGGGAATCCATGTAACATATCGAGATCTATTGACATAAATAATCATTAGTTTCATGGATTGAGTTCCATTATTTATTAATTTATAATATTTTAAAAATTAATCTCTTCGTAAAAATATTATTCCACTTTAGAATTGTTGATCTTATAACACAAAATTGGACACTGAATATATTGGGAATGAAATAGAATGATTTTAAATATAGATTAAAGAATAAATTCATAAATACATCATTGAAAACTCATCAGTAATACAATTTGGTACATGAAGGGGTACACAGAGAAAAGTGGAAGGTGTTTGTTGATATCCTTCAGCATGAGATGCACATGGCATTAGAAAATATATTTATTATATTAATCTCATTTAACATATATACATGAATATTAAAAGGATATAAAATTTAATACATTACTATTAAATTAAATGTTATTTATTTTTGGATGTTTAAAGAAGAAATATAGTAATTAGAGCTCAACAAATCACCCCCAAACCACTGGTTTAATGATTTTTTCCAAATACATATCAGTTATGGTAATATTTTTATTATTTTAAGTATTAATAAGATTACAATTTTTATTTTATATATTATTTTTTTGATTTATATTTTTTAATTTTGAAAAAAAATTTAGGGTTCCATGTCTCCAAGATGAATGTTTGGTTGGATATTAATATAAAATATGGTTGGATTTATGTGAATGATCATACCAAATAAATTGTGGTGTTAATTTTTTTTACTTAAACAGATTATTTTCAGTTACCACATTGCTAATATGTATGACTTTAAATATGAATTATATTTGTTTTATAAATAAAAATAAAATAACCACAGGATGTTAATCTCACGCAGTCCATCTTGGTCTCCTGGGATGATCCAATTAGTCACACCCTTGGTATGTAGTATATTTTTCACACACTTTGGATGGGTTTAGTACCATTACCATCAGAGGTATTTGGCAGGACATTTGTGATTTCGGTAGCATCTACTACTGGTTTCACATATCCTATACAACAATATGCTTTCAGGTAGTTAATTCTAATTAAAATCACAATTTAGTAAAATGGGATCCCAATCCATCGACATGGGGATCATATATAGTTATAAGATTTGATGTTCATTGATCTGAAAAATAATTTTTTTTTGAATTATATCAAATGATGAATGGATATTTCCTTAGTGGTATTATGTTGATGGATACTTTAAGTGAGTAGGTAAATCACAAAACATCATAATAATTTATTACACAATATATTATATTTTTTTCATTAAATTTTAATATAAATTAATGTTTTAATTTTCATAAAATTTTATAATAGTGCTGGTAAATGGGATTAGAAATGGGGACGTAGATGATGTTGATCGTAGTTTATTGGGTAGTGAAGAGCATTGACTTTGGATTATGTGATTGTGATGTGTAACTAAACTCATGAAAGAGTAGCACAATAATAAAGTGATTAAGGAATAACTTTTTTTGTTTGAGGAAGGGGTATATGTATTCACTTGAAATTACATGAAAAGAATATTATTGTTTCTAGTTTATTATTTTATGTTTTTTTCTTTTTTCCATATATTTGGTATATTTTAAATGGATACAGTTTCTGTAGATTTTATTTTTATAGCATAAATATATGGAATTAGTTTCAAAAAATTGTATATATGATAAAAAAATAGAATTTATGTTTAAACCAGTGTGAAATAGTCATAATTTTGAGATGAATAACCACAATGAAAATAAAAATAACCACCTATAAAAATAGTTCGATGAAAATTCCTCGAAACCATAGCTAAATGGGTGAAACCGATGCAAGAGGGATGGTAATGCCAACATTAGTGCGGGTTTTAAAAAACCATTAAGGATACAGATGGAATTTTTTTAAGCCACCTTCAATATAATAAAACCTCCATTATTCCCCTATTTTTTATACTTTTTATTGGAAAATAATTCCAATAATCATGGGATATTAAGTGGTTTATGTCTTGGGCATCCATATTAAATAGAATTAATATACCTTAAAATTTATTTTATAGAGTGTTTATATTTTTTGGATAACCATTCGAGAACACATGGTTATGGTATGGGTAACACTTAGGTTTGATATATGTTTTCTAATAATGCATAATTTATTAATGATATTTTTCTCTTGAAATAAATGTGCGCTATAAAGTATTATATATTATTACACTCATAAAGAAGATGAAAAAAATCAGTTCACTAATAAATAGTATTCAAATTATTTGAATGAAACAAATTAAAACTCAAAATATTATAATCTTCCAAAAATCTAAAATTCAAAATATAAATGGGAAGTTATGGATTTCCCTAAACTTCACGAATCATCACCCACACTACAAACACTATAGAAAAGAAAAAAAATAATAGAATACCAATAAAATTTATATAAAATTAAAATATATATCATTTAGAGGAATTGATTTGAATAATGAATGAATGAATGGATAGTTATTCATAATAGGTAATGTGAACATTAGAATATTAATAAAATTATTTTAATTGTAACCTAATAATTGGGAATGGTAAACTCACCATTGGGAATAGTAACATGACTATTGGAATAATAATTTTATCTCAAAATTATAAATTTTGAAATAAATAATTTTTATCATGATCAATTTATGTAAATATAAATATTATAATGGGAACAAATATCATGATAAAAAAACTCAATGAAAATAAAATCAGAATTTTAATAAGTTATATTTTATATTATTTCTTAAATGATAGAATTTTTAAATTAAAAATTAAAATTAACTATTTTATAAATTTATTTTTATGAAATTAATATAAATTCTGAAATCATCTTGTTAAAATTTTATATGGGGTTTTTTGGTTATTTTTTGGGAATATAAAATTTTCAGGTGAATTGTAAAAAATAATTTATTTCAGATAACTAGTGAGTCCTAAATTACATCATTAATGATGTAATACTAACCCAATACATTCTATAACAAGATATTCAACCATTAAAAATCTAATTTGGAAAATTATTGTTTACAATAAAATAATATTAAATTTAAAACATAAAAAAAAGTTTTTCATAACATAAAGTAAAAATGTATTCCTTAGAATAATAATTTTTCATTCATTCAACTTTCTTTTTAATAAAAAAAATAATTAAAATTGTAAATATGTTTAAATTATTATGAATAATTAAATTATATTTATATATGATATATTTTTTTAATAATTTTCTATTAAACGATTTATCTTTGATATATTGTTTAATTTAACATTTTATTCTAAAAATACCCTTCTCCTCAATTATAAATAACCCCACAACCTCCATTTGGGAAATCACTCATCCCCTAATTTCTAAATGCTAACAAATACCAACATCCTTCCTATAAATCCCCTTAGTATCGTTAGGGAAATTTTGGAGTAATCTAACTCAAAAAAACAAGGTAGTTTTGGTGTCGTGAAAAAGGAGATACACCAAGGATTAAATATGTTTCAATTAACTCTTTTTTTATCTTATACTATTTCATTTTTGACCAAATATTTCAAAAAAATTATAATATTAATAAGGTGGTAATTTAATATTACATTAATGATGTAACCTTGTTGTAAGTATCTTATTTACTATATATATATAAATTTGATACTTCACTTTCCCTCTCTCTCGACAATGTCCCGTCAAATGTCGGTTAACCACCTATGGGGAAATTTCCATGTTCACTCTTATAACCATAACCATGGATGTATATTATTAATTATATATAATTTATCAACATTTAATTATTTTAATTATAGAATTATAGTATTAATTATAATAATTTATAAATGACATTTAATAAAATTTTGAAATCGAGGAAAAATAAGAAACATTTAATGTAAAAAATGATATCAAAATGACAACCTATAACCATGGAAATTATGAAATATAATTAAAATAATATAAATGATAAATACTGGTAAAAATTAAAATAATTAAATTTCATATAAATGTTTTAATAAATCCATGTTTATTATTTAGGAGGCATAAAAGTGAAGAAATGATGATGGAATTAAGGTAAGGGAATTTCCGAAGTGATATACTTTTCAATGGGCAAGCACACATTTTTGAAATAATTTGTATTTATATTCCTATGTTTTCAATAAATATCATTTCACATTTATTCCATTTTATATATGATGATATTCATGCTTCCTCATTGATACATAATCCAAATATGATGATTTTCTAAAAAAAATTATTTCCAAAAAAACATCTTTTATTCCTTTTGAGTTGTTTGTTATTCACTCAAGAATGATGACGATTATTTGAAATATATTTTCCATTATTCAATTAGAAATACCATGTATATTCATGAAATTATTCTTGTTGAAATCATTATGACACCCCCTCCTTTCCATTGTCAATTTCATGATTATGATTTTTATACACTTTATGTGGAATGCATGATTATATTAATATCATGTTGTAATCGGATAGACTAGAATTATACATATCCATCCAATGCATTTAGTAATTAGATATATCTCATGTGATACTTTTTCACAACTCTTTGTGGTATTGGACCACTATGACATGATGTTTCATTTTAATGCATTCCCACATTACCAGATTTTATCACATGTTTCCCTCATGATTTTCATGATGATCGTATGTTTTTTATGTGATGATTATTATTATTATCACCCATGTTATATTGATTCATATACCAATTTTATCCTCTTACTAGGCTTTTAGCTCATACATTCTATGATATATATCATCAGGTGATTAAAAGTACTAAGGATTGGGAAATATTTTAGTAGGAAATATAATAAAGATATAAATAAATGTTTATTTTTAATGATGTACATGTTATGTATGAGACTAATTTTCCAAATAAACTAAACTTTTTGTTCATACATATGTATCTCTATTATATTATTTATCTTAATGATGATATAATAGTCATGTATGAAACGTAGGGTCACTATAGTTGGCATCAGAAATTTTTTTTGTTAATTTTTCAATTAAGATTACAAAAAAATTATTTAAAAACATTGGGATAAGACTATGTATATGTAAAAATATGTGAAACATTATTTTAGAAATAAGCTAAACATAGAGATCCCATAATTTATTACATAAAAGTTAATTGTGAAAAATAATAAATTATGTATTCATGATTTGTTGACTTAATTTTCGTTTAATCCTTTTATATTTTATAAAAAGGTGGGAATGAGGATAAACCTGGACAACACCCATGTGAGGGAGAATATAACAGTTTCCTGAATGACATCCCAAATTCCATGAGAAGTGGTGTTCAAAACATCCTGGAAATGATTACCAAATTGTCTCAATCTATGAATAATAATTGGAACCATGTAGAACATCTAACTTCACCAAAGAAGGATAAAATAGAAACAAATGATTTTATTAATCCATTACCACCGACATTTAGTAGATCTACGGATCCATTTTTCTCTGAATAGTGGGTTAACTCAATGGATAAGATCATTCTTGTGCTCAACTATTACCAGATGGAAATAAAACTCTGTAAATTTATTATTTTGATGGAGAAGCTGATAAATGGTGGGAATTAATAGTGAACACCAAGACGAATGAAGAAATGGAAGATATTGAGTGGTAAGAATTTATAAAAAGATTACATAACTTGTATTTCCCTTGAACGATTTGAACAAATATGGAGAGAAAATTGAAAGAGTTGAGGAAAAAGAAATATCAATATTTCAAGGATAATGAGAATGAATTCACAATACTAGAAAGACACACCTCGGTATTTGTTTTAAATAATGATAGATAAATATATCTATTCTTTAGTGTCTTAAAACCACATATTCAAAAGGATCTAGCTATCTAAGACTTTGGGAGTTATGAATAAGTGGTTCGATCTAATCTCAAATTAGAGATGGAGTTCAAAGAATAGTCCAATGGTAATGGATATAATAATATAAGAATGGAGTTTGAATATGGTGGGTCAAAAGATGGAGGAGGAAAGCATATCCAACTGCCCACATGTCCAAAATGCTGGAAAAAATACCATGGGAATTTTATAAAAGGGAATGAGAAATTCTTTAAGTGTGGGATAAAATGATAACAAACACATGAATTTTTAATAGGCATGAAAAATCCATTCAACATGATGTAGTAATAGGTGATCCTCCTAATACACCACTCATGATTCAATGAATCCATTGTAGGGAGAAAGGGAACTATGCAAGACAGTTCATTAAACCACGAGTCCTTGAGTGTAATCGGTGTAAGTAACCACAAGATCCAAAGGTGTGAGGAAATGCTTATTAAAACACAAATGCTGAATTTGATCATGAAAATGAAGTAAAATAGTGTACACTTATTATAAATTCATTAATGGAAAAATTTTATTTGATTCTATTTGTATTCATTTCTTCACTTCTTACAAGATTGATAGATCTATCAAATCATATCTCTGATACCTTGATGTAGATATATCTATAAAAATATTGTGGTGAAAGCATTGAAACCCAATTATTGGACTCTTATCCTGTAAGTGTAAGTGGGAATATTCTTCCAATTATTCTCATAGTACTTTCCTTGTTGGAATTAATTACTATAATGGGCATGGATTGGATCTCAATATATATAACATAAATCAAATATTAGGAGAATGAAATCAATTATCATACCTGAAACCATCAAATGTTCCAAGAAAAATTCAAGGGAGATCATGAATCCCATTTTAAAAATCCATCAACTGTGTGGGTGGTGATACCCTTTTAAGAAGAAAACATTCCCTAAATAGTTGATTCAAAGGAAGGAATTAACCTAAAAGATGTTCCCATTATGATGCAATACAATGATATATTTCCTGAAGAGTTACTCGAAAATCCAACAGATCATGAGGAAGAGTTATCAAGAGAGGTCACACCTGAAGCTACTCCTATCTCAAAATTCTCCTATAGGTTGGCCTAGATTGAACTGGAAGAGTTAAAGAAGAAGAAACAAGAGAATTTAAAAAAAGGGTTTGTATGCCCTAGTGCATTGACTCGGGGAGATCTAGAGATCTTTTTAATGAAATAGGATGGATCAATTTGACAACATATCTATTATAGTGAGCTTAAAAATATCACCATAAATAACAAGTATCCTCTGTAAAGGATTAGTGACATGTTCTGTGAACAACGAGGAGCTCATTATTTATAAAAGGTGTATCTTCATTCGGGATATCATCAATTTAAGCTGAAGAAGGAATATATTTAGAATAATTATTTGGATACAAGTTATGGTAATAGTGAGTTTATATTAACTATATTTGGAGTTACTAATTACCCTATTATCATCATGGATTCGATGAATAGTGTCTTCAGAGAATACCTCGATAAAGTTGTCGTAGTGTCTATAAATTGTATTCTTGTTTAAACAATGAGTATGGTGAAATATAAAGAGTATATAAGGACTAGGATGGGGATATTAAGGAAGGATAAAATGAATTCTATTCTCCTAAAGTGTGACATTTTTATATAGAAATTTCTATTTGGGTGGAATGTCACCAAAAGTGGGGTAATTTCCATGGACCCTTCAAAGATAAAGGCAATTGAGGAATGGCCAAGAACAACTAGTTTCATGAAAATTCATAGTTTTCTTATATTTCATGGATACTAAAATAATTTATTGAGAAATTTGGAATGATTTTCATTCCCACGAACTATGTTTACATGAAAAGGGGTAACATGTGACTAGATGGAAGAATTTGATGAAAGCTTTAAGGATCTCAAAAAGAGGCTAATAATATCACATCTACTCACAATACCCACTAGTGGAGAATGTTTTATATTGTATAGTGATTCATCAATGAAATTATTTGGTTGTGTACACATAGAATGTGATAAAGTAAAATCATATTCCTCGTGATATTTTAAGATCCATGAGGAGAACTACTCGGAACAATATCTAGAGTTAGAAGCAGTGATATTTTCTCTAATGATTTTTCAGTACTATCTCTATATTGAGAAGAGTGACCTATATACAGATCATAAGATTGAAAAGTATATATTCATATATAATAATCTAAACATGAATAATATAATGTGGTTAGATATAATCAAGGGCAATTATTTATTTATTCACTATAATTCGGGAAATGTGAACAGGGTAGATGATGACCTTATCAGAAAATAACCTGATACACTATCCATGATGTAGATTGAGAGTGACCCTATCATCTTGGATATGAAAAGGATGAATCATTAAATCGTAAAAAATAAATAAATCCTACCTCCCATATATAATTTTCCCATAATCTATCCAAAATATGTTCAAGGAGGAACAATGAGATGATCTAATGCTAAAAAAGTAACTGAAAGAAGTAATGGAATGGAATCTACTTGAGTTCCACATCAATGATAATGGTGTTATTTGGTTTTGAATGGGTAATTTTGTGCATTAATCAGCTAGTAGGATGTATTATTTATTGGATAATTATCATATCTCACCTTTCTTTATCCATCCTATGAGTACCAAGATGTACTGTTATTTTAGATGTTCATTTTGGTTGGAAACATGATGAAGGAAATTGTCAATTTTATATCACGGTGGTTGGTTTGTAAGAAAGCTAAAGAGGATAAAAATAATTTCAAAGGGATTATTCAACCATTTATTATGCCCATATATAAATGTGAGAATGTCCTAATAAAAGTTTATACGAGTCTCCCAAATACAACCAAAGAACATAATGAGATATGTCTTGTGGTTGATCAAATCATGAATAATTCCAAATTTTTTTATTATTTGGGAAGATTTATCACTATAAAAACTTGAGAAGATTCATGTAAAGGATGTGTAAAGGATACATGGGGTTCACCTTTCAATCATTTTTTATCTTGATCCATGGTTTAAAAAAATTATATATAATTCCTCAATAAGATTTTAATACTGAATTAAATTTCATTACATCCTATCATACCCTAACTGTGGTCCAATCTGAATGAACTATCAAATTGATTGAGTAAATGATAAGATCCACCTTAATTGAATTCAAAGGTGTGTGGGATGAAAATACACCATTGATTTAGTTTTATATGATAATATCTTCCACTCAAGTATTCAAATTTACATATATGAATCTTTGTATGGGAAGAGGTGTAAAACTCCAAGTTGGTGTGATGATGTTAGGGAAAAAATTAAATAGACCCTATATTATGGAAGATATGACATATAAGGTTCAATCCATTCTACAATATATAAAATCTATTTAGATTATTCTAAAGAGGAATGAAAAAAATTGTCATAGGGACATGGAGTTTGATGTTGGAGAATTTTTTTGCTTCGAATATCTCCATGGAAGAGATTCATGTGTTTGAGAAAGAAAGGTAGTCTTAGAAAAAGGAACATATGACCTGCTGATATCCTTCATCACATAAGATATGTGGCCTATCAGATATTACATCCACCAAGTATAGATTATGTTCCTAACATGTTCCACACATCACTCCTATGGATGTACATACTTGATCAGTCATATATACTAAATCCATTGGTGATAAAACCATGTAATGACCTCTCATATGAGGAGAATATAGTGACTATCATGGACTATAGATACAATGTTCTATGAGATAAGAAAACTAACCAGGTCATAGTGTTATGGAGGAACCATACGTATGGATAGGTGACATGGGAAATGAAGAAATAATAAAAAAAGAACCCTCACATATTCTCACCTGAGAATATGATTTGAAATTTTAAGGGTGAAATTTATAAAGGGGGAGTGATTGTAACAACCCAGAATTTATAAATGATATTTTTAACTTGAAATAAATGTGCACTACATTATAAGATATAGTATATAACATATAATGAACTCCAAAAAATTTATTTAATTATTTGATACTATTACAATCATCAGTAATGAAATAAATTTAAAATCAAAACATTATGATTTTATAAAAACTATAAAAAATCGGGATATTATTGGTCTCCCCAATCTATTGGAATCATCACCCCTAATGGAAATACTATAGAAAGAAACAAATATTATTAATAAAATTAATATTATAGAAAATGGGAAGACAGAACCTTGAGAGTAATTGAGTTCAATAGTTAATGAAGGATGTACAAGTATTTATATGAGTTAATGTGACTGTTGGAATTGTAATGTAACTTTTGGAATAGTAACCTCATGGTTGGAAATAATAAAATGTCCATTGGGAATACTAACATGGCCACTAGAATGGTAATTTTACCTAAAAATAATATATTATGAAATATATAATTTTTATCAAAATCAATTCATGTAAATATAACTATTATAATTCCAAAAAATAAATATCATGATTAAAAACTCAAAGAAAATATAAGAAGAATTTTAATGAATGGTATTTTAATATATTTAGTAAAGGTCATAATTATTATATTGAAAATTAAAATTACTTAACTAAAAAATTTATTTTGATAAAATTAATAATATTTTTGAAATCATCACATATAAAATTTCTAAGGGATATTTTTAGCTAATTCTTTATATTACTCCATTTTTTCAGAGAATAGTAAAAAATATAATTTTTCACATAACTGGTGTATCATAGATTAAATAATTCATATTAAAATAATGACCTAATAATATCTATAACATGAGGTTATTCCATGAAATATTTTATTTCTTAAATTAGTTATTAAAATAAAATAAATATAAAATACAAACCTAAAAAAGTAGTTTCCAATACCAAAAGTCCAAAGTGATTCCTTAGAATTATAATTTTTCATTCTTTCCATGTTCCATTTTAATAAACTAATAAATTTATTTTATAACAAGTTTTAAACCAATAAAAACCATTATATTATATTTTCGTATGATTTATATCAATAATTCACATTACAATTTTACCTTTTGATATATTATTTTTTTAAAATTTTATTCTAAAAATACCATTATACTGATGTATAAATAAACCCACACTCCCCTTGTAAAACAACCAATAATCCAATTTAAAAATCCTATACTATACAAAAATACTTCTTATATATCCCCTTAGGATCTATAGGGACATTCCGATGTAATCCATCTCCAAACATCAAGAGATATTTCATGTCATACAAGAGAAGCTGCATTATGGATTATGTAAGTTTTAGTTGATTCTTTCTTTTTTATTTCTTATTATTCTTCTACTTCTTTTTTTAAACACATATTACAAAAATAAACCATATAATATTAATTTTTACGTATGATAATGGTCTATTAATAATGTTAAACTACTATAAGTATCACATTATATATATATATATATATGTTTCAAACATCCCTTTCCCGCACTCCTAAAATTCTCATGTCAATGGTCTGTTAAACACCTATGGAGATATTCCAATGTCAAAACATATAAAAATAAACATGGATGTATATAATTAATTATATAGAATATATAAACTTTTAATTATACATATTATAATCTTCTATAATTAATTATACTAATGTATAAATTAAATTTAACAAAATAGAGAAATTGATGGGAAAATGGGAAATTATTTAAGTTAAACATGATATAAAAATGACTACACTATAATAAAGTAATTTATGTAATATAATAAAATTAATTTAATTGATAAATATTGGTGAAAATTTCAAAAATTCACTTATGGATCATTTTTTAATAAATCAAATAATATTAATCAGGAGGTGTAAAATTGATGATATTATGAGGGAATTAGGGTAGGTGGATTCTAAAACCCAACTAATTTTCATTGGTTCATCCCAATTTTTCAACATAGGTGATATGGATATTAATATTTTATTCCTTAAATAACATTTCATTATTCATCGCTTTTCTTTTTGGGGATATACAAACTTTCTCATTGATTTATAATCAAAATATAATGATTTTTTAAAAGAAATTTCTTTCCAAAACAATAATATTTTAATCCTATTGAGTTTCATCTTCTTCACATAAAATGATGATGATTATACAATATATATAATCCAATATTAATTTGGTAACTCTATGTTGATTCATGAAATTATTCTTGATGAAATCCTTATGAAACTCAATCCATTCCATGGGTTATTTCATTATTATTATTATTATACATTCTATGTGGAAAGCATGATTATGTAAATATTATGATGTGATGGGTGGTATTGATGTTATATTACCCTCAAATGAAGTGTATAATGTGATATTTCACTTCACATAATGTGTAATATTCATGACCATGTTGCTAGATTTTTTCACAATGCTGATGTTATGAATATGTACGTTATAGATGTACATGATGCTAGCTTTTTTCACAACATTATTCGGTATTTGACCACTATGACATGATATTTCATTTTCACACATTTCCATAGTACATTCTTGAATCACATTTTTCCTTCATGATGTTGATGATGATCATATTCTTATGGTATGATTATTATTATTATTATTCTCACCCATGTTATATTGATTGATTTCTATTAATCATCTTCTTACTACACTTTTTATCTTATCCCATTATTTTATGTATATCCTGAAAAGATTAAATTTTCAAAGGATAACATGAGCTTTTAGAATGATACAGAAAAAGCATTAAAAAATGGTTCTGTTTTATGATGTACATGTTATGTGTTATCATAGTTATCCCATGATACTAAACCTTTTTATACTATATTTGTATCTCTATTGTGTTTTTTTATCTTAAAATATGTTATAACAGTCACGTAATAAAAGTATGGCCACTATATGTATGATGTTTAGGTAATAATTTTTTTTTCATTTTCATAAAATTTATTTATATAGTGTCGGTAGCCATGGAATAAATTAATTATTTAATGAAAAATTTATTCATGATATTTGTTGTGAAATTTATATTATTTTTTGGATTATGATATATATTATCTATTGTCCAACCTTATGAACTATTGGTTAATACCATTTGAGGGTCAAATATAGAGTAAATGTTTTAAGTAATATATGAAATCCCTACGGTTTAATTTCTAGGTTATTTGAATGGTTTTGGGAAAGTTATGTAATTTAGGATATTTTTTTAGGGTATATACATACTAAGGTACAATATTATATGAATGGTTAATGTTTTTCGAAGAAAGATAAGTAACATAGTATAGCCAAAGAGAGTTAGGTAAATGTTATATTAAATATTATATCCAATATTATGGATATTTTAATATTACCTTCAAATAATTTCCTCATCAAGTAACAATTAAAATTGTGAGTTCAAATTTTATTTAAGGGTATAAAAAGTAATTACTTGAGATTTTGGACGCTTTAAATTAATAATATATCTAATAGCTTGTATCATACACGAAACTGAAAAAATGTATCACATGACGAAAAAACGATGAAATATTAAAGTTTCAGGAATAATATAATCAATAATATAAAAAATTTAATAATAAATTAAAATAACTATATGTCATTATTTTTTTGATTAATTTTTTAAAAATGATGCCATTCAAATAGCCATTTAAAAAAAAGTATAATATTTTTCCATTAAAAATAAAATTAATCATAGATAAATTTTTATTATAATATGTAATATTTCTATTCTTAAAATAATATATTATAGATCAATTATTCAAAAATCATTATCCAATAAGATTAAAAACACTCAATGTTTTAAATGGTCATTTCTGATAAAAAATTTATTTTCTTTATAGATTTTATTTTCAACAAAAATATAATTTATAAATTATAGAATATTAATTTAAAAAAAGTTAAATCATCATTGATATATTAGTTAGAGATGAATTTTTGATATTTTTCTCAAAAGATTTATATTTAGTTAAATAGTTGAAATTTCGTTTTTTTTCAAAGATGACTTTTATGACATTATTAGTATATAAGTATGAATTTGAAATTCATAAAACCTTTTTCAAAGAAAAAAAAATTCTTTATTAAGTGATCATATCATTTTAAACCCTTTCCCTAATTTATGAACTCGTATTTTTTATCTAATAAAATTAGTTATATTTCTCAAAACATTGTCTTTAATATAATATACATTTAGTTTTTCTTATAATTTATATCTCTAGTAGAAAATTAATGTAATAAAATTCAATTAAAATACAGAATCATTACGTATAAATAAATTTAGTAAGATTAATTTATATTTAATCCCAAAGGATGAATGAATTTGGTAAAAACTAGTTACCCTAGTAAAAATCAAAAGGGGTAAAAATTGTTATACAAGAGTGGACAACCATAAACATTCTTAAAACATGGGTGGGAATGGGTGTTTGAGGCCTTTCAAGATATTAAACCTTAACTTATCCATTATTCACAAATTATAGAGCTAATTGACTTTAAACCAACTTATTAAAAAATCGGTATTTGCAAAAAAGTTATCCCTTTTCACTTATAAAAGGGGAACTCAACTCCTCACTTCCCCTCACACAACACCCCATATATTTGGGCATAAAAACTACCAAAAACTATCCAAAATATTATAATACACGTTTCAGTTGTTATTTTTGTTTCTAAAGACCATCCCTCAAATTTTTAACACAATTTTCAAAGGAGATAATAAAATTACTGAGCTATAAAATTCATTGAAATCTTTTCTCATTTCAATTTCCTTAGGTGCATTACTTATTCCTAAAATTATATTACACTATCATAAAATGCAAACATCATTAAAATTATTATAATTATATGTTTCTATAAATATTTTATAATCAATAACCACATTTACATAATTTATTAAAAAATTATTTTTATTTTTGCGTCATGTAGACTATCACCTTCACGATGTAGTTTATTTCATTTTCCTTCAGCACATTACAAGGATGGTCCTATGATAAGATAGATTCATATATATAGTGGATATATTTCATTAATATATATTAATTTAATATTCTATAATACATTGGGTTTTTTATGGCTTTCAACGGAAATATGATATCGATTCTCAAATCAGGTGTAGGTGGAATTTTAGTAATGTTAGACATTACACATTGTGAAACCTATTCAAAACATGAATTCCTTGAGAAAAGGAAACCTAAAAACAAAACGGAACACATAAAACATGTACAATAATTAATTCTCCAATCCAATGAAATTAGTGATATGAATTCATTACATGACAAGAATGTTTTAATTCTAAAACTGATCAAGATTCAAGCCGTGAAATCCTAGAGATACAAGATTTCTAATATTTTTTAGGATATGAGTACATTGCTAGAATTTACAATACGAATTATTAAATTTCTGAGGTAGAAGTAATTTAAATAAATTTCATGATGTGAAGACATTATATTTCATGAGATGATAGATAATATATATATATATATATATATATATATATATTTCAATGCTGATGCAGAATTATTAAAGACCTCTCTTTCACTCATTCTTTTATGATTTCATCTCCATATATCTCTATACCTAGTCTCAATCGTTTTATTTCCTAATTTATTATTCTTTTCTACTATATATCATTACAAACACTTGTGGGTTTCTGAATCTAGTTCTAGATAATGTTGAATTCCAACTATTTTTTCATGTTCAAACATCACTTTCTTATCATATTGGTGTCCACCATTCTACTTGTTTTATTCAAGTAATTGTTGTGTTTTTATTGAATTAATTATTGACTAATTTAATCTGAATTTCTTAATTAATATGTCTATCATGATATATATTTCCATTTAATCAAATATTATAATTATCATTTTTTCCTAATCCTCTTTTGATTAGGGGTTTACAATAGGGGTTGTTTAACCCTAATGAATACTTAAATTAAAATATAGGTAATCCTATTTTTAGTTGTTATGTTAATATCTCATGTTAATCTAATTATTTTTCAAAACCCTACCCCATGGAACATCAATAGAGTACCCCTAACGTAATTGTGGTTGAGTATGTTAGGACTAATATCTTATGACACATTATTCCCTTGATGCAATGATTAATTAACCTAGGTTGTTGAATACCTTTAGAAAAAATAGTATTTGTCAACATAGGAAGATCAAAATGGTTTGAACAAAACCTATTGGTGATCTCTACACTTCTTCACAGTATAATCCATAGGACTATCCCATGCTAGATCTTGGAATACCCTTTTCCAAAGCACAGAAATTGGCATTTATCCCTTATACTTCTTAGAATGTAATACAAAACTACTTAAGATTTGGAAAACTAAAACTATGAGGGTAACGTGAGACATCCATCTATTACATTCCAATCTCTAGGTTACCATATTATCTAGAATGTACTTGTGGGATTTTCTCTAGGATACCACTCTACTACACCTTCTTATCTAGTATAGTTTGGTATATATAAATTTATAATTTGATCAATGCGCATGCAGAGTTAAAAACATTGTGTGGTTCATTAAAATCTTTTTGATGTTTCTAGGGACTATTTGTTTCATAGGAATAGATACATTCATCAAGAACCCGGGATTACCTTACACCCTATTTTCTTTCCCCTTTTATTTTTTAAATTTTTTCACATAGACTAGCAGATATTTCTTATTTATTAGATAGTGAAAGCCCTAGGTCCCTTGGGCTTATTCAAGATACCTGATGCTCAAGTAATTTTTTTATCCCATTATCAAGATATATATTTCTTCATTCCATCTCTTTATTATTTTTGATCATAAAAAATGCACTTCCTAACCCTAAAAATATTCAATATGCACCACCTAAGATTCTAGGAGAGTGACCAGTGCTACATGAGTGAAACATTAGGAACTGTGGATTTCCATATATTGGTGTTTTCTCACCCAACATATATCATCCTCCTATAGATGAACACAATTTAAAAATAAAATTTGGTCTCATCCAATTGATCCACACCTAATGAAAATTCATTGGACATTGAAGAAAATTTCCACATGAGCATATTTAACATTATCTAGATTTATGTGACACATTTTAGATTCAAGGGGTTACATATCAAACAATCAAACATTTAGTTTTTATCCATTATTTGGGGGGGGGAGTCAAGGATTTACTCAAAATCCAGGCACTTGAGTCCAATACGAATTGGGGTGACTTATTTAATAAATTTTTAGACATGTATTTCCCAACAATATGAACATAAAAGCTCATAAATTATATCTATAACTTATCCCATACTGAGTAAGAATAAGCATAGGATGATTTGAATCACAACTAGGAGATAAATTCAAATTTCACACCTCATAGAATTGATGTGTGGCTACATCTTAAAACATTTTACTAAGGACTACAATGAGATACAAATACAATGGTGGAAGCTACCGCTTCCAAAAGACTCATCCTTAATATTCTAGAAATTGGTAGATCACATTTAGATGAAATATACCACAACACCAATCTATGGAAGGGTGATCTAAGACCACCTTAATGAATAATTCACTAACTCGAAGAGAATACCCACCTTTCATACCAAGTTGCATCGGTCACAATGATGATAGAAATGTTTCAGCTATCCTCTCAACTGTTTCTACCTCCTAGCCATGATTTAGAAATTACTGACTACAAAATATGTGGATGCCTACCACCGTACGAGGACTATTAAGAATGACTAAAAACTGGAAAATCAAGATTCTAATTATGTAAATTACAATAAATAAAATAATAATTTCAATAATCACAATAATACTACCAGTTGTATTATCAATAGATCATCTCAATTACCATAATAAAACAACCAAGGTTACTACCAATAGTGGAGTGGTCAAGTGCCTCTACAAAATTATGGACCACCTAGGTATCCAACATAGAATCTATCTCCTCAACCTCAGCAACCATTTCCTTAACTAACTTTCCCCTAGAGATAATTAATTTCCTCCCCAATAATAGTTTCTGTATGTTTCCTAAGGCATCCAAAACAAGTATTACCTCAATAATCAAATCATGAGAATCTGTATACTATATTATTTAGGAGGATCATAGGACACCACCCCAAGAAACAGAGATGAAAAATCAAAGGGTTTACCTCTAAAATATTTACCTCTAAGTGGAAAAAATCTCCAAAACTCTATCATACCGATTACAGGGTAAATTTATAGGTAATAAAAACACACATGTAAGAGGTAAGGATATGATTTTCATCTGTAGGAGTTAAAAAAATGTTTAATTTTTTATATACAAGCATAAATGAGTAATAGAATCTTGAAGAACTAGAAATACATTCACCAACAGTCTAAAATGATAATGATGATACCACACATAATGTTGGTTAGGATTGATATCTAGAAAAAAGATAAAACTAATGAAACTCTCATACAAGTGCATCATGAAAAAGAAGATGTTTATATGGAACTAACATCATACAAACCCCCTCTTCCATTTCCAAATATAATGAGACAAAGAAAGATAGTGGGGAATATAAAAGGTTTTTAGATATGTTTAAGAAGTTACATATCAATATCCCATTTGTAGTGGTTATCACTCAGATTCCAGCTTTTGAAAAATTCTTCAAGGAGTTTCTCTCTAATAAAACAAAATGAAATAATTAGGATTTATATTCTTGAATTAATAATGCAATAAAGTATTTCAGTTGATGATCTCATCAAATATGTGTTATCCTCGAAGATTCTCAATTCCATGCACTATCATAATTTGAAAATTCATAAAATACTTGTGTGACCTATGTGAAAGTATTAATCATATTTCTATGAGTGACATTAAAAACACAGTGCTTAATTATTTAAACCTAACAACCCTTTCACTTCAACTGGAATACCGATCAGTCAATAACCCTAGAGGAAA
This sequence comes from Viscum album, assembly GCA_963277665.1. NCBI lineage: Eukaryota > Viridiplantae > Streptophyta > Magnoliopsida > Santalales > Viscaceae > Viscum > Viscum album. The sequence continues at coordinate 621,716,882 of OY728137.1, read as the reverse complement.
AATTGTGGATGTTTTAGTTACGGTTACAAAATAAATTTTACATACTAATTTCCAAATGTTAGATATGAATAAAGAAGTGTATGTACCCATATTTATAGAGATACCATTTTTTGGAACATGAAATTAATTTATTGATGTGAATTAATGAAGACTAATTTTCAGAGTTGGAAATAAATAAGTAGTGTCATATTTAGATAATGTCTGCAAACATGGTGTAGATTCATTTTATTGTCAATCCATTTTCTGACAAATGGAAAATATGATTACATAAGAATTGAGGATGACAATAAGTCTCCATGTATTGTTTATTATTGGTTTATTTATTACATAGATGATAATTATAGTAAAATTTTTACAAGTGATACTATTACACTGTTCACACCATCAATATTAAATCCATGGAAATTAGAATTGATGCCTCTTCTAAGAAATTAATGTACTCATTTTAGAAACTATAGTTGCAATTCCGGCTATTATCAAATCAAATCTGAAATAATTTGTGTGAAGAAAAACTAATTGAACTCCTAAAAAGGAATAAAGTCCCAATTTTAATGAGGTCCAGCTGAAATCTAGGGGTTTATCCACAAGTTCTCCATCCATAATATTCTATTGGAATTAGGTGAAAAACCAAAATTTCAACCTAATATGTGAATTACCCCTTCGATGTAAGAATTTGTTAAAAAAGTTTTTTTGAAACTTTGAGATGCATGTATCGTTTTTTCCAATTATAACAAAAAGTGGGTAATCCCACTGCAAGTCATCTCAACGAAAGGCAGTTTGACAGCTATGCAAAACAATGAAGATGATTTAATCTCAACCCGATCAATTACTGGATTATGAGTATGTGATCACTACAGAAATATCAATAGGGAGGGTAGATAAGACCATTTATACTCACATTTTTGGATTAGACGTAGGATATAATAGATGTACATGAATTCTATCAATTTTTAGATTTTTTATTATAAAACAATCAAATTTTAATTGACATAGATTATTACTCAATGACCAAATTTTTATGCCCTTTAACTACCTTCATATATCAAAGGATGTCATTTAGAATGTTTAAAACAACAAAAACATTCTACTGATATCTAAAAGAAAATAATGATATGGTATAGTAATTTTTAGAGATATTCATGGATTATTTCTCTATATATGGTATATCATTTTGGTTTTCCTATGAAATACGGAGTTAGTTATATAACATTGTGAAGTTAATTTGTTAGTGTTGAACTGGGAAAATTTTCATTTTATTGACTAAGGTGGCATATTCCGTAGACATTAATAATAAATGAAAGGAATTTGAGTCGATAAATAAAAATTAAAGGTTATTAAATATTTTCCTAAACCTCTGAGTGTGAATGGTATAATCTGTTTTTTAGGCCACTCAGTATTTTATCACTGCTTAATCTAGGATTTTCTAATAATATCCCACCGACTAACACAATAATTGTCTAAAACACTGCATATTATTTCACTAAAGACTTATTGAAAGCCTTAAACACTCTAAAAAATATTCTAGTGTCTACACATTTAATATTTTCATCCGATTGGGATAAATACATTGAATTAATGTGGGATATTACAGAATTCACTATGCGTTCTATTTTAAGACAACGAGTTGGAAAAATTTTCCACCACATATATTTTTCCATCCATAACCTAAATTAAGCTTGAGAAAATTATATAAACATAGGGAATAGTTTTTTAGTTTGGATTTCTTTTGAAAAATTTCGAACATAACTTATATAGTTGTTATGTATATAGACCATGAAGCACTGAAATACCTATATTGAAAAAAGGATTCCAACCTGTAGGTAATACAGTGAGTCATGTTCCTACAATAATTTCACATGGTGATTAAGGAAACCAAAGGGTATAAAAATTTCATTGTTGACCACATATGGACACATACACTATAAATTATTAAGGATGTTAAAAATATCGGTATTGAGGAATATTTTCCCTATGATACACTTTTTAATATAAATAAGAAATCATGAACTTTTATACTGTTACTGTGAAATATCATTCCAGGGGATCTCTTTACCCAAGTTTATCCTATAAATAGAAGAAGTGTTTCTTGTTGAATTTTTCATTTTATTTCTCAGATAAGGAACTACTATTAATGCACCGCATTTATTTCCTGACATGATGTTGTATCCCATAGCATGATATTTAAAAGAATTATAGAAATGAATAATATATCACTAGTTATAGGAAATAATGAGCCTAAACACACCATTTATATGATCCTAATAATAAGAATATTTCTTCCCACACTCTATCAAGAAATAATGATATTTGAAAATATTTGTGATCGATTCCAACTAATGGGAACCATTGGAAAATGAAACAAAATTCCCCAGAACAAAATCCTTAAATATGAAATCTACAATTTAGTGGGAATTGAGTTAATGAGTTCATTATATAGTTCTTATGTGAGGTATTAAAACCTAGTCATTGTGGACTATGTTTCATTGTTGCTAGAAGCTAAAGACACGACCCGTGACACCTCAAGGTTGTCATGAATTATGTAAGGAAAACCATTTAATCCAGATTTTGATTTCATGGATTACTCATTTTGTGATCAAGTAATTTACATTAAAAATACAAAAATTAAGGTAATTTATGAAAATTATGGAGTTAAAAAAACATTTAGAACTGTATACCAACCATAGTCTAGCGGAAAAGTTGAGTTATCCAATCAGGAGATTTAAAATCATAGGAAAGTTAGTTAATACCAATAAGAAGTATTATTTCCTCAAATTAGATGATGAATAGTGGTTTTATTTCACAAAATATAAAACAACCATCACTGTTACTCAATTCCACATTTATTATGGAAAGCCTTATCATATTCTACTCAAATTAAATGACTGATCATACTAGGAAATTAAAAAGTTATACTTGGATTCTCAAAAATATGGAAATAGAAAATTTTAAAAATGAATGTGTCAGAAAAGATTTTATGAGACACATAAAAAATGAATGAATTAATAATAATAATCCATAAAAAGGAATGTCCATAAAATTTCAAAATGGGATTCATGCTTGGGGAAAGGTTCTACTATTTAATTCACATATAATTCTAATCACAGTGAAACTAAAACAATGATGGTCAAATCCTTTTGATGGTTTCACGGTTTTCCCCTGTGGGATGATTGATTTTTATATAGGTGAAAGGACACCCATTAAAATCAATAGTTAAAGATTAAAAATTTATAAAGAAACATTTCTTGAGGATATTTTTTTAAAAAAAATTATGTTGACTTGAAGTATCTATATAGAACTCAACATTAAACATAACACTGACTGGGAGGATAACCATGTCAGGATCCATATGTTAGATTAGGTATTCTGATATATTTTAAATTGTTTAAGAACATTGGATGTGTGTTAAAAAGGCTCTAGGCCAAATATTCTAAAAATGGAATTTGACGCATCATATAAACCTTACACAATGTGAGTTTTTTGGGGCCAAAAAAATCACATCCCACAATTTATACATTGTGAATTCTATACATGACATGTAAATGTCAAACCTCATTAAAATGTTCTAAATCCCATTTTAATGGGAGACACATGTTCATTTCTTCCCCCCTCCATCGCACTCCTCCCAACCCTCTTCTTCTATTTTACCCCTTATTCATCTCCCATTAAATCCTCTAGAGAGTTACCCTACCTACCCTACTTGTTGATTCTCACATCCATAGCCCGCACTAATACCATCAGTGGAACATTTTAAAAAATATCGTCCCCACATGATGATAATTACACCACCAAACACCCAGAATCGGGTCCACCCCCACCACCTGTAGATCCATAACCATATAGATCTCCAACCCCGATATCAAGAAACCATTCTATGTATTCATCGAGCCTCTCCTAGAAAACTTACCTAATCCCACACCTGCACCCCATGATACATTTTTTACATGAGAATCAGGTTCTTTTTCTCTATATTTAGTCCATCCCCATGAGGACCAAAAATACCCTCAACATGGCCATTCTTGGGAAGATCATCATGTATGAGGATTTCCTAGAGCTCATTGGATGGATAAACAATTAGAGAAAAGTAATGTTATGTGAGGATACGTACATGGAGATATTATTGTATTTCCAAACCACATTGTAGTTCAGAACTACACATGACACCTTCCATCTCGGTGGTCGTTCATGGGAGCTTACACTAGGAGAGTTCACCATTTGGATAAGTATTTATACTGTTGACTTCATTTCTTCTCATACTTATGATGCCATTAGGGTTGATACGAATTGGGAAGAAACTCCAAAAATCTAAGATTTGATATATTGTGACCTCTATAAATTTTATAACACACGTATGGAGAGTGCACCCAATTGTGTTGTACTGCCTTATAGATAATTCATCGGGTTCTCACCCTTGATTGTCTTGCCAGAGGAGATTATCATGGTAGAATTAATTAGAACCAGGTGATCATTTTAGACTCTTCCATGGGAGACCAACTATAACATTTCCTGGTTGTTATCACCCTTATAAAGGGCCTATGAGTGGAGAAATAGTGATACATTGATTGGCTGTAGCTTTACTACACATCTCACACGTTATGTGGTAATTTTTATGCTACTAATACCCATTCATCTATTGGTATCATAGAGTCCATTAATCACCTATTACTACAAAATATGGGGATTCTTTGTAAAATAGGGTTTATTCAAATTGGACCCTGAAGATGTTGTGGCGGTTTATAGGAAGCCAACTCCTCATGTTACAAGTCCTGATGTCACAGACCTAGCTTCCACCCTGGCCACCAACTCCACTGCTCCTACTCCATCTTCCTCATTTCCACCACTACACCACACTATTCCCATTCTTCACCTACCCCACCATTATATTTATACAACAATGATGTTATCTAATGTATTCTATATAACCAATGTAGTATTTTACTTTATTCCAAAATATAGTATGTATACATCACCTAATTTACAAACACTTCCCCAGTACCATCCATTTCATCCACCTTCCCAACACATTCATCCACAAAACCATGATTTAAATTCATTCCCACCACACCCCCACCCACATCAACATCCCCAAAGATATTATTTTTCCTTTTACCCAATAAGAGTTTTGAAAGATTATGCCAGCAAGGAAAGTGTCTTACTTCACAATCCATATATCGGGTTCCATTCATAGATCCATTTTCCAATCATTAGAACCCAGTATGGATCAGAGCCTCTACCCCTATGAAGAACAATCTTGCTACAAAAACCACGGTACCTTTTATGGAGCCAATCCATATTTCTATACCTTCATTATGACTAAAACTATGGACACACATATCCAGACACACACTGTTTGGGAGGGTATATTAGATTTTGATTGTGATAAGTCAGCCCACACTATTTATCCATTTCCAAGCATACCCCTCCCCCGTTTTACTCTTATTTGGGTGTATTCTCATACTCCATATATTATTTATCCCTTATTATATCATATATTTTATCCAGTGTACAAGATATGGTTTTTGAATTCATATCATGGTTACATTTTCATTCTCACTTCTACATTCAATTAGATATGTATCAATCTACTATTTATTCCATGGTTATTGATAAGTATATTAGACTACCATATATCCTCTTTCATGAAATATTTATTCATAGTTTTTACATACATGGATGGATCTAGGAACCCCATCTTCATACTATATAATATCACATCCACCACATGAACGGACTCTCCGGCTACCTTTAGCCCATTAATAATATTGTAAACCCCCTCCAATAAAACCAGGGTGTGAACACACTAAGTCCATTTCCTGTAAAAGGTAGAGGAAATATGAGTCACCGTCCCCCTCTTCCTAATTCTTTTCCATTTATCTAGTGGACGACATCCGATTAGCGCTTTATCACAGGCAACCCATATTTTGGTTTCTTGTTCTTTTATTTGGTTTCATAGGACCTTTTATTTTTTATATATATTCTATTTTTGTATTTTCATTCATTTAATAATTCCTTTTAGTATGATTTTTTCTTTTATCTATGAAATTTTTTACTATTATTTAATGTATGCACCTGACCATTTTTTGTCTTCCATGTTTTTATCTCCTTTAAACTGATCATTTATCTACTAATGCTATTTATTTTGTAATATTTTTTAATGGAGCCTAATTTCACAAAACCATCAATAATTTTCCCCCATTTAATGACCTTAATTTTATGGATCTCTTGATTATCTACATTAAAATCATAATTTTCATCTTCGGTCATCTATGATATTATTTCTCTCTCTACCAGATCGTATACTTAAACAGTGCAGACACTAGATCAATTTATGTGTGGGCATCATTATAGATATTTATTGTGTTTCAACCAAGATTAGTTCATTATTTCATTACACTAGGAGACATTTTTCATTAAAATAAATATTTAACATGAAATATCATTACACACATTAAAATAAAATATAATTTTTTTTCAAGAAATGTTAAAATCTTTTACTATTATTTCTGGGAATTTTATCATGAATATTGAGTTGTGTAATTTATTTCATATTCTTGTTTCATGGAATTTATTTTGAATAAATTATTACTAGTTGTTATAACCTTTGTGATTGCCCTGTTTTTTGTATTCTCATTCCTGAGAGGATATTAGACCTACATTGTCATATTATTTTAAGATCATATTTCATTGAGAGATACATTGGGAAAGTGGACCTAAATATATTGAATTTGAATATTATCGAGTCTATGAATAAATAATTACATTGTAAAAATTTCTTAGAAACTCATTATAGATCCATTTATCATGAAACCCTCCAATAAATTTATCCTTATTAAGCCCATAGAAGACACGAATGAACGTTTTATGATTTATTCATGTTACAAGACCATTGTTATCCCTTACTAACCCAATATTGATAGAATAGTTTAACATTCCCTTGGATAAATATGGGATATATTTTTATTACTGAGGAATGTGGAATGATTTCTATTTATGAGATGTATAATGACTTTTTAACATGATTTTCATGATTGGCCCTTTGTTCTTCTGATATACCATTAAATATTTTCTGAAATATATATATAATATGGGATGTGTATTAAAACCTTCCAAATTAACCATTACCATATCGATGAATCTTATGATGGATCATATGTTTTCATGTGATTGATGTAATATCTATCCTAGACATGACTTTCAAAAAAGGAAAATAAGAAACAAGATACATTCATTACACTTTTATGTCTTATCCATGGACCTACCATGATACATTAGAAGAGTGGAGATTTCGTGTTCTAGATTAGGTTTTCCATTGTATTATTCAAGATGATCATGTATTATACTTGAAATTTACCCCTATTTGTTCTTTACTTTAATCATCTACCCACCTACCCTCAGTCGTAGAGTCAATTGAATCATACTATTGAAGCCCTACTGACTAATTGTGTGTTTGTATTTACAGAGTTGGGATATTAAAACAAATGTAATCATATGGTTAGGGACATGTATTGAATATATTATAAACAATACAATTTAATTTGTTATTAATTAATGTCTTGAAATTATTGTTGAGTAAAATTGAAATATGGATATAGCTTCTAAGGTGAAATAGAAAAATTATAATTAATGTAAAAATGGATCTGAATAAAGAACATAACCGTAAAGAATAATTGATTTTCTTTATATGAGTGATTATATAGGACTAATCTTTTTTCTAACATTTAGTATTAATTTCATAGTTGAAATTCATATTTCCTCTTTAAAATTTTTTTTATCTATAATCTTTTTTGAGATTCATTTTACTTGGGTACAAGAAACTAGTCGAGTGTGGGAGAATTTGATAATATCAATTCATATATAAATATTTTATACATTTATTTAAGATCTATTCATTAATTATTAAATAATGAATTGGGTTTTGTTTTCTGATTTTTTAGGAAATAAGAAATCAATTCTTATGAGAGGTGCTACTGTAATTTCAGAAATTTTAGAAATTTCATACATTAAACATCATGAAACCCATTTATGACATGAATTATTAGAGAACATGACCCCTACAGACTGAAGTCCCAACCATGAAAATAATTCAAGTAATTAATAATTTTATGCAAAGAATTATGGGGCATGAATTCATTGCATGATGTGAAATTCTTAAATTCATAACCTTGCAAATAATCAAACTGTGAAATCTTAGAGATACAAGATTTATGAATATTTTTTTGGATTTGAATACACGATGTTAATTTCTATTAGAGACCAATAATATATCAAGGTAGAAGTCATTTAATTCAATATCATGGTGTGAAACCATTATACATATGGATATGCTCAGTATTATATATGTATTCTCATGCTGATGCAGAATGAGAGATAGATGCACATTCATTATTTATTTTATTTTTTGTTCTCCATACATCTCCAAACATAGTTTCAATCATTTTCATTTCATGAATTCAGATCCTTTGATAGTTTTCGTTATTAAAAATAGTTTTTGAATTATTGTTCTTGTTTCACTACTTTTCAATTACAAATATTGTCTCAAGACCGACTATAATTTTATATCAAATTTATACAATCCTTTCTACGTACTTTATTCAAGTAAGAGTTGAATTTTTTTTATTCTATTTATTTAATACTGAATTTATTTAATTTAAATTACTTAATAAATGTGTTATCAATTCTTCTATTTTTTCTTTAGTCTAATACCATCAATATCTTTTGTGGCTAATACCCTTAGGGTTAGGGGTCGAGAATAGGGTAGTTTAAACCTAAAGAATCGTTAGATAAGAAATTGTTTAATCGATTTTATAAAAAATTAGGGTAATAAATCATGATAATCTCATTATTTTTAACCATTAATTACTATAAAATTGCAATAGAAATACCCTAGCCTTATTAGAGTTGATCATGTCCGGACCAGTTGCCTATATCAATTTCTTTTCTTGAATCTAAGCATGGTGAACATAGGTTGTAAACTACCTCAACACCAAAGAGTAGTTTTCATACTAGGTAGATCCACCTGGTTTAATCAAAACAAATTGGTGACCTCTTCCCTAATTTTTTCCCTAAGCAATTGGAATATCCCTAGATAGATTTTAGAATACCTTATCCTTGTGACCTAAAAATTATCCTAATATATTCTAATTATTTTTAAGTAAAAACAAAATATGAAGGACATAGAAAAAATCCTATGAGAGTCACATGAGGAATCCATATTTTGGTTTCTAATTACTAGGTTACCTACTTTTCCATCTTCTCCTAATGGGTTTTACCTTGTGTTTCCATTGTGTGATGCCTTTGTAGCTAGTGTAATTTGGGATTTATAAAAATATAATATTAGCAAATCACATGTGGAATAAATGAAATTCATTGTTTCATTCAACCTAAAATGAAATTTAATATATAAGTATTATATTTAGACATATTTTATATTCCAAAATGATGAACCATATTACTCATTTTCCATATTTTATGGAAAATTGAAATGATCATATGCATGTATATGTGGGCTACCACCTTCTTGGAATGTTCAATTTCTTTTTTTTCATAACTACCATACATGGATATTTGTAGGAACAGCTTTAATTAATAAATATTATTTATCTGAAATTTTATGTTTCTAGAATGAAAAATTGGAAAACCAGTTAACAATGTGAGTAAAAATCTATTGTGGTATATTCAACAATCCAAAGGAGCATTCTATGAGAAAAAAATTATTTATTTATATTATGTAATAACTTCATAAAGGTTATATTATTCATATAATTCATTAAATTTATTATATATCACAATAATAAAAACAAAATAATTCTATGATGATTTTTATAATGATATTACAACTAAATAACTTCATAATAATCAATTAAATATAGAATGTTCTTGTTTGTGTCAGTTTACGAACCTACATGAACAATGCCTTAGAAGTACATCATGGATGAAAATAGAAATTTAATTTATTGTAATATATGATATTAATAATAAGATATTTGTTTCATAGTTATTGAATTTTAATATAAAAAGTTAACTCATTATTTAGGAAAACACCTTTTGATTGCTAAGAATAGTCTAAACATGCTCATTAAAAAATTAATATTTAAGGACCATAACTAAAAAACCAATAAAATAGCAATATATCATTATAAATAAATCTAAAAAATAAATTCTAATAACTTTTGTGATTATTTAATGATTAAATTTGGGAAAATAATTAACAATTGAGATACTGTTGTGAAACTAGTTCCAAATGATCAAGAATACTGACACTAAATATTGAAAAATATAATAATAATTATAAAAAAATATGCATGGGGGGAATAATTGTTAATTATATTTATAAAATGTTATAGACATGAATCATTTTCTGAAATAGGTGATTAAGATTGTTATTTTTGTAATAGATGAGGTTATAGAGTGATCAACTAATCATGAATTCAAGGTAAGGGTTTTGGTATAAAATTTAATCCTATCACACATATTTCTTATTATAGACCTTGAAATATTTGATTTTCTTGGAATATTTACTAATGAATATATTTTACCATATTTAGGTATTTCATGGGGTTTGGATATCCATAATGTTTTCTTTATTTAAATGTATTTTGATTCAATGGATACCATTTTGATATGGTACATTATTTACTCACCTACCTTCATTGAGTTAAAATGCTTCTTCATGAACATATTCATTACAAGATAAATTTTTTCAACCATAAGATTATATTTTATATAATTTATCGTCCCCTATATAGAAATATTTCTTTTAAATAAAATTATTTTAACTCAATTAATATTTTACATAAATAAAGTATATTTTAGTTGAAAATAATTCTCATCCTCTTGAATAATGGTTTCCCCCTCCTCTATATTTATCTTTCCCTAAATTTTTTCTTTTATATATGAAAGCTCTACTTATGTGTTATATCATCTCACCTTCCTACTTCAAAATTAATTTTTTAACGGTATTATTTACTACCTATTTTTATGATTTTGGTTTGAAATAAATTTATTTTAAAATATTAAAAATGTTTTCAATTCATCGAAATTAAAATATTTTTTTAACAACATAAAATTATATTTGAATACCTTTATTAATTTTAAATGATTTATTATTGAATTTGTTTTCAAAATAAAGTGTTTAAAAAAGAATTCAATTAACCTTTTTTAAACCATGATTTATTTTTAATGGCTCAATTAATGAATATTATTTTTAGAAGAAAACATTCTCATATTATTTTCACGTCACCATTTTAAAACATTAATTTATTTCAGTGGATTATTTATTGATATTTACGTTCAGATAATAATTTTTGGAAATAACATAACATTAATTTTCCATAAATTTCCATTTTATATTTCACTTTTTAATGTAACCAATAACTTCATCACTTATTCAAAAATGATATGTGTTTTTAGAAAAACTATTTTATGAATTCACTTACATTTTCCTATTTATATTTAAATGCCTTATTTCCATGCATATTATTTTTCATGTTTTATCCTCTAATTTTTTTATGAAATAATATTTTTGGGTGATTTAATTTTGGATACAAAACCTTTACATTCTTGATGTTTATTTTGGTGATACTATCTTGAAATATTGTGGAACTAATTCTTCATTCAACGGGTTACGTATGGGGTGTTTAATTTCTATTTTCATGTGGAATGATATGTATGGATGACTAATGGGGTGGGGGTTACAATATCACTCATTAATTAATAGGTAATTATTATATCTCATGAGAAAAAATGGGTGGGAGGATTTATTTCAATACAAAGGGTGAATTAGAGGATTTATCTCAACCCAAATGCAACATGAGAAGATTTATCCCAAGACAAAGGGTATGTGATAGGATTTATCCCAATCCTAAGGGTTAAAGAGAGGATTTATATCCTGATAATATATGCATTATATTATTTCTGCCGAGATAGAGCTTCATTAAATTATTTATATCATGAAAAAGGTTACATGGTAGGATTTATCCAAAGTTAAAGGGGGTACATGAGGGGTTTTATCCCAAGATCAAGTGTACATTATGGGATTATTCCAGGGAACTTAAGGTACATGGGTGAACATAAAAATAGTAATATGTGATGATTTTCTTAGGGGATACATTGAAATATGATTTTATGATTATATTTATGGCATGCCCTTATGTCATAATATTATGCCTATGATCATTCCCCTGGATTCATGTTTAATGTCTCATGATTCCACAAAATTTATCTAGGAGATATGTATGTTCATTTGAGGTTACATTTCCTTTCTTCATAAATTATAGATAATGATTTTATTTTCATGCTCTATTCAAAAGATATTTCTCCGATTTTCATGTTCTCTATATTATTATGATCTAACCCTTTATGTCATGTTGTTAAGTTATCTCTTACTTAGAAATTAATCTCACTCCTCTATTATATTTACCATAAAAATGATATGAATATGAGTATAAATTTTGAAAATTAAAATGGAATCTAGTGTGGTTCATTTTTGGAGAAATTTTAAGATGAATTTCTTACGTATTCAATCCTCAATGAAAGTAAATCTTTCGTTATCTAGTTTGTGTAACTATTTATGATATGGAAAGATTATTCATTTTAATTAATGAAAAATATTTGTATGTTTATCGTTTGTTACTATAGAGGAATATCTTTTTATAATTATGTTCACTTTATAAATATCTTATTTAATCACTAAATATATCATTATTTACAACATTGGGAAAAAATTGAAAAATGAATCACATCACTTCATGGAGGTGGTAGTCCACACATATGCATGAGAGTGGTTACAATTTTATAATGGATGGGATGGTGAGTATGTATATAACATCATATCCTTATAAATAATAATTATTTCACCAATATAATATACATATATTATAGCCATCTTTATAATAATCCATATATGGTGGAGATGAAAAATGAACCACGTCACTTCATTGAGGTGGTATTTTACATGTACCTATGTGTGATGTTTTCATTTCACATAGGATGGAAAGGGGGTAGAAATATTTTTCTAACGTAACGTAGTAAAATTTTGGTATATTAAATATAGTTTATAAATTATATTAGTATTTTTAGGATATATATTTTAGAGGTAGAAGGATAAATAAACTAGATATTATTTGGTTAAGACTTATACATCCTCCTTGGATATCATCATTTAGCTTACACATTAAGAATTCAAGGATTTTACATTTGGTGAGACTAAGAGAACCATGACATGGAGAGGATATTTAAGGAGATATTAAGTCAATTGTTAGATAATCTATAGTGCTAGTGGTTCATGCAGAATTGGTGCTAGGATTTTTCCTTTTGTAATTGAAAGGAGTGTCACCCTTGTAAATATTAATAATACTAAAATAAAATAAACGTATTTCACAAGGAAAGAGATTAAAATTGGTCTCTATTTAAAATATAGGATATGGTTAGTTACAAATCCAATAAAAAATAATTTGATATTTTCTTGTTATATTTGGAATCTTTCCTATTAGCTTAACCCCCTCATCAACTCTTTAATCCTTTATTATGGGGACAAACTATTACCATGGTAACTATAAATTATGTATAAAAATAAAATTTAACTAATTAAAAAATATATACATATTGATAAAAAATATATAAACAATTTTCTAATATTTATGTATATTAATTTGTAATATTTACTTGTAATATTGGTTTAAAAAATTCAATAAAACCCCATTATTCGAAATATATAGTTTCAATAATAAAAAATAATTTTCATAAAAAATTATATAATGTTGATTAATGTGGAAAAATGGATTATAGTAAATAAAAGGATAATTATTTTATTCTAAAAAATAAACTGGAAACCAAAGGTAAAATTTTGAATACATGATTAAAATAGAAGATCTATATTTTTTATTATTATAATAAAATATTTTCATAGTATTAAAAAATGATTAACACAGATTTATAATTATAAAATTATACTTTTAAATGAATTATATTAGTTATTATATATGAATTTGGTCTAGGAAAAATGTTTCATAAACATTATATTCATTATTATATCTTGATAATATCATAAAGTTGATAGTATTTGTAAAATCATTATTTTTCACTATTCACCTAAATATCAATTATTAATGAAAAATCCAAGAAAACCACCCAAATATATTTTGGACATGATGATATCAAGAATTAATTCCACATGTTCAAAATATAGCTCTAAAATTTATAATTTTATCTTTTATATAAAACTATGTAATATGTGGAAAACAATATGGTTAGAATAATACTATTTCATTTTCAGTTGATTAATTTAAAAAAATATATTATTATGAATATAAATCGGTAAATTATAATAAGGAATATTAATATAACATGAATTAAATTTATTATTAATATTAACTAGGTTTTCACCTTTTTCCCTCTCATAGAAATTGCATTCTTATGAATTAATTCATTAGTAAACTAGTGAAGATACTTTTCTCTCAAAAACATTATACTCCCTTGTTAATTATTCAATAATATAGTTATTACATTAAACATTAACTATGTGAATTATATTATTATATAAAAACAACTCTCCATGATCTATAATCTCAATCCGATCTTCATTATATGAAATATTCTTTTCTAATTGAACTACTTCAGGGCCAAAAACCTCAGAAGCATCTAGTACATATTTCCTTAATAAAGAGAAATGAAAAACTTCATGTACCAGAGATATAATCATAAATGAGGCTACTCTATAGGCAACCAATCCCAAATTATCAATAATTTCAAATAGTCTTATAAAATGGGGACTTAATTTTACTTTTTTACAAAAATGAAAAACACATTTCTAAGGAGATACATTAAAAAAACATGGTCTCCTTCCTTAAACAAAACATCTTTCCCTCAATTATCTACATAACTATTCTTCTTCTCCAAGCTTCACTCATATGGTATTAAATCACCTTATCCTTCTTAACCATCACTTTGATCAACTGTAGTTGAAATAACATTCTTTCTTTTCATTGATATTGACACTACCTTCCATATAGTTCCTCAAATTAGGCCATTTGTATACACAAATTAAAAATTCCATTGAAAAAATTACAATAATGAATAATACTTATCCCTATTTCCCAAAATAATATTTTCCAATGTTTTAATATTTTTCTATAATTGTCCTTCATCTTAAGGGTGAAATGTTATACTGATATATAACTTATTATCCGATGAATTATTCGTTCTTTTAAAAAAATTATTTAAAATTTATAACATGATCTGATACAATACTGAAAGGAAAACTATATAACTAGACTTTATAATAAATATATATTATATAAAGATGATCCATAGACATATTATATCAAATATAATGATAATGGAAATATTTAGGAAAATGATTGTCAATAAGGGAAATAAAATTATTGCCTTAGTATTTTATTTGCAATCCCACCAAAATATCCATAGACATATTCACCCATTTCCACTCATTCACTGAAAAAGTCTAATGTATCCCTTTCAGTAGTTTTCATTATCCTTATACTTGTCGACTATGCGAACATTTAATGGTAATAGAAGAAATATTATTCTTCATTCCTTACCAGCCATAATATCATTAAAGTTGTCTATACATCATAGTGCTTTTAGGATGAACAAAAAATGGGTAGATGTGAGAATCACTCAATATTTATTTATTTATCTAAACAATAGTCAAAGAACAAAACCACTTAGTAAATATAATAATAAAATAATTCTAAACATTAATCCCAATAAAACTACCATTATTTACCATTTCTACCATTATTTGAAAACCATAATATTATTTCTGAGCCTTCTAATTTTTTTAAATACAATATTTCTGATACCTAAGAAAAAAGAGATTAAGTCTTTTAGTATAATTATTCTAGTCCAACATTCATTAAATCATTAACTAATGAATAATGTTATGAACATAAAACAGATAGATAAGTATTTTGTTTTTCACTCAAAACATCAACTAAACTATATGATTTACTTGGTTTCAAGTGAATCATGTAATAATAATCCTTTTTCAATAATAGTTTTGTGCATTTTATTACTCCCCTGCTATTTATTATAAAAAATAAAATGTTCTATAGCCTTTTAACACAAAACACTGATCTTTAAGAGAACAAATATATATTGCAAAATTATTGTTATTTAAATGTGATCAAATTGTTGAATTGGTGGGTAAAAATATGAATAACCATATTTATTAATATAGTAATAATGGTCCTACTCATTAAAAATTTATTTATTATTTCTTAACAAAAAAACCCAATTTTTTTAATGATGTCAATTTATACATAAAATGAATTTTTCTTCAAAAAGAATTTTCTTTAATTTTGTGTATAAAATTTATAAATAATTTTAACTATTTTTTAGTTTTTTTAGTAAAATATAAATAATTTATGAAACCATATGTCAAATATTAACTTACCATGATTTTTTTTGGATTTTTTTGAAAGGATTGTTCTTTTAGTGAGTAGTGAAAAATACAGATTTTTTCAAATACTATCATTTCTATTCATTAAAAAGAAAAATTTAAATGTATAATTATATTTTGAATTTATTTTAATATGTATTAATTTATCTATAATAATTAAACTAATTTCACTTTAATCATAAATATTCATAATTTTGGAAAAAGTTAATATTTATTTTTTAAACGTGTATTTCATAAAATTGTTATTCATTGGGTTTTATGCATTTTTATTTAAATGATTTTATTTCAATTATAGAAATAAAATCTCAAAAAATGGATAACTTATTTGGAATTATAATTATTAAATTTGGTAAATATATTTATTTTATTTTTTTCAATATGAATAGAATCAATTATAAATATTTTTCATCTTTGTATGGGTAAAATTGGTAAAACAGGTTTAAAACCTAGAAAAAAAGGTCCTTAAATGAAAACAAAACATACCTTCACATAATTATATGGAATAAATTTTACCATATTGACACTAAAATATAATATATTCCCTTTGGGTTCAATTTTACGATGATAATGACTTTTATATTATTATTTTTAAATAAAATTCCCAAATTCCACTCTCTTCACTTTAATATATATAATTATTTTACATAAATATAAATGGAGGATATGGTCTATTAAAAAATTTAATTTGAAATTCTAATTAATTTTTTTACCATAATAATTTTATTTTAATTTTTTGTGTTAAAATAATTACCTTAAATTTTTACACAACACCGACACAGTTCTTATGCAAGTGGTAGAGAAATAATATAAATGATTTAAAAACTCTATAATTAAAATTTTATTTGTAAAATATTATACCCAAGGAGTTTAATATATTAATATAAAATATTATGGATATTATAAAGGTTTATATCCATGATTTATATATATCCTGATGACTTTAAACTCAACTAAAATGAATAGTGTCAAAATGACATTAATGATATTTTATGTTAAATAGTAGTATATAAAATTATTTATATATAATAAAAATATTTAAATAGGAAAATTAGAATAAACAATTTCAAAAAAATCTATTCATTTTTCATTTATGATCTAATGGACACGTTATTTGTAAAATTGTAACTCTTTTATATTTAAAATGTCGTTGTCATGGGTAAGGTTAAAATTTTTTATCTTAGGGGAAAAACATAAAGATAAGGATTAAAATAATATTTTTTCCTTTATCAATTTTATTTGATACTTAAATTTAGATCATATAATCATATAATATGAATCAATTTCATTTTAGAAACATTTTAAATTATTTAGACACATATTATAATATTAAATTTCATGTATTCCCAAAAAATATATTAATGATATTCTATAAAAAATATTTTATTAAATGATTTAACATTCATAATAAAATGTATATTCATCAAAATTAATTGGGTATTATTATTATTTTCATTCATTGTCAAATTATTAATCACATATCCTTTTATAGTAACATTCTTGAACCTTAAATTTTCAAAAATATTAATATCATGGTAGTTGGTTAATGGGGGTTAAAACTAGGAGATAAGGTTTAAAAAAAATAAACAACCCAAATTTTATTGGGTGATGGTATTTAAACTCATGCTCATATTATATTAAAATTATATTAATTTGGTTCTATTGTCCCCAAAAAGATCAAGTTATATTAAATTAATAGATTAAGTAATTCCAAGAGTGCCCCAATCCCACTTTTATGAGAACTACCCTTCTCTCTTTTATTTACTCCTCTCTGAGAAACCTAGATCAAAAATCACCCAATCAAATCAACGTATTTATTTTCTTAGACATGAATTATTGGTTCTAGTAATCTTTAAAGGCAATTCATAGGATCCTTAAGAAGGAATTTACAGGTAGTCTACTAAAGAATATGTAATCATATTTAATGACTCTTTCAAATTTATTACTTATTTTACTTTATATAAATCTGTCGTACCCATTCTAAATAATTACTATAGTACCATAAATATATTTTTATATTATTATGATTATGTTAAAAACATTTTTGACCTATTTTCCATCATACGTAAAGCGAAAACATCATTAGTGGGTTCATATTTCTGATAACTATAGGAATTTTATGTTTCTATAATGGGACTTTTGAGGTGGATTATTGTCTCTAAATTCCTCTTTTTAATTGGCCTTTTGACAATAGACCATCACAAAAAGAAATTTCACAATTTTGTTATTTTTTGTAGGATGGTATCAAATTATTTTTATGTGTGATGGATGAATTTGTTCTCACAAATAATAGCGACAATGTTTTGAAATAAAAAACTTCAATGGCCCAATAAAAATTAGAATTATTTTTGATGGTTACTTTTTCATCCATAAAAAACTCCATTTTTTTATTAAAACCCAATTGAGAATGAAATACTAATCTGGAACAATTTCAAATATTTATTAGAAAATAAAAAAGTTTAAAAATTAGAAAAAATTAAAATATATATAATAAAAACAAACATAACGTTTTTACATCATATAAATAATAATATGTTAATGTGCCCATAATACATACCGCTCATAAAAAAAATTGATCATCAACCTGTATCAGATGGACGAGAATCACATGAATCATTATAGGGAGGAAACTTTGTGCCAACACCACACACAAGTCGTCACATATACTCCATCATCTTATCATATCTCTATAATATTACTAATTTAACTCCTCCCCTGCTCTTTAAATTCATTTTATCATGACATCCTAAGAACTCAACAAATTGTAATTCTATATAGATGATGATGATGATAAATCTCTACCAGATCCCATCGAGATGACCGATAACATCACATAATTACTTTTCTATAATATTGAATCTATCATGAAAATGAAACCAATTCCATGACATAATGAAATAGATCATAGAGAGTATCACAAATCATATGAAATTGATAATATTACATATTGAAAATCATTAATATATATATATGAGATATAAAAAATTAATAAATACCTGAATATAATAATCATCCCTATCATTTATTATTAACATAAATATTAAATATAAAATATAATAAAAACTGGAATACATTATTTACTTATAAATAAATACCAAAATATAATTATCATACATTATTTTTTTAATATGGATATCAATATAAAATAATAATAAATACTATAGAGAACATAATATTTTTTATGTGAAAATAATAGTTAATTCAAAGATAAAATATAAAAGGCTTATAATTATCGGCTTCAATGATGGAACCAAATATATCATCAAGTCCATCCATATGAAACTAACAAAATTTACTAAAAAATTTGATAATACAAGTATTAAATATGAAAATGTTTTTGATATATAAATATATTACATTAACCGTAATCTTCTTTCCTATAATTCATCAAGGAAAATTTATTCATCATCATCTTTAGTAATGTCAAAATCTATACAATATTGAGTTTCATCATCCCCTATTACATCATTAACTTGATCAATATCATCTTCTCTTAAATGGGGGTTTCATCATTAATATTTACATCATGTCGGGTAAGATATATATATTTAGAGATATCTATTGAAATTTTTTAATATGATTAAATACCATATAATAATTCTCATATTCAAGAAACATATTTCATTATATTTACATTTAATTACATGTTACTCTTCATTCAAATATCATGAAGCATCACTGTAATTTGTATAATAAAATTGGTGTTCTTTATTTAGCAACATAAATGGTTTATTTGATGAAATAAGGATGTTATATTTAATTTCAACAACTCTATATCATGGATAAACTCACAACCCTAGATTTGTATCAAACCATTGAAATTTTAACATTGTTACTTGATTTGGTCTCAAACAGCACAACTCAATTATTTCATCTAGCATACCACAAAAATCAACTTCACATTATTTATGAGATAACCATTCAAAAAATTCTCACTGTTTATTGATTTCTTTTCCTGAATGGATTGAAGGCCTAATTTTTATTGATTTCTTTGATTCATCATATATAAGTGTATGAATTAGAAAACCATGAACTACATACCCATTATAATATTTTACCAATTTCTAGGGGGGTTTTAGAAGACATGTTGACTATAATGTTTTATTTTTTTTGTTTCCTAAAAACAATAAAAATTATTAATAATATCTTTCATTAAAAAATTGGTGTAATGTACCATAAAAATAGCTTAACATTCTATTCTTTGAAACCAATCTTTAAAATTATGTTGATGACATTATTAAAGTTTTTTATGTGTAATTTTTATATTTTTTTTGTTATGGTCATCATAGATTCTATAAAAATAATTTAAATAAATTTATATACTATAATTTTTTTTAAAATATAATAAAAAGTAGTACTGACTACACAAATCAAGTCATTTCTTCAAAATTTAGAAGAACATATGTATTCTGTTTGTCAAGTTCTTTACATGAAATCTATCTGTCACAATAACCACCAAATCCAGACATGGGATGATCAAATATATACAATTCATTTTATATGTCATCATAAAAAGTATCCTCATTGAAAACCATGTTATTATGTTTTGATTGATATTCAAAAAATAAAATTATCATAATGATATAATTTCATCTTTGAAGTATGATTTTATACCTGACCCTTTGATGGATTCTTTGTAATGCACATTTTTTTTCAAGAATATCTAGAAAGGGTACATCCATATAATTGTATGATCCCTCCAAATTTACCTTCATTTAGAAAATAAAAAATAAATTGTTCCATTGAGTCAAAGAATTATGTGGGAATATTATATAATTTACATATAATTAAAGAACATATTTTTTCAGCATACTCAGTACATCATAATCTGATGTTACCACACAAATATTAAATTTTTTAAAAAAATATTAAAAATTAAAATCCTAACCATATAGTATCCTCTAATATCTAATCCATTTATAAAATAATAAATTATTTTACTTAAAATTTTCATAAATGATTTTGTCTTCATTAAATTGTTTGATTATTATTCTTTAAATAATTTAGGTTCACTATGCCTTAAAATTTGGGAAAAATTTAACCATGCCTTATACAATATATTTTATAATACCTATTTTTTCCAACATGAAGTAATATTTGTTATAAAAACTATTATCAATAGGAATTGCATCTAACATGTGACGAACAAAAAAATCCGACCAATAGGAATGGTCCAAAAAATAAATTATCAAAATCTAATTATGATATCTCCCAAAAATATTTATTTTTTTATGGTCAATCTAAAAGTAATATAAGGTAATGCAGAGAAGATAGATTTTACAGAAATACCAAGAAGAACTTCTTTTTATTCATCTCTTTCAATTATGTCTTTTGTAAAAAAATTATTCATTCGAAAAGGGTAAAACTTTGGAAAATATTTCTAATTACAGTAAAATTAACTAGTCTTTCATCCATTTCCAAGAACAAACACTTTTTCTCCATCATATTTCAAGTAAATGATTTTATACAATGTGTGATCCATCAAGATAACATACCATGTGAAGGAAATTCAATGATCTCCTACATTAATGCAATCTAGAGTGTAATATTTTTATTTGATACTATATAAAATATAGATGCACCGTTGTTACATACTGAAATTAAATCATATATTAGTGGATTAAATTAAAATTATATATAATTAATCAGATTTCATGAAATTAATAGTACGATGTATATATATATATGTTCCCTTCATTAGCATCTAAGGAAGTAAGTTATATGGAGCAATGAAATCATTCCATGAATAATATTGATTTTTGTAAGAACAAAATGGAAAAACCATTAGTAGAAATACCCTAACATATGTTATGAGGTTATGATGAAAAAGAATACTGCATATGATCATTATTTTATAATGAATCACCATCATATGGATGAGTTAATCTTTTAATTATGGAATTTTATGATTAATTTCATGCCATCAATGTAGCTATGTTGATATAAATAAGCAATGTAAATGTGGTGTGATTGGAAAAGACCTCAAATTTTTCATATGAAATCCAAAAATTACTTGATATTCCTATTTATAAATAAATTCCCCTAATTTTGTAAAATTGACTAATTATTCATAGTCACCATGATATAATATATAGTGATTTGAACATGAATGGATTTTGGATAACTAAGACAAAAGATATGGTGTAGCTTCTAACATTAATAGGATCTTTCTTGTGATTTATTTTTGTTGGGGAACAATGATTTAACAAAAGAAAATATTTCATTGAAGAAACTATTTGAAATTATAAAATCTGATTTAATGGACATATATTTTGTAATAACTTAAAAACATATCACATGGAATCCCAGATATAAGACCTCCATATTAAATTTCAACAAAATGTAAAATTGATGCAGTTTTAATTAATGATTTGGAGAATCATGTTATGTTGTTGTTTCCAGAATATATAGTATAGTGGCCTAATTTACTAAATAATTGAATGAAATATCGAAGTACGTTTTTTTATTTTTTACTAAATTTTTTTCACCATTTTATTACCATAAAATATAATACTTTCGAAAACCAAAATATAGTAGATGATTTCCAAAATTGTAAAACGTTTAGATTCTCCCAATATTACATTTGATACATGGAAATTTAAAATATCCTTCATAAATAAATTCTTAATTTGATGATTCAATGGATATAAATGTCTCAAAACCCTTAATGTAGATAGAATTTATACCATATCTATAGGGATTTTTATAATGATCAATACAATCCCAGTAGAGTAATAGAAACGAGCCTCTAATTCATGAGACTATAGTAATCTAAAAAATAATAAATATAAGGGTAATTATTACTCACTATGACTACTTAAAAATTATTATGATATTTTAACACTGTAACAAACTTAACCAGGTGTCATACACTAGTGCCCCGATCCAGTCAGTCACATGACATCAATCTCACCTCCCAGTATGCCAAAGGATATCGACTTGCAGTGAGGGTATAATACTGATTTTTGGGACACTATGCACTCTTCATCAATGTAGAAAAATAGTGGATATAAATAAACAATGGCCAATGAATTTATCCAATAACATGAACAATACTAATATCTCATGATGATCAGAAAAGGAAACACAACATCCCAAACTAAATAGTGGATATGTCATTCCAATACATGTCATGTGTCAATATGAAAACCATAGAATAAATAAATACTATAAAAACATTCAATAGGTATCCGAACAATATCTAGTTCCCTCATCCACAATCCTTCCTTACTCAGCCATCTAACATACGAATCTTTCCCTTATCAAGTCCCGTAATTTTGAAATCTATTCAGTTACCAATCAGGCATTCCATGTAGGGTGTGAGTACAAATATGTAGGCCACCAAAAATGGCGCCTAAATAATATATAGACAATAATAGTCTATAAATTTTATAACCAATATAGTACAATGTATAATTAAACAATTAACACATTTATTATTCTTTAAATTAACTACACAAACTTTCCAGGTTCCTTAGGACACCTAAACCACAATACCTACTTTGACCTATTCCGTATTCAAAATTGTATCATATATTCCATTCATAATTCATTATCAAAAAAGGTATTTCATTATCTATTTTATCTTGATTCAATACTACTTCCAATTGGAACCATTTTCCAATTCCAAATCATGGTAGTAGAGCACCATATCTGACTCCTCATGAGTATTTTGAGCCTCTATCCTTATCCCGGAACACAATGTCACATGGGTATTTTGATCCTCAGTCACTTTCCCATACTTTCTAATTCATAAGTGTATTTAGTGACTCAATACCTATCCCATACACATTCAGAAAATAAATGTGTATTTGGATACACTATCCCCATTCCAGACACATTTATGACACATACGGGTATTTCGATCCTTTATCTCTATCCCACACAAATTTAACTCATATGGGTATTTATAGAATTTAGTCATTAACACACAAACACATATCCAAATATCATATTTTTCACATGTGTCATGATATCACATTAGATAATTCATTAATTAATTAAATAGATACAAAAACTTTATAATCATATCAATCCATTAATTAAATCAATAATTAATTAAGGACTTCAATCAATAACATAAATAACAAAATT
Source organism: Viscum album (assembly GCA_963277665.1). Lineage (NCBI taxonomy): Eukaryota > Viridiplantae > Streptophyta > Magnoliopsida > Santalales > Viscaceae > Viscum > Viscum album. The sequence goes on along the minus strand of OY728137.1, from coordinate 621,692,374 downwards.
CCAAATAATTAATTATACATTTTTTATTCCAATTCAAAAAAATCAATATAAAAATATTTAGTTCAAAAATTAATTATTCAATTTCAGAAATATAAATCACTCTATAATTAATTCTACAATTAATTATTCCAAATCAGAATTTTAAAATAACTAACACTCCCATTAATTAATTCAAAATTGATTAATCATATTTACCAATCTCAATAATTCCACAATTAATTCGAAAATTAATTATTCCAAATAATAATTTCATTGTTTAGAATTTCAAAATTCCATCAAGTAATTAATTAACCAAATTAATTAATTCAACAATGAACTAAATTTATAATAATGTAGTACAAATTATATTATTTCATAATTTTAATTGAATTCAGGACATAGGGATTTGAATTATAAACAATCTACCGTAAAATTGATGAAGAATGATCACAAATGGAAATCCCCAATTAGAGTGGAATAATGATGTAGTGTGATATCTTTATTGGAAACCCTAATTCAATATCACAATACCATTATTCCACAATTCTAGATCTAGATACATAAATCCTCAAACTGTATTTAATAATATAGAAGAAATCGCCCCTCTAAAAGTTGAGGGAGATACGTGAGCGAAGAGGGAAACCACACGAGATTAGATCCTCTTATTGGGTGGGGTGTAGATATTAAATATACCCTTCAACTAGACAAGAATATATGGTGGGATCCCTATGAAAGTGTTTTTTTACTAAAATAAATGAAATCAATTGAGTTGGTCCATGTTGTGGTCGATTGGGGTGAGTTTCAAGGGATTAAAATCATGTACACACAGTTTTCTGCTCAAGGAACATGGTTTCCCTTATCCAAGTTCCTTAATGGTTGCCTCTTTTATAGGGGTGCACATTTTCTACTAATAAGAAACACAGTTAGATAATCCTTACACAAACCATGAAAATCCCCCCTACCAAGGTTCTCATGGTTTAACTAGGATGCGGCACACGGTTTGGGATAACCGTGCATTGACTGTGAAATTACAATCATTTGTCAAAATTCCTCAAATTTCACCCAAAAAATCCCCAAAAAATTTACTCAAAACATGATAAATGTGTACATGTAATGTGGATTGAGACACCTTTAGAAAAGGTCAGTGTTTTACAATCTCTTGTCCTTATAACAAGTCGTCCTTGAGTTTTACTCCCATGAATCTATAAGATTATAAATTAAAAGTATTGGGCCACTGAGCACAAAAATATACCAATGTCTCCCATGCTTTATCCTAAACAAAACCATGGGGACACAATGAAAGAACTATCGACATAGTCTTTTCCTACGTCACTTTCTCTATACAATCCAACACACATATCAGATTCTCCTATAAGATACATCTATCTAAATATCTACAACATACACATCAATCACCTGAGAATGGTCGATATTACATTGTCGAAGTTTTAACACATGGAAAAAATTGGTCATGATGGTATCTCAATGGAAGATACAATCAGTATTTCATCAGTCTTATTATCTTAATAACCTAAAACGGTCCAACATACCTTGGAATTAGTTATCCCTTCCTCTATATCCTATGCTGACCTAATCTATGTGACACTTTGAGGAATACACAATCACCATATTTAATCCATAGTGTTCATTAAAAACTATCTACAAATGAATTTTGTCTATTTAGAGCTACATCCATATGATTCTCAAAAAAATGATTCTACTTCATCACCTCCTACACGAGACTCGGTTGCAATAACTTTGACTCACCTACCTCCATCTAATATAGAGGTTATATACATGGCCTACCAGAAAGTGACTTAAATGCTTTCATATGTATCAGCAGCAAATAATTGTTGTTATGGGTGTATTAAAATGAGGTTAGGTGTTTCTCCCAAGATCCTTCAAAATCGATAACACTTTCTCATAGTATATCCTCTCGTACCAATATAATACATTCCTACTTCCCATCATTCTGTGTAGGAAAATAATACTAAAAAAACATGTATAACAAGTGCCTTCTATATGCCTTTCCAGAAGCATGAATTTAATCCTGAGTAACGGTTTGAAACTATATTTCACGGAACCCCTTGTAGATGAAATATATCCCTAACATATAGTAATCCCAGATACTCCAATTATAATTTTTTCTATAATAGAAGGAAATGCGCTACCTTAGTCAAATATTCTACACCCACCCAAATATAACTATTCATCCAATGACTCCTCGGGGGACCCACTACAAAATCTTGGGTAACATCATCCCACTTCCATTCTAGAATGGTAAATAGTTTTAGTAAACCACCATGTCAATGATGTTTGGTCTTCACTTATGGAGAACTGTATATAGATGATCGCATCCTTATCTATCATATAGTCTTAAGGTGTCTCCTCACATTGAAGGAATTCAGTCAATGTAAAAAAAGACCTCCAAATATCTTCCTTTGATCCATATAAAAAGTGTAGACTCCACTGAAACATACATGAGATTCATATGCTCCTAACTCTCATGAACTACTACATGAATTTCAGCTGTAAATGTCATCCTCTTCCACTTAGTAGTATACTCCTGAATGGAACGAGTCTGTATTTTTTTTCTTAAATCATCCCAACGCTATTTCCATTTTTGTGCATATTTACTAGCTCAAAATCAATAGACTAGATATAAATAACCCATATCTATTGCTGGAGATCCAAATATAACTATGAAAATATATATATCCTACTATTGAAATCCATATACATAGTGAAATTTTCTCACAATAGATAATGTCACCAACACATCATATCATAAACCAAATATCTAAATTTTTATTGTTCATAGGGATATTTAGTTCATGTTTCCTCAATTAAAAAGACCCATACACCAAAACATTACCACCCCACATCATCAATTAATCACGATTAATCCCAAAAGAATCAAAAAATACCATATACTCCTCACCTCTCTCAGGTAAGATCAATAATGGTGTTGATGTCAGGTGAATCTTCAACTCATAGAAGGAATTCTATCATTATCCTGGACATTAAATCATTATCACCTTCATGGTCAATGCTATAAAATGAACTAAAAACCATGTGAATTCATGATTGAATCTATGATAATATCCTCATAAGCCTAGAATGATTCAGATATCGAAAATATTCATGGGATTCTCCCATGAAGCAACTTCTTGAACCTTCTCTAGGTCAAAAGAAACACCTTCCAATGAGATGCTATGACCCAAGAGTGTACCTGATAAATCCAAAAATAAATCTTAGATATCATGGTGTATAGCCTATTCCCTCTCAGCTCACTCATGATGACGTATAGGTATTGTTCTTGATTATCATGGTTCTTCAAGTACAAGAAGATTTCATCCAAAAACACTACCACCACTTGATTAAGTATTTAATGGAATATTCTCTAAATCAAGTCCATAAAGAATCATTGAACATTTTTTAACCCCAACAGAATTAAAACAAACTCATCAAGTCTATAATTTCTTCAAAAAGACATATTTATTATATCAGAAGGCCAAAATCTCAACTGATGATACCCTGATCTCACTTCAATCATTGAAAAAACACAATCTCTGCACAAATTGTAAAAATTATCATTTATTCACATAAGAGGATACTGGTTATTCACATTCATCTAGTTCATCATTCGGTAGTCAAAAGAAAAGTGCGAAGTTTTTTCGGCCTTCAAAGAATAAAAATCAAGAGAACCCCTACATGACATACTATGATGGATAAATATGTTATCTTCTAAATAATCCAATTGTTTCCATAACTCTTTAATCCCTATTAGTTCCATTGTATAATGTGAAAAAATGGGCTCATCCCTCGAGAAGAGCTCACTAGTAAATTCTAAAACTCTCTTAGGTAGAATCCTTGAGACATCCTTAAGATGTACCTCCTAAAAATGATCCACTATTTTTAGGAATACATCATTCTTTAATCCCCTTCCATCCAAAAATGGGCTTGCAACCTAGGTGGTATGATCCCCCAGTTTTGAGTGAAATGGGACTCCACAACCTGCCTTGATATGAAAATATCCATATTGAATTTATTTTTTACCCTCCAAAGAAGTAAAAGTCACCCTCCTCTAGTGAAAATTTTTGTGGGATTGGTACACTACCAACCAGTCCATTACCATGATTATATCTAATCCCGACATATCTAGAATGTAAGGATCCCTAAGAAAACTATACTCCCCAACCTCGACAGAACACACTTGACACAAGAAGATGTCTCTCGAACATACTCACAATGATTTATCTATTATCAAAACCCCCACACAATAAATCCACCATAATGATCATAAAATTTAAATGTTGTGATGAAATAAGAAAATCAGAGGCACTGGTATCGAATAAGGCATTAACTAATGTAAAAACAATAAGAATAATTCCTATCACTTTCAATGGTTGTTCCTCACTATCCAAAACTATAAGATGAATGGAATATAATTGTCTTTCTGCTCTTCCATGTGATGCATTATAATCACCTTGTGCTACATCACTCTGCTAATATGGGAGACTATTCCTTGAAACTCCGCGTCCACTACCTCTAGCACCAAATCTATTATAACTCCAAATTCATAACCTATACTGGGAATATTATTCCATTCATGCACTCTTCTTTTGTTGAGATACTCCACTTCTACCCATCTATCGAGGGTTCCTACGAAACTTCTATTGATTTTTAAAACTAGAACATGCACAACATTCCCCCTATGGTCGGAAAAAGTGATTAAGAATGTTTCTCAGTCCACCACACAAGGGGAAACGATCTAGGATAAGTCCCAATTAAATAATCCTTCTACATAGAAATATTTATAATATCTTCAAATATAACATTCTTATAGTTATGCTTCCTTCCATCAAAAGGAGTACCTCCTAATAGTCTAGAAATTACCATATTTCATTTTTTGGAAGCCACTTTTATGTTCACCTTAGCTATGAGAGTCTGATCCCCCTTAAAAACATCTATAACTATGAGGTTAACATGGGATTTATTATCACATTTATGCGCATCATGAAAACTACTTGTTGTAGATATTTCATCCCATACCAGCACTGGAGAATAACATTTAATGTTTGTATAGGGTCCACCATATTCTATTAGGGGAATTCCACCCTCAGTCAACTGAAAGAAGTTAGATGATCTCTATTGTCTTGACATCTATTGATTTATTTGGTCTAGGAACTTCTCCAAAAAATTGCCCCCAATCCATAATGTCATCCTTCTCTATCTGAGCTAAAAAACCCCATCAGCGCATCTCTGATCCTCTGAAAATCTAAGTACTCAATATGAACCTCTTCTTAGATGGAGTCTCTAGGTGGTCAAGTATAGTCTTGATAGACTCAATCAAGAACTCTTCTACCTCAGATACACCAAATCCAATAAAATTCAATGGGTGTTCTAACTATAACTCCTTCTTAAGGTCGAACATTCTTTTTAAATCCCACCCTAGGATGCGTTCCATAAAATTCATGAAGATAAATATAATTTCGTGGAATTGGTATCAGACTTATTCACCTAGCACCATCAATGCCTCAATTTCCACTACTGGTATAGCATCTCCAGCCTTATACTACTGTATTCCTCTCAACAAGTGTCGTCATAGATAAGTATATCAATAATACCAAACATGAACCCATGACACAAAACATAATAGTATCAAATTTAATGGAAATCAAAATAATCCATAACATTTCATTTATCCCTTTCCCCCCAACATAGCCAGAACCATGGAATTTTCCCTACCTTTAATCATCCATGATTTGAGTCATGGCTATGAAAGTGTAAACTCATTCTCATTATTCAAGATTCACATTAGATACCTGATATACTTTTTAAATAGCGTCGAAATGCATCATTTTAAGTTTAGCATTTTTAATAAGAACATTTTTAGATTTAATTCACAAGAATGTAAAATAGTTCATGTTCAATAGCTTACAAAAAAAGTTTTCCCGTGTGTTCCTAAAATGATGCATGTCACTAAAAGTCACAAGTGTCTAAAAGAATGAATGGAACTCAAGTCTCATTCAATACCATAGAACATGCAAAATATTTGAAAAATATTATAAATAATAATCACATAACTCAATAGGTGGATCACCCATTGTGTAATAACATCAACTGTAAAAACACATATTAACTATAGAAATCCCACCCTAGTTACATGGATTTTATCCTAATGCATGTGGTAGATACTCCCGTGCATGAGATATTAAGAAACACGTAACTCATTTTAATATTCTTTCTACCATTCCAAAATTTTCATTTAAAAGAAAAAGAAATTGAACTCTTCTCATTCAACATTGTAACGCACCAACCTATGATTCACACACTGGTTCCCCAACAAGGATGGTCAAAAGACATCAAGCATGTCTCCCAATAAGCTAGAGGTTTTCAAATAGTAGTGAGGGTGTAACATCAAATCATGTGAAGAATATACACTCTTTTTTAATGTATTAAAACAATAGAAATAATAAAATTGAATTGATATATACAATAATGAGAACAATACCAATATCTCATAAAGACCAAAACATAAAACAAAATATCCGAAAATAAATAATATATATGACATTAAATACATGTAATGTTTAAATATGAAAAACCCAAAAATATTTAAAGACACTTAAAACTCCCATGCCTCTCCAGAACCACATCTGGTTCCCTTATCTAATATCCATTCAGAATCATCAATCTATCATATGGATCTTTTCCTTATCCTATCTTTCAGCCATGTAAACTATTTGAGTACTGATCATTCAGCCCGAGCAGGGTGTGGAAATAACTCAGTAGGCCAATAGAAATAATGTCTAAAACAATACATAGAAAATAAAAGTGTGTGTAGTTATATAAATAATAAAATAGAATTCATAATTAAATACTAATCACATTTATTATATATTAAATTTACTGCATAGACCCCACAGTCTCACGAGGACACCCAAACCACAATACCTGCATCTTCCCATCTCAGAGTATGAACTATATCACATATTCAACTGAAAATTCACTATAATACTTGGAATTTAATTATAAATTTTATCTCAATTCATTTCAATGACCAATTGGAACCATAGTCCAATGGAAAATAATGGGAGTAGAACACCATGTCTAAATTCTCATGGGTATTTGGAGCCTTTTTCTGTATCACACACCTCAATGTCTCTTATATATTTGGATCCTCAGTCTTTATCCCATAAATTCTATATCATATGGGTATTTGGAGTGTCAATCCCTATACGACAAACATTTAACACATATATGGGTATTTGGAGCCTTAGATTTTGTCCCACACATATTTTAAAAACATATGGGTATTTGGATCCCCAGTCCATGTCACATGAAAATTTAAAAAATATGTGTATTTTAAGCCTCAATACATATCCCACACACATTCAACACATATACCACAATATCCTAGTTTTGCATGTGTCGCAACATCACGTTAATTAATTGATAAGTTAACTAATTAAATATAATAGTTTCATAATCACATAATTCAATTAAATAATTCAACAATTAATTAATCACATTAGTCAATTTCATAATCATGAAAATTCCCAATAAATAATTTTATAATTAAATATTCCAATTTAGCCACTTCAATATAAAATTATTTAATTATACAATTTCAGAAGAAAAAAAATATCTTTATAATTAATTAAATAATTAAATATTTAAAATCACTATTACATAATCCCTACCAATACCATTAATTAATTAAACAACTAGAAAATAAATTTCAAAAATCATAACAATTCCATAATTAATTCTAAAATTAATTCTTCCAAACCATAATTTCAATATTCTCAATTTCATAATTTCCTCAATTAATTAATTTACCAAGTTAATTAATTAAACCAAGAACTAAATTGATAATCATATAATAGAAATTATATAGTTACATACACATAATTTAAATAAATACAATTAGTTTAGAATTATAGACCACCTACCTCAAAAATGATTAAGAACAGATCGCTAACGGAATTCCCCAATTTGAGGGGGACAATGATATAAAATGAAATCAAGATCGGAAACCCTAATTCATGATTGATAAATCAAGATTCCAAAATTATAGATCTAGATCCAATAATCATATATATATATATATAATAGGTAGTATATTTTCCCTCTAAAAGACGAGGTAGGGACTAGAGAGAAGAAGGAAATAATGTGGGATTAGATCCTCTTACCTACTGGGGTCAAAACCTTCAATTCTGCCTTTAATTAACTAATAAAGGAGGTTAAGAGTATATAGAAATGCTTCGGGAACCAAAAAAATTTAAAAAAACCAGTTATTCTTAGTTGGGGTAAATTTGGGTGAGTTTTTTGGGTTCCGGTTATTTTTAATCAAATTTTTATTGGATTAAAATCTCGTACTCAAGATTGGCTAATCAGGGTTCACAGTTACCCCAAATAGTGTGCCTTAACCGGGTGCCTCTTCTTTAGAGGGGGGGGGTCCATAATTTCTCTTAATAGGGAACCCAATTTGACAAATTTGGTTCCATTCATGGGAATCCTCTCTACCTGGGTTCACACGGTTCATTTGGATAGGGCCCAAGGCTTCAGAAAAATGTGCACTGCCCATATTTCTTCCAAATTTCTCATATTTCAACAAAAAACTCCCCATGAAATCACCCAAACATAAATAGTAAAAAATAGGAATAATATTATATTTATACATTCTCAACACATTTCCAAAAAAATTCATGTTCTTACAAACACCATTTAATATTCTATGAAATATATTCAAATTATGGTGCTGAGTTAGCACAGGATTCCAGGTCTCATAGTGGTTCAGAGAAAACAAAATAAAAATGTTTATGATATTATATCACATGGAAATTAATTAAAAAAATAATGGAATATATCTATATTTGATTCTCCTATGGGAAATTTGAGACCACCATAAGTAATGGGATATGGGTTCTAACATAGGTGCGATATAAAATTTATACGTGTTGGGTGTTTGGTAACAACACATGTGAGGGTAATTCAATTAATATTGTTGTTATATATTTTTTCTAAAAATGAATAATATCCCAAATGTTGTATTGAATTAAAAATATAATACCACTCTTAAGTCTAGGGTGCATGGATTACACTATTGGATAAGTATATTTTATGCATGATGGGTGTTTGGTAACATCACACACAACAACAATTCATTTAATATTATTATTAATTTTTAAAAAAAATTGAAATTGATCCTAAATAGTGTATCATAAGAGAAATTGGAGTCCACCATAAGGTTCAAGATATGTGGTTTACCCAAGGCATAACATACCATTTGTGTGTTTTGGGTGTTTGGTAACAACTCACATGAGAGTAATTCATTTAATATTGTAATTAAAAATTTTTACAAAAAATTGAAGTATCTTCTGATTAATTTATCATATGTTAAATGAGACATAACTATTAGGTCGGATATGTTAGTGTTTACACTTGCTGCGAAATAATATTTCTTTGTGTTGGGTTTTTTGTAACAACTCACGCGATGGTAATCCATTTTTTATTTTTATTATAATTTTTGACAAAAAAAAAGAAAATAATTATCTCCCGAATAGTGTATCATATAAGAAATATGAGACCACTATAATGTTTTTGATGCACAGTTTACCCTAGGTATGATATAATACGTTTTCATGTTTGGCGATTGGTAACACCACAGGTGAGGGTAAACTGTTTAATAATCTATTAATATTATATATATATATATTTAAAAATTATCATAAGACTAAAGTTTACTCATTATTACTAATATTGCGTAATTAATTATTTATTATAAATAATAATTATTAATGCTATTTTTTAATTTTCACTACATTTTTACAAATCATTTTGAAATTTAAAACATTGTTTTTATTATTAAAAAAAATAGAAGTAATTACAATTTGTTAACCAATTATCACATTCATTTATTATATCATACTAATTGTTTTTTAATTATACATAAAATTAATTAAAACCAATTTATTATTGAAATTATTTTTTTTCATTTAAATAAATCCCAATAAAAAGAATAGATTAAAAAATAATATTAAAAAAAATTATGAACCTTCATAATTTTCTATTGGCTAAATATGTCCTTCATTGATCAGTAATCATTATAGCTACATGTTTTTATTATATATTGTTTTTATGGATAGTGGATGCCCTAGACCCAAATTTTTTGTACATTGATTGCCACTACATGTATGCAGTTCGTTATATATACATGTGTTTATTTATCCCTAATAGTGTAGATACTTATACATTCACTTTGTTCATGGAAATTTCCTTTGATTGCATGTCGTATCAACTGGTGATAGCTGATCCCAAGTTATAATGAGAACCCAAAGATTCCATGATCGTAATCATAATGTAATGACTTATGGTCCAGTTACATCATTCTAAAGAAACACAGATGATGTGTGACCATTAGGTGTTGGGGGGTCATAAGAATTGAGACTTATTCTCATGATGTTCTCACTTGATGATCTCTAGTTATTGAGATCATGAGGACAGACCCGCATAATAGGAACACCACATTTTTCAAGTGTCATTGGTCGTTCCCATCTATGGAAAAGTGTTATGGTCTCCAGAATTGAGATCGTTATCAATGTATTTCATTTAATTGTGTACTTTTATGCAAGGATAAAACCATGGAAATTAAGTCATGGAGAGGTAGTTTGTGTTGGTTACGTCATTGGTGACATGACATTTATTGAATGATGAAGATATGATTTTTCACTTCTAAGCTGAGGAAGAGATATCTCGATTCGGGTTGATTAGGATGGTTTCACCGTTATTAAATCCATGGCCATGGTAGTGGAAGGTTAGAACATCTGTACATATCAACAAGTAAAATAATGAAAGATAAAAGATGATAAAACTAGTATCCATTTCACTTTATTGAGATATCTATGATGAAGAGATTATATTACAAAAACTATGTTCATAGGAAGGTAGTCAGTGCTTTGACTTTATCTTATCTCTATAAGGGCCTTGATGGGTTGGTAGACCCCAATATTTGTTGGTGAATATTATTCAGTACTACTGAGATAAGGGCCCCAAGGGTCACACACTATAGCACTTTAAGAATCTACCCTATTTCATGGACTAGGAATATAGAACTTGGTAGGACCCACCAAGGGGTCCTAATATTATCCAAGATCTATGTATCACTAAGTAATAAATAATTTATTTAATTATTCAAGTATGGAATAATTTTTTGAATTTATTTATAACAAATATTTTTATGTGATTATGTAAATACATTGATAAGATATTATTCGAATGGATTTAAATATCCAGGGTTCATTAAATATTTTTAGTAGAAGTGAGTCGACTTATAGACTCATGTTTATCATGAAATAAATATTTAATATATATTTCAATTTTTGATACAATTATATATATGATTTTTAAAATAATTAAGTTTTAGAGGGGCTCTCCCCATGTCATTATTCATATGTTAGAATTGAGAGCCTCTCTCTCCTCCTGGATTCTAGAGAGAGATTCTTTCAAGCAAGGAAGATCTTCAAGCTCATCCTCCTTGGATCGATGACTCTTTACTTTTGATGATCACCGTTGAGTCAGATAGCTTTTTGGTGTACTGTTTTAGCACCCTGATTCCAATGAAAGATTCATGAGAAGATTCAGGAGGTGTTTGTGGACGACCTAGAGGGCTTCGACGTCAGGGTCTTTGAGAAATGGTCATCGACATTCGATGACAGACTTGCACACATAAGATCCGAACAAGGTAAATGTTGGATTTTAATTTTTTCCCTATGTCAGATCCACATGTGCTCCTCAGACCGTACCATGATAGTTCACCAGAGTTGACATTGAAACATTCCTCCGGTGATGTAAAAAAATTTAAATTCCCATACCATCAAATTCTGATGCCCGTCTCGGTACCTAACAATGGTATCATAGGGATGCACGATTTCTCATAGTAAGGGAAAAATTAAATTGAATTAAATTTAGGTACAGGTCACAAAATCAGCTCCAACGAATTAAATCGTACATCGATCCATTTCGGAATGGCCAATTTATGGCCACTTGAAAATATTTAATGGGATCAATGTCATCAGTTTTAATTTATTTGGTTAATTTTTTTTGTGATGAAGGCGTTTTAATTTTATTTATGTTTTTTTCAAAGTACCAAAATCTGGTCACACTAGAACCATAATACAGTCCCTAGAATTTTTCTAGTGGGTTTCTTTTTGGATATAAATAAAATATATTATTTTATTATTTTATTTTATTTTTCTCAAATGAAAATAAAATTAAAAGACTATGGGTCAAGTATTTCTTTTTTTATTAATGTCTTTAGACTTTAAAGTAAAAAAATTGAGACTAAGACCCCAAACATTGGGTCTTATACTTTTTCTACAAAAAGGAAGGTGTGGGGTTGTTTTTGTCTAATGACAAAATCAATAATTAAAAAAGAAATAAATAAGACCCAAAGGGTCTTCCACACGTAGTAGAGAGGCACACCCCAAGAAAACCCCTAGTCAAGGACACCACACCACTCCACCCTTGGCTGCTACCTAGTTGCACCGCCCGGAACCCCAGCCTCCCTTTACACCATGTCTGAGTTCCGTACCCGACCTCCTTCCCATCCTCCTAGACCTCCTCGCCATCACCTGCCCATTCTACAACAAGTCTGAGGGCCTCCTCCCTCTGAGCTCATATGCCAACCCGATCTAGGCCACCCGGAGCACCTCCTCGATGTCGGCTCATGCTGCCCGGAACCCTCCCCGCCTGCCTCGGCAGGTTCGTACTGCTCGGATTCCCTCCCTGTTGTACCGGCTCACCCCACCTCCCTCAGGGTCGTACCGGACCGAACTGGTTCCCTTGCGGCTGGATAGAGTAGTGCGCTCCTGCCTTCCACCTCATTGGAAGATGATTTCGTCATGGGGTGTTACTAGACTAAGCCAACACACCATAATCAAGCTGCGGTCAAGCCATAGTCCAGTCATGGCTAAGCCACAGTCCTGCCTCAGTCTTGCCACGGTCTCACTGCGGTCTCACAGCAGTCTCGTCGTGGTCTCTCCACGGTCACACCACGGTCTCACCGTAGTCATGCCGTAGTCATGCTGTAGTGACTCTGCGATTTTCCTGTGTTCTAATAAGACACCCTCGCAGCAGTTCAGAGTCCTCCCAGACTCCTTCCCCAGTTAAAGGTAACCCCTCTAATTATTTTTAACTAAATTAGTTTTTGAATTTAAATTTATTATAATTATAATGAGGTTTATGTTTAATTTTATATGAATCATTAATTTAATTATAATTAAAATTAAATTAATAGTTTAATTTAATTTTTGAATTAAAATTTAATTAATGGATTAATTTATTTTTGGGAATTAATATTAAATTAATCAATTGGAACTGATAAAATAAATTAATTCAATTTATTCAAATTCATTATATTTTTTAGAGCGACCTCAAACTATTTAAATTTTATTTATGTTTGATTTTTAATTATGCATTATTTATACTAAATGGTTTTGATAAAGTTACCAAAATGTGTGTGTATGTTTTATTTATATAATTATTTACTCATTGTGTGGGATGATTGTAATATTTAATTAGATAAATTAAGTCATGTGGATCATATTTTAATTAAAATATGTATAAGGGTCTACGTGTCCAATGCATAAGTTGTTTTCTGTACCACTAGACCACCTCTCCTACATGAGAGTATATTTTTAATTTAACGATGTTGATCCAAGATGCAGTCCATGCCAAGTTGAGGTGGTAATCTAGACGGGAGTTGAGTGCATTGCACTGGGTCTAGTTGTGATGTGGGTCAGGTGTTGACTCAGGTATGGAAGTACCTAGTTATATATTGAGCCATTATGAATCAATCATAATAGAATGGTCAAGACTAGTGGGATTTCATGATTTACCTTAATGAATTGTTTATTATTTTATGCGAAATCATGATTATTTTTTGATCCCCAAGAATAGTAAAAATGATAAAAAAATGAACAAAGAAGTGACGAATGTATTTCTATTGCATGTTCAGTTGTGAGTGTGACAATCTAGTTGTGATATATAAAACGAAAAGGATTATATTTGTTAATAAACTTAAAAATCCCTGAAAGATATATTATGTCCAAAATCCTTCCATTTCTCACATTCAAACAAAATCAGGTGTTTGGGGTGCTCGTCAGCCATAGTTGAGATTCCTCTTACTATTGGGGAATTTTCATGAGAGAACTAAGTCGACATTACTCTAGTGAGTAGTCAAGGATTATCCCTAGATAACTTGATATCACATTAGAGGAAATATATTGAGGGAATCAGGTTCGGATTCCAAAATCTGGGACTTTTCTCAACAAAACGAGGAACTACGAGTCAAGTGGTTGGTTAGCCTAGTGCTTACCTTGAATACCACCTTGTAGTGGTGTATCCATAACCTGTTGACTATGAGAATGGTTTTGAGGATCCTTTCCACTAGAATACTCAAGCGATAGAGTATTTCGAATCTAATAGTGAGGGATATCAAGGTTCACCAAAATAGTGGGATACATTAAAATTATATAATAATTTATTAATCATAAATTTCAATAGGTAATCAACACAAAGTATAAAATGATAAATGTTTATCTGTTGTAGATTTAAAATGTAAATCAGCAACACCACATGTAAATTATCACTATAGTCAATTCTGGATAAATAAAATATCCTGACAAGCTATAACTTCCAGGAGTTTTATAAGAGATTTCACATAGTAATACACCAATAAAAGAAGTTATATGTGTTGGAATCCCTACTTCCTTCTAAGCCTCCTCAGGGAGAATGTAAGGTGGAAAATGACAAATGAAAAAAGCATATAGATGATGCACTTGATGTTAAATGCATCATGTTGTCATCCATTTCTATCCAATTGAAAAAATTCATGAGGATGAGGATGCCTACAAGATGCTTTAACATATCTATGAATTATACCAGGAGAGGTCTAGGCAAGAAAGGTATGATATCACAAGTGCCCATTATAAGTGCAGACTAGCAGAAGGGCACCAATCTAGTCCTCATGTACTCAAGATTATTGGGTATATTTAGAGTCGTGAATCCCTTAGGTTCAAATTGAACCAAGAACTTTTAGTGAATTTCATTCATGCCTCTTTACTTTTATGCTTATATGATTTTAATATCAATTATAACATGAATGATATGACAATGTCTCTCTCGGACCATTTGGATTTAGTTCTCCAAGCTGACAAGGACATGAAAAATACAAATTCAAATGTGCTTATAGTAAACAAGGAAAAAAAGGTCAAAGAAAAGGGTCTAAGGCCATGTCAAGGCCAAATACACCAACACATCATCCTATAATGAAGCCAAAGATTCAAAGGAAGAGTAATGATCAGGAATCTATCTGATTTGGATGTGGCAAGAAAGGCTATTGGGAGAAGAATTGCAGAGATTGGAAAGAAGTAATTCGAGGCTTCTATTTTAGGTATATTTTTCATTGAATGCAACCTATCTTTATCTACAAGTTGGGTATTGGATACATCATGTGTCTCACACGGTTCTATTCATCTATAGGAACCATGTAGTTTCAAGGAGAATGAAAAATGTGAAGTGGATCTTCGAACTGCAAATGGTTCATGTCTGGCAGCCTTGATAGTGGGAGACTATCACTTAACCTTGCAAAGTGGTCTGGTTCTATTTTTAAACAACTGCTATTATGTACCTTAGGTAACCAGGAACATTATCTCTATGTCGAGTTTAGATACTCTGGGATTTTATTTCAGGTTTTGAAGTAAATGTTGTCTCTTTTATATGGATAAAATATTTTATGTTATGAAACATCTTAAAAATGGTTTATACATGCCCGAAATCGAGAACCTTGTAATGGAAATCACTGAAAAAACATCCAACATGACTCATTTATCACCCACCTATGGCACTTCAGGATTGGTCATGTAAACGAGAAGTGATTACAATGATTACATCAAGAAGGGTATTTAGACATGGTATAGTTAGAACCCTTGGATGTTTGTCAAGCTTGTTTACAATGAAAAATGACCACATAACCTTTCTCAGGAAAGGGAGAAAGAGCCAATTTAGTACTATAATTAATACATATTATGTATGTGGTAGATTTCTAGTAGAGGCAAGGGGTGGTTTTTCATTCTTCATTACTTTTACTAATGACTATAGTAGGTATGGGAATATCTACTTAATGCAGTATAATTCTGATTCCTTTCAGATTTTTAAGGAATACCAAAATAAAGTTGAAAACAAACTTGGTAAAAAGATAAAATCACTCCACTAAGGCCGAGGCAGAGAATATCTTAACCAGGCTTTCATTGATCACTTTAAAGAGTGTGGGATAACATCCCAACTCACTCATCCTTATACAATACAATGGAATGGTGTTATTTAAAGGTGGAATACGACCTTTCTTGACATGGTTAGATCAATGATGAGTCATGAAACTCTTTTGTTTTCTTTTTGGGGATACGCTTCAAAGATAGCAGCATATACCCTTAACTGAGTACCAACTAATTCTATATATGGGATTCCATATCAGTTATGGTATAGAACGAAACCCAGTCGGACACACATACGTGTATGGGGGTGCATGGTAGTTGTCAAGACATTACCAAGTGACAAATTAGGATCTATAAGGACAAAGTGCATCTTTATAGGTTATCCTATAGAAACCAAAGGATATTAGAAATACATACTTTTAGATAGAAAAGATGTTGTGGAAAGATATTCCATATTTCTATAAAGGGAACACAATTCTATTGGAAATAGTGGGGGAATGATTGACTTCAATGAATTTAATGCTCCAGATGAATAGGTGTTGGTTGAGGAACAATATCAACAAGAGAAGGTAGAAGAAGAATTTGTTCCCGAGACATAATTATTGCATAGGTATACGTGAAAGGTAAGATAACTATAGAATTATGGTTTCTTTTTCATCGAGTCAAGTTACACATTAATCCTTATGGATGATGAAACTCTAACCTATATGGAAGTAGTAAAAGGAAAAGAAGCATCTAAATGGAATGATTCCATGAATTATGAGATTGAGTCCATGTACCAAAAAAATGTTTGGATTTTGGTATACCCTCTAGCTAATTTAAAGAACATTGGATTCAAATGGGTTTCAAAAATGAAGATGGACATGGGTGGTGAGTTTAATACCTTTAAAGCAAAACTGGTTGCAAAGGGTTTCAGGAAACGTTAAGGCATCGACTATGATGAATCCTTCTCACTAGTAGCAATGTTTAAATCAATCAGAATAATTCTTGAAAAAGCTTCCTTTCATGATTATGAAATTTGGAAAATGGATTTCAAAACTGCTTTTCTAAATTTAAATTTTGTTGAATACGTCTATATGACTCATCCTCCTTGGATCAAAGACTCTTACCATGTGGTGATCACTATTGCATTAGAAATCTTGTTGATGTACCACACTAGCATCCGGATTCCAATGAACGACACACGAGCAGATTCAAGAGGAGTGTGTGGATGATATATAGGGCTTTGACATCAGAGTCTTAGATCAATGATCATCGACATCCAATGATGGACTTACACATGTAAGATCCGAACAAGGTACATGTTCGAATTTATTTTTGTCCTCTGTCAAGTCCAAGGGTTGTCCTCAAACCGTACATGGATAGTTCACCGTAGTCGACATTGTAGCGTAGCTATGATGATGCGAAAAATTTTAATTTTATAGCCCACCAGCTTCGTCTTCCCACCCTGGTACCTAACTGTTTTTTCATTAAAATAATTTTATAAAGTGTTTTTATAAAAAAAATGTTCTTTATAGAAACGTTTTCATTCAAATGTTTTATTTAAATAGTTTTTTCATAATTTTTGTTAAACCACACATTTCATATTTAATTTATATGTCATATATATATATACCTATATGTATATGAATATATTACAAAATTTTTTCATCACATATTCAAACATAAGATATATATTTTTACATGTTTTTAAAAAAATGAACTAATCAAATCAATATATATATATATCAAAAATCTAATTTTTTTTAAACGTTTATATATGTTTATTCATATATTAATTTATATATATATATATGTATGTATGTATATATTACATGTTTTACTAATTATATATATATACATCAAATAAAAGTTTCCATGTTTTTTAACAAATCTACATATCAAATCGATATGTTCATATATATATATATATATATCATAAGCCAAACATTTTTTTTCAAATTTAAATAATTATATTTACATGTTAATATATATATATATATATATCCAAAATTTTACAAAACTATATTAACGCATTTTAAAAAAATTAAAATCAATCATAATATAACAATCAAACATGAATTAGCATCGCATCCACAATAAAAGCATTATAATAAGTGATAAAACGTTACTTCACTATAATCATGTAATATTATTGACAAATTAAATTGTTTTATACAAACTATATCAACATTTATATAAATATCATACATCCATATAAATAATTTCCATAACAATCTTATTTCTAATAATAACATAAAATTAAAAACCTCAAATAACCCTAAATACCAAACAAAAAATATAATAAATCTAATGGATCAACATTTGGTAAAATACCAAAAATCAATTTCAATCAACCCATGTGGATCCAGTGGGAACCCAAAATGAAATAATAAAATAGATATATACCAAAATACCAAATAACCCATAAAAATATGTCAATTTATTTGACATAGTGTTTGACCAAACTAATTTCATCAATTTTAAATGGTAAAACACAAAAATAAAAAAGAAGAGATAATTGGAGTTCGATGCTTTGGGATTTGAACAAAAATATACAAGAAATTGGGATGGATATAAGATTTTGGGGAGGGAGAATATGAGGGTATCTTGATGCCAAAAAGTGGATGAATGGGAAGAAGGGAAGGAGAAATGAGATCATGGATTTTCATTAAGTTTTAAATTTATATGGGATATTGGTGAATGTTTTTATTCAGTTTCTAAAATTTAATTTTAAAGTACCTTCTACGAAAAGATTTATTACCCAACAAAAAAGTTCCTAACATGATGGATAATAGTAATAGATATAACAATCTGTCGCTATTAGGTGTCATAATCACTATTTCCCACTAGATGGTGTGAATTCATGATAAATTTATTTGTGATGAACATCATTTTACATAACAAATAACACTTATTTTTCAAAGAAAAATTAATTCCTACATAATACACCTTTCTATTAGACTATTTTCAACATGAATCTTCTCTGTGATGATTACCATTTTTTCTATTATTGAACCATCTCCATGTACTAGTGTAATTTGTTTTTCACTACCATTTTTCTTGGATGGCTATAAATAACGAACTAATGATTATATATGAAATCTATAAAGTAATTATGGTTTTATTAATACATTATATCATCTAATTTAATAAAGTTCCATCCATTATAAATTGATAATGTCACTCATGTGTATTTGTGGACTATCACCTCCATGAAGCGATGTGATTAATTTTTCATTTTTTCTTTAAATATAGGGTAATATATATATGATTAATTATTATATATGATATATATGAGATAAAAATGAATGGTGGGTTATTATTTAACATTTTTTGTTCCATCATTTGAAAAGTGAAAATAGCATTTATGAGTACATAAGGTCTACCATCTATATGAATGGTGTAATTCATTTTTTTATCTTCACCATTCATGGATAATTACCAATATGAATATAATGAATATATATGTTAATTATATCATGACTATAATTCTGGACAATATGGAACCATGATCAAAATACAATTACTAGAACATCCAAACTGATATATCCACAATGAAAGAAAAAGTCAACACCAAAAACGATGATTTTAATGAAATTATTAATAAATGGGTGATGAAATGTTATAATTGGATCACATATGACATTAAAAATATGAATATTGTTTTTATATATTAATATAATGTTTAAATCATCATAATTGATTTAAAACCATGTTCCATAAAGTGGAAGTGTGAGGTAAGTGGATTCATTACTCAATTTCATTTCATTGATTTATATTACTTTCTTATTATCTATTTTATTACAATATTATTTGTACAATAATATCCATTTATTTTAAATTTATTTTCAATTATTTTATGTGGATAAAAATTTCTACGCAAATCACTTCATTGATTAATTATCACTCTAATAATAAGATCATTGTGTGGAATTTAATCCCTATAACCACTCAGTTGAGATATATTTAGAATTATGGACCAATTTATGTTTATATGGTTTATAAAAATACAATTTAATGTATTTAACAAGAATATATAATTAAAATTATGATTAATATTTCAATTCATGTTAATTATTTCAATGGATTACTATTTTCATGTTATCAAATTGGTAAGAGTTTATTTTACAATATCATTATTTGGATTTACTTTATGTTAAATGAATAAATATTGAAATATAATTCCTAAAATTGTTTAATTTTTTTACCCTATTGATATATAACATGTTTTAATACATTCTTCCACATTTTCCTATATTTGGAAATTGAAATTATTAAATGTAATATTTATAATAAAATCTTATCTTCTTTCTTTTTTGACAGTCTATACTATTTTTTCATGACCATATTTTTAATAATTGATTTAAAAAAGATATTTTTAATTACTCAATTGATTTATTAGTGAAAATTTTTGTTATTTTTTACTTTTTAAATGATTTAAAAGAAATTGTTATATTGTTTTTAATGGTTTTTTCAAAAATTATTTACAAAAGGTGAAGGGAATGTTTCTTTATAACACATGTGGATTTAATGGACTTTCCCACCACCATAACTGTTTTAGGATATCTAACATCTTAAAAATCATAATTTTTTTAATAAATAATGTTCTTTCATGAAAATGTATTTTTTTTAATTTCCATTTACTCTCCAGAATACATTAATTTACTATAAAAACAACATTTCTGATGAATTGATAGTCATATTTTATCACATATTAATTTTTTGGTCATTAAATTTATCTTGAAGAATTCACATTCTAATGGTCATATTTCTCTTGAAGTCACATTTCTATTGATTATCTATATTCATTGTATCATGTATATGTTTATTTCTAAACCATATACCATTTATACATACATAGTTTTACTATGAATTTTATTGATTGTATGTGGAATTCTTGATATTTTATATTATTTAGGCAATATAGATATTTATTTATTATGTATACTATTTATTAATAAAAATTATTATTCGATAAATGAGGAATGCATTAGAATTACTATGTGATGTGTGGGGACCGTTATATCCTCTTGATGCATCAGTAGTCTCATGAGACAAACTAGTTTGGGAATTTGTCATATGACATACCAATTTATTTATGATGTCATAGCACAAGGCCTTATTGAAATGTTTATGTTATTTTTAAATAGGAAATCAAAGGTAATTTTAAGATGTCTGACATTTTTAATATCATCATTTTGAAAACACTTATTGATATTTATGTGATTATTTTAATTTTTATGATATCCATGACAAGTTTCAAGATCATATGCATATTTATATGGAATTTTTTTTATAATTTATTCCTACATTATTATTCCTCATGCAGAAGTTATTGATTAAATGAATTTTTTTAGTTATATATTTTTCTATACTGACTATGAATTATTTACTCAAGATAGAATATGTTGTACATAACCCTTATTGGGAATTGAGCCAAATATTATTTTTTCCCTTTCCTAAGGATTCTAGAAGGTGCACTATGATTGATATGAATTGATAGTTCGATTGAATAAAAATGTTATCAAGGAAAATACGTTTTTATATTTTATTTTATCAAATGTATGTGATATTAAATTATGTATGTAGTTTGAAATTATTACTAAACAATTCAATTCTTTGTGTTCTGATCGCTTGTATCTAGTGCTAATGTAATTATATAACCACTAAATCCAGGTTACTAAAGTTGGGTACTTTAAGACTAGTATCAGAGAAAGTTTTGTAGAATCCATGGGAAATATATGTAGGAAAACATAGATTATGGAACATCACCATATGACATCATTTATGGAAATGTCTAAATATAGGATAACATGCTAATGTGTTGTAAACGTAGTGATTATATATTTTTCCTAACAATACATCCATGTCTGGACTCTAAAAGTGGACTTCTTTTTTATATATATTTATATATGTATAATAAACCATAAAGAATTGGTTTGAATATGCCTCATCCATCATTCTAGTGCACAATGCGTTTTCCTCTACTACGCCCTCAGTGTGACACTTTTTCGGGATATTCTTGAGTTAATTCACTATGTTTTGTGAACTATAATGATGAATGATAGAATATATCATGTGAAGACATATGATATTCCATAGCAATATGGGATATGCATAGAACATCATATTTTGATTAGTTTAAGGTTGATTATATTTTTAAATGTATTGATATCATTTTTGAGGTTTTAATGTGATGGTAGTACAACATGATTAAGGATATTTGGGTTGACATTTATGGGAATAAAAACCTTTGGTTTAGTATATGTTTTAGATAGAATGTTATTTTAGGAATAATGCTTCTATGTTTTGTGGACATAATTTTAATGTTGTTGATAACTATTATGATTGATATGAAAATTGATGATAAGGTAAAAAGGGTAATTTATGATAACATGATTTTCTGACAAAAATAAGTTATATTGAAAAATATAGTGGTCAAAAATTTATTTTATTATTATTGTTATTTCTGAGCATATGAATCATATTTTATTTGAACTTTATTATAATTATATCAATATATTTTTATAAATTTGATAACCTATAGGATGACTAACACCCTATCACTTGTTTAAAGGATATATAGCTTGAACCCAAAACTAAAGTGGGACAAGGGTGATGTTACTACTACTAACAAACATCATGTACTGGTTAGTGTGGGTTTTTTACATGAATGATCTTATAGATTGAGATTAATTTTTGAATCATATTATAGAATTAAATATTTTTCATTTTTTTGGATTTGGAAGTGATTAATGATTTTTTGGGAGATGAGTTTCTGTATTTGGGTATAAAAAACCAATAGGTTTAACATAAAAGATTAGTTGGGGATAACGATATTATTTTCTTTTAAGTTTATGTTGACAGGTATGATATAACCATTCGGGATAAAACTGTATTTATTGTGGAGGATATTGAAATTATTTGTGATGTATGGTTATTTATTTATGGAATAATCTATGTTAACCCTTGTTTTTTTGTTATATTTTTTAGATATATGTATTATTTATTTCTATGAAGTATTATTCATTTTGGACACTATTTTATATTGTGATAACCAATTTCTCTTAGTATATTTAGGCTAATTAACTTGTTATTATTTTTTGGATTATGTAATCCATTAGAAGATTATATTATCTCTTAAAGCATGAAAAATTAATACTGAATAGCCATCATTTTGAAAACTAGTATGATCTTGTTTTGGAAATTTATTAATGGATGATATTATTCTTTTCAAGTAAGTATATTTATATTAATTTTCTAAGTCGATATGGTAAAATAATTCCTCAGATATTGGAAAAGGGTCCTGAAATAAAAAATTTAACCAATCGATTCATTTTAAATGAATTGATGATGTTTTTAAAACCTCAAAGATTTATGGTTTTGTGGTTGAAAACATTATAATGAACATATTTTATATATCTCTCTATAAGACCTCGTATTTTCATTTTGTCATGCATGTCTATATTTAAACTGCCCACAAATATTCTGTTTTTTTGGGAACCTTATTATTTGTTATTGTATATAACCATCAACCTTAAAAATTACAATTTTTAGAAGATGATTTTTTTCCCTCTATATAATGTGGTTTTTCAATAAATTTATTTTCAAATATATTGAACTAGTTATGACCTCTTACCCCACAAAGGTACCCTTCCTATGATGGTAATGAGAGAAGGTAGAAAGTGACGACCAGAAGCCTACCTCCAATTGGCCATTGGATGATGAAAAGTACTGAGGTTAGATGATACATACAAATGGGAGGCATTACCCTCAATAAGAAATTAACGAAACAGAGATAATAGAACTACATCAATCAACTAATTCTCGTAAAATTAAAATAAATCCCATGTGCATGCATGTAATTTCATACAAAAAATAGTACAACTAAAAAGGTATCAACAAGTAAAAAATGATAAAATCAATAGTGACTATGAATCCAATATGAAACCATCTCCATGTGACCTGAAAACAATTGATAAATATTTAGTGTGACTATAGTAGGTATACTGTGTAGGATCATCCTCATATCCTCTCATGCTAATGATAATGAAAACATATTTAATCCTAGTGAACAAGAAATCAAAGAAACTCATCACCTAAATAGGTTTACTATGTCCCAAATATCAACATGGATAACTCTCCACAATTAAAACATACATGAGATCATTTAATATAATAGTAAATAAATTGGCACCCAGCTGCCACTTCACCACTAGTTTTCGGCTCTTCCCCAATGTAACATCCTGTAATTATGAAAGAATAAATTTTTATTAAATAACATGTATTACATGAAACACAACAAGTAAAAGGGAATGTAGCATCCTAATAAATTAAAATATATTTTCTAATTTAAATAAGTTCAATATATCTTGAAATGAATGCAACACTATGTTATCTTGTGTCACACGCAACAACCACCTTCTTCGATGGCTTGGAATACAAGCAAGACCGAGTTTTAAGGAATAAAAATATATTATTAAAATATTATTATTTAGTATAATAATATATATCATAGAAATTAAATAAAATTTTATGAATATGATCAGATAACTTATAAAAATATATGATTGAATTCAATTTTTACTAATTAATTGGAAATTAATATAAAAACCAATTGAACATAAAGGAAATTCTTTTATGCTCCAAAAATAGTTTTTTCTTAATAAAATAAATTAATTACACTTAGTAAATGATATTGATGAAATATTTATATTATATATTCAATAAAATATTATTTAAATTCATCAAATAACTTTGATAGATATAAGATAACAAAAAATCCAATTTGATCCATAAAATGATGTATTTTTATAAAGGCAATTTTGCAACATTTTTATGACGCGCTTAATTTAAAACTATATTTTGGGAATTTTATATATTTTAAAAGACAAAATAAACTTTATTTTTTAATCATTAATTTTAAAATTATCTTATGGTGAATTTTTGGTATTGTTCTGTAATGTTTCATTTTTTGATGAATAGTTAAAAATACAGAAAATTAATTGAAACCTACATTTTCATTTAAAAGTTTTATAGGGATAAAATATTTTTAAATAGGTTATAATTTATTATTAGAAAAAATTCACATCCATTGATACTATTTATAATATTTTAATAATTTTTATACTGGATTTAGATATAAACACATAGTGATCTTTTGAACATTTTAACTTTAAAACATGCTTTCTCATCTCATATATGCGATTAATTTTAAATTAATTTATGAACTTATCATGTTTTAATTTTGAAAATTTTATTCCATACATGGAATCATAAAACCCTATATTGTAATTTAATTTAAAATTTTTATTTGACCAGAAATATTAGTGCTATGAATCAAAACTAACTACAATTATTAAGGTGTAAATGAGTTTACATAGTGATTAAAATTTAATCTTAAGGGTCCAAATAACCTAGAGGATTTCCAATATTTCCATATATAAACTATATCATATCATGGTTCTATTTTTTCATTATTAGAGGCACCTGATGTAAGGAATACCTCTTAATAGTGTTTTTCTTTTTTGTTTACAAGAATGTCACTCCTCTTGCACTATAAAAGGGAGCTCACCCTCTAACCTATTAACATCATAAATACATTGGGAACATAAAAAATACCTATTAATATCAAAAAATCCATCCCATAATATTAAAATCATATCCTTCTTTAGGAATCAATCTATAGATGTCTTTTGGAATAAACCAAAATGGGTTACCCAGGATAGGTACAATTATTCAATGATAAATTTGTTTTATTTCAGTTTCCATACTTCAATTTTTATTATAAAAATTATATAATAATATTAGTATAATAAATATATTGATACTTTGTTATGTTTAATGTACAAATTACTATTTTACACACTTCCATAAAATGAGATATGCAATCATCATTTGTTTGAACAGCCAACAACAGCCTCCCAAACCAATGACGTTCGCTCCACCCTTGAAACTATTAAAGGATGGTAATAATTAAGGATTTATTATTTATATATTATATATATGATATTTATAATGTCTTTATTCTTCTATAATTACTATATAACACATAACTTCGTGATTTTTATTTTGTGGGAATATGATAACATAGTTTGTGAATATGTGGATAACCACATCCTCAATGTAAAACAATTCATTCAAACTTTACATTAAATGTATTAAGAATTATATTAATAAATTTTTGATAATCATATGAAATAAATATAATTCTGGAATTATAATAAGCTTATATATAATTTAATTTTTATTCATGTAGTATGATACGAAAATTGGAACAATGTCCATGCTTACGCACGAGATTCGTTCTTCATGAATGATGCATTTCATTTCGTATCTCCATACATTAAGGATTAATCTAAATTATTGTATAATGAATATATATATAATATTTAAATATTTATTTACATTATGGATATGATTAAATCATGATATAATTAATTATAACAAAACCAAAAATTCAAAACATACTAAAAATCTAGAAAATTAACAACGTAAATGATGAAAATGATGAATGCTTATTAGTTAATGGATTATAATATCTTATAAAATGATGATATATGATAAAATTATTATTAATATGGTTCTCTAATAAGTTAATAACACTATTAAACACATTACATTGGAGGTTTAATAGTGTTCTCCCAAAAGAAAGTGTCATGTAAGGGGATTTGCATTCTCACATTTATTTTTGTGAGACTTATGCCTTATTAACCACTCATTTATTTTTTTGTAGTGCATATTATTATCATTTTTAATTTAAAATATTGATTAAATCATATGCCATGGTATTATAACTTTCAATTTTCATTATCTCATCCTAGGGGTTTCATTTTAAAATTACCAAGTGGTAAAAGTTATATTTGAAATCTCACTTTCTTCTGTGATTGCTAACTTTATCTTGAGGCAACCACATTATTATTATAATTTTAATTTAAAATTTTTTATTTTAATTAATATCCATATCATTAATCATGGTCATGATTATTTCCTAAATAGTATATCATTTTTCATACATCTTCCATTTTGACTCTTATTTTATTAATTCGGAAAATTTAGGTAAGTTAGTATTCATCAATGAATATGGATACTTAATAATGAACATTGTTTATGAATTAAATTTATTATTAAATATATTATTAATTAATTATAAATTAAAAAATTAGGTTTGGGACTAGTTAATTCAACCATCTCGATACATCAGTAGTCTCATGATACAAAATCGGGTTGGACAAACCCTACACATTTGTAACCAGTATGTTATAAATTATCATATGAATGGTCTTGATAGTAGATGTAAGATTAGCCAAACCAAATAATTTTGTACCTAGAATATTAAAAACCAACTTGTGAAAGGTCATGAAAGTAGATTTATCATGTACCTTCGAAGTGGGTTGTCCAATAATTAACCATTTCTGTCATTGATAATTCATTTACTATTATTATGTATCCATGATATTTTCCCTTTTAAATTATCTATGGATGATGTTCATTTTCATATCATTGATTAAATTAAATTTGATTCAATTTTATTACCTTAACACATTGAATATCTTTTATCCAGTTATATAAATGGAATTTGTTCTCAATTATCAACCTTTCCATGTTGATTATTCTAATTGATTCATTATGTTTTTCCATTTTACTTAACCTATACTAATCATTTGAGCTCACCCTTATTTTTTTTACCATCACCAGGATTCCATGAAGTTTACTATATATGGAATGCCATGATATTCGAGAAGGAATATTTTTTATCATAAAGAATAAAATAATGAAACAATATGTTCTAATTACTGTATCCAATTTTAATGTAAGACTCGTGTATTTTTGGTTTACCAGGACTACTAAAATATTTGATCCTTTGGTATTTGAGTTCCTTTTGTATTATTCAAATGTATTGGTAGTATACATTGGATCTAGGATTACTAGGGTGTGGGTCTCTACAATCAACATCATGTTTCCTAATCCATGTCTCTCCAAAAGAAACCATCAAGAAGACACATGGGATATATTATCATTACATGCATCTCGGGCATCACATCATCTCACCATACCATTCCACATATACATATAGAATCTACGAAGTATCTATGATCCACCACAACACATATGTCATGGTTTATACGATGGGTATTATACCTCAATTTATCACAACCCATAAACTGACTAATACACCATGATCCATCACAGACCATACATATCATACATATAATAATCATTAGGATACTATATCCCGATATACATGTAAGTAAAATATCCAAAGGCCATTAAATCCATCTATACATATATATGGGGAAACTAACCACTATAAGAAATAGTATAAAATAATACCAATAGAATAAAGTGGGTCCCCAGGGGTAGTCTGCCATTCGTTCCTCATCAACCTAGATACTGGAGAAAACACCCTCCCAAAGTCTACTATGTGTTAGTCACCCTATAGATATAGGTGGTTGTAGATGCCGAAAAGTGCTCATGTTTTGAAGAATTATTCAAAACGACAAATAGAAGTCATATTCGGACCCAAGGACCCCATATGGGGGGTCCTGGAGGGGCCGCATGAAATAAATTCATAGGCGCGCGAAAAAATTATGGCCCACATGGAAAGTTCTAGGATTCACGAAGGTTTGGTGTAGGGGTGAGAAATATTTCACACCCCACCCCACACGGACAAAATTCCTCACCACCTCCACCGTCACACAATT
This sequence comes from Viscum album, assembly GCA_963277665.1. Taxonomy (NCBI): domain Eukaryota; kingdom Viridiplantae; phylum Streptophyta; class Magnoliopsida; order Santalales; family Viscaceae; genus Viscum; species Viscum album. Next base: position 621,663,426 of record OY728137.1, on the reverse strand, counting down.
ATTTCACTTCAATAGGGTTTCCGCACCCATGGGTTCCAATAAATAGAAGGAAACCCTCTTTCACTTCGAGGCTGAGGAATTTGAACCGGCTCTCATGCATGAAATTCGCCTTCCACACGTGCAAAGATGGCCTTCAAGTACGGTTCATTTCACACCAAGTTGCCCTGGGCTCCGCCTTTTCATGAGATCCACATGGTTTATACTGAATTACGATCCTTTCGGGGTCCACCCTTAGTGCGCAATCCCTTCCACTTGCGCACAGGCCGGTCAAATGCGTGAAACTCCCTTCCTTTGTGCGCACCTCCCTTCGTTTGCGCGCACCCCAGTCATTGCACGAAAACTCTCCTGATTGTCTGTAATTCGTACTCCTTGTAGAAAATCCTTTCTAGTCGTGCACAAAACCTCAACTCCAATTACACGCAATCATCATTGATTTTGTTCCAACCCGGTGTTTTTTGCGCAGGGTTACTGATTTTGTGCGCAAGGCTCAAATGTTGCACACAATTCCTCAGGGCACCTAACCGCGATGCTCCCCGGGCGTCCCCATTCACGAGTGGCAAATGATCTTCATATGGATGCCATTCGTGAGTGTCTCTCACCCCCCCCCCCCGGGAATCCACATCATGGTCCATTTTTCCATGCAACCTTCTAGGCTCTTACGATGTAACCTCGAAGTCCCCTGAACGACATCACCTGTTGCGTTGCTTTGCCTCATGCTTCTTTGCATAGGCACACTAACAGCTATTTCTTCTTCACATAGCCACGCTAACATGGACCCCTCGATGGTTCGTTCCGTAGAACCCCCTCACTACGAAGTTTCCGCTACCTTCCCTCCCACAATGAGAAGAGGGTACTGGTTATATAAGACCTAGGGGTGAGGAGCGCACCCACCTTGTCTGATCTGTAGGACGTTAAATTTCCAAGCACCATTGTCCTTATCACATGACATTAAACTATGACCTGGCCCTGTGCCTCACATGCCAAGTCCCCCTACCTTGGACATTCTCCACACCCAATAATCTCTATGGGGATGGGATCACCCCTCACATGGGATGATATCCTCCTTATTGGAGTGGCGTTAGTCTACAAGATAGGGAATCCACCTTGGTGTAAGCCCCTAGCTTTTCTTTCTAGAGGCTGAATCCCTACTACTCCTCTCATCTTCAATCCCCCATGGCCAGCAAAGGGTGCAGTGGGAAGCAAGACCCCTCCTTTCTTCGGTCCCATGTCCCTCTCCCGCTGCACTTCGTCACACACGGGCCTCCATCCTAGAGTAATCCTTGACTTCTCAGGCTGCTAACCACGCATAAGCACCTATTTCCTCTTTGGGCCACTCCATGTGTAATCCCCAATGCACATCCCATGGATGCACATTTCATGAAGTGATCGTAAGGCCTGTGCTATATCTTGTTTCTCACACCGAGCATGACTCATGGGAGCTTAGAGCAAGCACCGACCATGATCAACACCTTGGGACACCTCAGTGTGTAAGCCATAATCCATCCCAAACTATGGGGACATTGATCCATGTCAAGTCATGGTACATAAGAAGCCTCCATGTGGTTCAAGCCCCGAACACCTTGGGCTGCCATAGAGTGTAAGCCCCAACCCATCTCGAACTACGGGGACTTTGATCCATGTCAAGGCATGGTATGTAGGAAACCTCCATGAGGTTCAAGCCCCAAACACCTTGGGTTGTCTCAGAGTGTAAGATCCATCTCAAACTACAAGGACTTTGATCCATGTCAAGGCATGGTACGTAGGAAGCGTCCACGAGGTTCAAGCCACAAACACCTTGGGCCGCCACATAGTGTAATCCCTAAACAACACCTTGGGTCACCTCAAAGTGTAAGACCAAAATAACACCTTGGGCCGCCTCAGAGTGTAAGCCCCAGTCCACCCCAAACTACGAGGATTTTGATCCATGTCAAGGAATGATACGTTGGAAGCCTCCGTGAGGTTCAAGCCCACCACCCAGTCGTTCCGACCAACTTCACGTCGGTTCACCCCCGTCCTGCATGAGGTTAAAATGTATTCACCATCTGAACTATGTATACTTTGATCCATGTCATGTCACGGTACATAGGAAGCCTCCACGAGTTTCAATTCCACGACCCGTCCTCGGGGCCCGTGCCGTGACTACCCCAAGCCCGCCTTCCATAGGCCAGGGGTTGGAGACTAGCACCAAGACGTAAATCCCGGTAAAAGGGAAGGCATTGCCTTTGTAAAGTAAACAAACACCACAGAGCAAGCAAGTAGTAGAAGTAATCACTATGTAAAAACTGAGTACAACAGTAAGTGAAGAAAAGTAAGTGGGCCAGTATACAAACCCAAACTGAAAGTAAAGTACGACTGGAAGGGAAAACAACAACTGAAAAGTAAAGCCGCAACGTCGAGCTGTCCACTAGAAATCCCACCTGAAGGGTGAGTACATATAGCCTCCACAGCTCCTCGGGTCCAGTCTTCCGCTCCGAGAACGTCCCGCCTAGTGGTTCACCTCCAGGTACCCTCCTGCTTCGCAAGCCTCAACCACAATCGGCACTTTCTGTCGTCTGCAACCAACACAAAGTAGTGCGGGCATATCCTGTGCCGGGGTCAGTATAAGCTACTCAGTAGGGACCTCGAGACCCCCGAAGGTCTCCCAGAATTCACAAAGGATAATCCACAAATGAAAGATACAATCACGAAGTAACATCTGACACTGCTTAGGTATATTTCCATACATATACCTAAGTCATCAATTCTCGTTTAGCTCCAACATCCGAGCCCAAGTACAACCCAGTCCACACAGGAAAGCAAAAGGTAAATCCACACAGGATAGCACAACACAATCCACATAGGATAGAAAAATAGGATTTCAGCTCACATGGGAATACATCTTCGTATGATGATAGAGATGATCAGATGTAGCCACTAATTCATCTAAGCCATCGGAACCACAAAGTATCGGTAGGTACTAACCCCCGCAAAGACCCACACATGATCGATCATGAAGTTGAAACCATAGCTATTGGGAAACTCCTTCTCTATCAAGTACAGTGGGTATGCCGCTAAAAACAAGCGCTTCCCTCTAACCTTGGACTGTTGTAGTACTCCACCTATCGAGTACTATGGGCCTGCTGCTACAACCAAGAGCTTCTCACCATGGGTCTGCCGCTACAACCAAGCGCTCCCCCCTCATATCCTCTAGAGGTACTCCTTCTGTTGAGTACCACAGGTCTGCCACTATAACCAAGCGCTCCTCTGCCGGGGGTCTGCTGCTACAACCAAGCGCTCCCCCATGCTGGTACAACCAAGCGCTCCTCCGTCGTAGGTTTGCCGCTACAACCAAGCGCTCCTCCGTCCTAGGTCTACCGCTGCAACCAAGCGCTCCTCCGTCATGGGTCTGCCGCTACAACCAAGCGCTCTCCCTCATAGCCTCCAGAGGTACTCCTTCTATTGGGTACCGCGGGTCTGCCTCTATTACCAAGCGCTCCTCCATCGTGGGTCTGCTGCTACAACGAAGCGCTTCCCACTAGGCTATCCGTAATACACCGAGTCGTTCGATCAGTAGTCGTCAAGTCTCAATAGTCTCTAGGGTTTCCGCAGACAGCATGCTCGTTCCGGGAGGGTCTACTCCATGAGACAAGAGGTCAATGCATCAACTAACATGTAGTCTGGAGTTTATGTATCCCAAAAAGTACTACAGTGGTCACTACCGAACCCACGGAGGATTCTCATACTGTCTTCATTGTCGTCGCAGACGCATCCATCTCTATGGTTCCCGCACACAGCAAGCTCGTTAGGGAGGGTCCGCTCCACGAGCTGAGGGGTTGTTACATCAACTGACACATAGTCCAGAGTTGATATATCCAAAAGTTCCATATCGTCAACAGGAACTCAACATCGCAGACGGCGCGTCAATCGGACGCCCGGTCTGAGTGTTATTGGCTTTTTCGTCCTAGGGGCCCGGTTGGTTTTTATGTTAAAACCAAACCGACCGTACTCCACCTGCATCCAAACCTCGGGAGGAGTAAGCCTACAGATCCGTCTCACTTATAGGAATCCAACAAAGTCGACGGCACGTCAATCGGACGTCTGGAGCTCAAGTTATTAGCGTTTCCGCTCCGAGGGCCCGGTTGGTTTCGTGTACGAACAAACTCAGAAAAACCCAATGTACTTCGAAACTTTGAGTTTAATATACCGAAACGACCATCTTGATCCAAGGATCGCACCGCAACTGATGGTGCGTTGATCGGAGGCTCGTAGCTCAAGTTATGAGCAAAAGACCGAAAAGGGTCCGAAAACGGGGGGTTTGGGCCCGGACCAACCCGGCCCAACCCCCTGGGTCGGCCCGAACCGGGTCGACCCGACCCGGGTCCGACCTGGCCGGCGTGCCCGGCCCGACCTGGGTGGCCCGGCATGGCCTGGGCGCCACCCGGACAGACCGGTGCGGGCGCGGCCCGGTCGTCAGTCAGCTCTGTCGTAACGGCCGAGCAGTGCACAAGGGGGGGGGGGCCTTGAATGAGTTGCGGCCCCATGTGGGGCCGCCCTTGCCAGCGGACACGGCATCCGGCCGCGTCCCATCCCCCTCCAGTCCCTCGCGGTCACGGTCCACCCCTTGCCGCCGCGGTTTCAGCCGCGACGGCTCATTCCGGCGGCGCGCTGGCGGGCTGCTACGCGGACCACCAGACGAGTTCTGGTGGTCGGAATTGCACGTCGTCTTCACCAAAAGCCGTCCCGAGGTCCTTCCTTCACTGCGAGGATCTCACATCTCTCATGCGGCTTACTTCGTCGTCGCCCGCCATTCCGCACACCAAGAACAAAAATAGCGGTGGGTTCGGACTTGTTCATTGGTGCGCACCCACCGCGTTAGCGGATTTAAAAGTCTCACAACAAAAATTTAATCAAACGCCGCGGGTATAAATCACAAATATTTAAAAGAATCAAAACCCCTACCACAACGTTGTCGTCGAACGTGAGTTCATCGCGGAATTGACCATCGGGGAGAAGAGGATCGTCGCGTCGCGGAAGGGGCGTCGCTGTCGTTGCGGTACACAGCGTCGCGCTGTCAAACTCCGAGGAATAAAAACACACAGATTTAATTGCATCAGTTAAACCCAAGTTGAGGATAAAAATTCACAAAGAATTAAAGAACCGCAACCCCCTACCTCAATCAGTTGTTGATCTAAGGTTGTCGCGGGGAAGGAACATCGTGGAAGAAGCGTCGCGGAAGGAGAGGATCGTCGGCGTCGTGCCGTCGATCTCTGAGGATCCGGCGTTCTTCGTTACCCTTCATCAGAGGCCGGCGTTCTTCACGTTCTTCATGTTCTTCGCGACGAAGGATGAAGATCTCCAAGACTTAGAGCTTCCTCCAAATCCACTCAACAAGCAACGCTCAAGTAAACACGTGTTGGTCTTATTTTATTCCAATGCCAAAGATTTGAAATTCAAAGTTAAGAAACAAACCATTAATTTGATGAATTAATTGTCACGACTTAACTGCCCAATTAAATGAGGCATTTCTTAACTCAAATAAACGAACGGTTGAATTTATTTAAAAGAGGTTTTCACGGGTGCGTTAATTAGAGGAAAAGAAATGGTGGGGATCGTGCAGGCCCCACCTCACAAATATCCTATTAAGTGGGTAGGATATTTTGGGTTCCACCCTATCTGCTTAACTTAGCTTAAGTGGCTTTAAGTGGCTTAATGTGAAATAAAATAAAGTTGTCACACCACTTTATTTTATTTCTTAATTTAACCCAAAAATTAAAAACCACACCCGTGCAAACAAAACTCCGAAAAAGGCGTTCCTAAGTAAATACAGGCGCTGTGATTCCATCAATGCCCTCAGAATTTGATTCCGAGCACCGGTTCAAAAGTTAGAAAGACCCGATCGTTTGTTGACTGAACGTACCCAAGCCAAACTTTGGAAAATGATTCTGGGCACACCGGGCCTCGGAATCAGGTGCCGTAAGAAACTGCGTTCTTGAAAAATTCCAAAGAAAATTAAGAAAAAAATTACCTTGAATTTTACTGGTCTTTACATTAAAACCACATCACTCATGTCTAATACTGACCTCTCCCCCGAGTCTATGTGTCTTGGGAAGCTCATTCCATAACCCGGAGGTTCCTCTTCCTCTAGGTCCCATCCATACACCCATTCTCACAGGTCGCCTCCTCAGGTGTCCCATCGTTTCACCGAACTTTGTGGACTTTGATTCTCTGCCACGGGGATATGTAGGAAGTCTTTTTCGAGGATCAATCCCAAAGCCATCACCCATCCTGATTCTTACCCGGGATGCCACATCCTTGTGAGATCATGCCACCCCATTCCCTTTTCCATTTGACAGCATTTGAGAAGCCACCCACGTGTTGGTCCCAATATTAGTTTTCCCCTACAAGGGGTTCCTCAATCTTATCCACTCTATTCAGTGTTCCGATCAGTCTGATTCATCTCCGCTAGATGTTAAACTTGCAGCATACCCTATGTTAATCATGGGAAGCCAAGGAAAACCTCAGATACTTGCCCATGGCATACGATTCCCCATGTTCAATGTGGGATTCCTCGGGCTTCCATGCCCTCGAGAAGCCCAAAAATAGGGGACAGAAAACAGAAATGCCAATCCCCCAGCGTCAAGACACTCCAGTGGTGCCCAACATGACTACTCCCATAACTGAAGGTTTCTTCCCTGACCGAACCCCTTGGAATGTCCTTATAAAAGAAGTGTAAATAACTGTTGTCCATGAAGATATGGCCCCAGGAAGAGTTTCACGAACAATGACTTAAATCTATGAGGGAGACCCGGACTGGGTAACGAGCTTTGAGGAGGAATCCGTGAAATGAAGAACCAAAATCCCATCATCCTGTTTTGATCAAGGAGAAGACGTCCCTGAATAAGGAGTGGATATCGCCCGCCTTTGGAAAGTGGGAGTGCAGGGTAACAACAGCGTGTCCTCTACGTTAGGAATGTGCGTGCCCCAATGGAAGTGTCAGAAACAGAAATGGTGAACTTGACGTGAAGGTCTTCTCCTCAGCATGAAGACTAGTAGCGTTTAAGGAACCAATGGATTATATTTTCATCACAACCAGTCTTCCAGCACCATGTCCCCCAAGAAAATAGCGGGCCTAACATGAAACTCTCCAGAAGTTGGGACAGTCCGGACATTGAGCATTCCGTTCTATGATGTTGTCAGTGTGGATCCCTCTTACCAGCCACAGAATACAGAACAATGTTGGGGCATTGGTTGTCAATTTATTTTCCAAGTAGTATTAATGAGTTCATCTCCCTACATTCAGGAATCAAGTTGTTGTATCTGGAGCCCGATCACCTACCCACCGTTGCAGGGGCATGGGAAATACCGGCGCGGCCACCCCGCGCGGTTCTACCTCTTTCATGACGGCCTCGACCTCCACGACTTATGGGAACCCACACCCCCTCTCCCCTTCTGAAATTATCTAGAAAAGGGTAATTAATGACCTTGTACACAGGTACGAGAAGGAGGGGATAATCCCCACCTAGGATATGGCTTGCTTGGGTCTCGAGGCAGCTGTGCCTCGCCGTCAAAGCTTCCCCTGAGGGCCGCGTAGGGAGCCGCTACTCCCCACCCCAACATTCAATATTTTCAGAAGCTTGTCTCCGGAACACCTTGAAAACTCCCTCCCCTATGCCGACGAGGTAGGGGATACCCGGGTCGGCCAAATCGGAGTCCCGCTTCATGGGCTCCCGGTGAGGGCACCCACCAGGCTACGTCAGCACTGCCGTCCGGTTCCCTGAGCCACGGAGCAGGTAAGCCATGAGCTTGAACCACCATCTCCAATTCATCTGACCCGAAGCCAAATTCGGATGCAAATGGAAGAGGGCGCCCGTCGTGGGGTGGCAACGTCAGCGACTACTGTGGCCCGAGCCACCGCTGACTCGTATCCCCAACTCCCGGAATACATAGGGTAGGGGAAGTTATGCTCTAGGCCTGGATCAAGGTCCCAAACGCTACATTGGCATGTTTGGTCGACTCTTCTAGTCGCCGGAACAGGTGATGGCCACTGCGGACCAATCTGCATCAATTTCATCCAGTGTGGAGGCCCACTATGTGATGCCCCTATAAAAGGTGTGGGCCCTCCCTGCCTCTAACCTTGGCTTGGAGGTCTGCCTTGCGCCACCTTCATCCCAAGAGAGGGTCTTCCCCGTGATAGAAACAATTCATATGGGGGTCTCTCCCCCGCTCCCAACATTGGGTACGAGGTCACTCCCCCTGCCGCAGACCATGGGTATGGAGACATTTAATGTCCAGGAACTCGCCAGCATGGAGGTCCTTCCCATGTCCCTGTGCCAATCGGCGAAGGTCCTCCTCGCCCCAGTGGTCGGAGAGGTGGTGGCCAACTTCAATTCACCAACATCCAACATAGAATTCCTCCTCGTGTCACTTTAAACATTTGTCCCGGTGCTCCTCGCACCCCAGATTTCTCAGGTGCAACCCTCTCCGCCCCAGCACTAGTGCGGCCAGAGAACCCCATGTCGGAAATCATTCCTATCCATAGGATCCACCCAGGGGTAGGAAGGTGGGTCTTCACCGCTGCAAGAGGAATTCTGGGGGAGGCCGGACATGAATCAAACCAGTCCAATTCTCAGACTCCGAATCAGAGTACGACTCGGCACTCGAGCCCTCTCCTCAGCCCTCCGAGTCAAGGGTTGGGGATGGAACGAGGCACATCAGCCTCGTACTCTCGGAATGTGAGATCCATAGGATCCATGTTTCCCTCCGAAGGTAGATCTAGGATGACGAGAACTAGGCATGTCCCTAGGGACCGACCGCGCAGTCGCCACCGGCATCTCCGGGATCACCTTCTGTCTTGGATAGAGACTACAAAGAACTACTTTGGGGGCAATGGCAGGAGAGCCACGGCATATCCCACCCTCAGCGGATGCTGATGCTGTGTCTGGAGAATTGTTTTTGGTCCTTCTTATCGTGACATAGAAACCCGGTCACTACAACCCTCAGAGGATAGCCCAAGATTCGACGGCCAATCAGTCTGCTCACCGTATTCTCCGTCGGCTAGCCCGCCGTCCCAGCGGTCCACCTTGGTGCTGCCACCAGTTCCTCATCCACCCTCAGTTGACGAGTGGGGAAATCAAGGGCCATAACCTAAACCTAAGCCGAGGAACTTCTGGACTATCCTTATAGTAGGCCCATTCCCTGAGATGTTTTGGTCGGTTGTCACACCGAATTTTTGTTTGCCAGAATCTCTCTCCCCAGTGGAGTTTAAATGTTTCCACCAGAACCTCTGGGTGACTCACTTCCGTCTTCGATACCAGCAAGTGACTTATCCCAGGATCCAAGTGCACCTTGAAGACATCGGTGAACAATGTCTTCTGGTTGACCTAGACACATTCCCCATGGTCCAGCACCCCGAGTCACCTGGTCATCACAGAGCCCTCCAACAGCAATGCGTTCATAGTTTCCAAGTACTTTGCAACGTTATTAAAGATGCTACCCCCCACACTCAAGTCTGTGGCTGGGGGTAGTATGCTGCCCTTCTCTTCAGTGCTATTTGTCGACAGCCCGACTCGCTTGGCGACGTTGAGGACATGCACCCAAGAATAGTTGTGTTCAACATGACCGATCTGTCGGGAGGGGAAAACGAGCTGGAACTTCTCGATGGGAACGTCTTCCTCGAGGACGTTCCACCACTATTAGACCCATCGAGGAGGATTACTCATCAGCAGAGGAACCTCCTAGGACTCCCTGTGCCCACTGAGGTTTTGGTACTCACCTGGAATGCTGGTAAAGGTAGAGAACACGTCGGAGTTGTCAAGAACTCCAACCCATCTGCCTCAGTGAAAAAGATGGAAGAGGACCCCAAGAAGGCCACTCCGCACCATCATCTTTCTGATTAGAAGAAGTTGGTCGATGAACTTTTGGCTGAATGCATTCCATAGCGACGACCCGACTACGGTGATCCTAGGTCGGGGCAGGAATAACTACTCCTTGGAGGTCTACCCTGAGGAAACTCTGATCGTGTCGTTCCTGCTGACAGGGTGAAAACTAGAGCTCATGAAAAGAGGGTGTGGTATGTCTCTCCAAACCCTCCTAAATGGAACGACATTCAAAGTTACCCCGCTCGGGCTCCTCCGGCAGCCCCAAGGGTCGCCCCACCAGCCGCTCCAAGAGCTACTGAGCTTGTCTACCGCATTGAAAAACCCAGCAACGCGCTCGTGGTTAGGGACCCCTGTCAAGACAAGGACCCCCGTCCAGAAGATCCAATGGAGTAACTCATCACCCGCCTAGAGGCTTTGGAAACACGATAGGTTTCCATCCCACTGGATGGCAAGCCATATCCGGCTTGGGTGGATAATATGCCAGCACCCACAGGATTCAAAAACCTCACCTTCTCCCCTTTTAATGGGAAGGGGGACCTAATACATCACCTGGACCACTTCAACTCATGGTGTGGGCCTATGCTAAGGAACCCAGCACAGAAGGAGGCCGCCAAGATCTGCTGTTCTGTTCAGATGCTGGAGGGGCCGACATTCGTTTGGTAGAACCAACTCCCCGTCAGATCTGTGACTAGCTGGGAGGACCTTCGTAGCGAGTTCCATTACCACTTCAGCTCTACCACCCGGAAAAAAAACATCACATACCTCTTCAAGTGCATGCAAAGGCCTGATGAGAGAGTCACGAACTTTGTCTTCTGGTGTAAGGGGCTCACATACTCCCTTGAAATGCCACTGAATCAGGAAAAATTTCTGACGATGTGCGTGGGGAATGTCAAGATGGAACTGGTTCCCTCCCTGATCACTCAGAACTATCCTAGAGGATTCCGAGACTTCTTGGATAAGGCCCAAAACCTCGTAGAATCCCTGCAATAGGCTATCAAGACACATCCGCTGCCCCTTGTAATCTAAACAAGGAGGGATGCCAGAGTTGAGCCCACCGTGGTGGCCCAGGTAGAGGCCCCCAGGCAGCTAGAATTGCTACCAGGGGAGCTAGCTCTGCAGCCCCATAGAGGTCCACCACCAAGGGCACAGCTTCCAGCCTAGAAGCGTCCACCTCAAGATCAGAAGGCACCCCCGCATAACATGCCGCCACCTCCTAGGTGAGGTAATCAAGTTCTGCCTCCTCGGTAGGGTCCTCCGGACCCCCGTCAGGGTCAGGCTCATAAAGCATATTTCTGGATAGAAGAAACCGAACCTACTCATTCAATGAGGCTTAGGTCCCTGGTTACTTCCACAGCGCCTTAGAGCAAGGAATTGTATGACTTCCTCAGTGTAGAAAGTCAGAAGAGGTGAACCTCACAGATCGCCCCAACTACTGACCTTATCACCAGATCCTGGGCAACACCATCAAGCATTGGTATGTCTTCAAGGACTTGCTAAAAGACCAGATTGAAAACAACATAGTTAGGATTGGACCAGCACTGGCACAAGTGGCAGGTCTATTTTGAGGTCAGAGAGCAATAATGACGATGAAGGTGAGTGGCATCAGGTTTCTGACCGTGAGTCTCCAATGTATAACAACTGGATGGCTCACAAGATGGTCGCCCTTTCCCATGGGGTTATCTGTGCATGTCTGAATCAGCCGGAGCCTTCAGAAGCTTCGGCCACCACTTCTATATCATCATCTCTTCCAGCCTCTTCCCAGAAGAGAAAGCATCGGCGACACAAGAAAAAACAACGTGTCCTTCCAATTTCATCGTCGTCCTGCACTCTTGGTGACTTTATGCCCCTGTAGATTGGGATCCCTCCCAAAATCCCCCCAGTGGTTGATGATTCTTCGAGTGACAGTCAAGGGTACGCTTCGGTTAACACAGTTGAGTTGGTAAACCCCTATATGACTCCGAATGAGGGGGAGTGCCAGGTGAACCTCCCCAACGTCCCAAGAAGATGCCAACGTTGGCAGAGCCATGACCATATGAGTATTCGGGGCAAGTCAGTTGGCACCTCCAGCCAGTCCGTGCATGCCGATAAGACTAGATAGTATGCCCAGTGCAAAACTCATCACGTGCAGCCTCTTCATCCGGTGTCAATAGGCCCGCCTCTACCATCGTTTGTGTTACTGCATCAGGAAACCCCACTTCGGCCATGCCGCAACCTGCTTCATCCCACTACAGGTCATTCTCAGTCATCAAGTATTCATTCGATAGCTACATTCCGGTCTTCGACTAGTGAGCAGCGGGATATTCCCAATACCAGTCAGCCGCCGGTCCGGCCGACAGGGCCCACCATTCCTTCCAACATAGAGCAGCTCCCTGCAAGCTGATGTTCACGCATAGAACGGAAGTATGATGTTCTCAAGCACCTCACCAGCATCACAACGAGGCTTTCCATCCTTGAATCCCTTCGCCTGTCACTAGATATGTGCAAAGCACTCGCCGAGGCTTTAAGGAGACCCCTCCAATTTGAGATGGAGATAGTAGATTCAGAAGCATTCCATGCTGAAATAGTTGAGGATTCTAAATTCCAGACCATCATTTCATTCTCTGGAGAGGATGAAGGCTCCCCCATACAGGGACACATCTTCCCTTTGTATATCACCAGCCAATTCAACGGCATTATGGTTCGCCATTGTCTCATTGACACTGGCTCCAGGATCAACCTTATCCCGACGCGGATTCTTCTTAATCTAGGGTTATCCGAAGATGAACCAACACCCTCCGATTTAAGAATCCAATGATATGATAGGACTGATCAGACCCCAGTCGGCAGTATCCGCTTGAATACCTAGTTTCAGCGTCCTAGTTTCTAGCATCGAGTTCATGGTTGTCTCCCAGGACACCGCATATAATGCATTGATTGGTAGGCCATGGCTCCACCTGCATGTGGCGGTCCCCTCATCGTATCACCAATACCTCAAGTACTCCCTTAATGGTCGAGTGGGTGTATTCCAAGGTGATGCATCTCATTTCTCCTATTGTGAATCCCGCTACATGGACATTGACTATTACAAGAGAAAGGATAAACAAGTCCAGGAAAGTGAAGTTGAGCCTATCACTGCTACGCCCAACCCTTGGGCAAGCCAGAATGATGCCTACGTCTTCCCAATCTATCAGTTGGAGGCCACAACCCCTGATATAGGGGAATGTTTTGTCATTTCTGGGAAAAGGGGGAACCATTCTCCCTAATCCAGGCGGCGTCGGAAGATCTCTTCGTATTCTTATATGAACCAAGATTCAGTGATCCTAGAGCCTCCCACTCCTATTAGGTATCAGGACGTCTGGCTCATGGCAACGATGGTATGTCATAATTGTCTATTTCTCCATTCCAGAATAAGTCGGCTCTAGCCGATGCACCCTTATTGCATTGAAATTGTCAAGTGTGGCCCCTTAGACCGGAGACTAGATGGGATCGGGTCGATATCCTTCGTCACTATGGTCACGGGAGCACCAGAGTGCCCCGATGCAATAACCACTGTCGCACAATATGGTACCAGCCTCCAATTGGGGTCTGGTAAATCAAAAGAAATTCCCCCCTCAAAATATCCCTCCATAAGTGGAGAAGAGGATATAGGTGATTCCCCCTGCCTTTGAGAAAGGCGTCTCCACCACAGTTGATGAGTTGGAACAGGTAAACCTTTGAATCGTGGTAGATTTGAGACCCATATTGATCAGTGCCGCCTAGCCCTCCGAAGAGCAGCAGCAGTACTTAGACTTCATTAAACAACATCATGATGTATTCTCCAAGAGTTACAACGAGATTCCTGGACTAGATCCTCAGGTAGTCGTCCACCACCTCGGCCTTCTGACAAATCATCATATATTCAAGTAGCCTCCTAGAATGATAAACCCTTCTCATAGTTTCATGGTCGTGGCTGAGGTTGAAAAGCTCATCAGGGACAACTTCATTAAGGAGCTCTACTAACCCAAGTGAATGGCCAACATTGTACCCGCCAGGAATAAGAACTGGTAGATCAGAGTGTGTATCAAATTCCGAGATCTCAATTTCCATTGTCCGAAGGATGATTTTCCCCTTCCTGGGACAAATTTGTTTATCTATGCTATGTCGGGGTTCCAAGCCAACTCTTTCATGGATGGGTACTCTGGATATTACCAAATCTAGATGGGCCTCGAGGATGAAGAGTCCATGGATTTTAGGGTGCCCAAGGGTATTTTATATTACCAAGTTATTCCCTTCAGCCTCAAGAATTCAGGGGCCACCTATCAGCGGGCCGTGCACCGCATATTCCAACCAATCCTCAGGACATTGGTGGAGTGCTATGTGGATGATCTGGTAGTCAAATTTCACCAGTTCTAGGACCATCTCAAGGATCTTGATAAAGTGGTCGGCTTCCTCCGTTCCCTCCACCTAAAGATAAACCCATTGAAGTGGGCTTTTGGAGTCACCTCTAGGAAGTTTCTTGGATTTGAAGTTAGGTACTGGGGAATCAAGATCGACCCAGAAAAGATCAAGGCCATTAGCAAGATGCCTCCCCCGAGTAAAATTCTGGAGCTTCAAGGTTTCCAAGTCCACTTGGCCTACGTATGCCGATTCATTGCGAATCTGGACAGAATGTGTAAGCCCTTCTATTGGCTCATGAATAAGGGCACCGCTTAGGAATGGGACATAGAGTGCCAGACCACCTTTGAGAAAATAAATCAGTATCTGCTCTGGCCTCCGGTATTAATGCCACCTGTCTCCGGGAAGCTGATGATCCTCTATTTCACCGCCCTGGAATGGTCGCTCAGCGCCCTTCTTGCCCAGAAGAACATTGAGGGGATAAGGAACAGTCTCTAATACGTCTGCTGCATGCTTCTAGATACGGAGACCAGATACTCCGCCATCGAGAAGAGTTGCATTGCGCTCATATTCACCGTATAGAAATTGCAGCATTACCTACAGCACCCCGAGGTACAACTGGTGTCTCGAGTAGACCCATTGAAGTATATCCTAAGTTGTCCCATGTTGACTGGCCGACTAGCGCGGTGGGATTTAATCCTTTAACAGTTTGACATCAGGTTCGTGCCTCATAAGGCTATCAAATTACAGGCATTGGCGGACTTTCTTGCTTCCCATCCAACCTCCGCAAGCCAGTCCCTGGACCTGGATTTTCCAGATTAGTAAATCCTCTCAGTCGATCAAGTTATCCCATGTTGGAAAATTCACTTTGATGGCACCTCCTGTAGCCCCACTGGTAAGAGGCTGAATGATCCTTGTCTCAACATAGTAGGCTTGGGTATCATCTTTATCACCCCGACTCAAGCCATTCTGTAGTACTCATTCCTTTTGTCAAAAGGCTGCACTAACAATGAGGCAGAGTATCAGGCCCACTTTACTGGTCTCGAGCTATCCCTTGATATCGATGTGCCCCATTTTCATGTGAAAGGGGACTCTGAGCTAGTCATTAAGTAGGTAAATGGAGACTATGTTGTCAAGAAACCAAAGCTCATACCTTTGTTAGAATGCAATCTCCAGCTAATGGCCCAGTTCCCTTCTTGGCCAGAGGTTATCCATTTTCCTCGATCACAGAACGGTCGAGAAGATGCTTTGTCCAGCTTAGCTGCATCACTTGCAAATCTCGAACGAGATGATCTAATTATCCACACGGTACATCAGAGAGTCATAGCTCCTGTTACCCCAGAAGGCGATGAAGTCCCACAGGTAAGCCATCTTACCTTCAATGCCTACGCATCAACACCCCCGGGTCGTCTGGATGTAGTGATCAAAATGGTTGCCGATTGGAGGACACCGTTTTTTGAATACCTCAAACACAACAATCTTCCATCAAAACAGGATGAGCAAGAGAGAATCTGATGTCACGCGCTACACTTTACCCTCTAGAGCAGTCCCAGCCTTTATCCAATCCTCTATAAGAATGAGTTTGATGGTATTCTCATCTGTTGCATTTATGGGGGGTTGAGATTCCACAAGTTATGCTAGAGGTTCACACCGGTTTCAACGGTGCCCATTAGGCTGGGCCAAAACTATCCCACCAGATCTGAAGACTAGGGTATTTTTTTCCCTCCATGATCCACGACTGCGTCATGTTCACCAAGAGGTGACATGGGTGCCAAGTTCATGCTAACTTTGTGCATCGGACACCAGCGCCTCTCCACACTACCAAGTACTCTTGGCCCTTTGCAGTCTGGGGATTAGATGTCGTAGGACCATACCCACCGGCAACGACTCGCCAATTATGATTCATTTTTTCTACAACAGATTTTTTTCCAAGTGGGTAGAGTCAATTCCACTCAAGGAAGTCAAGGCATGTTCTATCATTGACATTGTGAGTTCCAATATCATCAATCAGTTTGGAGTACCTCATGTTGTCCTCACCAATAACGGCACCAACTTCCGAGCAGCCGAGTTAAAAAAGTTGTACGCCAAGTACAACATCCTCTCTAACCATACCTCATGCTATCACGCGCAGGAAAATGGGTAGATCGAGGCATTTAATAAAACCCACTCTAACATCCTGTAGAAAATGGTTGGTCAGAACAAGAAGAGTTGGCTGGACAAGCTCTCCGACGCCATCTGGGCCTATCGGATGACGACTCATAATTCCACCAAGGTGACCCTATATTCACTGGTATATAGAACTAAGGTTGTCCTGCCCATCGAGATTCATTTTCCCTCATTGTGCATAGCGGTCTATGACCAACAAGCGTTGGATATAGTGGTTGAAATCCATCTAGCTGAATTAGAAGCACTAGATGAGAATAGGCTTCGTGCCCTGCACAATCTAGAAAGGAATCAGAGCAGGATGGCTCGAGATTTCAACAAGAATGCTCACCTCCATTCTTTCCTACAGGGTGACTTGGTACTGTCCCTCAGAGTGCTAATGATCCCTGATAAGAAACCACCCATGTTGGCGCCCAAATGGGAAGGACCTTTCATTGTTCATAAGGTTTATCCCAGTGGTGCGTACTCACTGGTGACCATGGATGGTGAGCGTATAACTCCTCCCACCAATGACAAGTTCCGTAAACAATAATTTTCCTAACCCTTACGGGTCCTACATGGCCTTAAATTGGATTACGGTCCCCCACAACCATAAAGTATCTGTCCTTCATGACCCTAAACTTCACGCTCATCCCGCATGACGTTAAACTGTATGTCATCCTTCATGATGTTAAACAGTATGTCCTCCGGCATGAGGTTAAACTATGTGTCGTCCCTCATGACGTTAAACTATATGTCCTCCCACATGACATTAAACTGTATGTCGTCTTGCATGACGTTAAACTGTATGTCATACCGCATGACGTTAAACTGTGTGTCGTCGCGCATGACGTTAAACTGTATTAAAAAACTATGTATGGCTTGATTCCAATCCTTATGGGATATGTAGTACTACCCGAACATTTAAATTTCGGATCCAACCACTCTCAGGTCGAGCCACGCGACCCTTTACAGTGGTTTTCCGATGTTTCTAAGAGCACACTGGTCTAGGACCTAGAGTGTTGGATTCAACTTGGGCAAGTTTCCATCCATTTTTCAAGCTTCATGCTCCCCTTCATTTGGGACCCCGTTTTCTTTCACACCCGAAGTGACCCCCAAAATGACATGGATGCTAGGCCTAAGGGATCTCCTACCATTATGGGCCAATGCCCCCTAGGGTTTTAGACAACAAATTGATACAAGTCCCGCATTGAGGACATGGTCAGCGATCGACGTTCATTTGTTTGTCCCCATTTCAGGCTAACACAACAAGATGTTGTGTTGCGAACGTAGTCACCAGTAATCCCCCATAATTATTCCAGCCCCTTAAATCCTTGAATGTTGGTTACATGATTCAAATTACTTTCCACCCCATCACGTTCGAGTGGAATCTTGACAATCTTGGAACTATCCCTTAGTACACCTCCGCACGTTAGGAGGACAAAGCTATAATACGGCATCTTTCGGGGCTCCTTCGATCCGAGCGCTAAGACCATAACTAGGATTTTCTCTAAGGGATATGTGCAGCTTGATCTACGTCCTCATGGGATACATGGGGTCACTCGAACATGGTGTTTCAGGGTCCAGCTCAACTGGGAGCTAGCTTCTCCAGCCCCTTGTCCTATTACTCTCACTGGCCTTTTGGCATAAGGCTCCTCTCTCAGAATTGTGCACAGTGATGATGTGGACGTCATCCAAATTCACATTGGGTATGATTTATTGCGTTGTGAACACTCCTTGAGGTCCAAGACATATGATATTAAACTGTGCTATCAGGTCCAATCACATGACCCTAAACTGTGACAGTATCGTCCTGGCCGCACAACGAAAAACGACACTGCATTGTGATGACCTCATCAAAGTGGACATCACGTTGGGTATTGGTCATCCACCATACCATTTGTCAACACCTTTATATGGTTTGATTCTTGTGGTGATGCCGGAAATTTCTACCCTAGCCTAGTCTCTTCACACAAAAAAACCATTCACTTTAAAGGACAAACAAGATACATCAAATACCGCTTCTTTTGGTGCGAGGGACAGACCTGCATTCCCCTTTCATCCTTTGCACGGTACATTACCGTGCTACTTCGCAGAACTACGTGTGTCTAGATTCTCATTCTCATGAGATACGTAGGAACTCCCGGGCAATTCCCCAAGGTCCCAGACTAACGGTCATGTTCGTTCCCTTGACCTAAGCACTTCCCCAAGAAACACATGGTAATTTGGACTTATGTCCTCATTCACGTCGGGTTTCATAAACACCTTACCATGTGTACCCTGCATTCCTTACGAATCCCTGGTCCAAGTTCTAATACCTTAAACAAAGACCCTTTCCAGAACTACGTATGGCTTGATTCCCATCCTTATGGGATACGTAGAAATACCCAGACGTTTTGTCTCGGTCCATCCCTAGGAATAACAAATCCAATCGTTTCTCTTCATTGTCCCCTTGGCCTAACAACTCGGAGAGGTCCTATATTAATTTCGGGATGATCAATGATTAGATTAATGCACCCGCCTAATGTGTTTCCACCACGGTGGTTTAATTTTAGGAGTGCTGGATTATGTTCGAACAAACCACCACTCCGCTTTCCACGCTTTGTGTGCCCCTTTATTCATACCCTCGTCCCCTTTCACGTCTGAAGGGACCCCCTAACATTATGGATGCTCTACCTATGGTCTTCCTGCTGTCCTGGGCCAACATTCTGAAACACTGATGGACGATATTTGAGTTTGGTCTCTTGTTGCGAACATGGTCAGCGGTCGACCCACATTTGTTGTCCCCATTTCAGGCTAACATGATATGGATGTTGTGTTTCGAACACGGTCAATAGTTTTACTTTATTTCCACGCCCCTCCCATAGTGTTCTGAATTTGGGTAACGTGACTCACATTTTTAATTTCCCTATGTTCGGACTTATTCCAATGCACCTGGAACTGCCCTGCTCGTGCGCTAGAGCACATTGAGAAGACGATACATCGATCAGTCTGAGTTCCTCTTCCTTTGATTGGGCCTCCCTCTTCTCCTCGGAAATCCAGATTTGAATTTTGAATGCCTGAAGCTTGGTTGAATCTCCCACGATCAAATGATGTGATAGTATGAGAATCCCTTGTTTCCCATATCGGGTATGACCCACGTGAGATTATGAATGGATTGCTATTTATTTCGGGATTATGGTTGAGCACGTTAATCCAAAAGGACAAGTAAATAAATTTTTCCATACATACAGTTCAAAAAACAAGAAGCAGTAAGGCGAAATAAGTTTATGGGTTCAGCCAATATAGAGCCCTTAGGGGTCTCTTGCTTGGATGGATCTCTCCAATGCCGCCACTTTTTGGCTGGTGGCCTCCAGGACTGCCTATCGCCCCCTGAGGGCTCTCTCTTAATTAGTGGCTGCTGAGCGCAGTTTGTTAATCCTAGCTCGTGCCTACACCTGTTCAGTTTGGATCACAGTCATCTGGTGGATCGCTTCCACTAGTTTCTCTTGGGTGTCTTCCAGCTAGGATCTAAACTACCCCATGATCTCAGAACAGTTTGTGAAAATATCTCATTTTCTTTCTCCTGTTCTTAGAGGCATTGTACCTCTTGCTATGCCCTAAAAAATTCTTGGATTCTCCCCGACTCCTCCCGAAACTGGGTGACATTAGAACACCGGTTTCTCTCGAAAATCTTCTTGGCCATTTAATCACAGACCGTCAGGTGAAGGGGTTGAGAATTTTCCCATCCAGCACATAGGAAACGCAGAAAAGTGTGGAGTGATCCCATCCGCTTCAGCCATTACATCTAAGGTTGACTGAGAAAACACCAGATTCACTTCCACCCCTTGTGTCACGTAACCTGGCTCTCCTCGACCGCTTCTAAGTCTGAATCATCGATTTCATTGGGGTTAGCAGGCCGATAGACAAGAAAGATAGCTAAAAGGCTAGCAGTAGGGTCCTCCTCAGAGATTCCTCCCAAGGGAATATGTTCTTTAACATGTGAGCAACCTTCCTCTCCCACCTTGACCCTGGTTGTGCCTTCGTCAACTACCAGCCCTGCCTTGACAGCAGCGCCACTGGTGTCCGCTGCTCCCTGCTCACCAATTGTTGGGGCCAACTTGATTTGGGAGGCATGTTATGGATGGGGCGGTATGTTTTCCATCGACTCACTCGTGGATGGTTCGGGTTCAGCAGCCTGACGAGCCTCCAATGGCGTGATCACTATACAGACATGGAGCACCCTAATCAGTTGAGTCCTCTAACAGTAAGTATCGATATCGAAGCAAGGAACATACAAGAACCCAAGGCTCCATACTCCAGTGTTCTGGCCACTACAGGAGCTATCATAATGGGAGATCCCTCAGCACTTGCCAACTCTATAATGAGCATTGGTGCCCCACCTTGTCCCATTGGCGCTTCCCCCCTCCTTCTACTGGTGGCTTTTGATCGACACCAGTGCGCTCCAGAGTAAGATAAGAAGGGTGGATTAAGGATTGTATAAGAGAGTGGATAAAGAAGTGGGATAGATAAGGGTTGAATCATACCTCGATTAGCTCAGTCACATCCATATCGGAGCTGGCAATCTTACTTCTCTCTCAGAGACTCCCTTGGTGAGACTTCCCCTGAGACCCTTCAACTTCGGGCTCTTCTTCTCCTTCAACCTCTCCTTCACATTCTCCTTCACATTATCCTTCACCTTCTCCTTCTTCCTCCTCTTTTGTTTCAGTTCCCTACAACTCATCATTGTTGTCATCATCCCCCGATGACATCATTTCTGGATCATGCTCCTGGCCAAGAATCACTTTCACCAAGAAAGTTGGCTTCACACGCTGACCCCATTGACGTGCATACACGTCCATGGCTGTCAGATACGCATTTCGTCGATGAAAGTTCACTCTGTCGACAACAAGCCCGACTTCTGGAAGCTGAATCTCATCTCACGCTATCTTCTACCAGAGGGCTTCGGTGCTCACTTACTGCCGCAGGGCTAGCCAATCCAACCATAGTGCAGGGAAATGGAATCTTGAGAAGGTTGAAGTAGATATCTTATTTGCTTCCAGAGAAATTCTCTCGTTGCTCCGTGGGACCCTCCTCCACTAGGCGACGAGGGAGTGGCCACACCATGCGATGTCCCCACTGCTGAGGTCTTGGCCTTTACGGGGCCTATTTCCCGACGCGCTTCTGATCTTCCCCCTCTCGCGGCACTCTGCCTGCTCTCTCGCCGCCCAGGTTCCACACTGGCAACCTTGAGTTGCTGAACTCACTTCTGCAAAAGCCCATCAGGGTATTCTATGGACCAATGTTCGGCATACTTAGTTGAGAGACCAGCATCGACTCCAGTGGGAGGAAAGGTGATGATGTCACCAGAGCCATAGGTCGTGAACATCAGCCAAAACTTATGAAGAACATAGGGATTCCTTTCATCCCGAATGTCTGTGTATACTTTTTTTGACATTCCCTGAAGGCACCCAAACTTCCTAGAGAACTTCTATGGCACATAAGGTTCACAAAAGATCTTCACATCAATCTGGGCCACAAGCACCCCGCCTCTGATGCTCTGAAAGTACTCATTCTGTACTAGTGAGCCTTGACCATTATCTATCATCTAGAAAGTTGGGGTGGGGAATGGGCTGAAGGCGAAGTTGGCATGGTTACCAATTTTGATCCTCACTCCTTCCTCATTGAGAATCAGCGTCATGACCCCAATAGTGTTCACTAGAGAGGGTCGCAGGTCATTGCCTGGAGGACGGATGGCATTTGGGAAGGTGTATCCACCACAATGAGCCGCATCCCAACCATGGAAAAATTGGAAGGAGCCATAGACTCTCCTAGGTGATCCCCCTCTTGAGATGTGACTCAAAATGGAATACATCCAAGCCAGTATGGGGACCCCCAGATTGAACCTCTTGTTGGCAGTCATGATGCCAGCCATCACCAGGGTCGCTGGACAGATGCCCATCCTTGCGTCCCTCACCGGCAAGAGCCACCTGCTCAGGCATGTAGCAAGAAATCCTACGTATCGAACATTCAGGGCGCGACTCTCGTTTATGTTGTAGCCCCATGACTGTTAATTACCCACCTCCATGACCCTCCAGTATGATCCACTCCTGCTCTTTTGTGCCGCGGTTGGACACTATCTCCCCCGCTATTGCATCTTGTCTTCTTGATCCCTCTCTAGGAACAAGCTAAACAAGTCTTTTTAGGTGATGTCCTTTAGGAATTCCTTGACCCCTAGATTTTCCTTGTCCAACTCCAGCAGGTGCCACATAAGTATGGGGGTTCGTGATCTGTCTCCCTAGGTGTTCATCGACGGAAGGAATTTGTCATATTGGTGTCCCCCCAAAGGGATACCCCCGATGCAGTGAATGTCCCAGATACTGATACCGACTTCCCCATGATGGAGATGGAATGTTTTGGTATCAGGGGACCACCAGGTGAACAGCTCTGGCCCGAGCTCACGATGGTGGTAGAAGTGAAATTGTGATGTCCACACCGCCTTGAATAAGCCAATACGCCACAGCTCGGCCCCAAATTGGTCACATGTATGAAAACCCAGTACACCCAGGCCCAGTCGCTGGTGAAGTTACCTCCAGACCACAGGTCTCAGTCCTGCAGCCAGCCTTTAGTCTCGTCAGTGACGCTCTGATGAAAGGTTCTTGCATATAGGGCCGGGGAGCTCTCCACAACAGGGTGACCCCCAAAAATGGTCATAGTCTTGGGATTCAGAACATAAACGTCCATGTGTATGGTTTCTCTTGGAGGATGACCGTTGTTGGTGATATTATATCAAGGGAGATCGTCCTCACGGGTCTCCCATGACCGCGGTGTATCCACCTCAAAGACCGAAAGAGGGACCTCCTCTAGAATGACGAAGTCCCATAGTGGAGGATTATTGGACAAGGCATACTCCTTTTGGGCGTGGGTCAGCATATTGAAGAGGGTATGGTTATTGGAGACAATACTTTTGGCACCAGGAACCTCTGGGTTTGCAACCATTTTAGCCCTTCGAGCAGCGGCTTCTCCCTCACCAGCCTAGTTTGTGGCCATCTTCTTCAGACAAGTGTTTGGGTGGTTTGTGTGAAATAGGAGAGGGTGGCGTGTAAAATTAGCTGGCGTCGCAAAATTTCAGACTGTGGCGTGAAAAACTTTGGGTTTGTGCGTAAAACGACACTTGATCTCGGTGTAATTATGCGCAGCCGAAGCAGTTTTTCATGCAGGGCAGAAGAAATGTTTGCGCAGAGAGCATGGAGCTAGTCGTGTGAGAAAGGTCGCATAGATAATGGGACCCGCATTGGCATTTATAGGATAATCCTAGTTTCCGTGCCCGTGCGAAAAGAAAATTCCATGCCTACCGGAGTTTTGGGCGCTGCTTCAGATTTTTACGCTCATTGATCCCTCAGAGCCCTGAATTTCGGCGTTTCCCTTGGAATCCGACCTTTGTGACCCCTCACTGATCCCATTCTAAGTTGGGAATTTGTAGATGCCAAAAAGTGCTCAAGTGCTGAAGAAGGTTTCGAAATGACAATGTGAAATCGTATTCTGACCCGAGGACTCTGTCTGGGGGCCCGGAGGGGCTACGCGAAATAAATTCATAGGTGCATGAAAAAATTATTGCCCACACGGAATCGTCTGGGATTCACGAATGTTTTTCACGGGGGAAAGAAATATTTCGCCCCCCACCCCACGAGGTCGACATTCTGTGCCGCCATCACCATCGCAAAATAATTTCGCACTGAAAGGGTTTCCACACCCATGAGTACGGTTCTTTCATGCCATGTCACCAAGGGGTCCGACTTCACGCAAGATCCCCATGGTTTATACTGAATTATTATCCTTTCGAGGTCCGCCCCAGGCGTGCAATCCTTTCCACTTGCGTGTAGGCTGGCCAATTGCGCACAATTCCCTTCCTTTGCATGCACCCCAGTCATTGCACGGACCCTCTCCCGATTGCGTGCAATTTGTACTCCTTGCACGCAATCATTTATAGTTACGCGCAAAACCAAGACTCCAATTATGCGCAATCATCAATGATTTCATGCCATCCTGGTGTTTTTTGCGCAGGGATACTGATTTCACACGCAAGCCTCAAAGGTTGCGCGCAATTCCTCGGGGCCCCTCACCTAGGTGCTCCTTGGGAATCCTCTTACACGAGCGCCTGATGCTCTTCTTGTGGATGCTATTTGAAGGTTTCTCTCACCCCCCAGGGCATCCACAACAAGAGTTGTTTTCCCGTGCAACCTTCTAGGCTCGTACGAAGTAACCTCAATGTCCCCTAGATGACACCGCCCATTGTATTGCTTTGCCTCATGTTTCTTCGCATAGGTACACTAACGACTATTACTTCTTCTCATATCCACACTAATATGTACCCCTTGATGGTTCGTTCCATGGAACCGCCTCGCTACGGCGTTGGCGCTGCCTTCCCTCCCACAAGGAGTAGAGGGTACCGGTTATGTAAGCCCTAGGGGTGCAGAGCGTACCCACCTCGTCCGAGCTTCAGGATGTTAAACTTCCAAACACCATCGTCCTCATCACATGATGTTAAACTATGACCTGGCCCCATACATCACACGCAAGGTCCCCCCTCCTTGGACATTCTCCATTCCCACTCGTCTCCACGGGGATGGGATCACCCCTCACATGGGATGATATCCTCTTTATTGGAGTGGCATTTGACCACGGGATATGGCAACCACCTTGGTGTAATCCCCTACCTTTTCTTGCCTCCTCCATTAATCTTCGGTCCCCCAGGGCCAACAAAGGGCACAGTGAGAAGCAGGGCCCCTCCTTTCTTCGGTCCCAATTCCCTCTCCTATTGCGTTTTGTCACCCACGGGCCTCCATCCTTGAGTATGCCTCGACTTCTCAGACTGTTAACCAAGCATAATCCCATGTTTCCTCTTTGGGAAACTCCATGCATAAGCCCCACTCCACATCCCACATATGAACCTTTTGCGACTTGATCTTCAGTCCTGTGCTATCTCTTCTTTCTCACACTTAGCATGGCTCACGTGAGCTTAGAGTAAGAAACGATCATGACCAACACCTTGGGCTGCCTCAGAGTGTAAGCCCCAACCCATTCGGAACTATGGGGAATTTGATCCATGTCAAGGCATGGTATGTAAGAAGCCTCCATGAGTTTCAAGCCCTAAACATCTTGGACCGCCTGAGAGGGTAAGCCCCAACCCACCCCGAACTATGGGGACTTTGATCCATGTCATGGCATGGTACGTAGGAAGCCTCCACGGGGTTCAAGACCCAAACACCTTGGTCCCCCTTAGAGTGTAAGACCCAGTCCATCCCAAACTACATGGACTTTGATACATTTCAAGGCATTATATGTAGGAATCCTCCATGAGGTTCAAGCCCCAAACACCTTGGGCCGACTTAGAGTGTAAGCCCCATACAACACCTTGGGCCCCCTAAGAGTATAAGTCCCAAACAACACCTTGGGCCGCCTCGGAGTGTAAACCCCCGTCCATCCTGAACTAAGGGGAATTTGATCCATGTCAAGGCATGGTACGTAGGAAGCCTCCGTGAGGTTCAAGCCCACCACCCGGTCATTATGACTATCTTCACGTCAGTTTTCCCCTGTCCTGCATGACGTTAAACTGTATTCACCATCTAAACTACGTGGAATTTGATCCATGTCAATGCATGGTACGTAGGAAGCCTCTACGAGGTTCAAGCCCCATCACTCATGTCTCATCCTGACCTCTCCCTCAAGAAAATGTTTCTCAGGAAGCTCATTCCCTAACCCAAAGGATACACTTCCTCTGGGTCCCATCCATGCGTCCATTCTCACGGGTTTCCTCCTCAGGTGTCCCATTGTTTCACCAAACTACACGGACTTTTATTCCCTACCAAAGGGATACGTTGGAAGTCTATTCGATGCTCAATCCCAAATCCATCACCCATACTAATTCTTACCCGGGCCGACACATCCTAGTGAGACCATGCCACGCCATTCTCCATTCCATTTGACATCATTCGAGATGCCACCCATGTGTTGGACCCAATATCAGTGTTCCCCTCTAGGGGGTTCCTCAATCTGATCCACTCTAGTCAGTGTTCTGATCAGTCTGATCCGTCTCCCCTGGATGTTAAACTTGCGGCGTACCCTGTGTTAAGCTTGCGAAGCTGGGGAAAAATTTAGATACATACTCATGTCATACGATTCCCCGCGTTTGATGTGGGATTCCATGGGCTTCCATGCCCTCGAGAATACCTATAATAAGGGACAAAAGACAGGCATGCGAATCCCCCATCATCAAGACATTCTAGTGGTTCCCAATGTGACTACTTCCCTAACCGAAGGTTTCTGCCCCGACCGGACCCCTTGGAATGTCTAGACAGAAGTAGTGTAATTAATTGGTGTCCATGAAGATATGGTGCCAGGAAGAGTTTCATGAAAAATGTCTTAAGTCTCTGAGGGAGACCTGGACTAGGTGACGAGATTCGAGGAGGAATCCACGGAAGGAAGAACCGACATCCCATAATTCTGTTTTGATCATGGATCAGACGTCCCTGAATAAGGAGCGGATGTCGCCCGCCTTTAGAAAGCGGGAATGTGGGGTAACATCAGCGCATCCTCTACGTGAAAAATGCATGTGCCTTGAAAAAAGAATCAGAAACAGTGGTGTTGTGTATGAAATCATAAAATATTTCGAATATAATATATCTAATAACAAAAATTTATGAATTAACCTAGTATTAAGCTCAAATTCAACAATCGTTAATGGGACACTCGATTGAGACCACTAAAAAATATATATCCTATTATCACACAAGAATTAAGGGCGTTTTATTAAATTACTCCCTTTTGTGTAACTGTTAGCCTTCTGATAATTAATTCATTAGAAATTGGTTAACATTTCTCAAATTACATTTCATTAACCATCAGATTGAGGTTCATGCCCTCCATGCATATTATAACGGAGTCCATGATTTCTCATGATTAACATCATTTTCTTTCCAATAAGCTCCATACCCATGGGTTAAAAAATTTATTAAACATTACAATTAAAAAATTCTAGATACCATAGGAAACAACCTAAGATATAATACAGATATTCATAACCACACACAACAATATACCTCAAGAAATGAGGAAAGGAATGAATATAAATAAACAACTCCACCACATAGATATTTAATAGATAATATCAAGTATGTATCCCAACCTTCATCATAAATAGGGTTAAGCATAGATTCAACCTATTCCATAAAACCCATTCCCATCCTTGAAACCATCACGCATATCACTATGCATCTCTTCATTGAAGGCATCAACTTCTTCCTCTAATATGGGCGCCCCACCCATTTATCATCATTCATTAGCTATCCTAAGACAATATGACATCGCATAACAAGGCTCATAGATCGATAAATGTAGAAGGAAGAAATCAAAAAATAATTTCAATAGAGAAAATAGTGCCTAAAATAGGAATTTGACCATTATATGAAAATAGGCTCACTTGTCCATAAACACAAGGCATTCAGTCTTTATAAGAAAATATACCTGATAGGCCCCATAAATTTATCATTATCACATAACCGTTTTTATTTCCCATTAATTTACTGATTCATTATTAAATTTTTTAACATGGAAACCTATATAATAAGCTATAAAAAGATATCATTTAATTCACCATTATTTATAGTATAACCTCTAGTTTCATTAAGCATAAGGAAGTACACATTCTATAATCAGGAATAAATTATTATTAAAATAACTAGAACTTACATCTTCATTTTATTTATCTAATTACATTACCACATTGTAAAAAAAATAAATTTAATATTTATAATTAATCATTATGATTGCCAATAAATTACAAGAATCTAAGCATTATATAAATACGTCTTTCTAATTATTAATCCATCAAAAAATTTACCACCCTTTCATTTTTTAAACTATATCCTCAAATTAACATGCTAAATTTAGAATAAAAAACATTATAAAAAAATATAATATTGATAGAAAAATATATTATAAATCAAGAGGAAAACTATTATCATGGTGGAAAAAGACATGAGATGATTAACCATAAACCATTATGTGATTAATCTAGTTTATCTTTTATTAAGGTTAATTTTAGTACCACCATAGAAGCTAATTATTTTTCAATTTATGATTTCACATATGTAAAAGCATAGAAAATGAATCCCTTACCTAAAGGATTAAATTATATTTGAAAATAATGGAATAATAAATAAGATATTCAATAACCTATCACATAATGAATAGATACATCCCTCCAAGAAAATCATACCAATACCATTCTATCAAAAATGAAAATCATCTACATTATAAATATTGAGATAAAATTGAATTACATGGAAATATAAGATGATATTAAGAATGATTTAATGGAGATGACATTTCAATAAAAGAGGGATAATTATCCTCAGATCACCACATATTCATCCCTATAATTTGGGGGTTGAATATGATTGAATGGGGATTCAAAGGAATTCATATAGATCTTTTGGGTGCTTAGGGTTGTGAGAGAAATATGGTAGAAAAGTCTATTCATAGGGGATTCATGTATTTATATTTATTCTATAAAACACAACACCATGGTGAAAACCTCTTGAAAATTCCATATAATCTACTAAAATTCAAGGGAATATAGTGTAGTGCAAGAGACCACATCATAGCCTTCCTGGTTAAACATGTGTCTAAAAAGAACATGGTGTAGATAAAAACATAGATGCTATAAAATAGGAAGATAAATTTGGATCAGGGTGAACCACTACTTCTAATAAAATTAAATTGGGAGGCTACACCATTTCTAGACCCCCATGGAACTACTACCTAAGAATTGGAAGATAAATCCATATTCACATGTCAGACCCCTATGTGACATCCCTGCTCCATGGTGAAACTATTCCAGAATTCGGAATATCACCAAAATCCATCCTCCTGAGAACCTAATTAATATTTGGTCTCTCTATATAATAGTATTCCACTGAATGGTTCAATCCAAGAGTTCATTCCACAAAATCCCAATTCACTAACACTTCACACCCCAAATCCCTTTCTACACAGGGATCATACGATTGAATCCTCTAACTCTAAAAACTCAAAAATGAAAAGGGAAACATGGATCTAGGAACTTTCATCATATACACTACTAGAAAAACAGGTATTTGCGAC
Source organism: Viscum album (assembly GCA_963277665.1). Taxonomy (NCBI): domain Eukaryota; kingdom Viridiplantae; phylum Streptophyta; class Magnoliopsida; order Santalales; family Viscaceae; genus Viscum; species Viscum album. The sequence continues at coordinate 621,633,931 of OY728137.1, read as the reverse complement.
GGGTCATTTGCGACGGGATCCCGTCACAAATGGCTTTTTGCGACGGGGGCCCGTCGCAAATGGCCCGTTGCTGAAAACGGCGTCGCAACAACACTTATTTGCGACGGGCCCGTCGCTAAAGCCTTTTTTTGCGACGGTTATTTTCCCCGTCGCAAATAGTACTCCGTATATTTGTAAAAAACTTTTAAAATAGTATTTGCGAAGGGCATAGTATCCCGTTGCAAATACTTTAAAAAAAATAAAAAAAATAAATTATTAATAAATTATTTTAATTAATATAATAATAGAATTATAATTCACAAATAAAAATAATAAATTATTTTAATTAATATAATAATAATAGAATTATAATTCAAAAATAAACAATAATAGAATATTAATAAATGATTTAATTAATATAATAATATTAGAATTATAATTCATAAATAAAAAAAATATTAATAAGTTATTTTAATTAATATAAAAATAATAGAATTATTTTACATTCAAATATTAAAATAATTCAAGTATTACAAAAAATATAATTAAATTATAATATTATAAAATTTTAATATATATATATATATTTTAATATTATAAAATATAAATAATATTATTATTCATATTAATATTGTTATTTAAAAATATAATATTATTAATATTTTATAATGAGACAAAAACTAAGAATAGAAAAAAAATATTTTGATTTCCCAAATTTTATAACATAAATACAAACTCTAATCTGAAGGAGGGGGGGAGGTGGGGGATCTGCAGATGGTGGTGGAGGAAACTCCATCCCTAAAGCATGAGTGAGTCGGCGCATGTAATCCATCTGCTCCTGATGCTGCTGCTGCCACCGACTCGTCTGCTCCTCGTACAACTGCTGCTGGCGTCGACGCTCCTCCTCATGCTGCTGACGCATCTGCTCCTGCTCCTGTCGGAGACTCTCTATCTGTGCAGTCTGAGATCGCAACTGATCCTCATACTGTGTAGTAAAAGAAGATGCACGAGCTCCTCTCGAGCTGGACGCCGACATCGCAGCACTGCCATAATAATCTCCGGGAGTCAGTCGAGAGCCGATACCAACTACCCGGCCCTTCTCGAAGGCATACTGGGTGGCCTGCATCCATGTCGCCTCATCAAACTGACGGGCAGTGGTCTGATCTGATGACTCGGCCTGACTCTCAGGCCGGGCCTGTGATGCTGCGGCCTCATATGACTTATATAGTTGCAATTTAAAATTAAAATTGTGAATATATTATATGCAGTTAATTTTTAAACATGAAAACAAATAATACTGACCACGATGTGATGCCGACGATCACCTCTGAGCTCCCCAGTAGCAGGATCACTATACATCCTCTGATATACGTCGTACTCTATAATATCGAGGTGCTCGACAACATATAAGAATAAAAAATAAACTGTTAATATTTATAGTTATATAAAATATTTATAAATAATGTACGTACCAGATGCTGTCTATGAGTACTGAAAGAACGACTCCCAGCTCGATGAGTCACCTCATGTCTCCCCCGATTCTGCCTCCCCACCGATGATCTCCTCTGAAAGGCACCACTCAACCAGTGCGCACATAATCCATCCCATACATGGGATGAAATATACTCTGGTCGGTGTGCTCTACATGACTCCTCAAAATCTGACACTCCTGGTTTCTTCATCGCAGCTTTTCTTAAATTGTGCAAAAACCGACGAAGGCGATCACGCATGGCCACCTCCCATGCCTCGTGGATGGCGTCACGCATGGTATCCTCGATCGGATACCATAAACCCTACAAATAAATCAAAATATCAAGTTAGAAATGAAATAATTTTCAAAATAAAAATTATTTATTTACGTACGTACCAACCAATGGCCGAACATGGCCTGCTGCACATCAATGGGAATCTGCTCCCATGTGGTCCACGGCTGAGAGAAATAGTTGCGCAAAATAGCGCTTCCCTGTCCGACTGCTATATGCGGAAAACTGAAAAAATAATAAACATTTATTATATGAATAGATTAATGAAATCTTAGTCAAATCCACAGGTTATCACACAGGTTATCACACCTCCGTGTGCGTGGATCAAACCCAAGACGTGGACGTCGCTCGGGGACGGGGTTAGGAATCATCAATCGTGCAAGACCGCGCCCCCTCCTCGTACTCCCTGGAGCGCCTGCAGGCTGAGGGTCATCTGTCAGCAACGCATCCGCATCGAAAGTCAGGTCAGCATCCGCCAACTCACGAAATGTGGCGTCGTCCATCTGAAACAGAAAATGTTAATGTTAGCAAATAATTGATAATTACTATTATATATACATATATACATATTATGATTTTATATAAATACCATGGAATGCTATCAGTGTTCATCTTTATTATCATCTTCATATATGTCAATGTCATCTTCATATTCCTCCTCAACATCATCGATATCCATTCGAGTTACAGTTGCTTCATCTCTTACCATTTCAAATTCATATGTGACATCATTAACATCATCATCATCACCGACTCTTAAATGTGGGGTGTCGTCATCGATACTTATGTCTCTTTGTAAAAAAGATTGATTTTGAGTACTCTCTTGAAAAACTTCAATTCATTGCACATCAGTGAAAGCACATTCACTTTGACTAAACTGATTGTCTCGAATATTGATTTTGATTATACTCCACCAATCAGTCAAGTCTCTTGATGTTGCACAGTACTTTGCATAATAAACTTGATATGCATGTTGATCCAATAAGAATGGTTCATTTACTGTGAGAACACTTTTACATTTAATATCGATGATTCCATGAGTCTGATGAACACGCACGCCTCTCTCTGTATCCAACCACCGACATTTGAACATGGTTATGTAATGTTGTCCAAGATAACAGAGTTCAATGATTTCATCAAGTATGCCATAAAAGTCAACTTCATTTTCTAGATGATGAGATCCTCTCAAGCTAACTCCACTGTTCATTGTTTTTTTCGATTCCCCATATGCATGTGTGTGGAATCGAAATCCATTCACCACATATGCATTATAAGTTTTAACAAGTTTGGAAGGTGGGTTACTCAATACACACAACCGTTTGTCAATTTTATCAGTATGTCGAGACACCTGAAAATTTGTGAAATAATTATCAATATAGTAAACTATACATTGAACGAGTTGCTAAAAGATAAATAATTTATGTTACCAGTTTTTGAAACCACTGAGAGAAATTTTTCAGTCGACGTTCTTCGAGAGAAGCTGCTGTAATTTGTAGAATTTGTTTCTTGATATGATTATCATACAACCTATAAAGACCAACGTTATTTACTATAACATAAATGATAGAATAAGTGATATAAACACTTACAGTACAACTGATGTCACCTCTTCACAGTTGAGCAGAACATACGTATGAGCTCTCTGATTATTACTAATTATTGGTAATTATTACTAATTATTACTAATTATTGGTAATTATTACTAATTATTACTAATTATTGGTAATTAATACTAATTAATACTAATTATTGGTAATTATTACTAATTATTACTAATTATTGGTAATTATTACTAATTATTGGTAATTATTACGAATTATTGGTAATTATTACTAATTATTACTAATTATTACTAATTATTACTAATTATTGGTAATTATTACTAATTATTGGTAATTATTACTAATTATTGGTAATTATTCCTATTTATTGGTAATTATTACTAATTGTTGGTAATTATTACTAATTATTGGTAATTATTACTAATTATTGGTAATTAATACTAATTATTGGTAATTAATACTAATTATTGGTAATTAATACTAATTATTGGTAATTAATACTAATTATTACTAATTATTGGTAATTATTGATAATTATTACTACTTATTGGTAATTATTGATAATTATTACTACTTATTGGTAATTATTACTAATTATTGGTAATTATTACTAATTATTGGTAATTATTACTAATTATAGGTAATTATTACTAATTATTGGTAATTATTACTAATTATTGGTAATTATTACTAATTATTGGTAATTATTACTAATTATTGGTAATTATTACTAATTATTCCTAATTATTGATAATTATTGGTAATTGTTCCTAATTATTGGTAATTATAAATAATTATTGGTAATTAATACTAATTATTGGTAATAAATACTAATAATTGGTAATAAATACTAATTATTGGTAATTAATACTAATTATTGGTAATTATTGGTAATTATTGTTAATTATTGGTAATTATTACTAATTATTGGTAATTATTGCTAATTATTACTAATTATTACTAATTATTACTAATTATTACTAATTATTAGTAATTATTACTAATTATTGGTAATTATTACTAATTATTGGTAATTATTATTAATCATTACTAATAATTAATAATTATTACTAATTATTGGTAATTATTATTAATTATTACCAATTATTACTAATTATTCGTAATTATTATTAATTATTACCAATTATTGGTAATTATTGATAATTATTACTAATCATTGGTAATTATTGGTAATTATTGGTAATTATTGGTAAATATTGGTAAATATTGGTAATTATTGGTAAATATTGGTAATTATTGGTAATTATTGGTAATTATTACTAATTATTGGTAATTAATACTAATTATTACTAATTATTACTAATTATTGGTAATTATTCCAAATTTTTACTAATTATTACTAATTATTACTAATTATTACTAATTATTGGTAATTATTACTAATTATTACTAATTATTACTAATTATTGGTAATTATTGGTAATTATTGGTAAATATTGGTAAATATTGGTAATTATTGGTAAATATTGGTAATTATTGGTAATTATTGGTAATTATTACTAATTATTACTAATTATTACTAATTATTGGTAATTATTACTAATTATTGGTAATTATTACTAATTATTGGTAATTATTACTAATTATTGGTAATTATTACGAATTATTGGTAATTAATACTAATTATTGGTAATTAATACTAATTATTGGTAATTAATACTAATTATTGGTAATTAATACTAATTATTGGTAATTAATACTAATTATTACTAATTATTGGTAATTATTGATAATTATTACTACTTATTGGTAATTATTACTAATTATTGGTAATTATTACTAATTATTGGTAATTATTACTAATTATTGGTAATTATTACTAATTATTGGTAATTATTACTAATTATTGGTAATTATTACTAATTATTGGTAATTATTATTAATTATTCCTAATTATTGATAATTATTGGTAATTGTTCCTAATTATTAGTAATTAAATGAATAATTACTAATAATTAGGAATAATTACCAATAATTACAAATAATAACATTATTAGTATATTTTATTATTAATATTAAAATAATATAATTTTCTAATTTATATACAATTCTCCTTTCATCTGTGCGTTTTCTATCTCCACATACAAATAATACATGTGAAGACAGCAAACACACAGATGAAAAGAGAATTGTATATATATAAAAAATTATATTATTTTAATATTAATAATAAAATATACTAATAATGTAATAATGTTATTATTCCTAATTATTGGTATTTATTATTAATTATTAATATTTATTCTTAATTATTAAAAATTATTACTAATTATTCCTAATTACCATTATCTATGAACAATACTAATAATTTAAATTTATTAAGTAACAAAACAATGTAAACATAATTAAATTACAACTAATTATGAATAATTGAAACTAATAAAAAATTAAAAATAAATATTAAATTAAAATAAACATAAATACCTTGAAAATTGATCTGCTCTGATCGTTCTTCAAATCTTTAATATCAACTCCGGAGAAAAAAATTAAACTAGAGAAAAAATGAACATTAGAAATACAACTTTGAGAGAAGAAGAAGATGGAGTTTGATAATGATTTGAAAAAAACGGATGGGGGTATTTATAGGTTAGATTATTTGCGACGGGTCCATTTGCGATGGGATTCCCGTCGCAAATAGTGTTATTTGTGACGGTACCCGTCGCAAATACCTTAGCCAACATTTATTACGGTCAACGGTTAAATAGTTATTTGCGACGGGACCCGTCGCAAATAACCCCCTGCCGACATACTATTTGCGACGGGGGAATATTCCCGTCGCAAATACCTTTTACCGCCGCCGGTTATTTGCGACGGGAATATTCCCCCGTCGCAAATAGTTTTCCCGCGATTTGGCGCGCAGCGCGCGCCAGTTCTTTTGCGACGGGGAAACCAATCCCGTCGCAAAAGCCTATTTATTTGCGACGGGTAAATACCCCCGTCGCAAATACCCATTTTTCCCGTAGTGATACCTCACAAACTAATCTCATACTCAAGAATTTTAAACCAAAATCGGGGAGAATGAAAAGGAAAATGGGTTGTCCCAACAATTACCCCATGAGATACCTCTTAATAAACTCACCATCACAAGTGCCCAACCACATCACTTGGTGGAACTAATCATGAAACAAATAAATATAAATGACGAGATCCAATACAATATCATAGTAGATATACCTCACAAATAGAAGATAGGTCTCCAAAAATTCATCAAGAGGAAACCATATCGTAAACCAAAAAAATGTGAAATTCAATAAAAGTGAGCGTTGCTACAAGATAAGAGCTAAAAAAATAGCCTGGGGATACTGAGTAGGTATATGTGACTCACATTCCTAGGTTCTCTCCTCCACACCATTTTGTCACTACAAGACATGTTCTAATGAAATAACATGCATGTGAAACAACTTTTCTTAACTGTAATGGATCTCCACATGCCGCTTCCCGATGGTTGCATCATCTTCAATGTCGATCTCCCCATAATCAATGATTTGAGAATCATAATAAAGATAATGGTAGACATGTGACACATGGATGACATAATGTATCCATCTTATCTATGGGGGAGATTTATCTAATATACCATGTCTCCTACATGATCCAACACCTTGAATGGACTACAAAAAACAGGGAGAAAACTTAATCCCATATAAAAACCTTCACTTACCATGATGAGGAGTCACCTTTCGGATCACATGATCTCTAAATTCCAATTATATAGTTCTCATACTATGATTTTAATGAGAATTATTACGATCCTACTCTATGTTTATCCTTCCAGAAATTACCTGAACAATCTCTATCATGTTCTTTAATAGCAGCAACATGAGAATTGGTAACTCTCATACCCGAGTCAAACATAATAGATAATAGAATATTTAGTTGTACAATGCTTAATGTGGTGTCATTCCAATGGTGGGGTAGAATCTATTATTGTAATATAACTTGATAGGAGGAATATTCATCATCCACAGTCCTCCAAAATCCAAAACATAAGAACACAACATGTCCTCATGATTATGAATAGCCCATTTTTCTGACCGTACATTTTCATATTAAAATTAGTGTTAATCTATAAATGAAATCAAAACGCATGTTGGATACCTATCCAAGATCTGAAGGTAAAATGAGGATTCTGATTAGAGGTGATTTTCCTCAATAATCAAGGGAGTCTAACCACCTAATTTAGATACTATATTGAAAAAACATCCACGATCCATAACTCCTTAACTACTATAATGTGGGATGATTTTATCAAATGGTCCACTCTCACTCATTTACCATAAAAGACTCTCTGATGTCAAGGTAAAATGAAAATTCAATCTATGAATATATCCATAAAGTTACACTAAGTAACAGATAATGGCTTGAGAAAACCACGATGACCATGGTGCTCGATATTTACTTTTTGGAAGACAAAACATAAATACACAAACTCTATAACTACACATTTAATCCTTATCCACCAAAAATACACTCTCAGAGATTGATATACCATTTCTATTCTAGGATGTATTGATAATGGTCAGAATTGGAACTCAAGAATAACCATCTCATGCATTTCTAAGGGGATTAAAATGATCCTCTAGAACAACACTTGATGTTTTCCATCTTCAAACCATCCAATGGGGTCATTATAAAATATGAATCGGTATCTCCAATCCTCCACCTCACAATACCTCTATTGGGACTCCTCCTCCCATTTCACTAAAGATAACAACACCATTATCTATAAAAAAGCCTATGCCACCAACATCTTCCAAATACAAATTCATTACTTAGAGCACTTCCATTAATCTCGATGAAAGAATAGATTTGAAAATGGATTCATTGCATGAATTCTTTCTCACTTCCTTAACTAAAACATTTCATTTTTCCAGTGTATAAAAAATACCAAAGTCGTAATCTTGAATGAATTGCATCCACACTTACAATATCATGTTCCATTCATGCTTGGATAAGACATACATTGGGATTTCATGATTGGTAAAAACCATAAAATTCTATTCAATGTGGTAATGTCACATTAATATTAGGGAGTACACAACCGATATAAAATCAAGATCATAGGTGGAATAATTATACTCTTGGGTAAATAACTACCAAAACCCATAAATAAATTATCTCTTCTATATTATATCCCAATGCAACCCGTGATGTGAAAGATCACATAAAACATTGAACTAAACTCCATATGGTGGAAAAAAGACTGAAGTGATGACCAACTTCTCATTAAGTTACTTGAATTCATTCTAACACTATTTAATCCATAAGAAAACATAATACATCATGATCCAGGTGATCATACGGGTTTTAACCTAGGATAACTATATTATGAACACCTTATTATATCCTTGAATTCCAAGGACACTATGCACCCCTAAAACCATCTTGGGGGATACTTAAGAGACAATGTGTCAATCATTGAAGGATTTATATCTACTCCCTACAAGGATATTACATGACCCAAGAAAAAACTTAACAATCCCAGTACTCAAATTTCATAACATCCAAAATAGATTATGATGATGATGAAGAAGAACACCCCAAAACTCTCTACAGATTCTATGTGTTCTCTTCCTTCGATAAAATTACACAAGGCTATCATCGATGAAAACCACCATTAAATGATCAAGGAATTCTATAAACACTTCATGCATGGAAACCATGAAAATTTCTGGATGATTTATCACACCAAATATCATCACAACAATATTGTGTTACCCATAATGACATCTTAATGTAGTCTTCAAAATATCTTCATCTTTCACTTGTATCTAATGATTCCCCAATAGAATATTAATATTTGATAAAAATATTTATTCATTCAGTAGATAAAATAAATAATCAATTCATATAAAAGAATTGTGTTTCTTTATTGTCACGTGGTCCAATTGACAATAATCATTATAGAGATTAAGAATTCCATCAACCTTATTCACATAAAATATTATCGTGTCCAAAGTTGACAAACATTTCCATGAAAAATCTCAATGAAGAAGATCATCAAGCTATAAAAATAGCTCTTGCAACTCAAAATTAGTCATTCTATATGGATAATTGAGATCACAGAAATGTCTAACAATACCTCAATCTGAAACATGATCTACTATCAAGGGGATAATAGTACATCCTCCTCAAGAGAAATATCTGGGTACTCATCCACACCCCTAGAAAATAAAAATTCATGAACTTTTTATGAACTCTACATTAGCTCAGAAATTAAGGAAGGAATGGAAGTAAAACACTTCCGAAACAGATGAGGTACCATCTTGCTAATGAGAACTACTACCAATATGTCATCATCATAGAAAATAACCTATCTTCTTAATCAATCCATAATATCCTGCACCAAATACAATTATTCTATCCTGAGGATTATTTTATAGGTTTGTATCTATATGTATTTTAATTATCCCCAATAGCGGTGATTCCCCATAACTATCTCACTACATATACATACATCATATTTATAATATCAACCTCCAACTGGAATATTCAATTATAATGGGACTAGAATATTATCCACATAAAGGGCCAATTAATGCACTAGGAATAGTGATATAATGGAGTGTAATGTTTATAAATAACAAAAATCAGTCACCCATGTAGAAAATCAGAAAAGGGTGCCACAAACGTAGTTTGTATCACCAAGAGCTAAGAACACTAGGGCTTGTAGTTGGCCATATCCTACACCATAAACTCTATATATCTAATAACATTCTACACTATTCTATCAGAGGACAGGTAACATCTTTGGGCTATTCTATACGTTCCATGCCTCTTCTCTGATGATCCTTGGACGGAGAATCTGACATCTAACTTGGCTAAAACTACCTCAATAGAGGAACCTGAAGTGGGACACTTGTTTCACACTACCTACTCAGAAAGTTTGTGAACTCTATCCCCATGTGACCATATCCCCACATTAAAAATAGATATAATCCCTTGGATATTATTTAAAGGGACCACCCTAGGAGAAATAATATGATACAGGCTGGGACCTACCCTATGATATCTAAAATATCTTTTGTCTAGCCAAATTGGAACCATTGATCATAGCTCTACTTCATAAAGAACCCTAATGAATCCAATCTCCTGATAACCTAATTTTTCTAGTATCCTCTCAATAAACTATTCTCTCCCTAGCACCTTGAGATATGTTTGGAGAAAAAATAGGGTCCCATGGTGCTAGAACAATGGTTGAAAAGCATAAAAAAGGAATCACCCTCACCATATCATCTCAAAATAGGCATATAGCATATTAAAAAAGGGTCTTGAAATGTAACATGAACTCTAAAACATTGGAACACCCATGTCGATGGGTAAGTAGTTCATGGTGACTGACCTCATTTATTAAAAAATATAGAAACATTTCTTGGAATTGGTCTCCAATCTTCTCCCATGAGACTCAGAAATTCACAATTTTCCTAAAAAATGATCCAATGTTGCTTCCCTAATCCATACAGTATCATCATTGACTGTAAAACCCAATGCTCGTTCTAAGGACATATCAAACTAAAAGATTTCTCATCCTCCACCAACCAATCATCTATCATTGAGACAGAAATAGAACCCTAATTTTTATATAGGCTCCATAACTGTAACTCTTAGAGTGTCATCCTCCATGGTTCAGCGACATCGAACTCTAATTTATGATGATCTGATGGAACATCATGCTAAACACACACTACAAGAACCTGACATAGACGATTCCCTATATCCATAAATTCAAAAGAAAAAAGGTTTAGATACTCTTAAACATGGAATATGGACTATTTAACTTTGATTAATTAATTATTTAATTTATTTTTTATTATATAGGGTTTAACCTATCTCGAGGTTTATCCTTTTCAAAGATAGGTGCAAGGGAAGATATTACATGGACCCTTTCTAGGTATCTATACACAATTAATATCACTTCACATTATAGGATTAGAAAATATAGAAGAATGTGCATCAAATAAAAGGGGGCCAAAAATACATATATATCATATGGCATCCCATGTATACATGTCTTAATAATCATAGTTTAAAATATTTCCCCATGAACCAATGTAGTATCATGTGTTCCCAACTCCAAACTTCATGCCATCCCTCAACCTAAACCCTTTGATAACACTCTATCAAAAGCCCCTAAAGATACACAGTCTTTTTCGGCAATGAGAGAAGGGAGATAGTGACCTCTCAAAGACCTCCACAAATAGGAAACTAGCTAGAGATAATAATTGAGGGAATGACATATATATGTATGTGTGTGTTTGTGTGTGTGTGTGTGAATGGGATGGATTTACCTTTATAAAGAAGTGAAGAAAGAGAGATAAGATAAGTAGAATAACAAAATCCTTCGTGCAATGTAATGCCAAACCGATACAACTGAAATGGAAAGTACATGTTCCAAAAGATAATTTCATATGTGGCTATGAATCCAAAATATATCCTGAAATACCATGGGAAACAAATATCTAGATCACTCTCTATCTTTCTCCTGTTGACCAGAAAAATAGCTTTTATATATGTTGGGTGAGAATAATGGTTATAATCAGTAGGATCCTACACATATCAAATCATGAAAATTATAATGAAATAATGAAAAATCATAGTGAAAAACAAGTGTATATATATTTTCACCTAATAAGGTATACTAAGTTCTCATCCTCACAATGTATAACTCTCACTATATGGCGCATATAATAGATCATAGATTATAATAACCAAAACATGGGTACCGTGCTACCAGTTTCACACTAGTTTTCTGCCCTCCCCGGATATTATAACTCCTGATTCATCTCTCTCCTAAAGAGACCATATAAAAGGCGCCAAGGGTAAAATATCACAACATTCATCTTGTGCATCATATCAACTTACAATACCATGCTACATCACTATATAGAATCAGATTAGTTTCTAATGTCCAGCATAGCCTATATGTTGTGTATCACACATCAAGTATTATTCCTCAATCCATAACAACCCATAAATTGAATAATCCACCTTGATCCCTCAAATACCATACAAGTCATACCGATAATAACCCTTAAGATACTATATATGAATATATAGATTTATCAAAATAACTAAAATAAATTACATATATCTATGCACATATATGGGGAAACTTACCACCAGGAATACCAACACATATTACTACTAGGAGAAGTGATTGGAGACAGAAGTAGCAGTCATCCATCTAGTCCTCACCATCCTAGATGTTGGGGAAAACACCATCTTGGAGTCCATTAAGCGCCAGTCTTAATACCAAAATGGGTGGGGTAGTGTATGAAATCATAAAACAAATTGGATATAAAGCATCTCACAATAATTCTATGGTAATTAACCTAGACTTAAACTCAACTACAGCTAATGTAAATCAGACACCAGGCTCTCTCATGTAAGAAATAGACATCCTATAATCACACAATCATTAAGATACTATAATTAAAATTACTTCATTCAATTTATTAATTAACATGGTATTAATTAATTCATTATATAATAGTTATCATTAATCTATGTACATTTCATTGTCCATCAGATTGATTAACATGCCCTTTAGGGAAAATATAATAGTGTTCATGATTACTCAAGATTAACATACTTTTTCATTCCAATAAGAACCACCCCCATGGTTTGAAAAAATTATTAAGAATTCCTACTCAACAATTCCATGTACTATAGGAAAAATAATATGCTACCATAAGGGGATGAATAACCAAGCACAACCAGCTTCTTCATGTAGTGGGGAAAGGAATGGAGATAAAGAAAGAAATTATCCTTCAATAATTATAATAGATAATATAATGAATGTTTCCAAGAATTCGTCATAACAAAGGGTAATACCATCTTTAACCCATTCTAACAAACCTATTGTCGTCCCTGACACCGTCATGCATATCATAGTGAATCTCGCTATCATAGGCACCAACTACATCCACACACCAATGACTCCCCACCCATATATCATCATCCATCATCCATCCCAATATCACATCACATTTTATAGAAAGGACCACAACTAATGAAACAGAGATAGCTGAAAACATCCAAAATGTTGAAAAGGTCAACAAGGCCCTAAAAATAAGGCATTCAACTTCTAAATGAAAATAAGATCACTCAGACCAAAACAAAATGAATAATTCCATTATAAGAAAATGGGTCTAGTAAGACCCAAAATCAAACAAATCATATTATTCCATCTTGAATTATGGAATTCATTACCATAAGTTACAACTTTGTGAAACAAAATGCTTCAGCGATAACAATCTACCATTTATTAATCATTATTTCATGCATAACATCTAGTTTCATTAAACATAAGGAATACCGCATTCAGTTAGCATGAAACATTATTATTAAAATAAAAATTAATTAAATATTTCTGTTATTTATCCAATTTCATTACCACATGGAATAAAAACATCAATTTAACATTCATAATGAATCAATTTTACGACCATCAAATTAAAAGAATCAATGGATTATATAAACATGCGTATTTAATTATTTATCCATCAATTTTTTGAAAAAATTACACTACTTGCAATATTTCATGAATATAACATGATAACCCATGTAATACAAAGATTCAAAAAACACATAGCATATATATCACAATATATAGAAAATCAAGAGGAAAAATATTATATCAATGGAAAAATTACAAGGGAACACTAACCATAATATTTTATTTTATTAATCTAGATTATCATTTTTTAGGGTTAATTACACCACCACCCAAATCTCTAAATAATGTTTAATATATAAATTTATGTAAATTAATGGAGAAGAAATTAATCCCCTACCTCAAGATTAAACATTCATTTAAGAGAATAGAACAACTATATAGATCTATGATCACCTCTCCCATAATGAACGTTAAGTCCCACAAAGAATACTGCACAATAATCATGATAAAAAATATGAAAAAAATTTCTATTACAATGATAGAGATAAAAATTTCATAAAAAATAAAGATCGAATTGGAGGAAACTAGATTAAAAAATGAATAAATAATAATAAAATAGGAATAACTCAACTCAGATCACCACATATTGTTCCTTATAGGGTAGGGGTTGATTCCAATAGAAAGAGGATCAAAGACCTTCAATTAGATCACTTGGGTGAATAGGGTTTGGGAGAAAAAGATGGTTTAAAAGTGGGTTTGTATAGAATTCATGTATTTATAGGAATTCAGAAACAAACATCACCATGAATCACCCATTACGACACTAATGACCTGGATGAAACAAAAATGAATATGATGAAACACAAGAGACCATGATGCGGCCTTCCTAATCAAACTAGAATATAAGAAACATGATATAGATCATATAATAGATCTAATACAAGGGAAATATAACTATTGATTAGGGTAAACCACAATGCTGAATTACCTATTCACTAAAAGGGAGGCGACACCATAGATATACTGAGTGTCACAACTACCTAGTAATTGTAAAAACCACATAAATTCACCCATTATACCCCAACACTACATCCCTGCTCCCCGGTGCATCTATTCCAAAATTGGTAGTTTGCCTAAGATCCTTCCTCTCATTACTCAACGCCACATCCAGGATCTCTATGCTATAGAGTTTCACCTTATAATGCAACCTAAGGACCCATACCATAGAACCCCTTTTATCTGAAATTTCATAGCTTAACTCCCTTGATCTACCTAGAGTCTCCTCTCGACACATCTAACACCAAAAACTCATAAAGGATAGGGCTAGTAGTATTTAGTACCTTTCAAGACATTAGAATGATGAGATAAAACTACGAGGGATAAATCTATTTAGTGGTGGATGTTACATCCTAAAAAATTTATTTAAAATAGCAATAAGCCTGATAGCTTATTTAATACACAATACCAAGGCTAATGCAAATTGAGATATATTATAATAATAATAATATTTTTATGTGACGTAGCCATTGAATTGTTGGGTAAGAATATGAGTAATCAAATTATATTATATATATAAATCAATAATGGTCCAAAACAATACAAGTGCACTGATTAATTCTCATAAAATAAACCCTCAATTTTTAGTGAAGTCATTTTGTACTATAAAAATACATTTTTATTAGAAAATGATTTTATTTAAATTTTTCATGAAAATTATAATTAAATACTAAAATTTTATGAAATTTTATTTTTTAAAATTAAAAATAATTTTAAAATCAGAATATAAAAATTATCTTTGGGTGAAATTATGAGATTTTTTGAAAATGATTGATCATTCAGTGAACTGTGACAAATACCTATTTTTCAAATAATATCATTTATTTTCATTGAAATAATTTAATTAAAAGGTCTCTTATATTTTGTTTAGTTACTTATGATCCATTTAATTTATAATAAAAAAAGTAATTCCATTTTAATTAATACTATTCATTATTTTTAAAAAAGTTGATTTTAATGCTTGAAATTGCATTTTTCTAAAGACTATTATTTATATATTTTATTCATTTATATTAATATTTTTTATACAACTTATAGAAATTGAATAATGAAAAATGAATTTCATATTTTTTAATTTGGAGTCTAAAATTTGGTAAATATTTCCCTTTCAATTTTTTTATTAATAATGGAAATCATACAGAATATTTTTCCCCTCGGTAAGGGGGAGATAGAAAAAAACATGCTTAAATCCATGAAATATGGTCTTAAAATCAACCAAAAACATGACTTAATTTAATTATATTCAATAAATTCAACCATATACATCATAAATGCTAAAATAAGTCATTTTTTTCTCTTTTCCTTTATAATGATATTTAAATTATATTATGTAATGAAAATTCATAAATTTCACACTCTTGACTTTAGTAGCACTGAAACTCTTAGATATGGATAAAAAAGGGCATGATTCTTTATAATTTTTTAATTTGAATCTAAATTAATATTTTCTATCATGTTAATTTTTGAAAATATTATTGATGAAATAATTACGTTAAAGGCATACATAATGCAGACATAGTTCTTGTGTAAGAAAAATAAACATCATGTGAATGATTTTAAAAAAATCAACAAGTAATATTTTGTGGGTGAATTATAGTGACCCCTAAATTTTATATATGAATATTAAATCATAGAGACGTTTTAATGGTTTATATTCAATTTAAATAGTTTTATTGATTCCATTAATTCAAAATTAATTAAGTAGTGTCAAAAAATACTTTAATTACACTTGATGTTAAATAATATTTTATAACATGGTTTAATGTAAATAAATATATATATATATAGGAAAATTAAGATTATAAATGGTCTATAACTTCATCCATTTTCCATTTATTATCTAATTGTCACATAATGAGTATAATTATATCCCTTTAATATTGAGAGACTCCTTACCATGGTTAAGGTAATAAGTGGTTAACCAAGGGTTTAAACCAAAAGATAATGTTTAAATTCATATCTAAACCTATATAAATCTTATTGGTTGATTAAATTAATAAAATATATGAATTTAATTGGAATCCATGTCATGATTGAACCATTTTTCATGAGTTAGAAAAATATTTATAGTATAATAGTTAATGTATTTCAAAAAATGACAATATTTATATTTTATAATAAACAAGATTTTATTCAATAAATTAAAATCCATAAAAATACTATATTCAGAAAAATTAATTGGTTAGGTTGGAAAATAATAACCATGTTCCATTTTATTATTCCAATTTATAGTAACTTTATTACCCCTAATGTTTTAAAAATATTGATATCACAATAATTATCAAAAGGGTTAACAAGGGTTAACACAAATATATATGGGTGAAAACATTACCAAAACATATAAAATTTTTATTGGGTTAGATTATTTATACTCATAATCATATTATCTTTATATTATATCAATTTTGATCCATTATTACATGAAAATTATGTTATTTTAACTTAATACCTTATGTGATACCATGAGTTACATTACCCTCACAAACAAAAGGACACAATTTCTCTATTTTCATTGCACCTTCTTGAGAAACATAGATCGACAATACCAAAATTTATTCTCTATTAAAATTCCCTATGAATGATTTATAGGTTCATGCCTTCGAAAAATATCATTTTAATGGCCCTTAATATTCGATCAAAAAGATGTATACTAAAGAAGAGTTAATCATCTTTAACTCCTCTTTCATGTTAATTTAATATTCTACTTTATTTAAATATGATCTAAAAATCATAAAAAATAAATCCAGTATCATAAATATATTGATCTATTATAAGGATTTTGGTATATCAATTTTCTACCAATTTTCTATCCTATGGAAATAAAAAATATCACTCTTGTGTATGTATGGATTACCATATCCGTGTAGCAGTCTAATTCATTTTCTGTTACAATCTTACATGGATGGTTATAAAGATGATACTAATGAGTACATATGATATTTATGAAATAATTATGTTTCACTGAATTTTTATATCATATAACTTATAACCATTCCATCAGCTGTAAAATGACTATGTTGCACCTGTGTACAACTACACTACCACCTCTACGAAGTGACATGATTCATTTTTCTCTTAAACATTAAATAGATAGAAATAATGTCTGATTTAATAATTATATATGATATATATGATATTTTTATTATTTTATAAATTTTAGTTATTATTAAACTATCTTTCATTCCATCATTATAAAAAAATGTTCATATATATGTATAACCTATCATCTCAATGAACAATGAATTTAAATTTTTTATATACACCTTTCATGAGTGATTATAAAAATCTATATAATGAATATATAAGATATTTATTTCATAACAAATAAATTTTTATAATATGGAACCATGATCAATATTCAAGGATCATAACTATCAAATTGAAACATCCAGGAAAAACAAATCAGATAACACCTGGAAATGACATTACTAATATAATTATATACAAATTGGCATTGAAATGTTTTAAGTGGATTATATATGACCTTATAAATATTAATATGGTTATGGTATAAATTAATAACAATATTAAAACCATTATTAATGAGGTTAAGTCAAGTTCAACGAAGTGGAAGCATGAGGTAAGGGGTTTAATAACTCAATTTCGTTCAATTGGTTTATATTACTTCTTTATTGACAATTTTATTCCAATATTATGTTTCTAATAACCAGTAATTATTTTATATTTTATTTCTAATTCTTTTATTTTTATTTTTATTTTTACACATAATAATTCCATTAAATAATTCTCACTCTGATGATACAATCTTTGTAAAGTATTTCATCTCAATTACCACTCCATTGAGATATATTTTTTATTTTGAAACTATTTATTTTTATGAAGTTTATATAATTACAATTTGAAATATATATTTAAGAACCAGAATTTTTGTTGAGGTAAGGATCTATTTATTTCCTTCAATTTTCAGTTTAATATTTTAATTACGGATTTATGTGAATTCCTTTTGATGCCATGGACGTGTCAGGAGTGTCCAAGGCTAGTCCATAGCCCATTGGACATATTTCTATTTTTGTGAAAATTGACTAAAGAATGGTTATAGTACACCATTTGGGGTTGGCCTCATTGTTTAACAAAACATTTAATTTATGAGAAGAGATAAGATATAATTTGAACAATTTTTGAAAAACCATATGACATGGGTCACACAACTGTAAAACCAGCTCTACAATCATGACAGTGGTGATTTGAAAAGTTTTTTCATGGTTAATCAAACCATGTAGGTAAACTATGAAACAAACTATATTCTATAACTAACAATTCATTGTTGGTGCATGTATTGTTAAATAGTTTACCTAAACCATGTAGCATAGATATTTTAAAAAAACTATTTTCCATTTCAAAATTTATTAGAACATAATTCTAATTCTATTATCCACCTACACTACTATAATGGATATTTGAAGCTCCTTTTGATTGACTAAACTAGAAATTACTACTAATATTCCCGCTGATCTCTGATTCCAAGGTCTTTCTGCTTGTTTGATCTGTAACAGTATGACCTCGATTCATTTTTTCATTCTTCGTTCTTCTAGATATCCATTTTTCTATTTTGGTTAAATATTATTTTCCATATTATTATATTATTCATTTATTTTCAAATTTATCCCTATTACAGTTGAATGATGAGCTGATACTGTGTGATATATCAAATAATGACCAATGGTAGGTCTTCTAATTCCATTTTCTTGAAGTCTAGATATTTATAAATGCCATCATGTATTGAGACCAATTTCCAGGTGTCACCATAAATTGAAATTATATATTGGTATCGCTAGGAATGGCCTATATGATTAAGGAGTCTGGTTATTTTTTGACAATAGGTTAAGTATGTTCAAACTTGAACCACCCCGAAGGATGTTTTTTTAATTAAATGAGCATTAAATTTTATTACTCTTTAGAGCCACTTTTATGTTTTTCATTTTACACCTTTTCATGGGATGTTAAACAATGAATTAATAAAATGTGATTACAATGATTTCATAATTGTGAATTTATATGTGGTCAACTAATGATATCAATTTAAATTTTATTGGTGAGTTGTATGGGAGGAAATGACCATAGCCCATGACATGGAATTACATGTTCTAAATTGAATTTAAATTGCTGTCCATTTTCCCATTTGAGTTAAATGAATTATATGACATGAAATGTATTTTTTTATTCATGAGATTATTTATATACTAAAATTACCAATTCATTAGTTAAATGAAATAATTCTAAGCCTATCCCTTATTATTCACTTTCTTGATTGAGCATGAATTTCCCAATGTATTTTTATGTCCATGTGTGATAGATAGTGAATATTCCATGACATAGTTTATTTAAGCTTATGAATATTGTTATAAATATTTTACCATATTGGTAATTAGATGTAAATTCTTATATGCTTGTCCTGTAACATGGAACACCTTTTGAGATGAATTTTAATTATGATGGTCTTAGTGAAGAACTTGACTTGGTTAATTGAAAATGATTAAATGGTTCTGAATTTATTAAATGGTTATATTCCTTGGGTGATACATGGATTCATATTAGGATTCCAAGGATGGAATCAATTTTCTTGAACCTTGATTATGTGTGAGTGATACTTGGAATCCTTAGAAGACATCAAAGGATGGATTCTAAGGGTTGACATATATGTCGAGTGGTGTGTGGATTCATATGAGAATTCCATGGAAGGACTCAAAGGTAATTTGGTTATTATATCTATGCATGATACATGGGATATCATAGTGGATCACCAAGTATGTAATTCATATGTATGGATGTTATACCACTCCTAGAGTGATACACAGGTTCGTTTGATTTTCCCCATGAATGAGATTGTTGGGAGTTAGTTTATATTGTATCAAGAGTGGTACATGGATTTCATATTAGAAATGTCAAGGACATATTCAGGTTCTAAATTGAATAAATAATTAAATGACTAACATGACCTATATTCCACACCAAAGAATAGGCATGGATTCTATCTTGACTTACACTTTCACAGTTTCTTATTTTGGAATTCTTGGTTATATGTGCTTTTGAGGAATGTCAGGATTTATTTTAGGTTCTATGACTTCAATTATTAGAAGAGATTTTCAGAGAAATGCTCTTGTTATAAGTTACACATGACTGACTATTTAATCAAGTACTTTCCTTTTAGATGAATTTGATTAAATGAATTCGATATTAAATGATCACATGTAATTATGTGGTGTTTACGTTTGACTAAATCCTTGAATGCTGCTTCATTAGTGTTTTTCTGCATACAATGTATTCGATATGTATTCACATACTAATTTGAACTAGAACATTGGTGGCTTCCTAATGGTATTTTATCTCATGAAAAGTTTGGGCCACCTTTTGGTGACCAAAAAGACTGTATGATTGCAGGTATTTATAAGATCAAGCGCTATACTATTGAGTATTGGTTCATGCTTTGGTGAAGGAGATCATGGGACCATGTAGAGGCAATCGAAGATACTGAGACACTATTGGCCACTTTTTTACTTTTATATGCATTGTATACCATCCCTATTTATATTTTTTTCTTCTTTATTAGAAACATGTCACATGCATCATAATTTTGTATATGTGATTTATTTTGGCTTTGATATATTATCTGTCTTTAATTATGTTCTTTTTTCTTGGTTATTATATATCTTTTGATACTTGTATGTAATTTATTTTAGGGTGTTACACACTTTTAATGAGGGAATAGTCCCCATATAGACACACCAATGAACTCTCTTCTAGTTGATAGACTCTGGAGTCTAGGGAGATACACTTGATTCCATGTCACCAACTGGGATTAGGGCCCCTTTTAGTGGAATCTGGGTATGGTATGTTACAAATTGGTACCATATCATTATTTTTTGGGTTTAATTAAAATATAGTGACAATATAAATGGATATAATGGAATAGGGACTTGTTAATCAGCTATGCCCATGCACAGTTAACCCTTGGACAAGAAAAATCAAAATTTCCTCAAATTAAATTGTTGTTTTCTAGATTTTGACTAATAACGTATATTTGATTCCACCGTTGTGTAATTCAAAAGAGTTATGATGTTATTATTGATAGAAACATGGGTTATATTTCAGTACAACCTTATCAGATGAGGGTCTTCCATCTCATGCATCATAAAAGTACCTATTATATTTCACATTCCATGCAATATGCCTTGCCATTTTAGGATGCATTTCTTGTATAAAGCTGTTGTGATAGGTACTATGATATATTTACATACCATGGGATATATATATTGAAATGTATTATGATATTAATTAGGTGGATACCATTCTCTAGTCCCTAAGGATAATGAGATCTAATGGATTGGAATCTAGTAGACCACTAGTTCATCCTTCAAAATGAAATGTGAAAAATGTGAATTGTGAATGAATTAAAATTAAAGTGAATACAAAAATAATAATGGAAATGAAAAGATGGATTGAAAATAAAATGAATTATAGAAGAGAAATCGACCAGAACCAGCCATAGTAGTGGGATATCAGTATTTTCTCATGTTTATACATGATATGTAAAAAATTCAGAACAATCTCTTAGAGAAAGAAGATTAGTATGTTCTTATATTGGAAGGTGTGTACCTATCCTATTCCATTTTCATAACTTTGGAGTGATGATTCTTGTTAAAAATATTTAACTGATATGTGCCCTTGGAATTTGTAGAGGTATTACACTATGAGATTCTCCAGTCATACACCAGGAGGTAATGATGACCACAATATAGAGGTTCAATCCATGTTCTACCAGTGTATCTTTTACTGGTCGCAAATACATAATCAATTATTGTACCAGACCTAGGTGTTGAGGAACAATTTTTTAATGGTTATTATACATTATTAATACCATTTAGGGGGCACTACAACCTGCCCTGACTATTCTAGAGTTGACATGTGAGTTCCAATATAAGAATCCAACCATGTTTTTAGAGAATGTAAGACTATAGGCTACATAGTCATCGATAAATCCCATTCATTATATCACTTATCTTCTAGAGACCCCTCCTAAGAAGAAGATCAAGATCGCTTTTTATATGATGCGTGATTTGGACTAGGGACGGTGGGATGTTATCACTTAGATGTATTTTTATTAGGAGAGGGCCTAGTGGGATTATCATGTGAAATTATATGATTACTCCCATCTTCAGATATTGAGGTTTGATTGAGCCTAGGAGTTCATGCATCTGGAAAAGCCACAATAACTATTATGGATTACTCATCACATTTTACTAAGCTTCATTGCTTCAAACATATTCTGATGGGTGATGATTAATCTATTGATAATTGATTTGGGGATGGTGTTAGGTATGAAATCTGATCACTGGTGAATATTTTTTGGCTGACTTCCATTTATGGAATAATGAATCAGGAACATATCATATGGCATAACCTAAGAGGGGTTGGAGGTGCGATCATGGGTGGTTCGACACCTAGATTTGGAACTACATCAACTGGTAGTAGGAATCATCATATTGAGTTTCCACATGGTGATACCAGTATCTAGAGAATAATATCATGTTTCCAGTTGAGGTGCTAGCAGTGTGGTAGGCTGGGACATATGAAGCCATATTGTATGAGGGACTTAGTTGAGTGTCAGTCTTGTAAGAAGATGGGCCATCTACAATGATTCAATATAAAATTTCTACTATAAGCCATTTAGAGAGGGTATGCACAAACTCTATGTTGAGAAGCAGGGTCATTAACTTCTCATCTAGAATGTTGATGAAGTATAGTTGGCTGATCACACTGAGGTGGTGGTCATGGTCATGGTAGTCAGACCCCAGTTTCACAACTACAGAGGTGTGGATTCAGATAGTTTAGCTAAATAGTATCACATGTCTATGGTTTAGGCTAGGTATAAGAAATGAAACAGACCAATCAAGAGAATTATCTCGAACCTTCTACTATCATAGGTACTGTTCTAATATCCCCTACCTTATCTTCTATACTTTTTAATACACGGTATTCAAATAAATTCTTATTTTCTTCTGGGGTGTGGAGCCTTAGGCTCAATTTTCATACCTATTATTGTTTTTTACTCTTGACATGTCATTGGTGATTATAACGGATGGTGTGCGTCAGTTCAAGTAGTTCCCCTTCAGATCATTAGGTTTCCCATCTTATTCGAGCTCTTTTTCCTTGATATAACAGGGTTAGATATCATTCTATCGATGGACTGGTTGGTTCACATTCATGATTTTGTTTATTTCTATCACCAATGGGTGACCTTTATATCACTAGAGAGTTGAATGTTCATTAAAATGGTTTAATGTGATGTTCAAGTAATTCAAGCTGGGCTAGAGAATCATGGGGTGGACAGAATGATAGCCCATATTATGAGTTTATAACTAGATGATTATAGAACATGTTAGGATGATTTTTATAAAGTGGTTAATCATTTCAGACATGTTTTCCAAGAATACTTTTTAGGATTACCTCCAGTGAGAGAAGTATAATTCTCTATCATGTTAGTGCTAGGAGAAACACCAATATACATTCCTCCTAAATTAGTAGCTACTACTAGCATAAGTATCTCAAGAGACAGTTTTAGGATTTTGAGGAAAAAGGTTTTATCTTACCTAGTACTTCATGTTGGGGTTCACCAATCATTTTTTGAAAAAGGATGATGGAACCCTCAGTCTATGTGTAGATTACTAGAAATTTAACCTGATGATGGTTATGAACCAGTATCCTCTTCCACAGATATATGATATCTTTGACCAACTCCGAGGATCTCTGGTTTTATAAAATATTTTTTTTGAGATTCAGTTATCATCAAGTTAATGTTATACCATTAGATATACATCTCATAGCCTTTCATAGTAGGTATGGTCTATACAAGTATTCGATTATGTCATTTGGTCTCATGAAAGCGCCAATGGTCTTCATGGAATTGATGAACCATGTATTCTAGCCTTATATTAATTCCTTTATGTTGGTTTTATTGAATGATATATTGGTGTATTTTCACAATCGACATGACCATGAAAAAAATATTTAGATCGTATTGAATACAGTAATATATCCTCAATTATATGATAATATCAAAATTATCCACTTTTGGATGGATCAGATTCACTTCCTGAGTCACATCATCTCAGATAAAAGAGTATTAACAGACCTAGAGAATGTGAGAGCTATAGTTTCCTGGGAGAAATCCTGGAAAGAGTTTTTGGTAAAGAGTTTCTTATGGATGGATGGTTTACTATAAACATCTCATACTATCCATCTCATGGTTAACAACACTATTGATGGTTTTGACTATGAAGGGTGTGAATTGTTTGGTTAGATTCCTACGAGATGGAAATTCAAGTAAAAAAGGGGAGATTTACTTCAACGCCAATAATAAATTTTCTAAATCTAGATAGAAGTTAAAAAATTTACTACAATGAATTTGGTATCAGGCTTGGAGTATTTCTTATGTAGGGGGATAGAGTCATAGAGTATGGGTTTCAGTAGTTGATTCCATATGAGATAAACTACCCAATGCATGATCTTGAGTTAGTTATAGTTGTTCACAAAATTATCATTTGGATACATTATGTACTATGATATAATTGTTTAAATTTAAACAGTCCAAAAAATCCCCATGTATATATTTACTTAGCATGATCTGAATATGAGGCAACGAAGGTTGGTTCAGTACCTATAGTCTTCTGACATCGAGCTTGCCTACAGACCTGGTAAAGGTAATGTAGTAGCTGATGCAATGAGTAGGAGGACTCATATATTGGTGTTGCAGTAGGCATGTAGTGAGTGGATTATTATAGCTTTTTTCTATAAGATGCACATTGAGGTTCATGACATTCTGTAGAGGACTATTCAATCATCCATAACTTCAACCGATACCCTTATGGATAGAGTAAGAATGAGGCAGTTATTGGATACTGAGGTCCCATTTTCAAGGGAGAGTGTGTCATGTTTAGACCCTCCACTTAGTTGGACTATAGGCATGATTTAAATTATGTGTTTTCATGGTCACATATGGGTTTTAACGTACATGAGAGAGCAGATGATGCAAAATTTTCATGCTTCATCTTGGTATGTGGACCCCAGTGTCTCCAAGATATATCAGGATTAACATAGCTGGTATTTTTGGTTGGGTATGAAGAGATATGTATCTAGTTTTTTCATGAGGTGTTCCACATGTCTACTAGTGAAGGGAGAACTCCAGTGACTTTTAGAAAGTTTAAAACATACTCCTATTCCTGAGTGGATGTGTAATGACATCATGATGGATTTAATTATAGTTATACCAAGGTTTCCATGACATAAAGATGTTGTATGAGTTGTTATTGAAAGTATCAAATTGGATTCAAATTTATTTCTGATCAAATAATCCTTCAGTGTTGATGAGATTGCAATGTTGTATATCTATGACAAAGTAAGATTTTATGGATTCCAACGTACTATCATTTTATTTAGGGATGTACAATTTAATTCATGTTTCTAATAAGGGTTGTAGATGGAATTGGGTACATGGGTTCTTCTGAGCATAGCATACACCATCAAACATATTACTATTTAGAGCACACAATTCAAGTGCTCGAGGTCAAGCTGTGAGCCTGCGTCCAGGATTTTGAGGGTACATGGGAGAGGCACACACCCCTGTTTGAACTGACATACAAAAATATATTTAAGGATTCCATTTATATGGTTACTTATGAGTCTTTTGTGGTAGGCCATTCTGATCACATCAATATTGGTTAGAGATTGGATAGGAAGCAATGCTGGGACCTCGTCTTGTTTGGGTGACCACAAATCATGTACAATTGATTCATAAGTGGATGGATAATATACAGTATCATCGAAAATATTATTCCCATCATTATAGATGACTTCTAAAGATCGAGATTGGGGATCAAATTTACATATGTGCTTCACTAAGGCTACAAAAAAATAGGATCAAGAAACATGGTCAGGTTTCACCAAAATATGTCAAGCTGTTTGTGATTCTGGAGAGAGTTAGTTGGGTAACCTATCGATTGCAGTTACCTCAGAGGTATTGTGCTATGCATGATGTCTCTCATATTTCTCACCTACAACACTATTATTAATACCCATCTCATGACTTTCATTCCTTTGAGGTTGAGTTATTGGTGGATGTGTCCTTTTAGGATCATCCTATGCATATTGTGGAACATTTAAAAAAGGTTCTATGATGACAGTTAGTTCTTCTAGTGCGGGTTGTTTGGCATAATGGTCATTTTCATTATGAATAATGGGAGTGGGAGGAATATCTAAAATCTAAATGGATAGAGTTTTTCTCATACATTCACGATCACAGATGAGAAGGAAATTTTGTGAAAATTTTCTTTTTGGGAGAATTCTACAATAACCCAATTCCTCATTGAGGTATAGATCCCATTATTTCCATAAATTTTATATTTAAATGATTAATTATGGCCAATTGAGAAATTCCTTTGAGATTATAGACCTTTGGGATAGTTTTGGACTGATTAAGATCCTGAAACCCACCCTTTTGGTGAAAATGTCCTAGCACACAGTTAGAGTATGTCGGTTGGGGTAGGCTGCATGGTTTAACCAACCCTGAAATGTATGGGAAGGAAGTAGATATATGAATTATATTTTCAAGATAACTGTGTGATTTAGGTCGCACGACCCTGCAAGAATCTCTTCAATCCCGACAGAGTCAATTTTCTAAGTTTTCACATGGTAAGTCAAATTATATTGGTATACCATGTGGCAGACCTTATTCTATAGATAACAGTGCATATTTGGTGCATGGTTTGTTAAATCATGCACCTAAATCGTGCGACCCAGATATTTTGTGTCAGGAACCCACTTTTCCCTAAAAAAATTATTAAAACCTAAGACTAATAATATTATATTTATGTACAACATCCATGGACCTTTGATTATCATATTGGTCGACTAAACTTGTAATTTACAACAGTCTTCCATCCAACCTATGATTTCACGGTTTTTCTTATTGTTAGATCCATAATAGTAAGGACTTGATCCATTTTTATCTCTTCTACATTCTTATGGATTTGATTTGTGCTAGTTGGGAGAGAAATTTTTTTTCCTATTATTTGGTTCTTTGTACATTATTGAAATTTCTCCCATTTAGAGTGGAATTAGGAGAAGATACTGGATGAGCTATCATCTACAAACATATATAAGGTCGTATCATTAATTTCTCTTAGATTTGAGATGTTTATATATGTCATCATGTTGTGACCCCATTTTTTTTGGCTTCTCCTTAAACTAAATATAAATATTGTAATTTCTTTGCATGGACAATGTGATTATGATGGAATTTTAATGTTTTATTATAGGTTAAGGACCATGAAATTGAATCCATCCTTTAAAATGTGTTATTTGATTTAATTTACATTGCGATGAATTATGATTTGGACCCCCTTTGAGGTGTTCCATTTTACCTCATGTCATAGGATGATAAAATTTGAATTCAAGAATTTGATTACAATGATTTTGTAAATGGTAATTGATACAAAATTCAACCTTTGAAATTAATTAAAATTGAATTTGTTAATGGGAATGCGAGGAATGACCATGGCCCTTAGGCCATGAAATGAAATTTCTTTGTCTAGATTGAATTACTTTTGTTTTCTATTTTTCCATGTGAGTTAAATGTTTTTTATTCCATGAAATGGCTTGTTTATGCATGAGATACTTAATATATTGAAATTAACATGTGTTTAGTTAATGGAAGGACATCTATGCTTATCCCTTATTGTGAATTTTCTTGATTAAGAATGAATTGCCCTTTTTATTTTTATTCCCATGTGAGATACATAATGACTATGCCCTAAAATAGTTTATTTAATATAGAGAATCTTATTATAATGATTTTCCCACATGATTAATTGGATAGAATTCATTTAATCTTAGATAATAACTTTGAACACATTTTGAGTTGAGTTTTAATTTAGATGTTCTTTTTGTTGACCTCGGTTTGGTTAATTAATTTAGATTAAATTATTTTTAATTGATTAAATGGTTATATTTATTGGGTGATACATGGATTCATATGAGGATGCCTTGGATGGGCTCAAATGTCTTGCACCTTGATGACACCTAAGTGATACTTGGACTCTTTAGTGGACTACCAATGATTGACTCTAAGGATTGAACTATATGTCAAGTGATACATGGATTCATATAAGAATTACGTTGATGGACTCAAAGTGAATTTGATTAATATATACATGGGTGAGGCATGGTCTCCCATAGTGGACTTCCAAGGATGGACTCAATTGGAAGGGATATTATACCAAACCTATAACAGTAGATGTGTTCTTATGAGGTTTACCATGGATAGGATTATAGGATATTGGTTTATATTATACATGAAGAGATACATAGATTATAACTTATGAATGTCAATGATTAACTTAGGTTCTAAATTTAATAAAGAATTAAATGACTTGTATACTGCATATTCAATGACAAGGTAAAACCATGGGTTCATGATGAATTACACATTGATGATAGACTATTTAGGTTTCATTGGTTACATGTGCTTATGGGAAACACAAGGGTAAATTCTTGGTTTGAATACATGAATTATTAAATAGAAATTTTAGTTAAATTAACATGTTATAAGTGACATAGTTCTGAGTTCTTAATCATAGAATTATATTTTGAATGAAACAAATTAAATTAAATAGATATTAAATGTGCACATGTACTCATAATATGTTTACTTTTGAGTAATTCCTTGCAGGTTATATTACTTCGTGCATTAATGCTTTCATTTTATTATATATATTCACTAAATTGTTGGAACCCATCCTTGGGTGGGTTCTTTTTGGTATTATATCGCACACCTTATTTGGGACATCGTTTTGGACCTTAAAAATTATATGATTGCAGGTATTGACAAGGGATAACACCCTACTATAGGTCTTTGATTGATTCTTAAGATTACGGGAGCAGGGGACCAGGATGAGGCTTTTGATGCTACTGAGATATGTCTGGACACTTTTTTAGTTTTTTTATCTATATTGTACACATTCCCTGTATACTTGTTTTGGATTCTTCATTAGAAACTTGTGGAATGTATCAAATATTGTATCGTTGATGTATTATAGAGTAATTATATTATCAGCTTTCTACCATTTACATATTTCATGGTTATTATATTACTTCCACTAATTATATGTAATTTATGATATTGTGTTACAATATAGTAATGAGGGCATGCTCTCCCCACAGACACAATAAGGCCCTATCTATCAGATGACTACCTCAGTCATTTGGGAGGATGCGCTTGAATCCATGTGACCCACTATGCTCCGGGCACATTTTAGTGGCATCCATGTCTAGGTTGTTTCAATGTAGTATCAAATATTTTTATTTAGGGTTTAATTACTAATAGGAGGAAAGAGAAAGTGAAGGGAATGAATAGGACTTTTGAAATGATCAATTCACTCGTGCGGCTAACCTGCATCAAAGAAAAGGCCAAATTTCCTAGAATAAAATTTCTATTTTCTAGATTTTGACTATTATAGTTTCATTGATTAAACCACCGGGCGATGCATGTGAGTTGTGATGTTATTATTGATATGATGATTTGTTTTATTTCATTACAACTCATTGAGATGAGGTTGTTCCATCTCATGAATAATATAACCACCTTCTACATTTTATATAACCTACATTACAAACTGCAATTTTAGGATGCATTACTTATTTCATGTTGTTGTGATAGGTGTTGTGATATATATACATTTTGTTGTTGTAGGTATTTTTAAATGTCTAATGATATGAATCAAGTGGATTCCATGCTATGGTCCATGAGGATTATGGGCCCTCATAAATAAAAATATGGTGGTCTAGTGGTTAAACCTTATAAATGAAAAATGATAAATGTGACTTGAGGATGAACTAAAGAGAGAGTGAATAAAGAAATTCAACTGGAAATGAAATGTGAAATGGAAACTAAAATGGATTATTGAAGAGAACATTACCATACATGACCTTTGTTGTAGGGCATCAGTAGTGTCTCTTATTTATACCTAATCTTTAAAACATCTTGAACCGGCTCTTAGAGCTGGAATAGGGGTGTTTTGTATATATGAAGTCTTTTGAAAACCTTTTTAATATTTATTCTATTTTTTATCTACGAATATTTTCATAAATATTTTTTAGAGGTGTGTTCTTGGAATTTGTAGATGAATGTTTCCGCGATGTCCTCCATTCATAATCAAGGAGGTTGGTAATGTTCACACTCTATAGGTAGTGGACCAAGGGATACCAATGAATCATCTAGTTGTGCTAGCTGTGGCTTCAATTATTTTACTAGACCTAGGATTTATGGTATGGTTTCATGAACGGTTATTGCGCTTTATGAATACCTTTCATGGAGCACCATGATGTGCCCCAACTATGGAAAAATTCAAGCATGAGTTCCAACATTATCATCTGCATCCATTTTGGGGGATAGTGGACCAAATGTTGTGGTATCAGTGCTAGATTCTATGCTATCAATATTTGAAAATCTTGAGACATCATGTGAGTGGAGGTTCATGATCCCTACATATATACTGCATTTTTTCACATAGAGATGGTGCAACTTATCCCTCAGATTGATTATCCTCAAGAGATGGATCGGAAGGATTTTAATAAATCCTTTTAGGATTAATTCTATCCCAAGATGTAGAGGGCTGAGAGCGCCTGGGATTTATTTCATTTGGAGTAGGGCATGATTTCTGTTTTAGAACACTCGACCTAATTTACTAAGCAAAATCACTTCACACCTATTCTAATGGGGGAAGAGTAATCTATATCTAAGATATTTTAGGATGGTATAATGTATAAAATCTGATATTAGTTGAATGTTTTTTAGCTAACTACAATTTTTGAAATAGATAATGAGGCACCTATCATAGAGCCTAACCTAAGGGTGGTTGGAGGTGAGAGCTATGATGGATCTACACCTAGATCTAGAACTACATCAATGAATATTAGGAAGTGTCATTTGGAGTTTCCATGTGGTGATACCAGTATCCATAACACAAATTTAGGTAACCTGGTGAGGTGCTACCAATGAGGTATGCTGGATCATACGAGGCTATAATATTTGAGGGGCCCATTTGAGTGTCAATGTTGATGAAATATTGTCCATATGTAGTGCTTTTGCAGAATGTTTCCACCAACAACCAGTTAGAGAGGGTTTACACCGACTCCACATTCAGGAGAAGGGTCATCATCTTCTCATCAGGAAAGGAGTGGAGTACAACAAGATGATAATGACAAAGTGGTGGTCATGGTTATGGTAGTTAGAACCCAATTTCAATACAACAAAAGAGATGCCCTCTTCAAATTATCCATGCAGTATCATCGGGCCGCAGTTCTTGATAGGTATATGTAGTGAATAAGACCCATTATGATAAGGATCACAAACCGTCTACTATAATATGTACTATGATAGTAACCCCTTCCTTAGCTGTTGAACTTTTGGATACAAGTAATTCTCAATGATTTATATATGTTCCCATTGTGTCGATAATTGGATCAATGTTCAGTCCTTTGATGGTGTTTCGATTCTTGACAATGTGTTGGGGATTATAATGGAGGGTTTACCTTAGTGTAGGGAGTGCCCCTTGAGATTAGGGGGTGTCACTTATAATGGGCCCTTTTTGTTCGTGAGATAATAGTGTTTGATATCATTCTCAAGATGGACTAATTTTTTCCCTTTCATGATTTTATTGACTTTATTGTCAAAGGGTAACCTTTACATCAACAAATGGTGGAAAGTCCATTCAAAAGGGTGAATGAGATGTCTGTGAAATTCAAGATGGAACAAGCATCATTGGTTAGGAGGGATGACAACCCATATTGAGAGTTTATATCTAGATGATTAGGGTACACATCAAGAATATTTCCTTCCAGTTTTTGATAATTTTAGGGATATATTCCTAAAAGGATTTTTAGTATTACATATAGTGAGAGAGGTAGAGTTCTCTATCAATATATTTCCAAGAGCTTCACTTGTATCCATTCCTTTTATGGAATAGCTACTAATGAGATGCCATATCTTGAGAGGGATCTAAGGGATTTAGAGGAGAAAGGTTTTATTTGAAACAGTACAAATCCATGGTGTTCACCATTATTTTTTGTGAAAAAAGTGGAAATAAACCTCAGGCTATGTGTTGATTTTAATAAATTGAACAAGGTGATGGTTATGAAACAGTATCCTGTATCGTGGATATATGTTATCTTTGACCAGATCTAAGGAGATCATGATTTATCAATGAGTGATTTGAGATCCAGTTATCATCAGGTGTGTGTTAGCCCATCAGACACACCTCGTATAGACTTTTAGAGTAGGTATGGTCTATACGATAATTTCTTTATGTTGTTCGGTCTCATGAAGTCACCAGCGGTCAACATGTAATTGATGAGATGAGTATTCCATCCTCATATTGATTCATTTTCGGTGGTCTTCGTGGATGAAATCTTGGTTTATTCTCATAATCAACATGATCATTCCAAAAATATTTGGATGCTATTGAATAAACTATGAGAGAATATTATTTTCTATGCTCATAAATTAACACTTCTATATATATCAAAATCACCACTAGGGTCACATCACCTCAGAGACAGGGGTATCAGTAGACCCCATGAAGGTGATAGCTACAGTTTTCTTGGAGCATCAGAAGAATTTCTTTGAGGTATGGAGTTTCATAGGGATTTATGGTCACTACATTTGATTCATGAGTGAAATATCATATGTATCAGTGTCATTAATGGGATTGAATGAGAAGATTGTGAAGTTTCCTAGTCAAATTCCATCGAGACACCCTTTCAGGTGCTGAATATGAGACTAAATTAAATGATGATTTTTATTTTTACAGAGATAGGAAGGAGTTACATTGTTTACTATGATGGATTAGGTATTGGGATAGGAGAAGGTCTTATGCAAGAGGATAAAGTCATGGAGTATGGGTCTCAATAGTTGAGGCCACATGAGAGGAATTACCTAACACACTATCTAGAGTTATCTACATTTGTTCACTCATTGTGATATTCAAATAATTACTTATGGGGAGAGTGTTTTTTGGAGTTCAGGAACCACGAAAGCCTCATTTACATATTTAATCAGCACGATATATATATCTGAGTAGGGAAGGTGGGTTGAGTATATACATTATTTCTAATTCTATCATGCCGACACATCTGGTAAAGGCATTGTTGTGGCTGATGCACTGAGCATGAGGACTCTTATAAAGGTAGTGCAGCAGGCCAGTAGCAAGTGGAATATTATGGATTTTTTCTATTTGATTCCATTGGAGGTGAATGAAAGTAAGGGGTGAACTTTTATATCACCCATAACTAATACCTCTAAACATATGGGTATAGTAAGCATGTGGTAGTTATCAGATTACAAGGGCCTATTACAATGGGATAGTGGGGAAAGTGAGGTCCCTATTCTTGGATGGGCCATATGTGAGGATGAAATTCATCTCTTTCATGGTTTTGTATGGGTTTTAGTAGACATGTGTGAGGACATGATGAATGGTTTTCATTATTCATCTTGTTTAGTTCACTCCAAAGTTACCAAGATGTATTGATATTTACATATCCAGTACTAGTGTTTTGGTATAAAGAGAGATGTGGCTATTTTTTCAAGATGTGTTGCACCTATCAGCAGGTGAAGTCATAACACCATCGAACATCTGGACGTTGTAAGTAGATATCCATTACCTAGTGAAAATTGAATGACATTCTGCTAGATTTCATGACCGATTTACTGAGGTCACCTCTAGATAATGATTTCTTATGGGTTTTTGTTGATAAGATCATGAAGGTTTTACATTTTCTACCTACAAAGTACCATCTGTGTTAATGAGCGTGGATGGTTGTATATCGGTGAGATAGTATGACAACATGGGATCCCACATACTAAAATTTTAGATAGGTATTCCCAGTTTACATATAAATTTTGGAATGGTATATAGTGGGAATTGGGTACACAGGTGATTCTAAGCGAAACATTCCACCCTCGGACTGATGGCTTGTCCGAGAACACGATTCAGGTGCTCGAGAACATTTTGGGAGCATGAATTTTGGATTTTAGGGGTTCTTGGGTGAGGCCCATACCAATTTATGAATTCTAATAAAACAATATATTTCATGATACTATTCATATGGAACCATATAAGGATTTGTATGGTAGGTCATTTTGATCACCCCTCTATTGGTTAGAGGTCAGAGAGTAAGATATTTTACGACCTCCTCTTGATAAGGTGACCACATAGAAGGTGTAGTTGATTCAGAAGTAGATGGTTACTATACAGTCTCATCTAAAATCATATGCTGATTGCCATAGACGACCACTGTAGTTTGATGTTGTGGATTAGGTTTTCCTAGTATTTTCACTAAGTCTGGTACACAAGAGGATAGTAAGATATGGTATTATTTCACTCAAAATATTTGGGCCATTCGAGGTTATGGAGAGTATCGGGATGTCATCTTATCGGTTGTAGTTAATTTAGAGGTATCACCCTATGCATGATATCTCCCAATTCTTTCAGCACCGACACTTTTTTTAGAACCATCTCATGCCTTTCATCCCTAGGAGGTTGAGTCACTGTAAGATTCATATTTTGAGGATCATTCTATTTTTATTATGGATCGTAGCATTAAGGTTCTCCATGAACGGTCAGTTCCCTTGGTGCAATTGTAGTGGTAAAAAGGCCTTGTATAGAATGTGACTTGTGAGTGGGAGACCGATGCAAGATCATAGTGTTTGGAGTTTTTCATAGACATTCTTGATAACCCTTGAGAATACAATTTGGGGAAAAACTTATTTAAGGGGATATGTTTTTATGAAATAGGTTCTTATTTGTGGTATAGATCCCTTAATTTCTATCAATATTCAGCTTAAATGTTTAATAATGGAATATTGTCAATTCCCTTTGAGTTCATAGAGGTGTCAAGAGTATCTAGAGCTGGATTGAAGACCAAAACCTAACCTTTTTTTTTCTGAAAATGGCCATAAGCACTATTACAGTAAACATCAGGGGTAGTCCTCATGGTTTTGAAAAACTAATAATGTTATGTGAAGAGAGAAGATATAGGCCCCCACATTTCAGAAAAACTGTCTGATTCGGGTTTCATGACTTTGTAGTAAGCTCTACAATCTTGACAGATGTGATTTTTAGGGTTTTCAGATGGTCATTTAACCTTTGTGCGTGAACTGTTTGATTCCACTTCCTATATAGATAAACATGCTTATTTGGCACACGATTTGTTAAATAGTGAACCTATTCCATGAAACCTAGATATTCTGGGTAAAAATAAAATTTTCCCTTAATTTTTTTTCAAACCTATGCCTAATTCTATTATCCTCTCACATAATAGGTATTTCCATTTGAAGCTCCTCTTGGTCAACTAATATTGGAATGGTCATCAGCCTTTCGTCCTTTCTCTGATTCAATTTTCGTTCACCTTTTAGTATCCATAATGGTAATACCTTGATTCATTTTTAGTCATTTTCCATTATTATAGATATAGGTTGTGCTATTTGAGTACATGACGATTTTCCCATTTATTATTCTATTTATCTATACTTAAACTTTCACCCCATCAGAGTTGAATTGGGAGCTGATACTGGATGAGCTATTAATTACAGACCTATATTAGGTGGTCTCGTTCCATTCTCTTAATGCCAATCTGTTTATATAGGTCATCGTTCTATGCACCAAATTTCCAGTTATTTTCTTACATTTTAAATTAAATCATGGAAACTCTAGGCATGGACTATGTGATCAAGGAATCTTTTTAATAGTCATTTGTTCCACCTTTGAGGTGTTATATTTTACCCCTTTTCATGGGATGTTAAATATTAAATTGAAAATGTGAGAAAAATTGTTTAATAATTGTTAATTGTTTTGTGAATCTACATGTGATGTCAATTAAAGTTTAATTGGTTAATGGGAAGGGTAGAAGTGGCCATAGCCCTTTCCCCATGAAAGGAAATTACTTGGTCATGATTAAATTTCACTGGTTTTGTATTTCCCCATTTGAGTTAAATGATGTTTATTTCATGAAAATTCTTTTTTATAGATGAGATACTTCATATATTGAATTACTCATGTGAGTAGTGATAGTAAATCATTACAAACTTATCCCTTATTATGAAGTTCACTGATTAAGTATAAATTTTCCTTTTTATTGTTATTTCCATGTGAGATAGACAAATATTGTGTCATAAAAGGGTTTATTTATGATCGAGAAGCTTGTTATAATGATTTTATAATGTCAGTAATTGGATGGAAAGCCTTTTATTCATGGAAAATAGCGTGGAACACCTTTTTAGGTGAGTTTTAATTGATATTTTCAAGGTATTGAACATGAAAACATTAATTTATATTTATCAAAAGGTATTGAAGTTATTAAATATATTTATGCCTTGGGGGATGGATGGATTTGTATGAGGATTCCATGGAAGGACACAAGTTCCTTTCACCTTGGTTATTCCTGAGTGATAATTTGACTCCCTATTGGATTTTCGAGGAAAAATATTGAGCGTTTACTTTTATGCTGAGTGATACATGGATTCATATGGTAATTTCATGGATAGACTCAAATTTAATTTGATTTATGTAGAAATTGGTGATAATTTGGCTACTATTGTGGACTACCAAGGAAGAACTCGATTGAAAAGGATGTTATACCACACCAAGAGAAATACATGGGTTGTTGGGAGGTTCACCATGGATGTGATTTTAGGGTGTTGGTTTATATTATCCTATAGTGATATATGGATTCAAAAAATTTAATGATAAGGATAGAATTGGGTTCTAAATTGAGGCAATAATTAAATAACTTATATGACACATATTCAAATCCAAAGATAAATCGTGGTTTCAGTCTTGAATTACACTTTAAGGATGCCATATTTAAGAATCCATTGTAACATGTGCTAAAGGGGATTACTGGTTTTATACCAAGATCGAGACATGATTTGTTAAAAGTTATTTTTATTTAAATATGAATGTTATATTTGAAAAAGTCCTAAGAACCAAAATAGTTACATACCTTTTAAATGAAACTATTTAAATTAAATGGTTATTAAATGAAAACTTGTACTTATAGGAAGTTTACTTTTCAGTACTTACTTTAATAATGAATTACATACTTCTTTGCTACATGAAATACATGCTATGTATATTCACTAATTGATTATCACTTGACCATTTTGGTTTCCTACATGGATTATATCTCACACACTGTTTGGGGCAACATTTGGTACCCAAATAGATAATATGATTGTAGGTATTGATAAGGGAAAGCTACTTATTATAGGTTTTTTATTGATTCTTAGGATAAGAAGAAAAAGGGACCATGATGAGGATTTCAATGTGATTGGAATAATTTTTTCCTCTTTTTTTATCTTTTTATATGTATTACACACATTCCATGTATTTTAATGCTTTATTAGAAACATGTGACATGCATCATCATTTTGAATATATGATGTCTTCTTGATATTTTATTTTATCATTCCTGTTTTTTTTACTTATTTCCCAGTTATCATATTTCAACCACTATTTGAATGTTATTTATTTTTTTTACATTTCACTTAGGTAATGAGGTAATAGTCACCTCACAAACACACCATGGGAATCACTACTATTCTGAAGCCTCCAGAATTTAGGGAGATGCACCTGAGGCCATGTCACCCACCAAGCTCAGGGCCCCTTTAGTGGAATTGAGGTTCGAGTTGTTACAATATTTAACATGAATATTTTTTTTAATAATAATTATTATTTATTTTATTCAGCTTTATTTATTCAAGGGGTTTCAATTTGAAATTCACCAAAATGTAAGAATTTATTTTACAGTGACATTTTTTTGGATTGATTTTATTTTTTTGAAGGAATTTTATTATATATCCATTATAAACTACATATGTCTTCTTATGAATTGGATATTTAATGAGTTTACATATTTTCATCCAAATTTTCTTCACTTTGACAGTTGAAATAATAAAATTAATATTAAAAAAATATTTCTTATTTCACTTTTTTATCTACTAAATTTTTCATCCATGTTAATATTTGTTAATATTATTTTACAGAATTTATTTTTATTTACTCCAATGATTTATTAAGGATATTTTATGTTATCATTGAATTTTTACATGTTTTTAAAGGATCATTTCAAATGATTTTTTTTGAAAAATGTATTTTTAAATGTCATTACGAATATCAAAAGTAATGTTTCATTATAACATTTATGGTGTTAATGGAATTTTCTTCCATCATAAATATTTTAGAATATTTATATTATTTTATAGATTTTTAAAGGTTTTAAAATAATAATTTTTAATGAAAATATATTATAAATGTTATTTACTTTTTTATTATATTATAGAAAAAACTTGAATTTAATAAAAACATATATTTTTTACGAAATGATAATTATATTTTGTCTCTTATTGTTTTTTGGCCCTTAAATTTCTCTTGAACATTCTTATTCTTTTGATTATATTTAACTATAAATCACATTTATCTTAAATATATATATATAATTTGTATCATGGATAATCTTATTGTCTAAACTGTATACCATTTTTATAAATTATTTTTAACTATCAATGTTATATAATTGTATGGTGAAATACTCATATTTTGAATTATTTGATCAATATGGATATTTATTGATAAGGGACATAGTTTATTAATTAAATTGATTAGTCAATATATTAGGAATGCATTGGACATAGATAGTGATGAACATAGACCATTATATCCCCTAGATGCATGACTAGGTCTCATAAG
Organism: Viscum album; assembly: GCA_963277665.1. Lineage (NCBI taxonomy): Eukaryota > Viridiplantae > Streptophyta > Magnoliopsida > Santalales > Viscaceae > Viscum > Viscum album. Next base: position 621,594,336 of record OY728137.1, on the reverse strand, counting down.
ATAAAATAGTTTGGGTATTTGGAATATACATTAACCATTTATTAATGATGTATTGGCCTGAGGCCTTGATAGTATGTTTATGAAGTTTCAGCATAATGCCATGATAGAATGTTTGGGATGTCTATAATTCAGCATTCCGTCATTATAATATCAGTTATTAATGTCCATGTGATTTTTTTGATCGTTATGATATCCATAGATATATTTCACGCTTATATTATTTTTTATATGAAATTATTTTTTCACCATTTATTCCTTCCATATTATTCTTCATTCACAAGTTATTGATTAAATGACATGACTTTTTAATTATTTACTTTTCCTTAGTAAATTTTCCTTGTTTATTTAACATATATTCTACTATACATAACTATTACTAAGAATTCGATCTTAAACTTATTTTTTTCCTATACCTAGGATGCTAGGCCATATACAATGATTGATATTAAATTATATTCTAGAGAGAATATTAATGTTCTAAAATAAATTACTATGTTATTTGTTATGTTATCCAATAGATATGTGATCAAAGTATGTATAATGTTCACCAAAGTATTGTTTTACCACACATATCACAAAAATTAAGTTTAAATTTTTTACCATAATCATACATTTTCATCCCCAATTTTTCTACCAGGACTGCTTTTTTATCATTGTTCTTATAAAACTAATAAAAAACTCCATACTAACCTCTCATCACACCAAATTACATCCTCATAACTTTCATAAACATGAGTAACTAAATACCACCATAAAATTTGATTCAATTCAGAGAAAAAACAATATATTTTAAAATTATGGTCTAGAATAAAATTTGGTTCCTGCATCGATAGTCTATTAATGTTTTATTTATAGTATGAAACTGAATCCCCACCATATTTTTTTACTTTATAAAATGACTATCCATCTAATTTAAATCAAAATTTGGAAGAAAATTCTCCTGTAAAATATCATTAAGAGTTTTTCCACTCCATGGAATAAATATTATAGTTTACTTTTTTATTATTAAACAGAGAAAACCATAGACCTGTTTAACCATATAGAATATAAATATAAAGGGATACAATTTGATTATATCAGCATCATATAATATAAAATATCTTCCCATTGTAAGTAATTCATCCTTTACCAATAACTTGTAATCAATATCCTCGAAAAGATGGAGGGATTCATTTTATAAAATGTATCATTGTATAAATTTTCTTATATAGAGAATATAGTCACTTTCTTGCTTGAGTATAATTGTTTATAACTAGAATCAACTGATTTAACATAGTCACAAACTACAATTTTCTTGTTACATCCCTTTATGGTTGTTAACTTAGAATGATATCATTATTTTGATTCCCCCTTCATCAATGACAATTAATCACCTATATGAAAAGATTATAAAGATTAAAACATTAGATAAAGAAACATGAAAATCCTAAAAATATATTACAGGATAATATAACCCAAAATTAGACACTATTAAAATAGACTTCTAACATCAACATATCCAATAATGTTATCAAAACATTTTCATTGATAATGACTATAATGCCTCATGTTATAATACATCACTAATAATATGATTTATAATAAGGGTTTCACTCTCATAAATTTCCATGTTATTTTAGGACTAGAGTTTTGTAGAATTAGGAAAACTACTATGTAAATAGATGTAAATTTCCATACAATATAATTTTTTTTAAAATAGGTTCTGATACTTACAAACTTGATTCAATCATGATACATTTACATAATCATGTCATATAAACATTGAACATTGTATAATCCCCAAAAAACCTTATACCCAAGGAATTTATTTGAATACATGGGATGAAAAAAATATCATCAAGGTATAAAAAATTAAATAAAACATGTTATTCCATAAAAATTAAATAAAATTCATAAGGATGGGTTTATTTTTATTTTATAAACATTGAGCTCAAATAAAAATCAAATTAATACTTAAATCATGTTCAAATCCCAAATAGTTCATAATTATTTTTCTAATTATTAAATAAATAATCATATTCATGATAGTTACGTTGGAAAAAAATGAAAACTCATGAAAACCATTTATTTAAAAATAATATTCCACCCTTAGAAGGATAATAACACTCATAACCTCATTTAAATACATAATCAAATAAAAAAATTCCATTAAAACTCATAGAAAACATAGAAAAACATAAATTCATATTGGGAAACTATCTTTATAATTACCCTTTAAATAACTCTTTTAACAGAAAAATATTCATGGTTAATTCCACATGATACTTCTTGAGAACACATTTCAACCCAATACGTTGTAGTGATATATCACAAGGTTACTCTTCATCATATAAAATTTCTATGAACTATATCATGTACCAAATATTTATAATCTTTCATCTTTATTATAAAACCATATAAAAAATCATTAAAACCAATAATAAAATTAACATTTATTATTTGGAAGAAAAATATGGAGAAATATCATTTTCCATAGAAAACTCTTAAGGAATAAAATTTTAAAAAATAATGGTAATATAATATTTATTGTTTAACTATGAAAAAAATAGAGTAATCTTGATAATGTAATTTTTCTAAGGATATAAAACATTTTTCATGCGGTAAATGTTAGAAAAATCATTCTTTATCACTTTTGTACTAAAAGTTAAAAGTGTTCCGTATAGAAAATGATAAATAAATTAGTTTGTTTTAATAAATATATATAATTTCAATGAACATTGATAATTATGATAAACTGTCATTAGAGTATAGAGAAGAAATTTTTTAATAAATTTTTTAATAAATTTTTTTGATTAAAATAAGTTTAAGGAAAATATTAAAAAAATTAATGAAAAATATCACACCACATCTGCCATATTTCAAGGTAATTATTTTACATTACATAATAATAAAACTATATTAATAATATAATATCATAATAAAATTTTTCAAGATTTTCATTGTTCTATTAATTGTTTTATTTCATTTATTACCTTTTTTTATTTAGTTTCTATGTCGGTTTCCATAACACCCCCATTTTCTATTGTTATGTTAATGTAAGTTCATATATGAATTGAGTGATGTTATAGAATCTTATGATGGTAGAATATTAGTTTTAGAATACAATAAATGTTATTTTTGGTGTCATGAACCAAACTAGGTTACCCAAACCATCCACAATCTTAATCAGTCCTTACATTACATGAAGGGAATTCATAATCCCAATTGGCTAGAAAAAACTCTTGTGATTCAAGAACTACTATTATGAAAATATTTTTCCAAAAATAATAAAAGAAAAGCTATTTTTTAATTTAATATATAATTATTCAATAAAAACCTTTCTAATAAGAATACTAAGGGAAAAACAAGTGGAAGGAGACATCAAAACAAAAAAATATCCAAAAAATGGGAAACTAAACTCCATGTGACATGATGTCACCTCCAGAATATCACAAAGTAGTAATAAAAAATCATTTTGTGTCATCATGGATCATCATACTCTGTAATAGTAACCAAAATAGTTTCCACATGGTCCTAAGAATGTCTCCCTATACTCCAAAGGATACTAACTGTTAGAGAGTGTATTTAAGAGTATGGAGAGGATAATATACCCTCATGATCGAAGTGTGGTATAGTGAAATCATGAAATAATTTAACAAACAATGTTTAATAAATAAAAAACTAGTGACATAATATGTATAGAATCTAAATATTATATATAAATCTATATAAAACACATCAAATATTATATAAAATATGATGGTGTTGATTTCCTACTGTCATATAAAAGGGAATACACAGGACATAGATGAGAAGGAATATAGAACATTACATAAAAAATGGAAAAAATTTAAAATCTATCTCCCATAATATCATTAGCATATTCCTAGTCCTCTACTTGTATACTCCATCCAAGAAAATGAATTAGGAAACCAAATTGTTCCCTTTCCTTTGTACAAACCTACAACAATGAATTATATCTGGGTACCGATCAATGACTCAGACAGGGTGTGAGATGTACTCAGTAGGACACCACCAATGGTGTATAATCTATCCAGTCTATGGATATATAATTAATTAGTGTGTAGTTAGTAATAATAACTATAAAATAAATATGTAATACCTATATCGGTCCATGTTCCCAATGGGACACTTGATCGACAACATCTCTCTTGGCCTAAGCCATAATGTGTCTGAATGATCAACCATTAATGATTTTATTAATAATAGTGGATCTGAAATTTACTCATAGCCATAGAATCCCCTGAGGATCATGTCTGTATATGGTTTGAACACATCACATTCCATTTCACTTTGTATGTGAAATACAATAAGTCCATCATATATATAAATCTCTAACCAAATCGACGAATGTTCTTTGGCTTGGTAGACACATCACATCAATTAATTCATAGATTAATTTATTGGAAGCCCAAGCCCATCCATGAGATTACTTATGAGGAACCTAGGTATTTCTCTTGGGGTAATGTAAACCCGTAAACATTAAATCATTTCCATTTAATTCCTCATAGGACCCCACGTATCACTCTATGAAAGGAATAAATTCATCAACCTCTGATTCTATCCATGGAAATCCACATATGAATCCAAACTATCACTTGTGACGTGATAATATGAACAACTATTAGATTCGATCTTGGTAATTCCATATAAGTAATCAATGCGTCACTCATGGAATAATGTCATGAACAACCCTTTTAGCCCATAATGGACATTCCATACCATGAAATAATTTTCACTTAAGGAAAAATAATAAATTCATTCACCCAAGTGTGATCATCCATAGAGTTTATAAGATAACCCATGTATCGCACATGGAGTAATCAAAATAAATTTAATAATTCATTTAAATATAATATTATTAACATTTCCATCCATATAATTCTGATGAAGGTCCCATGTATCACTCCTTACCATGGAATTACAGATGGTTACGGTCTATCAATCTAACCATTCCCTAAAACATTGAATTTAATTAAACTATCCATCTCATATATATAATATAAGTATACCTCACCAATGAATGTGGATCAATCACATATTCTAGGATTATAATACATTTTTGTGCTTAATTAATTCCATTAAATTTTTTTCCCATCCATTTATTAATAATAACCTCTCAATAACATAGAGAAAGTAATCACACTAATAAATGTGATTATAATCATTTGAAACTTATAATTATCTTATCAAATTTGGAAACACACACTATGTGCTGGTTCTACATGGGGTTATCAACCCTCATAATTGATTATGTGTATTTATGAATTTCTGAACATAAAATATTACCATTAATTTATGAAAAACTATATTTAGTAGGTGGAATTCGAAGTAATTGGGGTGTGGAACAATGATGTAATATATAAATAGTGTAACTTTATAGAAAAATCATGATACCACCTACATTACAAATTTAGTGTATTCCTCATCTTTTATTATTCTTAAATTCTCTCTATAATAGGAGAAATTAATGAGGTATAAAAATAACACAAAAAAGGGAAAACGATCACACATGGATGTATCATTACATATAAAAGACTAATAATGGAATAAATCAAAAAGATCTGAGTGCTTACCAATAATCCTCTAACACAACTAATGGTGAATGGTTCATTTTATATCCAAAGAACCTAGATCAAATCCTTGGAGAGGAGAAAAGGGATATCAAAAAATAAAGGGTGGTTGTCGTGTGTGGGAGGAAGAAAAAATAGGTAAATAATTAAACATAAAGAGGATACTATCAATAATTTAAAACATTTTAAATGCTACATGATTTGGGAGCACGGTTTTCCAAACCATGTGCTAACCATGCCCTAAATCTGTCCCAAGGCATTCCCCGCTTGAATGGTTGGTCACACAGTTTCACAAACCATATGTTGAACTATAGAGGCTCACAACCAAAGATCCACTAAGGGTGTGGGATAGGAAAGAAATTAGGCTAACCATCTACATACACTCTAAATTTTATATTTATCTCATCACATTTTAATTTAGACTAACTCACATGATTTACAAACCATAATCCCTCTTATTTGGGGCTGCATGAATGAGCTACATAGTTACTACTAATCTTACGCCAACTGTGCGCCTCATTTTTTTCCTCCTAAAATCAGTGAGTCCGGATAATAATGATCCATTTATGCTCTAAAATCATTTTTTAAACATTTAATCTCTTCCATTAAAATAGAAAAAAAGACTCATACTGAAATTTAATGGGTTCATACCACATTATAAAATATAGGTTCTTACAAATATCTCTTATATAAAACAACTCATATATGATTTTACCTTGAGAGGGTGGTAAATCATCATATGATAATAAATATGGCCACTTAGAAATCACATTATCCTATCCCTCTCCCAGGTCTCATCATATACATGTTCGTGCTTCCATTGTACCCATACTCGAGGAACATCCCTACCTCAGAGATCCTTCATGGTCCAGCCACTGATACGTATAGGATGATCCTTTAAGGAGGTATCTACCAATTAATCAAACTCATTAGGTTAAAGAATATGATATGGGTCTAAATGATATTGGTGTAACATAGATAAATTTATGACATTATGCAAGGATTAGTAACTTTGATGTAACTTAAACTAATAGGCAACCGAATTAACTCTCTCAAAAATTTCAAAAGTACAAACATAACATGGTGAAATATTACCCTATCTTTGAATATGACTATTCCCCACTCTAGATATGACATTCTACAATACATGGTCCCCAATAAAAATCTCTAGTGGTAAATAGTGGAAAGTCAATGTAAGAATTCTTCCCAGACTGAGGTGTATCTATACGCATCTTGATAAGTAGTCCCTGCTCTGAAGTCTCCTGAATGATATGAGGATCTAGTACCCCTACCACTCCTACATATGACTAGAATAGGGTTATATAGCCCAACCTATTTTATAAAGCCTAATATGGATCCATCTATATAGTATCATGGAATCTAATATTATACAAGAGATTCGTGTTGGGATATTTTTCTCTTAATGACCTAAAAAAACAAGGACCCATTCTCAATGAATTCCATATAATACCATTGTAATATGCTCTGAGTAACTACTAGTATGTGGCAGATAGGTTGTACTCAATAGTACCTATGAACCTTGTTTCCTCTGCAACCACTTCTAGAACTGTTATATAATATGTGTGTCTCTATATAAAGAAATTGTACATGGGACTCTATGAAGGAGTATGGTCTCTATGAAAAATAGTCTACCTAGATCGCCCATTGAAAATGACTCTCTGATTGGTAGAAATTGAGAAACCTACATAATATTTATACAATTACCCATACTAAATAACAACCTCAAGGTTACCAAGGTAATACCATCAAAAAATAAATGGTGAAATCTTACCACATCCACTCAAGAATGGTCAATGATTGTAAAATCCCTAGTAGTTGTAGGTGTTATACCTCACCTAAAGATAAAGGATAATCACCTGAAATTCATTCACATAGAACCAATCCCTTTAGATCAGAAATCTATGTCATCTTTAGTATATCTAAAAGTGAATAGATAATTGGTAATTATTCAATGATATATTACCCATGATTTTCATGGAATTCCAAATGCATCTAAAAAAAGTGGTCCATCAACTTCCACTCACCAATCTTTCCAAAAAGTATGTGTTTGATTCTTCCAGCTCAAAGAATCTATAATAAAATTTCATTTTATAGTCATATACGAAATATCAATGTCAAATAACTCTATCTACTAAACCCTTATTCATTATATGATATTCACATTATTCTTTGTAAATATTTACTTGAGAATTTATTGTTCTATGTATACCCAAAAACACTCTCCCGGAACGTAAATCCCCCAACAATACAAGGAATATATGATAACTCATAACTTGGGATCATGTTTCTAGTACTAATACTCATGGGGCCTCAATAGTTGAGGCCTATATTCTACGAATCGATCTAACTACATAATAAGGTCTCCCAACTCAATTCAGGATGCATCAAAACAAACAATATAACCTATTTTAGGCTCAGGTAAACATAAGGTCATCACTAAAGTAAGATTTCCTTTCAAATCTTGAATGGATTTCTCACAAGCTTTATAAAATATAAACATGATACCATTCTTGTTCAAGAATATGAGTTGTGTTTCAAGACATGATAAATCCTATATTAATCACTTATAATATTCATCCATCTCCATGAACAATGAATTTCAAAGAAATTATTAAGATGATCCTAAGAAACAGCGACACCCACCTTCTATGAGTCAATTGATACTCTTGTCTTTGAGAAAATGTTACATATTAAGTTGACCATAATGATCTAAAAGTGTAATTTGGTGAGCATATAATATAGATTGTTCCCCATTAGGGTAAGTAAAAATATATCAAGATATTTTTCTTCTTCATGTGGAGTATGATAGTACACCAGGATGTATTCCATGAAGAATGCCGCAAATGAATCTAGATACAAGTGGAAAAAATGATTCATAAAAGGAATGAAATGTTATTCTGTTCTCATAATAAAAAAGCACATGACCAAATAATCATATAATCCATATATAATGTGGAATGTTGTACATTGAATATCTGAGGGTATAACAAGGACCTACTAGTATATTGACCTAAAATTGATCATCGAGAAAACCCTCTAACCTCTAACATAGATGAAGAAGTAATATTTATGCAGAAGTGGATATGGTTTTATAATATTATCCTAGTACAACCCTCGGTAATCCACACAAATCCTGAGGGCATAATCTACTTTTTTGGATTAAATCATAGGTGAACTCAATTGTGATGTACAAGATCATATGAAACCCTTGTGTTCCAAGTCCTCCAGTTTCCTGTCAATATCCTAAAACTCTATATTAGACATCATGTAAGGTGTCATGGATTCTGGTGATGGTAATCAAACTAGTAGAATCATAAAATATACCTCTATATCAAGATTTATTTCAACAATGTCATCAGGGAATATGTTCCTAAAATGATCAACAATAGGAGAGAAATTAGATGGAAGTGTTCCTTAATCATCTTTATAATGGTAAGAAATATAGGTTGTCACCCAACCCAGCCCATGATACTCATGTCTAAATTGACAATCCTAGAAATACCATTCACCCGTAGTAATAGGACATGCACCCTCTACTGTTGTGAATGACACCTTTGAAGATAGAAATAAAAATAATCATGTTAATGAACCAATTAGTCCATCCCAAAGATGATTTCAAATCTTTCCATCTCAAGGAAGAATAGGTCCTACAAGAATTGAAAAATTCTTACCTCAAGGAGGTAGTCTATACATTGGTGTACATTGTTCTATTGAATTCCCTACAGGGTATCGAGTATCATCATGCCATATAAATAGTTAATATTGAGCGCAAAACACTTTATAATAGAAACAAATATAGAGTAGTGTGATGTGATCTTTTCAAATAAATAAGAATATAGAACAAAGTATTCTATCATCTTACCTAAAAATGTAGATGGATCAGAACTCTGATACCTAGGGATTGACTACACTTCGTATATTTTTAGCTAACCATGGTCCTGACGAAATTCCTGACTACTCAGGGTAGGCCTACTCTGTTGGCATTGTATGTCTTGTGTCTAGCTCCCTCAGCTAGAATCATCTACTTCACATGACTAGCAGGTATCACCTTATCCCCCTTCTAAACAAGGGGATGTTATCCCCACTCTAAAACATTGATTTTATTACAAATAGTATATCATTACACAGAAGAGGAAACATTCTAAAAGAACATTAAAGATGCCCTTTATCTGTGTAGGACCCATCCTACAATGGGTTCTTAATACAATGGTTCATTATACGTTTTTTTGTAATTCACCGATGACATACAACCCAAATACCTAATCATAACATGTTGTTTCCACTGCTCCCCTGATAAGGTTCAAAAAGATTCTTCCTTCCACAAGTCAAAAAATTTATTGTTCTAGGAGTTGGACTGATAAATTTAAAAATCTCATCCTCTCCCAGGGTACGTTTATTAATGAGTTCTTGATTCAATATCCCATATATAGTAGTCAACTAGAATACATTCACCTATGATCAAATTTCATGACAAATACAATTCTCAAATCACCTAGCACTGGATAACTCATCACCTAGATTAATATGTGTGAAGTGATGGAGCATTGTGAAATGTGTCAGGTAGCACATAACTAACAAGGTGTTTTGCTCCAGGTACATAAACACCCTATCTAGTTCATCTATCAACATTTGAGGGACAAAATAATCATAAAATTTCTTCTAAAAATGCATCCAAGTCATATCTTGATGATGATCTTCTCGGGTAACAACATCCCACCGTCGCTTGGAAGAATCATATTGTATATACAAAGAAAGATTCACCATACTCTCAATATGTATCTCAAGATTCTTGAAAATATAAAAAATGGACTCCATCCATGAGTTGGATTACTATGGAATTCCATCCCTAGAAAATGATGGATTATTCTACTATGTAAACTCACACATCAACTCTGCAATAATCAGGACACATTGTGTAACTCCCTATATAGTCAACCTAATTCATATTAATCCTCCCCAAAATTTCTATTCATTTATCTCTTTTAAAATAATTGGATGTCCCTCAAGTGTCACAACTAGAGGTAATAATAGTGGCTCAGGGCCCAACCCCTATGGACCATGGTTGTTACCACCCTCTTGGAACATGAATCTAAGGAATCAAGGTGTAATATCTCTAAATATGCCAAGAATTAAACTTAGATAATATTTGATAACGATCCCTGTAACAGATATAATAATAATACAGGTACAAGACTTATTCTATAAGAGTCACACACCTATGACTCGTCCTAAATCTAGGTCAAGACTACATACAGGACCAAGAAGAAACATAAGAGATACAACCTAAAACCCACTACTAAGGTCGTTTTGAGGTTATGTTCTCTATTTTCATGTCAAGGTTTCCACTATATAATGAGTTAAGTGCATGTTATAGATGAAAACACAATTTAAGTTGAAATTGGAATCACCATTTAGTGGTGACCACCTTATTTAATATCTATTAATCGTGGGTTTGTACTCATTTATAAATATGATGGTCCAATTAGATAATTCACCATTCCCATATCATAAAGGCCGATACACATTATAAATTGAACATTTTCATCCATTTAATTGCAACCATAATCATTTTTGTTCCCATGTGACTAATGATCCGCATATAAAACATTTTTTAATTGGTTAATTAAGGAATCTACATCAATCTAATTGGGGAAAAAATTATTTTGGTTGTTTTAAACACTGTAATGACCAACTGTATATCCATTAATTATAGATAATATTATTACAACACTAATATAAAAATTCAGCAACTAATAATATGTAGTAGGTAGTTAATGTAATAGTATAAACATTCCATGTCATATACATGAAATATAATTCCTTGAGTTCCTATAATACTGAATGACACCAATAGATCCTTATTGTATTAGGACATGGTACAATGTAAATCCATATCAATTATAAAAAACACCATATATAATTTGCATCACTAAATGGTTAAATGAAATGAAATCATAATAAGAACAATCCAGAACAACAATTCCCTTACCAAGAAATTTGGATTTACCCTATACATGGGTTAGATAATCCCAAGAAAATTATTATTACCAAATTAAAACATATTTAAATTGTCTTATATAATAACCCAAACACAAAGTAAAAACGAAAAAGATTTATCTGATACCACTTTATGTCATCCTACCCATCTCACTCGGTATCAATAGCTGAACTTGTAACTAATGGCCTCAATCACGTATCCTTTTATACTAAATGGTGAAAAATAATAGCAAGGGTCTGGAAGAGTATGTTGGGGAAACTGTACCCTCTGGTCCAAAGGGTGGCAAAGTAGAATCATTATAGTAATGAAAAACAGAAGAATAAATAATAAACCACATTTTTCATAATATGTAGATAATCCAAATTTCATATATAAAATACTAAAAACAATATTCAAAATCATATAAAAAATGATTCTGATCAATTCATGGTGATATGAAAAGGAAATAAATGTGATACCGAGGATCAGATATTGTTTCCTCTGAAACTGGGGATAACCTCGTTGGTTTACGGTTCAAACATTCCAATCGATTTCTAACGGGTTTGTTCATAGAACCGGAAACATCCAATGATTCTATATCCATTTGGACCTACTTTCCAAAGGTAGGTTCTCATTAGTTATGGATCGATGAGGCTGAAGAATTTTCGTTGGTCGATAGGATGGGAGTTCGGACTCATCACACCTTTTTTAGGAGAATTATTATCTACTCTGAGACTCTCTTTATAGATTTGACTAATGTTCATGAATCCTTATTAAATTACCTTGTCTAAAAATGATCTTTCTTTTAGATATGACAATCAATGAATGATATGTATGAGATTTATAGAATCTTTTATATTTAATTGAGGTTCTTCATCGATTGAGAATCACCTGTATTTGTTATAGATTCTAAGTCAATGGTATCCTTAAATACATTATATAGAGATCTCTTTGTCATTATTATAACCATACTGGTTTTAAAGCCACTGAGTGGGGAACTTGATGTTTATAGTCGTTCAGAAGAACATGGATTAATTCAGAGTTGGGATCGTACCCGCAGATGGGAAACCTACGTATCCTTGTTTAGAAAAGGAATCATAACCCATGTAGTTTGATTAATGAATTATGAGGTTTATCCATGATTGAGGGCCCAAAGAAATATGTCATAATTACTTTTATTCTCTAAGCTCACATGAGTCAAGCTCGGTGTGAGAAACAAGAGGTATTAGTAAAACCTAACGATTTTTCCACGAAAGATGCAATTATAAGAATTGATGTGGGGATTATGTATTTATGACTTCCCAAATAGATGAATATTAGGATTTACCTCAGGAAAGAAACCCGGGAAAAAGGTCCATAAATGTATATGTGCTTTATAGTGATTTGGATACTTAACTTAGGACTTAATCCTGAGAAGGATTCCCAAGTTAGAGGGGACATATGATTTGGTTTTATTTCTTATAAGGAATCCCAATTCAAAAGTAAATTAAGACTGGGGCTTACTCTTAAAGAGGGGGCCAGGTTAAAAAGAATTTATGACTGGGGCTTACTCTTGAAAAGGAGGCCCGGGTGAAGGAGAATTTATGACTAGGGATTACTCCTAAGGATGAGGTCCAGGTTAGAGAACATGGAATTTGGGTATTAATCTTGAAAAGGAGGACCAAATTTGGGAACGTGTTACTTGGGATTACTCCTGAAAAGGAGTCCCAAGTTAAAGGAAAATTATGACTCGGGCTTACTTCTAAGGGGGAGGCCCAAGTTAGAGAACTTTGGAATTTTGGGCTTACTCGTGAGAAGGAGGCCCAAATTTGAGAATGTGGGGCTTACCCCAAAAGAGCATTCCCAAAATTAAGGGAACATGATGACTGGGGATTACTCATAAAATGAAGGCTCGGGATAGAGGACTTGGGACTTACTCTTAAAAAGGAGGCCCAGGTTAATGGACTTGGGACTAACTCCTAAAATAGAGGCCCAAAAAAGGGGACTTGGGGATTACTACTACGGGGATGCCCAAAGTAAAGATCTTATCATCTTAATGGATGAGGCTAAATGAATGAAATATCTCACCTTAGTGACATGAAGATATGTAAATCACTAGGTTTTGTGAGATATTCCAAATAATTCCTTTCAGATAAGGAAGCCAGTAAAGGAACAATGCCAAAAAAAATTCATTGAAGAGGGGTTTTCAGGCTATGTCTTAATGGGGAAAGGTGGATTTGAATAAAAGAGCTGAATAGGCAGGAGGGGAACCCAAAAAGAGGCAGGCACGCAAGTTTTTTTTGGGTGCGTAGGTCTAGGTCGTGCAAGTGTACTTGCACGACACAGGTGTACCTGCGCGCCGGTCAACCCATATGGTAATACTTGGGCGAGGCTTGGCTCAAGCCCTTATCATTATTATTAAAGACTTCCAAATGAGTGGCGCGCAGGTTCTATTGAAGGGATAGGGTGGCACGTAGGTGTGACCATTTCCCTTAAGGGTTAGACACTTAGGCACACAAGTGTTGGTGAATTTCAACACCTAGGCCTTGTTCTCCCTCTTAAGATCTTCCATTCTAGGTAAGAAATTACCTTAGAAGTGTTCAGAAGACTTCAAGAAGAGATTAGTGCACCGAGAGATCAAATTTTGACTTTTGTAATTTTTCGTCCTCTAAATGGGGGGCCCACAAGGGGTATTTATAGGCTACTGAAGACCTTGGGGGAAAATCAAATAGGGCGCGCAGGTACATCTGTGCCACTATCTTGGAATTTGCGCGGCCCATGCTTAATGAAATCCATGTTCATGCTTTTGTCTATTTTTTATGTTTTTTCAAAGGATGAATCAATTTGTGTTTAAGGTATTTCCCATTTCATTAGTTAGACTCTCTGACGGAAAGGAGAATCAAAAAAAGTCCCACCTCATAGTTGGATCTGAAAGGAAGGAGGATTTGACTCTAAGGTAAAGGAGAAAACCAAGGAAGAAGGACACACAAGTTCTGAGCACACAGGTATCCCCACGTAGGTGCAAGCCGCATAGGACTTGGTGCTTAGGGGTTCAACCTTGCCTATACATATGTGCATCATTCTCACACAAAGCATCCTGCTTTAAATGCTTCTGAGATCTCGCCGTGCAGGTTGCTCTCGTCGCACAGGTTGCTGATTTTACACAGTATCATTGCTTATGTTCGTCCCGCACTTCTGCATAGGTATTTGGACTTGCGCGGTGATACCGGGGCGCCAAAACTTGTGTGACACAGTCACACTTGCGCGCCAACATTGGACTTGAGTGCCTTAATGACTTAGAAATTTTTTCACTTTTCATCACAAATTTTATGAAAAATCAACTTACTTAGGAGTTAATTATTCGAACTTTGTGCAGATTCAATGGCTCCCAGAAGAATTGGAACGACTGATGAACTGGCCAACAAGCGAATTGATGACATGATGAACGTTTTTCTCCATGACTACTATAATATCTACAACAACACTCTCCCAGATTTGTCCAAGTACTTGAAAACTATCATGTTAATTCCCCACAGAGCCTCTACATGCCTCTATATGGCCATGGTCATCTTCAATGAGTCAACGTTCCAGATGCAAAAAAGTATATGTCTGAAATGCAGTTACACTGCTACTCCTCTATTTCCGTTATGTTGTGCATTAAGATCAGCAAAAATGGTGTGAAATTTCTAATTTTTCGTCCATGTCATTTCCTCACAGGAATGAAAATGGAAAACCCATGGGATGATATGTTTTCCGCTATCGGTTGGTGGAGAGAAGATTATCATGGAATTAGAAATATATCTGAAAAAAGTATTCTTTCCAAATGGATCTTTATTTCCAATGTTCCATTCTCAAATCCATGTATCCATCTTCCAAGTCTCTTGGACAGAAACAGAGTCACTGTTTGATCAGAATTTTTTTTTCTCAAACAGCACTCAAGAACATTCTTTTACAAGTGATCCAAGAAGAGCTGGTATCACTGCATCTCTTATTGTATCAAGTTGAATGAATGAACTCCAGGTAGTTGCTGATTATGCTCGGGATGTCATAAATCAAATGAAGAGTTATGCTGAAAGCCTCTTGTAATTCTTGAAAAATAGAAGAGACTCCAGTCTGTGGATGTCCTTCTAACTCTTGCGCATCAATGAAAAACACTTTCATCTTCGATCATTTGTGAATGCCTTATTTTGATACCTGCTTTAAATTTTTACCTAAGCCAATGGGCCTAGTAAGAACAATTTGATTTTTTTCTAGGATTATAAAGATAACCCTACTAACTTGGAATCTTTTTATTGCTCAATATTACCTAAATCATACTAAATGTATTCTTAGTGATCTGGGACTTGACTTTTGTTCAGAGTTCCCTTGTCTTTTGAGGGATGTTTAAAGTCATGCGCGTCATACATAAAAAGGATAGTGTTTTAGGTCGAAATAGCTTTGACCGAGTGGATTATAATAAACTCAATTCCTTGATAATTTATCTGAAAACATTTTACCATATTCAATTATGGTGGAAAACATGTAAAATATGTCTTAAAAAATTTTGAATATGAGTAATGATATGAAAAAAGAGACAATAGGCATTAGAAGAAGTATTTCTTAAGAGTGAAGTAACCACTATTTAACAAACATGTTAGGGGGTTAAATTATTCAGGGACACCTAATATCATTGGATGCATAGTCAAATAATAGAATCTTTTGGATGACGGGTCCGTTATGTAGACTACCTATGCAAGGCCACCTAAGGGCAGTGCTGTATAGTCAGGCAAAAGAACTCTCATAAATATTATTTTCTTTTGCTAAAAAGCTAGTGAATGTTTTTGGAGATTCAAATTTTCCAAAGCATGGAGTCTTCTGTATGGAGAGAGGTACTTGAATCTAGAGAGGATATTTCCAATCAAAATTGTATAAGAATTGGATGAATTTCACTCCAATGAAGCTCTGGCCCAAACGTAGGGAAGGGAAATATAAACCATAGACTTGAATACTTTCAGATCATGAAAAAGAGTATGTGACAAATATTTTAAGGATGGATATTTTTTTGCAGATCCATACATATTGTCGATAAGAAAAATAAGTACAAAAGAGGTTATTCTCCCAAGAATGAAGTTACCACTTTTTGACAAACCCATTAGGGGTTGAATTATTCAGGGAAACCTAAGGGCATTGAATATATAGTAAAATAATACAATCATTTGGATGACAGGTCTGTTATGTAGATTACTTATGCAAGGCCGCCTAAGGGAACATGCTACATAGTCAAGAAAAATAACTCTCAGGTATCCGACATTTTGTGACCAGAAGTCATGAAAAGGTTTATGTATATCTAGAGGTATTTCAGGTTAGGAGTATGGCACATCAAAATGGGAATTGTCCAACATATGTAAAGATACAAAGACCAATGCTAACCATAATCATGTTGTGTTTGGGTCCTGAATTGAGGTGCCGGACTTCACTATGTATCCCATAAAGAAGGGAATCAATCAATACATAGTTCTTGAAATACAGTTTAACGTCATGTGAGATGAGAGTATAGAAGATCATAGTTTAGGGTCATAGAGCTCGAACCATAATAATTAATACACAGTGTGTGTTTTATAAACCTGATGTGAATGAAGACCCAGGTTTTCATACCGTATTCATTTTTCCACAGGGGGACTTTTCAGCCAAGGGACTGAATGTGGAATTTGGGGTTAGGACCAAAGACTTGGGGATGGATTCGAGGGATGCTCGATCATTCCTACGTATCCTACAAGGATGGGAATCAAGCTGCACATAGTTCTTGAAATACCCTCTTTATAGATTTGGTTCGTACAAGTGAAGGGTTAAAGGATACTTTAGTTCAATGATGGTTTGACCCAAAATTAAATGTTCGGGCATTTCCATGTATGCACGTAGTCTTTAGAATATAACATGATTGAGATCAATATAAATAATGATTCCCTATCAGGTGAGGGTGTCAAAGAATGTTGTAGTTTATTGTCGTACAGGACAAAAGTTCAAATATTTTAACGTCATATAGCAAGGATGATGGTGAAAAAATGCAAAAAATATTGGTTCTGGAGGTGGTTTCACGAATCAACATCGTATGAGATGGAGGTGAACCGATGTGAAGATATTGGTTTTGGGCTTGAACCTCGGGAGGTTGCCTACACACCCAACCTAGAAGGCAAGGATCAAAGTCTGTGTAGTTCAATTGAAGAATGAATTGGTGATCAAGTTGTTATTGAGGATAATGACCTAAAAAATGGGGTTGGGACTTATGCATAGTTAGTGGTCCTGAGAGGGTGTTATGGTTGAAGTTTAATCTATGCTCATGTGAGTCATAATAGGTGTGAGAAACATGAGGTATCAACAACCCTAACGATGCATAGTTTAATGTCATGTTGGACTTAGAAGGGGATGAACACAGTTTAACGTCATGTTGGACAATGAGGGACTATGCAGTTTAATGTCATGCGGTAAGGAAAAAAGATGGGGCTGTATAGTTTAATGTCATATAGCTAGGACGAAAGAGAAGATTATGCAGTTTAAAGTCTTGTAGTAAGGACTTTGGGGACTGTGCGGTTTAATGTCATGAAGTAAGGACAACACAGTTTAATGTCATAATGGACAAAAGAGTGTTGTACAATTTTTCATTATGTAGCTAGGACGTATTAGGGATTTTTTCACAGTTTAATGTCTTGCTAGAAGTAAGGGACTTCTGTATAGTTTAGTGTCATGTAGCTAGGACATCACAGTTTAACGTAATGTTGGATGTCACAGTTTAATGTCATGTTGGACGTCACAGTTTAACATCATGTGGGATGTAGACTGTATAGTTTAACATCATATAGAAAAGACGATACAATTTAACATCGTGTTGGACATAAAGAGTATTTTCATTACACCAAATACTTCTTCAAAAATCATTAATTTGTTAGAGTGTGATGAGTTCTCCATCCATTTATATTAAAGAATAATATCCATTGGAGTTGACCTTATATATTGAGTAAGGTCCTTCCCACTTTGGCTCCAACATGGGAGGTTTCTTTTCTGGTACCATTGGAGTTCTGAGAACCAATACCAATTCTCCCTGAATGAATGAACGAAGACGATTTTTTTTGTTGAAATCTTGTGCTATTCGATTCTGATAGACTTCCAAGTGATGAAGGGTACACAATCTTTTCTCATCTAATCGTTCCAATTCATCCAATAGAATTTGAAAATTCTCATCTGTAGATGAATGATCACAAATGGCTATTCTAAGTGAAGGTAATTGAACTTCAATGGGCAATACTGCTTCTGTTCCATATACCAATGAATATGGAGTTGACCGCATTGAAGTGAGGGTGGTGGTTTGATACGCCCATAAAGCATGAAAACGTTTATCAGGCCATGACTTCATATCTTTGTCCACTATCTTTTGTAGTATATTTGAAAGAGTCTTATTGGAGGCTTCTATCTAGCCATTGGCCGCTGCATGATACCGAGATGACTGGTTAGATTTGTTGTTGTATTCTGGATACAACTTCCTTACCTCAGATGAACATAAGTTGGTGCCATTGTCCATCAATATGGTATGAGGGACACCAAATCTGGTAATGATGTTAGATTTGATGAAGCTAACAATTATTTTAGAACTAAATTCTTTGAGAGGTATTGTCTTCACCCATTTGTAAATGAAGTTAGTAGCACTAAGAATATACTTATACTTCTTGGCTGTAGCTGAAGGATAAGGTCCCACTACATCCATTCCCCATGTGGCAAATGGCCACAAGTATTTAGCTGTATGAAAAAATTATGGGGGCTGATGAATGAAGTTGTCACATACATGGCATGAATGACACTTCTTTGTGAAATCAACAAAATCTTGTATCATTAAAGCCCAAAAGTATCCAAGACTTCTAATTTGATCAGATAGTCTATGTCTAGACTGGTGGGCACCATAGACTTCTGCATGTACTTCTTTCATGATAGCCATTGTTTCTTCACCATCAACGCATCTGAAGAGAACACCATCAAAAAGAACTTTTGTATAGAATTTTTTCTAGGTGATTAGGGCTATCATAAAGAGTAAAATTGACCACACGTCATTAGACTTGTTCTTTCCCGGCTCTATTAGGTGGAAGTGTTCCATTTTGAAGGTATTCCTTGATATGTGTCATCCATCCTATAGTATGACCATATGGTTCAGAAATGGGACTAGTTTCATTGATTTCCACTATTCTGGTTTGAACATAAGGTTAACTTTTATGAAATTGGGCAATACTAATGATTGTTTCAACCAGATTTGGATCTGCCAGGGCTGTGGCTATATTAGCTAGTGCATCAGCTTGGGCATTTTGTGATCATGGGACATAAGAAAATGTCGGTTCTGAAGGAAATTCCACCCTTAACTCTCTGACGTAATCATACAAAGGGATTAACTCTTCTTTTCTGATGGCATAATACCCATTGACTTGTTTTATTACCAGGTCTGAATCACCTTTCACCTTTAAGTGATTCACTTGTTATTAAAGCGCCAACTCTAATCCTGTGATGAGAGCTTGATATTATGCTTCATTATTTGTACCTCCTTCCCACAATAAGAAGGAATAAGGTACCGCTGCCTTTTCCGGGGAATTGAGCACAATTCCTAACCCAACTTTGTTGAATTTAGGATCTTCCATTTTCTTCCCTGTTGGTCTTCTGGAAGCACCATCAAAGTACATTTCCCATGTTTGAAGATTATCTAGAATAGAAAAGACTTCCTCATCAAGTAGTTCAATATCTAAAATGTATCTTCTACTGAAGGATGTTCAGCAAGGAAATCATCCAGATCTTGGACCTTTATCGCCTTTTGAGACACATACTGGATGTCAAATTGCTGCAAAATAACTGCCCACCTTGCCCAAAGTCCTGTAAGCATAAGACAACTAAGGATGAATTTGAGCGGGTTATTACGAGATACCAATTGGACCTCATGATATTGTAGGTAGTGTCTCAATTTCTGAACTGCAAAGATTGATGCTAGGATGCACTTTTCAATACTTGAATATTGGGTTTCTGCTTCAAGCATAGTCTGACTGAGATAGTAAAGGTTGTTTTAATTCCAAGAATCATTCTTATGGGCAAGGAAGGCACCCAATTATTTCTCTAAAGCTATCACATAAAGAATAAGTTGTCTTCCTTCAACAGGTGGAATTAATACCGGTAGACTCAAGATATATTTCATGAGAATATTGAATGCTTCTTGACATTATTCAGTCCACTGGTAAGTGACTCCCTTCTTCATCAATTTGGTGAAGGGTAACATTTTTCCTGCAAAATTGGTGATGAAACGCTGAATATAAGCCAAGTTTCCTTGAATTCTTCCCAATTATTTCAAATTTTGAGGAGGTGACATACCAAGGATTGACTTTTTATTTTCAGTATTGACTTTGATAACATGATGGCATATAACAATGCTGAAATTTTTTCCTGTGGTTACCCCAAAAACAAATTTTAAGGGCTTCATCTTTAAATTGTGTTGTCAAAGTTTTTGGAATATGATTTCCAAATCAGCCAAGTGATTAGAATGTTTTCTAGATTTAACCACCAAATTGTCCACATAAAATTCAAAAAAAATCCCTAAAAGGGGTTTCAAGATACGATGCATGGAACACTGATATGTTTCACTTGCATTTTTCAGGCCAAAGGGTAGTACCCGATAGAAAAACACACCATGAGGGGCTCTGAAGGCTGTAGATTCTTCATCTTCTGGAGCCATTCAGATTTTAATATACCCAGAAGATCCATCCATGAAGGAAAGTGCTTCATAGCCAGATGTTGCATCAATTAAGAGTTCTGTGATTAGAACTGGAAAATCATCCTTGGGACAATGCCGATTAAGATCTCTGAAATCAATGAAAACTCAAATTTTTCCATTATTATTTTTCACAGGGACAATATCAGCCATCCATTTTGTATATGGAACTTCTCTGAAAAAGTTATATTCGGTAAGATTATCCACTTCAGCTTCAATTTTAGAAGCATAAGTTGGGTGTGTTCTTCTTGCGGCTTTCTTGAATCCTCGATGGTCTTCTGGAAAACCCAAACGATGAGAAGCAACATCAAGATCAAGGCCTGGCATCTCTATATATTTCCAAGAAAATATATCTTGATTTTTCTTGAAAAATGAAATATAATTTTCTTTCTCTTCAAGAGTCATGGATGCACTAATTAAAGTACGACATGGATCTTCTTTTGTACCTAGATTTATTTCTCTGAGTTCATCCACATTGGTAGAGATACCCTCTTCAAAAGCTAGAGGAGCATCCCTGGTATCTTCCACTTCTTCTACAACATGTGTTATTTCTTCTGTTTCTACTTACATAGTAGATGATGAAGTAGAATTTCCAGGATCAAGAGAGATGTTAAAATTTGAACATCTTGAAGAAGAGGCTACCAATTTTGACCCTATTGATGATGAAGGGTCTTCCTTGGGTAATAGAGAGAAAATTATGGATTAAGAATCAACATCATCATTCATTTCTGACATTGCCATGACTTCATCTGGCCTGGTTAATGAAGTATAGAATTACTGGATTTTAGTAGATGAAATAAATACATCTCCATTTGAGATTTCATAATTTCCTGGTGAATCACCAATTTCTCTAATGTTGTCTAGCTTGATTTCTGTAGTTAAAATTATGTAGGTTTCCATAAGAGTATTTGGATTTGGGTCTATACTATCAATTTGACTGATGGGCAACACATAATCTATACTCACATGTATGAATGGGTTTACAAGAATCTTTTCCAAACCATATTGAGCATTACCTTTGGTAACCTCCCTTTTTGTGGATTTCTCTTTACCCTCCATGTGATAGAATTCTGCCTCAATGTATTAATATTCACATGTCTTGAATGGGGCTTTATCACCATATAATGTCCTAATTTGACCATTGAAACAATATTTGAGACATTGATGGTATAACGAGGGTATAGCCACATGTTGATGTAGCCAAGGTCTTCCCAAAAAAATTTCGAAAGACGTGCCATGACGAACAATCGTGAAATCTGAATTGGATACAAGATCTCTAAACTGAGTTCTGAGTGTGATCTCACCCCGAGGTTCTTGTTAATTTTTATCATATCCTTGCAACATCAATGTAGAAGGAGATAAATCATATTTGGTGAGGCCCAATCAATGAAGTGTACGAATTGGGATGAGGTTGACTCCTGAACCATTATCAATGAATGATCTTCAGATGTATACATAATTGACCATTCTATATAAATACAAAGGTCTAATATGTCCATGCACAACATCATCTTTATCTTCATCTGTGAAAGATATCACTGCATGGAATTCTGCAAGACTATTCTCCACATTGTAGACTCCAGTCGCAACAATTTCAGTTTCTAATTCCTGAAGACTTGAAAAATCCTTAATGAGTGCCTCTCGAAGATCCTTTGATAGATTTAAAGAATCCAGAATTGATAACTTAACCGGTACATGAGCCAAATGTTTCAAGACATCATTCTTTTGGTCCAAAGGTCTGTGTTTCCCAACAGGAACATGTGGTTTCCCAAGTTCCTTAGAAGTTGATGCTTTGGTAGTATATTCTTCTTGTATCGGGGTAAGAGTTGGGTATACTCCCGGCTTTGGAAGACTAGAACAACCAGGTTTATTTAATTTTTGAGCAAAAGAAGGTATAACCTATAACTGATCCTCCAGAATAACTATTCTAGGACTGAATCTTCCTTGCATAGAAGAACTTTCTTGTTATTTTTGAACTCACTGAAGGGATCTTCCATGAGTTTCTGTTGTATATAAAGTTCTAGCAGGGGTAGAATTAGAATAGTGACTTCTGGGATATCCACATCTTCCTCTGTATCCCAAAACTCTGGAACTCTCTCTAATTCCTCTGTTTGATACAGGGAATTCAGGATCATCAAGATCGAAACTGTGACTAGCATAATGATCTGTTAAGTGAATCATATTAATAAAACTAAAGATCAACTCTTCATCTGATGAATACTCTACCTGATTATCCTATTTTGGTTGTGTCGTTTGATGGGGCGGTGCCCGTGGCTTTGAAGTAGATGGCTTAAAATCTGCCAGAGTCAAAGACAACTTAGGATTTGACACGATCTAATCTTCTTCTGACTTCTCTTCTTTCTTTGAATTATGCTATTTCATTGCTGATTTTCCTTCTAATGAAGGGGGATTTACTGTGGAATTCATAGCAGAAGACACAATTGGTTTCTTAAATTGCATTCATAAAATGTCATGAGTTAGGTTGATCATTTTTCAGACCATCCAATCATCATATTTCTATGCATTTTTTCTTTTGACTTCTTGCCACTTGCCTTCTTCCTCTGGATCTGTAGAAGTAACACATGATATCTGAGCTAAATAACCTTTCCATTTGACTTGTCCTGAGTCCACCATCTTCTGCAGGAGGTCTTCAAAGACAAAACACTCTTGAATGGGATGCCCTAACTTCTGATGAAATGGTAAATAATTGGGATGGTCTTCATCACCTTCCTTGTTCAGCCTTTTGGGTCTTGAAAATTGAACCAAATTATTTTCTAGAGATAAAATTAAGTAACCAGGAACCTGTTTATTTCGGAAAGTGTAAACCTTGCTTTTCAACAACTCAAATTGTTTCTGTCTTTGATCTCTATGATCATCTTGACAAAATGGCCTATGTTGTTGATGCTCAGGAGGTGGAGCCCTTCGTAAAGAGGAAGGTTTTGAAGTGGAAGCAGGTACATGGTCTTGTTTAAGCGTAACTATAGCAGTCTATACTCTACCCATCCTCCTTCTTGAAGCTGATGGAATTACATGAGTTTTATCCTTAGTCTTTGTAAGAGAATCTTCAATCCCCTGAGCGATCGAAGTAAGGTCTCGAAACCCTCCTGTGTATTTCACAGGGATCAGCAGTGTACATAATTCATCATGCAAATTTTCCACACATATTGGAAAAAATTCCCTTTGAGGAATTTCTAAGCTTAAGGAATATGTCAATCCCTTCTAGTGAGAAATGAAATCTAAAACCCCTTCATTCGCACTTTTCTTACAATTTTTAAGATAAAATTTTTTGTCTTTGGCAACGTTGAGATGAAGTGAAGATGGAATATTTGGCGGAGATCTTCCCACCCGGTAATTGACTAGGATTGCAATCTTGTATAGAAGAAAAAGGCAGGTCCTTGTAATGACTGTACAAAACACCTGAGCATAACTGCTTCTTGTTGCTGAGGAGTTCCCATCAGAGGATCAAAATGAGAAATAAAATGTGTTAAGTGTTTCTTTGGGTCTCCCAAACCATTAAAGATCGGGAATGTGGTACTTTCAAAATTTGATGGGGGAGGAATTGAAACAACCCATTCAGGGTAATCTCTCTTTTCTGGTTGAATTTGAGCACGTTTTACCCTCCATTGATTCCAACCAAGCTGTTAATGAGTAAATAGTAGTTATTAACTTTTGAGAAACATCCTGTTGAGATTGGACCTGAGAAGGTGCAATAAATGGAGCTTGGACAGATGTGGTGGCCGGTACTGCAACTGATGATAACACCACCGGTTGTTGTTGCACCAGAACCATAGGATTAGACATGTGAGAGTGTACTGATAAATGAGGATATTCTTGATCCATCTCAGTAGCCGCAACAAATTCCCTTGGATGACTGACTCCATCACGCTTAGGAGGAAGACTACCTTGAAGTAGTTTTGCATTCAACCTCCTTAATTCCTTCATTTCTTCCTCTTGTTGTGCGAACCTTTTCTCTAGTGGAAGTGATTGGCCATCTCTAGAGGAAGGTTATGTAACCTGATTCTTTCCTTTCCCCTTGTTGGACGCCTTTCAGAGAGGGGGATGTTTGTTACTTGAAGGAATACCTAGATTATGGGTAAGCCTTTGATTTCTTGTAAGCACAACTTTTTCAGTTGTGTCTGTGTGTAAAACTTCTTGAGCATGAACCTCTTCATCTGATCCCTCTGAGTGAGCCTCATGTTATGTAGGATCATCAAAAACAGAATTGATGACATTAATTGATTCATAGTGCATTGCATCCCTTCTATAGACATTTCTGTGATATTGAATTCTTCCCTGTCCTTGATGAGACATTGCCTTTTGTTGATTTTATCCCTCAATAACTTCTTGAAGAACCATAATTTGGATGGAATCTCTTGATAATTCGGCTCTTCTTCCCTCTTATGTATTCTTACCTAATCGATAGAAGACTGACTTTCTCTGAGGAAGAGATTGAGAATTTGAAAAAGTCCACAGTCTGGTGGATTGGTGTTGTTCCTGCTATTCCTGCTCAACTCCTCGAATCCTATTTGTTGATTCCAAGGATTTTGTTAAAATAGTCCCTAGTCTGGAAAGATGGTGTAGTTCTTGAGCTGCTACATCTGAGACTTTCTAAAAATCTCTCTTGATCTTGCATAATTTAGTCCGAAAATTGGTTGGATGCATCAAATGACATCCACTCAAATCACCTGGCTCAAATAAACGTTAGATGATTTATGAAACTTCTGTCACCTGATGATGAGCTCGCTCTAATCGAGAGGCCTGTTCGATATTCTCATTTATCTAATTCAAGAGTAATTTGACAACTTTTTCTTTGTATGCATGACTTTGGGAAGAACTAGCTGAGGCCTATTCCAGAGCAATCCTTTGATTACAGACAAATCCAATAGGCTGTGGCCGGCCATGGGCAATAACATTGCATAAGACCATTTTTGGAGGGCTTTCTTAACTGGAGAGTAAAGTGAAATGAAGAGCTCCATGAATACCCCATCCCCTAATATAAATACCAGATGGGTCATTGGAAATTAACTGTCGCAATATTTTTAGTGTGCCAAGGCATGAACGTTGAAGGGCCCTCTGCTGCTTTTCATCCCTGGGATATCGGGAAAATGAGAGAGATGCCAAGCCAATTTGGCGTTGTAACCATTCTATTATCTTTACATGATATTCATACTCATCATAAGATAATATTTTCTCTTTCAAGTGAAAAAGATTTTTCCACATGTTGAGAAAAATATCCTGAATACAATCTTCCGTAAATATCTCTAGAATGTCATAATGAGAGTTAGCCAAAGGCCAAAACAAGACTGACACTTCACCTTTTGCCAGTTGTTTTGTCATATTCATCATTTCTTATTTATCATCGGATGAATATTCTTCTACCTGATTAGACCAGATCTGGTGCTTCCTTGTTGCTTCATCATACTCAACAAGATTGGTAGAGAATTCATTGATAAAAATAGAAGATGAACGACCCAGGGGTGGTTTAGATAATGACTTACACCCTGGGATATCTTTTGACTGAGAAAGTATTTCACCTACTAGTGGTAAAGCATCAGCCATGAATGGCTTTACATTTGCAAGTTCCTCAAGATAAGAGGGCTTTCTCATTACTACATTGTCCTTGGAAGAACTTTCCAGGCAATACGAATTACTACTCCCGGGAGGGATTTCATAGCTAAATTCATCATCATGGGGAGGAACACCATGGTGTGTTGTAGCAAAAGATAAAACCTTCTTCTCCTTGATCTTCTGGCTACACAGAGGGTAATAATGACTCTCATCTGAAGATGATACTTCGAGATCGACTGAACTATCATGAAGCAAGCCTTTATGAGAAAGTGTATAATAAAGACCTTTAGAATTAAGGTTCCCACTATTGGGAAATGAGAGAGTAGAATCTTGAGTTCCAACATATAATTGTCTTAGGGCTTCAGGAACTCTGGCATCGAGCAAGGCCTTATTATAGATTGGATCTTGATTTCTTGACTGTGTTGGATGGGTATTTTTCTTAGGCGCCTTCTTAATCACATCGGGAACCACTTGTTGACGAAAGTGGTTATTATGGGCAGGTGTGTGTGCCTGATCAAGGGACGTAGTTAGGTTAGGCTGATTATCTCCACTCAAATCTGGTGTATGTGCCTAACTTGTTTGTTTGTATGACTTGGGGGAGTATGCCCCACAAACCTATTGGACTGGAACAGAGGTTTGTTCCTATTTCATAGTGATATGTTGACGTTTCACTCCACTGGTAGGGATAGTTTTTTATTTCTTTCCCCGTGATAATGCTGAAGCTGTTATAATATTCTGACAGGAATCCAGAATATGAGCAGGGATATGCTTCTTCTCTTTCACTATTGTCAAAATGTGCTTGGTGACTTCAGCTACCAGAATGAGAATATACATCCATTCCATTCTTGGATTAGGTGTGTATTCCTGCTTCTTTCCTATTATTCCTATCAGTGAATTCTGACAGTACTCATGTGTGGGGGCAGAGAGTTGAGTCTGCTCCAAATTTGTCATCAGAGCTTTCCGACTGGCTTCTCCAGGTGCTACCAAACGAGACTGTTGGAAGACTTGATGAACATTGGCGGGTGTTTTTTCCTGCTATGTATTCTTTTTCAAGTATGGTTGACGACATTCCTTCAATACTGGCAGACGAGACTACTGATAGAATTTTTTATTGTAAACAGGTGTATATTCATTCTTATTAGTTTCCACTATATCAGATTGGCAACCTTCTTTGGTTGTAGCCAAATGAGCCTGCTAACTAGATGATGAGTTATAAACAGTTGTATTTGCCTGCCTATAATACTCCACCGGAATATCCTACCGGGATTGACGTGTTGCTGCCAGACGAGTCTACTGGGTAGTAAGATCAGGACAGACTGGTGTATATGCCCGCTCGTTTCTTGCCATCAAATTGTCTTGATGGACTTCCCCGAAGGGGGGAGAAGTAAGAACCTTCTCCCTGTTGACCAGATTTTGCCTCTGGAAGTTTGTCTTGTTGACTAGGGTCTGAGGGACCTGAGCCAAACCCATAAATGCGATACCCTCATCATGTTGAGGGCGCACTGTCGCACGAGTCTGGGGGAGATTGTTGAAGGGATCCCTCAGGAAGGACTCCTATCTCCTTGAATTAAGTCTTTGAGTGACTTTATCATTCACCTCCTCATTATATGGTAGGGAATGGTGATTGCGTTCTGGGGATAATGAACTGAAATGTTTGGAGACAGTGGTTGGCAACACCTGTTTCTTGATTGCCGGTCGTCAGTATCCGGACAACCTGGGTGAATTATTGACTTGGAGGGCTTGTCGAGTAGCCTACAGAGTCGGAATGGTACCGTGTTGACCGTATTCCTTAACCAGTGCATTTGATACCCAGTGTTGAAGACACTGAGTATGTGATGTTGTCCTTAGAGTGGACGACAATCCAGCAGGATTAGCAGCAGAGGTATTTAGAGGCGTGAACGTTAGAAAAGACATTTCTGTAATATAGAGAGATCATGGAAACAAGTGCCTATTTGACATGACATACATAATCAAGATAAGTTCGGCCACTACATCTTTTGGATGATCACATATGTTATTGATTGTTTTGTTGGCCCTCTCATTGAGTTTAAATAGGGGCCTAACAAATAAGTAAAACATCATTTTAACATGGTTAAGGATTCACGTTGGTTCACCATTTTTTTTCCTTTGGAAATGGGGATGACCTAATTGGTTTAAGGTTCAAATTTTCCAATTGGTTTCTAACGGGTTTGTTCATAGAACCGGAAACATCCAATGATTCCATATCCATTTGGACCTACTTTCCAAAGGTATGTGCTCATTAGTTATGGACTGATGAGGCTTAAGAATTTTCATTGGTAGAGAGGATGGGAGGTCGGACTCATCACACATTTTTGAGGGGAATTATTGTCTAGTTTGGGACTCTCTTTATAGATTTGAGTTATGTTCTTGAATCCTTATTAAATTACTAAGTATAAAAATGAGGTATCTTTTAGATATGAAAATCAATGATTGATATGTATGAGATTTAGATTATATTTTATATGTATTTTAGGTTATTCATCGATAGATAATCATCTATATTTGTTATAGATTCTTAGTCAATGGTATCCTTTAATACATTATATAGAGATCTCTTGTTCATTATTATAACCATACTGGTTTTAAAGCCACTCAGCGGGGAACATGAACTTTATTGTCGTTCAGAAGCACATCGATTATTTCAGAGTTGGGATCTTACCTAAAGGAAGACTACCTATGTATCCATGTTTAGAAAAGGAATCAGAACCCACATAGTTAGAGTAAAGAAATATGAGCTTTATGCATGATTGATGGACCAAAGAAATATGTCATAATTACCTTTACGCTCTAAGCTCACGTGAGTCATTCTCGGTGTGAGAAACAAGAGGTATCAGTAAAACCTGACGATTTTGCCATGAAAGATGAAATTATAAGAAATGATGTGGGGCTTATGTATGTATGACTACCCATATAGATGAATATTAGGATTCACCTTAGGGAAGAAACCCGAGAACAAGGTCCATAAAGGTATATGTGCTTTATAGAGATTTGGATACGTAACATAGGACTTAATCCTGAGAAGGATTCCCAAGTTATTGGGGACTTATTATTGGGTTTTATTCCTTAGAAGGATGCCCAAATAAAAAGTAAATTAAGACTGGGGATTACTCTTAAATAGGAGGCATATGTTAAGGAGAATTTATGACTGGGGCTTACTCTTGAAAAGGAGGCCCAGGTTAAGGAGAATTTATTACTGGGGCTTACTCCTAAGGAGGAGGCCCAGGTTAGAGAACTTGGAATTTGGGGCTTACTCCTAAAAGGGAGGCCCAAATTTGGGAACTTGTGACTGGGGCTTACTCCTGAAAAGGAGACCTAGGTTAAAGGAAAATTATGACTGGGGATTACTGCTAAGGAGGAGACCTGGTTTAGAGAACTTTGGAATTTAGGGATTATTCCTAAGAAGGAGACCCAAATTAGAGAACATGGGGCTTACTCCTAAAAAGGATGCCCAAAATTAAGGGAACTTGATGACTGGGGCTTACTCTTAAAAATGAGGCCCAGGTTAGAGGACATGGGACTTACTGCTAAAAAAGAGGACCAGGTTAGGTGACTTGGGACTTACTCTTAAAAAGGAGGCCCCAAAAAAGGGGTCTTCGGGCTTAATCCTAAGGAGGATGACAAAAGTAAAGATCTTCTCATCTTAAAGGATGATGTTGAATGAATGAAATATCTCAACTTAGTGATATAAAGACATGTAAATCACTAGGTTTTGAGAGATATTCCACATAATTCCTTTCAGATAAGGAATCCAACAAAGGAACCATGCCAAAAAATGGCGTTGAAGAGGGTTTTGAAGGATAAGTCTAGAAGAGGAGAGGTGGATTTGAAGAAATGAGCTAAATAGGCAGGAGGGGCACCCAAAAAGAGGCAGGCGCGTAGGTTTTGTTTGGGCGTGTAGGTCCTGGGCACGCAAGTGTGCTTGCGCGACATAGGTGTACCTAACCATAGCGTAATACTTGGGTGAGGCTTGGCTCAAGCCCTTTGTATTATTCCTAAATACTTCCAAATGGGTGTCACACAGGTTCTGTTGAAGGTATAAGGTGGCGCGTAGGTGTGACCATTTTCCTTAAGGTTTAGACACTTAGGTGTGCAAGTGTTGGTGAATTTCAACACTTAGGCCTTGTTCTCCCTCTTTAGATCTTCCTTTCTAGGTAAGAAATTAGCTTAGATGTGTTTGGAAGACTTCAAGAAGAGACTAGGGTGCCGGGAGCTCAAATCTGACTTTTGGAATTTTTCGTCCTCCAAATGGGGGGCCCACAAGGGATATTTATAGGCTATTGAAGACATTGGGCGAAAATCAAATAGCGCGCAGGTCACCTGCGCGAACATCTTGGAACTTGTGCGGACCATGATTAAAGAAATCCTTGTTTATTCCTCTATCGATTTTTGATGTTTCTTCAAAGGATGAATCACTATGTATTTAAGGTATTACCCTTTTCCTTCATTAGACTCTATGACGGAAAGGAGCGTTAACAGACATATACAATATGCTATAAAAAAGAAAAAAATGCCAAAATATTTTTCCAACAAAATTTACATTCTTAAGATCGGTCCTTTACTAATGTACTCCATCCTAGCATAAGAATCAGGAATAAAAAGGTTTACCCTTCCCATTTTACCAATTTTAAACCATGAAGTCAATCGTAGTACTAATTGGAGGCCCAAAAATGGTGTGAAAATAATCAGTAGGAAAACCACAATGATTTCTAAGCCATACGTTCCATGAATATATAATTAATTAGTGTGTATATAATAATAATGACTAATAAATGAATATGTAATACCATTTCAGTCTATGTTCCAAAGGGGACACTCGATCGATACCAACTACTTCAGCCTAAGATACATTGTCTCTAAATGATCACCCATTTATGATTTTACTTATAATAGAGGCATTGGACCCAGCTCATATCTAAGGCCTCCCCAATGTATTATTTCATTATATGGGATGAATAAATCAAATGTATTTTCCCATGATAAGGTAAATAAAACAAGGTCATAATTTATATAAAGGTCTAACTGAATCAAAGCATCTTCCTTGGTTTGAAAGATGTGTCACTTTGATTAATTTGTTTATTAATTTATTGGAAACCTAATCCCATCAATGGAATTCAATATGAGGAACCAATGTATCACTCCATGTATTATGTGGAACCATCACTCTACAATACCAACCACATAATTCCTCATAAGAACCCATTCATTTCTCTAATCATAACATAAATTCAAATCCCTATGAGTCTATCCTTGGTGGTTGACTTAAGTTACCCCAGTGTCACTCATGGAATGATAATAAGAACTACCACTAGATTCCATCCTTAGTATTCCATATAAATAATTCAATCATCACTTGTGGAATAAAGTCATTAACTCTCCTTCGGACCTCCACCTTAGAATTACATACTAGGAATCTAGGTGTCAATCTTGGAAAAAATAATAAATCCAACCTTCCAAGTGTGCTCATCCATGGTGTTCTTAATAGATCCCATTTATCTATCATATTGTGATGTATATTTATTAAATAATTCACTTAAATTTAAATGGTTATATGAGTCTATCCAATGTTTTCCAAGTCAGAGACCATGTACCACACATTGTCTAGGAATAATAGATGGTCATGGTCTCCTAGTCGAACCATAAACTTATACATTACACATAATTCAACTAGTAATCTAATTTAAATAATTTATATCTAACTCACCATAGAAGGAGGTTTAATAACATATCCTAGACAAAGAAGTCCTATACGAGCTTAACTCATTCCACCAGGTTTAATTAAGCAATCTAAATTAATTAATCATAACAACTTAATTACGTAGAGAAACGAATCACACAACTAAAGGTGACTATAACAATAAAAAACACATAGTAATTCTACCTAATTTATTAACATGCCTTATTTGATGGTTCATAATGGGTTTCTCAATGCTCTTTAGTGATTTCAGGTATCACGGGACATATAAAAAAAATCCCATACTATTAATTTTTTAAAAACTACATTTTGGTGGTGATTCATGGAATGTCCAGCGCACATCACAATGGTGAAATATATAAACAATGTTAATTCAAGGGGAAATAATGAGATCACAATCCTTATATGTTTATTGGATACCTCATCTTTTATAAGAGTCTATTTATATATCTATTAGGATAATTGATGAAATAGAAAAACACCCTAAAATAAAGAAAAAATATCTTGTACAAATTTAGAATTACATATAGAAAAAATAAATAATGTTAAGAATAAATAGGATTAGATATCCTACACATAAACATCCAATGTAAAAAATATTTAATGATTCCAACCCAAAAATAAGAACCTAGGTCAAATCATAGGTGAGGAGAAATGAAAACTCCAAGAATGGAAAGAGGATATTGTGCATCAGATGAAGAAAAAATGAGGAGGATTATTAAAAGGATGTATGGGAATTTCAGTACTTTCAAAAAATTTAAAGGGAATATGATTTTCCCATTTGGTTGGAAAAACCATGAACTAACACTATCACAAAAGGAATAGACATTTTCTAGGATTTTAACACGTTTTTACAAGATGTGTAGCTAATCATGAAGGTACATACCTAAGTGGAACTATGGGTGTACGATAGAAACATTGTTAGGCTAACCATGCATAGCTTGTGGGGATCCCCTCTAGTTTCTATTAATCTCCTCACAAGGTCATGAATCCTACCTCACAAGGTTTAAAAAACGATACTCCTCATTTGGGGCCACATGATTTATCTGCATGGTTACTATAAACTCTGCACCAACAGTGAGACAATGCCTCTTCCTCTAAAAACTAATTCTCTAGGATCCAAAATCTCCTTTTATTATCTTGATAACTACTTTAAAACATTAATAACATCCATTAGAATAAGGAAAAATATTCATAATAAATTTTATAGGGATTATTCCTCTTTATGAAATTTAGGTTATTATTCATGCTTTCCCCCTAACGTGCCTTACCCTTATATAAATTATATGTAACAATATCTACATACTCCCAAAGGTATGTTAATGGTTTGAGAAAAATATCCATTTAGAATACCACCATGTGTTTGATAAATTGAATCAATAAATTAAACAAATTATACTTAGATAATTCTGGAATGATATATATTTTAACATAAATCGTGTTAAAAATGAACCTTTCATAGTTAAATAATGAATCCAATGAAATTTCGTTGAATGTATTTCAATAAAAACTACAATTAATGTATTTCAATGATAACCAATACAAAAAAATCCTATGAATGAAAAAGATATCATGTTAATGACGATCCTCAATCTATTATCTTGACCAGTAGGCCACCTTTTGTTCATGTTTCCCTATAGAAATTGGTCTATGGATAAGACTATGCTCTAGAGAGTTTCTCCTTGCCAAAACATAGGCAACCTAGTGCACAAATTACCCTATCAAAAATGGTCTATGAGGAAATAGTTTATCCCCAAGGATGGCTCCCAACCTCATCATGGATCCATTTTATGTTTATCACAAAAATCTCAGTAAACGTTATTCTAAATTTGAAACCATTATTATTTCACATTAAATCAATATCCAACAAAAATAAAAAGGGTATATTCAATGTACAAAAATATACTCAAAACCAATAAATTTATTCAAAACCAATTTCCATCCATTTAATAAACTTTAGACGTCAATTTTAAAGAGAAAGAAATAAATTAACACAAGATATGCCATGTTACGAAACCACCAAATGTGAAATATAAAGAACAAAAATTATCACATACAAATATTGAACCAAAAAAATTACGGGGGTATTATTAATTTATATGGGATATAAGAATAATAATTCCCAATCAAAAATATAAAAATTGACTTGATCGATAATGTAGAAGTCCAAAGAGAACTCATAGCAGTACAATTCTTGAACAATGGTCCACAAAGGTTGAATATCTGATCAAGAACCCTCAACACTGTAATGGATATATGTATAAAGATTTTATAATTCCAAAAAAAAAAATTTACTTCATTGAAAAATAGAAACCATAAGGATAAATAAGTGTAATTGGAAGAATAAGGAGATCCAATATCAAAACAATGATCATCTTGAAAAGAGATGAACACATGTTCGATCTTTGCATCGATATGCCAAGAGATTTTATTTGAGGGAGCCAAGAACACTCAAAGAGAGTATCCAAGTATTACAGAATGAATTAGTATAAAATGGGATTAATTTAGAATAGGAATGGGAATCTTGGGTAGTGTAAATATGACACTACCCCTCATTTTGGCATCCCAAAACTCTGCCACGGGTGAGTCGGTGGAGGTCACTGGTGGGCCCGTCATTCTATGTAGTTATCCATAATCACTAGATATCCCACCAAAAGGGTAGTTTACATAATAAATTAAACTCATACATATTTTATTATATCGGTTGTCCCATTGCCCTCAGTGGTGAGCTTCTAGAATAACTCTTACTATTACAGCTATATATTCATACCCACACTGATACCGAAACATGAGGATGCACCAATGACCCCATTTTTCAACTAAAATACATTCTGGACATAAGTATACATTATATAAACAGACAAAAGAAAATTTATATAGAAAAAAGAGAATATTATATTGATATAACAAAAATGGGATGTTATAATTCTACACAATGTATTTATTCCATCCCCCAGATAGCTATGTAAAAATGGATTCCCTTTAAAGAGCTGAGTCCACTACTTGATCATCAAATAATATCGTGCACATATCTCATGAGAATAAGATCTGTGGTAACAAATCACTTAAAACAAATGTATTGTATTCCCATATTGAATTTTCAATTTTTAATCTAAAACTCAATGTACTCTTTCCATTATAGAAAAATTAGGCTCTACATCAAGGAATTCCCAATTTACAACTTCAAATGGATATTATTGATACATTTTGAGTTGGTACACATGGAAAACTTTATGGATAGAATAAAACTAAGGTGTTTAATTAAAGATATATTACACCTTTTAAAGTTATTTTATTATATTAAATGGTCTCAAATACCTGGGAATGAACATTCCTTAATTTTTGAGCCGTTGGTTACCCAACTAGGGATATGTTTTTAAGAACACCATATCCTTATATAGAAAATCTAAGGGGTGATGATTTCAAACTGAATTTAAATTTTACAAACTCTAATCCATCACCAAATTATAAAGAATCAAATAGATAATAAATGTTGTTACATTGTCAAAGATATTTAAAACCAAGGAAGATTCACTATCCTCAGAGAAATAAAGAGATTAGATATAAGGAAGTCCATATAAATATTTTAATGTTGTGATCTTAATGGATGAATGATAAAAAAAATTATATGAAAATTCAAACATCCACATGTGGATATCGCAAGCACCTCCAACTTCCAAGATATGGTTATGGAGAATATCATCCATAATTTCATTTTAGGTGTCCTGATATAAAATGAGATATATCTGACTCTGTTTATCATTTTTTACATACTCACAAAATTATAAATGATGATTTGAAGCCTTCAAAGTTTCATCGTCTTTCCAGTTTTGTATCACCATGGGAAGACGATGAACAAACATTTAAGGCTTCAAATCATCATCTATAATTTTTTGAGTATGTAAAACAATGAGAAAAAAAGTCAAATATATCTCATTTTATATCAGGACACAAGAAATGAAACTTCATTTGATATAACATGTTTGTGGTTATAGGGTTGAAATACCATAAATAATGGTTAAAATAACTATGGATAACTTTTCTTTCATATGATACATCATCATATTGGTTATTGATGAAATGGATACCCACTAATGAAATTGACCTCTCACCAATGGTCTCCCATCCATAAAAATAATCTTCGATACTTTGGAACTCATCATCTTGATATTTATCCTAATGTATTATCTCATGGATAAAGGATTTCCCATGAAAACATTCAAGATTATTTCAAAAATACTCCTCAATAAATCTCAAGTGAATATAAGAAAAAATACCAATCATGTTCCACTAATTCTTCTCTTCTGTAAAAACTGGGGGAGGTATCTTGCTAATAAGATTGAAATCCATGATTTTACCTTTTTATATAATATAGGTATTGTGAATGTCAAGTGAATTTAAGTAATCCTCTTATCACCTTTCTCAGAGGTTACAATATTTTTTAGATAAGATGTAAAATAGACTTCTGTGGTTAGATTAAATAAGAAACTTTTCAACAAAAAGATAGTGACACCAAATCTTGAGGGAATGAAAACCCACTTAAAGTTACATTTCATGAGTGGGATAATTATTTTTAAGATACCTATGATAAATTTATCCATAATAAACTTCAAGATATCCCTATATATGGACACATCTCACACTATAACCCGAAGCATTATATTAATCCACATGGCCCAATCCAACATTTAGTAAATCCAGATTCAGTGTTGAGTTAAAATGCTTACCATTCTAACGAATTGATTCCTAACTCATTAATAACCACAATATTTTCATCCACATATGATTGAGAGTGGAAAAATGAGAAACATGCTTCAAAAAATACATTATGAACCACCTATAGTATCTTATCAAACCAAATAAGCTACATATTTTGAAGAAATCACATGGATATTCTTAGGACCTAAAATATATCACCCTATCAATATAAACTGAGAAAACATGTAAAAAAATTTATATTCCAAGAACATAATGTCACAGATCCAAATTGGAACATTGTTAATTTTACGTAAAGATAGTGATCGCTCAGAATTCCAAAAACATGCCTCAAGTGATACACATGATCTTTTTAAGTATATGGTTTTTCTAAGATTGCATTACTATAAATTATGATGAATGTTTCATGAAACTCATGGAATACTAATTTCCCCAA
The DNA here is from genome assembly GCA_963277665.1 of Viscum album. NCBI lineage: Eukaryota > Viridiplantae > Streptophyta > Magnoliopsida > Santalales > Viscaceae > Viscum > Viscum album. Next base: position 621,556,587 of record OY728137.1, on the reverse strand, counting down.
TTTGATAAAAAAACATGGGAATTAGTCACAGGAAAAAGAATCACATGGTACATGAATTTTCCATACCTTTCCATGATGGTGGTTTTTTGAATATATAACTCCTTGGTTACATGTTAGTGATATCCATAATGAATTTAAAAATTTAAAACCACTTTTCATATTAGAAATAATTGAAAAAATGATCAATGTGTGGAATGGGATATATATTCTTGATAGGTACTTAGTTGAGCTTCGGGTAACCAACATATAAGTAATGGGTAATATTGACCTTATGGTAAAAAATCATACTGGCTACCCAAGGAGACACATATGGTTATATAAATCCCATTTATTTCAAATAAACCAACATTATTTTAAAATAATTCAAATAAACTGGATACATGTGGTAAGACGCCATAGATATTGGTGGTGTTTTTATTACTAAGTCAACATAGAACTCCACCTCCCGCTCTAGTGGAAAACCTGACAAGTCATCTCAAAACACTTCAAGAAAATCAATGACTATCAGAGAGAGGAATTCACTACTTGATTACTATTATAATATAGATTTAGATAATAACAAAAAACATTGTAATATATAGTTGATTTGACTCTACCTGACTAGACCATAAATCCCATTCTACCGAAAACACATGGAAGCTCCCATAAAAAATCATGAAGGACAACTACCAATGGTAATAATAAGTGTGAGACTTTTGATAAATCAAGAAATAAATTCAAATAGTCACATTAAAAATCTCCAAGTCATGAGTATAGAAATTGAAAACCATCTCTATATCACACATAAAGAAATAGGATGAGGGTAATCAAAAACCCTATACCATCTTCTTTCATGGAGGCATCACTAATTACCAACTAATGGCATGTGTTACATTAGAGGTGTTGGACTCACCTATTTTGATAATACCAAATCATGTTTCTTTTATATGATAATCATTTTTCATTGAAAATTTTAGTGTCTATAAAGCAATAACTAGGTATTTTTAATCACACTAATATATCAATTAGGTTTACAGTACAAAATTACTCTAAGTTAGAGGTTACTGTGGGAAGGTTACCGTTAGAGGTTTCCGATAGCAGTTACCACTGAGGAACCTCAATGATAAGTTATTAATGGAAGCTCATAAATATTATTATACCACTAAATGGATATGTTGTAAAGCTACCTATGAAGGATACCAATGAATGCTACCGATGAAAGATACCTATGAAGTCTACCTATGAAAGTTACCGATGAATTCTACCGATGAAGGCTACCAATGAAGTCTACAGAATAAAGCTACCGATGAAGCCTACCGATGAAGCCTAATTTTGGGAAGGATACCACTACCAGTCTACCAATAATCACTCTTCTACTCTACACTTTTTCAATTTCATCAGATTATTCTAATAGTCATATTTGGTAAATTTAATACTTCTGACATTAACTAATGCTGATTGTAGATATATCAAGAGACCGTATCTAGAGATAGTATGAGGTATTAGGAAGACCACATGTGGTGTTACTATTCCTATTGTCATATCTCAAATATAAAATATAAAACTGAGGAAGGGAATAATTGAGGATACATGAGAGGAAATACACGATTGACCTAAAGAACAATGAGAACCTACCAGAATTTACACCGAGAACCCAAGATATTCACGAAGATCATTTTAGAGAACAAACATAAGACTATATTATGTCCTTTATCAAATAACATTCAAACCAGGAAGCATAACACTTCAGTACCTCGAAGCTAGAACCTGGAGTTTTGACCCTCAGTTTTGGATACAACTTCCAAAGAAAGACTCGAACTAAAATTTTCTCACTCCAAGGAGTTAAGAGAAGAACTGCAAACACATAGAGCCTTATAAACTAAATCTTTATAACATTAGATCAATTTTTATTATTATCTTATATTTCAGATAAGTGTGTGTTTTTCTGTTACAAACAATGTATCATGTGCTCGAACTGGAGGATAGTGAAAATCCTCACCTCAAACACTACTAAAACTTTTTTTCCATGTGTAACTGTGGAAGAGGTTGTGTGTGGTATGATTTGAGTTTTTTACATGAAAAATTGTTGTTGAGGGAGTGAGCCCTGGAAATATTGTGATAACTATTGTAAAGCCTGATACAGGTTCTGTATGATGCTTACTGTTAATATAAACTGCTTGGTGGTAGGTGATCACCAAGTGGAAAGGATTAACTCTCAGTTTAAGACTGAACCTCTTATTTATCGCTACTATGCACCTTATATTGTAAAACATTGTTTTTGTATTTTCTTCTGCTTGTAACTTCAAAAGAGAAAATGTTTTTATATTCACTCTGATAGTTAGTTTTGGTTGGTGTGTATATGTGTTTAATTCAGTAAACCTGATTCAAAAGGTGGATAAGTGTTTTGCACTGATTCAACTGAGGAATAATCATCATTTGAGAAACTTGTTGACCAATTGAACATTTATATCCCTACAGCCTTAATCAACTGGTCTATTTTCAAATTGAGGACTTTTATCATAATGTTTTTAATTGAAATTTTATTTAGGAACTCAATTCGCTGCCCTCTTGAGTTTCTACTCTGACCAAAATTTGGTATCAAAGTTTGTTTTTATTGTAACCATCAGAAATATTTTTCAATATTTTCATATTCTTTTCAAATGTTATTTTGGTTGCATCCTAAAGATCTTAACAATTTCTTCACATCTAAATTTTCAGTTATTTAATTTATAATTAACTAAGGATAATTGAGTTGATGGTGTGGATACTAACATGCCACCTTTATTTAGTTTTACGAACTATGATCAGTGGAAATGGAAAATGAAAATGTATCTAGAGAGTATGGGTATTGAAATATGGGAGACTATTGAATAACAACATGCATTTTCGGCTACTTCTCGGGACACATGGTCTCATTTGACTAAAGCAACATATAATAATAACTGTAAAGAAATGAATACATTGTTTTATGCTCTTGGTGATGAAGAATTAAATAGAATATCTTCTTGTAAAACAACATATGACAAGTGTGATAAATTGGTTGTTTCTTATGAGGAAACAACCAAAGTTAAAGAAATGTGATTAAATTATTATACTATTAAATACAATATTTTTTAAATGAAACCTGATGATCCTATATCTGAAATGTATCTCAGGTTCAATGAAATTGGAAATACAATGAGTCTTCTTGGGAAACCAGTATACATCAAGGATCCGATTATGCGATTGCTTCAATTCATACCAGACGAATGGATAGAAACTTTTGATTCCAACTAAGAATCATGTTATATAAGCAAGATTCCAGTGAAAGAACTAATAGGAAAAATCATGATGTAAGAAGAAGAGATTAAGGTGAATCAATAAGTAGAGGAAGAACCAAGAATGAAATCTGTAGCATTCAAGACTGAAACCTCAATGAGAAAAGACAATGAAAAATTTCAAGTTTCTATAAATAGTTCCAATAGTGAAGATTCAGACTCTGATAGGGATGATGATATGAATCGTCTTGCTAGAATATTCAAAAATCTCTACCGAAAGAAGAAGTTCTTTAGAAAGTAAAATTATAAAGGAAGGTATGATATTAAAGGACATTGAAAAAAAGGAATGAAAATGGAATGAAAAAAATGAGATAGTCTATTATGAGTGTAAATGAAAAGGTCATTTGAAGGTTTATTTCCCCAAGCTAAATTTTAAAAATAAATATGAAGACAATGGAAAGGGATATAAAAAGGATATGAAATATACTTGGAGTGCTTCAGAAGATAGGTCTAGTGGATCTGACACTTTTGATACTGAAAAGAAAAATCATGAAACCTATGTTTATGACAGAAACATCTGAGGTACCACTCAATTATCTTATACATAATGCTTACTATTCTCGGAATGAGAGTGAATCAAATAATGATGAAAATATGACTAAGGATGAACTATTTGAATACTATGGAATTCTTAAGGATACCATTAATGAACTCAATGACAAATATAAATTATTGGAAAGACAACTTACTTTAATTTCAAATTGTAATTCAGATTTGGATATTGAAAATGAAAAATTTTCTCAACTGTTAAAAGATAATACTGAACTAAAATTATCAAATGAGAAATTAAAAAGAGTTTTTGAGTTGTTTATTATTTGTAAAGGTACCCTGACCCATTATCTAGGAAAATAAATTGCTCCAAAATACACAACTGGTTAAGGATATCAACCAGGAAAGAGAATGATTGTTAAAAACAAATTTGTTCCAAAATCTGGACAGTTCATTGCTAGCTAATGTTCTGGACCATCTTTTGAAAAATAATTTTCCAAAGGACCTGAAAAGGTGTTCATGTATCAAAATATATCTGTTCAGTATAGGAAGCCAATAAGACTAATATGGGTTCTCAAAACATTACTTGCTAATCTCTTTGGACCCAATAAAATATGGGTACCAAAGTTACCCTATGCTTAGTATATTTTATAGTAAAATTTTCTAAATAGCTATGGTAAAACCCTTTGGTATTTATAAAGTGGATGTTCAGGACATATTACAAGAGACTATTCACTCTTCAAGAGCCTAATCAATGTTTTATTGTAGACATGTTACAATTTGTGATAATGATAAAGGGAAGATCATCGGTTTATGAAAAATTGGTAACCCTAATACTGAATTAATTTCAAAAGTACTTTTTGTTGATGGGTTAAATTATATTCTACTTAGTATCTCTTAGTTGTGTGATTATGTCTTTAAGGTTATGATTGAAAATGATGCATTGAAGGTTTTTAATTCTAAGAATGATTTAATATTCAAATATCTTAGAAATGAAAATGTATATTTTATTGATTTAAACTCTTTATCTAAGAAAACCGTTTCTTCGTTAAATTCCTTCCTAAATGAATCATGGTAGTGGCACATAATATTAGGACACTGCAATGTGAACTCACATAGGAAACTTACTAGGAAATGTTTAGTTATAGATTTACCAAGATTGTAATTCCCACTTTACATAGTTTGTAATCCTTTTCAAAATGGACAACAAGACAAAGTATCTTTTAATCAAAAGAAATAAGTTTCAACTTCTCAACCGCTTGAGTTGGTTCACATGGATTTGTTTGGACAATGAATAGTTTCAAATTTAAATGGGATTCGCTATGTCAATGTTCTTGTAGATGATTTTTCTAGATACACTTGGGTATACTTTCTAGCTCACAAAAGTGAAGCATTTTCTTACTTCATTAAATATTACAAGTCATTAGAAAATTTTAGTGGACTTAGAATTAAGACCTTGAGAAGTGATCATGGTCGTGAGTTTGAAAATTAGGAGTTTGAATATTTTTTCTCACATAATGGCTATAATCACAATTTCTATACCCCTATAACACCTCAAAAAAATGGAGTTATAGAAATAATAAACAGGAAACTTCAAGATATTTCCTAAACTATGCTAAATGAGTATAACCTACCTACATATTTTTGGGAGGAAGCTGTTAATACAGCTTGTTAGATCATAAATAGAGTCTTAATTATACCTATTCATAAGAAGACCCCTTGTGAGTTATGGAATAATAGAAAACCTAAGGTTAATTACTTTAGAGTTTTTGGTTGAAAAGCCTTTATCTATAACACTAGGGATAATCTTGACAATATTTCTTCCAAAAGTGATATTGGAATTTTTCTGGTTACTCAATATATAGTTAATACTATAGAGTATTAAATAAGAGAACCAAATATGTGGAAGAATCAATTCATGTAAAATTTGAATAGACTGATCCACATGAACATAAATCCTCCCTGTAACATCTTGTGGAAGATATATCAATTCTAGACCTTAATGATAAAGACAGTGAACCCATAGTGAAAAAAAACTAGTTCTAGTTATTTTCCATAATCAGAGAATGTTGAGTCTAAACCTGTAGACAATCATGAGGTGTCTAGTCCAACCCATCTTAGAGGTATTATAACTCGCAAGAATCATCCTTTAGATTTTGTAGTAGGTTATCTAAATATAGGGACACAAACTAGAGTGTCTCTGAGAAACCATGTTGAACATCACACTTTTCATTCACATCTTGAACCCAAAAATATTAATGATTACATAAATGATGAATTTTAGGTGATAGATATGCAAGAAGAATTAAATCAGTATGAAAGAAACATGTTTGGAAATTTGTAGAAAGACCTATGGACACTTTGACCATTGGAACTGAATGTGTGTTTAGAAATAAAGTTGATGTGTTTGGAAATATAGTCAGAAACAAGGATAGATTAGTTTCACAATGATATAGTCAATAAGAAGGAACAAAATATGAGTAAACCTTTGAAACTGTAGCTAGACTAGAATCCATTAGGATACTAATTTATCATGAAACTCGTTGGAATTTAAAACTCTATCAAATGGATGTCAAAAGTTCATTTATAAATTGGTATATAGTTGATTATGTGTTTGTTGAACAACCCATGGCATTACAAATCCCTTTTTCTAAATCATGTTTTTAAAATTTCTAAAGATTTATATGGTCTAAAACATGTTCATGGAGCTTAGTATGAAAAGTCAATTCTTTTCTTATTCCAAAAGGTTTTACTAAAGGAATAGATGGTCTTACACTTTTTATTAATAGGATTTCCAAAGATATTTTAATGGTAAAAATTTATGTAGATGACATTGTTTTGGATATTCTAAAAATTCGTAAAGGTTTCAAAGATGATGAAAAATGAATTTGGAATGAGTTCAATGGGGGAACATAAATTTTTCCTTGGATTTAAAATTTTCTAAAATGAAAATGGTATTGTTATAAATCAAAGTAAATATATAAAGGTTCTTTTGAAATGGTTTCATTTGGATAGTAAAAAATTTACTGATATACCTATGAGTGCCACTTGTAAAATGGATGATAATGAAATTGGTAAACCAGTGGATCAAACCAATTATAGAGGTATGATTGAGGGTTTTTTCTATCTTACTACTAGCTGACCTGATATAATGTTTATTGTATGCGTTTGTTCTTGTTTTCAATCCAATATCAATTTATGTGTTGTTAAACATATTTTTAAATATCACAAATATACTACAAACATAGGACTATTTTATCCAAAAGGAATATAATTTTATTTGATAAGTTATTTAGATATTGAATTTGCTGGTTGCATGTTAGATAGAAAGAGTACCTCTAGAAAATTTCAAATTTTGGGCAAGTCACTAGTATCATGGTGTAGTAAGAAACAAAATTCTATTGAATTATCCACGGCTAAAGATGAATATATAGATAATGGTTGTTGTTTTACTCAAATTTTTTGGATGAAACACACTTTACTGGACTATAAATATCAGTTAAAACATGTCTCTATAAACTATTATAATAAAAGTGCTATTATTGTCTCTAAAAATCTGGTATCTCATGCTAGGACAAAGCGCATTGATGTAAGACATCACTTATTGAGATATCATTATCAAAGAGGTGATATCACTCTTGAATTCACTGGCACTGAACATCAAATGAATGATATATTCACAAAGACTTTTAATTATGAGAGGTTAAATTACATCAAACATGAGTTAGGTATGATAAATTTTTATTTTAGGACCTCACCGTTGGACGTCACCATTAGACATTACTGTTAGACCTCACCGTTGGACCTCATCATTGGACCTCACCGTTAGACCTCACCCTTCGACCTCACCGTTATACCTCACCGTTGGAACTCACCGTTGGAACTCACCATTGGATCAAACCATTGTATCTCACCATTAGAACTCACCGTTGGCACCTTACCGATAGTCGACCTTTCTTAGGTCCGGGACATAGCGTTTTTCTACCAAAATCTGAATCCTTTTCAATCATATTTATTACTTTTAATCGATTTGTTTTTTAACCCCTAAATGATAAAAATAATGTAAAAACCACATTTAAATCTAATTTAATCATCTCCAAAATATTTTTTCTCCTAATTAATTGAACATAATACTCTACTAAACCCTTGAACCTCATCAGATCGCAATGGAAAGAGTGAAGAGACCAATGGTTGGTGATGAAGTAGATGCGCTGAACCTTAAGAGACCTCGATCTGGGTCTAGTAGTCAATGAAAGGATGTGGTGAAGTAGATCAATCCTAATTTTTCGAAGAGGTAAATCATTGTACAAAAGGAATTAAGTTTGGAATGGTTGTTGTCGAGAAGGTCTCTGGTGCTAAAGTCCCTTGAAGCTCGCGATTAGGTAGAATGTTTTTGAAACAATAATGGACCATCTTACCTAAAGCTTGTAATGTAATTTTATGAGTTTTTGAATTTTGAAAATTCTAAATATGAGAAACAAATGATTTTAATGTAAATTGAGTAAGTGTGAGTTTCTCTTATATTGAATGAGATGAATTCTTAAGAGTCGCATATGAAGGCATTTTCAACTACTACTCTGGAGTGACGCCTCCCACTAGTGAGTATTTCTACTATGAAGAGGCTCTGGATGAACTGATAGGGAATGTGATCCCATGAAAGGTGATAGCTTCTGATATGGATGGGGAAAATAGATTACTATTTATATTTGTTCAATATGTCTTGATTCATAGGAGAGGGGAATATTCTACTTTGATGTATCAAGACATATTTTTGTTGTATATATTGAAGCATGGACAAAGGATAAATCTTTGAAGGTTTTTGATAGTTAAGTTAGAGGATATGACAAAGCCTAGCTCAAAGTAAAATGCTTTATTTCAAGCCATGTTGATATCCTTAATGTTAAAAGTGAAAGTACTTTCTAAAAATAAGGAAGAAATCATAGTTGTAAGGGAAAACGTCTGTGTTACCTAAATGATTTTAAATTTCTTGTAGATAAACCGAAACCCTTGGAAAAGGGAGTGGGGGAATAATGAGGCTAAGATATATAATGAATTCAATCCTGTTTCCAATGCATGTAGTCTAAAGAATAAAATAGGTCTAGGTTTAAATCCTAATGAAGTGAAGCTAGTGTACTCAGATGAAGAAGATGAGGTTGTTGTTTTAAAAGAGAGATAAGATTCTCATGTTGATGACATGAGTGATCCTAATCTTCCATCAAGTCCTCATGTTAATGTTGTATCTTTTGGTAAGACTACCCCACCAAAGAGATTACCGAGAAGAGAGACTATCCTAATGGATAGTGACGATGGGGAAACTGGTGAAGAGGAAGGAGAATAGAATGTATTAAGAGAAAACACTGTTGGAGGGGCCTCAGAGGAGGAGGATGAAGCTGAATCTAGCAATGAAGAATTTTAGATAGCTATTGATGAAAGTGAAGAGGAAAGCCTAAGTCTTAGTTTTTATATGATATACAGAAGTGGGAGATAGTGAAGAGGATATGGATGATGAATCAGTTGGAGATGGAATTGTTATGGCTATAGTTGAAGATTATGTATAAGAGATAGTAGTGGACTCTCTTATTGGTGCAGTTGATTAGGGAGGAATGGAAGAGGTGAATGTAGTTGACCAAGAGGAATATCCAAGTGAGGGGGATAAACCTATTGCCACATGTTTAGTTTTTGGTTCTCCTAAAATTGATGATTGGTTAGAAGATATTGGATTCATGGTTTTTGGCGTAGACTATGAAGATTCTTAAGATGAAAAACCTAACAGAAGACCTCCAGTTCAATCTATTTCAGAGACCACTATTGTGCAACCGGTGGTTCTTCTACCTCAGTATTATGTAAAGAAGGATGACTTTGAGTCTTTAAAATCATATTTTAAGAGACAGTTTTATGATATATCTGTTGGGATAGAGAGAATAGTGGCTCACAATCAAGAGGTTGTGGCATCTTTCTTGGAAAGGATGATCTCAATATTTCACTCCAACTTGCTACATGAAGTGAAGGACTTCCAGAATCATGTCAATACCTTGAAAGAATCTATGGAGTATGTGAAAAAACCTATTATGAGTTTAGAATCATATATGGCTTCAAGATATCAAGTGGAAAAAGGCCTTATGTTTGTTAAGAGTGTTGTCCAGCAGATGGTCAATGTGTTTGAGGACTTCCAGAAGCCTATAGAGACACATGTGAGTAGTCAAGATGATGAAGTGATGAGTTTGATCAGTTGACTGACCAAGTATTTTAAGTAGAAAGTAGATTTTACCATGGAACCTCTGTGTGAGTCTTCTTTCTCATCAGAATCTCCTCCTATCAATCTAAAAGTTTTCAGATCAATTGTTAGAGAATAATTAGAGAAACTCTCTGGTTCAAGTACCTCAGACCCTTAGTCTATGACACATGTCATTTCCACTACTAAAGACATTCATAATGCTGTAAGATATTACTTGAGGGAGGCTTCCCAAGTTCATAAGCCCATCAAATATTAAGTTGACTTCTATTATAAAAGGGTTTTCACTAATCATCAGATGGATGTTCACTTTATGTTGCTATTGGAGAACATGAGGATCCCACCTGTCACCCAGGCTTTTAAGGATCAAGTTAACAATCTTCGAGAGTTGACTCTGGCTTTGGAAAAGTTCATGGAGAATAAGGATGATTTTATTTCAGCTATAGAAATAGGAGTTAGTATAATTATTGATTTCAGGAATCTCCTTTTTCCCTTCATCCATGTGGACTGCACTCCCATAATTGTACCTCCAGATTTACCTTCTTCCCTAGCTACTTCAGGCTCTACCAGTGCTACCCCATTGATGACTCCTACACATTCCATCAGAAGCATGACTCCTATGATTCCTCCTATAACTACTCATTATCAGTTGATTGATTCTTCTATAGTAGCTCCTCCTTCCTTTCTAACTTCCATACCTATGGTTGTACCCCCATCTTCTAAACCTGCCTCATTAGCTCTTAAAGAAAAATATCCCTTGAAAATTTCTGATGTAGATTGAATGTGGGATGTCTTAGTTGATAGGGATATTTTTAATCTTTTTGTATATTTTAATCTTATTTATTTAATAGAAAAATATTATTTTACCCCTTCTTGTCTTTTATTATTTTTACTAATCAAAAAGGGGGAGAAGTTATAAGACTAGTGCAAGTTGTAAGACTGGAGCTCTTGAATATATGCTCTTATATATTTTCAGAAATAAACATGGTACAGTTTTATGTTAATTCATCCACTGATAGATAATATATGTACACTAATATCTCTGCAGAAATTAGCAAATGTGTGTAACCCGGATTAAAAAATTTCTTAAATATCCATTTCACTAACATAATTTGTGATCCTCAAAAAGGGGTTGATTTTTGGACTCACCTGTTTTGATAATCCCAAATCATGTTTCTTTTATATGATAATCATGTTACATGAATATTTTTAGTTTTTATCTTGTAATAACTATGTATTTTTAATATCATTGATCTCTCGATTATGTTTATAGTACAAAATGTATCCAAGTTAGAGGTTATCGTTGGAAGGATACTAACATAGGTTACCGATAGAGGATACCACTGAGGAACCTCACCATTTAGTTATCAATGAAAGCTCATCGCTATGATTATACCACTAAAATGATACTATTGTAAAGATATCGATGAAGGATACCGATGAAAGCTACTGAAGAAAGCTAACAATGAATTCTACCGATGAAAGCTACTGATGAAGTCTATCGATGAAGGCGACCGATGAGGGATACCTATGAAAGCTAGCTATGGAGCCTAAAGATGAAGCATACCGTTGAAAAGTCTACTACTACCAGTCTACCGATACTCAATCTTCTACTCCATAATTTTTCAATTTCTTAAGACTATTCTAATAGTCATATTTATAAATTTAATGCTTCTGAAATTAATTAATACTGATTGTAGACATATCAAGAGACCATATCTTGAGACAGTACGAGGTACAAGGAGGACCACTCGTGGTGTTCCTATTCCTATTTTCAGATCTAAAATATAAATTTAAAGACCGAGGAAGATATGAAAAGAGGATGCATGAGAGAAACTGCATGACTGACTTGAAGAACAATGATAACTAAACAACATTTACATTGAGAACCCATGAGCTTCACTAATGGGAGATGCACAGGGTGGCCCAATCATCATGGCATAGGGCAGAATATAAAGGATTTAGTTCGGGGATATGTGGTGGATGATGGGAATGGATAGAGAATGCAAGTATTCAATAAATTCTATAAGGAGAACAACCTATTACTTTGAAAACAAACTCAAGGGAGGGACGTGATAGCTAATCCACACTACAATGCACTTGGGTTGAGGCACGGAATTGGGGGATTTGTGATCTTGGACTACCAATATAATTTGTATATTTACAAGGCAATAATGCACAAAAGCAAGGGGAAAACTGGGATAATACCCACAAAATGGAGAGAAACAATGAATAAACTCTCAATTAAATCTTAAATGAAAATAAAATGCCAAGGGGTGGCTATTTATAGCCAAGGGGTGATATAATATTTAATGTGGGCCAATCTTCACGGAATAGGGTGGTGGATGAACGATGTGGTTCAAGGCTAGGTGGCGGATAATGGGTATGGGTAGCTGATGCAAGTAGTCAATAAACTCTATAAGGAGAGATACCTACTCCCTAGACAATAAAATCAAGGGAGGGATGTGATATCCAATCCACACAACAATGCACTTGGGTTGAGGAACGGAATTAGGGGCCTTATGATCTTGGACCACCAATATAACTTTTAGATTGACAAGGAAATGATGCAAAAAATCAAGGGGGAAAATCCAAGATAATACTTACACAATGGAGAAAAATAAATCATAATCTCTCAAATAAATCTTGAATGAAAAAAGAATGCCATGGGGTGGCTATTTATAAATAACCGGTGATACATTTTTCAAGGGTCTAAAACCCTAAATTCATAAAGGCTAAATGTACCATGTCCCCTTAAAGTAAAAATATAATGTCCAACAAAGACTTTTGGGAAAAGTATTACATGAATTTCCACCCAGAGCCCATTGGATTTGACCTTATGTACCTAGCCCATCGTATTGGACTTTGGTGTCCAAAGATGCCATTCTAGAATTCTATATGTGGATAAATATTCTAAAATTCGTGCAACCATGTGGGCCAAACTTTAAACATCATATTTGGTCTTGAATAAGTGAGATAATATGATCTTTTTCTCCACACATGGAAGTAAAGAACCATTGGGCCTTTAATGAAGCGAGATGGGCCTCATTGTTGCATTCAACCTCTTTAATCTCCTACACGTCATCAGGCCTTTCAAATCCAACTTTTCTACTCGGGTAATTGACTCGGTGCCTCCAACATGGTTTAGATCATCCTCCCCCACTTGAAAAGGAATTATCCTAGATTCTTCAACCTCTGCATCCAAAAAAAGAAGAAAGATCGAAGACATTGAAAGTGGAACACACACCATACTCACTTGGAAAAGCTATCTTGTAAAAATTGTTGTTAATCATCTCAAGGCACTTAGAATGGTCCATCGCCTCATGGAATGAGTTTTGATTTGTTCTTGTTGGGAACCCTTTCCTTCCACATATAAAACTAGACTAGTTCTCTAGGCTCAAACAACATTTTCTTGTGACCCATGTTTGCACGATAAATGTATTTCTAGGTCATCTGCTTGATATTTATCCTTACCTTTTCATGTATTTTCTTGATGAATTCCTTATACTATTTTGCATCCATATTAGCATCCTTCAGCAATGGTATAGAAACATGATCTATAGAGGCTAGGGGGTTAAAGTCGTAAACAATTTCATATGGAGAATATTGAGTAGAGGAATTCTTAGCCCTGTTATATGAGAATTCAAATGTGGCAGACACTCCTCCCACTTCTTGATGTTCTTCTTTACAATGGTTTACAGAAGGGACGACAGTGTCCGATTCACCACCTCGGTTTGTCCATGAGTTTGAAGATGACAAGTAGTGGAAAATAGTAACTTCATTCATATTTTTCTCAATAATTTCATCCAAAAGCAGCTAAGGAATTTTGTGGCTTGATCTGACACATTCGTCCTTATAATTCCATGAAGTGTGGAAACTTCCTGAAATAAAGTTGTTACAATGTTAGTGGAATTATCAGTTTTGTGACAAGTAATAAAATGTGGAATTTTTTAAAACTGTTCCACCATAAAAAATGGAATCTCTCCCCCTCTTGGTCCATGGTAATCCAAAATAGAGTCCATTTATATGCCCTCCCAAGGGGTGTTGGATATTGGGAGAGAAAGATATAGTCTGTGTGGGTTCAGTTAAAATTAGGATTTACAGTAGACAACACACTATCCCACAAATTTCTCAACATCTCCAAATATCCTAGGCCAATAAAAATTCTCACCAAGAACACATTGAGTTTTTTCAACACCAAAATACCCCATTATCCCACCCCAATGTGACTCCTTCAGTAAAAGTAAACAGATATATCAATTGGGAATGCAAATATTATTAATCTTGAATAAGAATCCATCATGTAAATAGAACTTTTCCCAACTAAATCAAAGTTTACAATGATTATAAGGTTCTCTAAAATCACTACAAGTGCCTTATAAATCCATAATTCATTCAAAACCAAGGAGTTTTTAATGCAACAAGGATAAAAGTGAATATCTCTATGAAAGTGCATCATCCACAATATTTTCGTTACCGTTATTATGCTTGATGACATTTGGAAATGATTCAATGAATTCCATAAATCTAGAATGTATCCTATTTAGTTTATGTTGGCTCCTAAGGCATTTAAAAGACTCATGATTATAATGGATCACAAATTCATTAGGCCAAAGAAAATGATTCCATGTTTCTAAAACTCTAAACAATTCATACAACTCTTTATAATATATTGCATTGTTTAGAGTTGGGCCATTTAACTTCTCAATAAAGAAATAAATAGGCTTACCTTCCTTCATGAGTACACATCCTATGCTAATTACACATGCATCACATTAAATTTCAAGGGTATTACCAAACCCCGGAAGTGCAAGTAAAGGAGAATGTGTGAGTATCTCTTTATGTTCATGAAAGTATTTCTCTTTAGTTGTCCCCTATTTGAAAGGAACATTATTCGTTGTTAACTTATTCAAAGGTGATACTAGTGTGCTAATGTCCTTCACAAATATCCTATAAAAACTAGAAGGCCCATGAACACTTTTTACCAATCCAACAGAGGTTGGATTTGGAAATTATTGAATCTCTTTGATATTCTCAGTGTCAACATCAACTACAATCCCACTCACACAAAATCCATGGAAAAAAATCATATCAAGGAAAAATTCACACCTTTTATTGTTTAAAAATATGTTTTATTTCCATAAAACCTCTAGGAATTTTCTTAAGTGATATAAATGTTCATGCAATGTTCTATTATACACCAAAATATCATCAACGTAAACTACAACAAATTTTCTAATATATGCATGTAATACATGATTAATTAACCTCAAAAATGTACTAGGTTCATTGTTGTGACCTAAGGTCAGGACGAACCATTCATAAAGAATTTTTTTTTTCTTAAATGTAGTTTTACACTCATCTCTATCTTTCATCCTAATTTTATGGTAGCCACATTTTAAAAGAAGTTTTGAGAAAATAGTTGAACCATTTAATTCATCAAGCATATCATCTATCCTAGGGATAGGATGACGATACCTGACTATGATGTTATTTATGTATCTATAGTCAATACACATTCTCCATGTTTCATCCTTATTTGGTACTTGAAGAACTAGTATAACACAAGGACTAAGGCTCTCATTAACATATCCCACATCCAAAATCTCTTGAACTTTCCATCTAATCTCTTCGGTCTCTTCCAGGTTGGTATTATATATAGGGAGGATTGGTAGTGATGCTCCAAGTATGAGGTCAATTTTATGCTCAATGCCTCTAATGGGTGGAAAACTCAGTGGCACCTCTTTGGGAAACATATCTTCAAATTACTGCAACAAAGATTCAACAACATGTGGAAAGGGAGATGTTAAGTCATTATTTTTCAACATCACCTCTTTGTAAGTAAGTACTAATAGATGTTGCTGAGAAATCAATGATTCCTTAACCTCACTCTTTTTTTCCAACATCACACATTTATTCCCTCTCAAAACTTTTTCCCATCTTGATTTTTCATTGGACTCCATTTCTTTTCTTCTCTCATATTCTATTTTTCCCTCATTCCATCCATTTTAATTTTATCTCTTTCCTTCCTCATCACTATTTTTTTATTTTCTCTCAAAATGTTATCTTCCAAATTTTTTTTTGGGGACATGGGGTTGAGGGTTATAGGTTCCCCTCAGAGTACAAAAGAGTGACGATTCAAGAAACCATCTTGATTAACATGCAGATCATACTGCCACGGTCACCCCAACAATAAATAGAAATCCTCCATAGGAAAAACATCACCCAAAACCCCATCTCTGTACTTACCGATGATGAAAAATACCTTAAATTTCTTGCTGACCCTTGGATCACTACAATTATACAACCACTGAAGCCAGTATATATTTTGATGCCTCAAATATGGGAGTCCCAAATTCTCCACCAACTCGGTGCCAGCCACATTAATACCACTTCCGCCATCAATAAATACACTACATACCATCCCATTGATCTTGTATCAGGTATGGAAAAGGTTATATCACTACTCCTTCTCTCCAATGGTCATTTGTGCACTTCAAACTCTTCTAGTGACAAGAATCTCACCATCTTCTATGATTTTTCCAGTATCAATTTCTGGGGATTCTTCCTCTTCCTCTTCCATGATCTCTCCATCAGTATCCCATTATCCATACTTGTTGATGGTCATGGTGCACCGGTTTGAGCACTCACTAGAAATGTAACCCATTCCTTGATATTTGTAACATCGAATATCTGGATTCCGATTTTGGTTAACCTTGAAAGTAGGTTTCTTAGGTGGAAGAGTTACCTTATCACTTTTTCGATCAACCACCTCTTTGGGATTTGATGCTTCTCCAATATCCTACATTGGATTAATCCATGGAGTGAAAGGGGTAGTGGGTTTCCTCATGTTGCTCATCCTTTTTATTTGTTTCTCAACCTTGGTGGCTTGGTGAATCGTATCTTGTATCTCTACATGATGATACATCTCTACTTGATTTGCAATCTCCAGATTGAGCTCATGTAAGAAGCCCTCCACAGTATCCCCCATATCTTCATCAATCTTCGCTCGAGTCATGGAAATTTTTATCTCCTTATAGTAATCTTCAATACTCTTAATCCCTTGCGTGAGGCATTGGAGCATGTTGTGGGGATCTCTATGGTAGTGTGAAGGGACAAACCGTTTCTGCATGGAAAACATCAAGTCATCCCACGTGTTGATGGGACGTCCTCCATATATAGCTCTATACTTTTTCATTTGATCCCACCAAACTAAAGAATAATCATAAAATTCAAGGGAAGTAAGTTCGACCTTTTTAACCTTAGAATACGCATGGTAAGGAAATACTTGCTCAATCTGCATCTCCCACTTCAAGTATACTTCCGGGTCGCTTTTTCCTTGAATAGAGGGGACCTTCACCTTGACCGCTCAACGTAGGTCATCATAATGTTTTCTTCCTTGTCCTCCTATAGGTTTTTGGTACAACCTACTCCTTTGTGGGTCATCAGCAAGATCATCATCAAAGTTCACCATCTCCTCCTCCATGATGTGGGGGCGACGTGGTGCCGAAGCGCGTTGTGGGTTATCATGGAACATCCTTGGGCTTAGTATATTCTTTAATTCATGAATCCTCTCATGTATCACTTCCAACATCCTATAAAGAAAATTCTCGAAGTGGCACACCGATGCTTGCATTTGGAGTTTTGTAGCTTCATGTTCAGGAGATCTACTTCGACTTCCCTTATCGCTAACATGAGTAATTTTCTTCACACAATCTTCTACTGTGATAAGTTAAACAAACAAAAACACACACTGGGGGGGGGGACACAAAAAATGATAAACACTCACTCACACACACGAGAAGTACACACACACATAAGATGAACACACTCACACACACAAGGATACACACTCACCCACACACGATCTACAAACACACACAAGATGTAAACACACACACATGCGCACACAAAAAGATGTACACAGTTACACACACAAGATATATATATTTTTATTCATTCTCTCCACTGGAAATGCTCAATTAAAATTACATGCTCTTATGAGATATAATAACCTTGTTTGGGATGATCACATGCCACCAATCCTTCCTTAATCCAGATTGTGTCGGGGGATGGTTTAACACAACCTGCATAAGTGGAAAAGTGTAAAGGGTGAAAAGAGGGTAGAAAATATGATTAAAAGGGTGGAAAATTATAAAAAGTGGTGGTATGAGGTGTTTTCCCGATTTTGAAATTTAAGAAAAATTAATAAAAATATGATCCAAATATAATACATGGATGAAGTAAAATAATGGAGAAAGTGATGTACAGAATAGAATGTGCTAACAATGTAAAGCACAAAGATGTAATTGTATCCACTTTATTGGGGTCAGATCTCCCCAAAAATGTTTTGAATGGGGTTTTAAATCCCAAGATGATTGAATGGAGCGTGAGACATATTTTTTTTTGAAATATCTCGAATAAAGGATGTGCCTAATTTTGGAGAGCACAAAACGATGAGTTGAGAGAATTTGAATTATTTTTAATTTTTTCTGTATACAAATCACATATTCCGAATCAAATGCACAAAGAGGATGAATGAAACTTTGGATCAATTTATAATAATCAAACATTCACAAATTAGGCCAATTTGGGAGGCTTTCAAGAAAATGATTTTTTTTGTTCAAATGCTAAATAATATGGAAGGATAAGGAGGGTAACACATAAAAGTAATGGTAATGAAGGAATGGATTCATTCTATGTCAACCGGAGCTCTGATACCAACTGATGTGAGACGAGCGGGGTGGACCGATCTTCACGGCATAGCGAGGCAGATGAGAGATGTAGTTCAGGGCTAAGTGGCTGATGATGGGTATGGATAGTGGATGAAATTAGTCAATAAACTCAATTAGAAGTGAGATCTACTACTTAGACAACACACTCAATGGAGGAATGTGATATCCAATTCACACAACAATTCACTTGGGTTGTGGCATGGAATTGAAGGATTTGTGATCTTGGACCACCAATTTAACTTGTAGATTGATAAGGAAAGAATTCTCAAGAGCAAGGGGAAAACCGAGATAATCCTTACACAACGGAGAGAAAAAAATCATAATATCTCAATTACATCTTTAATGAAAATTCAATTCCATGGGGTGGCTATTTATAGCCGAGGAGTCATACAATAGTCAAGGTTATAATACCCTAATGCCATAAAGGCTAAATCTACCTTGTCCCATAAAGTAGAAAAGATAATGTCTGACAAAGTCTTTTAGGAAAAGTAGCACATGCCTTTCCACCCATCGCCCACCATATTTGAATTTGATTAACTAGCCCACTGGATTTGAATTTGGTGTCTAAAGATGCCATTCTGGAATTCTCAATTTGGCTAAATCTTATACAATTCGTTCAACCACATGGGAAAAACATTAAACATCATATTTGGGATTGAATAAGTGAGATAATACGCCCATTTGTTTTATACATAAAATGAAAAATCCATTGGGCCCTTAATAAAGCATGATGGGTGCCCACTATTGCATTCAACCTCTTTAATATCCTATGCATCATCGGGCCTTGCAAATCCAACGCTTCAACTCGGGTAATCTACTCTGTGCTTTCAACATGGTTCGCATCATTCATGAATATAATTTGGGAGAACAAACTCATGACTTTTTTTGTGATTCATCTAATCTATATTTAACTATGAATTAAAACACCTCATTACCTGGTTGCTAGAAACTGGAGTTTTGATAGTTTGTTTTGCAGACAACATCCAGAGAATGACTCGAACTGTAATTTTCTCACTCCATGGAGTCTAGAGCTGAACTGAAAGCACATATAGCCTTATAAAATCAATTTTTATAATATTATCTCTATTTTATTTCATATCTTATATTTATGAGAAGTGTGTGTTTGTATATTACACACATTTTCTCCTCTACTTGAACTGCAGGATAATGAAAATCCTCACCCCAAATATTACTTACAATTTTTTTCCCATGTGTAATTTCGTATGTGTCTAGGTGTGGCCTGATTGTGTGTTTTTTAGACGAAGAACTATGGTAGAGGGCATGATCCCTGGACAATTTGTGAAAACTATTATAAATCCTGATACATGTTGCATATCAAGTTTATTGTTAATATAAACTTCTTGGTGGCAGGTGATCACCAAGTGGAGAGCATTAAGTCTCACCTTGAGACTGAACCTCTTGTTTAACTATGATGTGTACCTTCTATTATAATACTCTATTTTTCTATTTTCCACTACTTATAACTTCAAAACAAGAAAACTGTTTTATATTCACTCTGATAGATAGTTTTGGTTGGTGTGTATATGTGTTTAATTCTGTAAAACCATTTCAAAAGTTGGATACGTTTTTTACACTGATTCAACTGAGGACTAGTCAACCATTAAGAAATTTTTGACCAATTGAACATTTATATCTCTACTTCCTTAATTAACTAGGAATTTTTCAAATTGGGAATTTTTATCATAATGTTCTTAACAGAAATTTTATGTAGGAGATCAATTCACCCCTATTGATTTTATACTCTGACCAACATGATGATTTAAAAAATCCAATATAAAATTATATAAATAAGAGTGAGAGGTTCCTGTTTCAAATTAATTTTTAATTATAGTTGAAAAAATAGGCATGGTACCTCTCACAATCACATGAACCCTTTAATTATTGCTGGAAACTCCTTTACTCTGTACAATTTTATCATTCTGAAGGCTTGTGTCTAGAGCCCTGTGTCCACAATGCTTCTGGTTCTATGTTATATCCTCTAGGTATAAATGAGGTTTCTCTAGGGTTAGTATATTATAAATATTAATATAATTTCTACAATTTAACACAATTCCCACACAATTTTCAAACCCCTGAAGGCACTAGGTAAAATAATTTTGGGTGTCAATTATAACCAAAATGGTAACATATGAAACAAATTTTCATTAATTATGGTTTAGGAAATGACCTGTAAGAATCACAACCACTTTTTCCCTAATTAAACTCACTATGATTACTCTTTGTCTTCAATTAACCACTATAGAAACAACTAGAAAAACATAAAATTATTTAAATACTTTCATAGATTCTATGTTAGGATCTCCCATCAATTCCATATCCAAAACATCTATATAGGTTGTCATTATTAGCATAAATAACTATAATCAGATATCAAAATGAAGACACGTATTAAATTTTTTATCTCTCATTTTCATATTAGATACAACCTCAAAATATAATATAGACAACTCAGTGAAGTGTTTAGAATACTCCATCATAGATTGATCTTCTTGATCAAGCTTGAGAAACACCATGGATTTATCGACATTCATATATTCTTGGTATAAATTTATAGTGAAAATGTATTTGAATTATTACCACTCAAATACATCATGAATATTATTCACAAAAACCATGGTCTTTTACTTTCTAGTTAAACCATCCTACATGAAAATAGGTAAATTCATGCTGACTGGGAGAGGAGTCTCTATGAATTAGAAGATCCTATCAATATTTCCCATAAAACACAACCTAACGACAATTCTCTCAATGGATTAATGTTTCCTTATGGAGTAGAAATTATTAAGATTGGTTCACATCCAAATCCATTCATTGTTATTACTCTCAACCCTTAATAGGGGAAGGTTACACACCTCATTCCATATCATATATTATGTTCATGATTTCATTTATCATGTTATGGTCAACTAGAGGGTTCTCCGATAATCGTTCATCAGTAGTGCCCTCCTGAGGAATCACGTGATGTCTTATGAAGGTCACATTATTGTACTTATATATAAAAGGAGACATGTGGTCATGATATCCACAGATAAATTCCAATTTAAAATAACATAAA
This sequence comes from Viscum album, assembly GCA_963277665.1. Lineage (NCBI taxonomy): Eukaryota > Viridiplantae > Streptophyta > Magnoliopsida > Santalales > Viscaceae > Viscum > Viscum album. The sequence goes on along the minus strand of OY728137.1, from coordinate 621,534,759 downwards.
CCATTGAAATTAATAAGAAATAATCTAATTAAAATAACTGGGATAAAAACTCTCTAATTACAAAATGAATTACTCCTAAAAACCCATGGTAGCATAAGGCTTTTCATGATGAGAACTTCCTAGTCACTTGCTGTTAATATAACCCTTAAGTACCTACATTCCAATATCATTTATTACAAGAAATCCTTTATTTAGTAATTTAAATGAAAAAAACTACTTTGTTTAAATTTTGTCATGAACCAACACAGGTTACCCAAAAATACATAACACATACCAAACATGACATGGCTCAGAGTGTATTCAAAATCCCCAAGGGTTTATGATAAGAATCTAGGAATCATGAACCACCATTTGTAAATATGTTTTCACAAAATAACTCAAGAAAATTCATTAAGTATATAAAATATATCAGTATTCCAAAAACAATGCAACAATAGATGAGAATAGTCAATAAGAAAAACAAGTTTCGAGATACATAAAAACAATAAAAGTATAAAAATAAAAGCAAGACCGAAATCCACGTGACATGATGCCACGTCCAGACTCTCACACCAAACAAATGAAAAATCCTTCACCTCTCTATAATGTCTCTCCCTTTCCCACATCATATATAAAAATATTTATATATACCCCATGGTGTGTGTAGGGTGTAAGAAAAACATCTCAGTAGGATCACACCAAGTGTTTCACAAACTGAATTTAAAAAATAAACCATTTATGATCAGATAAATTAAAATAAGACATGATATATAGTTTAACATAAATCATTTATAAAAACCCATTAAATATTTATCAATAAATCTAATGAAGAAGTTTTTAAATAATTTCACTACAAACTCCAATTAATGAATTTTGAAGATAACAAATACCAAAAAAAAGACCATGAGTGCCAAAAAATTTGTTCAATGAAGATATTTATCCCATTATCATGATCATTAGGCCCCCTTGTGTAAAAATTAACCTTGTAGAATATATCTTGGGGTAAGAATACACTCACAAGAGTGGATCATTTCCAAAACAAAGGCAACCTGGTCCACACTGTACCCTACAATAACAGGAATTGGGGGAAGTGGTTTTCCCCTAGCATGACTCCCTACCACATAATCAATAAATACTACAATTATAACAAAAATATCATTCCAGGTAATTACGTATTTGAAACCATTTATATTGTTATTTAAAATCATTTCCTTCTAAAAGACCACGGGGAGATTTTTTTTCAAAACCATATTCAATACCCCCATATTTCTTCAAAACCACTTCCATGCCTTTTAATCAACATTATAAATATATTTAAAATATAAACCAAGAAACTTATACAAGATAAGGACAACTTACAAAGCCACAAATCTTAAAACAAATGGAAATATAATTCCCATTGTTAAACAATGATTGAAGAAAAGTTGAGGTCCTCATAAATTGATAAGGGGTCCTAGAACATGAATTCCCAATCATAAAAATCTAAATTTACATGAACTAGAATAAATTAGACTAAAGAAAAAACCTACAAAATTATTTACTGGTCAATTCTCCAAAATGAGTGAATATCATACCAACAACCCTAAATACCTCATTGAATCAATGAAGAATAATGTTAGAATCCCAAACTCAAGATTTTCCATCACTGAGGAAGCTAATCCATTGGGATAATAAAGTTTAATTGGAAGAATAATGAGATAATATCTTAAAATATATATCAATATACAAAGATATAAATATGGGTTCAATCGACATATTGATCTACCAAGGTAAGTCGGTAGAGAGAGAGAAGAACACTCTAATGGAGTTGATATCTCTAATGGAATTAATTTGGGTTGAAGTTGATTAATTTAAAATTCAAATAGCCATATTTTATAGCTAAAATATGATAATACCCCTAAATTTTGCAGCCTATTACATGACTATAATTGGGCTGATGGAGTCCATCAGCTTGCCAGTGGCTTATATAGATATGAAAAAGATACTAGCTAGTGGGAACCCACTAGCTAGATGATAGTTCCAAACTGAAATCCTATTTCACTGGACAACCCATAATCTAGCCAATGGACCTCTTTAGTGATCTATAAGTCTAAATGTAGCTCCTCAAGATATAAGTCCCTTACCTGACATATACTAAAAAATGAAGATTCACCAATTTCTCCTGTCATAAACTAAAATACACTATGAACACATAGAGAAACGATGAAAACAACCAAAAGAAAAGAAAAAAATTCTAATATGAGTAGAGTAGTACCAAAAAACATTGGTAGAATGATACAAGAATAATTAAAGTGGACTTTGTGGCCTTTTGGATCAAAAAGGAAAACACCAGGCCGTAGATTAACATTTTTGGCTATTTTATTCTCTTGCATAAAACACACTATGGAAAATGGTTGGTTAAGCTATTTTGGAGGATACAGTGAGGGAAAATTCCTTGAGTGTGGGAAACATGCCCCAGTGTGAGTTTTTTAGGTTGGAATGTTAATGAAAACTATGTTCATGTCTATGTAAATATCTAGGGTGTGAATAAGGATGAAATAGATTTGAAATGGTAAAAAGGGATGGATTTACAATCAAATATTTTTCAAATAAAAGGGGGAAATTTATGTTGATTAATTATGAGGTTTTAAATATAATTATTTATAATTTAAAAAATTTATTAATTTAATCAACAACATTCTCATGTTGATTCCTAATTTAATTAATGAATTTCTATATATGTGGATGCACTTGTTCATTAACATGTGTGATCTTATTTTGAGCCTAATTTATTCATTTTAAATAAATTCTTCCCATCCCTTAGTCAATCTAATTTTTTGATTCATACTCTTATATTAGTGATTCTGATTTAGGGAAACTTAGTGAGGAACTCTAATGATTATTTCTTGGTTTAGAAAAATTTCATCTTTTCATTCTCGAATAATCATTCAATGAGGTTGTTCTTATTTTTTGAAAATTATTGGATCCATGAATCTCATCTACTATTCATTTTCCATGATTGAAGATGTTATTATTCCATCAACTAGACTTGAATAATACTTTTTATAGTAGTTAAACATTTGGTATGTGCTAATTATCCCTTAGAATAACATTCTTTTTAGTCGTACTCAGGAAAATTTATCATGTTTGTTTTGAACTGGTTTTAGGTGTTCCTAGAATGCAATTTTTTTTTCTATTTTATATAAATGGTTCGGGTGAAGATGCTATCGAAAAATCTTGATGTTTACATCAACATCCTTTTAGTGGAAAGTTACATACCATATAGATCCTTTTATTTGATGTTTTCATGATTTCCTATTATTCTTAATACCCATACATGATATGTGATCATATGACTTGTGTGTGGAATCATGATAACTATTCTTGATATTCAATGTCATTAATTTTATGATGCTCATTTCTTGTTTAATATCATATCCTATAGATTCTTGGTTCAGGAGTTAGGATGATCTTGTTTCTTAGTTTCTATTAGAAGACCCTTGGAGGTGGAGTGTGATGACATGATGATTATTATAGACTATAGATAATTTGAGGGTATAGGTAAGATAATGGACCTCTAAGTTGATTTTGGATTGTATCATTCATGGGAATTGAGATTTTTTCTTCTACGGGTCAAAGTAACAGAATTCCATACAAGGGTGATGGTTCATCCAATTACATAAAAAATATCAAGTGGAACTTAAAATCATTTATGGATATTTACCAGACCCGGGGTGGGGTGTGTGGCATTCTACAAAATAAAAACATCAAGGCGGGGTGCGAAGTATTTATGTAAAGGTGGATTTTGAGATGGTAATCCTAGGGTTCCAACCATCATTGATATTTTTGGTACATCTTGTGACGTATGATGACAGACACTGACATCCTTACTCACATCATGCCGATGTGGGTGCGCTAGGGTTTGTGGTGGATTGGTTATCACATGATGACTTGACATATATATAATTATACATTTACTTTTTAATTAACTTTATATCCTGGAATATAATGTTATATTTCATGCTCACTTATCTCAAGGACACATTTGTTGTGGCATGTTGTGCTATACTCACACCCTACATAGGGTATCCCGATGCACATGAGGATTCCATAATTGGGGATATATGAAAGGGAAGAGCACAACTAGAAGGAACTAGGAGATAGGTAATGGATTTTAGAGGTGGTATTTGGATATACTCTAGAAGGGTTCCATAGTATTTTATTTGTTTACCTATATTCCTTACACACTTTTTTGATGTAACAACACAGGTACTTATAAAATAATTTGTTTTTATATTGGAATTAACTAGTTAAATTCATTATAAAATTACAAAAAAAATAAATGATATATATTGAAATTAATGGATTTATACTAATGGAATAGTAACTTGACCTTATGAATAGTAACAAAATGATTTGGAATAGTAATTTTTCCAATATAATATTAACATCTCCTATGAGAGTATAAATACAATTTTCACATTATATAAGTGTAATCATAATATATTTATATCATGGAATTAGAAAATAAATGTTTTAAAAATTATAAATTAAGTGTTGGTATTTTTTCATGTCATAAATAATTTATTACAATTTTATAATTAATTTAATTATTTAATAGAAAATTAATTTTCATAAAATATTTTAATAAATTTTTTTTTTCTGTAATTATTACAATATTATTTTACAAGACATTAATTAAATTGTCAAAATTGTAATAAAACTTTTTATTACTTTAAAATTGGTATTTTTTAAATAAATTATCATTTTAGTTAAAAATTTATATTTATCATATATAGAAAATTTATTTTTGAAAAAAAGAGTTCATTTTTGAATTCTACACATTGAAAATGTTTGGGGTGATGTTTTTGGATTTTTATGAAATTATGGATTTGTTTTGTGAACAGTAAAATATGGTAATTTACGATGTATATACATTATATGATATATACACTATTCCCCGAGTCATGAATGATTTAATGAAAATAATATATAACATACCATAATTATTTTAATATATTTGATGAATATTCTCAAAGCATTCGTAGTCTTGATCCAAATTTATAAACTAATTAATATAATAATCCGAAAACACCCCTCTCATCCACTATAAACACCACCCATCACCACCTATTCTCCTCCAACATCAAATAATTGTATCATTATTATTTGAAATTCAATTGACTTCCCATTCCTCGGTCCCATGTCCAATAACTAATATACTCACCAATAGGCCAAAACTAAGGTCCTTAAGGGGGTTCTCAAGGAGGTGAATTCAAGAGATAAAAATCCTCTATCATTTTATCTTATTTTATTTTCATTTGTTTTTTACCATATACGCTCTTCACCTCCCCTTATCCAATAGGAATGAAAACTCAATTATATTATATATACATAAATTTTATCATTATTGTGTAAATTTATTCATCATACTTCTTCTCTTCTGGCTTCTATTCTAAATATAAATTTATCGTATGTGATATGTCGATTTACTGACGTTGTGAATGATTTGTTTTTAATTTCTCTTATTGTTTTCAAGGATAATCATAAAAGCATTAATATGGTAAAATAATATTTTAATATAGAAATTATATATTATATTATGTTATGGAACTAGTTTTTATACATAATATTAATTAATAAAAAAAGTGGTTCGTAATGATCAAAATTCACTAAAATAAACAGAGGTTCATCACAAATGTTTTATCAACATTTCATATTAATAACATATAAAAAATGATATATAAGACCATTTAATATTCTGGATGTATATTAATAATTCTTAATTTAAATTCTTTTGTTTTTATCCCTTTCGATAAAAATCCAAAATAAACCAACCATGGAAACCATAAAAAGAAATGAACCTGATACAATGAAAATAAAAAAATATTATTAACAAATGGGTTGAATTATATTATGAGAATATAATATAATTAATTATAAATATTAATATGGTTATTTAATACATTAAGAACAATATATAAACCATTATATATGAAATATGAATTCTTTTTAAGTAAGATGAACATGAGTGAAGTGAATTATTAACCTAATTTCTATTCTTCGGGTTAACCTTATACCACACTAATTATGCAGCAAAAAAATTATTTTCATGATTAATATTGTGTATATTAAGATTTATTATATGGTTTTACATTTTACAGACATATTCCTTTCACTCTATTAATTCTCACTTCAATTATGTCAAATTTTTAAGGGACTTTTATTTTAAAATCCTCTTTTTAACTTCAATTTTTATAACATTCAAATGGAATATTTTTATGCGACTGATATTATTATATGATTATGTTATGGGTCTTGATAATTGTTTATGATGAACGGTGGGACCTATATATTCCTCAAATATATTGGTTATGTTTATGTTGGAGGTTGACCATATGGTTACTCCAAGTGTAACTATGATGGTTTCACCATAAAGTAGTCGTGAGGGTTATATCATAAGGTAGCTGTGAGGGTTACATTGTAATGACATTGTGAGGGTTAAAAATAACTTAGTAACCATGAGGGTTACAATCATAAGTAATTAATTCTCCTCTTTACCATAATGGTATTATTTATGGTTTCTATTTTTTTATGGAAATAAAATGTTTTCACAAAACAATTATGGTACTTATTAGGTGAAAAGTATATATTTGGAAAAAGATTTCAGTTGTTTATAAATATTCTTGTATGAATAGTTTATCTCCTTATTATTTCACTTAATGATATTTTTGGGTTTTCTCATGTTCTAAACTATTTTTTAGGGTTTAAGGATGTGTAATAGAAAAGGATAATCTAGAAATGATGTTAGGAATACATTTCATGAAAAGATTTCATGTTTTTATTAAAAAAATTTGTTTTATGATAAAATGGATATTATTTTAGTTTCACCCACATTATAATTTTATGGGTTAAAATTTATGAAGAATTTCATAATTTTCTAATGCAATTAACTAGATTATGTAATGTTTAAGGTTAGTTCCTTATAGTGGGAATCAGAGCACAGTTTAGCTAACTTTGAGGGTTTTGATTATGTTAATAGAATAAAATAAATTATTTTTTTCTTTATTTTTATGTCCAAATGATATGTAATTTTAATATTACCATGTTGCTTCATCAAAGATTTTTCTGTTCAGAATGGTTTTCTACAAAAGAAACAAGGAAGATGGAGTAGGAAGGAACCAAGAAGATGATATCATTGAAAATTCAGAACCTAGAATGGTGGTAATTGGAACCAACACTACATATAAATTGAATTTTACCAACATAAATTTTGTGGCCAAAATATATCATTTGGTGTAAATTAGTAATTCCAACAGATATTATGTTTTATTGGTATTAAATTCAGTGACCAACATTTATTTCTAACAAAAAATATATCTGTTGTTATAAATTGTTTAATACCAACATATACTTTACTAAAAATTAAATTTTTTAGGTAATCATATTAATACATACATTTTTTTCCAAAAATTTAATCCATTGTTATTATTTATTATTCCCAACATTTTAATTTCAACATTAAAATGTTACTTATTCACTACCAACAAATCATTTAACAATTTTTTATTAGTAATTTTTTACTAACCAAATTATATTACTATTATGAAAAATATAATGATATTTGAATAAAACATATTCCCATGCCAAGGCTATGCTTGGAGCCTCTCTCCCCCGCGTGATGGCCTACCAATCATTGTCCCTCACTACTCACAGAGTAGCGATCCGCACCTGTGCTCACACGCCTGGTTCATCATACCCTACACCCACACACTCGATCATCTACAATTTCTCACACCCACATCCACTGATGATTGATTATTTTTTTCCTCTTTCACCTATAGAGGCAAGGTGTAGGTAGGGGAATGAAAATAAACCCATTTCTCATATCAAACCATTCATGTTTGTCCCTCTTATTAGGTATGTACTTCCTCCATTGAATTTTTCATCACATAAAATCATGGGCATATGTTGTTTGAATTGAATTGAATTTACGTTAGGGTTAAAAAAAATTCAGCTTAAATGATATTTCTTGTTCTTGTTTTTTTGGGTGAAATTGGGATTCAAATCCAGATCAAAGTATGGTAGACCTTGATTTTGGCATCTTGTATCATCGTTCTTTTACCATTCCTTGTGAGGGTTCTCTTGACAGAGGATTTATCTCCCCACTATTATCACATCCCTTTGTTATTTAGTCTGTTAATCTTCCACAACCTTTTTTTAAAGTGGAGAAGCTATGATGAATGTTTTTTACTATAGGGGAAATAGCTGAGTCCTTTTGAGATGTCTATATATTCCTCTACGAAGTTCCATGCCTATTACGTGTATCCTCACTCCTGGTATTCGACCAACCCAATTGAGGGAGACCACAATTCTGATTTCTAGAAGGTAGAAAACAATTCAAATACCCAAAAGATATACTACCCTAACCCTACCAAGAATTCTATTCCTAACCTAGTGACCCATCCAGATTAGTGAAGATTTTCTATAAAGTAGTATAATAGATGGTACTCCCAATCTTGGGTCACTGAAATTTTGGTAGAGATCTCATTATTCTCCCTCAACTGGTTTATCAAGGGCTCCAACCCTCTCCTCTTGAAGTATGATGGAATTCCTTCATCATCATCACATGTTGCATGTGAAAGTCAATGACCGATTATGCATGGTAAAGTGAGTTATCTGTTTTCATACAGAATTTAATGATGTATATGGTTGTTGGGGATTCTAATATTTGATTTGGATATTGGGTATTTTGGTATTTTTTATGTGGTATTGATGGTATGGTTTTGTAAATATAGTTTTAGGAGTTATTAAACACATTTTTGTGCCTCTTCTTGAAAAAATTACAATTAATTTGGTTTTTTTGTCTTTTTAATTCTAATTACATACTTCTCTAGAGCCACTTCAGATGTAAAAAACCTTATTCATTTCTTGAATTGCAAGGAAATGTGTTTGATCCCAACTCCGAATTATGTTCTCTTGGAGAGGATTCTTCAAAATTCAAAACCCCTACTAGAATTATGCTCCTCAATGAAATCTCCTATGCTTAATCCTAAAATAGTTGGTTATGTTAGGAATGGGAATCATGGTAGTAAAGGAAATTTGATCTCCACCAATTTAATGGAAGGGTAAATTATTCTATTTGCTGATTATGGAGAAATAGAATCTAAACTGGTGGACATACATAGAACTCTTTAGGATTGATCAAAGAAGAAGAAACAAAGGTACGCCTTTTTGGTGAATATTTCTCCAACTATTTCAAATAAAAGAACACCAACACCATCATATAATTCTTATCAAAATGTCATTTTATGAAAATTATCATCGATTTTTGGTATTAAAAGATTTTTTTAATATGAATCTTGTACCTTATTAAAGATTATTATTAACTTTTGGTCAATTATTTCTTAAAACATTAGATTTAGTTGGTCAGAAATTAAATTAATAAGTTCAACTTAGTTAGTACCCCATGAATAGTTTGGTTTTTAAATGTATTTACTTATTTAATTTTATTTAAATTAGCTTGAATATACTCTTAAATTAATTGCGGACATTTTTTCATGTTAATTTTTTTCATACATATTTCTCAAAAAATAATTGAAGTACAATCCTAAAATTCCATTTATGGAAACATTCAAATATCAGTGATCTATTCTGTGAAAACTACTTGTATACATCATGCATAAACAATTCTCATATAATTTATTATTAATGATTCTTAGATCCCAGTCTACTGTATAAAATATTGTATAAAATTTTCATAGTAAATAATCATATATTTTTTATTCATGGTTTTCCATTTATAGTCAACACCTCAGTTATCATCCCAACTTATTAGTCTGACATCAACATGTTTTGAGACTACATATTCGACTCTACATATATTTCATAACTAAAAACCCTATATGAGATCAGTATATGTCTTGAGGAATTTACTATCATTATGAAAATTCATATCCCTATAGATAATTAATAGTCTTATTATTTCGCTATACATTTTTTTTGACATCGCTTTTCTATAACATATTCTAAATAGTTTATTAGAACTGGTATCCAATATAAGAAGTTATGGTTATGTCATGTCATACAGTTCCATTTATTGATTAGACATATATTTTTCTACCATTCTTTCCCAACTTCTTGTTGATATATTGGATTTTTTCACTTATAGTAGAATGAATTTACATTTTAATTGAATTTTTTTAAAATAAATATATTAAAAAATATTGGTTTAAAAATTTTATTTCAAAATTACTACCAATGTATAGACCTATGGTTTCAATAGTTCCAAAAAGAGACATAGACACCTTTTTTAATGATGTTTTAAAGGTTTGTTATACCTTAATAGATTCCTCACATTCTTTCAATATTTTTATTATTCTGAATAATTCTTTATACTTTTATATATGTGTTACCAAAAATAGAATTAAGAAAACGTTTTTAAACCTTGTTACTAATTATTTAGTTTTCTACAGGTTACTTAGTAATAAATGAGGATTATAAATGGTGATACATGGGTTTGATTCCTATGTTCACGGTAGGATATTGGAACTAAACAATAAAATATAGATAAAAACCGATTAGCTTCTTCAATCATCTAAAAATTTCTAAAAATCACAATATAAGTTTAAAATATCTATGACAAATGAATGTGAAATCTTTCAAAGTACTCTTTTGTGTATATAAACATCTTCAATGAACTATCACTTAATCTCTTATGTCCAATTAATCTTTAAAATTATTTTTCACTGTTCGTATAATTTTCTCTGGTATTTGATGTAAAATAAGAAAAAAATATTTTCATAATGGTTTTTTATCAAATAGATTTTCCATTCCATTAAACTAAAAAATGAATTATATTTAAACAGTTTATGTTAAATTATCTTTTTGTTATCATCGTGATATTTTTATTTGTAAAATTCTAGACCAATGTTTTCATTTCCAATCTAATAACACCATGGACATACAAATTAGACTTAATTTGATTACCTTCAACTGCCCCAACATCCAAACTAATAGAAATTATCAAGATGAATACCTTAACTACATGAGAACATCTGATCCATTACATAATATTGATAGAAATTATTTACCAATAGAATTGAACACTAAATTTTTTAAAATATTTTATGATGTGCTGATTATTTTCTGTTATCATCCGCAATTCTGAATTTGTATATCCAAACACTCAACGAATCATATGTTCCAGTAAATATACTTCATTGAAATTAGTGGTTGTTGGTTTTGTTTTTTGATTAGGTGGGTTGGCATGGATGAATGAAATATTCATAGGGATGGAGATTTAGATTATTTCAATTTTTTATCTTCTATTCCATGTCGAAACTGTATTGTTGTTTCATTTTCCCAAGAAGATGTTGAATGTTTTATTTGATAATTTTCTAAAACTGTTTTTGATAGTCTAGATTCATATCAACATGGAAATTAATAAGTATTTGTGGTTTCTAAGAAAATAAATGAATGATGGGTTTCTTCTGATATGGTGTATATTCTCTACAGTCACTCTCTCTCACCCTTACCTTTTACTCTACTACACCACCATAAATTTTTTGAAGCCAATAGGTTCCATCCCTCTTCCATATATCCATATGTGGGCTCCAACTGTGACGCCAAGGCATATATTTTTCATACTAGAATACTATAATTCAACCCCAACTAGTTCAACCCCAAAAATGATGACACTAGCCATGAAAAAGATTGTGGTTTTGGTACATAAACAAAGTGGAGGATTTGATGGTATGATGAATCTTTTGTGTCTGAAGGTGATGAAGAATTTGGGGGTTTTGTGGTATCTATTAATACAGAGTGGATATTTAAGATATTATGTGGCTTTTTTAGATGGTTACATCCATGGTCATTTCATTTCTGCTAGGAGGAACTTGATCTAATGCTTTCGTCATGGCACTCACACTTCCAATGTGAAGGTTTACTCTCTTTATATATTCAGAAACTGTGTGGAAGCTAGAGTAGTTATCCAAAACCAAAGCATGAAACTATGAAAAAGGAACTCATTATAACATGTTATTATATTTTTTGTACGGGAAAGAAAAATAGAGAAGAAAAATCCAGCAAGAGAATAAGATGGAATCAGTATAGAAGTTCTGCAATGGATTATTCGACCAAGACTAAGCTCAGTTATGGGGGATGGAATGATCTAGACAGAGAGGAATCTACTAAAATTAATCATTAAAGGTAGAAAAATATTAGTAAACTCAATAGAATAATGAATAGAGACAATTAACTATAGCTTTGGTTTATCATTTATGTGCTTCCTTTCGTGGGTTCACATGTAAGTTTTCTATATGAAATTCATAGGGTCAAATTTATTTTAATAAATTTCTATTTCGATCACTGTTATTTTTTTAAATTTATAATCCCATAAAAAATAAATGAAATTAAACATATTATATGGGTGATTAAAGTGACGGTTAATTATAATGTGTTTTTATTGGAAGGATCTAGTGTTTGAGGTTGCTGAAGCTACTGATGGAAGATGTTGAAGTTTTATGGTACTTTTGGGGGATGGAGGCGGCACATGAGGTCGAGGAATGTGGAAATAAGGGGTGGTTTTGGATACTGATTCATGGGATATAGTTGATTATGGTAGGTTTTCTCTTAATGGTCTGTGTTTTCTGTAGGTTGATTTATGGATTATTTTTCAGCGCCCATCCGTGGGCACATTATTTGATGTTCAAAGTAAGATTTTCAATTTTTCACTGGATTGTTGCTTCACTAGTTTGAAGTGTGCAGTCTTTAGTGATGGTTTCAAGAATCTATTTGTATTTTTACATTTTCATATGGCATTAGAAGTTGGAGAAGTTTGTGGTTGAAGGAATCTAGTGTTGGTGATTGATGGGAGATGTGGTTGATAGCCAGTGGTCGTGGAGAGCTGTTGCTATAGGTTAGATGTTCTAGTTCATTGGCATGGCTATTTAGTTTCTTTTTAATTGTTTAGTGTTTCAATTTTGTGTTCCTATTTTTTATGTTGGATGTAGTTTTTTGGTTCATGTTTCATATTTCATGATGGTTTTTTGTAATAGTTCCCACTTCACCATAATGTTTATTTATTTTGAAAAATTCATAAAAATATATATTTAAAAATATTTATTCATTTTTTATTAAAAAAAACATGACTTTATTTGGTTCAAGTCTGATTTAGATGTCATATTGTTGATCATTAGAATTATTTGTTGTATTTTGAGGGAATTTTACAGCTTTGTGGTTACAACCGTTTTGAGAAAATAAAATAAGGTCATGGATTGAGCATATTAACCCCTAATGAAACATAAATGAGATTTTTTGTTGAGATGACAATAGAGATTATGAATGAAAAATTACCATTCTTTGCATATTATTTTTTTATATTTTCATTTATTTTTATTTTATTTCTATTTAAGTAGATATTTTTCACTGATTTGGGAGTACGCTTTTTGGTTTTGTGTTGTGTAGATCATGGAGCTGAAGGGTGTGAAATAAATGTGACATGAGGTTCCTCACTGGTATTGGAGTTGACTTAATTTGTTAAGATGTCGACATGGATTATGAATCAAAACTTCTCATTCTATACAGATCATTTTTTTATACTTTCATTTTTTTGTTCAATTCTTACAGGTATTTTTCACTGAATTGTAGGCATGCTTTTTGGTTGTGTACGGTGTAGATCTTGGAGGTGAAGGGTGTTACATAACAGCGACATGAGGATCCTCACTGTTATAGGAGCTTACATGGTTTTTTTATAATGGTCTTCTTGGGGTGATGAAAGATCTTTCACATAACTATTCTTCTACCATGATGGTGGCTAGATGATTGCAGCCAAGAGACGACATGCCCTTTTTTTATGTTTGTTAGTGGGGGTGCTGCATAGATGGATCCCTTTGTTCGTGTTTAGGATATTTTTATGTATCAATAACCCCACTATTTATTGATTCATTCTATATAAAATTGTATTATTAATATGATTAATTTTTTTATAATTTTTAACATGTGTGAAAATCGTCTTTTTTTATAATTAAAGTAGGTGTATTATATATGAAAAATTAATAAATGTAAAATGGAAATTTTAATAGAAATAAAAATTTATAATTTTTATTTAAATATAATTTATATACAGATATTATATGTTGGTATTATTATTATCCAAAAATATATTTTTCGCATGAATCTATTTCCAAACTCTTTAACCAAAATATATATTATGTATTGGTATTATCATAATTATAACAAAATTATTTTATCTATCACAATAACGTTTAGCGACAGAGTTTTCACCAACAGTTTAGTGACATGACATTTTTTTGGAAAAATGTTTAACCAAAAGAAAATTCAATTTTACCAAGAGATATAACTATGTTGGAAGAAAATAATTATTTTTTAATTCAAATAAATTTTTATAGAAATAGACTAGTTGATAAAGGATACAAACAGTTGTGGAATCCATGCAAGAGAATAACCAGAGCTACCAAAAAAGAACCTGACGATTGTTAAACATTTTATGAAGAAACACCCTCCTAGTTTCAGTGGATCTTCAAAACAAGTGGAAAATGAAGGATACATTAAATACCTTTAAATGGTATTTTATGTTATGGGGTGTTCAGATAATAAAAATTTTAGTCTTTCTATTTATCATTTTAAAGGTGAATCTTGACCAATGGTGGTCAATAGTAAAATATATTATGTATAATAATGTGATTGATGACTTGTAATGGGATGAATTTCAAACAAATCCATGAAAAATATTTTCCTAAGGTGGTTTGACATGGTATTGAAAATAAATCCATTGAATTGAAACAAAAGGAGGTGGATTCAGTGGCCATGTATGAAGAAAACTTCTCCCTGTTATTATGGTGCCCTCCAAATCTTATTTGGGATCGTGGTTGAAAAATAAATCATTTTTTCTGAGGATGAATCCAATATATAAAATTGACTAGGCCTCCCTTGAATTGAATAGTTTTTTGAAACATTTCAGATGTACTAAGATGGTAGACATGGAGTTTATGGATTATCATGTGTTCTTTGAAAACATGCAGAAGAAGAGGTCCATATGGAAAGTGATGGGTAACGATAAATCAATGAAATATTATCGTAATAAAGTCTAGTTTTCAGTTTGTGAAAAGTGTGTAAAAAATATCCATGGATAATGCATTAACAAAACTGAGAAGTGTTTTCAATGTGGTATGTTTGGAAATTGGCCGATTTTTGTAATAAAAATGATCTGAATATTAATTTGGTTAAGAAAACTATAATGTTTTGTAAATGTGGAAATATGGGTCATTATGAAAATATGTTCCCCAATAAGGATCAAAATATGGAAATAATCCTAATTTTAGGTAGAAAAGTGAAGTGAGCTCTTTTGAGACTACATTAGTAGATATAGGGCCATCCAATGAAGTGGTATCAGTTAATTTGTTTATTTACTCTGAATTTTCTAATGTATTTTTTAATATGGGGTCTACACATTCTTTTATTTCTAAGATATTTCTCATAAAATAGAAATTTCCCCACAATAAATGAGACCATAACATATGGTTTAAATAATAGGGGAAAATATTACAGCAAAATTGAGTTATAAGAATCATCATATATTTTTCTAGGGAAAGACATTATCTGAAAAATATGTTGATTATTACTTGGTAGATTCTTTTGTCATTAAATGTATATATTAGCTTTCTATTTAACATGATAATATTTATTATTGGCTAGAGAACTGGTTTTTCATATAGAGTTTTAGTTTTTATGCAATAATGAACACATACAATTGATAATATATCAGAAACCTAAGCACCTAGTAAAATGTGGAAATTAAGGTTATCATTCTCAAATTTTTGAAAACATTGGAACTAATTATAGTAATGATATCCCAATTGTAAATGAATACCTAGATTTTTTTCTCAATGACTTGACTTCTGTTATAACTATTCATGAAGGTTAATTTACTATTGACTTGGTTCCTAAGGCTAAGACAAGTTAAAACCCCCCTAATAAAATGGATCAAGAAGAACTTCTATAATTGGAAAAATAATTTTCATGAGTTGCTTGAGAAAGTCTCTATTCATATTATCACATCACAGTGGGGTGATCCTTTTTTGTTTGTTAAATAGAATGATTATTCCATGATAATTTTCATTGATTATAGGTTTTTGAATAACATTACATTAAAGAATAAGTATATATTGACTCATATCAATTATTTTTTAGTTCATTTATATGGAGATTAGTATTTTTCCAAGCTTTACATAAGATATGGGTACCATAGGTTGAAGGTGGAGGAGGATATAATTATGAAAACATGGCTTTGTACTAGATATGGGCATCATGAGTTTTTTGTTATTCCATTTTGATTGAAAAATACCTCTTCTATATTCATGGATCGTATGGATCGATTATTCTATGAGTATTTGGATAATGTTGTTATTGTTTTTAATGACGACATTTTGGTCTTTTAAAAAATTTATGAGGATGTTGAAAAAGATTTATGGATTTTATTTCAAACTTTCAATGAAAAGAAGTTATATGGAAAATATAGATATTTTGATTTTTGTTTGCAATAGATTTATTTTATTGGGAACATTGTAAATAATGATGGAATAAAAATTGATCCTACCAAAAAAAAGTGGATGATTTATTTCAAAGACCTACAAATGTTACATATATTTGTAGTTTTCTTGGATTAGTATGTTATTACTTATGGTTTGTTAAATTATTTGTGTGGTAAACCAGCCCTCTAACTAAGATAACAAAAAAGGGGTTAAATTTATCTAGATAGAAGAATATGATGATTGTTTTCAAGAACTGAATAAGAGATTGGTGAATGCTCTAGTTTTCACCATGCCCTCCATAAATGGTAAATTTTTCATCTATAATTATGTGTAGTTAAAGGGACTAGGTTTTGTTCTAATATATAATGATCATGTAAGTTTTTATGTATCATGTCAACTGAAACGTCATTAGTTAAATTATCCCACACATGATTTGGAATTAGCAGATATGGTTTTAGATTTAAAAATTTAGAGGCATCATTTATATAGAGTCAAATATAAAATATATATTAACTATAAAATATTGAATTATATATTCATTCATAAGTCATTAATCATGAGGAAGATAAGATGGTTTGAACTGATAAGGAATTATGATTTCACGATCAATTACCATCCTAAAAAAACAAAAAATTTGGATGATTCATTAATTCAAAAAGATCATGCATTATTAACTATATTAAAATTGGAACAAGACCTATTGATTATTGAGTTGATGAATTTGGGATTGGAAGTTGTTAGTGCAGTAAATTCATTTATTTTTTTTAGGTGTTAATATTTTCATCCCTATCAGAAAAAATTAAGAAAGTGTATAAAGAAGATCATGAGTAATATTAAAAAGGTAGAATTGGTTAAAAGTTGTATGATTCTATAATTTGACCCAAATAAGTATTGTGTTTTAAGATTGGGGAATGGATTATGTGTGCCTTGTGATTTGCAGTTGAAGAAAGTTTTATTAATTGAATCTTGTAATTCTCCATTTCAGTTTAACTTGATAATAAAAAGATTTACAAAAATCATTATGAGTATTACTAGTGGGATGGAATAAAAAGAGATACTACAGATTTTACAGTGATGTGCTTGATATTTTAATATATTAATGAAGAGAAAAAACTAGAAATGGGGATCTTTCAACCTTTCCCGTTATGGGGTAGAAAATGAAAAATATATCTATGGACTTCAGGTGGTACTACCAAAGTCTTCTTAAAGTAACAATTCGATTTGGGATATTGTTGAATGAATTTATAAATCATCACATTTCATTAATATTCAAGATATTATGCCTTTGGATCAACTTTATCAATTGTATCGTAATGATATTTTATGTTAAAAAGTAATTACTCTTTCTATTTAACCTGAATGTGATGTATGTGGTTCACTTTTATTTTTTAGAAAGGACTTTATAAGTCATTGTCAACTAAATTAAATTTCAGAAAAACCATTCATCCTATATATGATGGGTAGAAAAAGTGGAAAATTTAGACATTAGAGGATAATATTTTACCTTTTTCAATGGACTACCAAGGATGTTGGGATCAAAATATTTATTTAGTAGTGTTTTCTGATAATAACAGTTTTCCTTCCTGTATATAGATGGAACCTATTGAGGAATTATATGGAAGGAAGTTCCTAACTCCAGATTTTTTTTGATTAAGTTGGGTAAAGGAAGTTGATGGAACAAATATTAGTATAGGATGTGGCTGAAAAAGTTAAGATGATTAAGAAACTCTTGAGGACAACTTATAGTAGGAAGAAAAGTTATGCAGATAACAAGATGATTGTCTTTTCTTTAGAGCTAAGGGATCATGTTTTTATTAGAATATCACCATGTAAATGTGTTATGTGCTTTGGTAATAAATAAAATACATGTCCAAGGTCCATTGTACCTTATGAAATTAAGGATAAATTTGGACTTGTCACATACTAAGTAGCTTTTCCTCTGGGTTTATCTCGAGTACGCAATGTTTTCCATGTTTTGATGTTGAGAAATTATGTTTCAAATTAAACTCTTGTTTTGAAACCATAATTAGTTCCGCTAGAAGAGAAATTTTCATGTGAATAAAAAACTATTTAGATTCTTGATGGTGGATAAAATGTATTATAGAATAAGGTAAGCCACAAGGTGAAGGTTTTTTGGAGAAAGCATGTTGTTGAAGAATAACCATGGAAATCTGAAAATAATTTGAGGGAAGAGTATCCTTTCTTGTTCAATAAGTAAATAAAAATGACCATGACATAATTTATAGAAGGTGGGGAGAATGTAAAAAATTAGGTACTTATAAAATATTTGTTTTTTCATTCTGTAATGAAATTGTTAAATTAATTATTAAATTATAATGAAATAGCTGATATTTATAGAAATTAAAAAATTAGTGTTGATGGAATAGTAAATTGACATTAAGAATAATAACATTACTATTAGAAATAGTAAATTAGAATATATAATACTAAAAACACATATAAGAGTATAAATAATATTTTTATATTATAATTGTAATCATGATATATTTATATCATTGAATAAGTAGATAAATGTTTTGAAAATGATAAATTAAGAATTGGTATTTTTTGTAAGTAAAAAAAATTTAATTACAATTTTATAATTAATATAATGATTTAAAATAAAATTTATTTTCATAAAATGGGTTCATAAAAATTAATTTTGTTGTCTTATGATTATAAGGTAATTTCATGACACTTTAATTAATTTTTCAAAGATTCATAAAATTAGTTATAATTTCAAAAGAGGTTATTTTCGAATAAATTATGATTTTAATTAAAAATTGGATTTCTCATATTTATAAAATTATTTTAATAAAAGTTAGTTCATTTTAATAGAAACAAATGTTGGGGTGAATATTTTAGATTTCTCTAAAATACATGAATCTTTGTGAATTGTAAAATATGGTAATTTACGATATATATATTTACATTATATGAAATAAACTATTACATTAGTCATGAATGATTTAAGAACTATACTCTCGAAATTTCCTTCATTATATTAATATATTTGATGATAAATCAAAAAATATGCATAGTCATGAGAAAAATTAATAAACTAATGAATATTATAATCATAAAACACCCCTCTCATGCACTATAAGTACCAACCTCACCACCTCTTACCCTCACACATCAAAAAATATTATATTTCTTAATTTATGTCCAATTACATTACCAGGATTAATCCCCATGTCCAATACCATATGGTATCACCAAATTCCCAATACCAAGGTATTTAAGGAGTTTCTCGTGGGGGAGGATTAAATAGGTAAAATTCACTTTCATTTTCTTTTGTTTTCTTTTTCTCTTCTTGTACTCCCTTATCCTACACTTATCCAAGATGAATTAGAACTCTATTATATTTAATATAATATAATTTAATATTTTTTTCGAAATTAGTCACCATCATACTTCTTCTCCTCTACATTTTATTCTAAAAATAAAAACATCTTTAGGGATGTATCAATTTACTGACATTGTGGATGATAAGTTTTCAATTTCCATTAATACCTTAAAGGATATTTATAAAACCATTAATATGGATAAATCATATTTTATTATACATATAATAAATTATATTATATTCTATAACTAGTTTATATATATAATATTAATTAATAAAACAAAATTGGTTCTTAATTATCAGAATTCACCAAAATAAAATATAGTTCATCACTAATGTTTTATCTATTGATATATTATCATACGATATAACTAAAATAATATATAAGACCATTTTATATTCTATTATTTCATTAATAAAAATTAATTTCAATTCTAGATTTCTTCTCCCTTCTGGTAAGAAAATCCATAACAAACCAACCATGGAAACCAGGAAATAAATTCACTGAAACAATGATTATTACAAAATATATTTGATAAATGGGTTGAAATGTTTTATGAGACTACTATATAAGTAATTATAAATATGAATAGTTATATCTGATATATTAATAGAAATATTTAAACCCTTAAACATGAGGTTTAAATATGTTTGAAGTTTGACGAACGTGAGGTAAGTGAATTCTTAACCCAATTTAAATTCTTTGTGTTAACCTTCAAATTCATTAATTTTGTGGTACTAATATTGTTGGTGTGATTAATTTTTTTTATTTTTACAGTTTATATGCATTATATGTTCATTCTATTAATTCTCACTTCAAATATTGGATACTTTAAACCGACTATTTTTTAATAATCCTATTTTAAACATCTATTTTTATAAAATTCAAAAGGGTTATTTTAATGAAAGTATTTTTCTTTTATAATAATTTTATAGTTCTTGGGAATTGTTAATGATGAAGGATGGGACATATATCTCCTTTCAATTCATTGGGTATGTTTATGTTGTAGGTCAACCGTATGGTTACTCCAACTATAACTGCAATGGTTACACCATAAGGTAGCTGTGAGGACTAAATTATAAGGAAGTTGTAAGGGTTAAAAATAATTCGATATATGTGAGGGATAAAATAATAAGTATTTAATTACCAATGTAATATTTATGGTATTATTTATCTTTTCTATTTTTTATTGAAATTTCCTTTTTTTAATGTGACTATATGGTACTTATTGGGTGAGAAGTATGTCTTTGTGAAAATGATATCATATGATTATAAATATTCATGAACAAATGATTTTTCTACTTTTTTACATCTTATAGTAAGATTTTTGTTCTCATCACAGGTTTTATAATGTTTTTCATAGGTTTTACTGATGGTTAAAATGAGAATGAGATCTAAGATGAATGCTGTGAAGACTTTTCATGAAAATATTCCATGTTTTTATTAAAAACTATGGTATTTTGAAAAAAATGGATATTGATTTCGCTTTACCCACTTTTTGTAATTTTGGTTCTATATATGTATAATATGTACTAGTTTTATAATTCAATAAACCAAATAGGTCTTTGGAAATCTAAATAAGTGAAATCTAAATGAAATTACAAGATTATGTAATGGTTAATGATGGGTCCTTATATTTGATCTATAATAATAGGGGTCATTGGTTATTGTTTTGTACGATTTGAGATACTTGAGATACCTTATGTGTAGAATTTTTTATTATCCCACTGTGTTATTATTATTTATACTTGTATTTATCAATACTAGGGGTATATTCTCCCAACTTATGGCATTCAGACCCATGCTTCTAGCTGGTAACATCTCTCTTATGGGGATGCGTGCAAGAGATTATGTGAGACTATAGATCAGACACGTTAATTCATGTCATGCAATTAAAAAGTATTAAAACTGGTGTTTTTAACTCCTTCATTCTTCCTAAAAATATTTTTTGGTGATATAAAAAGGATTTGGGTGGTTTGGTACACTAGTAGGGGAGTTGCATGTGTACCTTACCAGAATATGTGCAAAAAACCACTATGTTTCCATTATTGGGTTAGATATTAAAATTATATTTTTAAGGTTTCATGAGTATCCTTAGTATATTGTTTCATTAATAGTTATTGTATTTTTTCACTAATTTATCATGACTAGGAACATAGGATCACATTCCATAAATATATAACACTATACAATTTTAAAATATGATCATAATATGTGATAGTGTTTGTGACATGAAAAAAAATCATAGAAAGATATATATCCTTTCAATAAATTGTTATATATTTAATATTTTAAATAAATTCAAATTTTTATATATCTTTCAATGCATTCCATAATGAGTTATATTTTGTTTCATGCAACAAAGACTTTCTTCGATAACTTGCATTACGTGTGAGACCGAATTTCCCCAAATACTATTAATCTTATTATTAAAAAGGAAAATTGTATCATATGTATTAATGTTTAGGTTATTAATTGGATTAAATAATTTATGACAAATATGGTTAAATTAATAGGTTAATAATTAAATAGAAATGAATATAAAAAAAAGTTCCAAATAAATTAAATGTTTTTATATAAACTATTTTTGTGCACCAAATAAATTTTATCTTAATAAATTAAATTTATTACTATTAGTGGATGATCATAATAATTTTTTTTTATTATATAATCAATATTTTTTTTCATTATTCAAATATAATTTTAATAGATAATATAAGAACAAATAAAATTTTACGCATAGAAAATTGTATTTTTCTACATACATTTTTGCTGCCCTTTCATGGCGCACTTTTATTAAAAAAATGAAAATTTAACAACTTTTATTTGAAAAAATAAACTTCATTTTATAATTTTTATGTTCCAAATTATCTTATGGTTATTTTTTAGTATTTTTCTTAAAAGCTTCATTTTTTGATTAATCATAAAGAAATATTAGATTTTATTGAGGAAGACCATCTCATATACATAATTTATAATGATAAAATATCTTATTAAATTTTATTACAGTCACAATAGATAAATTATAAATATATTACTTCAGATTATGTAATTTAAATAAATTTTTTATTTAATTTGGATATAAATACTTTGTAATCTTTTAATCATTTTCACTTTATAATCCCAAATTCTCATCTAGTCTGCGTGATTAATTTTTAAAAAATATCTCTTCTTCTTTGGTCTGAATTTATAAAAATTAATTTCATTTTTTAATTTCCATGGTTTTTAACTAATAATAATTTCAAATTAATTTTTTTCTAAAATGATATGTGAAATAGTTAAAATTAATTCCATTGAATAAGAGAAAATCGAGTTTACCAAGGGACTAATCATTAAACATAATGGGCCAAATGAACTAGAAACTTCTCCAAAACCCAATGGATGACAATATTTGGACCATATCCCTATTGTTATATAGATTGGTCCATTATTGGAACCAACTTACATGGAAATTTTTGGATGATATTCTCTATTTTAAAAAATTATAAGAGGGATGCCCACCCCACTTATAAAAGTGAACCCTCTCTCATCTGTACTTCGATCCTTCAAACCAATTTGGTTCAACCAAGAACTAAAAAATAAATTCCCAAATTTTTTCCAATAATCCTAGAATCCTTCATTTCTTAATAAATCTAACTGTGGAGGGACTTAGTACAATCATAAGGAGGATATCCGAATAGGAGTTACTTTTCTTCTAAAATCATTTTCATTTTTTCCTTCTCCACCTCCCTGAATTATAATTATAAAATTATTATATAATAATGTAAGTATATTAAATATAATTATATGTTTTTATGTTAACTATATAACTAAACAATGCATATATTATCATCAAATGAGTTGTGAAATCATCATTCTTGTGTACAGTGGACTACTGCCTTTCGAACCAATTTCATTTGTTTTTTCATTACCTCATTCTATGGTTGAGAATAATGTTAGATTTATAATTTATTTATTATATATCTCTATATTATATTCATGATGTTATTATACTTATATAATTATTATAAAATGAACACCTTCATGTCTTCCATTTTTTGGAATACGATATCATTGCTTTTGTGTATGGTGAACTATTGCCTCACGAAGTGATGCGATTTATTCACACATTAATTGGAATGTATTGAAGATAGGTTTAATAAAAATATGCGATAAAAAAAAATAATGATAATATAATGATAATTTTTATATATAATTTATTTTTCTTTCTTTCATCATGATATCAAAATGGAAATTGCATTCAAGCGTACGTACGACCTACCGTCTCTATGAAAAGTGTATTTCATTTCCTATCACCATTTTTTAAGGATATATCAAAATATACTTATAATAAATATGTCTCATGGTTTAATGTATTTATATTTTGAAATAATTTTCTATTTAACAGGGAAAAATTAAAATTCAAAACATACTAAAAAGCATTTATTACCTGAAACAAAGAAAATAATGAAAGATTATTAACTTACAAGTTATAATATTTCAAAAAGGGATAATATATGATGTCATAAATATTATTATGGTTATTACATAAGTAAATAACATGATTAATACCCTTATTTATAAGTATAATGATATTTCAACCAAACAAATGTGTAAGTTAATGTATTTTGTCTCAATTTACATTCCATTGAGACTTATTTGTTGTTATGCAATGATTCACATTTATATGCTGTATGAAATACCCCATGACATGTATTGTCATGGATAAATAATTAATAATGGTAATATATATTTTTATTTAAATTATTTCATCCAAGGGGATATTAAATTAAAATTACCAAATGGTAAAAGTTATTGAACAATCTCATATTATTTTGTGATTTTTAAATTTCTATTGAAATAATCACTTTTAGGAGATCAATTTTTAAATATAAAATATATTTAACTTAAATATACACATTTTTTCATTATGGAAATTACTTTTTCTTAAAAATTATAACTTTTTCTCCTAAAATTTTTCGTTTGAATTATATTTTATTAACTAGGGAAATATTATTAAAACTAATTTTTTTACTCAATACAGATATTTGATAAGGCACATTGTTTAACAATTAAATTGATTATTATGTATTCAAAAAATTATTTTTAAATGAATTTAAGAGAGGATAATGTAATTTATAAATCCCCTTAAAGAATCTTAGGGTCTCATGAGAAAAATCATCTGTCCAAATTAAACAGGTTTCTACCTATAGTTTTAAATTTTCTAGATGATTGACCATGACAGTAAATTTTTTCATGTGACTGAGACATGATGCCTCATAATTGGGATTAACTTCATTAAAGTTATCATTATTATCAATGATATTGTTTATCTTATATAATATTTGAATACATTTCATTCTCATATTATTTATATAAATGGAATGTATGTTCTGTTATTTACAATTCCACATTGATTCATCCTTATCATTACATGATAATCAATGTATTTAAATTTCATATATTTACCTTAACATATTGATTATTATTATTGATTAATGATAGATTCCAATGTATTTAACCCTTATAGAGCTTGACCTCGCCCATATTTTTTCAATTTCACCAGGATTCCATGAAGTTTACTCGGACTAATAAATAAGTATACACTATATGGAATAAAGTTATTCTCAAAATATATGTTGTAATTTCTATCATCCAAATTTTATGTATGATTTATGTCTGTGTATAGTTTATCATGACTACTAAAAATATCGGCTCATTGGAATGTGATGCCTTGTATCTTATGAAAATATAATGGTAGAAAGAAATATCTCTGGGCTTTATAGGGTAGGGCACTATAGTAGGTTTCAGAGCATGTTTATTATAAACCTTTGGTAATAGATTTAAGAAAACATAGTTTATGGGACATAAACCTATTAAAGAATTTGAGGATAAGTGCATAATAAAATCCAAATGTTTTGTTAAAATAGATATTATGTGGGTCTTAATAAAAATACATCCTTCTCTATATACTACATGTAGATTTTGTTTTGACACAGATGTGCCTAGGTTTAGTACCTCTAAAATAGGTGCATATGTCTTGACTTGAGCATAACCCGATAGAAATAAATAGTCCTTTTATTTTACCAGGTTTAAATCTCCCATGGTATATTATTAGGATAATTCAAATTTTCCTTACAATCCATTATGAAGGATTTGAATAGATAATGGAAATGAATGACCTAGGTTAAACCTATGTTGTCTTACATCGAAAATAATATTCCAAGTTTTAGAGTTCTTATAAATAATTATATGGTTTTCCCATAATGATTATTTATTTTTACAATATTATTTTTGGTTTAAGTAAATTCCCTATTATAAATGATAAACCTTAGACAAAAGAATCACTTAGGTGGTAATAAAATATTTTTAGTGTATATGGGGATTCAAAAAAATTGTAAATGTAATTTAACAATGATATTTTGGTAAGAAAATCATGATGCATATAAAGGTAGAGATAAATTTTGGAAAAATATGTATTCCTTAAAATAACAGTTATTAATACCATCATTGATAATGAGTTTAATAATGACTATAGTTTCTAAGTCATAAACATATTTTTAGGTCATAAATAGTAGTAATATCGAAATATTAAGGATTATTTGGAGATATTTATTGAAAGAATACATTTTATCTAAAAATTTATTTTTGTAATAATATATCTCAACTTTATAGACATAAGTTTAAAGTATTTAAAAACCTTAAGGATTAATATGATCAATAATTACCTTTTAATAATAGTCAAAACAATTATCAGTCTTTATAAAAAACATATTGAATCCTATAATAAAAATTTTTATATAATGATTATATTTATTTCAACGATGTACAACATATTTTTTGGAACATTATATTAATTATTTTAATATATTCTATAAAAATGAAAACCCGCATGAATGGTAAAAAATGATCAATGCTGGCAGTGTGGTGGTGCTTAAACCCATAACCAAAGGATGATAACGGTTTCCTGATCACCACTGGAAAAAGTAATATATTTGTTAATTTGTCATTATTTTGAGTTAAAAAATACGATTAATATATATTAATGATTAACCAACAATATTAAATTTTAGGTTTAGAGATTAATGTATCAACCATATTAGTTTTGATAAATATTTAGACAGATGATAGGAATTCTCACTCATTTATGGATCTTATGATATGTTAAATATGAATTTTACTTTTTCATCTATAAAAAATTCCTTATTGAATATTTATTTCTTTGAATAAGAGATGAATTAGAAATTGATCAAAGCTAAACCAATAGATGTAAATTTAATTATAATTTTTTTATCAAGTATGTATATTTACTTATATTCATAGATAGTAAAATAATTTCCAAAAATTAGGAAAAATGATCTTAAAATAAAAAATTATCTTATTACCATCATTTATAGTGATATCAATGGCCTTTCCAGACCTAATAGATTTATATTTTCTATCCACTCAACATTCCATTGATCATTCACTAATTCATGATCAGTGAATTCAATCACTATATATAAATATTTTTTCCCTTATGTCCATATCTTCATTTTCCATCAATGTTCTCCTACATAGAATCCTAGCCATGTGTTATTTTTGATGACCTTTGTACTTCCCTAACTCTTTTATTAAGTCGATATTTTATTAAAACTTTTATGATTTGGAATTTTTAGCAATGGTATTAGCAAATTATGACCCCTTGATTATCCAAATCATGTTTAAATTGTGAGGATGAAATTTATTTAAGGTGGGGGAAATATAACACCCACAGAATTAAAAATATGAGCATCATCTAAAATAGTGTGTTTGACACAAAAGAATAAGCATAGAAATGAATATAAAATACTAAGAAATTATGATAAATTTACTATTTTTAATTACTTAAGTCTATTTTATATCTTGAAATGAACGCAATATTGTGTTGTCTTTAATTTCACACAGTAATGACTTTATTCAATATCATGAATTTCACATAAGATCATGTTTCATTAAATACTATTAACATTATTATTTAAAAGTAAAATTATCTCATCGCTATTAAATTGGTTGTTATGAGTTTTATTAATCGACATGTGAAATATATGGTTGAATTCATTTCTTTCTAATTAAAGGAAATGGTCTTATAAATAACTATTTTTATGCGCTAATGGAATGCTATCTCAATAAATTAAATTAATTACTATTATTGGATGATCATAATATAATTTATTTCTTATATATTCCATAAAACTTTCTGAAAATCATCCAATATATTTTATATGCATATTATAATAAAAAATCTTATTTTACGTATCAAAAAAATTTAAATGAAATTTTGGTGCATTTTAATGGCATAATTGAAATAGAAATAAATATTCAAAATTTTATAAATTCTGTTTGAAAATCTAAAATTCATTTCATATAGAAATATTTCAAAAATATATTCTGATGAATATATCTTATGATTTTGAGATGTTTTATTTTTTTGATGAATAGTGTAAAATATAAGATTTTAATGGAAAAATTCCCTTTCATATAAATAATTTATAATCATAGATTACATTTTTCAGTTATTTTAATGTCAAAATAAATAAATTATTAATATATTTATCCTATTTAGGTCATTTTAATTGTTTTTATATTGAATTTACATATAAAAAATTGAAAACTTTTGAACATTTTCACTTTAAAAACCAGATTTCTCATCCCATCTGCGGGATTAATTTTACAATAATTTTTTCCAATGACATGGTTTGAATATAGAAAAATTCATTCAATATTTTTAATTAATATAATTTATAATGACTAATATTTTAAATGTAATTTTCTAACGAAGTTATTTTTTAATGTATTTAAAATTAATTAAAGTGATTGAGAGAAAAACGAGTTCACCAAGGGACTAAAATTTTAATATAAGGGGCCAAATGACTTATAAAATTTTCCAAAAACCATCATATAGACATATTTATAAAGTATTACTTCTCTTGCAGATATTTTCCAATTATTGGAGCCAACTTATATGGAAAACATGGATTGAATTATCCCTTCTCTAAAAATAAAAGAGTGCCACAAACCCACTTATAAAAGAGGAACCCCTATCATATACACTTCACAACATTAATCCACTTTGATCTAAAAAATAACTGCCAAAATAACTTCCCAAATAATCACCCCTCATACTATAATCCTTATCTTGGATATAAATATGACTTTGGATTGAATTAGAGATAACCTAAAAAGGATAGCTGAAGAAGAGGTAATGTTCTTCTAAAAGTTTATTTTATTTTATTTTATTCTACACCTCATTAAATTTTTAAAATAACTTTATTATATAATAAAATAAAAAAAATAAAAAACATTAATTTTATTTATGTTAGTTTTATGACATAAAAATTCACAAACATCCATTAAATGGGTTACAAAAAACATTGATTGTGTGTACAGTGAACTACAACCTCGCGAATCACTGACATTTGTTTTTTCCATTACCACATTTTATGGTCGGTGATAATGATGTATTTAGAGATTATATATGATATATATTATGATATTATTCTTCTATAATTTTTATATGACATATAAAATCATGCTTACCATTTATTGAGAATATGATAATGTAGCTTTTGTGTACGCAGACTAATGCCTCACGAAGCGATTTGATTCTTTCACTCTTTATATGAAATGTATTAGGGATGGTTTGAACAAAAATAATTCATATATAGTAATTAAAATTCATGTAATTATGATATATATATATATATATATCAAATACTATTCTTTAATTCAATATGACAAAAAAATGGAAACAACAGTCATGCGCAAGTACGGTCTACCATCTTCGTGAATAGTGTGTATCATTTCCTATCGCAAAATATTAGTGATTAATATAAATATATATACTAAATATATTTAATGACTCAAATTATGAAAATTTTTAAATTGTGATTGACGTAAGAGAAACAAAAATTAACAAGTCAAAATATACTAAACACACAATGATTTTATTACCCAACATGGTGAAAATAATAAATGAATATTAACGAACAAGTAATAATTTTTTATAAAATAATAATATATGATTACATAAATATTGATAAGGTTATTTAATAATTTATTAACTTTATTAAAACCATTATATATAGTTTAGTGTGTTTTCAACCAAAAGTTTACTGTAAGGGTAATAATTTATTCTCAATTTACATTTCATTGAGTCTTATGTGTTATTATGCACAAATTAACTTGTATATAGTTTATAAGATTCCCACGGAAATGTTTTATCATGAATAATTCATTATAAATGGTATTTTTTGTTATCATTTGAATTACTTTATTTGAGTGGATCTAACTTGAAAATTAGAAAGTGGTAAAGTTATTGAATAATATCACATTCTTTTGTGATTGTTAACATCCTCCTGAAACAATAACATCAATGTGATGAATTTTCATTCAAAATTAAAATTCAGTTAAATATATAAATTCTTTAATGATGGACATGACTATTTACAAAACTATATTCCATTTCTATAAATGGAGTCTACTTTGGAATTTTTTATAACTAGAGAAATATTTCAAAATCCGTATCCTTTAATCAATACAGATATTTGATAAGGCATAGTCATTTTGAATTAAATTAGTTATTTGATATATGTGAAATTAATTATACATTTAGTGATATGTGGGCCATAGGCATTTTATATTCCCTTGACGCGTCAACATATCTCAAGAGACAAATTAGTTGTCTAAATTGAATGAGTTTCTATGTGTAATGTTAAACTGTTTGGAGGATATATCTTAATGGTAGAGGTCTTCATGTTCCTAGAAGACAATGTATGATCACTTAGAAATTATTTCATTTCAATTATCATTATTATCCATGATATTTTCAATATGGTATAATATTTTGATGAATTTCATTCTCAACATATTGATTTAAATGGAATCTGTGTTCAGTTATTTACCTTTCATTATTAATTACACAATATCTTACCATGGTTTAAATTTATCTAAAATTAATATATTTACCATTCCATACATATTATTCATATTAATTCATGATATCTTCCACTGTACCAACCCTTACTCATCATTTCAGTTCACATTTTTTTCAATTCCTTATGATTCTATGATGTTTATTATAACTAATATACAAGGACACAC
Organism: Viscum album; assembly: GCA_963277665.1. Classification (NCBI taxonomy): domain Eukaryota; kingdom Viridiplantae; phylum Streptophyta; class Magnoliopsida; order Santalales; family Viscaceae; genus Viscum; species Viscum album. The sequence goes on along the minus strand of OY728137.1, from coordinate 621,503,798 downwards.
TAGATGGAATAAAGTTATTTTCAAAAAAAATTATTTTGTAGTATAGGTAATCAAAACATAATATAAGACACATGTATGTATATAGTTAACCAAGACAACTAAACTGATCAGTTCATGGGAAATTTATTCCTTTTATATTTTCGAAATACAACGGTAGTAGGCATAAACTCCGAGATTTTGGTGTCAGGGTGCTACATATATATGTTATTTGTGTTGTATAATATTTTATTAATTTAACGATGTAATTTTTCTATATATTCATGAAAAAATTTATTCTCTGTTGTGTGATATACATGTGTTCTCTAATATTTTGATATATGTGTTTTTGAATTTATTAGTTGATGCTGAGTTTTTTATTCTATTTTAAATATATATGATTGCGAGTAATGTGTATGTACAAAGCACTTATATTTTTAATTGGGTTGTGCTATGAGGGATATACATCGGGTTATGGGTATCCTCCTATGATAAACATTGTTTGATCTCAAATACTGATTAGGATATATCTTAATAGGTTTAAGTGTTTAATACAATCGTTTGAAATTTTAAAATAATTTTAACCGAGTCACGTTTTTCTAGACCACTTGGTATAGTAGGCCAGAATTTTCCTACAAGGAGGATGATACATTCTTCCACCAGAAGTGATAGATAATTATATCACACCAACTCCAGTGGGTCATGATAAAGGGGTATTTTTTCCAGGAGTCATTCTTATATTTATTATTCAAGGTAGAGGAGTTTCCAAGAATATGGTCAATTATTATTGGGAAATTCAATTCTAGTAAAATCTATCCTTCAAGGACCCCAAAGGGCCTCAGGATACTGGAGTTTGTATTGACATAAGTGATGGAATATTTGATCTAGTAGAGAATCCAAAGGACTATTGATCAAATCCTTATACCATCAAACTTTATGGAAGTACTACAAGGTGCTGGGGTATGATAATAATTAAGTGAGATGTAATGGTTTAACATAGAATTCCATAAATTTCCTTTTATTCAATGAGACCCCTCCGGGTATGTTGGAAAAAACTATGTGTATGAGTTCATAGAGAATCAATATGGATCTATGATGATATTTTATTGCTCATCATGTTTTTTTCAGTTACAACACAAGTGTATGGATTTAATCATGGGGTGGAGCCTGTGGTATCCCCTTCCATTCCTCCAATGGTCGTCCTATATCCGGTTGCATTTCTAGATGAATTTATAAGACACCCATTTTATAAGTGAATTGGCATTTATATTGAACTCATTCATAGATAATAACCAATATTTATCCCCTTATATGGAATGGAACTATATGAGTTGAAGTAACTCAAGGAATAGCCCGAGTATTTAGAGGTAAATTATTTTATTAGACATAGAACATCAAAATGGAGTCCTCATACCATTATCATAAAGAAGGTGTTTAATAGTATTCAGTTTTACATAGACTGTAGTATGATGAACCAATTGAGATTTAAGAATTTGTACCCATTATTGAGGATCAATTACATATTTTACCAGTTATGAGGAGCTCAATGGTTCTATGATATTAACTTATAATTAAGTTATAAACATCATAAGGTTGGAGAGGAGGATATTCCCAAGGAAAATATTAAGAGTAGTTTTGAACTATATGAGAATCTTTTACTGAATTTTATGTTGAAAGATACTCCAGAATTGTCCATGGATATCATTAATAGGATTTTCCATTTAAAAATTGAATAAACCATCATTGTTTTTCAGGATTATTTCTTTATATACTCTAATTCATCACACATTCATGCAAGACACTTGAGATTTTATTTAGTGTACTTTGAGAACATGTAAATTATTCCAAAATTTCGAACTATCATATTTGGATTCAAAAGGAATGATTAATTGGGTAGATGATCATAGAGGAAATAATATCTAAAGTCCTTGAGAAGGTTAAGGCAGTGATGACTTGGTCTCAACCATGAAATGTTTTCAAGATCTATAGTTTCATTGTTTCAACTAGTTACTATAGTTGATTCATACAAGACTTATCCCTTCTAGAGGTGTCGATGATAGGGCTTATGAATAAATAAGTGATGTTCAAGTGGATATTTTAGTATAAGGATTTGTTCCTAAAGTTTAATATAAGGATGATAAAATCCCCAATGATGAAATTTCTTGAACTGAGGATGGGATATGTGGCATTTTTGATACCTTAGGAGTTGGAATTAGAGTTTTGTTGATGTAGTAAGATTAGTTTATTGTTTATATTTCTCTCAATATTTAACCCCATGAGATGAATCATAAAACCCATTGTGTCTAGTTTTGGTTTGTAATTGAAGTGTGGTAACATTATCTCTTTAGTGAGAGGTTTGTTTTTACAAAGACCAAAATTGTCTCTAATATATATTCACACAATGAGATAACAATTTGAGGAGGAGGTATAGGGTTTATTATCATTAAGAATTAAACATTGATGTGGATTATACAATAGGTAAAGGTAGAATTTTTCATATGATACTAGTAGAAAGACTCGATATTCCCATGATCTTGAAGATAGAACTTCAGATTAATGGTGGATTATGATGCCTTTATTGGACAACTAGAGGATGGATGAGACTTAGGAGGGGGTGATGATAATTTAACATTTGGTTGACATTACTACTTTAGTGGAGTAGGTGAAGGCCATATATGTGCTTGATTATTATTTTGTTGCAATGTGATAATCGTTTATAGGAGGTGATCTAGTTCTAGGTTCATCCATAAATGATGATGACATGTTTTATAAACATGTGACGATTATAGTTCTATCTTCTAGAATGGAATTTCTTATGAGATAATCACATTACATTTGGTTCATAGTATATGTTTTTGTCAAAAAATATGAATCATGAAATTAGATGGCAGTTCTAGTGTGAATGTATGAATAGATATGTTTCTTCTTTTGATTCACGATGTCTTACCCACCCTAATGCAAAGGATTAGAATCAAAGACCTAGTGATTTACTCTAGATACTTCCCATGACCATATGGTAATGGTAGGATTTCATGATGGATTTTTTTGACATGGTTTCCATGGAATTAAAGTAATCACATTGTTCAATCTGTGATAGGGCATTAAATGACGATTTTGTTACATTTCAAGCCAATCTTGGAGACTCATTTGGTGGATGAGTTGGGAAATGTATATTTTTGTGAGATTGTACATCTAAAAAAAAGTTCCCATGATTATTGTATCAAACAGAGATTTTTTTAAATCATACTTTTTATAAGACCTGAATAAATTTTTTAGTACTTAGTTGATGAAGGGTACAATGTAAAATCTACAGAATGATGGTTATTTAGAGAGGATGATTAGGATCCTTGAGAATATACTTCGTTTATTTATCCTAGAAATTGGAAGATCATGAGATGAGAACCTCCCCTTTTTATATTTTTCTTATAATAATAGTTTTTCATTATTCTATCTATATGGAACCCTAGGGAACCCTCTATGATCAACCTTGTCTTGGACTGCTATATTGGAATAATACTGGTGAGGCAGCTATCGAGGGACCAAGCATAGTGTAGAAGATTTTAGATAGAGTTCACTTGATCTGGAAGAAGTAGTTCACCACTCATGGAAGAAATATATTGTACGCGGAATGTAGTAGTAGGACCTTGTAATTCACTATGGTCAAATTAGTTTTCTCTTCAGTGACAACTTGATTAGGGCATATCCATATTTATATGCATAAATCTATAATAATGATTTATTGGAACATTTTCGATCGTTGAGTGTATATAGATAGTGGATTACCATTTGCATCTCCACAATATTTCTATGGTATTAATGTGGCGTTCCAAATAACTCATCATTAGTTATACATGTCGAATTATAAGTATATCATAGACTATGAGTACATTGTGTGGGAACCATATACAACATTCATGAAGCTCCTAGTGTGGATAGTAAAATATAGTGAGAAAATTAATAGGGGAAGACGATGAAACTTTTGTGTATCTTTTATAAGTACAAATGATTCTAGATGGGGACTTGGGAGTAGTATTCAAGAAATCCGGTGAAGCATCTTAAGAGTGTTAGGGTCAAATCAATAGATGCGTCTATAGGATGATAATTCCAAAGAGGGGGATATTTATAACAACACTGTTTTCTATGGTTACTTTAATGTAAGTTATGACATGAATTATTATTTATTTTTGAACCTTATAATTGTTTAATAATTGGTATATAATTCCTTCGATGTTATTAGAAACTAAAAGTGGGTTTTTAGATTTTTTTTAAAATCACCCAACGTCATTCCCTAGTGAATTTACTTTTTTATTTTTTTCCTTTTCTATTAAACAGGAAAGATACAATGGATTTCCAAAATCTTTTGAAGGTTTTTATGAGGGAAAACATCCTTGGGTGTGGGAATAATTAAATGGTGTACACAGTTTTAGGGTGGAATTTTGAAGAAAATTATGTCCAGAGATAGGTCATGGTGTAGGGTGTGGCGATTATCAAGATGGTTATGAAAAAACCAAAATAGACATATTTATTCATGGATATTTAAAAATCAAAGGTTAAATGATTGTAGTTTACTATAGGGTATTGATTCCATTTATTAATAATTTCAAACACTTATTAGTCATGTTGGAACTCTTCTCTTGTATATTCTACACCTTATTGATGAATTCCTAGATAAACAGAATAACTAGGTCATGACCTGGGGATTCTTATTCCAAGACATACCTTTTCCTTTTTTCATTCAATTATTCATTACATATTTTCTAAATAATTCCTTGTTTTATCATCATTTGTTGGTGCTTCTAGTTTGGGGAGATTTTTTGATGAAATATGTTAGTTCTTTCATAGTTTGGATGAATTTATTATTTTACTTATTTAATGATCATGGAACGTGGGTGTTCTAATTGTTTCAAGCATGTAGGTTCCTTGAATCTCTTCACATTATATATTACATGACAAACTATGTTTGTTTTCATTAAACTAGAATCAAATATTAAAATTGAATGTAATTAAATTTTAATTATTGATTCTACTCTAGTCTTATCCCTTTCCTTATCCCTACATAAAAACCCTGGTAATGTTGAATTATAACTTGTTTTAGGATTTCATAGAATGAAGGATTTATAGTTGGAGTGTGGGCATGGTTTAGTTGAGGACTCTCTTGAAAAACCATGATGTTGATATTAACAACCATGGGGTAGGAATTTTTATACTATTTAGGAACTATTATGGGATGTTACCATGAATAATTTTTATTCTTGAAATATATGAATTATATGTGTTGATAGGACTTGTTGGTAACCTCTTGATAACTATGCATGATATGACTTGAGGTTCCATTGTATGATAAGTATTACTTGTGGAATTGAATAGTTTTTAGAATCTTGGTTTACAAGTTAGTATGATTAAGTTTCTTAGTTTCACTTAACTGACCCCTTTGAGGGGAGGGGGGTGAGGACATGATGATATCTACAGACTATGGCTTCATTTATGGTATGGATTTGATAATGAAAATGTATATTATTTTGAGATTATAACAGAAATGGGAACTGATAATCCATCTGCTACGTAATGATGTAGGAAAATTTTATGCTTCATTGATGTGTTATCTAATTACATTAAACATATTAGGTTGGACTTAGCCTATTCTGAGGATAATGACTACTAGTAGGATGAGGCATGCAGTGTTCCTGATAATGACCAACATCTGGATGGGTTGTGTGGATTTCTTTAAAGGTGGAACATGTACTAAAAAACATAGGGTGCCAAATGACACTATGATTTTTGGAATTTATTATGAATTTTGGTTCTAGACATTGATTTTGTTTCCTCTATTGTGTCGATGAAGGTGGGAATGGGGTTCATGGTGGATATGTGAAAGCATGCTGATGCGGTGCATTTTTGATTGTCTGTTTAACTATGAATTTAATTTATATCATGTGCACATATGTTAAGGGTGAATTAACATTGTCTGAATAGGTTTATACTAATACCCTTCATGTAAATCATAATTCATGTGTAATCCTCTGGATCTGGGATACAGGAAAGGGAAATTCCCAACCACTGGAGTTAGGTGATGGAGCATTATGTTCTGAGGCCGTATCTGTATAGACTCTAGAAGGATTTCGTATTATTTTATTTACTAACCAGACTCTCTCATACACTTGTTTGAAAAACCAATTTGGCTGTAATAGTTTATTTTTTGTATTATTTGGGAAATATTCCATTCCATTATTATAATATTGATTATTATTATGATTTGTTATTATAATTTATTGTAGTATTTGTAGATAATATGGGTGTAGTCTCCCCCATAATGGGATTTAGAACAACTCTTCTAGTAGGAAACCTATTTTATATAAGTATTCATGTGTGAGGCTATATGAAACTCCCTATTTAACTCCATTATCTGGGTAATGGTGTTATTTTTAAGTTAATACAGAACTTTTGGAGATTTTTTGGTTTATAATCTCCCAAATAAAATTTGTGTGATAAACATGGTCAAAGAGGACTTCATTACATAATTTCCAAAATAAATAATGATTTTATAATTACAATGATTATAAATTTAATATAAATTTATAACCATCGAAGAATATTTTTTTCAAAAATTAAATTCATCGTTCTATGGATATGGTTGTTCCCACATATTCATTAGTGTCATTTCTAGTTTCTAATGGGTGAAAAGAAAATAAATTATATATACATTAACCTATAAAAATTAATAATAATATTATAATATAATTCTTATTTAAAAATTCTATCCTTATGACTAAATATGTGAGGAATAAATTAAAAAGGATCACATCACATCATGGAGGTGGTATCCCACATGTATGCATGGACGACATGATCAATTTCCAACAGATGAGAGGATAAGAAGGTATATTATATCATATATTTATTGAATCATAATAATTCTTCGAAATATCATATATTTTTATTAAATATATTTTTATAAAGAACTATGTTTGGTCAATGTGAAAAAAAAAACATCACTTGGTATATGTAGTATTCAAAACAGAAGAACAAAAAAGTGTTCATTACATATATGATGGAAAGGAGGTAGAAAATAGTTTTTCCATAAAGATAATGAATTTTAATTTTTTTTAGAGATATTGGTATAGTTATATTATGGTTTTCGTAATATATTTTGATGATGTACAATAAGAAATAAACATTAAAGAATTGGGTTAAGATCTAAGACTCGTTCATGGATAACATCCTTCGGATTACAGAAAATGACTTTTAGGATTTGGATTTTGGTGAGACCAAAACCTATATGTTGTTTGGAGGATATTTTTTATGGGACTTAGGTTGACCATGTTTATGATAGAAGTATAAAAGTGTGTCGAGAAGGTTCCCTTTTACATGTTATTGGAGTGGCACCCTTTTAAATAATATGAACATTAAAATATTATAGGCGTACATCTCATGGAACTAGCCTATAATTTATTCGAATAACAAATATATGTTAGGTTAATATCTATATAAACTATACCATAAATATAGATTCTTTTATTAGAGATATTTAAAACCATGTCAATTAGATTATTTTGCCTCATTTACCCTTTTAACCTTTATTATGGTGATAAACTTATAGCTTGGTAATTATTCATTATGAATAAAAACAAAATTAGACACATTAAAGAATTAAATTGTGATGATTCAAAATATATAATCTATTTTATATGATTAAATTTCGATAATTATTTAAAATTAATTTAAATATCATTTTACAAAATGAAACAAAAATCAGTATTTAGAAAAATGCCCATTTGAGCATAAAAATGATTTTATATAAAAATCAATATTAATGATGATTATCAGGGAATTAAATAGATTATTTTAAATAAAATAATATTTATTTATATTTAATTCAAAAAAGGGAACTTGTTAAAATGTTATTAAAAGAGAGGATACAAATATAGTTTTTATTAGATTAAAAACATTACTCAGATTTCCTTTATTTCAAACATTGATTTATAACGTAAAATTTATTCATTTAAATGAATTATATTAAATTTAAAATACATATTTTGTTTATTAAAAAATTCATTAGCATTCATTTCGTTATTATATCATAATCACAAGAAAACAGTGATAGTATTTGTAAAATCGATATACTTCAATATTAATCTAAAAATGAATTATTTCAAAAAGACTTGAAAAGTAACCCTAATATAATTTTGAAAAATTCATACCAAGAATTATTTTAATTTGATAAAATTAAAATTTTAATATTTATAATTTGACTATCATGGAAAATAAAATAATATACTTAACACAATTCAGTTCGAATAAAACTGTTTATTTTTTTATTGAAAATATGAAGGCATAATATCTTATCATGAATATTAATAAGACATGAGATAGATTTATTATTAACATTACATGGGTGGTCATAAATAATTGTGGAGGTAAGAGAGTGTAATAATCTATTTCAATAAATAGATTATAATTCATTCCTCTCTAATAATATTATCATAAATGAAAATTATTAATCATGGTGCTCTGGACCATTGGAATACCCTACCATAAATATAGTTATTGATATATATACACATGTATTATCAAATTTTTTAGTCAAATAAACTAATTTGACAAAAAAATGTTGTAATTCCTCCTTTGTAAAAATTTATTTTGTAACGCTTGGTCACCCCTATTGACATAACATCACATTTGACAATAATGATACCTAAATTCATCATGGGATCATTAAATCATCCAAAATACATAATAAAATTTAAACCAATCACACAATATTATTCCAATGTTAGTCTACCATCAACCCATAATATCCTTCATAGTCTCCCATGAGCGTTAACACACATATCATCAATATCAATATCAAATCATTATAAATTCAATCCAAAGCCAAATACAAATATCCAGAATCCATATAATGCAACATCAAAATCACAACTACATTATTCTAAAATGAACTAGATAAACTTTCATTTTTTGGTATTTTGGTGTCCCAATATTCATACATTATAAAGAATGTTAACATTTTAATTATATGATTTTATTATGGTCATGCACTAGGAATATATTATTGTAATAATGGAGAAGATAGATATTTGAGAGAGACCTAATCACAACATATGTTTTAAGATCCAATTCTATTAAGGTTATAATTATATATTTCAATAATATATGGTTTTTATATCCTACTAAATAGCCTGTATATATAAATATTTAATAGAATATTTAATTTATTTTGGAACATCCTTGCACTTTTGGAGGCTATTATTTTCCCCTGTAAAATTATTGTTATAAAATAGTTTTATATAGTATATATAAATATTTGATAGATTTTAAAATAGTCATGAGACTGAGATATCATAAGGTAAAAATTGGAATTTCTCTTATTATTAGAGACAAAAACTAGGTCTTTGATCTCCTATTGAATTGAAAAGGGTTTAATCTCAAATATTTGGGAGGAACCTTGTAAAATTATTTGTGTTCTTTTAAATTAATTAATTTAGGTACATATATTTAAGCATATGATATTAAAGAGATAATGTACTTAGACATTAATGAGTCATAAATATAAATATGAAAGAAGAAATGTTATAAAATAGTGTAACTGATTAATTCATAAAATATTAATGATAAATTATCACACAAATAGGTATTTCAATTATTATCAGTTCCAATCATGAATTACAATGTGTGGTACTATTAGTTTCGAAGTTTAAGATAACTAATTTAAATGTTTTCTAATATGTCACAATCTCTCCCCTGGGGCCCATGTTGTGACTCCCCCAAGCACGCCTACGGAAGGCCAGGGGTTGGCGGCTGGAACTGAATGCATCAACCAATTATTGGAAGTCATTTTACTTAGTACCTACACACACACACACAAACACATCACAAAAAATAAGAAAGGTAAACATGCATTCCACTAAACAACCACTGAGTATAGGTACAAGATGTAGGTCAAATGGGCCAAAATACAAACCCAACAAAAGACAATTGAAAGAAAGAAAGTTGAAAAGTTATATGGAATATTTCAACTCAGAACCCCACCTGATGGTTAGTGTAGAGTAGCTGTTGGAATATTTAGAAGTATTCCTCATATACCTTGTCCCATTGGGACCCTCCTAGTCCAAGCCCACCAAGCCCTCCATATTGGTGTTGTTCATCTGCACAAGACACGACTTGTGTGGAAAAATCCCATTTAGGGTTGAATAACACAATACATAGTAGGGACTCTGAAACACGAAGGAAATACCACAAAGGAATGCATACACATGGGGATGTCAGCTCATGCAAGTATAATATAGACTATAGAATATAAGATCATCAATCACAACAATGAACACCTTGGATAGCTAGGGTACTAATCCTTGATAAGTGTCATTTGTATGTTGGGTCACACAGAGCCGCTCCCACTGTGGGGATTTCAACTCACACAGAGCTGCTTCCCACCTTGTCCATTGTACTGAGTTACTCATCCCTGGTGAGTACTGTGTGACAGTAGGGTCAAACAGAGATGCTCCCAACAATGGGCCTACCAGGTCACATAGAGATTCTTCCCACTAGGCCATCGTATCTGATCCACATAGGATTTCTTGTATATGATCCAAATAGGGTCTCTTGTCATCATTCTTCGGGGCTCAGTCAACGGCATGATTACCACTGGTAGTGCACTTGATTCCAAAAAAACGGATCTTAAACCATTTTTCACATTTTAACTACCATGAAAACCTCCTTCGAGTATTCCAAAAGAATTTCCACATCGCAAGGGTTACAACCCCATAAACGGATCGTCAATTAGTTTCTCGGTAAGAAAAATATTGGTGTTTTAGTAATCACGGTACAGTCTTGTCTGGGCTTGTCCAGCCCGGTCAGATCGCTCTGACCAACCCGACCCTATGGTCTTGCATGCCCTAGCCTAGTTCGACTGATCTGACCCAGCCCAGTTCGGGTCTGGGCTAGCATGGATGCTGATCTAGGCCCTATTGGGCCTTACTAGACCCAGCCCGATACGAACAGGGGTCCAGCACTACGGGTCGCCCAGAGACACGGTTCCAGCCATCCTGGCCTGTAACTAGTGGGCTGGTTTGTCGCTATCCTAGGCCTCCCAGTGGCCTTGTGTCAATCTGTCATCCCAACCCATAATAGTGGGTCAGATTAATCTATCCTGGGTTGCAACAGTAGCTCAGAAGCCCAACGGGGTGTCTAGTTCATGGGGCCACAATCAACTTAGCTGACCATGCTTGTTTTTCTCACACAGTCCCTCTGGACCTCATGCAAGCGGTTTGGCACGGGCCGCCCCTCTGTCATGGTCGGGTGGCCACATCCTTATCCTCTAACCATTGACCCAATGTTGGCAGCTCCTACCCCAAGGCTGTTGTTTGAGCTAGCCACGGTAGTCGCCTTAGCGCGCTGTCATGGTGGGCCACCACACGTCCATGGCCGCCGATGCATCGGTGGAGCCTCCCACAGACCCTCAGGTTCACTTAGATGGTATGTTCCTCATGTCATCTTCTCCACCAGCTTCCATGGGATGCCACCTTCTTTGATATAGCCTCAAAACATCATCTCCACCATTTCGAAGGTGCAGCCATGAAGAACACAAAAGAATTAACAAAGGCCTAGGGGCCCAAGCCTTATTCATTTTGAATGCACCCTCGGTATTAGAGGTTTCCAAAATATGGGTTTGGAGTTTTTTTATTTAAACAATTGTCAAATCCCGATGCAATTCCCGAGATATAAATAATAGTCTCCTGCAAGAATAGGTGACACATAGATTAACTTGTTTGTGGGATGATCTGCGTTTGTTGTTTTAGAAAGATGAATGGGGAATTTAAAACATCAAAAATATAAATCCCTACAGGTATAAGGTTCATCGTTGGTGTCGATCCTTTCAAAGCCATTGGAATTTTTCTATCTCCAACACTAAACCCTTCCTCCAAGGAATCATCTACACTTTCTGATCTATCAACTTTCTTAACTAGAGGTAAAATCCTCCATCATTCATTAGATAAATTCTAAACTTTATTCTCCAACACATTATCTCATTAATAATGAAACACATCACTATGATCCTATTACGTTGTGTTGTCATTTCCTTACACTTTTTTCCTTTGTGAAACATCATATATTTTATGATTCGATTAATGATTCATTAGGCTACTCATTTAAGATCCTCATTAATGGGGTTCATCTACATCTCATTGTTACACTACAGTGCTAGCGCACAACCACTCAACGATGAGGAAAAGAAAAAAAATTAAGTCAGTTTTTTCTCCTGAAAAGTATGAAAAGTAAATTTTCTGGTCGACCCCCACAAATTGAAGTTAGGTCCTTTTTAAGTGAATCCCAAAATTCCTAGTTAAACAGTGACCTCATAGTTTCCATCTGAGCAATGGTTTAAATGTTAGAAAAAAACCCACTCGAACATTAATTTAAATGAACATAGAAAAAGATCAAAAATCTATTTTGGGCTCACTGGGCCTTTAAATTTGGTGTTTTCTGAGCATATTGTCTCTAAATAATCCCATATAATTTAAAAGTAAATTTTCATGGAATTTCAATCACATTACATTAACCTTCCCTTTAGGGATTCACATCCCTTTAAGCCGAAACAAAGCTAAAAAAACAAATGGGGGTACAGAGCTTGAATCTGGGCCTCTCACTCCCATGTTCTCTCTTAGAGATTCCTTTTCTACCACAAAATATGTACCAGAGGAATATACTATCTATGTAGGACCCGCTTCGATCGATCCTCTATATCCACTTGGAACTCCGCCAACGTCTCCCCATCGTCAATGTCCTGCTTCCCAGGTTGATGACATGTGATGTATCATGCACTTACTTCCTCAGCTGCGACATGTGAAAAACATCATGAACCTAGTGAATTTGTGGGGAGAGATATAGGTGTTACACCAACTCGCAAAATATTCATAATTTTTGGAATTTTCTGATGAACCTTTGATATAACTTTATGCCCTGGTCAAAACTCTGGAATCCCCATCGGGGTGAGACCTGAAGGAACACATGGTCTCCCTCCTCGAACTCCAAGGGCATGTGTCTCCTATTAGCATAAGATTTATGCCAACTATGTATAGTCCTCAAGCTACTAATGGGTTATCATCACCTTCTTAGTGGTAGCCCGTACCATCATTGGAGCCATGAGTGCTGACTCCCATGGGTCTGTCCAACATAGAGGCGATCTGCAAGGCCGCCCATACATATCCTCGAATGGTGCCAAGCCAATGGTGGATTGATATCTTTAGTTATATGGGAACTTCACCAATGATAGGTGGTTATCCCAAATATGACCAAAATTATGAATGCAAGCACGAATCATGTCCTCCATGGCCTTTATAGTCTTCTCCGTCTGACCCTCACTCTATGGGTGGAATGTTGTGGTCAAGCGCAGTTGAGTCCAGAAGGCATCCTATAATCCCTTCCAAAGTAAAGATGTGAAGAGAGCATCACGGTCTGATATCATCGTTGAGGTCACCCCATGAAGCCTCACTATCTCATGGATGTAGATGCATCCCAATACCTCTATCAATCCCTTCTCATGGATGGGTATGAAGTTAGCCGACTTGGTGAGTTGGTAAATGGTCACACAAATAGAATTATGGACCATGGGCATGTGTTATAATTCCATTACGAATACCATTGAGATATCGCCCCACTTCCACTCTAGTACCTTTAGTGGATGTGCAAAGACTGCGAGAACTGGATGCTCATCCTTCACTTATTGATAAGTGAGGCACTGTGAAACGAACTTGGCCACCACTTTCTTCATCCCCAGCCACCAGTACTAACGTCATAGATCATGGTACATCTTCTACAGTACAGGATGTACCACTATGGGGGAGTTTTGTAAGTCCCTAAAAATATCCTCTCACAACACCACTGGTGTTATTGTGTGCCCCTTGAGAAGGATGAAGTGCTTCCCACCTCGAGAAAATCAATCAGGATCATGTTTTGAGGATAACTGAGCATGTTGGACGTTGCAGCCAACATCCAAAAGTTGTGCCTCCCAAAATCACTATATGAGTGGGGAATTGAAAATTATCTAATGATGTAAATCTATTCCTCCATCATCAATGAAGGATATCTATATCACAGATTGATTTTCTATCACCTCACTCAGCAGCAGCAAACTGAACCTCCCGTTGAGTGCGTCTGCCACCATGTTCCCCTTCCTTTGAGTACAGAATATCTCGAAGTCATATTATTAAAGAAAATCTAGCCTTATTCACTATTTCTAATTTGTGTCCATCTGGTAGAATATATAACTAAGATTATTGTGGTTTTTTAGATGGTAAATCATTCACCAATCAAGTAGTGACGCCATATCTTCAATGAAAAGACCACTGATGCTAACTCTAGGTCATGGGTCATGTAGTTCTGCTCATGCTAACTCAACTACTGTGAACCTTATGTGATAATTGATTGATCTTGCATCATTACACAACCTATTCTTGTCTTTGATGTGTATTATAAAAATAAAATCCCAATGCAATCCTCTGGTAGCCTCAAGATGGGGGTAGTCATCTGTCTCAACCTCATCTCCTGGAACTCTGCCTGCACTTCTCCATACACATGATGGGTGGTCCATTTTGTGTCAACGATGAAAATGGTTATACTACTCCGGAAAAGTAATGCATGAACCTCCAGTATTATCTGGCCAACCCCAATAAACTCTTTACCATATTCATACACCTTGGTGGCTCCCTAGAAAGAACTACTAATATCTTTTCTGGATCCACAACAACTCCAGCCTTCGAGATGACATGTCCTACAAATAGGCTCTTCTAAATCCAGAAATGGGACTTCGAGATCATACCATAAAGATGGTGCTCTAGGAGTGTATCTAGGACTATTCGCAGGTTTTTAGCATGATTTCATTCTAACACTTGTTACACCAAGATGTCACCAATGAAGGCCACCATGAAACGATCAAGGTAAGGTTGGAAGATTCTGTTACTGAGTCCCATGAATAATGTTGGGGCATTTTTCACACTGAAGGGCGTCACTATAAACTCATAGTAGCCATACAATCCCCTGAAGTCTTTCTTAAGTGGATCCTTATCCCATACCCAAATCTGGCGATAGTGTGATCAGAGGTCTATCTTTGAGAACCAACTCTCTCTCTCCAGCTAGTCGAAGAGTTAATCAATCCTCAGCAATGGATATTTTTTATTCATGGTCACCTGTTTTAGGCACTGGTAGTCCAAGCATAGCCTCAAGATTATTTATTCCTTCTTGGAAAACAATACTCAGGCTACCCAAGGTGAAAAACAAGGCATCACGAAGCCCTTCTACTACAATCCCCCAATTGTACCATCTACTCATGAAGCTCCACAGTAGCCATCTAATATGTCGGTGTGGATATCATTGTCATCTCTAAGTATAGATTGATGTATAATTATACCTCTCTACAAGGATTTATTCCTGGAACATCTTCAAAAAATATGTCTTCATACTCATCCTCCACTACACGAATTCATAGAATCCTATTGTCCACTGCTCCAAAAGTGAGGCTATCTAACTGGTGAGTGATTGGCTACATCCTCATATGAGAATGTTTTTCATGCACTATAAGAGTTCCCTTCTCACTAGTGAAGGAATACCTGGTCCTATATTTGTGGACACACTCTACTCTATGCCTAATACAATGGATCTGAGCATGAATTCTGGATTACCAGTCCATACCCAATATGATGTTGTAAGGCGTAGTTGCTGCTTGTAAGAGATCTCAGTTGAATCTATAACACCAAATAGTAAGATCACACTACCGGTACTAGTGTTTAATCATTAAGACCTATCTCATAGGAGTCTATAATCATAAAGATCAAGCCAACAACTCCACTAGAATCTCTGAGCCATGAATTAGGTCTGTGGAAAGGAAAGAGTGATGGGTACCTGTGTCTATAAGAACTCCATCTAAGTTGGAGAATGCATTTATTTTACATCTAATCATCTCTAGATTGTAGTGGTCAAATTAATCCAATTCCAGAAGCTGAGATCTCCCCTACCCACCTACTCCCTTGGGCCATGGTGGACCACCTGGGGGTGGTTGAGGTTGTACCTCGATCCATCTCCCACTGCCTGCTGGTTGTACTGCTCCCCTGCCATGATCACCACCCTACGTAACTCCTTGAATGATCCTCTTCCTCTTGTTTGGTGGTCTAATGGTGGATCCAGCTATTGGATCCTTCCCTGCTAGGAATCCCTTCATAAGAAGGGGTCTCTCTAGCTCCCCAAACAGGGTAGGGATGCTGAGAGACACCATAGACACCATGATATCCCAATGAAATCCCTGATCAAAGGCTCGAGCATAGAATAACGGGTCATGCCCCATGTATGTATAGTATAGAGAAATCTCGGTGAACCTCGTCGAGTACTCTTAAACTATCATGAATCCCTGATTTAGGTGCAGTATCTCCAATATGTGCTCAAAGTGAAATTCCTCTAGGAAGAACTCTTTCTAGGAGAGGAGATAAAAGTCTATCTAGTTTAGAGTCACCTCATCACGAGTCTGAATTGTCAATCTCCACCATCTCCCTGTCAAGCCATGAAGAAGGCTCGTGAATAAGATCTTCTTCTGGTCAAGTGGCATCCTCACTAAGTGAAATAATCACATCACCGCCTCCAGCCAGTCCTCAGCGAACTGAGAATCTATCTCTCCCGTGAACTTTGGAGCTATCTGTATCTTGATCTCATGTACGGAATTGAGCCAACGTGCATCCTCTACTTGTAACACTGGTAGTATCTTCTGATCAACGGGTGGTCGTAACGTCGGTGCACCACCCGGCGAGACCATATCTAGCAAGAGTCCCAAGACTGAAGCCTCATTTCAATGAAGGTTGTCCCCACGGTCACACATCATAATCCTAGTTGGATGTCTACATAGATGCATCTTGAAATAGAACAAGATGTTCCATGTTAAAAAGATTATACATGGTGAGCTGACTCTAATTCAAGAAGTACATGAGGAAACTCTCAATTACGATATGATACATCCAACTAGTGTTTTTTATATACAGATCAGAAAAATAGAATTTAAGGTCCTGGTGTATGGATACTTCGGCTAATACACCAACAATGGACTCCCCAAATTTGAAATTTGAACTTGAAACATTTAGCAATGTTTCCGAAAAACAAAACAACAGACTCCCAGTCATTGAGGTAGAACCAACTAACTTTGATACCACTCTGTCATGACCCGTACCCTTGAGCCCATTTTGTGAATCTCCCAAACCCACCTCCCAAAGGGCCAAGGGTTGGAGACTAGCACCGAAGGCATCAAACTGCATGTAGGGCCCATTTTCCAGAGCACCTATACGTACACACACACACACACAAACAAATACATCCCAAAAAAAAGAAAGGTAAACTTGCATGACACTAAACTAACACTGATTAAAGATAAAATCTGTAGGTTATATGGGACAAAATACCAACCCATCAAAAGATAACAAAAAATAGGAAAGTAAAAAAGATATATGGTAGTATTCCACTGAAACCCCCAACTGATGGTAAGTGAAGTGTAGCTATAGTAAGCTATAGAAATATCCCCCTCCTTCCTGATCTCATTGGGCCCTGCCTTGTCCTAGACCACCAAGCCATCCATATAGGAATCATTCTTCTTCATAAGATATGAAACCAGTGGGAAAATACCGTGAAAGAGTGAGAAACATAATACTCCGTAGGGACCCCAAAACACAAAGGAATGACCACAATTGAAATTATACACATGTGACTGTCATCTCATGCAGGTATAATCTAGAGTATAAAAATAAATATCATTAGTCACAACACTGAACACCTTGGAATGATGGGGTACGCATCCATGATGAGTACAATGGGTATTCTGGGTCACATAGAGTTTATATGAACCATAGGAATGTAGGGTCACATATAGATTCTTCCCACCTTGGCCATCATACTGAGGTACTCATCCCTAATAAGTTTCATGGGGCTACTGGGTCACAAAGATCCCCTCCCTTCTACGAGCCTGAGGGGTCACATAGATCTACTTCCCACTAGGACATCATATTTGATCTACACATGGTCCCTTGTAACTGATCCACATAGGTATTATTTTCAGTTGTGTTCAGGTCTTAGTCTGTGTTAGGACTCCTACACGTTGTGTGATTTATTCTAAGAAAATATGTTCCTCAATCCATTCGTCACATTTCTAAATTATATTAAAACTCCTTAGATTATTCCAAAATATCCTCCTCACTTTAAGGTTTCCAACTCTTAAAATGGTTTGTCAATCGGATAGTTGGTCTGAATGGTATTAGTGTTTTGGTAATCAGCGGTCAGTCATGTCTGGGCCTGTTCGGGCCCAATAGGACTGACCCGACCAAATCATCCTGGTTAGATCAATACAACCTTACACAGTTTAGGTTTATTTTATCCTAGTCTATCCTGGACACTAGGCAATTCCCAATGGGCCTTGCTAGATGTGGCCCAATTCGGTCGGGGCCCCAGCCCGTCGGGGCGGCTAGTAACCCACTTCCATCCGGCCCAACCCGTAACTAGCAAGCCAGTTTGTTCCAAACCCAAGCTGCGCAAGGTCATGGTGTTATTACATCGGCTTGGCCCAAAACATTGGGATGAATTAATCCACCCCAAGCCATAACAATAGCTCGGTTCATGCCCTCCTGGCCCGACTCGCTCGAACGCCCAGCGGGGCATCCTATTCTTGTGTGATGCCCCCAGCTAAGCCGACCGTGCTTGTTTCCCACACACAGTTCTTCTAAGCCACATTCAAGACAGTCATTGCAACCCACATGGTGCAAGATTCCCCTCTTTCATGTCTGGGTGGTTGTATCTATGTCTGCCAGCCATCAGCCCACTGTCGATGGCTCCTACTGCAATGCCACTGCCGAGCAGTTCGCGATGGCCGCCTCGTCGTGCCATCATGACAAACCGCCACACACCCTTGGCTACTTCCATGGACCATAGATTACACTAGCATAGCCTCCCACAGACCACTAGGTCTGCTATAGCGGTTTGTTCCTTATGTCATATGTGCCTCTAGCTGCAAAGGGATGCCACCCTATTTGATAAGGCCTCAAAACATCCTTGCCACCATTTCGAAGGTGTTTCCCTGAATAATGCACATGTATCAAAAAGGGGGAGGGGCATGGACCTTGTTCATGTCGGTCTACAGCCTCCAAAGTAGAGGTTTTTAAAACATGGGGGGGAGGTTTCTAATTAAAACAAAATTCTAATCCCTATGCAATCCTTGAGATAGAAATAATACCCTCCAGTAAGAACAAGTGACTCATGGATCAACATGTTCGGGGGTTGGTATATGTTCATTGTTTTTGAACTAGTTTCTGGGAATTTAAAAATATTAAAAATGTAAACCCCATCTTGGAGAAGTTTCATCATTAGTGTCGATCCATTTGAAGCAGTTGACATTATTTAATCTCCAGTCCCACATCCTTTATTCAAGGTGTCATCGCCACTTTCTGATACATCAATGTTCTTTGATGGAGAGAAAATTCTTCACCGTTCATCAGATAAATTCTTACCATGATTCTCCAACCTTTTATATCATTAAAATTGAAATGTGTCACAATTTATCTGTTAGGATGAGTCCTTGCATCGTTACACTATTTCATTAAACAACATGTATGTTATGCTTCAATTAATGGGTCATTATGCTTCAAATTTAAGATCCTCATTAATGGGATTCATTGCCGCCACTTCGCAGCAGCGCAGTACAATCCCGCCACCACTCAATGGTTTGAAAAAGAAAATAAAATAAATTTTTATGTTATTTTCTTTCTCCCGAAAAATCCGAAAACTACCTTTTTCAGTCAACCCCTGCAAGTCGATGTTAGGTCCTTTCTAGGTGAATCCCGAAGTTCAAAGTTCAATAGTACCCTCATATTATTGATCATAGAACTGTTTTAAATGATAGAAAAACATACTCGCACATTTATTTAAATGAACATAAAAATTCAAAAATCTATTTGGGGATCACTGGGCCTCAGAATCAGTGGCCGTCTGAGCTTCAGGTCTCGAAAAAATCCCATATAATTTAAAAATAAATTTACATGAAATTTACATGACATTACATAATAGAAAAGTTATTCCAATATTCAATCATATAAACTAAAATTACATGATGTATATGACAATTCATTATCTTAATTATCAAATTACAGGAGTTATGGATAAAACTATAGCTTGTTTCAGACATTTTATAAAACATGAAACGATTGAAATTTTAGATATATGGAATTTCTAATTTGATGGAAAAGTAATGAATAAAACTATGATATTTTTGTCTATTATATTTTTTATAACTTTGAAGGTACATGAAACTATTAATGAAATACAGGATAATCTTGAAGGATTTTTTAAAGGGCATATAAGATTTAAAAAAATAGAATTACATGGATATTTTTGAACATATTATAAGTTCTAATCATTATAACATGATTATTACTTCACAAAGGTGGATTAAATTGTAAAAAATATTCTAGGCTTCATAGAAGCATTGGATAACTCAAACATTATAAATATTAGGATGAGAAACATCTTTGACAAATTAGATTCCACTTTTTCTTAAATGGTTGATGAATATGATTCATATCATTGTGATTTATTTATTTTAATATTTCTTATCAAATGGGAAGCGATTATATTTTCAAGAGGAAGTTGAAAGTGTAGATAAAAATTACATTTTTATCCATAAAAGTTCTCTATATAAAAGGTATGAAAGAAGAATCATTATATGAATTTAATGATTATTAAGAAAGAGATGAAGTGTATGTTAAAATCACATCTCTTATTAAAAAAACATCTACTGTAGTATAGGTAAATACAAATGAATTATTCCAATAATTTTCTTTAATTTTATTGTAATTGGGAAATTTTAGGTTGATTTTTCAAAAATTGTATTTATGGAAGCTTCATGTGATAATCAAGATGGATGTTTTCTAAAAATGTAAATGGGGAGACAGAAAAATGAGTTATAGTGTTATGAAGTGGTTCTCATAAAGGTCGAGGATGATTTAAATGAGAAATGAAGAAGTTGATTATTTAAAAAAAAATGAGTAATGAGATGAAGGAATCTATGAAAAGGTAAAACCCATTTGGATTATCTTAATGAAAATGAATAATATTCATGAGGTGATATAGAGGTTAGATTGAGCTACATATATCATTTCTTGAATGTAGAGAATATTGGTCTCCAAATTAGTAATGGATGATATCGCCTATATTTGATCAACATGGGGATTTTATTATAAAATCACACTGAATTTTACACTCTATTGTACTATTTTCTTTTATCCTCTGTATATAAAATTTATAAACAGATCAACCCCATCATTTGACCGCTGAGTCTATATCGTTTGTGATACCACTATAGTAGCACTTCTTCCCCGAATGGGGATAACTACATAACGATTTTACCCTATCACTTTCTTATTGTTCAAAAACTATATGTGTCACTCAAATCATTCCATTAACACTGATTTTTATTCCTTTAGAAATAATATGATCAGGATTATCTAATATGTTTATTGATATTTATAATTTCAATGTGAGATATTTTTATGAAAATTTTATCCCTATTATGGTTTATGTGAAGTAAAACAATGGATCATAGTCTAATTATTTGTCAACATATAAATAATGTATTACACATCATGGATAGTATAATCAACAATGCATATCTCCCTCTTATGCTACTATCACACAAATTGACTTCATGAGCCATATTAATAGTTTCCTATCTAGGAACAAAACTCATTGTAATACCTTCTTTCAAAAATCACTTAACAGAATATTCCACTATATACCTTACTTCAGGAAGCTAACCTCATAAAAGAATCCATGTTGAATTTAATTAATAGATTCCTCCTTCTTATACCTGGCCTTTCAGGATTAAATTCATAGACTAATTCTCATGTACTACTTATATAGAACCTCTTCATTGATCCATGAATCTTCGTTTTTCTTACAATTTATACTTAATTAATGTGTTAATATTTTATTTATATGTGAGTCCATTTAATAAAAATTCTATACTATTAGAGTCACTTTTCATCCCTTATAAAATAATTATCACATCACTAACAATATATCCTCCTTTTGACTGTGTACTCCACTGTCATATGTGTACTTCACTAATTAAATGCATGCATGAAATACTAGTTAAATTATCCCCTTCATAGAATATACTTATATGATTTCCAGTCATTGGCTACATGGTTCTGTCATAAACATTCCAAAACACCACATTCTGAACATGTACAACCATGAGAACTATGTATTCAGCATCACAGTCGAACAAGATCCTACATGGGGAACTTTCTTTCTACATGGGACCCCCTTATGAAAACATTTATTTATTTCTCATTTTTTAAAATTTCATGTGTTTTCATGAATAAATGATATATGTGCTTAAATTCGTTGAAATCCTTTCATTTCCATGAAAAATTCATGATATTTCTCCAAAATATATATTTTAATGCCCTTAATTTTGGCCAAAACTAGGAAACAAGATTATTTATAAATCATACTAGAACATATATAAAATAAAATTATCATAAAAAATTCCCTAATATAATAATTCATTTTCATTTTCCATCATTAATCGTTATATTTTAAAAGTGACCAAAAAGTTTCATACATATATATTACATCTCACACATATTAAATCATAATATTCCTTATAAAACATTTTGATCCATGCCAAAAATCAATTAAGACTAATATCTATGGAAACCTGGAAACATGAAAAAATGTTCATAAAATATAGGAAATGTATCTTATTAATTTATCTATAATTATAAACCTTATTTGATATATCATACTTAATATCTTTTTCATAACATGGGGAAAGGGAACATAAGAAAATGGTGAGGTCAAATGATCAAGAAGGTCAATAAAGGAATATATTAATGACCACATAGTATAGCATGAGTATATAACTATAATAAAATGATCGAAATATTTGAAATCCATTACAAACATATTAAATATCTTAATATTCACTCCTGGAATAAATCATTATAGTTCATAATACATGAATCATAGGGGAACCAAAGAACGTAAACCATGAAACATTAACTTAGGAATAGGTCATTGATTTGTGTTATACACATAATTAAAAAAAATCATTTCATTTGTAATTAAGGATCAATTTCAATGAAATCATAGTGGAATTTTTTCACTCCCCATATACACATAGTAGTCATGGTTCACTCCATAGAGTATCAAATTGGACGTATTCTTCTAATCAACTGAGCTCACTCCCCATTCCAAACTTGATTATCTAATGAGATGTCGATCCTTACTCAAGGCTTTGGAGAGAGATACAGGTCCCACCCATCAAATAATGAAAATATCACATAAGTGTTCCAAATAATCATCAACAATTAATCATTTCATAACTCATGAAAAGAAATGGTTCTCATAAACATTCCATCATAGCTTATCTCATGGAAAAGGAACATGTTTCATAAACATAATACCATCATTAACCTAAAATATTTAGATAAATAATAATGACATTATCCTTGGATAATATCGCTAGAAAATATTAAGTTAAATCAATGGTCATTGACATTTATGATTATATATACAATTAAAAGATAAATAAAACATTCATTAGGAATATAACCTTTCCATTTTGAAACCAGTTATTAATATTTTTCAAAAATAAAAGAAATTTTTTTTATTCAAAATAAACATTTAGAAATATATATTATTATTCAAAAAAACTATTAATTATTGAAGTAAAATCCATTCAATCTATATATTTAAGAAAACATTCCTTCCAAACTTTTTTAGAGAAGTGAAAAAGTACCTCATTTGGAAAACACCAAGAAAACACCGATCATATTTTTTTGTAAATGTTTAAACGTGAATTAAAATTAATTTAAAAAATCATAGTAGAATATTAAAAACCTGATTATATTTATTTTATAAAACATTATTATGGAAGAAAATGGTTTTCTGAACAAATAAAGAAATGAAAAGGATTTTCTATCAAAAAAATCAGCCTCTTGAGTACATAAGATGAGGAAAATGAAAATAAATCATGAATATAAAATAAATAACCATAGGAAACTAAATTTCATATGTTTCTTGATAGATATATCATAATATTTCTTCATTGAAGTCATATTCATAATTATTCCCACTAAACAATGACTTTGTGACATAAGACCCTTACTTCAAGTTATCCTTGCATAAAAATCCATATATAAGCCTTTATGAAAAATTTAATGTTATTATATTATACAATAGATTTATTTATTTATATATAATTTGATATATGATTCCATTTTGAAATTTCATCACCAAATTTTATCAACCTTATTAAAATCACAATTTCAGGGTCTTAACTATTTTTTCTGCATGGGAATTTCATCTTAGTATTTCTGGTCCTTGTTTAAATATCTTATTTATGTCATATAAAAATTTTTAATCATTATATAAATATAATATATATTAAATATATATATATATATTCATTTATAAATGATATAGTCATAAAAATTAATTACACCATTCTTGGAGGTGGTAAGTTGTACGCAAACATGAATGTTGTTTTTGTATTTAGAAGAATGGGAAAATAGAAAGGTAAATATTATTTATATTTTATAACATCATTATTATAATATATATATCATAAAAATGAAAAAATGGCATTTCTTCCTGGAGGTGGTTGTCCACACGTTTGGGAAAATGAAATTGTCATTTCCCAAAAAAATTTATGGTAAGTAACTAGATGCGATATAATAATATATGAAGTATAATTATGTAATAAATATTATATTTAAATATTATACACATTGTAATACCCATCCATAAATTATGGTGATGAAAAATGAATTGTACTGTTACGTGGAGACGATAATATGTACGAACACATGAGTGATACCTCCACTACTCATTAGATAAGAAAGTGAGTATATAATATTGTTTTAAAAATAATAATAAATGCTATGAAAATTTTGGATACTAAATTTTTATATTTATTATTAATACCCTATATTTATTAGAGTTAAATATGTGCATAACAGAAATTGAAATGTTAAGGTGATTACATCTTCATTGAAAATAATCCTTTAGATATCCTCTAATGTGTTATAGGTTTATTCTTTTAGAAAGAAAGAGGACACTAGAATGTGTATATAGATGTTTATAAGATGAATTTTAAGAGTATGGTCGACCTATAAGGATCAATGTGGTGTAAATAAGTGACAAAGAAGGTTCCCTTTTATAATTGAGGCGAGGGGAACTTTGGGAATTTTCAAAAGATTAAAATTTTAAATTATTCAAACGAAAAATTATACAAAATTTCCATTTATTAGAATATATGGTGGAATATGGTTTTAATTCAATGAACTAATATAAATTATAAATGTTTTCATGTCATTTTAAAACTTATAATTTTTCTTAACCCTAAGTTAAAATTTTTAATTTTACCTACTACAATAATACTTTCAAAATCAATGTACTGAAATTTTTACCTATAAAGAGAAAATTGACCCATATATGAAATATTTATCATATATTAGACCATAAAATATCAAAAATTTCTTATTTCAGTATTTTTATTATTTTGAAAAAAATATAAAGTGTTATTTTGAAAAAAATATCTTCAATGACAATTTTGACACAATTTATTTAATTAAAATTAAAATAAACAAAGAAAATGCTATAATTAAAATCCAATATTTTAACACAAAAAAATATCATAATTACCTATTATGTTCATGGAAAAATAAAAATTTACCAAATTTTATCACTTTTAATATTCTCAAAATCGTTTATTTTATTTTTTCCATTAATTTAAAAAATACTATTTTGGGGTTGTGTAGGCTTTAATGTAATTATATAAAAACTAAAAATTATAATTAAATAAAAACTCGAATATAATTTTAATATTCACAAAATAACAATTAATTTTTATTGATAAGTAGTTTTTTCCTGTTGTGAACACATAATGTATATTTAATATGAATATTGTACAGTTTTGTAACATTCTTTGATTTAAATAATATATAAAAAATTTATATATAAAATTTTCTATCAAAACATTAAATTTAGATCCAAAGGTGATAAAGGTCAAGTTTAATTCCTAAAATAATAATAATGAGAAAACATTTCGGCTTTATCACTTATTTTAAATCAATATTAAACTGATTTACCATTTACCGAGGTCATAATTTTACCATGGTTACTATTCATATTTAACAGAAATAAAATGTTTTTATTTACCAAATATAAACCTCCTGATTATAAACATACAATTAATCTTATCTAATTAAATAAAAATAAATTATAGAAATTTATTTTAAATTAAGTGCGCAAAATGTGAAAAAAATTTAAAGAAAATATTCTTTTTTAATCATAATACATGACTTGTTTTTACCATATTCATAGAAAATATTTTTTTGTATGAATAAAAAACTTTATCAAGTAAAAAATATTTAAATTCCATTAAAATCATTCACAAATTATGACTGAATTAATTTATTATGATGAAAATACATTCTACGCATAAAAAACATTTTTCATAATTAAATTATTTTTCTTTCAAATAAATTTTTAAATTTTTTTAAATAAAATGATATCCAATGAATTAATTTTAAACAAATATAACCAAATAGTTTTATTATTTAGTTATTCTATTCACAACCTATATTCTAACTAATTGGCAGTAACTATCACTTTAAATAAAAATATATTAATAGTATAACATGGTTCGTTTAAACTTTGTGGTGTGTGTAATGAAAGTGATCAAAGAAATAAAATTATTTGAAGAAAAATATATCATACAAATTATTATATTATTACATTATAAACCCATTAAAATTAATTTCACCCTTGAAATTCAACACGATAATAATAAAATATGAGGATACTTCTACCACTTCACTAGTCTCTTCCAGGGAGATATTTATAGTAATACTTTATCCCTAAATTCAATAATTAGATCTTTCTAATGTTTGTGAGCCTAACTGTTTTGTCGAAACTGGTATTTTCTTATGTACTACTAAACAGATCTAAAATTATCTATAATTTCCTAATATAAATTATATCCTAATAGGTTTATTTCTATCAATTTTTTCTAATATGTTATATTTCATAACTTCTTACCATAGTGGGTTTCATAATGAGTCATCTTAATGCTAGAGTGATATATATTATTGTGAAAAATATCCACCAAATAATTATGTTGATACCAACGACCATTTAAATACATAGGGGATGCCCTCAAAATTTCTTCTATAGTTTGAACTTTTGTGATTAGTATATTTATAACACCTTTTACATAAAGATAATTCCACCATGTAATTAATGAAATAATCACTGGAGCTAACTCTAAATCCGGAATTGGGTAATTTTTCTCATTCACCTTAAATTTTCCTGAGTATAATATATAACAATTTCATTGTACATGAGGATCCATCTCAGTCCCATATTTTATGTATCGCTCTAAATTACATACTCTTATCCCATGTAGATTAGTTTTAGCATAAGTTCACTTACTACACATCTCTTCAATTCCTTAAAACATTCCTCGCATTGATCTATCCAAAGGATCATGGATCCAATCCAATTTGACTCAGTGGGTAGATTTTATACCTAATAAATATTATCCTCAATGCACTAATAATATCCATATATACAAATAAAACTATGGATCCTAATCAATGTGGTTGGTATAGGCCAATGATAAATATAATTTGTCTTATAAGGGTATATTAATATTCAAACACATATAATTATGTGACCCCTGAAGCAAAATTTCCAATGCCAAAATTCATTCGTTGTAAACTTTTCATATTTCTTGTTCTTTCTTAGGGTCTTTTAATTAATTCTTAAATCATCATCATGTTATTTATAGAATGTTTAGTTGGGTATATCCTCTTTCTTAACCCAAAATTTTGGATATCCATAATGAAGATAATTCATGAAAAAGTATTGATCTCCACAAAATTTATCAAAAATATTAATCAATATGGGGTATATGATAGTTTTTCTTGATAGTGATCTTGTTAAGTTCTCAATAATCAACGAAAATTTGTATTTATCCATATTTCATCTTAAAAATGGAATAGTTTCACCAAAATGTAGAACAATTGGGTGAATGAATCCCTTTTCATTATTCTCCTAGATTTTATTCTTCAGTTCATGAAACTCAATCTGGGCCATTCTATATACAGTCTTCGAAATAGGTGTTGCATCAAGTATGAGATCTACTAAAAATAGAACCTCATAATTAGGTGGAATACTAGGAAACTTTTATGGAATGATATAAATAAACTCCCATATAATAATAATATCATTGATGATGAGTTTCTCACCAACAAAAAAAGATAAATTACCCTTTTAGTGGGAATCGTGACCCATATAATGGATTTAATTTCCATAAAAAGTTCATTTTTATCATCACAATAATAAAATATCATAGTCTGATTCGTACTATCATACCTAACTTCGCTTCCATAAAAATTGAAATGTATTTAATGTAAATAAAACCAATACATACCCAAAATAAACTTCAATTCAAATATAGTAATAATGGTATGTTTTTTATTGAGAAAATTCATATAATCTTCAATCGAGGAATAATCATAGATTTGGGATAAAATCAAAATACCTATAGGTTTTTTTACTACTAACACAATAACAAATTTTTTATGTGCTACGATAATACCCTTATCAAAGTTTATAGATATAAAAGAGTGTATATATCCAAAATCAAATAAAACATCATTAGTTCTAGAGTATATGGTATGGGTGCCTTTCACAATGTTGTTATTGTATCCCTCATCATAAAAAGAGATCACAAGATATTTCCCTTTATCTCAGGGATATAGAGGTTCATGACATTGATCATCGTCATTAACCTTCAGATTTTGGATTTGGTCAGCATAATTCCCATAATCCATCCATTTAAAACACTAGAGTGTTGGTAGTGAATGATGTGGAGCTTTGTCTCTATTTGCATCTTTATAAAACATCTTCATCTCACATAAAAATTCAATTGTTTGATAAACTTCATTTATACACATGAAAAAATTTATAGTTCCATTACGTGAATTTTCTCCATGTATTCTTCAACACTTTGAACATAAAGGGGGGTTTTCATTCTCTCTCCATGGTTTTAACAATTACCTTTGGAATCTATCTTTATTTTCTCATTAAAACCCTGAAATTGATGAGGAATAATAATCTATATCTCCACCATGAGAGAAAATAAATCAATTCGATTATATATACAAATGTACCTTATGTATACATCCCTTTGGAGGGTAAGTTTTAATCCACCAAAGAATCAATAAACCATACTTTCATGTTGAATGATAATACCAGAAATGTGCCTCGTAAGTCTTGTGAAGTTTTCTTCATAAGTTCCAACATATTATTATCCTTGTAAAATATCTCAAGGAATTATTTATCCATTTCTACATGAATCATGGGTGGAAATTACTTAATGAGAAATAATCATTTCAAATCATCCCACTCCATTGATTTATTTTCTTCTCATTCACTTTTGTTATTGATAAGGCTCTACCACTGACCTGCTTCTCCTTCTAAATGAAAAATAAAAAGAATAAATTTCTCATCTCTTAAACACAATATGATGAAAAATATCATTTCAAGGGTATTTATATTTTTCTCAGTGACTAGTGAATTAGTGGACCTACTAAATAAAGGTGAATGTTCCCTCATTAAGGACTAAATAGAATAATGTTCCCACATTTAATAATCACAAGGATCAACATGTTTCATATCTTTATAATGTTATGTGAGAACATTGATAATATTTTCCATTCCATATCCTATAACATTTAGTTTCCCAAGAGGAAAATGATTGCATTATCGATTACATGTTGAATTAACCCGATTGCATTGGTTTTCTTCTATTGATTAAAACCAAAAATCATAGTATAGGAACAAAAATAATGTTTAAAAACTAAAGTATCATGAAAAATTATATAAAAGAATTCTAAATCATGAAACCTTATTCTTTCAAAACTTATGTTTCACCAAGGTCAATCATAATTATTACCAAAATGATAGGATTTTATTATATACTCACACTTATCTCTATGGTTCGTACTAAAACATTAACATCTAGGTTTTGAAAATTTGACTAAACCATTCTATAATAAAAACTAGAGTGAACTTTACTTTTCAAAAAGACATATTCCATCTTAATGGATGAATATTAATTACATAACACATCATTAATTCCCAGGATTGTTTAGGTCTAGAATATTTGGAAATATAGAAACATAAACAATTACTTCATAAAATATATACATCATCTCATGTGTATTTATTCATAACTATAACCCTTATTGGATATATCATACTCAATAACATTATTTATAACAATTATTAAGGGAAACATAAGAAAAAAATGAGCTTAGATCCTCATAAGGGTAAATAAAGAAGGTATCAAAGATTATATTAGCATAACATGAACAACAATTGTATTAGAACATTATATTATCATTTGAAAACCATAAATTAAATATCAAATATCACAATATTAAGTCATGGTATAAATCATGGATGTTTATAACACATGAATAATAATAGAATCAAATAACATGAATCATGAATGCTTAACATGTGCGTACATCATTAATTTGTTACGAACAAATAAGCATAGAAAATAAATTTCTTACTAGTAAAGGATCATTTACAAGGATATCATAGTGGAATGGATTCAGTCCCCAAATCATCATAGAGGTCAAGGTTCACTTCCAATACTATATTTGTTGACATAGTCCCTTAATAAATTCGTTCACTCCCCATTCCTGTCATGTTTATATCTTGAGGTGTCAATATTTACCTATACAATTGGAGAGATATACATGTATCATTAATTACATAATAAAAATCATACATTTGTGTGTCACAAGATCAAAAATAATTCATTATATTTTAACACATTAAAGGAAATGGGATTCATATAAATTTGATCATAAAATAACCCATAGATAATTAATGGATTTCATATCCATCATGTCATCAAACAAATTAACCATCTGGATAAATAATAAGTATGGAAGCACTGGATCTTATCACTTTTAAATCATAAGTGTAATTAAGGGTTTTTGTCTTCGATGAACAAAAATGACATTAAAAGATCATTAAAAAATTCTCGAAGAATATAATCATTCCTTTTTGAAATCAAATTTTAAAAAGATGCACAAATATAATTAAATAGAATTCCTTTGAGAAGATCCATGTAAACATATAAAGGAATATTCAAATAAAAAAAATTTGTCATTATAGTGGATGAATAAATTCATGAATTATAAGATAAAAACATACCTTCAAATATTTTTTAGAAAATATCAAAATGTACCTTATTTGGAAAATTATAAGAATACTTTGTTAAAAGAATTTATTAAAAAGTAAAATATGGGAAAAATTTAAATTAAATAATCATTGTAGAATATTAAAGCCATCATTTAATTCATTTTATAAAAATATAGATATGGTAAAAAGAAATTTCTCGACCAAAGAGACACATGAAATAAATTTCCCTTAAAACATATTTTTGATCACTTGAGTACATAAGATGAGGAAATTGAAAAGAAAACAAGTATTTTAAAAAAAATAACTAGTTGAGAATAAATTTCATAAATTGTTTTGGGGGGAGATCATAATATTTCATCATTAGAGGAATATTCTTAATCAATCCCATTAAATAATGTGATTGTGACATAAAACCCTTACCTCGAGTTTGAGTTTCATAAAAACCACTCTAACATAATTTATAATAAATTTATACTTATTATAATTGTACTGAATAGTCATGTTTTATACACTTATAATATCTTATATAATCCATTTATAACATTTTAACTCCCATTTTTATCAATCATTCCATATTAAAATCGTCACTTCCAAGTCATAATTATTTCTTTTATCAAGAGTATTTCATGTTAATATTTCTAGTCATTGTACATTTATATGAGTCCCATTGTCTAATAAATATTTAACATGATATAAATTTCATATATATTAATTATATACATATTTATTGTCATAAAAAATTATATATAGAAAAATGAATTACACTATACATGGAGACAATTGATTGTACATACAAAAGAACATTATATTCATTTTTTGAAGAATTGAATAAAAGAAAGGTAAATATTAATTAAAAATTAAAGGATAGTTTTTATATTATATATAGAATATATAATCATAAAATTAATCCTCACTACAAACTAAATAAAATATAAATCGATAACTAAACACATCTCTTGGCATATGTGTTAGTACACACATACACCTGAATGATGTTATCATTTCCCAAAGGATTGAATGGTAAGTAGGTAGATGTGATATTATAATTAAAGAACATTGATTATTTCATAAATACCATAAATGAATATTAAATGCATCATAACACCTGTTCATTACTCATGGTGGTGAAAAATTATTTATATCACTACATGGATATAGTAAGGCGTATGTACTACCAAGTGATCCTTTCACTAAAAATTTGATTTGAAATATTGTATATAATTGCGTTTTAATAATCATAACGAAATTTAATAATATTTAGGATAAATAAATTATTATTTTATGATAAATATCATATATTTATTTATGGTAAAGAAGAGTATAAATGAAGCTAACCAGTGAAGGCGATTACATATTCTTTGAAAAAAACCTTTATATCTTATCTGAAGGGCTCTAGGGTTGGAATTTTGGGAAGACTAGAACAACTAGAATGTTTCTACGGAAATCTATAAGAAATATTTTCCATGTTTTTTAAATCTATAAGGCTCAATATTGTGTGAATATGTTATTGAGGGGGTTCCCTTTTGTAATTGAGGTTATGGGAAATTTGGTAATTTATCAAACCATTAAATAATAAAAAAATCATTATGATAAAAAACTCTTCCAAATGGCCACATATTTAATGATAAGGGATTATATGGTTTAAATTAAATAAAAAAAATTATTTCGACTGTTCTTTATGTCATTTTAAACAATCTAATTTTAATTAACCATAATTTAACCGATTTTAATTTTTAACTAGAGTAAAAAAAATTCAATATTAATGGGTTAAATTTTTTACTTTTGAGGTGAAAATTTGACCATAAATAAAATATTTATGAAATTTATTACCATTTAATATCTTATTTTTCTAATTAAACTATTTTTATGATTTTTAAATAATTTAATAATATATTATATTACTAAATTATCATTCTTTTTAATTTTGAAACTATTCATTTAATTTGACATAAACAAATAAAAAAAAATCAATTCATCATTAAATTTAAAAAGAATAATAATATGTCATATTTAACTGAAACAATCATGGAAAACTATGAAATACTAAAAATATATCACTTTTAATATTTTAAAAATCATTTATTTTATTTTTCCTCCAATTAAATAAATATAGTTTTGGTGATATATAAACCATTATGGAAATTATATAATACCTAAAAATAATAAATAATTTGTCATAATGAATCTAATTTCATTATATAAAAAATGATTATAAATATTAATTCATAATTAGTTTTTATCCTTATGTGAACAGATAATGTATATTTAAAACCAAGAGAGTGACATTTTGTATATTCTATGATTTAAATAATATATAAATAGTTTTCATGGAAAATTGTCCTTTAAAATATTTATTTTAGATACTAAGGTGATAAGGGTATAATTCCATTCGTCCAATAAGAATTAAGATGAAAAATTATGGATTTATCACTTATTTTTATTCTCGATTAACCCGATTTACTCTTTACTAAGGTGATAAGGTTTACCATCGTTACTATTCACATGGACCCAAAATAAAAGGGGTAAATTTACCATAATTGAAACTCCTAATTTTAAAAACATCATTAATTTTTTCTCATTAAATGCCAATAAATGGATTAAATCATTTTTAAATTATGTAAGAAAAATCTGAAAAAATATCTTTTTAACGAAAGTACTATTTTAATCATAAAAATTGATTTTTTTCATATTCCTAAAAAAATTATTTTGTGAATGTTTTAAAAAAATTCAAATTAAATAAAATATAAATTTAATTAAAATCATTAACCAATAAGGATTAATTTATTTTATTAAGATAAAATTCATTATGCACATAAAAGCTATTTATCTGGAAAAATATTTATTTTTCTTTGAAATAATATTTTTTATTTATAATCAATTAATAAAAATTAAATTTATTTTATAAAAATATAACATACATTTTCTGAATTTATTTTGTCCTATTAATACCATCCAGTCCAATTCCTTGGAAATAAAATTAATTTTAAATAATCACATTTAAATAGTATACCATGGTTCTTTTAAACTCGATGTTGTGTGTAATGTATTGTATCAATGATTTGAAATTATTTAGAGGGAAATATTTCATATAAATCATAGGGGTGAGAAATGTTTGGTGTTACACATCATATTGACCTCAATAAATGATATATGACAACTTTTGGAAAGTCAACCATCTCCATCACATGTAAACCAACCAGATTTTCCCAATACAATAAAATAAATCATTTTGAATTCATATATACAAATAGATATACTATGATTTATCCTCATAAGAAAATCAATGTCCTTGATATAAAAATATGTGAGGGTCTCTATTTAAAATTTATCTACCAGCACTAACATGTGCACCATTTCTTAAAAAATGTAATGAACATTTTCCTCCAACACTATCATGAGGACCACTTCTTCAGTTCTTAAATGAGAATTCTCACATCACAGAGTCTACGAAGTCATACCTTATTTAGATGTATTATAATAAAAAACAATAAACAACCACTTGGTAAAAACATTACCCCCATTAAGTTTTTTATGAAAATATTACCATAATGTCTACTAATCCCTTTAATTATGAGACACTATAATATTCATAATGTTATAAAATATTTCTATTTCATGAAACTCAAGATGACTCTATCAATAAAATTTAAAGGGTACATTGCTTCAGGAATTTACCTTCATGTTTTCTCACTTTTTTCTCTAGTTACTCATTGATTTCACTTTTTTAGTAATTTACATTCACCTGAAATACAAAAGGATTAAAATATAATATCTTCAACAATTTATAGAATGATATATTATTCTATCCATTTTTCATTGATTTACCTAGTGGTACAGTCTCATCTCTACCCCTCCATATGTGAGATCTTGTTCAGTACATCACTTTTTGGGGATCATAAATGTTTTATTCTCATGTTTCACTGAATAGTAGTACCTAAATATTGGTCAATGTATTTCATTGAGATAATTTTGTATTTTTCATGCACTTAATATTCAACTAATTATCAACCATCCACATGTTCTGAACAATCAATCTCATTTTTCCCCACAAATATTTTATTTCATCTCGAAAACATGTTGATTGGTATTTTCCATTATATAAACAATTTTTTCATTGTAGCTTCACTTCTACATCAAAAAAACATTCAATTATTGAATTTACCACTTTTAATTGGAGTCATCAACATATCCTATATTCCGATATATGTAAAACACAATGTAGAAAACAATGGTCAATGTTAGCATTTAAAAATACATCAATTTCACTCACTTACTTCCATAGATGATTGTATCTTGAAAGTTTTCATATTCTCCATCAAATTATGTTATAATGAACACACTAAAACTAAAATATTGGTGAATAAGTAATAAATAACATGTTTTTTCATTCATACCACATATATGATCAATTAATCCGACTTTTTTATACACTCATAATTCCACAACATGAAGACATAACATCTTCACATGGAAACTCTTTCTTTTTAGATAAGGCTGAATTATCTTTCAAAACTGAACACCAACTACCCTGAAATACCCCTTACTCATAACACCATTTTTTATATAGGTTTACATCTTTGTGGAAAAATTCAGGAAAATACCATTTTCTTGAACTGTATTCTAGGTATCTTAAAAATAGTTTTCTAATAACCGTTTTATTATTAATAACAAATAAACCCGAAAGAATAGTATTAGTTTCTTCTTCATAGAATTTTCATATCCCTCTTATATTGTTCTAGTAAAACTATTTAAATAGAGTGACATAACTTTTGTAGTATCTTATTTAACATGGTAAAAATTTTTTCTTTAGTAAAAAATTGAAATGATTTTAATTTATATGTTTCTCTTTTTTAGTTAAGATATTTACTTTGAACTTATAACATTATGATTCAGTTTTGAAAAACAATGTGTCTGTTCAACATCTCTTATTGAGTTTGATTAAATCATTATACCACATTAATAGAATTCATAAAAAAATATTTCTAAAATATCAAGATACAAATTAGGAATTTAATTCTTGCTTACTCCTCTATTTTAATCAATATTATTTCAGCTTAATCACATTTGTATTTCCAACACATCCACATATTCTAGATCATACTACTATTATTTTAGATCATATACCAACCATCCATCATATATCATCCTTAATACAATACAAATTCTAATAGTTATTATCAGAAATTAACTCATTGGGAGTGGGGTAACTCTATAGTATTCAATAATGGGATTGTGGTTGGTAAAAGTGGTCTTACCCTTAAATTATTATTCTCTTCCTAGAAATTACAATGATGATTTTATGTGAAATAAATCTTTTTTATTTTGGAAATATTTTTTCTAATTAAACATTCTTGGATTATGAAACTTCATCAATGAAATTAAACAATATTCAATTATATTTTCGACCTCCATATTCCTATCAAATATTAGTTAATCAAACTATTTAAATATATATTCTTGTTTTTCAAACAAAAAGTCCATTCATTGTGTATCCCCTACATACTTTTTCTTCTTATCACTCTTCCACCTCGTATATAATTATCATTATTTTTATTTCATTTCTCACATTTTTTCATGGAATAAGAATCCACTTATTCATTCTTTATTGTATTCCCTTCTAATTTTCATGATATCCACATCTTTATTTTTTATCCTTGGTGAATTATTATTCATGTGTATATATTTATTACTCATAATTAGAGAATCTGTAATCGTTTTCATCTAGATTTTCCTCTTTCGTTATAGGAGGGATTCTATGAGTGGGATATAATAATCCCTAGGTTCACCATTTTTTGAATTCCATGTTTTACCTCTAAAATTCTGAACTATTTTTCAATATTTAATGGTTTCTTTTAAAGATAATATCATTCCTTATATTCTGTAGGAGTTAAGGACCTCTGAGTTCCATTATTTTCCTTTATTTTATTCTTCATGATCTGGTTCCTTTCCATGTGACCATGGTTAGAGAAAATAAAACATCTTCCATTAAAAGCATACCTAATATAGTAATGTCTAGGTTTATATGTTTATTCAATAGACAATATTTCCCATTTATCCCACTATTATTCAAAACACATTCTCATTATGTATCCAATTTGTAGATAATTTATTTTGTGATCCATTACTTCTATATTTTACATGTGACTTTTTTTACATTAATATTAAAGATTTGATCTTCAATTCAATCCAGTTATTTTTTATTCCATAGAATAAATCTCTATATTCTCTTTTCCCATTGAAGATTATATTTTTTAAACCAAGTCATTAATATTTTCATAATTATTCCTTCAATTTTGTAGTAATAATTTTGATTCCATTACTGACTTCATTTTATGATTTTCTCCTCTCTTCTAGATACATTTTGATAGTGTTAAATAATTTATTCAACTATTTTCTTCAAATACTATGGTTTCTAAGTTCTTTGGAATTTTATTTATATATGTCACATTGTTCTTTAATCATATAACACACCTTCTTTAAGTCAATACTTTGGGCCTCCAATACTCTTTCCAGTCTCCAATTCTATAACAGCATTTTTTTAATGATTTCATAGACCACATATATCATGGTCTCCCTTTGATTTCTCATTTCAAGAAGGGATTAGATCATTTTTTTGATTCAGTATACAATTTAACAAAAATAACCACGAGATGTAATTTAGACTTCTTAATGAAAATAATCTTTTGTTTCCTTTCCTGAATAGAAATATAATATTATATAGGTATAAGTATTATCCAATGAAATTTCGTATATTGATTTATAATGAATATTGATCCAACATGACTTAGTGGGTGTCTCCCTCTCATGAGTTTCCTTATTATTATTATTCATATGATTTCCTTTTTTCAAAGGACTTTCAATAGTGATCTTATATACTATTTTCTCAAATTTTATAGTTTTAAATCCTTCTCTGGAGATAGATATCACAATCTACTTTGTTATTAATGATTTTCAATAAAATGTTTCTAATGTTTTACATATCAGGAAGATAGTAGAACATTATGTTATATTCTAATATTCTCATCAAATAAATATCATGTTAAGGTAATTTTGGACCCTTTATTTCTAGTTCATTCACTATGATTCCATATCTCTAC
This sequence comes from Viscum album, assembly GCA_963277665.1. Taxonomy (NCBI): domain Eukaryota; kingdom Viridiplantae; phylum Streptophyta; class Magnoliopsida; order Santalales; family Viscaceae; genus Viscum; species Viscum album. The sequence goes on along the minus strand of OY728137.1, from coordinate 621,465,414 downwards.
ATCACAAAGTATATATTTAACAACCTCTTTTACACATGCTTGCATGAACATAATCGTCTCATTCATCTATCAATAAACAAATGTCACTAAAAATATAGGTTTCATCATTTAATCTATGAGTATAAGGAATATATTATAGATTATGATGTTAAATATAATGAAATATCCTTACAGTATGATAATACATGTTGTACCTCGGGAAATCTTGAGAGGGGGGTGGATCAATGTAATTGAAAAGTTAAAAATTTCTATTTAATCTATTTTATTTTCATTATGATCATTTTCTAATGTTAGCAAGAATTATGGTCAAACAATTTCTCAAATAAAATTTCTCAAAACCTCACCAAATAATGATCAAATAAATGGGAAAGTAATGAATGAACAAAATATAAATATTTTATGTTGGGAACCAAAATGGTCTAGTCCAAGGAGGATACACCGATATTGTGGTTGTCATACAGGAATATGATATAACTCAGTAGTTTGGTGGATTTTAATTTATTAATCCAATATCACTATTTTCAATGATCATTAAAATTACATGTTTTTTTTCTTTGTTAACTCCCCACCTAAGGTGAAAATCCTCTTCTTCACTCACAGACTTTACTTAAGTGAAGGATTATATAATAGTCATAAATGTTCAGGTCTTTTAAATAGAAAATGGATGATATTTTCTATCTTTAATCATGCTGGGACTTCACCAACCTCATAGTAAGAAATAAAATGCTATAATGTACCTTTCTTTATTTCACTATGTTTCCTACATTCCAAAAATTTCATATCAATTATTCTATAGTTAGGAATGTGTCTTCCATGATATAAATGAAATAACACTTATTATTGGGATGAGGATAATTTCAAAATAATATTACTATTTCAGTTTCATACACTTCAACAACCAGTTCTGATACTCGAATTCTTATTTTAATGATTCTTATTCTTCTAATAGAAATAATATGGTCAAGATGGTTTAATATGTTTCATTATATCAAGAATTTCCATTGGAGATATTTATGTTAATATATCCTCCAAAATATTACTTACGTGTAGTAACATCAGGGATCACATTGTCATGCATACTCACCCTTTTTAATTTATATTACACCTCATGGTATAAATAATAATCCACATAAAGATCCCTCACATGATGCCTTCATGCAGATCACCCTTCTGAACCATCTTTAAGGATTCCTCTTTATGAAGAAACATTGATGTAATTCTTGATTCATAAAGTATCTTTGTTGACACCTACTTTATATACCTGACATCGAAAAAAATTTCTTATGGAAGCGATGACGTGGAATTAACCTCATGGACTCCTCATCTATGTACCTTACCTCAAAGAACAAAATTTACGACGTCTGTCCCCACATACTCCATACATAGATCCAAGCAGATAGAAATTTTTTCTAATTTGATCTATGAATCTTATTTTTACTTACTATTGATGTATAATGATTATTTTATAAAGGTATTTATAAGTAGATACAACTGAGAATCATTTTTATAATTTGGAAATACTATTAATCCCTTATAAAATATCCTATGTATAACTAAAAATATTTCTGCCTAATGATTTATACTCCACTATTGTCTACATACTCTACACCTGGACAATGTATATGACTTACAAGAGTAATCCAACCCTATACAAAATAAAATTACCCTGAATACCATAAATGAACATAAAATTTCTTATAAAGAATTCTAATTACACCCCCTTATGACCACATATTCCCTCAAAAACCATATACATAAATTCATGAACGAACTAGCTCATTCAAGGATCATGTGATTTCTACATGAGAAAACCTACTAAAAACTCTATAACAATTTAATGTTCATGACTACATGGGACACATGACTTATTATACGATCATTGTGCCTAAAAATAAGTAGATCTTTCATTTTCCTTGAATCTAATTCAAATTCAATCTTAAACCTCAATATTTCCTTTTAAAAAAACCCATCTCTTGGAAAAAAACATTGGTAACAAATATCATATGTAATATATAAACATCCAAATTATTAAGAAAGCTTCTTATATATCATCAAGTTATTTCAATGATATTTTTATCATCATATGATGATTCCAATGAACTATCTAGACATCACATATAGAACCCCACAACATTCAAGAATTCAACCATCTTATCCTCATACACACCAACATGTTTTTCTTAATATAATCAAATGGACATCAATGGATCTAGATATACAAATATCTCTACTAGGTTTTCCCATCATTCCACAAACTAGGCCCTTGATATATAAATACTCCAAGGTATGCCTTTTTATATTCTCACCCATCACCAATATTTCTGCCTCCTATTTAGATCTTTAATGAACATTTTCCAACAAATAAAAGTATACAGACCACTAATTACGATCATAAATTATCATATTAACATTACCAAGAATAAAATTTCAATACCTACATCATCTAGATTATCAAAAAAATCAAACACACATCCTTCTGGTTTCAATATTCACACCCCTGGATTTTTTTGATAATACAATTGAAAATTATACACCTTCCATTAATGCTAAAAATAGAAAAATATTCTAATCATTATATTAATTTTTCAGGAATTATTTCACTCATCATTTGTAAATAAAATTATAAGTTTAACATTAATCTATAATTTAACTTCATGTTTTTCCCTTTTAAAAATTACTTCTCTTATACAATATTAACCACTTCTTTTTATTAATTTCAAAAAAAATTGATATCCAGTAAGACTTATAGATACCATATATAGAAATATAGATGAGGCAATATTGTTATCATAATTTTTCATAGATTTACCTAGGAAAACCCATTAAAATAAACTCCAACTTGAAAATATATTTTAGTACAGACTCCACTTGTTAGGAAACATTGATTTTATTCATCCTCTATAGCACTTATTTTTACGACCTTTATACTAGGAATTATACTTCACTATGCCACTATCCCCTATTTCATAAACTTAATTTGGAACCAATTTGAATCCACCTATATATATTAAACAATAGATATAATTTTCCACCACTTTGACTTTATGTAATTCAAACAAATTTTTGATTGATACTTTTCATTATCAAAGAAATTTCCTCTATATAATTTTATTTCTCCATGAGGAAAAAATTTTTACTGAGTGATTTTACCACTTGGAATTTGGTTCATCAACATATTCTCTAAGAAGATAGAGTTGGGAATCAATTTAATAAATAAGAGTCAAATTTTATAATTATAATGATATCTGTGTCACTCCCTTACTTCCAAAGATGCTAACTTCTTGAGATTTTGATTCTTCTCCATCACATCTTATGATCTCAAAAAAAATTACACCCAAAAATTAGTGAATAAGAAATATAGAACAATTGTTCCACACATACCATATATTGGATAATATTATTATTATAATTTTTGATAAATTCATGATACCACAAGCTGATTATGTATCTTCTTCATAGGGAAACAATTTTTAATCATATAAGACTTAATAACCTTTTTGAACTCAACAATAACTCCCCATAAATGTCTTCAACTCCTTTCACCATATTTTTGAGATAGTACATAAGAATGAGGAGCCAGTTGTTGAAAAATACATTTTCTTATAGTAGATTATAGGTATTCTAAATATTGAACATGGATACCACATTTCTGGAGCATTACATATGAGCATAAATTCATAACAGTTGTTTATTCTGTATAACAATTCATAACCTTATTCTAGTGGTCTAGTACAAATTTTGAAAAAAAAATTCTCTCGTTTGTTGAATATTAGATTTAACATGATACGAATTTCTTATTTGATTAGTATTTAACAACATTTTATTCATTATCAGATTCTCCAACATTGGAAATTCTTCCCTTCAATTTATGGATTTCAAATTTGAATTTGGAAAAGAAATGTGGTTTATTTGGAAAAAAATGTTGACTAAGATTCATTTTAACACCACTATCTTAATCTTAATAAAAATTCATGATTTTTGAATATAATTGATACAAAATATGAATTCTAATCTTTCCAGCTTAATGTCCTAAATATATTTTCATACAACTTAATCAAGTATGCATTCATGGACACATCCATATCTTCCAACACATACATCAATTATTTTAGATACTATAAACACCACGGATTATATCATCTGATTAAGGTTATACGACATCGATGATAAATTAAAAAAATTTAACACTTGGGGAGATGTGTAACTCTAGAATACTAAAGCATAGAATTGTGGTTGTAAATGAATAATAACACTTGAATTTGATTTATCTTCCCATCCATCATTACGATTCTTATTTGTAATGTACTAGTTGATTATTTTCATAGTTCATCATTCAAATTCACTTTTCTTATCATACCTTCTCAACAATTTCAATTATTAATCAATAATTAATTTTGGATTGTTCCATTTCCCTATAAAATTTAAAATAATTCATCCATATCACTAATTATTATTTTTTACATGCTCAATCATCATTCCTTGGGTGGCCTCCTAGACTTGGTATTTGTCTAATTCTTCTTCATTTTTTGGAGGGATCTTTATTTTTTCCTTTACTTATCACCTTGTTGTATGACATGAGATTCCACCATGGAGTTATTTAGGACATTACCCGTTAATATCTATGATAACCAACTTAACATTTTCATTCATTGGGATCATTATTTAGGTTCATATGATATTTAATAAAAATTGGACTATTTTCAATCATTTTCTTCCATGATTTTCAGTTTATTTCTAGGAGGGATGTTTTTTGAGTGTAATGTAATTATAATGAGTTTCTCTCTTAATTGTGCACCATGTTTTACCAAAAGAGAAATGAATCTATTTTTATTCAAAATAGGTCTATTTTCAGGATAATCATATTTTATATATTTTATAGGAGTTGAGGAACAACTTAAATCATCATATTAATTCGTCACTTTCATAGAATTATAGTTCCTTTCCATGTGATTTGGATTATCAAAAATAAAACTTACCTAATTAAATTTATTCCACATGAAGTTATTTCAGGGATGATAAATTGATGAGTTGGAGATTCATTCACATTTTTCCATTTGGTAATTACAAAATATGATCACGATGATCCCCAATATTCCACAAGAGTAATATTTTATAGATATATTTATTTGAGATCCTTTTCATCCATATTTAGAATGAAATTTTTTAACATTCATATTCTAAATGAGAACATACATTCCTTTCACTTGGTATAGCTTCCATATAAATTATCATGATCTTATCCTTTCACTTTAAATATTTTATATTTGACTATTTCTGTTTGATATTATAATTTTTTTCATATTTCTTAGTAGTTAAGTCATTAAAAATATTCGAGATTATTTTTTAAAAAATTTACTCTCTTTTATCAACTCCTTTAGATGGAAAATAGATTCCTTAAAATCTTTTTACATAATAATATATTTTCTAGATTTCATGGGAAAGTTATTTCAGTAATAATAGTTTTCCATCTATCTTAATACCCATCATTTTAATGTATTCATTCTAGTACACATCAAATAGTTTCAATTTTTTCATTATTCGTGGATTTTCAATGATTTCATTGTATACATGTTTCATGATCATCTATTTATTTATCATTTTAGGATAAGATTGTATATTTTATTTATCTCTACATAGACATTATCTGAAATGTTCAATATATGTCACTGCCTCTTCTTCATTAGACTCTTAACTTATTTAATTTCATAAAGATATATCTAAATTACTATATGTAGAATTATTTTGAAAAGAAATTCTATAAGCCTATTTATCGGTAATATTGACACCAATTACCTCCTTGGGTGTCTCATTATATAGCTATCTACTCCTATTCATCTTCTACTTCCTTGCTTTAGTCATAAGATATTCTTTAGAAGTATAATTTAAAAGTTTCTCATACTGAATAGTTTTGAAACATTATCTTGATTAAAATATCACAAGTTACATTTCCACTAAATATTTTATAGAATTTCTTTTAACATCCTTGTTTTTTGAACACATTAGAAAATTCCAAGATAATTTCAAATTTTTTTGGTTAATGGGGAATAATCAATTCAATCATAAAGATTGAATTTCAAGGATTAGAATGTGTAATTTTTTGGATATGGTTTATGTCACAACAAGTGTCTCGGGAGTTAATATTAGTTGCGGAAACATTAGGTTTCAAAAAATTAATTTTAGGAGATACAACACTGGACACATAGTTGGTGAATAGTTTAGGATAAACATGCAGCCAAGACCATGTGTCACATTTGAGATAGATCATAGACACATTAAACCATGTAAGAAATGGACCATGGTCATTCGAGACATGTAGAGTAAATTGTAGAGGGAAATGCATGATTGGACCATAGTTTTTCAAACTGTGTGCTTAGCCATGAGAAGGGGTGACCTTGGGAAAATCATTGTAAAAGGTTGGTATATAGTTAGAAAAACCATGGACCTAACCATGAGCCTCTTTAAAAAGTATGAAATTACCAAACATCCCTTCACTTCATTAAACTCCCAATAATTATTTTTCATCCCCATTCATCCAATGCCTCACTAGTTATAGAGCTCTCTGTATCCACTTCTATTTTACATTGAAAATCGTTAATTTGAGATCCAATTAAATATTTTTTTATTGTGTTATATCGTTGGAGGTAAGGATACTAGTCATCTTGCTTCAATTTTTCATATCCTTTACCAATTGGAATACTATTTCTATCTAAGATCATATGACATATTTCATTTTTAGTTTTATAATTATTATCTTTCTCTCATTTTGGCTCGAATTAGAGGTAGGAATTTGATGAGTGAGCATCTTTGGGTATTAGTTAGGTAGTGGAAATATTTCTACTCATTTATACGTGTGTAATGGAATTTTTAATAAATAATCACAATTGGTATTATCAGGGGGAGAACATACATATAAATTATTTATTTCATATTATTATTGAAAGATTTCAAAATAATTTTAAGTTCTATTTAAATGTGTTTGTGCTGGATAGAGAATGGTATGTGTGGGATGGTTTTCCATATTGGTTGGGTAGGATGTGTTGGATTTTTTATTTAGTTAATAATGTGTTATGGTTATAAGAGTCTTGTGGGAATGTGTGGGGATTGGAACATGAGACTTAGGGTGATATTGATAACTGTAATTGAGGAAACATGATTATTGTGGTTGATGAGGATAGAAAGAACCCAAGACATGGTTTGGAGATTTGGATTGAATGTGGAATCAAAGGTTATTCAGTAGTGTGGAATATTATTTTACTGGATTTAGGAAAACTATTGTTGGATAAAAGCACATTTGGGGTAATTTTCACATAGGATTAGGACCCATTGATGTGGTTTTTACCACTCATAATTAGTTGAGGCCTCTATAGATATTTAAACATAGTATATAGTGAATACCATCAGTTTTAGAGGAGATTATCATCATAGAAATAATATGTTAATGTTGGGTCATTCCATTAGATGGGGGATATGGCTTGATATTTTGTTGAGGATAATGGGTCAGGAATACGGAATGAAGAATGTCATTATGCCTTGGGAAGTCATGCTTTTGATATGATGATCATTTAAAATATGGTATTCTAATGGGTTGGGGATAGGTTTTTGGATGTCCATATTGGAAATCTGGTTTACATGACATGTTGAATATGTGGAAAGGTTTATAACACATTTTTATATGGTATGTAAATAGTTTGCAAACATAAAGTTATTTAGATATGACTGATAGTGGATGAATCATTCCACTTCAGCATTCACTGATGTATGTAAATTCTTCCTTATGGATATTGAGCTTAAGTTAAGAAGGTTATGTGATATGTGTGAAGTTGTTTTTTATTTATTATTTAAATGCCCTAGTATAAATATATATGTACGATTTAATCATGTTGAAGGTGGCCTAAAAATTTCACACTCACATCTCACATGATCCCCTCAAGATTCTTATAAAATGTACGACTTTGATTGTAGGTAAAGAAATATGCTCATGGTCTAGAGCTTAGTAGAAAGGGACACGATGAGTTGTATAAAATGCACAATAGGTGAAATAGGTGGTTCCTCTACATAAATCTATCATTTATTTTAGGATTTTTGTATGTACCTATATAATTAGATTATGGAAGATCTTGAATGATATTTTATAACTATCATGAAATGAATATATAATATATGGTGGTATATCTATTTATTTTGGCATGTTATTTCAATTTTTTGTTATTTATTCCACTAAGTTATACTGATAACGTATGTAGTGTGATTATTATGGATTTTATTATTATTATTATTATTATTATTATTATCACCAAATGGTATACTCTCCCAGATATTACTTAATTGAACCTCCTTTCTTCTCGTTATCCTTTAGAATATTAGGAGGATTTCCCCAGGGCCATTAGCCCTCTGACATAGAGCACAAGTTATGATGCCCTTGGTTTGTGGTATTATAAGTAGTATCAGTGCATTTTTATTATGTATTTCTATTTTTGTATGGTAGGAAGGAGAATATGAAATTTTCAGATATAGGTAAAGATCTCATGCATGGGTTCTTATATCCCCACACATGGAAGGTGTAGCCCTGTTTTTTTGGTGTGGTGACTTCTATTCTTGCTTTTGCATTTATCCTTGATTTATTTTCCACCTCAAGTGGAACATATGGATAGGATGTTAGTAGTTATGAGATTTTATTCCCTGACCTAGTATGTCATGGAGAGATCATCCATGCATCAAGATAAAAACTTACTTTTTCATGATGTATTTATGTTCCTTCGATTTTTTCTTGGAACTGGGAATACAGGAAAAGGGGTTGGCCTATTTAAAGTTCCAATAGTAGGATAAAAAATGCTTTCTAGTATAGCCTCATGACGGTGAATTACTTATCCATATTTGGTATGAGGATCTTTATTTGACATATATGTGACCCTATGTGTCGACGGTGTATTTGGGACCTGACATTGATAAGGGTAAGTAGGAATTAAAGAAATAGGGTGACCTATTTAAAAATTAAAAAATAGGCTAAACAATGTTTTCCTTTATATCGTCTTGGTGGAATTATACTCATACATCCAAGAAATGTGCTTTTGAGTGTGATTGGTATGTGATGCCTAATTCTGATATGGGTTATAAGGGGGTCATGAAGCTGAATTCTATATGATATAGGTGCACTATCGAAGTATAAGGGTGGGAAAGATAAGCTTTATGTTATTTATTTCCCTGTTTTTGATATCTGGACTATTCATATGGACTTGATCATAGATTTTGGTTCCTTGTTCAATGCCACCTAGATAGGGCCCAGTGAAACATACATAGGGAAGAGATTTGGTGTCTCTAGGTCAGGCATATGATGGGTCTCTAGAGGGTGGGGATGAGTATGATCCATAGGTAGATGATGTGAGGCATGTTGGACAACCACATCAGATTTCTATAATAACCAAAGATTTTGTTAAATATTGATTTATATTAGTTTAATTTTTTATTCTATTTTTCATTCCACACAACACTGACTATATTTTTTATATGAATGTACTAATTTTGGATTTCATATTACAGAACACCAATTTATGTTTGCGCTACATATTACACTAGGCGTACAATGAAATTTAATATCCTTACATTTTAGAAGATATTTAATATTTTAAAATAGATTTGATATATTTTATATATATTTCAATTCATGAGATACTGAGTTATCATGCATCACAAACGACAATGAATTTCAGCGAGGACTTTCATTACATGAATAACTAAGTTTAATCGAATGATAAAATATTACAACATTATTATTATTTAATATAATAAGATATATCCAAGATGTTAAATTAGCTATTATGATTATGTATTAAATAAATTATAAAAATTTATGGTCTATAAAAATAACAGATGAACCCATTCATTTCAAATAAATTATATATATATATGAACAAATTTAATATAAAGTAATTATTTTAATAGTAAAATATTTATATATTAAAAAATATATTTTACACTAATAAATAAAAAATATTACAATTATACAATTAAATTAATGAAATATTTAAGTTATATATTCACTAAAATATTTTTTATATTCATCCAATATATTTTATATTCATAAGTTAAGAAAAAACATAATAATTTGCATAAAATCAATATTATTATAAATAAACTTTTACGACCATTTAATGGAGAACAAATTTTAATTTCAATTTTTGGATATTTCATAAATATTATATGTAAATATAAATAGCATATTTAAAATATAAATATAAAACATATCTTAGGATCGATTTTTTTTTGTATTTTCCATGATGTTTCATTTTCTAATGAATAGTGTAAATAATTAATATTAATTCAATACATCCTTTTTAGATATTTTTTTATAGTGTTAAAATATTTTTAATTATGGTTTTAATATAAAATTATATAAATTATTTATCATTTATTCAGATATTGGTCATTGAAATCAATTTCACATTTATACTCAATATAAAAACAATGAAAAGAATTTGAACATTTTTACATTAAAACCCTAAATTGTCATTGTAGAGACCCAAATCTTGGCTTACATGGACATTACATAAAATTTTCAGAATATTTAATACATGAAAAAAACAGATGCCCAAAGATCGTATTAGTTTAGTGTCTTTGGAAACTCGGAACGTAATCTTCTAATCATGGTGAAAGATCTTCAACATCTCCCATATAGATATTCCCCTTTCGGTTTTCTTACCTAAAACCTTTCTTTATATCATAGGGAAAATAAAACATAAAAAGGGTGATCTCAAATTCTCAGTATGGGTAAACATAGAGAACATAAAACAATCCATAAACATTTGAATGAAAAAACATGAACATAAAATCTAAACATCAAAATCTTGAGAAAAGACATAAATCTTGGAAGTACATAAGGAATATTTCAAAATGGATCATCAATCATGATAAAATATCTTGGCAATAAAGCATGTAATTTTGGAAACCATTAAGCACATGTTATGATTTCCATAGTAGCCAAGGCTTTACTGCCATGACTATCTTAGTGGTAAAAGTCCCATTTTGAATCGTGTTCAATCCTCATTTTAGTCTTGTAACACTGAACCTGATTAACTTACCGTTCCAACCTTGTCTATCTCATGAGATATAAATATTTACCCAATGAATTTTAAGGGGATATAGGTCCCACCCATCTCATAATGAAATCATTATTTCGTTTGCCACAAAATAAACATAAATCATTCATTCAAACCCAATAAATAAAATGGGTTTCGTAAACATCATCCCATCATAACATAATCCATATAAAACAATGGATATCATTTCATCATAAACAAAATTAAACCATGTAAATAATAGAGATATTATACTTGAAACATACACATATGAAATAATGATATCTTAGATGGAAAATGGTTTTGATCAAACATTTGAAATAAATTCTTGAGTAAAATATCCTTTCTTACTCAAAATCAATTTATTTTCACAAAATTCCATGAAATATTAAAAGAAAAGTGTTTTGTTGAAAATAATCATGCAATATTGTATAGGAATATTCCAGAAAATTATGTGTTATGAACCCGTAAAAATCCGTTCACCCGTATAAGTTAAAAATTACATTCTCCTTGTACTTTTGTGGGAAAAGTCAAAAAGTTCCTCGTGTGGTAAAAAAAATTAAGATTCCTTTCAAAACATGTGGTAAAATTAAAAAATCGGTAAAAAGGCCATTAAAAATACATGAAAAAATTTAGAAAATAGAGACATGGATGATAACAAAAACCCCAGTAAATACTTACGAATAAACCATATCGGATAAGAGCGAGATTGGAATAGTTATCCCTTACCTTCTGTCCGATATGCTTCATATGTATCCGAAACTCCTATATAATGATATAAATAATGTCATTGACATAGTATAGAATCATATTCATTTTTATGATGTCATATATATTTTACTTATGACTTTATATTAATTGTTCTTTTGTAAATTCGATGTAAAAGCAGCGATTTGGGTAAAATCGTTTCATTTATTGTACGTGTTTCAACTTGTTGTTCTTGATATTATGACTTCTTTCCTGATTAACATAATTCTAGAATGTGAAACACGATTTATATATAATATATATTCATAATATGCATATATATATGATAGATCGATAAATGGAATGAAATACAGCATTCATGGAGACGGTAGGCCGTATGTACACATGAACGTTGTTTTCGCTTCCTTATTGAATTGAATGGAATTAAGTATATGACATACATATATATATACATAAATCCATTATCATTATTATGTCATATATTTAATTATTATTCATTATATATACTTTATAATCATTCATGAATGGTTAACATGGAGAATGAATCTCATCGCGTCATGGAGACGGTAGTCCGTACGTACGCACGAGCGATGATATAATTCTCATGATTGTAGAATTGTAATGAAGTGTATGTATAATATTTCAGAATAAATATCACTTTACAATAATCATATATAGTTATTTATTTACACAATTATACACATCCAAGTAAAGTGGTGGTCGAAAACAGATTACACTACGGCGTGGAGACGTATTCCGTAAGTACGCACGTGCGGTGATTTCGTTTTCTGTAGGATGGATAGAAGGTAAAATAGGGTTGTTTCATATTTATAATAACAAATCAGTATATAATTAATAATAATGTTTTTAATTTATAATGAGACAACTAAATAATAAGAAGTAGAATAAGAAAGAAACATGATAGAATCGGAAGAAGAGATTACCTCTTCTTCGACGCACCTCCTTTAAGCTTCCTCTTAAGGATGTAGAGTTGGTATTTTGATAAGACCAAAACCTCCAAAATGTTTATAGGGATTTTTAGAAGAGAAATGTTCAGGGTTTGGCCAAGATTCAAGGCTCAAAAGGGTGTGAAGAGAAGAGGGAATGAGTTCCCTTTTTATAAGGGAGGAGAGAGGAACCTTTGGAAAAACATAAAATATTATTTAATAATAGAGTCATATTCAGTTTATAATAGCTCCAATTAGATTTATATCCAAGATAAAGTGAGTAAGGGTCGAAATAATATCATCCAATAAGTGTTATACATGTTTAGGTTGCTATTTTAACCTTATCATTTAGATTTAACTCTAAGTTAAAAAAGTTAACTTTTACCGCGTCTTCTTGTTTTCTTACACTATATGGTTAATAATCTTACTATAACCAGCCAAACTAACCAAAAGTGGTTCATTATTAATATATATAACCATATATAAGTCATTTGGCTGAACCTTTGATTTTTAGGAATATAATAACAATTAATAATATAATATATTTTTTAAAATCTATTTTCTGTCAATTTGACACTATTTGGTAATTTATTTTTTTGAAAATTATAACAGCATGATTAGTTAGAAAAAAGTTAATTAAATAAATACTAACATGTCATATTAACCTAAAAAATTTTAGGAATTCATAAAAAGTCTCAAATTAAATTTATTTGGGTATTTATAATATGAATTATTTTAATATTTCATTATTTAGGTAATTACTGCATCACCATTGTGTCATAAATAACTTAAATTATTTAATGTCTAAAAATTATAAATAAAATACCATTAGGTATGAAATATTTTTATGTTTCTAATTAATATTTATAGTCAAATTTATCTTATTTATAACCCTATATTAAAAATGTTTTAGTTATTAAACTTTGATTTTAACTATTTTAACTCTTCTTTAAATAAAATAATATTAAATGTCCAAATCTAATCCAAGTGGACCTAAATGGTCATATTTTATTCCTAAGATTTTTATTGGTCAAATTAAACTTATCCAATAGAATTAGGACATGTGTTAGGCTAATAATAATATCATTTTTACCCTTAATTAACCTATTTACTTTTAACCGTGTAAAATAAAAGTAAAAAGATACAATTCACCAAAAATTATTTCTATCTTATTGAACCACATTTTACTCCTTCATATTAACCATGTCTCTTAGATTTCCAAAATTCCATTCACAGAAGCTGTAAAATTAAGTTTTATGTAAATTTTCAAATTCTCCTAGGAGGTGGGTAAAAGACGGTGAAAAGTTCAATAAAATTATAATATATCTAAAATTATTATAAAATGACTCAAATGAATTACATTTAACTTATATAATATTTATGTATCAATTTTGACCTAAAATAAATTTAAACAAAATAAATAATTATTTATATAAAAATTCGATTTTTAAGTAGTAACCCAGTGTTTTCAGTATTCATCAAAAATTGACTGTTTTCAGAAAAATACCAAAAATTCACCCTACCCTAATTTCGATATTCAGAATCCAAAATTGAAGTCCATTTTGAAATATAAAATTTATAAAATTTAAAAAGGTGGGTATTACTATTCATAATGGCTAGTTCATAATAATATCACGTTTAGTGAAACTTGGTATTGCGTATAACACACGCTATCATGGAAGGTCACGGTTGTGTGTAATGAAATCCATGTCAGGGTTGCGTGTAGTGTAAGATTCATTTGTTTTTGTGAATAATATAATCCAACCATATTTCATTTATACATTGAATATATATATATACACTCAATGTTGCATAAAATAACTTCTATCAAACGAACATGAAATTGTGTGTAACCCGATCCAAGATTAGTGTTGTGTATACTGCAAGATAATATGGTGTTGCATATAGAACAACCCAATTTTGGTGTCGCGTACAACACAAGAAATCAATGAAATTAAAAATAATAATTCTCATAAAATCTCGGGTTGTTACATTCTACCCCCCTTAAAATGAATTTCGCCCTTGAAATTCGTCGAGGTTATAAATCGTTTACTACTTGAAATTTTCTTTAATAGATACCCACATCATAAAAAGTAATACTAAAGCTTAATTTTAAAAAATAACGTATGAAACGTAACGGTTACCCAAATTAACTTATCCTTGGGTTTCCACATTGGATAACATAGGTGAAAATATGCATATGGAAGAGAAATCTAACCATCAAGTTCTGATAGAGAGTGGTAGAGAACATGGCTATGAAAAATCCGACAATCACAAATACATAAATTTGTGATGATCAAAGGTACCATTTGATTCATCAGATATGAGAGTACTAGAACAACATTTTTTGTTTCCAAGATCATTTCCCTAACATTGATGAACTTTAACATAAGAAGAAATACTTACTTGATTTTAGTTTAATATCATTGTTGGTCATTCCATGAACAATTTCCACTTTATCTCTATTTAAAGAAATGAAGATGAAATTTTCATTCATAAAGTGTTAGAAGATCATGTGATAGAATAATAAGTCATCCCATCTATTTCTATCACAAAAAGGTTAGCATAAGTTATTAAATATACATAATTCCATCTATGGTGAGATTAATCAGATACGATTCCAAAAATGTACTTATACTTTATCTATCATACTGCTTAATAAAATAAAACTAGTTTATAATAACTAGAGACATCCTGTAGGCCAGTGGTATGTGATAAAGGCCTATCGCACTTCAGTTGTGGGTTCGATTCCCACAGCTTTGTCCGACGCGACGGGTTGTTGCCCATCCTACAAGTTGTCCTTTTTCTAAAATTACATCATTATGACATTCCATCAATAATATAGAAAAAAGTTCTAGCCTTAAAAAATACTAACTTGTGTCCAACATAATCCATTCCAACCTTCAAGCTTATTGAAAATACTTCTATCAAATCATATAGTATAAATAAAATGATTACTAGAAATGTCATCAACCAAGCATGTGAATACCATCATTTTCCCCCCATATAAGATATATCTTGTTGGTCACATTCCAAAAATGTGAATACCATAATCATGCAATCTCTTGAAAAATGAATACCCATTGAACCTTACTGAAAACAAGAATGCTGTCAAAAGTTAACTTCTTTCCACATACCAAAATCCAAAAAAAAAATTATATACTCAAACCATGATATCAAATTGTCCTTATATCAGCCATGAGCTCATCAATACTATAAAACATCTCATTATCTCCTAATCCCTTCATTATGCGCTTATCATCTACTTTCCAAAAATATATGAATTAACATTTCATGGTTACCAGTAGCATTCAACATATACTTTCAAATAAATTAGGAAAAACAATAGTGTAATAATCCTTAGACGTGTCTTTAATCCATGGTACCATTAAATTACCGATACAACATTAGTCTTGATAAACATACAATCCTTCCACTGCCTTCTTAAACCACTGAGTGAGCTTCATCATTCCTTTCATCTCATATATCATTTGTAGTCGCTTCATCATCATCAACATAAATACTACCCATATGACCATACTAATTATCTTCATGAGATTTTCCCTTAGGGAATTGGTTTTCATAATGCCCATACATTCCACATTTAAAACATTTAACCATTTTTGATGTCTTAGAAATACCATTATCCTTGTCCAGGGTGTTAACTGAACCTTTTCCTTTACAATTACTGGCTTTGTGTGCTTCTTTTCCACACCCAAAGCATATTCTGGTTCCTTTGAATCATTCTTCCTGATGCCTCTTCCCACATGATTTAAATGAGGGGAATTGAACTTTCTTTCCTCTATGATCACCATGAAACCCCATCTTTCTCTTATTAGCTGAGTCGGGATACTTACCAAAGTTGAGATTATTGATCATATTATGAGATTGCTGATTATGCATAATAACGTTATTTGGACTTCCAGATCCAATTTCATTTGGTTTCTCATGAAGAATATCATTCCATTGTCCATCATATCCACCATTATCGTGAATCTTCTTGTTTCCAGCCATTTTCTAAAACCCAAAAAGAATAGTGTGAGTGGAAAAAATCATGCTTGAAAACAGCATAATAAAAGGGGATTACCTTCAATATATAACACCTTAGGTTTAATTCTAATATCATTACCATAATTCTAGGACTAAAACCTATACATATACTTAACCTTAGAGACATCCCTAGACATACATTAGAAATATCTCTAGGGATCTCACTAAAGTTCTCGCATCCTAGTTTCCAAAGGTTAACTAAACCTTCTCTCTGATACCAACTGTAGAGACCCAAATCTTGACATACATCGGAATAACATTACTTTTTCGGAATATCTAATACATCACAAAACAGATTCCCAATGATCGTATTAGTTTAGTGTCTTTGGAAACTCGGAACGTAATCTTCTAATCCTGGTGAAAGATCTTCAACATTTCCCATAATGATCTTCCCCTTTAGGTTTTCTTACCTAAAACCTTTCTTTATATCCTGGGGAAAATAAAACATAAAAAGGGTGAGCACAAATTCTCAGTAAGGGTAAACAAATGGAACATAAAATCTAAACATCAAAATCTTGAGCAAAGACATAAATCGTGGAAGTACGTAAGGAGTATATCATAATGGATCCTCAATCATGATAAAATAGCATGGTAATAAATCATGTAACTATAGAAACCATTAAGAACATGTTATGATTTCTATAGTAGCCATGGCATTACTTCCATGAACATCTTAGTGGACAAATTCTTTTTCTGAATCGAGTTCAATCCTCATTTCAGTCCCGTAACACTGAACTGGATTAACTTACCATTCCAGCCATGTCTATATCATGATATATAAATCTTTACCCAATGCATTGGAGGGAGATATAGGTCCCACCCATCTTATAATGAAATCATTCTTTCGTGTGCCACAAAATAAACATAAATCATTTATTCAAACCCAATAAATAAAATGGGTTTCATAAACATCATCCCATCATAACATAATCCATATAAAACAATGGACATAACTTCATCATAAACAAAATAAAACCATGTAAATCATAGCGACATTATACTTGAAATATACACATACGAAATAATATTATCTTAGATGGAAACTGGTTTTGATCAAACATTTGAAATAAATTCTTGAGGAAAATATCCTTTCTTACTCAAAATCATTTTCTTTTCACAAAATTCCATTAAATCTTAAAAGAAAAGGGTTTCATTGAAAATAATAATAAAATATTGTAGAGTAAGCTTCATGAAAATGAGGCCTTATGAAACTGTAAAAATTCGTTCACCCGTATAAGTTAAAAATAACATTCTCCTCGTACTTTTGTTGAAAAAGCCAAAAAGTTCCACGTGTCGTAAAAAAAGTAAGATTCCTTTCATAACATGTGGTAAAATTAAAAAATTATTAAAAAGGACATTAAACATACATGAAAACATTTTTATAAAACAGGGACATGAATGATAACAAAAACCCCTGTAAATAATTTTGAATAAACAATCTCGAATAAGAGTGAGATTGGAATAGTTATCCCTGACCTTATGTCTGATATGCTTCGTATGTATCTGATACTCCTGTATAATTATTTAAATAATGTCATTGACTTATTAAAGAATCATATTTATTGTTATGATATCATATATAGTTTACTTATTACTTTATATTACCCGTTCTTTTGTAAATTTGATGTAAATGCAGCGATTTGGGTAAAAGCGTTTCATTTATTATACGTGTTTCGACTTTTTATTCTTGATATTATTACTTATATCCTGATTTAATTAATTCCAGAATGTAAACCATGATTTATATATAATATATATTAAGCATATACATATATATATGATATATCGATGAATGGAACGAAATACATTGTTCATGGAGACGGTAGGCCGTACGTACGCATGAACGCTGTTTTCATTTCCTTATTGAATTGAATGGAATTAAGTAGATGAAATTCATATATATATATACATAACTCCAATATCATTATTATTTCATATATTTCATTATTATTAATTATATATACTTTATAACAATTCAGGAATGGTTAACATGGAGAATGAATCTCATCGCGTTGTGGAGACGGTAGTCCGTACGTATGCATGAGCGATGATATCATTATCATGATTGTGGAATTGTATTGAAGTGTTTGTATGATATTTCAGAATAAATATCACTTTAAAATAACTATATATAGGTATTTATTTACACCATTATACCCATCCAAGTAAGGTGGTGGTCGAAAACAGATTACACCACGACGTGGAGACGGTATTCCCTACGTACGCACGCGCGATGATTTCATTTTCCGTATGGTGGATAGAACGTGAAATAGGGTTGTTTCATATTTATAATAACATATCAGTATATAATTAATACATATGTTATTAATATATAATGAGACAACTAAAGAAGAATAAGTAGAAGAAGAAAGAAATATGAGAGAATCGGAAGAAGAGATTACCTCTTCTTCGACGCACCTCCTTTAAGCTTCCTCGTAAGGAAGTAGAGTTGGTATTTTGAGAAGACCAGAACCTCTTGAATATTTATAGGGAATTGTATAAGAGAAATGGTCAGTGTTTGGCCGAGATTAAAGGCAGAAAAGGGTGTGAAGAGAAGTGTGAATGGGTTCCCTTTTTATAAGGGAGGAAATGGGCACCTTTTGAAAAACATAAAATATTATTTAATAATAAAGTCATATTCGGTTTATAATAGCTCAAAATTGATTTATTTCGAAGCTAAAGTGAATATGGGTCGACATACTCTCAACCAATAGGTTTTCGAAAAGTTTAGGTTACTATTTTAACCTTATCCTTTAGATTGAACTCTAAGTTAAATAATTTAACTTTTACCGTTTCTTTTTGTTTACATACACTATATGGTTAATAAACTTACTATAACCAGCCAAACAAACCTCAAGTGGTTAAATTTTAATATATATATCCTTATCTAAGTCATTTGGACGAACCATAGATTTTTAGGAATATAATAACAATTAATAATATAATATTTGTTTTAAAAACTATTTTCTGTCAATTTTGACACTATTTGGTAATTGATTTTTGTGAAATTTCTAACAGCATGATTAGTTAAAAAGAAGATAATTAAATCAATAATAACATGTCATAATAACCTATAAAATTATTTTAATTCATAAAAAGTCTCAAATTACATCTATTTGGGTATTTATAATATCAATTATTTTAATATTTCATTATTCAGGTAATTACTGCATCACCATTGTGTCATTAATAACATAACTTATTTAATGTAAAAAAATTATAAATAAAATACCATTAGGTATAAATATTTATATGTTTATAATTAATATTTATTGTCGAATTTATCTTATTTATAACCCTATGTTAAAAATGTTTTAGTTATTAAACATCGATTTTAACTATTTTAACTCTTCTTTAAATAAAATAATATTAAATGTCCTAATCTAATCCAAGTCAACCTAAATGGTAATATATTATTTCTAAGGTTTTTTTTGGTCGAATTAAACTTATCCAACAGAATTAGGACATGTGTTTGGGTAATAATAATATCATTGTTACCCTTAATTAACCTATTTACTTTTAACTGTGGTAAATAAAAGTAAAAGTTACTAGTCACAAAAAATTATTTTTATCTTATTGAACCACATTTTACTCCTTGATATTAACCATTTCTCTCGGATTTTTGAAATTCCACTCATAGAAGCGGTAAAATTAAGATTTATGTAAATTTCCAAATTCTCCTATGAGGTGGTAAAGGCGGTGAAAAGTTCAATAAAATTTTAATATTTCTAAAATTCTTATTAAATGACTCAAATGAATTACATTGAACTTATATAGGAATTATGTATCAATTTTGACATAAAATAAATTTAAATAAAAAAAATAAAAATTTAAATAAAAATTCGGTTTTTAAATAGTCACTCAGTGTTTTCAGTATTCATCAAAAATTGAAAGTGTTTAGAAAAATACCAAAAATTCGCCCTATACTAATTTCGATATTCCAAATCCAAAAATGAAGTCCATTTTGAAAGGTAAAATTTATAAAAATTCAAAAAGTGGGTATTATTGTTCATAATGGCTAGTTCATAATAATATTATAATAATATCTCGTTTAGTGAAACATGGTATTGCGTATAACGCACGCTATCGTTGAAGGTCGCGGTTGTGTGTAATGAAATCCAAGTCATAGTTGCGTGTATTGAAAGATTCATTTGTTGTTGCGTATAATATAATCCAACCATATTTCATTTATACATTTAATATATATATATATATACACTCAATGTTGCGTAAAATAACTTCTATCAAAGGAACTTGAAATTGTGTGTAACACGATCCACGATTAGTGTTATGTATACTGCAAGCTAATACAGTGTTGCGTATAGAACAATATAATTTTTGTGTTGCATACAACATAAGACATCAATGAAATTAAAAATAATAATTCTCATAAAATCTCGATTTGTTACATTCATCCCGTCTGGGGGATTAAATTTACATAAATTTATACAAATTTTTTTATTTTAATTTGGAAAAATGTAATCCGAATTTGGAATCATAATAACATATAATGTATAGTAGTTTAAAAATCATTTTTTTATGAAAAATTTTAGTGGAATTAATTAAAATAAATTAAAATGATTAAGGTAAATTTAAGCTAAAAATGGACTAAATCATAAAATTTATGGCCAAAATAACATCTGATTACGTCCAAAATCAATTTTATAAAACTATTTACACACCATAATCCATTGAATCTATCCTTTTATATTATTTTATTAAATTTTAATGGGAATAAATTTGATGGAATTCCCATTTCTTAAATTTACAAGAGTGTCAATCCTCCTTTAATATAAAAATTCATCCTCTCCTCCTACTTCTTTATACCTCTAAAGCCAATTTGGGGTGACCATTATCTACCAGAATATATACTCAAAATCCCTCACCTCACCTGTGAAGCCTCTTATTGGTAATATTCCCATTCAATGAATCCCTATAGTGAAATCCAAAAGGAGTTCCCCAAAGAATAGGTATCATCTTTTTTCACGCTCTTTAGATTTATTTCCATTATCCACACCATCAAAATTCCTTAGTCAATGATTATAAAACAAAACATGTATCCATACAATTCAAATATGTTATTTATGCTATTATTTCAACCTAAAAATATACCCACATCCATCTAATGGGTAATGAATATACAGTTTATGTATACAGAAAACTACCACCTCATCAAATGATGATTGTTCATTTTTCCATTATCACCATTCATATTTTTTAATTATGATGGAAAAATTGTTTATTTATAATATAAATTACATTTTTTATTTATTTATACATTAACTATTTTATAATATATACCTTTATACTTTTCTTCTTTTGTAAATATGATAACATCGTTTGTGGACATGTGGATTACCGCCCCTTTAGAGTAATTTTATTCATTCACACATTACGTGGAATTTGTTATGGATAGTTCTAGAGAATATATATGATATATATAACATAATAATTACATTTTTATGATATTACATACGTATATAAATATATTTCATTTAAATAGATTCTGTCAATATGACTGCAAAACGAAAACAACGTTTATGCATACATACGACCTACTGATTCCCAGAACGGTGTATTTAATTTTATCTTTCAATATTATACAGATTATTATAAATACATATATATAAAATATATATTATATTTATATAATTATTTAAATTTATGAAATAAATAAATTGTGATCTATGTAAGACGATCAAGAATAATACGTCAAAACATGTATGAAGAACAACGAGGATATTACCTGAAGTGAAACCATAACATATTATTGTTAATAAGTGGAAAAAATAATGTTATAATCAAACCATATATCATAAAAAATTGAAAAATATGGTTCTATTATAAATTTTTAATAAAAATATATTTATTATATGGTATTTATGAATGAGTAAAATGAGAGTCAAGACACAAGGTAATATATTTTACTCTCACTTTTTATATCTATGAGATACATTCCATATTAACCACTATTATCTTTTACATGGTGTATAAACATCCCATGAATGTATTCAATGACTATTATTCAAAAATTTATTATTATTTACATATAAATTCAATGATAATTCTTTGTTGGGGTTTATTTTTCAAAATTTCCCAAATCGTTAAGCTAGTTTTTCCCAATTTTCATTCTTGGATATGAATGTTTAGTATGAACCTAAATTCGTTTTTTGATGTTTGTATAATTTCATTAGAAATGTTATATCATGAATATAATAATTTTTCATGATTTTATAGGCTCTATGTAATTTCATTTTCTTACATGGGGAGTATGATTCAATGTTACCAAGTTGTAAGAGTTTATTGAAACTATGTCATCATTTATCAGGATTATTCATGATTATGCATCCATTAATGAAATCATATTATCTATATCTCAATAAATCTAATTATTTTTGTTAAACTATATTTATTAATATAATATCCATGAAATGTTACCATTATTACACTATGTGGTATATAAAATAATCAAGAAATTGATATTAAGAACACCACACTTTACCTCTCACTTTGGCCAAAAATATATGTTCCTTCAAGACCATGGTTTACAAATGGTTTCCAGAAATATTCTAATTTTATCCTAATATATTTAAAATAATTTTTATTCATGTTCTTTCTTTTAAAAAATTGTTTTTTTCTTTAAAAATGAGTTTTCTTGTCATTTTGCAATCGGGGCATATTTCTATAATTTATAGAGAGAAAAAGGAATGTTCAGTATGTACGTATTTACCCACCATCATCACCAACATTCACTTGAATCTACCTTCACAAGATTAAAATTTTATTTTTCTAAATAACTTTTTCCCCTAATATTCTATAAATTCTCAATTTTATAGAGGGTTTTAATGAAAAAGGTTTTCAAAAAAAATCATTGCTTTAAAAGTGTTTTTAAATTATTTTCAAAACAAAATTTATATATGTTAAAATGTTTTTTTCAAATAAAATGATTATTATGAGTTTAGAATATTTTTTATATTTTTTCAATGTATTTTAAATAAAATCATATTTCAAAATGTTTTCAAAATTCTTTTATAGGTTTGGAAGGAAAATAGTGTTGATTACATTTTCATGGTTTCTTTATATGTTATAAAATTACTTCCAAAAAAAATTGTTTTTAAAACGCTTTAAATATTAATTTACAATTTTTAAGAGAAATGTTTTCAGAATTTTATTATACCTTACTTTATATTTTTTCAAATTTATCTTCAAATAAAATATATTTCTAGTTGTATTACGTTTTAAAATGAAATTTTCCAGAATAAAAAAAAACATTTTCCTCATGAAATGTTTTTTAAATGTATTTCAAAATTATTTTCCATCTAAAATGAAATCATCTGATGTTTCTCAAGACCTTATGGGAAATGATACAAATGTTCTATTCATATTAATTATCTGAAAGGTTAATGAATTGATGGAATGATTTTTATGAAAACATATTACTATTCCAAGGATTATATTCTTATGAAACCGGTTTCTCTTCAATGGGTTATACCATGATAAATTGATATAAAACCTGATTCCTTACACTAGTTATTCTATGATGAAATGATTATAAAAACGATATATTTTCCATGTTTTATGATATGATTAAATGTTTATATAATATCCTAGGTTAATAAAGAATATAAAATTTTCATATTTATTAATATTTTTAAATTAATTATTAATTTTAATTTAAATGGGATGATATGTTTGATGGCGTACCCGATATGCCACAACGGGTTTCTTGGAAATATTATGTTGCACACAATGTAGAGTTATACTGAAAAATAATAAAATAATAATATTTTAAATGGTAGTAAACTTCTTGTCGGTGTACTGGAAGAAATGAATAGAACTAACTAAAATATGATTATACATGTTTGTTAAATGTTTTTACATTCATCCAATAAAACATAGAGGCTTAAAATATGAATAAATTTAATTTTAAGCATAATCTACCTTAACGGGCCGATTTACCGCCATGTGATGGCAAACACACATTAAATCTAGTTTTTTTCACTTTTATATGTTCTATTTGACAAGATAAAAATTATTTTTTAGAATAAGGACATCAAAATTTACTTTGGGTAATTTTTTGGTATTTTTCTGATAAAATTTAATTTTTAATGAATAATAAAAAATACTGTATTTTAATTCAGATTTGACTTTTAATCTAATTTATTTATATGGTTAGAATATCTTTATAATTGGTTTTAAAGTGTAAGTAGATTATATATTTACCATCTAATCCAATTTTGGTCATTGTAATTAATTTTACATTGAAATTTGACATAAACAACTGTCAATCTTTTGAGAGTTAATATTTCTTAAAAACACGTTTTTTGTTTTGTCAACGAGAATTAAATTTAAATTAACTAATACAAATTCAATATTTTGAATTTGGTAAAATAGAAATCATTTTTTAACTTGGAATATCAAATATAGCTTAGGATGAGTTTTTGGTATTTTTCTGAAAAACATCAATTATTGATGAATAGTGAAACCACTATGTAGTAGTTAAAGATCAGACTTTTTCATTTAAATGAAGTTTTACACATCCATGAATTGAATTTTTAAAATCATACATAAATGGTTGTTATTAGTAAGAAAAATTAGGTTCAATAAGATGAAAATAATATTTGGTGAATAGTAACTTTTGACTTTTATTTGCTGCAGTTAAAGGTGAATAGAGTAATTTAAGGTAAAAATAATATTATAATAATTAAAAAATACATTAACACTTGAACTAACCTTATTGGATAAGTCATGGCCGACCATGGTCATCCTCGGTTAATTTTGGGACCCCATGGAGCCAATTAATAGTGAAAATGACACTATTTTAATTAACATAAAGTAAAGCAAAAAATTACATAAACAAATAACTTTTAGTAAATTAATTTTTACATGGGGTTATAAAAGTTATATCTTAGACTATAAATATGATTTTGAAATATAAAAATAATTCCTACATCATGTAATTGGTTTTATTATTTTTAGACATCATATAAATAAAATGATTTATAACACAATAATGATGTAGTGTTTACCTCATTAATAAATAATTTAAATAAATAACATTTTAAAGATTAAAACAATATCCAAAAACTGTAAAATTCTTATTGGATGATTTTAATTTTACCACAAGTCATCGTATCTTTGACATTAATTAGTTTTGGACCTTTAGAAACGGAAAATCATTATATAATAAAATAATATTTTCACACTTTCCTGAAGAGCCCCTCCCCCCTTATAAAAATCCCTCACTTCTAACCCATTCCTCACACCTCTAATGACCTTTGGCTAGTCCAAACCCTAACTAAATAAGCTATCAAGATCACTATATTCCTCTTATAATCCTTACCTTAGAGAGAAGGCCCGTCAAGTATTCTTGTTGGTTCAAACCAAAGGGAGATACCCAATTTAAAGGTAACATATTCTCTTAAGTCCTTTTGTTTTATTTTACATATCCAACCCCCTAAACTCTTTTTATTCATTTCTTTTATAACAAAACCTGTATCATAAATATAATAGGTTATTCTTATGAGAATTATTATAACTACACTTACACACACCTCCATCTAATTGCTAAAGAACATACTGTTTCTGTGAATGGTGAACTACTCCCTCACAAAATGTTGATTGTTCAAATATCTCCTACCACCTCTCATGGTTTCCATTATGATGAATCTGTATTTATATATGATATATATATATACTATGTTTATTTTTTATTTATTCTTATTTATTTTTTCATTTATATCATTCCTTTATGGTCTCCATTATGGGTAAACGTGATAATTTCATTTGAGGAAGTGCAGACTACCGCCCCCTGTGATATGACTCGTTCATGCCATATGTGGGACATATAAAGAATGGAGTTAATGAAATTATATATTATATTATAATAGAATTATAATATATGTATGTATCATTATATTTTCATTACATTAAATATGAAACAGAAATGAAAGTCACGTTCATGCGTACGTACGACTTACCATCTACATGAATGGTACATTTCATTTATTACCTCTAAAAGTAATGTAATATTTTAAATACAAATATATAAAGGATATTTATGATATATATGATATATAAATCATGAATATAATTATTTAGATAATGGAATCTTGACCACATTAACAAATTTTAATTATAAGGTGTTCATTTTTTACTCAAGTACCAAATATCGACAAAACGACCATTATTAACTAAAACGATTAAATAGTTTTTATAACATGGTAAAAAGTAATATAAAAGAAAAAATAAACTTTAAAACGGTTTTTAATCAAGTATAAATTAACTTAAGTTTATTATTCATTAAGAACAAGGAACAAAGAATTCACGTCAGACACGAGGTAAGGAGTTTCTTATCTCACTTTTTATTTCTGTGAGATATCCATTGTTCACCAATTATTTCTTATATGTGGTGTATTATGTAATTCAATATGATATATATTTTCATAATTCTCTAAATATTAATGGTATTCTGTGACTAATTTGGTTGTTATTAACTTTTGGTCATATGACTCAGTTGATTACAACGTGGTAAGGGGTCTTCATCACACTTTTTATTCCTGTGAGATTCATGCTATATCTGCCACTATTATCTTTGTTTGAGTAATATGTACTACCCATGATTGTATTCTTTGTGTAATATAATTAAATTTATGGGTATTTAAATCCTCATTTTATGATCCTTATTTCATGGGTTGTATGTTTCATAACTTAACAAATCAGTAAGGAATGGTTTTACCCTCCTCTTGTTTAAAGACTTCTTTTTTTATATGTCTTTTAATTTAAATCTCTTTTGTTGGGATATGATCTCCTATATCCTTATTACAGTAAATTTTATGTCCAAGTTATGAGATACCCATTTCTCTCTCATCAACTCATTTTCTAAATTTTAAAGTGACATCATTTGGCTGTGGAATTTTTGTAAGGGAACATCCTTAAGCCAATTTCAATTCTTTGGGTTAAACTTATACTTCATGATTATGTAATGCTGTGAATATGTGTGAATGACCTCTGATTTTATAAAAATTATTATCCACTTATATTGGGTGTATTCTTACTTGTCACACATAATTATGTCATTTATTTGTCTTTAATCTAATGATATGATCTTTGCAAAAGTCTTCGTCTCAATTTAAATTCCATTAAGACTTATTTGTTTTTATACACCAATTAACTTTTATATGGTGTATATACTGTACTTTGACATATTATATCATGAATCCCTTTATCCTCATGATATTATAATGTTTTGATTAATTTTATTCCTCAATTATTTATATTCAAGAGACTCTCTTTTGGTCAGGAACTCTTTAACTAAAATATCATTTTAAATGTTTTAAAGATTTATTCTTATAAATCTTTACCATTAAGATCCATGTTTTATAAATGATGATAAGAATTTATTTATATAAAAATTAATGTTTTCAAATGATAATTTATTTAAAAGTTTCAAAGTGGTATGAGACACTTTGATTCAAAAATCAATTTATTAAATGTTTTAAATGGTTTAGAAATTTGTTTGATAAAGTATTTATTATGTCAATATATTGAAATGATATATTGTGATTGAAATGTGGAAATATTATCTTTCCATTTTGTTTGTATTATGTGTTATGAATAAGTTATAGTTCTTGGGCATTTTTTACATATACGTGTGGTTCTGTGATAAACCTAGGGCGGGTGAGCCCGAGTTAGCTCTCCAATACATTGGGTAATGTGACGGAGGTAAATGTTAATATTTCACCTAAGAGATTTAAGGTTATACTATGATGGTTATTCCAAATTTTACTCCCAATGTAGCTTTGATAACTACAATGTATGTATGTTATGAATTCCTTAAGTTACCATTTATGATTTATGATTTCGGTGTGTTATTCATAAACCATATGATTTTATGAGGCATGTTTTTATTGAAAAGTATGGTTTAATTGTTTTGTATTTATTGATGGGATAATATTTTCATTCCTTATTTTATATCACTTACTTATCTTTTAATGTTCATCCCATGTTCTTGAAATGTTTTCGACAAGAATAAAAGATGAATAAGGGTCAAGTATGAGATCATGGAAAATTCATGCTGTCTAAAACATCGAACTAGACTTTTATTATTTTATGAAAACAATGGATACTGTGTAGTAGTGTATACATGTAATATTAAGGTTGATATGTAATATTTATGGCCTAATTCTATAAAACACTAAACCTGAAAATACCCTTAATATGAATTATCCTTTTAATTCAAGATTATTTGATGTTTCAAGGTCGTGGACTTATAGTTTATGATAAAATATTTCATTTTAATGATTATGATATGATGTTCGTTACACCCATTTCATTTAATGGTTTATGATATGATTGTTTAGGATTTTCTCGCATGTGGATGTATAATTTAACTATGATATGAGTGCGACATATATCGCCTTCTAATTCATTGGATAATGATAAATGTTATATAATCTCAAAGGGTCCACAAGTTATATCCCAACCCAGAAATGGGTTGTAGCCCAAGCCTGAATGTAAGAGGGTACATGAGTTGTAGACCAATCCTAAAAATAAGATCGTATATTTGTTCTTAGGTAAGGTCTAAAGTATCTAATAAGGTTTTATCCCAATCCTAACATCTCATGAAGGAATTTTTAGGAAGCCTTGACATATGATTTATATGCTAGTTTGCGTTCCATAATTAGATTTATTATTAACATGTTATGATTTTAAAGATTATGTCCTTTATTTTCTTTTGATTATTGTATTATTAATACCAATATTTTTTATTGTGATTCTTTATATGAAATTATGATATGTAGTGTGTCATATTATAATGTTATTATCAAGTTCACATACCATTATGATCATGTTTATGCTTACATGTCTCCCTCGATTACACTTACTGAGCATCTGACCTCACCCCTTTTTATGTTTCCATTCCTTCGTAATGATGATATTTATTAAGTATGATGTTTCTATGAATAGTTCTAGTCATGAAACACCTAGTGGGAGAAAATTTAGATCACTTTTGTATCAGTGTTTATGTTTCCATGTCTTCAATAGTACTAAACTAAAATGGTATTTGGGCGTCTATTTTTTTAATGTTTTACGTATTCTGCAAAATCTATGTACGGTTAATGTTTGAAAATGATGGTTAATTATAGTTTTCATTAGAGAAAATAATTAACCAACCTTTATAAAATTGGATGATATATATTCAGTTACCTACTGAGATATATTTCTAAGGATATATCTAGGGATGTATATAAGGATGAGTATAAGTATGAGTTAACATTTAGAAAAATGTCCTTAAATTTTTATAAAGGATAGATTGAGTGGTTTCATACCAATACATCCTTCTTATGGATAGTATAAGTGGATATGGTTCTGTAATATATGTACATATGGGTAATAACTCCGATAGGAGGTGCGGGGATTAACTCAGCGCAACCTGGTACACGACTATGTGTCTTACTGCACACCTGTTTTGACACTCTCATCAGATTTTCATTGGAAATTCACAAACTCTTCATCAACAATAATAAAGGATTTAAATATAATATGACTATGAATATCATATCTTCAATATATGTTATCATAAATTAAAAAATATGTTTCATGATTTAGTGACCCTATATTTAATTTTTCATGATTATGTTGTTTCCTTTTGTGATACATGTTTCCCACCATGTGCATTAAGATTTTGGTCAATGGAGAGAACTAGAAGGAAAATTGTTGAAATTGATTGTTTCTAATGTAGAATGTTTGAAAATTATTAAAATCTATTTACCAATTGGAAGTATTATAATGAGAATTAGGAAGGTGTTACGATTATTGGTTATACTTCAGAAGATAAAAAGACCACATACAACATGTGAAAGGTATGTGTTTTTTATAGTATATTTACATTATATATAAGTTGGATGATTATGTTGATGTTGAGTATTCTTAAAACATGATTCAGAACTTATATACTAGTAAATTGGTATCAAGGAATAATTTTATGAAACATGAGTAATGGTTTAATAAAAATTATTGATGAATTAACTATTTTTGTTATATGAATCAAGAATAATATAAGTATTTCTAGTATATTTTTTCATAAAGGATTCAAATGGATATGTTAAAATGTGATGAAGATAGAGAAAAGTGACATTTTTATTCATGTAAGGTAAAACTTAACATGATAAATATGTTGAGAATTTTTTTATCTTTGATAAAGATATGATTGATTTGAATAAATTAAACAATATAGCAGTGATTTCCTTGAATATGATTATTGATTTGTTGAAAAACGTGACTATGCCATCATGGATGAAGTTTTCAACTTATTAGAAGAAATAAATATATACAGTAACCATTATAATAACTAATCTTGTCTTTCAAATGGATTTATGGTAGTTCAGGTTATTATAATTATTCAAGAGGATTTATGATGAGTGTATTCACTTGTTTGGAATGTGAATACCAAGTGATACAATATTAACTACGAGAGATCAATATTATTCTGATTCCTTGACTCATTCTAATGTTTTTAATTTTCATATTTTTATGGGTTATAAGGTTAACAATTCAAGTAATTATCATTTTACACATCGAATGAAGTTTGTGAGATTGAAGTACTATCTCATCACATAGGGGTTTATGAATATTTGATAACCCATTCTAACAACATTGGGTGGATGATATATGATGAAAAATGGGATTGAAAATTATGGGTCTCATGATGTTTTAGTACTTCATGAATGGATAATTCCTCTTCCTTTTTGAAAAAATACATAAAGTGGATCATGGATCAACAAAGGGTGATGTTGTCTTGAAATCGTACATTTATATCTTTTCAGGAAAATTATTCGAATTTATGAAAATGATATTAATATTAATTTTTTTACAAATATATTAATTTTTGTTGAACGAGTGGAATTTTAATTCATCACATATTTTTTTACTTTGAGGCCCTAAACATTCCCCTGATCACTCACTTGTTTGTGATTGATAACCTCAATCACTCCCTATAAATGTTTATTTTTTCCTCATGTCCTATATTCACTCCCAACCTACGTTCTACTACATGGAAACCCCATTGTGATATAAATTGGGTGACCATTATAGATAATAATTTCCATATTTAAATTATGTTTTAGTATCTATATTTATGATGTGTTTTTCTATGAAATATATTTTTAAGTATTAATATTTTGATAACACAAACGAATTTTGAGGGTGAAATTCATTTTACGGGTATAAAATTTAACACCCTGGTATTTTTTGAAATATTTTTTTCAAATTAATTTAATCCTATTTCAATATTTTTCATTTCATAAAACATTGAATCTAGATTTTTTTATGTGATTGTCCTATGTTTGGATTTTTTTTTGGAAACACTAATTTATGTTTCTGCTACGCACAACACCAAGCGCATAAAAGAACATAATATTCTGAGACTTTTTAATAAATTTACTATTTTAAAATAGAATTGATATTTTATGTATATATATATATATATTTAAATTTATGTGACAATTATTCAGTGTGCATCACATAGAAAAACAAGTTTCTTCAAGGAATTTCATTACACGAATTACAGAATTTAATATAATAATAAAAGAATACTAAAACATTATTATTTAATATAATAATCTATAATAATTTATTAAATTAGTGGTTAGGAATAATTGTTAGATAAATGAAGAAAATATTTTTTTTATAAAAATATAATTTTATCCCATTGGTTATAAATTATTTATAATTGGATATAATAACAAATTGAACATAAAAGGGAATTTTTAAATAACACTATTTTTATTCTCATAATGTTTTTTATCCAAATAAATTAAATTCATTAAAATTATGTAGTTTTATTAATGAAATATATATGTTATATATTAAACAAAATATTGTTTATATTTATACAATATAGTCTATAAGAATAATACATGAACAAACAAAATCTTTTTCTTAAAAATCAGTATTTTATAAATGAAATTTTAACACCTTTTAATGGATAACCTTTTTTAAATCATATTTTTGGTACTTTTATAAATATTATATGTAAAAATAAACATCATTATTGAAATAAAATCATATAAAGTATCTTAGGGTGAATTGTTTTTTTTTTGATGTTTCATTTTTTAATCAATAATGAAAAATAATGAATTTTAATTCAAAATTTTTTTCATTTAATTTATTTATTTTTTAACATTATATTTTAATTTTGTTTTAAAGTAAAATTATATCAATTGTATATAAATTAATTTTATTTAGTTCATCATAATCTTTTTTACAATTAAATTTAAAATAAAAAATTTGCAAACTTTTGAATATTTTTTACAATAAAAACATCCATTGTCATTTCATTTACGGGATTAAATTTAAATTAATTTATTCCACTTCTAGGATTTTAATTTTTAAAACTAGATTCCATATTTTTTTAATAATAATAATTTCTAATTTATTAAAGTTTAATATTATATTTTACTTAAAATACAATTGGAATTAATTAAAACTAATTACAGTGATTAAGATGAAATTAAGCATAACATGGGAGTAAAACTTAAACTTAAGGGTCCAAATGAACTAGAAACCAATCCACAATCCATTTTATTAACATATATGGAACCTATAATCACTTTTATATATTGTTTTCTATTATTAAATACACTTTCAATGGGAGAAGCATTGGTGGAATTCCCTTCTCCAATATTTTCAATAGTGCCACTCCATCTTCACTATAAAAGATATCCTTTCCTCCCAATTCCTCACACCTATAAAGAAACATTATATTGACCAAGATATTCCCAATGATATCCTAAAAATATCTAATTTCATCCTAGATTCTTCTCCTTGAAAAAATTCCATCGAAGGAATCCCTTTGGTGCAAACCAAAAGGAGTTACCCAAAGAAGAGGTAACATCCTTCTTCAAAGTCTTTTGTTTAATTTCTATTTTCCACTCCATCAACAATCCTTTATTCCATGATTTTAGAAAAAATATTATCATAAATATAATAATTTTTTTTATAATGTTTCTACTTACACAAATACACACTTACATCTAATGGGTAATAATCATATAATTTCTGTTTAAGGAAAACTACAGCCTACTGAAATGATGATTACTCTTTTTCCCTCTTCCAAGTTTCATGGTTGGTAAATATGATGGACACACTATTTATATATGATATAGAATATAATTATTTTATATTTATTCTTATTTAATTCTTTTATAACAAATACCATTACTTTTCATCTTGGGTAAATACGATAACTTCTGATGTGGACGTGCAGACTACCACCTTCTCAAAGTGATGTGATTCATTCATACTTATGTGGAATGTGGTAAGGATGGGTCTAGTGAACATATATTATATATATGACATGATAATGTTATTTTATTTATATTATATGCATATATAAATATATTTCATTTACATACATTCTTTGAATACATTGTCAAAATGGAAACAATGTTCATGCATATGTACGTCCTACCATCTCCATGAATGATGTATTTCATTTCAACATTATATATTTTATTGATTATTATAAATAAATATATACTAAATATATATTATATTAATTTAATTTTTTAAATTATATATTTAATTAAATCATGATCTAAGTAAGATGATCAAGAATAATAAAACAAAACATGTACGAAGAACACATAAGATATTACCCAATGTGAAACCTTAACATAGAATTATTAATAAGAGGGTAATATGCAGACATAATCAAACCATATTTTGTATTATATTTATTAAAATGGTAATTTTATTTATTTATAATTAACTTATATTTATTTTACATTATGTTTTAATGAGTACGACAAGATTCAAGACATAATATAAAGGAATTTTATCTCACTTTTTATATCTGCAAGAGACATTTCATGTCCATCAGTTTTTTATTTGGTGTGGTGTATATAATGAACATGAATTTATTATATTGTTATTATTTTTAATTTTATGGTTAGATTGAAGTCCATTATATTATCATTATTTCAAGGTATTTTTGATTCAAAATTTACAAAATTGATAAGATAGTTTTGTCTCAACTAGCCTACTTTGAGACGCTTGATTTTTTTTGAACCTAAATAACTTTTTTTAGGTGTATATACATATATTTTTTATGTTATAAAATTAATCAATTTATTTTTTTGATAGTTTATGATCCATTTAATTTCATTTGTTTACATTGTGAGTATGAACCATTATAACCATGTGTTAAGAGTTTATTAAAATAATATCATCATTTATCATGATTCATTATGATTATGCTTCCATTAATGAAATAATATGATCCATCTCTGAATAAAACCCATGGTTTTTTTACCCTCTATTTATTAATGTTATATCTAATTAATGGTACAATTTTCCCACTATTTGGTACATAAAATTATCAATAATGTGTTTTTGAGAATTTACGACCTTACCTGTCTCTTTGATCAGAGATTTATCTTCCATCAAAACCATAATTTCAAAAAAGGTTTCAAAAAATATTCTACTATTATTTTGTGATCAATAATAGTCATTTTTACCAATATTTTTTATTTATGAAATGTTTTTTTATTAAAATTAATATTCTTTCTATTTACCGATCAAGGAACATTTTCAATATTTTTACTGTGAAAAAGAAATGTTCGACATGTATAGAACTACCCAATGTTGCCACCGGAATTCCCATGAAGATTAATTTAAAATATAAAAAGAAATTAAATGACAATTTTTTAATAATATGATAGAAGATCACTATTTTAAAGTGGATTTCAATGAAAAATGTTTGGAAAAAAATTCATGTTTAAAAATAATTTATTAATGATTTTTAAAACAACCTCTATAATTATTCATATGGTTCATCTCAATGAAAAATAATTTAAATGACTTTTAATGATTATTTTATATGTTTTCAAATTATTTTAAATGAAAAATGTTGTAAAAATTTTTCAACTCTCTTTTATAAGTTTTTTAGTAAATTTGTTTTTCAAAAATGTTTCAATATTTCATTACATGTTTTAAAAAATTTTCAAAAAATTATTTTTTAAAAATGATATCATGATTAATTTATATTTTTTTATAGAAAAATTATTTAATAATTTTTTAAAATATTCCATTATATTTTTTTATGATTATTTTCAAATAAAATGGTTTTCAAATGTTTTTAGGTTTTAAAAAGAACATTTCAAGAAGAAATGATTTTTTTCCTAAAGAATTGGGTTTAAAAGATATTTAAAAATTATTTTCCAACTATGATGATATATATTGAAGTTACTCATGCCTTTCTAGGAAATGATCCAATGGATCCATTCATATTCAATCTAGTAATTTTTTATGTTTTGATGGCATGATGTTTATAAAAAACATTCCTATTCAATGGGTTATATACTTATGAAACCCATTTATCTTCAATGGGTTATACCATGATAAATTCTTATGAAACATGCCACCCTTTAGGGGTTATTCTAGGATAAATAATTACAAAACCTTTATATTTTTCATAGGTAAATATATTATTAAATTTTTATGATACCCATTTCATTTCATGGGTTACGATATGATGTTTGTGACACCCATTTCATTTAATTGTTTAATATATGAATGCTTATGATTTGGTTTCACATGTATGAATGATTTCATTATGAGATGGGTAAGACCTATATCTATCTATAATGAATTGGGTAATTATAAATGGTATATGACCTCAAATGTTACATAGGTTGTATTACAAGCTTTAAAACATGAAGGTACATGGGTTGTATCAAAATCCTGAAAGCAAGAGGGTACATAGGTTATATCCCAATCATGAAAATAATAGGGTACACAGGTTTTTTCCCAAATCCCAAAGTAGGTAAATGGGTTAAATCCCTTGTCAAATATTTTATGAAGGTATTGGTTGGTATCCTTGACATAAGATTTTATATTCTTATATGTCTACTAGAATCCCATGTATTATTCATATGATAGGATTTCATGGATTATGTCGTTTATTTACTCATGATTCATGTCTTATAAACTTCTAGGATTTATGCCATGATTCATGCCTATGATCTTATGATATTAAGGGTGTGATATTTTAATATTATGATCACATTATCATACCACTATGTTCATTTTTATGATTACTTGTGTACCTTGCTTACCATTAATGATAATCTGACATCAACCCGTTTCATGTTTTATTTCCATGGTTATGAAGATGTTTATTAATTATGATGTGTCTAAGAAAGGTGTTAGTCATGAAGATCCTAGTTAGAGATAATGTAGTTCACTTATGTACCAGTGTTTAGGATTATATGTTTCTAATTCCACTAAACTAATATGGTCTTTGATCATATGTTTTATAATTTTGTAAGTATTATAAAAAATCGATTTAATGTTAATGTTAGAAAAAAGAAAGACGGTATAATTTTAGGGTCTGGGTCAGGGTTAAATGAGTATCCTAGGGCATTGTTGGGGTTATTTAGCTTGCGTATTGACGAGGGAGTTAAGGTAGATGATCCATCTATGGATTATCTGATCTGGGTGTTCTAGCAACAACACGATAATTTATTTCTAGGTGAGGGAGGATCATTAAAAGTAGAGTAACGAATAGAGTTTATAAAAACTATCTTCCATAGGTTCAAAACACCCCCATGGAGGATGGTGAAGCTAGACATATATATTCTCATGGGAATAATTAAGTGTTGGTGGTAAATACAAGTAAAAGAATGTAGGCATGAGCGCTATAATGGAATGAAATATAAAGAGGTTCTTCAAACATATTTTCTCGGAGACATTGATGGTATATCAAGATAATGATCATGAGTTCATGAACATTGAGTAGGGAGAAACGTGAGTCATGGATTTTGCTGGAAGGTTCACAAACATATCCTATTTTCACCCTCTATGGTACGGTATGATGTCACCGGGGTGATATGGTTTGAGGATGGCATGGGATATATCATCTGAGTTCCTATAAAAATTATCATGTTGACCTCATTATCAAAGGTGGTAAGCAAGGATACGATAGCTGAGAGGAATTTGGCATAAAATAATTATAGGTTCTATATGGTGGAATCAGTTGAGATATTCAGTGGATCTTTGAATAGCCATAAGAGAGTACATGAAAAGGATTTATAGGGACAACATGCCAGAGATGTGGTCTTGCCAGTGAGGATTGGAAAATCAATGATGTGCTTCCAATGTGGGTATCCAAGTAACTTTTTAACTTTGTTTTAGTGGCCAATAATGGAGTTTCGTCCATGTGGGAAGATGGGACGTCTAGAGATGTTTTGTTGAAAACATACTTGGACTCTGTGGATTCAAGGACCGGTTCATACTCAGGGATCTAAGGTAGGACTCGAAATGGTACTAGGATATGGTATAAGATATAATATTGTGAATTCAGTTCATGGTAGGGAATGAGATACCTTGTAGTGGGGAAAGTGTTTGGTATTGGGTTAAACTCCACAGGGAGGGAATGAATCATGAATTTAGGATTCAATCCAGGTTCATATAGTTGATCTAGAATGTTTATAGAAGGGTATAATGTTTAAAATAGTCATAGGTATTCCTTGATCTTGTGGGTATTCTTCTTTCTTGAATGACTAATATTGGAGCATGAGGTACACGTGTGATGGTTAAATTAACCACGTGTTGGTTAGTATGTGGTAATCGAGAGTGGCGTATGACTTTGACATGGTTCTATGGAATCAAAAAACATTTTATAAAAATTATGAATATAATATGTGGGTTATTTGGGCATCAATTGTGATGTGGAAACTCTAGTGAATCGATTGTGATGAAATACTTTATGGGAATCATATGTGATGTAGGTACGAAATGAGAATCTCTTGAGATGGGGTGATGATGATATGTGATGTTAGGATATGTATGTCTGGAGGATAGTTGGCATTGGACCATTGAAATATTTATGAATTGGTCAGAAAATGAACTGGTAGGAAATTCCAATGTTGGGGATCCATAAGAGGAATTGTCAATAACCATGAAATAGAGGTAGTTCAGGGTAATTTTTATGAGATGGGTATA
The DNA here is from genome assembly GCA_963277665.1 of Viscum album. NCBI lineage: Eukaryota > Viridiplantae > Streptophyta > Magnoliopsida > Santalales > Viscaceae > Viscum > Viscum album. Next base: position 621,426,629 of record OY728137.1, on the reverse strand, counting down.
TTTGGAATCATCCCATTTTCTGACCACATAGCTCAAGGATGATCATTTATATTGAAATTTAGTTTTAAAATCCTATGTCTTTGAATGAATAATAAATTCAATGGTAATTTCATATTTTTCTGTGTGGATGGTCTAACATCCAATTCAATCTCCATATTGAAATTCAACGAGTTAAAAAACATAAATGTGCAATTTTTCAATAGGATTTAAGGCTTGATAAGTGTCTTACAGTTTGACTTGTTTTCTGAAGTGGTGGGTTTTTTAAACACAATTTTGTGAGAGACAAAACTAGGGACACTGTTAGTACTAATTGTGAAACCCACCTGAAATAGAAAATGGTTTGATTAAACTATTCAAGATGGGGAACATGGATATGAAAGACCTGTGTAGAAAATTTCATATATAAATAAAAAAATTTCACTTGGTTTTCCAAATTGTGAACCTAACATTCCAAAGGGGGTGGACTTTGGATTGTGGGACTGCACAATTGGTGAATGGTTAGACAACATATGTGAGCTAACCATGCCCCAATTTAAAAAAGGGTGAAATAAACAAATTTATCATACCTCATTTGACCTTAAAAAAATAATTTTCCCCCATTCTCCCAATTCAACTACATATGTGCATCTCTCCTTCTCATCATTTCAGTTTCTTTGGAACTCCTTTATTTGAGCTTCGATTAAAGATCTATTAGTTGTTTTGGATAGATACCAGTAAGGATAATATTCCACTTTATTCAATTATTATTTTATTTAGTCATTTTGTATTATATTTTCATCTTCTCTCATATTCCCTATTTATTGTTCATTTTTCTAATTCTTAGTTTCCTCTTGTTTCATCTTGAATTAGAGGCTGGTCATAGATTAGTGAATGTCAAAGTGTATTATGTAAGTGGTGGATTTTCCTCACATATACATGTGTTATTAAATGTGTAATAAATAGTCACATATTGGGTGGTCTATGTGAGAACATTTATTTAACATCCTTGTCTTCTATTATTATTTTAAGTGGTTGATGGGAATTTTCATGTCTATATAAATGTGTTTTATTTGGGTAGGGATTGTGTGTGTGGGACAGTCTTCCATATTGGTTGAGAATGATGTGTCCACTATAAAATTTATTTATTAATGTTTAATGGATATGTGAGTTCCATGGGAACATGTTGGGATTGTCCTATAAGGCATGGGGTGTTGGAGGACACTATAATGGAGGTGATGTGGTTTCTCTAATTGGAATGGATTTAAATGATCCAATATGTGGTTGGGTGATGAGGTTCTCATGTGGTAAATGATGTTATCTAGAGGTGTGGCCTAGTTTTTTAGTGAATTGAACCTAACAATTGTTGAGAAAAAGTATCTTGGGGGTTATGTGCACATAGTTTTAAGACCCAGTGAAGTTTTTTTACCACTCGTATTGTTTTGAGGCCTCCATAGAACTTGTGTAACAATAGATGGTGATGACAATTAATTATAGATGAGGTAACCACCATTCAAAAACATGGTTTATGGTGTGTTTAATCCTCATTTTGGGGATGAGGCTCACCATTTATTGGGGTATATGGGTGTTGAAAATGGAAGGAAAAATATTATTATGTCATGGGATGTTGGGAAGTTGAGACACTGATGATTTAAAAGAGGAATGTTTGATGGAATTGGAATAGGATTATAGATATATCGGATGGCCATCTTGTTTAATGACATATCTCCTATATGGGAAGGGTCAGCATGTGGTGTTGTTTTGTATAGGAATTGTTGGGGGACCAAGGGTTCTTTCTATATGATTGATAGGGTATACATCATTTCACTCTAGTGTTTGTTGATGTAGATAAACAATTCTTTGTGGCTCTTGAGAACAAGTGGCATTGGTCATGGAATATGTCTATAGTTTCATTTTATTTATGTTTTTCATACACAGATATAAATATGGATGTAAGTTAGGAAGACAATAGTGGTGTCCTTCTGAGTTCATACTCACACCCTGCATGAGCCCCTCGAGATTTTTGTAGACTTTATGGCTCTGAGTTTAGGAAATAGAATGGGATCGTGGTATATATATTTGTGGGAAGGGACGTTCTATGGTGTATAGGACGGTTGGCATTTGGACCAGGTGGTTCCTCTTCATTGATCTAAATTCTCTTTTGGGATTTTGAGTTTGTGCCTATACAATTGTCTTACGAATGATCTTTCATTATTTTATATGACCTTAATGACATGTTTATATAATAGTTTGTTGGGTAGTATTTTTTTATCTTGTTATTCACACTGTTTATTTTTTATCATCTTGATTTAAGTTTATTACTTACACATTGTAATTATTATGACAATTACTACTATTATTATTATTATTATTATTTCCAGAGAATATAGTCTCTCTAATATCAAATAATTGGCCCTCTATACTAGTCAGAGGCCTCTATCATTTAGGGAGGAGTTCCTAAGTCCCCATGTCCCTCTGTCATGGAGCATATGTTACGTTTCACCTAGGCCAGGGTATTACAATAATTTTAATTGTTATACATATCTCAAAGATAGTATCACATCTAATAGACTAATTATAAGAAATATATAATAAAGATAATGTCATGATATCTTCTGTATCAGCATTTCTAGTTAATTCAATATACATAGTTAGGTATTCATCATCAATAATTTATTTAACATGATCCATTACCGTTTATTATATGAAAAATAACATATCCTTTGGTGAACCATAAAAAAATCCATTGAAAACATGAGGCTCCACCCTTGAATCCATGAGAATAAGAAATAAAAAATTAATTACTGGGTTTTACACCGACATATAATATTTACAATCTAATTCAACATTTAATACCTTTAAAAACCCTGAGGTGGGGTGAATGAGGTTTATAGATATTTTAAATTTTTATCTTAAAACTATTTAATATTTATTAAATATATTATTCACATGTTTTCATGAACTATATTAATATGTTTATGGATTTCACTTACTCATAACCCATCTGAACATTGATTTAATAAATAGGAAATTAAATCATGCACAAAATATAAATATTTTATTTGGATCACCATAATTGGATTTCAAAGGAGCATACACTGATGATGAGTCAGTGGTACCAAAATACACTATAGTTCCCATGTTTGAGGTATTATAATTATGATGACCCTAGTCACACCATGTCTATCTCTCTACCATTACATGTTTTTTTGGTTTTATTCACTCTGCACATAAGTCCCAACAACTCTTCTTGACTACCACAAATTAATTTGGTGGAGGATCATCCATGTTTCATAGACATTAAGGTCTCTTGAGTAGACATTGGTTGATATGGTGTATCTTGGATCAGCATGAGACTTCACTTGCATCATAGCACAAAATATGAAGATTTTTTATTCCCTTGATTTCTTCACTCTTCTTTTAAAAATTAAAAAAATATATAATTCCAAATTCTAGATCATATTATGGTTCTTCCATGATACCACTACAGTACCACTTCTTCTCAAGGTGAAAATTATGTAATTGTACGATTACTCTTTTTATTTTTTCTTCTTCGACTACCAAATGTGACACTAAAATTGTTATTTTGGCACTTTATTTTCCTATAAAATGGATATGATTAGGATTCTAAGAGATGTTTCCTGATAATTAATATTTATCTATGAGATCGGTATGTGAAAATATTATTAGGAATATACCATATGTAAATAACCAGAAAAATAAGAGACCATCACATACTCACTTTGTAACCACATAGTATACCACCTGAAACACGTACCCCCATAAAGATCCATTGGAGTCTACCTTTATGTAGTTTCGCAAAAAGAACCATCTTCATAACCCCCACCCCCCATCAAAAACCAATATCATGGTAATTCCTACATAAAAATATTATTTTTCATTCACTTCCTCTACATACTTGAATTTTTAAAACTGCACTCATTGAGTCAATATCGTAGAGTTAACCTCAAAAACACCTCCTCCATGTACCCAACCATTCAAAATTAACTTCATCGAAATATTTCTCACATACTTCATACGTAGATCCTATATTGGAAAATTTTTCCATCATCGATCAAAAAATCCATTTTACCTATGATTGAAACACAATGAAATAGTTGGAAGTGTATTTATATGAAAATTACTTTGGTAAACTTCATTAGCCTTTAAAATTACTTTTCACCCACTTAAAAACAACCCTTTATAGCAGTACCTATATTTCTTCTTTTGGGTTGTATACTCTATTGTCATCCATGTACTCCACTACTCATCCATGTACAAGAATTCATGGTAAACTAAGCCCATTAATAGTATAGAATTATGTTAAATCCATAAAATTAACATTAAGAACATTTTTTGTTACTCCAAAATCATCATTTCTTTACCACGTACATCCATGAAAACCATATAATTTCATTACATGTATTTGACTATACAGGCTACATGATTGGATTCATGATTTTTTTTCTTCACTACATGGAATGCACTTCATAGCCTTGAATCTTATTTAAAACATCTCTAAAACCACTAAATTCTCATGCATAAAATGTTATCCAAAACTAAAGAAAAAATTCCAATAGAAAATCTTATAGATTTTTTAAATATTTAAATTATAATAAAATCCTCAAAATTTCCATCAATTTCATTCAATTAAAATAATTTATGATGATAATTTGAGTGTCACACACCATATGGAAATAAAAATCTAAAATTTCACAACTTTTTAAAATTCAACCATCTATACCTATTTTTCTAAAACCATATTTTTATAAATCAATTAAATGGACATTGATGGTTTGATATATTAAAATAGTTTTCATTAAAATCATCCTCATAACATAAAATAGGTCCATAATATATCTGGATCTCATAGTGTATATTTTCATTTTATCTACCATAACTCATAAGTGACCCCTACTTTGGATATGCAGTGAAATTTGTTTCACCAATACTAACATTTTCTCCTCTTCTTCTTATATTATTTTGTCATTTTCGCATCACAAGGACTACAATTTCTATGCTTATTTTATACAATTTTTAAATTAAATAAAAACATTACTTATTTAGTGAAGCACCCATACATAAAAGTCTTTATAGAATGTGTAAATGTAATATTCACAATGCGAGTCCCCTTGTTATAGTGTGATGAAAAACAAATGGGTAATTACCATATTAAATAACCCCCACAATAACCTATATATCTTGAAACCCACTATCCATGGAATAAAATCATACCTCCATGTCAATATGCCTCTCCAACCATAGATTCATATCTTATACCACCCATCACTAGGGCATGGCCTTCACTCATCATAGAGTGACTCGACCTATTCAAAAAAATGAGTATAATGGGTCCCCTTGACTGAATATTATTTCTACCCACGAATATAAAACATCTCTGTGTAATGTAATGAAATGAAAAAACTTATTTTATTATCACAACCCATATTATATAATCCAATTTATATTACAGTATCATCCTCCACTTTGTGACCAAAAAAATTATATTAAAATCGAAAAACCTGTAACAGAAGAAGTCATTACATATACCAATAAATTTTGTAATCTATGTTATTTATTATGATTTAAAAGATGTAAAACATTCTTTATAAGATACAGTTAATAACTCCAGTCTTAGAAAATTCTTTTTCTAAATGATTACTCAAACATATAGAGGATAAAAATTTTCTTTTAATATCAATAATAGTAGTCTATTAGATGAATAAAATAATGGAATTCAACCATAATAACCCCTAAAAAGAAGCAGTCAACCATGAAGAAAATATGAGTAATAAATGGAAACCACTTACTCACTTTAAATAAATGTATTGAACACTGTAATGAATTATTTATGAAAATTAGAAAAGCCTCGACAATAATGAATAAATATAAAGAAACAAGATATATGTAACACATCTCTCTAGAGAGAGAAATGTAATCATTAAAGCTACCATTAACCATAACATTATAAGATACATGTGTGGCAAATCATATAAAATTATAAACCTATAAATAATTCAACCAACACATTATTATGTTAAATTCTAGAAACATCCCTCATTAACAATATCATGTTTCAATATCATTGATCCTTTCTATAAAAAATATAGAACATTATTAGAGTGAAAATGCACATGGTTAGTAATAACATTTCATGTATTTAATTGATTGGAACAAAAGCATCTTAAATTTTAATAATAATTAAAGGTAAAACATGTCAAATTAAATTCCAAAAAATAATAATATTATTATCTAAATTATAATATTGATGCTAAAATTCCTAAATTCCATAACTATTCTAGTCCTCATAACCTTTAGAATTTAGTGTAGTAAATGATTTATTAATCCTAGAAAGGCACTCATATACATTTACATATATACTGAAAAGAATAAATACATTATCACCCCTAGAATGCTAAAACATTTTCAAAAATATTGTATGATGACCATGAAATAATAATACATTAATTTTACTGGAATATTTGAAATGCTTATATAATAACTGAGAACCCACACTCCCAGATCATATATTGATGTTCATAACATTACATTCTTGGATTTGGTGTTGATAATCGTGACTAAATTTTTTCTTATAAACCTAACAACATCAAATTAAAAACATGTATCACATACATTTAATAGGACATTTTATGTTTATTTTTTTATAAATAGGACACACTCTTTAGTAAACTTCTCATATAAACTTGGAATCATAAACAACTGTTTCATAAAGTTGAACATAATTTCCTATTATTCCCAGTTTTTCTTATTTCACAATAAGTAATTGAACTAATCCTAATGAAATAATTTATAGAAATAAATTGTTCAACATAATTACGTAAAACCAGATTAAAAGAAAACGTACGAAGGGTGACCTCAAACGCTCAGTAAGGGTAAACATAATAATTAACAATTAAATGTTAGTGATGAGGATAAAATTCCATAAGGTTATGATGAAATAATAAATGTAATTAAGAAAATAATATAACAAATCATACCCATAATACTTGGATCATTAAATATGATCACATTGATAATGAAAGGTTTATCAAAATCAATAATAAAAAGACATACACAATCAATCATGATCATGAAATGCATTATAAACTCAAAGAAATCATAATGAAAACATGTCGGTCTCTTGGAACATCTTCTCATTGAAACCTTACAAATTGGAATAACCATACGACTAAATTCCAATATATTTATTTATAGAAAATAATCATTACCCAATGAATCACAGTGCTATCTTGGTGCACCCATCAAATAATCTATAATGGTATCGCATGGCACTATCTTGGAACACTCCTTATTTATAATTTCCAAGAACAGAATATATAGTGAATTAATAATAATTAATTAAAACAACCATTAATATTTTCAGAATATGAATAACATGTGATAACCCTATTTCATGCATACATTTTTGAGTATTTTAATGTATTGATTTGGTATTTAAACAAACAATCATTCCAATTTTGGATATAATTTACATGTTTTATGTTTTTTGGAAAGAAATGATGAATCCTTGGTGAAGGAAAGAAAATGGGAGAGAATATGAGCAAAATGACACTTCTGACCACTTTGAATCACTTGTGGTGAGACACTAGATTTTTGAAGATGAAGTAGTGCATGAAACTAGACGAACACTAAATTCATGTTGGGTAATAACATTACACATTGGAAATGTTGCAATAATAAATTGTTGCATTATTAATGTCATGACTACTATACACAACATGACAATTAATTACATGTAATGAGTCCCAAATTCAAGTAGTGAAGTGAGTCTAACAATGAAATACACATATCATATGTCACGACCTATCCCCTAGGGCCCGTGGTGTGACTAACCCCAAGCCCGCCTTCTATAAGACAGGGGATGGCGACTAGCACCAAAGGCATATTCCTTAAAACTAGGATGGAATTTCCATTATAACCTATAAACACACGCAATCAAGCACACAAAAAGATATGAAAGCAAGTCAACTGTATAGAAAAAAGAGTGCTGAAAGTAAAAAGGGGGAAGCATACAAGTCCAACAATAATAGTACAAGTAGAATTGAAATAAAATACAACTAAAGAAAGAGAAAAATAGCTACTGGATCGTCCTCTGAAGATCCTACATGAAGGGTAGGTACGTATCACCTACTCAGCACTCTACGTCCACCCGTGTCCTCTACGTAACGTCATGTCGTATAGTCCACCTCTGGGCACCATCCAGTCTTAGTACTCTCAGCCTCAGTCAGCATTGTTCGTCTTCTGCATCTAATACAACAAGGTGTGGGCATAGCCCATGAAGGTGTGAGTATAACGATACTCAGTAGGGACCCCGAGACCCAAAAGGTCTCACAAAATCCATCGAGGATAAATCACAAAGTATGAAATCAATAGATAACATTACTTATATATATGCCCATACATATACATAAGCTATAATGTAATCCATCGCAATCGTGAGGAGAACATAGAGGTGCTGACTCCGCTCACACCAGGATTTATTCTAGGGGTAGTATCAAGTAACATTCCCATTTACAATGTCGAACACCTCGGCTGATGGAGAACTCTTCCGCTATCGAGTATAGTGGGGAAGTCGCGTCACACAGAGGCGCTTCCCACTAACCTTGGACTACTGAGGTACTCCTCCTATCGAGGATCGTGGTTCTGTCATGTCACCAAGGGGCTCCCCACCGTGGGTTTTCCACATCACCAAGGCACTCCCCCTCATGGCCTACTGAGGTACTCCTCCTGTCGAGTACCGTGGGTCTGCTGCGTCACCAAGGCGCTCCCCACCATGGGTCTGCCACATCACCAAGGCGCTCCCCTCTGGGCCTGTCAAATCACTCTGAGTCGAAACGGTCAATATTCGTCAAGTCTCAGCCAGCCACTGGGGTCCCGCACTATGCTCGCTCGTCTCCGAAAGGATCCACTCCACAAACTACTAGTCGATAATCCAAATTCCACGAAGCCCCATGAATAAGTATCTCAAAGGTATGCCATGTCATAGGGGTCTCAATGTAACATACGGCACGTCAATCGGACACCCTGTCTGCGAGTTATTAGCCTTTTAGTCCTGGGGTCCCGGTTGGATTACTGCTCGGTCCAACCTGACTATTCCCCATCTTAATCCAAAACACTAGTGGGGTATACTCAAAGGGACCATCTCTCTCCAAGATTTCCATAACCACTAACAGTTCATCAAACAGACGTCTGGTACCAAAGTTATGTCCAAAAGAAAGTAAATGGGGCGTAGGGGGCCTAGGTCCGGTCTGACCCGGTCAGACTGATCCGGCCCTTTGGGTTCGACCCGGCCCACTAGGTCAGGCCCGGCAGGCTGCGAGGGGCTGTAGAGGGCCACGAGTGGCCACAAGGCAGCAGAGGGTGCCGCTAGGGTGCCAGGCCACGTGGCGGCTCGGCCGGGGAAGACGGTCCGGCCACGGGGTGGTCGTCCGACCGTAGGGGTGGTGCGGAGCCGCGGAAGGCGGTGGTGGCCGTGGTAGGCGTGGAGGCCGCAGGGCGGCACCGTTTCATCATCTCCTTTGTCACGGTTGATGGTGGTGATGGCCGCCATTCTCGTGCTCCAACCATGGATGGTTGTCGTCCACCTCTATCATGAAGAACACCAAAAGATTTGTGGAAGGGTCGGGCCATGTTTGTTTGGCCTGTACCCTCCGCGTTTGGGTGGTAGCATATGGATAATCAAGAACATGAACATGAATGTCAAATCCTATCATCCCACAATGACTGTTCCCAATCCATAAACGAAATAGAAGGGGTGTACATGGGAAGTGATAAACAAACAAAAATAATCCCCTACCTCAGGTTGTTCGATTGAAGAGAGAAGTCGAAGATGGCATTCGTCATGCCCATCACACGCCTCTGATTCCGAGATCGTTCATTAGATTAACGTTCTTCAATGGAGGTGATTCTTCATTGTTGATGATGTCCACCATTAGAGGATGTCTCAAAGAATAAGGTCAAAGTTGAGGTTGACATTCTTCATAAGGATAAGAAATTATTCATTGGTGTTCTTCGTTCGAAGAAGATGTTCTTTGTTAGAGAGCATTCTCCAAGAGCTCTCCTTATTTCTAGTAGTTTTCCCCAAATCAACAAGAAATGAATTATCCAACATTATAGAATATGTTGGTATAATTCAAATTTAGATAATTAATCACATAGGATGGAATAATTAATTATTTGATGGGTTGGCACAATTAAAGTGGTGTGTTGGATTGATTATTGTGCAGGAGGGTAAGCATAATTAATATTGGAGGGGTTGAAGAGGCTCTCCAACATTTAATGGGGGAGTTGAGAGGTTTAGGCCTCGGGTGGTCCCCACCACCATAACCACTCATGGAATGTTAGGCTCGGGTGGTCCCCACCACCATAAACTCTCATGGGAGGTTATAGTCTAGTGGTCCCCACTTCTCAACTTCCGCATGGAGGTTTTTAACAAATAAAAATAAAATAAAATGTTCTAAAATTTTATTTTTATTCTATTTTTTAATGAAAAACCCAAAAATAACTTCCACCCTCGACCAACTTCCATCGAGTTGAAAGTCTCTTTATGCGAAAAATTGCTCTATGAGGTCAACGGTGCCCTCAAATTTCAATTCCGAGCATCGGTTCCAAATTTAGAACAACTCACTCGCACATTTACTAAATGTACCTGATCAAAAGTTTGTAAATTTATTTCAGGCACTCTGGACCTCGGAATCATGCACCATCAATTTTTTTGGACTCAAAAAATTACCATTTATTTTAAAAAATACATGGAAATTCCAAGTCTTTAAATTCGCTCCACTTTAGGGATTTACATCCCCTTAAGACACAACTGAAACAAAGGGAACAAGAGGGGGTACTGAGAATGCATCTGAACCTCCCACTCCCATGTGCTCTCATGTAGCATACCATGCTACCAGAAAACGAGCACCATAGGTATCTACTGTCCATGAAGGACCCGCACCTGTCGATCCTCAATCTCTACTGGAACCTCTGTAAAAGTCACCCCATCGTCGACATCCAACTCACTAAAGTAGATGATGTGAGAAGGGTCGTGCACGTATCTCCTCAGCTAGGATACATGGAAGACGTCCTGCACCCGGTGAAAATTTGGTAGAAGAGCTAAGCGGTATTCCACCTCGCCAACTCTGCCGAGGACCTAAAAGGGTCCGATAAACCTCAGAGAAAACTTGTCGCCTAGACCAAATCTCCACAAACCGCGTCAAGGTGAGAACCATAAAAAGACGTGGTTTCCATCATTGAACTCCAGAGGTCTCTGTATCCTATCGGAATATGACTTTTGCCTTCTCTGTACATTCTTCATCTACTCCTGGATGATCTAAACCTTCTTTATGGTAGCCCAAACCATCATTGGTCGCACGAGTGCTGACTCACCTGGGTCAGCCCAGCACAAAGGTGATCTGCACGGTCCCCCATATAACGCCTCAAAAGGTTCCATCCCAATGGTGGAGTGATAGATGTTGTTGTATGAAAACTACACCAAAGGCAGGTGATCCTTCCAGATGTGACTGATGTTGAGAACACAAGCACGTAGCATGTCCTCGAGGGTCTAAATGGTCCTCTCAGTATAGCCATCCGTCTAAGGATGGAAGGTGGTTCTTAAAAGAAACAGTATCTCGAAAGCCTCCAGCAACCCCTTCCATAGCCATAAAGTAAAACGTGCATCATGATCGAAGATAATCGTCGAGGGTACTTCATGTAGCCGCATAATCTCCTACACATAGAGGCGTCCCAAGCTCTCAACTTAACCATGCTCTCTGATCAGTAGGAAGTGGCCCGACATGGTGAGTCGTTCAACGATCACCCAGATAGAGTCATGACCTCTGGATGTTTGTGGAAGTCCTGTCATCAATTCCATGGATATCCCATCCCACTTCCACTCTGAGACCTCTAAAGGATAAACCAAGCATGCTTGTTCCTGATGCTCCCCCTTAACATGCTGAAAAGTGAGGCCTCGAGAGACAAACTCGACAACTACTTTCATCATTCCTGGCCAGTAGTGCTGTAATCGGAGGCCCTGACACATCTCTGCCACTCATGTATGTACTACTAGAGGGGATCTGTGGAACTCCCTCAAGCACTTCCTCCTGAAGTTACACTGACACCATGGTACATCCTATGAAGAGGATGACGTGCTCCCCACCTTTAGAATATCCATCGGGTGTGTGTTTTGTGGATATATGAGAACATCATGCCTCACCTAGCAGGTGTATACCAGACCTCCTGCTGAGTGAATCTGCTACAAAGTTCCAATTCCGAGTATAGACTATCTCAAATTCATAGTCCCGAAGTAACTCAATCCAACGTCGTTGTCTCAGGTTTAGGTCCTTCTGGGAGAGGATATACATGAGACTCTTGTGACCAGAGTACACAGTAAAATACTCTCCCATCAGATAGTGTCTCAACATATTCAAGGAGAAGACCAATACTACTAACTCTAGGCCTTTCTTAGCATATTTATTCTCAATCTGTATCAACTGTCGAGAACTATATTTGATCAATGCTAATTCCTGCATAAGGACACATCTGAGTCTAGTCCCTGATGCGTCGTAGTAGACTGCGTACCCTACCCACTCCTCTAGAAGCCTCAAGATGGGGGAATTAGTCAGCCTCTTCCTCAGCTTCTGAAAACTCCGTAGGAATTTCTCCAACCAAACGAAGGGTTTACCATTCTTTGTCAATGCTGATAGTGGTGCTTCAACATTGGAGAAATCTGGCACGAACCTCTAGTAGTATCCAACAAAACCTAAGAAACTGTGTACCTCCATCACACCCCTGGGTGTCTCCCAAGCAAGTATCGCCTCAATCGTCACTGGATCTACTGCAACTCGAGCCTCTGATATGACATGTCCCAGAAAGTGAACCCCTCAGATCTAGAACTGGCACTTCGAGAGCTTACCATAAAGCTGGTTCTTTAAGAGTGTGTCCAGTACTACCCATAAATGACAGGAATGCTCCTCCTCATAAGTTTTCTAGATCATAATGCTGTCGATGAATACTACTACAAAGAGATCAATGTATGGCTGAAATATCCTGTTCATGAGTCCCATGAACACTGTTAAAGCATTGTTCAAGCCAAATAGAATAACCAAGAGCTCGTAACGTCCATTCCAACATCTGAATGCAATTTCATGCACATCCTCATCTGGAACTGTAAGCTGGTGATAGCCTAATCTGAGGTCTATCTTCGAGAACCACCGTGCTCCCTTCAGTTGATCCAAGTATTCGTCAATCCTCGTGAGTGAGTACTTGTTCTTCAAGGTCACCTGGTTCAGGTGCTGATAGTCAACACAGAGCATTAATCTCCCATCCGCCTTCTTGGCGAACAGAATCAGGGATGCCGAGGGAGAAACACTGGGCTGAATGAATCCCTTCCCCTACAAGTCCTCTATCAGTACCCATAGATCACGATGCTCCATGAGAGCCATCTGATATGCTGGTGTTGATATCGGTGTCGTCTCGGGGGTAAAATTCAATGTAAAAGTCCACCTCTCTACGAGGAGGTAGACCAGGGATATCAACAAGGAAAACATCTGCCTACACGTCCACCACTACAGGATAGCTCATACTCTCCATAACAACAACTCCGAGGGTAAGGCTAGCCAACTAATGAGTGATCGGCTGCACTCTCCTCCGGGTAAGTCCATCCTACGCTGCAAAGGCTCCATTCTCACTGGTGAAGGTAAAAATGGTCCCATCCATGCGGACACACCGCACCATGCTCCTAATATAGTCAATCTGAGCATGGACTGTAGATAACTAGTCCATACCCAAGACTACGTCATAACGCCTCGACGCTGCTACTAAGAGATCTCAGCTGATTCTCTCGCCTCCTAGAGAAATCTCACACTCATGGAAGCAGTGTGTAATCATCGAATCTGCTCTGGTAAGACTATCTAGCAATAAGGATCGAGCCAACGACTCCGTAAAAATCTCAATGCTTAGAACGAGTGAAGTGGCAATAAAAGAATTATTGGAACCTATGTCTATAAGTACAGATGCTAAGGTGGAGTAGACATAAATCGTACCTTGTATCATCTTCGGAGTGCCATGATCACAAGCCTCAGCTGCCTTGAGCTGGGTTCTCCCCTGTCCACCTCCTCCTTGCGGTCAGGGGTGGACCTCATGGTGGTGGTGGTGGTATCATATTGAATTGTCGGCCACCTCCAACTGCACGACCAGCTCCTCTTCCATGTCCGCCTGCTCCCTGTGGACCTCCTCGTTCAAACCTTTATCTATGCCTAGGAGGTCCTATGATCATCTGATAATATCTGTACAATGCATTGTACATTCACAAGCCATGTGACCCTGCTGGCCGCATGAGTAACACTACCCTCTCTTGGTATAACTGGCTCCACCTCTGGTGGCCCGCACAACCGACCCTAAGTCATGTGATCATTCACCTGTAGGTCTGGTAATCTTGGAACTCTATGATGTCTATCTACTACCAGCTTTCGAAGACTCCGCTACATGATGAATGATAGTGGGTCTCGCTACTACTGACTGCTCAGTAAGGAGAATCTTTACCAAGAGGGCTCTCTCAAATACCCCTTCCTGCGTCAGGATGCTGAGTGAGATCATCAAAGCCCTGATCTCTCGCTTGAGCCTCTTCTTGAAGATCTGGGCCCTGAAGAAAGGGTCTCACACCATATATATGGAGTAGCCTGAGAGTTCAGTGATCCTAGATGAATATTGAGCTACTTTCATGCTTCCCTAGTGCAACTGAAGTAGTTCTTGAATGTACACTGTGCGAAGAGTCGCCGGGATAAACTCTGCCTGAAATAGGCTCTTGAAGTCTTCTTAGAGAAGTTTCACCTCATCATGAACCTGGAGAATCAAGCTCCACCATCTTCATGTTGCTTCCTATAAAAGGCTGGCGACAAGGATCACCATGAGATCTTCTGGTGTCCCTACCAGTCAGAAAACTCTCACTACAGCTTCCATCCAATCCTCAGCCTCATGTGGGTCTATCTCTCCCCTGAACCTGGGTGGCCTCTGGCACTGGAACCCGTGTAATGCTCTCAAGCGGTGTGCACGGTCTACTACTGGGGATGGTTACATCAGTGTCCCAACAGGTAATGGTACCGTTGGTGCCTCTAATGGAGGAGTGCCATGCACCAAGGTTTCGTCGCTCGTTGGGCTATCAGTGCGTACAACTCTCGGAACCCTAGCTGGTTGTCTGCGTGGAGGCATCATGAAAAGGAACAAGTACGCCACGGTTAATAGTTTATACCTAGTGAGCTGACTCAGAAGTAAACTTTTGAAAACACACTCGCAATCAGTGTTTTCATGCACTGAATCAGAAATCATAAGTAAGGGTCATGGCATATGGATACGTCAGCCACCGCATCAACACTAGATTCCCTAAACTAATAACCACACTCACTACACTTAACACTATTTCCATTAAAAATAAAGATCATAGTCTTATGTTATGTGGTAGAACCGACACCTCTGATACCAATTTTTCATGGCCCATCCCCCAGGGCCCATGCCCTAACTAACCCCAAGCCCGCCTTCCATAGGACAGGGGATGACGACCATCCCTAAAGTCATATTCCCTAAAACTGGGAATTCATTGCCTTTATGACCTATAAACATATGAAATCATGCACACAACAAGATACGAACACAAGTCAACTGTATAGAAAAAAGAGTCCTGAAAGTAAAAAGGGTCCTGAATACAATCCCAATAGTAATAGTACAAGTACAACTGAAATACAATAAAACTAAAGAAAGAGAAAAACAGCTATCGTATCATCCTCCGAGGTTCCTACCTGAAGGGTAGGTACAGATCGCCTCCTCAGCACTCCACGTACACTCGTCTCCTCTACTTACCGTCACACCGTATGGTCCACCTCCGGTCATTGTCCAGTCCTGGTACTCTTAGCCTCAGTCAGTGTTGCTCGTCGTCTGCATCCAACACAATAAAGAGCGGGCATAGCCCGTGAAGGGATGAGTATAACGATACATAGTAGGGACCCCGAGACCCTCAAGAACTCACAAAATCTATCAAGGATAAATCACAAATTATGAAATAATCATATAACCATAATTAGATATATGACCATACATATACCTAAGTTATCAAGTAATCCATCTCAATCATGAGGAAAACGTTGAGGTACATAGTCAGCTCACACCAAGATTTATTCTAGGGGTAGTATCAAAAAACATTCTCAGTCACAACGTTGAACACCTCGGCTGCTGGAGAAATCCACTTCTATCAAGTATAGTTGGCATGCCGCGTCACACAGAGGAGCTTCCCACAAACCTTGGACTGCTGTGGTACTCCTCCTATCGAGTAACTTGGGTCTGTAATGTCACCATGTCGCTTCGCACAGTGGGTCTTCCGTATCACCAAGGCGCTCCCACTCATGGAATGCTAAGGTACACCTCCTGTTGAGTACTGTGGGTCTGACGTTTCACCAAGGCCCTCCCCACCATGGGTATGCCGCATCACCAAGGCAATCCCCACTGATCCTGTCAAGTATCTCCTAGTCGAAATGGTCAGTAGTCCTCATGTGTCAACTAGCCACTGGGTTCTCCCACTATGCTCGCTCATCTCCGGGAGGATCTGCACCACAAGCTACTGGTCGATACTCCAACTGCCATGAAATCCCATGAAAAAGTATCTCAAAAGTCAACCACATCATAGGGGTCTCAACGTAATAGACGACGCATCAATCAGATACTCGGTCTATGAGTTATTAGTCTTTTAGTTCCGGGGGCACGGTTGGATTCGTGCTCAATCCAACCTTACCATTTCCCATCTTAATCCCAAACTCCAATGGGGTATACTCATAGGCACCGTCTTGGTCCAATATTTTCATTACGACTGACGGTTCATCAAATGGATGTTTGACGCCAATGTTATGGCCAAAAGAAGGTACCTCGGTCATAGTGGACCCGGGTCCGGTCCGACCCGATCGAACCGAACGGGCCCATTGGGTTCGGTCTGGCCCATCAGGCCATGA
The DNA here is from genome assembly GCA_963277665.1 of Viscum album. Classification (NCBI taxonomy): domain Eukaryota; kingdom Viridiplantae; phylum Streptophyta; class Magnoliopsida; order Santalales; family Viscaceae; genus Viscum; species Viscum album. Next base: position 621,409,653 of record OY728137.1, on the reverse strand, counting down.
GGGGATGTGGAGTGCCCGCGGGAGGCATTGAGGGCGCGAGGCCATGAGGCGGCTCGGCCGGGGATGGCTGTTCGACCACGGGGAGGCGGTCCGGTAGCGGGGCGGCGGTCCGGCAGTGGGGCCACGGTCCGGCAGCGGGGCGGCGGTTCGGCAGTGGGGCGGCGGTCCGACAGCGGGGTGGCGTTCTGGCAGCGGGGCGGCGGTCCGGCAGCGAGGTGGCGGTCTAGTAGCGGGGTGGCAGTCCTTCCACGGGTGGTGCCTCAGCCGCGAGAGGGCGCCTCGTCCGCAGTGCGTTGATGAGCCGCGGATGGAGACGGTGGCCGCGGTCAGCACGGAGGCCGCAGGGCGGCAACGGTGGCTGTGGGGCGGTAACGGCGACCACAAGGTGATATTTTTGAGCCTTCACCTTCATCGCGGTCGTCGGTAGTGCCAACCGCCATTCTTGTGCCCCAACCATGGATGGTCTCCATCCTCCTCTATCGCAAAGAACACCACATGATTTTCGGAAGGGTCGGGCCATGTTTGTTTGGCACGTACCCTCCGCGTTAGGGTGGTAGCATATGGTTCATTAAGAACATGAACATTAAAATAAAATCATATCCTCCCAAAATGATTGTTCCCAAACCGCAAAAGAAATAAATGTGGTGTACTTGGGATGTTATAAACAAATAGAAAATAAACCCCTACCTTGGGTTGCTCGATTGAAGAGAGAAGTTGAAGTCGGCGTTCATCGTGCCCGTCACACGCCTCTGATCCCAAGATCGTTCATCGGATTAACGTTCTTCGATTGAGGTGATTCATCATTTTTGAATATGTCTACCATTAGAGGATGACTCGATGAAGAAGGTCAAAGTTGAGGTCGATGTTCTTTGTTCGGATAAGAAGGTCTTCGTTGGAATTCTTCATTCGAATAAGAAGTTCTTCGATGGTGAGATTTCACCAAGAGCACTCCCATTTGCCAATAGTTTCTCCTAAATCCACAGAAAACGAGTTAGCCAACCTTATATATTATGTTGGCATAATTCAAATTGAGATAATTAGTCACATAGTTTGGCATAATTAATTACATGATGGGTTGGAACAATTAAAGTGGTGTGTTGGCTTAATTATTGTGGATGAGGTTTGGCACAATTAATATTGGAGGAGTTAAAGAGGCTCTCCCTCATTTAGTAAGGGAGTTGAGAGGTTTAGCCCTCGGGTGGTCCCCACCACCATAAAATCTCATGGGAGGTCAGGATTAGGTGGTCCCCACCACCATAACCTCTCATGGTTGGTTAAGTTCTTGTGGTCCCCACTTATCTACTTCCACATGGAAGTTTTTAAAAAATGGAATAAAAATAAAATGTTGTACAATTTTATTCTTATTCTATTCTTTCATGAAAAAACCCAAAAACTAACTTCCACCCTCAACCAACTGTTGTCGAGGTGAAAGTATATTTAAGTGAAAACTGGCACTGTGAGTTCAATGGTGCCCTCAGATTTCAATTCCGACCACCGGTTCATAAGATAGAAAAACCCGCTCATACCTTTACTGAACATACGCAAAAAAAGTTCAGAAATTCATTCTGGGCACTCTAGGCCTTGGAATCATGCACCGTCAATTTTCATGGACACATAAAATTCCCATTTTTTAAAAAAAAATTACATGGAAATTCTTGGTTTGTACATGAGATTTAGGTGAAACTCGTGCAAGCGGAGTAAAATATGGATTTGGACAACATGACATGTAACCCACAATCATATTGTGTAAGTTTCAATGTACATAAAATAAATGGTGATGTCGTAAATGAGTTTAGGGACATTATTTCCTATAAAAGGAGGCCTTTATACGAACTTCCAACTCACTCTAACTAGAGGGAGAAAGTCCAACACCAAGGGGAAACTACCAATTGAAAGAGTGATGATCTGGAGCCCCACCACATCACCGACCTTCGCTAACATTCTTCTTCGGGTACCATTGATGCTCATTATCATCATTTATAGCATGAGTGAGTAGTCCTTTTTATGTTGGGTGATGTGATTATAATTTCATGTGAATCATTGCGAATATTTTTAACTTTGTATTCATGTTTTGGATTTCTAAAAACCATTTATTCAATTCCAAATATTTTTCTTTTCATATTTCAAGACAATTTTTTCATGCTTAGTATTATTATTTTATTGAACCAACTAATTATCCTAATTTTCACATGACCATTATGAAATCATGGTTTGTTATGTTTAAAAAATTTCTAGGGGTGCCTATCTTGAGGATTGAATCTAGTATATAACCATTCCAATGGTCCAGTCATATAATTTTATAGGATACCCAGACCAAGGTTCCCTGAAGACCCGATTTCAAAACCAAAACCTAATAGACCTATATATACTAAATCCCAAACTCCAGAACCAAAAATCACTGAACATGGAATGTTTTCCATCTTGATTTCAAATCCAACCAAGCCTACTATTTTCTTTTTTTCTCCAAAAAGTCAAAAAACTTAAATCTTGGTTTCCTTAATTAATTTAATTTATATTGATCATCATTGTGTGTTTTACACTTGGAGTGGATAGATACTACATTATTAATTTGGTTTTCTGAGTCTGAATGAATAAATAAATTTGGTTAGCTCTATATGATTTAATGACGCCCGAGGGAAATCGATGCGTCAAAAAGAAATATGTTTGACTAAAATCTATTGAATCTTGATTAAGCCACATAGATGAAATCGGCTTTGTAATAGTATGTTTAGGACATAAACAAAACATATAAAAAAATGGGTTCCACAGCAATATCATTATGACATAATAAACCATTGGAAAATATTGGTTTCCCAAAAATCTCATAAGGACATAACTGACTAGTGGATGAAAATGGGTTCTACAACAAACTCATTATTACCTAGACATCGCATGAAAAAAGGGAGTGTTACAAAAATAACTTTAGGACATAATCAACCAGTGGAAAAGGAATCAGTTTCATACAACTCTATTTGAACAAAAAATAATCCATCATAATAACGAATTTTAATGGTATCAATACCAAATATCCACATTTTAGAATATTTAATAACACATTTTTTACATCGATGAAAGGAAATAACATTAAAATATCTTTATTAAGATTCATAAGAAAAATAACCATTAAAAATTCCAAAGTGTCCCATAACACTTTAGAATATTTTAATCAAAATCCCTATGATAAAAGGAAATTAAAATAAACATATAATATCCTAATTAAAATTATTTTAATGATAAATCATGTCAAATGATACATATACACACCTTGTAAAATAATATTGATGTATATCATAAAAATGTATCAAATAAGGAAAAATGTGACAAAAGTCCATTAATTCTTTGAAAAATTATAAATCATTAACCCCATGAAAGAGAGATAATAAAATAAATTTGTAAACAAACATAAATTTAATTGTAATAATAATAAAATAAATTCTTAAATAGTTGTACCAACTCACAACAAAAATAAGTGGTGAATTTGGAATAAGTCTGGTAGAAATAAAATTCATACTATAAATCCACATACAGTTGTAGTAACATCTGAATCAGAAACCCCAAAAGTAATAATAGTCAAATAAAACATTCATATACCATGAAGATAAAATAATTCATGATATAATACATCAATAGTTTTTTTAGATACAACACACAAAATAAATAAGTCCTGATTATTACGTGTGAATCATGGATGTAAAAGTAAAACAAGAATCCCTTGCTACTTGAGTAAATTTTGAATCATGACATCAATGAAAGAATAACATATGTTGAAACATTTAATATCATGAAATAAATGAAACTCATGAAAAAAAATTCATAGGTAATTATATACACTATATAAAGGTATATTGGTGTATAATAACAAGTAAGACTCCGTGAAATTTAAATTTAGATGAAACCCCTTACATTGAATCTGCTTTTTCATGCTTGTTCTCTATTTTAATGAGTAATGAACTTATGTTAATTATTTAGTTTATTGATAAGATTTTAAATTTTTTTATTACATTTATCACTTAAAAAAATTTATATACAATTACTTAATTAGTAATTTTTATGTTGGATGTCTTGACCATATTTGAATTATGTGTCAAAAATGACTTTGACAGGTTGACTATGGTGAATGTGGTTATCATTTAAAAATCTCCAGAATTATAAAAACGAAATAATATCACAATTTTAAAAAAAAATAATACTTTTAAGACCCATCAGGAATGATTTTTATGAAAAATTAACCAACATTACAATCATAAAGACAATAGGTTGTACATACGCATGAGTAACATTATTAGTTTTAAATGAGCATTATAGAAAAATATTAAGTAACATTTATCATTCCATAATGACAATAATATCTTAAATAAAATTTTATTTAGTCATATATACTTATATATAATATTCTAGTGATGTAAAAGGAATCACATTGTATTGAGGAGGTTGTAGCCCACACGCCCACAAACGACGTTATCACTTTTTGTGTGTGAGAAAGAATTTATAAAGAAAATGATATATTATAAATACAGAAATTTAATTATGTCACTGATATAATATATATATCCTCTATATCACATATCTTTAATAAAATCATCTTTTATTAATTTTATGTAATGTGTGAACGTGTCACATCACTTTGAGGAGGCAGTAGTGAACACGTCTACAAATGATGTTATCATTTTTACACAAAATAGAATGTATGATAGAATGTGTTATATAAAAATTAAAAAAGTATTAAGACAACATAAATATAATATATATTATCTAAAAACATTGTTTCAATCCTAACTCCCTACCATGTGAGGTGGTAAATGAAGAATGAATTGCATCATTTTGTGAGGTGATAGTCCAACGTACACAGAAATTGTAATTTCATCACCCATTTTAATGAAGTAAGTGTTGGTGTAGGTAGAACCCTTAAAATAAAAACATTTCAATATATTAATGATACTGATGTCATTATATAATAATGTAATTTTAATAATCTAACGGGTCGAGTAATGAATTAAACATTAATGTACATTGATTCCAAAGAGCTTACTTGGTTGTATTCTTTCCAAGATGAGGACTCTGGGGTTTGGATATGGATCTTGGGAGATTATTTCTCAGGATTTTTATTTAAAAAATGGCCTCATATGTGCAATTAAATGTTAGATGGTCAATGTATTTTTATTGTTGAGGGGGGTGGAATTCTTATAAATATAAAAAGGAAAATCTTATTGAGAAGTCTCCCTTACATATTGTTCCACCAATAATGATCCCAATCTTATAAAATGGGTTATATGGTCTAATAAGGTCCATAATAGGGGTTTCTAAAATGTTTCTATTCCATTTGGCCACATAATATTAATGTTAAACTACTAAGTAAACTAATTATTACCTTACTCATTCTAATTAATTTAAATTACATTCAGTAAAATTTGTAGTAAAAAACAATGTTCTCCTTATTATATATTCTAAATTAATATTATTCATAATATTGAATCCATTTTTCCAAATTAAGATTAAAAAATTGGTAGTAAATAATTTTAAATTAAACCCATAGATGTTACAACAAATGGGGTTTTAAGGTGAAAATGTTTGAAGGTTTACTATGTTTTTACATCTAAAATCACTTTGAAAATGATTCTAATTACCTAAATAAGATTAAAAGATATAAAATTTTTATTATTATACAGTAAATCTAATAAAAAATATAATTTACTGAAATAAATTATTGGGATGAAAAAGTAGGTTTCAACTAAAATTCAGTGTCATTCATAATTCAACAGAATATGAAATTCTCATAAATGTACAAAAAATGACCCAAAATAAATTTAGATATTCATATTTCAAAAATATAGATTATTTATTCAAATAATTTTATATAAGTGTCAAAAATAATATTTAAAATATATGAACCCTTAAAAGGTGGAAAATTTTCTTTTAAAAATATATTTCTTTTTTATATTTAAATTTATAATTATTATTATCTTAACCCTATCAAACATGTTGGGTGAATTTAAAAACAAAATTTTAAAAATATATAACATAAATTTCATTAATATATTACACTAATAGTGATTAATTTAATTAATTAATATAAAACATTATTCTCATCCTAAAAATATTTTTCATAAAAACACATCCTTTATATTCAATTGGTCTTTATATTCATTTATAATAAATTAGTAACCTATGAATTAATTTCATAAACATGTGTAAAATATTATTTCATAATTTATTTAACCATATTCATTACCAAAATTCAAATTTCTTGGTGAAAAATATTATGTTAAATAAATAATTTTAATAGTATACTATTACACTATAAGACTCAACCTTGCATGTAATGTATTTCATAAAAAAAACTCGAGGTTACAAGATAAGTAAGATAAACATTATGTTCTTTATGATGCTAGATAAACAATGTACTGTGTGTAAAAAAATATATTAATGAATTTAAATTAATTTCACTGAATATAAATCATAAAATATGAGGATGTTACATCCTACCCCCATCAAATAAATTTCACCATCAAAATTCACCTTGTTTATCAAATTATTGACATTAATAGAATTACATTATTGAAACTTGCATCGTATAAAGGGTTAATGAAAAGGACTTTTAAAAATGGAATGTGGGAAACATAAAGGTCACCTGATGTTGTTCATAACTAGTATTTCACAAAGGGATACCATTGGTGGGAAATGAAAAGATGGATTTGGAAGGGAAAACTAATTCTAATAGTGTCATAGGGAACATGGACGAAAAGAATTAAATGAATAAAATACAGAAATCCAAATATATGTGTAAAATGGTCATTAATATCATAAGAAGAGATGGTAATGTAATAATATTTTATATCATGATCACTTTCCTAATGGTAAATAATTCTCTTACCATTTATTCTTCATGAAAAAAACAATATACTTTCACCATCAAAATTCACCTTGTTTATCAAAGGATTATTCAAGATGAAATTTTAATTTTTGGAGCACTAAAATCCACTATTTATAGACTACATAACAAAAAAGGGAATATCATGAAATCCCACCCGTATTTAGATATTAACCAAAAACAAAAATGGTTATCAGAATGTAAGATAATTCCCAAAATGAGTAATCATTCACATGATACATTATTATTCCAAAGTTATAAGAAAAGTGGAAACTAATTTTTTCAATAAATAACTATCCTTAATCTTAATCAAACATTTCTTGAAAGGGTTTGAAACCCATATATTAGAATGATTTGATCATATGTTCCTCCATGATAAATCAACCATTATTCCTAAAATAAAATGCCATATATTTCCATAATAATAATATTAGTTACTTGTAAAGAAATTTGCTACCTATGACATAATGTCAGCTAGTGGTAGTGTTTGAAACCCTTATCATCCTTCGGTCAAAAGTTTTTTCCCCACCAAGAAGTTAGATGCGACAATTTGTTACCGAGAATACAAGTTATATCGTTATTTCATTTAATATTTGTACTAATTACTACATAAGAACACTAAATTTATATCATAGGAGATACATATACCTCATCCCCAAAAAAAACCCCAAAATGTCATCATTAGCCTAAATATTTTCTCTTCTTAAAACCATTAAATGTGTTGTCTAAGCCTTTGGACATCTGATAAACATTAATAGTATAGTCATTTGATGATATAAATTACTCTTAATATAAAGTCAATTGATACCACCATAGTCTCCAAAGTCACCTAAAATGACCTTTGATACCAACGATAACATCCAAGAATCCGCACACTAGGATCCTATTATAAAATCCATAACATTACATTCCTGGATTTGATGAAGATAATTGTGACTTAATTTTTTTCATCTAAAAGAGACAACATAAAATGAGAAACATATACCACTTACATTTTTTAGGATCACTCAAGTTTAGAGTTTTATGGAATTAGTTAAAACTCTTACTTAAAATACTCATATCAACATGGATGCATAAGTAACTGGATCATAAAGTTAAAAATCATCTACTATTATTCAAATCATTTATTTTTCCACAATAATCCATTGATATCATCCATGTAAAATCCTTTATAGACATAAATTGTTCAACATCATTTCCTAAAAAATGTGGGAAAGTATATATAATAAGGTTGAGCTAAAACGTATTGTAAGGCTAAACATAAGAATAAACAATTAAATTTCATCAATTATAATAAGATTTCATAAGGATATAAGGACATAATCAATGTTATTGAGCGAATCCTAAATTAAATCATACCCATAGATATAAGGAACATCAAATATAAAAACACAAAAAAGTCAAGTATCATCATAATTAGTAATGAAAATATATTTATTGTCAATAATGATGATAAGAATAATTATATCCAATGTAAAGCATAATGAAAACATGTTGGTGTCTTGGAACACAATCTCAATGATCCCTTAGAGAACCTTAGAAAAACCCTAATAAATTTGAATAACCAGGTGACGATCTCAAGTATAAATATATGGAAAAAATTAATTACTAAATGCATTAATGTTCTATCTGAGCACACCCATCATATATGTTATAATGGGCTCACCTAGTTCTATATGGGTGAACCCATAATTTATAATTCCCAAGAACCATATACATTGATAATTCATCATAAATCATTGAAAAACACATTATTACATTCATAACATGATTAACCATGGAAGAGGAAACTATATTATCTATAATCTTTTTGAAATATGATTAACCCATAGAAAATAAATCAGTTTCACAGTAATATTATTATGACGTAATCAACCTTTAGAAAATAAACATGTTTCACAACATTCTATTTTGGACATAATCAATCCATCGAAAAAATGGAAATGACAAAAAATTCTTTAATACATATTTATCCCTTGGAAAATGAATAGTTTTGACAAAAATATCTTTAGGACCTAATCAACCGGTGGAAAAGAATGGTTCCACAACAATATCTTTATGACATAATCAATTCATGGAAATGAAATGGATTTCATAAATATATCTTTTAAACAAACATAATCCACCCAATGTATGAATGATTATGGCACAAATATAAAATATTTCCCATGTAGAATATGTAAAAGGATATTATTTATGTTTATGTGTTAAAATGACCATTAAATATCATTAATATCATTCAAGAGGAGAATAACCTTTAAATATTCCAAAGTATCCCATACAACTTTGAAACATTTGAATTTTTATCCCCAATAAATAATAACATAGAAAGTACAATAAAATTTCATGAGGATAAGGATATTCATGATATATCTTGTCAAATGAAAATTATATACACCTCTTTAATAAGATAGGTTATTAACATACCAAATGTTCTAAAGAAGTAAAATTAAGAGAAAAGTACATTAACGCATTGGTAAAATAAAAAACATAAACCCTATGAAATAGAGAAAATAAAATTGATATTTAAATCACTATAAATTTAAATATAATAGTAATTAAATAAATTCTTGGGTAGTATATATACCAAAAAACTCAAATAAGTGGTGAATATGGAATAAGTCTCACCGAAATAAAATTGAGACTAGATATCCCCTTACAACTTTAGTAACACTTAATTATAGAAAACCAAAGGTTATAATTATAAAAAGTAACATTTAGATAACATGATGATAAAAACTAGTCATATAATACATCAATAGGTGAATTATATACACCACTTGACAGAAATAATTTTTGATGATGATGTATGTTTCACAAAAGTAAAAGCGAGACAACAATCCATTACAAGAGTAACTTTTGAATAATGAGATCCATGAAAGTATAAAATAAAATAAAACATTTAATATCCTGAAATAAATGAAATTATGATATAATAATTCATATTGATGTAGATACATCATACAAGAGTAACTAGGTGTATAATAAAAATTAAGTCTCAATGAAATGTAAATTGAGACGAAATCCCTTACCTTGAGTCTGATTTGTCTTGCTTGTTCTCTATATTCCTAAATAGTGAACATATTTTAATTTATTTACTTTCATAATAACATTGTTAATGTTTATTTTTTCTTTTATTTCACTTATGAAAATATTTATATACAATTACTTAATCAATAATTTTTAAGTCGGACGTCTTAACCATATTCGGCTTATATGTCAAAACTGACTTTAATGGGTAGACTATGATCAATGATATTATTATTTAGACATATAAATAATAATTATAATGAATTAATTATCACATATTTACATCAATTAAACTATTAAACCTACTCATGAATTATTTTTAAGAAAAATGAACCAACATCACAATCATAGAGATGGTAGGTTGTACGTATGCATGAGTAACGTTCTTATTTTCAAATGATCATTATAGAAAAAACGTAAGAAAAAAATTTAAATATATAATGATAATTATATGAAAAATTACATTTTATTTAATAATATATACTTACATATAAAATTCTTGTTGTGTAAAATAAATCACATCATGTCGAGGACGTTGTAGTCCACGTGTCCACGAACGACGTTATCACTTTTTTAGTCCACAAAAGGGGTAGTAATGAAAATTTTATGTTATAATTTCAAAGGTTATTATTTTGTTAACATAAAAAATATTTCATCTAAATCACATATTTTAATCAAAACCATCATCCATACATTCCATGTCATGTGTGAATGTATCACGTTGCTTTGAGGAGGCGACAGTCCACACGTCCACAAATAATGTCATAATATTTACACAATATGGTAAGAGTGAAGGTATGTGTTATATTAAAATTACATAATCATGGATAAAATAGAAATAATATATATATATATATATATGGAGTGTACATCATTTTTTCCAACCATGTGATGTGGTGAAGGAAAAACGAACGACATCGTTTCGTGAGGCGATAATCCACTATACACACGAATGGTAATTTTAATACAAATTTGATGGAAGTGAAAGTATTTTAAGGTCTACCCCATAACATAATAACATATAAGTATATTTATCATAATTATATTATTATAAAATTCTGGAATAAAAATAATTTCATGGGGGGAGAAGGATATAAAACATAAATCCACGTTAAATAATGTTACCTCTTTTCTGGGTAACCCTTTTTAGTTTGCACCAAATGGATTCCTTGGTGGGATTATACCCAAGTTGGGGACTGAATGGTTCTGTGAGGAATTTATAGAGATTATAATTTCATGGTTCTTATGATCCAAATATATTTATACACTTTATTAAATCGGGTAGGTTGACTCCCTTTTTAATGTGTTGGGGGAGTGTCATTCATGTATATATAAAAAGGTAAACACTATTGAGAGATCTCCCTTATATAATGTGCCTAAACTAATTATCCAAATTATAAAAGAGAGGTTATATGGTCTAATAATGTCTATAAAGTGGTTTATGGATTATTTTCTATGTCATTTGGACCCTTAAGATTAATTTTTAACATCCAAGTAAACTCATTTTTACCTTAATCATTGGGAATAATTTTTATTAGTATCACTAATATTTTCAGTCAAAAATTAATTTGAAAATAATAAAATTATAAACTATTCTGATTCAAAATATGGAATTAATTTTTCCAAACTCAATTAAAAAGGTGAAAGAAATTAATTTAAAATTAATATCAAAGGCGTGACTACAACGCATGTTTTCAAAGTAAAAATGTTGAAAAGTTTCCTATGATTTTATATCGAAAATCACAATTTAAATGAGCCTAATTACCAAAATAGAATTAAATAATATAAATTTTTTCTAATTATTCTTTAAAACCAATAAAAAATATAATTTATCATCATATATCAGTTAGACTAAAAGCTTATTTTCAATTAAAATTATGTTTTATTCACAATTTATATAAATAATAACGTTATCATAAAAAAAATTACACCCAAAGTAATTTTCCATATATTATTTCAAAAATTGATTTCCTTTTTTCAAATAAAAATTATAAAATTGTCACAAATTATATTTAAAATAGTTTTCCGTTTAAAGGTAGTAAAATTTATTTTTAAAAATATATAACTTTTTGATTAAAATTTGATTTATTATTATCATAACACTATAAAAATTATTGGATTAATTAAAAATATTTGATAAAATATATTTCATATATATTTCTTTAATATATTTCACTGATTGTGATGATTATAATTTATTATTGTAAAACACATTTTTGGTTATAAAAATAGTTTTCATAAAAACAAATTCATTCTATTCAATTCAACTTTATTTTCATTTATAATTAATTGATAGAAAGTGAATTGATTTTATAAACATGTGTAATCTATTATTTAATTATTTAGTTAATAATGTTCATTATTTTTATTCCTACTTATAGATTATAAAAAATTTGTTAAATAAATTATAATAATATTGTATTGTTGTCCCGTAAGTCTCACCCTTTTGTGTAACATAACAAATCAAAGGGACTCGACATTTTGTGAAAATAATGGAAAAAATGATTTTTAATGTTATTCAATTAAAACTATTTATTTCATCTATAAAAATATATTAAATAATTTAAATTAATTTTACTGAATATATTTCAAAAATCTCAGGATGTTACACCTTAACACCTTCAAATTTATGAACATTCTTTCCCAAAAATATTATTTACCTCCCATGAAAAAAAATTGAATATTAATTTAGTAACTTATATATATATATATTAATGTAAATTAAAATAAAATAAAATTTCCTTTGAAAATATTAAATGAGGTGTTTGAGACCCTCTATATCATCCTCCAAATGACCATTACCAATATTCTTTTTATTAATATTGTTTTTATAACATTTAATATATTATTATTAATGGAATTTTTTTTATTATATCACCCTATAAAACATACCTTGATCTTAATAATGGATTCCAAGACTTCAACATTATCAATAATTAACATTTACAAGGGTTCTCTAACAAACCCACAATATTCCTCATTTTAATAATGTCGATATTATTATAAATACAATGAAGGTAATTTCAATAGTATAAATTTGATTTTACAAAATCTTATTGAGGATATTTACAAATGATTTGTGATTATTATATATATTCCAGGTTTTATTTAATACCTTCATTTTACTTTTTTTCCATAATGCTAACACTGTAGTGTCACACATTTGATCCCTAGGACATATAGTTTCAAAACTAAATGTTTTATTCATTGAAATGGGGAAATTATTATGAATTTATTTTTGATAATATAGTAATATGTAATAATTAAATATAAGTTGATTGATTCCTTGAAAAGTGGAAACATCATCTACAATTCATAAAATTCAAGATATCTATCCAAATGATCATTAATTCATGAACCAACTATCTTCCCACGCACAAAATAAAATTGTCTCCTTAAAAACACATGACCTATATATATACATATTTATCAACATTATAAACGTTCTTCATCATTTAAAAATTATATCTAACACTATCCTTCTACTTCATGTCAAAATATATTTCATCAAAATATCCTTTGACTATAATAAGACCATAAAAATATTTTTGACACCATATAATAATATATTAATGTATTAATTGTAATTCACTATGTAAAACCATATATTCAATTAATTACCACTCATAAAGGTTTAACTACTTAACAAAATATAAATTCTTATGTAGATAATATTTTTTGGTAGAAAAATTAACATTGTTTTTTAAAAAAAAGTCAACATACCAGTATGTAAAAATATATCCATAGATTAAAAATATGAAACATGGATCATAATTTCTAATGAATATATATACTTTTATATTAATAAGAACTCATAAACTGTATCTATTTAATAGAAGAACATTTATTTCAAATGACAGAGTGTATAAGCTCCCAATGGATTTCCTTGGTACTATAAGATCAGAAATAATGTTTGAATTTCTTCATGTCAAATTTATTTTTCTAGGATTTCTTAACTAAAATCAAAATACAATAACCCCACAAATGAAATCATTAATTTTCTATATTTGAAAATTTCAAAAAAAATATTCTTCCCATATCCAATTTACTTTAGTACTTTTAACATTTATCCCCTAGTTACCCTATCAACTCGGATATTTCAATGTACCTATAAGTTGGATTTTATACTTTTCATTTTTATATTTATATCATTTTTATATAATAATTTTTATACCCCGACATGAACCACCGAGTATAATCTATAATGAAACATGACCTCATGCGCATCTCCTCGGGTGAAACAGGTTTCCAACTATTGATTAATACTAAAGTAACCTCTTGGGGAAACTATATGTTGTGTACCTAGTTAATTTGAGAGTACTATAATAGAAGTGGTAAATCAATAAATAATGAATAAATAAATAAACATCAGTGTAGAAACATAAAAAAATCTACTAAACCATTCAATAATAGTGTAGAATATAAGATATATAAACCATAAAATGATAAAATATATCCCCAAAAGCGGTGGATAATTGTATAATGTAAAAAAGATAAATATATATAACAATAGTCATCCACCCTATGGTCCATCCAACAATTCCCAGAATCTAATGCTAAACATTCTGAACCTACCACCCTAGGTCTATTTCCCTTCATCATGTCCCTAGTCATGAAATCTATAAGCACAGTAAAATTCCCAAGTATGGTGTGAGTATAAGACTCATTATGAAATCATAAACAACCCTTAACATAAGTATATATGATATACCAGTACATTCCATGAAAGTAAAAAGAGTAACGATAACATCAAATATATCAAAAAAGTACAGTATATATTCAGTTTCCTCATAGACCATCTTTAACTCTTTCATGTCTAAGCTAGAATGAGAATCAACCATCCACCGGACACACCCCCTTAATGTGATACCCAAAAAAATGGTTCACACAACATATCGGTTAGGATAGCCAAAGTACTGCTGAGAAATGAATTAAAAATCACTCTTAGGGGATAGTCCAATATGTAAAACCTGTAGACTCAAATAATATTATAGAATGGTGGAACATATAATAGAAAACCACAATGAAATATCAAATTCACATCGTATGAGGCATTAATCATTACCATGAAAATTATCATTCAAGAAATACAATCATGGGTCTCAAAATATATACAATAACACCTCATTTGATCAAAAAATAAACATAGGAATCAAAGGTTTATTCGTCCAATCCAAAAGTTATACCATGAACCCATATAATTTTTTATCTAAAGTCAAGCTCTTCTTACCATAGGTGAAATGATGATCGATTGAATGGTTCACCCTTTGAGTCCAAAATCAACACTAAAACCTATAAACAAAACTCAATAGACATTATTTCGAATAATAATATAAGGAATGAAGAGGAATCACAACCTAATAGAAATTCAATACCCGAAATATCTGATAATATATGCTTCCAACAGTAATCTAGGTCTGATAGTTGCAAAGAATAAATTTCAAAAATCTCATAGTAAATTCAATCGATGATCAATAATCCCCTATATGATCAATCCAAAATCCCAAGAATTGATCATAAAATCGAGAATATATTTCTCTTTGACCAAGTATAAGGGAAGGTAATTGACCTTGATGGAGAAGGATATCATTGTATTATAAACATAGAATCAAATCACTTTTTGGGCACCAAATAACGGATAAAAAAGGGAGGAGAAGGCTCCAAAATCACCAGAGAGGGATATTAGGTATTTGGGAATAAAGAGATTGAGATACAAAGAGGTTAAAATGTGTAAAGGATTGTTTTTTATTAAAAAATTACATAAATGTTCGGGCCACACTAGGCCTCAAAATTTTGCATCAGTGGGATAGTATCTTCCCACCTGTCTAGCCTCTACTCAGTTCTAGCCTCCCAAACACCACAAATCTGTCTCTAAACACTTGGAATCATGATTAAAAGCTACAAAAAAGATGAAAAATAAATATATGAAATATATTCATCACAATTATCCTTCTATTATGTCTTTATATCATAGGTATGTATCTTCATATATATTCCTTAACAACTTGAGACTTTATGCACAAATTTTTGTTTCCTACCCCAATGTATCTTTCAGAATACACCAGTATTGCCAAAAACCCAAAAAAGAATAAACAAATTTCCTCATATACCTTCATTATTTGGTACACATTTGTAATAGGTTTCTTCAATAAAGATTAATCTAAATCCAGTTCAACATCTTCGTAGTCGAGCATATTTGAACAATCTGGATCGTACTTCAAATGCTAAGACATTTGGAACACACTATCTGTACATTGATACTATGGATTAAACATAAATTGATTGCCCACTACCTTGATGAATTAATAAAGATTGAACGAAAAAGTGTAATATGATTCTAAATTTCCTTGTATCCTTAAATACCTATTTCCCAACTAAGAGGACACCCACAAGAAAATATTGTAAACCACAATGAACACAAAGTGTTGTCTCTTTTGGTAATCATAAGAGCTCCTCCTATTATAAGTCATGACCAACCATTTTTAAAAACTACACCGACTATTAGTTATCATGTACCACAATTGAGCCAAAAACTTATGATTCACCTACCTCATTCTAGAATGAGGGTGAATAACATGGTTGACCATATTATGCCTCATATGGTACCATCTGAATCAAGGACCAGAAGCAATTATTGTTTAATAACTTTACCGAATCTAGTTGATCTCCCCATGCTCCTCTAAGATCTAAGATATATTCCAAAATCAAATCCTATATATTTTGTATTGTTCTATTAGATTTCTCATCAGTATAATGGTAAAAGTTCATAATCAGCTTTAGGTGAGTCCCCATTATCGATTAGATGCCTTACAAAAACTAAAATGTTAAATGGGAATCTATATTACATACCATGCTCATTGTAACTCCATGAAGTTTTAAAATCTCTCAAATATAGATATTTCCTTGGTCATACATTTATTTAGTGTCTCATATCGGTATAAATTGACCCACCATGGTTAGTTGATCCACCAAAACCCAAATGGTATCCCAATTTCATGATTTCATGGGAAACCATTTCCTGAATTCTATGGATTAATAACCTGAATTCAACACTATAATTAAAGAAGCATATGTAACCCTTCAGTTAACAGATGCTCGGTCTTTATCTTTTGACAATTCAAGAAATGGGAGACAAAACATATAATTTCTCCCTTCATTTCGGTCCACCAAAACTCCCTTTTGACATCGAGAAATATCATGGTGGATCTGGGGTGCATAGCAGACTATAAAGAATATGTAGCTCTAATTAGAGCCTCTCTTATAGAAGAAGGAACCATCACCCAACCAATATCTACAAGAACACCACTTATCTAAAATTTCCAACATTAAATGGAACCATTTTATACCAACCTCTCCCACTTCATGAAACACTCTAGATCAAGATCCTCACTAGAAATCACTTGCTCCTAACACTAGGATGTTATTACTAATGGTGCACATGAAACATCTATTAAGTCATCATCTATGCCCACTTAACCATATTCTAACAACACAATGTGATTCTAATCAGCATATGAATTTTCCTCCCAAAACTCCCACATCATTCTTCTCATTGAAACTATAACTAAACTTTATTTCCCATGAGAATAATCCATCTCAATGATAAATTTGTGAATTTATTCTACCCAATTACAATTTCAAGTATTTAGGTCCCATTTGGAGAAGATATTTTGTAGACTCATATAGTACATATATATGAAAAGACTCTCACTGAAGGGGTAGTGTTTCCAAAATTTTAACACATTAATAGCAACCCCCAACTCTATTCAATGAGTATAGTATCCCCACTCATGGGGTCACAACTGATGAGACCTGTAGAAAATAAATTATCTTCATGCATTAGAAGAAGTACTATAAAAATGATATATGCATCGTAATATACTACATACCAAACTCAAATTGTTGGGAAAATCATGAACAAGGTAGACATTATCCAATTCTTCACCTCCAAAATGTCTTCTTGAAACTGTTCTATCTATTCAAACTAAACCTACATCTTGGTCAGTAAAAACATGGGAACTACCAGGTGAGGAAATTCATGAACGAACCTCTAGTGGTACACAAAAAACCCTAGAAAACTTTGAATATTGAACATATCCCTTAGTCATTCCCCATACACGAATGCATCAACCATCTTAATATCAATAACTATTATTTCTTGATATGAAATGTGAAGAATAATACACACCTCATGTATTCAAAACTAACACTTAGAGTACGTGGAATAATTTCAGTGTGCTTGAATCATACTCAATATGGTGTCAAGGTTTCTAGAAAGTGATTCCAATGTCTTGGAAACTATTAGGATGTCATCGATGAACACAATGATGTAGGACTCCGATTAAATGAGAATGTTATTTCCCATAAGATCCATGAATTTTTTTGAATCATTCATCGGTCAAATGTGGACAATGAGAGACTCATACAACACATACATACTACAAATTTATATATTCAATATTTCATTATAATTAACCAGAAGTTGAATGTATCCAAGACATATACCATCTAAGAAAACCATTGTTATTCCCTAAATTGATCTAAAAAATAATAAATTATTCTAAATGATTACTTATAATTCCAAATTATTTGATTTTACTTATGATAGTCGATACAAATATGATGACTATCAGACACCTTGGTAGAAGACATCACTAGAGAACCCAAAGGGGATGTGCTCGGTCTGAAGAATCATTTATCATAAAAATCATACAATTTCACCTTTATCTCATTTAACACTTCTTATTCTTATGTGTCATGGTGGAATTGATATAGATCATGCACCCGGAAGAAGCTCAATCTCAAAATCAACTCTCCTATATAGATGTAACCTTGAGTAATCCTCTATAAAGACATCTAAGTATAGGTATATCACTAGAGGAAAATATGAGAGAGTTGTCATATAATATGATGGAAGGATCATGACAACCACCTACGCTAAAAACATTTCTCTCATTCAAGGATACAGTCCCACTCTGGATGCCTCAATGTACCACTCACCAATTAACATGATCATTTCCCATCCATGTGATAAAAAATTCACTCATCTTCGATAACAATTAGTGTGTTAATTGTAGCTAGTCAACGAGTATGTTATGGATTACATTGAAAATTGTCATTACTAGATTTTTGAATCTCCAAACATGATCAAAGAATGATTTTACAATAATATAGTTTGGAAATATATTAACATGTTCTACTTTACTTATTTTTGGTGTATCAATATAGAATAGATTAAAAATAAATTTTAACCGGAAAATATAACAAAAACACACTTGAAAAGATATGAATTATTGGGATTCTTGTGTATCGATTAATGAAATAAATATAGTATATGAAATCAAAACCATTCCTCAAACTATTGAAGGTCCCTCTCAACAATATACCAATATCTGATTTATGGCATATGTTCTACTAGGATCTAGTCTGTGATGCCCCATAATCTCATGAGTCACTTGATTCACAGACCAATGAGGGGCCTATACATAATACTAGGGTCCTATGTCAACCCTTTTTGCACGCATCCCTGAATCCTAATAAAAAACCAATTCAAATTCCATGTCTTCCCATAATGGTGAAAAGTCTTATGATAATAGGTATATTCCACGAGAAAGTGACCCTTCCTCCTACAGTTGTGGCACCTGGAAATTTCATATCCCATAGAGATAGTTCAGGAAGGCCTACTTTTTTACTATGAAACACTACCCTAGAATCCATTTTCTACTTCCTCCTCTAATTCCCAGAATGATAAACTGGGAAATAAGAGGAGAAATAACTAGTTGGTCCATTGGAAGCTAGAAGAAGACATGTAGCCATGTCTTACTCAATTACCTTATCCATATTCATCACCTTATGAAGAACTAAAACCTAGTTCATCAAATCAGAGGTCATGACCCATCATTTTAGCTCTCGGTATAAAAATATCATGAACTTATAGTACATCAGCACCTTGTTCCCCATCAAAAGAGTAGTAAATTGAATGAACTTAATGAATCATTCTGAGAAGGTGGAAAACGTCGTTTTCCCTACTATATATCCATAAACTCATGGGTAGCATATAACTTCAATTTATCATGTAATAAATACTTGAAAAAGTGGTGCTTGAAGGCCTCCATTTTAAAACATTCACATCCACCATCCTGCATCATGTCATCCCACCATCTTCTAGCCATAAATTGAAGCAATAAAGTTCATAATATTAACATTATTATCCATTGGGAGATTTAATAGTTTAAAAATACCCTCATTGACCAATTTCAAGTCCTCTTTATCCTGAGGGCCTCTAGTTCCCTGGAAGGATGAGGGTTCTGGGGATAATTCTCGTGAGTGTAAAAAATCATCGTCCAAACCATGTGGGGTCCTCCATATTTTACATACATTAATATAAAGAGTCTCAACTCGGCCGAATCTATAGCTAGACCCATTGTAGAAACCGGTGGATCATGATTAATTTCATCCTCATTCACAACATGTGGGGAAACTGGATGCACAATATTTGTACTATAAGGCATTTCACAAAATTCTAAACAAATCCAAGAGAAATAAAATAGCTAAAACAAGAAGAATTATTATACAAAAATGGCACACAAACGTTCCCAAAAAAATGATCAACCTAAGAGGATATGCATAAGAAAAATGAACAAACCCTAATTACTACCCATAACCTAATTCAAGCCTCTAATACCTACATGTTTTACATAGCCATATATATTCGATAAGGCACATAACACTTGAGTATAATTAATATAATGCAAGAATTAATAATCCAAAATCACATTTCATAAATTCAACATGTATTTAATTATTTGAACTCAATAAAATTCATGAATAATGTATACAGAATGTGATACTACATACCTAATGTAATATCGGAATGCACACCAAATCATATAAATAATTTTACAAACATCATGTGCATCACTCTAGGTAAATATTATACAAAAGAGACACTAAATATAAAAACACCAATTCCCACCTTATGGAATCTCAAAGATATGATGTCATGTGTTGGTCAAGAATTCACATAGTTCCCCTGCCCAATTCTTAACCCTCAATCCAAATCCCAAATAAATGAAAAAAGAAGAAACAAGTTAGTCAACCCGGTGTTTTGATAAAATTTTTTAGAACCTCGACCCTACCCACCAAGTCTGAGACATAATTACACACAATATCATGCATGCCTACCCATAAACAAGAGGATTATATCTAACATAGAGGTCTAAAGGAACATTATGGGGAGACTATTCCTTCAATACAAATTAAATTTTAGATTACAATATCAAAAGCGATAAATAAAAAATAAAAAATTAATGAATAAAAATTATCAGAGTAGTAGCATAACAAAAATGAATAACCCTTGTAGTGATAGTATGATATGTGATACAAATAATAAAATAACCGATAAATGAGATTCCAACAAGTGGCGGGTCGATATAAAAATTAGCAACCTAAACAGAAACATATGAAACCATCCAGGTCGATGTCCATCTTACAATGACTATAATATCATACTAAACATGATAAACCATCTACCATTGGGACCTTTCCCTAAATTAAATCCCTACTAAATAAATTTGTATGAATATTAAAATGTCTATGTAGGGTGTGAGTAAAAGACTTAGTTGGACACCACCAACGTTCTTCAACATAAGTTCATAATGTATATTGGTTCTTGTTAGGAATTTAAATGGAGTATTTATAAGAGTAAGAATATAAAACAAAAAATATGTGTTGGGTCCCCATAGACTGGATCCACATTCTTCAGTACCATGTGATATGAAAAATCAACTATCTTCCTATAACACCCCCCTCAATGGGATCTCTCATAAAAATTACACATCCTTCTTTTTGAGATTACCTCAGTACATGTCGAAAAATTTCTGAAAAATCAATCTTTGGGGACAGTCTAATAGGATAAACCTACACATTAAAATATAAATTAACTAAATAAATAACATATGATAAATGATACCAATGATAGATCAAAATCAATTCGTATCAAGAAATAATCATAACCATCAAAATACAGATGTAATAAATATAAACATTGGTCTCATAGCGTACACATGCTACCTCATGAGATCAAACATCAATCATATGTCTCATGAGGATACATATGTTGGAAATAATTTATTTCAAGAACTCACATAAAAAATTATCTATGTTAAGGGATTATTAGCTTATGTGTAATGTTGATTGGTGTAAAGGGACATCATCTAAATCCAAAAGAACCACTGAAACCTCGATCCAAACCCAAATCAAATTGATTTAGAAGAATAATATCAATTTTGATGATGAACCACACCATAATGTAATGTCAAGACAAAAAATACATAATAATATACACCTTAGATAATGAACAAAGACTTATTGATTCACTGAAGAAAATTCCCTAAATCTGCTTCCAATTCTATAAAAAATTAGCAATATCGGGTCAGATCAAGATAAAAACCATATATTCGATCAAGAAATTGAGAATATATTTGGGTTTGGATAATGATAAGGGACTTTAATTGATTTAGATTGAGGAGAAACTCACCAGATTAAGAATTTAGGATCACACATTTTTTGGGAATTGAAAAAATGAGAAAGAATAGAGAAGTGGCCCCAAAAACTCTAAAAAAGGCTCCTAAAACATTGGGATTCGAAGTGAGTTGGAGAGAATGATAAAAAAGGTGAATATTTCAGATTTTTAAAAATAATTAACATAAATCATCAGGAATCATGGGTCCCTGGACGATTCCATCCGTTGGCTAGTAGGACTGCTAAAACGTGAAAAGCTACAACACATCCATTATCATAGCCTCAACTCAATTTTCACCTTCTAAATTCCTCTAACTAACCTATAAACACTAAAAAACAAGCTCAAAATATATTTATAAGCTAAAAACAATCATAACGTAAATAATAGCATTATAATACTCTTCCAATAATTTGTAAAAAATATCATTTTCTTTAATTATATCACCTATAATTAATATTTTGTTTTTTTTCCAATATAAATAGTAAAACCATAATATTTTGAATCTTTTTATTCATCATTGACATCATAAAAATATCAAACTTTTTTATTAATGAAAAAAACATTAAATTAGTTGGATGTACTAATTTGACATCTTTTTCATTATTTATGTGGGATGATTTTACATTATTTATATATGGTTTTTATATCCTTTCTTATTATTTTTAAAATTTTAAAACCCAATAATCATTTTTAGTCTATGAATTTAACCCACAATCATGTGGTGAAATTATGTTACAATCCACATTAGCAAAAATAACCCCACAATCCTTCTCTATGTATCCAAAATTGTAACCAATGTATTTGAAAATTGGAAGGAATCCATATGGAAATGAAAATAATTTATTAGTATCTCTCATTTTAATAATTTGACCTTGAGCTATGGGTTTATTAATCCACACCACGGTCTTAAATAATAAAACCTAATTAACTAGATTTGGTTTATCTCATTCAATGAAACAATATAAAATATCACCAATTTTCGTTAATAATAGACACGCTTCACATCAACATGGATATGGTTTTGCTGTAGATATGAGAAGTATATTTCAAAAAATACATCTCAATAGGGTTTTCAACACATGATAATAGATGAATAATAAACAAATGATTACAGAATATCAAAATTAAACTATCAAGATGACTTTAATTATTTTCATTTATCGAATACTAAAAAAATCCATTATTCTGTTTCTTATAATAGAACCTCCCCCCTTTTCATTCTAAAGCTAATGTGTATTGTAATCAAGAACAACATAAAATTATTGTTCATCTTCTCATGTATGTTTTCCAAATAGAGGTAGATATATATTATTCGTTATATTCATATATTCATCCTTATTTGGTTCATAAAAAAATTGATTTCTCATTTTATGGTAGCAAATATTTATCTAAAGGATCTATAAGATTTTATTCAATTCAGGAAATCAAATCATCAATCATCAACTACAAAAAAAATGATCTGAAACTGTACGAATTTGATAGAACCATAGTAAACACTAAAAAAACTGAAAACAAATATATTGAAACTTTTACTTTCAATTTATTATGAATTTTATTCATTGAAAAAATATGATTGTAAAAATAACTACCAGTCTTTAATTTCTCATATTTTTAACTTTATTATAAAAAATTCAATTTTATCTCTTTATCTATGGGAGATAAACATTCAGTAAGTAATTACTAAATTTATTAGTTTTTTTTACAAAATCATATTATCGCAAATGAAATATATCAAATACCTCAGAACATGGAATTTTATTTAAAATTTTAAAAATATTTGAAATTTATTTTTAATGACTTATTGTTCTTAAAAGGTAAAACAACTAAATATAGATTTTTTTAAATAATTATAAATACTTCAATTTTTTATTTTTGTATATTTATTACACATAAAAATGTAAATATCATCCCACTAATTAAAGTTGAATAATTTCATATAATAACTAAGAAACATATTATTTTTTTAAAAAAAATTATAAATTATGTTACATACTCGATGACATAAATTCCATAAAAACACATGAAAAAACAATAATTTTATGAAATACATGAATTAAAAATATCAATGTTTTTTATTTGATATTCTTAGATATTTTATAAAATAAAAATTTGAAAATGATATAAGTTCATTATTATTATATAAAATTAAATTAATTATTGAAAATTGTATTTTATCACATTCACTATAAATCAATTATAAACAAAATTTTTTAAGCTATGGAATGGATAAATTAATAAAAATGAAAATTATTTCACATGCCATATGAGTAAAAATTCATAAATAAATTTAAAAAACAATTATAGTTTGAGACTTCAATAATAAGTTGATCTGATAACGTACATGTCAAAATTTTCATTTACTGATGATATGTAAGTTTGAAAATAGAATCATCTTTTAGTTTTTGAACCTCACTCCACTAATAATTTTTTTAAATATATTTCATTAACGTTGCAAGTTATTTTATAAATTATTTTTATGTTTTATTCAATAGAATACTATTCTAAACCAAAATTTCAAAAATTGAAATATATAAATTTCCACTAAAAATATAAAAAGTATCATTTTAAGGTCATTTATATGGTTTTCTATTCATATAGTACATGTGATAAAATTTATTTATTGGTAGAACAAAAATATGGACAAAATATTAATTAACATTTTTTATATATCTTTCCCAATATCACACAAAACAAATTTTATATTAATGAAATGGGGAGAAAAATTTTTTTTTGAAAAGATTATAACATTATTTTTGAGAATATATTATTAAATATTTAATTTATTTAATTTATCATGCGATAAAAATATATTGTTTTCTTAAAAAAATTAATAATATTTATACAGTAGTATAAAATATTTATATTATCAGGAATGTAAATATAATTTAATAATTATAACTTTCAACATAAATAATATCTATTTTGTGTGTTTTTATAATTATGACACTCAATAATTTTTTATTTTTTCATTTTCTAATTGAGAATTTATGATTTTTTTAAGATATTATGATTATATAAAAGCATATTACCCATAAGTAGAAATAAATTTGTTTTATAAATTTTTCATTATGATACTTTAAAAAAAATAAAAATAAATTAATTTTATAATTTAAAAGTTGATAGATTAAATTATTTATAACATAAATTTTAAAAAAACATAACCTTCCAGTTTTTGTCACAAAAACTGAATTTTTCTCATACACTCTCTCCCATTAATTTCTAGCATGAAAAATAAAATCATGAATTATTTTTTTAATGATATATTCCTATAAATGAAATATTTCTCACACTAATAAAATATTGTTTATGATAATTATTTTTTGGAGTAATAATTAAGAAGAAATTATAATTTATCCCTCCCACTAATATATTTAGGCAAACTGAAAATTTATAAATTAAAAGTAAAAGGATGTAAAAAATATCATAAAATGTTGTAAATATTTTAAATATATTTATAATTTTAAAACTTATCATCAATGAGTTAAATTTATTATACACAAATTACTACATCAATTTTAATTTTAATTAAATATTTATCACTAACCATGAGTAAAAATAAATTAACCTTTTTATGATTGTGAAATATAAACTAACATTTAAAAATTTGAGTATTTTATAGATATTGTTTTTCCATTTTTAGTAATATAAATTTAATATAACGATATCCAGGGAACTATTACATGTGTATAAATAAAATATAAAATTATGTCTAATGATTAAACCCCCAACATTACTTATTAAAAAAAATTAAAATCAAAGATAATTTTCCACCACACTCTTATGGAGCGGATGTAAAATAAAAATGTAAAATATGGATTTGGTTTCATGGGATGTCTATCCTGAAATTCCAAAAAACAATATTACTAAATTTTTTTGTAGAATTTAAAATAGAACAAAATATTATTATATGGTTTTAATAAAATACATGGAAGATTTATTTAAATTAATTTTTTGTTTAACCTAATAACATTTCATTAAAACATCAAAATAGTTAAAATATATTTTTTCCACACTTACGTAAATTTTTTATTTTATATTATATTAATTTAATTGATTTATTTGATATGATTTATTTTTATGGTCTTGTTAAATAGTTGTAATGTGGAACTCCCAATACATTAAACACCATACACAGGTCCTATTGGATTCTCCCCCACATTACTCCCCTATTTATTTATTGCGTGTGATTCCTTGATCGTAGGAACATGAACCCCTATATTACCACTTTTTACCATAGGAGTAAAATAACTTTGTAAATATAGATAGAGGGAGATAACAACCTCGAGAAGTGGGGTATTCTTGGAGAGATTATGGAAAAAGAATTAACTCAGCTTCATTGCCATCTTCAACCAGTTCAAGGAGTTAGAAAATAGGTGAGTATGTTCAGTGATCCAGATGGTATCCTAGGTGTTGGATCATTTATTTTGAGGTGGTGATAACCGATGGTTAGGCTCAGATCCATGGTTCTTTGGTGTGACATGATGGTTTTGAATAACTGGATTAGCAATAAGGGGAATGATTCATGGTCCGTTAATGAATAGTTTTCTTCAATCTATTTTTGGTTATGGTACATGTTGTGTAGTGATGAAGGAGCATGTGGTTCCTTGATCTTGATGTCCAAGGATGAGCGTATGTGGTAATAAAGATCCCTAGTGTAGAGAACATGATCTTATCTGGTCCATGTGGAGTTCCCTCATAGGATCCATGAGTCAAACATGGACATCAACTACAAACTTAGACAACATCATAGAACCTATACAATAGGGGTTTATTATCCATGGTTTTGGGAGAAAAAACCTACTTAATGGGGATTAAAATAAGGATGTGTTGAATTTGGTGTCCTAGAACCAACTACTTTGTGCTTTATTCATTAATAAAATCCTTATCACATCTTGATTATTCTTTTGCGGGACAATGATTGTGATAATGTCCTAAGGATAACTGTTGCATTAAAGGGTCATAGCGTATCCCTGCTATGACGAGAACCCATAAGTTCCATAAAACTGTTCTTGAATATATGTTCTATGATCGGATGATATTATTTGAGGGAAAAAAATAATATAGGTCATTAGGGGCGAGGAATCATAAAACTTTAAGGCAACTTCTCATGGTGTGCACCCTTGGTAATATCTAGGAGGATATTATGAAAACGAGACCTGCCAGTAGAAAATCCACATTTCATAGTGTCATTGGATGTTCCTTTCTACGGACCTGTGTATTGGTCCATAGACTTTAATATTATTATTAATGATTATTACAACTCACATACTAAGATGTATTGACGAAAACTGTGACGACACACTATTTGTAGTGAGGTAGGATACGTTGGGTGTGTCACGAGTAATACTTCATTAATAGATAATGCGAGAAAGGATTTGTCCCTTATGTTCCATAACAGAAGTAGATATCTCATGCCCTTTGATGGAATTGATATAGCCTAAATAAATCCATGTCCATGGTATGGTATAGGCAAGTTCAATTCTGGGACGTCAAAGAGAGAATAATTGAGCACAAGGGTTGATGGCACTAGCATGCAACCTGCTTGATTAGAGATATCACGACAAAGGGATTATATTACACTATAAGAGTTCATAGGAGGTGACACGTCATTGCGGCATTAACTTCTTTCTCTATGGGTGCCTTGGCGTGTTGCTAGACGCTAACATTGGACTTTAGGCAGGCTCCGCATCATGCCACTGAGAAAGAGGCCTAGAGAGTCACACACTAAGTGTGTCCATGTATCTCAGTTAAATATTAATTTAACAAGTTAAATAAATATTATTCATGAATGTGGTTTAATAATTATTTAAGGATGCATGTTCTCATTTATTTAGACACTATTTATTCGAGAGAATATATTGTGGGAGAAATAATATATTTATTAGTGAGTAATGCAGTTACATTTATTTAAGAAATAAATAGCCATTACTCAAGGTTTAATAAATATGGTTGAGAAAAATTGAAAATAAAAGTACACATCGTGTATATTAAATATACATGCCGTGTAGTTTTATGGAAAACAAGTACATGCTATGTATTAATTATTTCACACCGTGTAGTTTTCCAGTCGGGATTTTGAGGATATAATATTATTTTATTAAATGATATTAATTTTAATCCGCATGGTTGCATGTCATGGAATTAATAATTCGAAATGGGGTTTCAATAAGAGTTAATGAAATATATAAAATGCGTAACACGTTAATTTATTTTCATAACTCTATTAACCTCAATCCAAATTATAAGTATCCTCACAACCCCAAAACTTTTTCCATAAGAGCCATTGTTGTGTACAACGGATTTTGAAATACTCTCAAGATAATAGAGAATTCCCTTTTACACCAACAACGCCCTCAAGTTACAAGAGCGAGATCCTCAACCGGATCAAGGCTGTCGAAGGCAGACATCGCAAGTGAAGGTTCTTCCATGCTAGCACCCGGAGATACCTTCGGCAACGTCCATAGATACGTGGAGCACGTGTGGATCGCCGCTAGAGGAATCCAATACTGGGATTCTACGATGCAACAACGAATCACATGATCGTGACCGGAGACATCTACAAAGAAAGAATTCCACCGAGGTAATTCTTGTGAATTAATTAAATTAATTATAACAAACATATGATGATACTATCTCAATGGTTCCTGGAATCTTCTTTTCTTTTTTGTTCTTCGTTCCATTACGAAGATCCGGCGTTTTATATCGTGATGGATCTCAGATTGTACGTTATTTAATTCTAAAATTAAAGTTGGTAAAACCCACCAATGCGCTTTCATTGCGCCTGGAACCATCAAGTGGTATCAGAGGGGGGTCATATCGTTGATTATAATTATTTAGTTTTTCATTAGTGATTTACACATTTAATAATTTAGTTATTTCAATTCATGTTTAGTCATTCTGGAAATCTAAATCTCGAGATCTATTCCTCCTCCCTCGTTTCTCGTTCACCTCATAGAAACGAATTTTTATTTTAATTTTGATTAAAATTAAATATAGGAACTCATTCGGAGGGGCCAAACATTTTTGTCCGTACGACACCAGAATACACGGCCTGTATTTGGAAGTACACGTCGTGTAGTCTATGTTCGATGCATTGACTGATCCGCCAAATCGGGTCGTGTATTGTATTCTTTCTAAGAATTTAAGGCACTGTGTGTTGACTAGAAACAGGTGGCACACGGTTTCCGGATTACATGCCGTGTGGTCCAATGAACACGGTGTATAGTCCCTTCAGGTTAGGGTTGGGCCGTGTACCCCATAAACGGCTTGGCCAGCTAGAAATCGTGTGATGCGGAAACTACACGGCGTGTGTCCCATAGAACATGTCGTGTACTCCGAAAATTTCCGTAGTACATTAACACACCCTGTCCCCGGGCGTGTACTTCGTATGGACTGTGAAGAAAATTACACACTGTGTATTCAAAACTACACACCGTGTACTCACCCAAATTATGCAGATTTATTAAAATTTATTATTATATTATACAAACCCTTGAGACGTGTACCATGGTGCAGGTGTAAAGCTGAGACACAACATGTGATAGGTGTTTTATATAAATGTGTTTAATTTAACATCTGTGTAATGAACGAGAATTCACCAGGTTGCCTCCAAGGTACAAGTTACATACAAGGATAATTTTAAATGAATTTATTTGTTTAAAATTTTGATGGATGAGAATCTCAAGGATGTTTAGAAAATGTTTTAAGATAAAAGTATTGATTAATTAAAGATTATTAATTAATTTGAGTGTGTTTTATCTTAAACATGAACGATTAAAGAATTGAATGCTAGTTTTATTTATGCGTAAATATCGTTGCATGTATGGATGATCATGGGATATACCGAGACCTTTGTCTGTGAATGGTTTCTTTTAATTTATTTATTTAAATTAAATTTGTTGGCATGCGAGCCATCTCCTCATTAATATGTAGGTCCTGCGCGCCCAAGGATTGTTTTATGTAAAACCCCATTTTTACCCTTCACCTGTGTGTGAGATAAATGCATATGTAATGGATGGAGATCCCAAGATAGTGGAGGCAGCTCAAGTCAGGAGCCAAGGTGAAACTAATCCAAGGAGATACAAATGTGGACTTGTGAAAAGTTGTAAACATGAACCCGAAAGTTTAAATGTGTTTCTCCCCTAGGTCTTGGGTTATTTCATCAACCGCTAGATAAACTAACCAATAGCAGGATCACACAATTAATGAATTAAATGAGCATGCAATATGGAACTAAAATAAAAACAGGCTTATACGTAAATATTATCTTAGACATGGTTAATCACTTAAGTATATCCCACTTAATATTAAAAATCATGTAATCAAAGATAATAAAATGGAAATTTACATATAAGGATAAAATCCCTCAAAAGAAATATTAAGTCGGTATAGCCTTCCATAATCCTAGTTAGAATCGAACCATAGTTCAAAGTGCTTAACCAACCCTAGTTGGGGTGCTTTCAATTATCAGGGAATTATAATTCAAGGTTTTGGGTTGACTTGACTTGGTTCACATCAAGGGTTCACTGCCACAGCAGGACTTGGTGTGACCAAGAGGCAAAGGTTGATGAAATCCAAAATAAAAGGATTTCAGGATTGGGGAGGCCACTCAGTGGATCAAGGAGATACAAGTTAATGCAGTTGGAATTTGTAATTCCAACCTAAAACCCTTCAAGTTCCTCGACCAACCCTAGTTGGGGTAATGCGAAGGGAAATATAGATCCTTGCCACTAGAATATTCAGGCAACATAATATTCCAAAATCAATGGTGAGGGATATTGGATTTCGATAAAATAGTGGGAGACTAATAAGTATTAATTTATTTATTTGTATCAGTTTTGTAATAAAGTACTAAACCTTTTATCATCTAAATTTTTAGAAATGAAAAGAAAATGACTTCAAACATATCATTGAGAACCATACTCGAGAAGGAAAACCTTCTCACCGGCACCAATTTCCAAGAGTGGTAGAGGCGTTTACGTGTTATCCATCGCCATGAGAGGAAGTTGTATGTGCTGGAAGAGCCTGTTATAGTTGTTCCTAGATCGGAACTTCTACCCTTAACAAACCAGATAGATAAGGACATGGGGCGTGACAAACCTACAGTCCTTATGGTGAATAAGAAAAGGAATGACAGGGCAAAGGGGCCAAAGACATATAAACAGTCTGATGCCCCCGAGCACTGTCCCTCCAAGAACGGGAAGATCCAGAGGCAGGGCAAGGAACAGGAGGAAATGTGTTTTTCATGTGTCAAGAAAGGCCACTGGAAGAGGAACTGCACCCAGAAGCATCGGGACGCTGATGGGGCATTCGTTATCGAGTGTAATCTTTCTATTTATACACATTGGGTATTAGATACAACTAGTGGGGCTCACATATGTATTCAAATGCAAGAACCAATTAGATTTAGAAAGATTGCCAGAGGAGAGGTGGATCTTCGAGCTGCCAATGGCGCAAGGCTAGCTGCATTAGCTATTGGCGACTCCCACCTCTCATTGCCAACTGGGATGATCTTGGTTTTACATAAATGTTATTATGTGCCTAGTGTTACCAAATACATAATTTTTGTATCTTGTTTGGATATATATGGATTTATTTTCATGTTTGAAAATAAGGGTTGTCTCTTTTATAAGAACAACATATGTTATGGTATGGAACATTTAAATAATGGTTTGTATGTATTAAATTACAAAAACCATGTGTTGGAAATCCATAATGAAACAAAATCACATGACCTATACATCACCCAGTTGTGGGATCACCGTCTCAGTCATGTAAACGAGAAGCGCTTGAAAAAGATCTGCCAAGATGGCTATTTAGACTCTACTGAGCTAAAAACACTTAATAGATGTCACACTTTTTTACAAGGTAAAATGACCAAGCCTCCTTTTGGTGGACAGGGTGAAAGGGACACAGAGCTTCTAGGATTGGTACACATGGATGTATGTGGACCATTTATAGTAGAAGATAGAGGTGG
Organism: Viscum album; assembly: GCA_963277665.1. Lineage (NCBI taxonomy): Eukaryota > Viridiplantae > Streptophyta > Magnoliopsida > Santalales > Viscaceae > Viscum > Viscum album. The sequence goes on along the minus strand of OY728137.1, from coordinate 621,377,256 downwards.
ATATTCTTACATCATTAGTTTTACTGATGATTTGAGTAGATATGTTTTTATCTACTTAATGTGGTATAAGTCAGAATCCTTAGAGAAATTTAAGGAATTCAAGAATGAAGTATAGAATCAGCTTGGTAAGAAGATAATGAAGCTTCGATCGGATCGTGGTCGAGAATATCTGAACCAAGAGTTCATCGATCTTCTACGGGAGTCTAGGATTCTATCTCAGCTCACTCCTCCTTATACACCACAGTGGAATGGTGTTCGTGAAAGGAGGAACCACACCTTTTTGGACATGGTGAGGTCGATGATGAGTCATGCAGATCTTCCATTATACTTTTAGGGATATTCATTACATACTGAAGCACACACTTTAAACCGAGTACCAACTAAGGCGGAAAATGGAATTCCCTCCGAGGTATGGAATGGGAAGAAACCCATTTTGTCGCACGCAAGTGTATGGGGATGAGAGGCGTTTGTTAAGGCCTCCTCAAGAAACAAACTAGCACACCAGGGCACAAGGTGTATTTTTATAGGATATCCCAAGGAAGAAAAAGGATATTACATATATAAACCTTCATAAAATAAAGTGATTATTGCCAGACAAGCCATCTTTCTTGAGAGAGAGAACATCCTTAAGAAGGATAGTGGGAGAAAGATTGACTTCAACGAAGATGATGCTCAAGATACACAGGAGTTGTTATAGGAACAAGAGAAAGCTGGACATGGAAGGTCAAGTTAGCACCTATAAAGCAAGGCTAGTGGCTAAGGGGTTCATGTAGTGTCAAGAAATTGACTATGATGAAATCTTTTCACCAGTTCCCATGTTTAAATCCATAAGAATCATACTTTTCATAGCAGCTTACCATGATTACGAGGTTTTGTATATGGATGTCAAAACAACATTCCTTAACGGGAACCTTCAGGAAGATGTCTATATGACAAAACCAGAAGGGTTTGTGACACCACGTGAAGCCAAATGGGTTTCCATGTTTCAGAAATCCATTTATGGATTGATGCAAGCATCCAGGTCATGGAACATTCGATTTGATAAAGCCATAAAGTAATTTGGTTTCATTAATAATGAATGTGAGCTGTGTGTTTATAAGCGATTTAATGGGAATACGATCATTTCCTAGTAGTATATGTTGACGACATGTTGCTTATTGGAAATGATGTACCAGTCTTACAGTCAGTTAAGGACCGGTTGAACAAGTGTTTCTCCATGAAGGACTTCAGTGAAGCAGCATACATTCTAGGGATCAAGATCATTTTTGATAGATCCAAGAGGTTTCTTGGACTAAGTCAGGGTACATACATTGACCAGATACTAAAGACATTTCATATGAAAAAATACAAGAGGGGATTAGTTCCAGTGTCACATGGCCTACATCTTTATAAAAAAAATGCTTCCTAAGACACAACAAGAGAAAGATAGAATGAGTAAGATCTCATATGCTTCGGCTATAGGATCCATCATGTATGCCATGTTATGTACTAGGCTTGATTTTTCCTATGAACTGAACATGGTAGGCTGATATCAAGCAGATCCAGGATAACAACATTGGACTGATGTTAAGACTATCCTTAAGTATCTGATAAGAACTGAGGCTATGTTCCTAGTGTATGGAGGAGATGAGGAGCTTGTCATCAAAGGTTATATTGATGATGGTTTTCAGAGAGATCAGAATGATCTGAGTTTGCAATATGGATATGTTTTCTGTCTCAATGGAGGAGATGTGAGCTGGAAGAGTTCAAAGCAGCCAGCTGTCTTCGATTCTACAGCGGAGTCCGAATATATAGAGGCTTATGATGCAACCATGGAAGCCGTCTAGATTCATAACTTTGTCCAGGAGCTTGATGTGTTTCCTAGCAGTAATGATCCTATTACATTGTATTGTGATAATACTACAACGGTGGATCTTGTGAAAGAACCAAGGTCAAATCAACGGAAAAAGCGTATACACTGATAGTATCACCTCTTCAGGGATTTCTATCAAAGGGGTGAAGTTACAGTGAGTAGAGTGTCCATAGAAGAGAACGTGGTGGACCCCATGACTAAAGGCATATCTTAGCAGAAGCATGAATATCATGTGAGAGCTAGTAGGTTAAAGGTTGTTAGAAGTTGGCACTAGTCCAAGTGGGATTTTGTTGGAGTTAGTGGCCTAGAACCAACTACATTGTACATTATTAATTAATAAAATCCTTGTCACATATTGATTATTCTTCTATGTGACAATGCATGTGATAATTTCCTAAGGACAGCTGTTTCATTAAAGGGTCATAGCGGATCCCTGCTATGATAGGAACCCATAAGTGCCATAACACTGTTCTTAATATATGTTCTATCGCTGGATGATATTATTTGAGGAACACAAATAATACAGGTCATTAGGGTTGAGGACTCATAAAACATTGAGGCACCTTCTCATGGTGTGCGCCCTTGGTAATATCTAGGAGGATATTATGAGAACGAGACCCGCCTGTAGGGAATCCACATTTCATAGTGTCATTGGATGTTCCTTTCTGAGGACGTGTGTATTGGTCCTTAGACTATAATATTATTATTAATGGGTATTAAAACTCACACCCTTAGATGTATTGATGAAAACTATGACGAAAAACTATTCGGAACGAGGTAGGATACGTTGGGTGCGTCACAAGTAATACTACATTAATAGACAATGTGAGAAAGGATTCGTTCCTTATGGTACATAATGGAAGTAGATATCTCATGCCCTTTGATGGAATTGATATGGCCTAAATAAATCCATGGCCATGTTAAGGTATGGGTGAGTTTGATTCCGGGAAGTCAAATAAAGAATAATCGAGCACATGGGTTGATGGCACTAGCATGAAACCCGCTTAATTAGATAAATCGAGACAAAGGGATTATATTACAAGGCAAGAGTTCATAGGCGGTGACATGTCATTGCGGCATTAACTTCATTCTCTATGGGTGCGGTGGTGTGTTTCTAGATGCTACCCTTGGACTTTAGGCAAGTTCCGCCTAATGCCACTGAGAAAGAGGCCTAGAGGGTCACACACTAAGTGCGTCCATGTATCTCAGTTAAATATTAATTTAACAAGTTAAATATATATTATTCTCGACTGTGGTTTAATAATTATTTAAGGATGCCTGATCACATTTATTTCGAAACTAGATATTCAAGAGAATATATTGTGGGAGAAATACTATATATATTAGCAAGTAATTAAGTAACATTTATTTAAGAAATAAATAGCCATTACTCAAGGTCTAATAAATATAGTGGAGAAAATGTAAAATAAAAGTACACACCGGGTATATTAAATATACACACCATGCAGTTTTATTGATAACAAGTACACGTCATGTATTAATTATTACACGTTGTGTAGTTTTCCAATCGGGATTTTGAGGATGTAATATTGTTTTATTAAATGATATTAATTATAATCATTGTGGGCACATTTCGTAGAATTAATAATTTGACATGGGGTTTCAATAAGAGTTAATTGAAATAAATAAAATGCGTAATGTGTTTATTTATTGTCATAACTCTTTTAACCTCAATCCCAATTATAAATATCCTCACAACCCCGACACTTTTTCCATAAGAGCCATTGTTATGCACAACGGATTTGGAAATACTCTCAATCCAAGAGAGAATTTCCTTTTCCACCAAGAACACCCTCATGTTATGAGAGTGATATCCTCCACCAGATCAAGGTGGTCGAAGGTGGACATCGCAAGCGAAGGTTCATCCGTGCTAGCACCCATATATTTCTTCGGCGACGTCCAGAGATACGTGGAGTATGTGTGGATCACCGCTACATGAATCCTACACTTGGATTCTACGACACAAAAACGGATCACAGGATTGTGACCGGAGACATCGATGAAGAAATAATTCCACTGAGGTAATTCTTGTAAATTAATTAAATTAATTATAACCAACATATGATGATCATATCTCACCTGTTTCGGGACTCTTTTTTTTTCTTCGTTCCATTCCAAAGATCCGGTGTTTTATATCATGACAGATCTCGGATTGAACGTTGTTTAATGCTAAAATTAAAGTTGGAAAAACCCACTAACACGCTTCCGTTGTGCCCGGAACCTTCAGGATGAACCCGAGAGATTTGACATCCCCATTAGGTTTCTACTAAGGTTACTATGTGCCACTGGTAAGGGGGTATCATCATAGATTAAATGATTCTTTCTAGTGATTATTTTTTTTGAATTCCACTTGATGTTTTCCCTCTCTTTATCTTTTATTTTACTCCATTACTATTTCATTATAAAATCCCCCGGTTGACTCATCCCCTTGCATGTATACCAATTACCTGAAACATGTAAATTTATACATCCATTTACTACCTTTTGCATTTATTTTTTTGACCTAGTAAATGATGAACTTATTCCTCTTAGATTTAATCTAATGTTGGTTTTGGATTTATTTTTTAATTATAATATATTATTTGTTTTCCTACTTGGCCTTTCGCTACATGGTGTTGTTAATTTTTTTTTTCTATTGACATTTGGTGTGTGCAAGACCTATGTTTTGTTCTAGAAAGTTAATATGCTGAGTATGGAATTTTTATTCTCATGGTATGGTTCAATTTTTTGTTGAACCATATTATACAGAATGTTATATATTGTTTATGAGAATTCTAGATAGATTTGTAATTTTATTAGTTGTATTTTCCATTCTTTTGTGATATGTTCACTATTAAATCATATTTTAATTATTTTTATTGAATTATTTTAATTAGTCCAGAAGAATAAATATTAGTTTTTGATATATTAATTTTGATTTTTCCAACCAAATTTGTAATCAATGGATCGCGGATATTCTAATTTCCACTATGTTGCAAAGAGTTGTCTCCAAAAACATCAATCATAATAATTCAATTTCTATGAAATTTTACTGAGTGCATGTAATGTAAGAGGGGGAATGAATGTTACCTGAAAATTTTATCTAGGTAGGTTTTTTACATGTTATATTAGAAATAAAAAAATTGGAAAATTTTGTAATTTAACAGTATATAACTAATAAAATTTTTAGCACAAAATATTATATAAAATATAAATTGAAATAATTGTTATTTTATAAAACAAATTACTTGATACAATAAATATGATTCAAAACCTAACATTTCACACTAGTATTAAAAATTTATGTTTGTAAGATAGGAACTCTATGAAATCATAATTATTCACAATTAAATTAATTGCATTCCATGACTAATTAGACCCATAAATGCCTAATAGAGAAACATTTTCAACTACTAACCTTGCATTGATGATGTAAGACTTAAGCATAATCCTTGTAAAAAACTATTCTCAGCCAACTCGAAATATTGCTCATGATGGATCGCCATGTGGTTTTAAGCATACCAGCTCCGGAAAGCTAGAGGTTGCTGACCAATAATGAGGGTTTAAAATATGCAGTGAGGATACAATACCCTCTAATAAGAGTACAATAACACTATAAATAACCAAACTCATACACATGGATAAGAATCAATGTAAGAATAATAAATTATTTGAAATGAAACATTCTATAATAAATAAAGTACAACATAAAATCATAGAGACTTAAAGCAAGAAAAACTTACAACGGATAACCTCCAACTGGGTTGACCACACATAAAAAATAAAAAACTAAAAATAAAAACAGTAGACTATACTACCAAATCTCAACTAAACAACATACCCAATATCCACGACGCTCGAGCTTCACTTGCACAATCTTAAGAAAACACATGAATAGATCGTCTCAATCAAGAAACACTGGGACACAACCCCATCCACTGTGTGACCTGTAGCCCAACATGAAAGTATAAAATAGGGATACAAAAACATCAAGGTGCACATATATGGGGTGAGAAATAAAATCTCAACGGGTCACCCTCAAAGATGAACCTATAATCTGGTTTTAAAACAAGTTTATGAACAAAATATATTCCCAACCTATCCAAAAACTAATAAATCACATATTGATAAACAATGGTATAAAAAGGGAGAAAGGGAAAAATAAAATCCGACAACCATGAGTTCTATCCTAACACCTAAGGTAAGTGTTACCATAGTCACCCACCCAAACAATGTGCAACTACCTAACAATTGGTCTCCAATAAAAATATCATAATTAACGACATGAATATTTAAGTCCACACAACTAGAAAACATGTCAGTTCTAAAGTTCCTACAAAAGTAATTGGGCATAAACTATAGGCCCAACAATATTTGTGATCAATAAAAAAACCTTGGAATTACCCAATATCTATGGGGTTGTAAGCACCGCAAGATCCACAACCGAAAAAAACCAATCTGTAAGTTCCTCGGTGCCTCACAAGCTAGCTGTGGTACACAGTAAACTAGAGGGGTTTCTGTTCATCCAGATCACTCATTAACTCCATATTCTTGTATAAAAATAGCCATCCCATAGAGGAGTAAACTTTATCAACACATAGGGCCAATGACTGATCAAAGATATCCCATTGGTGTCCCCCTTGAAAGAACATATTGAGAAGAAATGGCCCCATATAACATTACCAAAGGCCAAAAAAAATGTGGTCAGTCGAACTATAGGACCCAAAAATAAAATAGATGAACTAGAAGTGATGTTACACTATTTGAAAAAAAAATTACAAGGACTCTCATGAAAAATCGGATCTCGGAAGATAACAAAAAACCACCATGGGCTCTCAACAACCAACCTTAGGGTCCAACCAAATACTGGGATCCCATGGATCATTGGGTCGTTGTCAAATGTGACATCTAATTTGGAACTCCTTTTCTGCACCTAATTACATAGAACATGCTCGTCAAAATATCCTAAAATGGTCCAAAGGAAATAGCAAGAGAAGTACACCCAATGAGGGGGTCATCTATCTCATTGAACAAATGGGTCACACCATGTGTAGAAAAATTCCAAACAGCTCTTAGTGGCCACCAATTGATACATGATCAGTAATTCACCCAACATGAACCCAAAAGAAAAGTATGTCTATATCAGTGTTTAAAATGGTTCTCATGACCATCTGAAAAGAAATACTCTAAAATGGGTCCTTAACACAATCCAATCCATGAGCAACCTTCATTATCGACAGTTGACACTGTCAACCACTAATATCTCAATCTGTAACAAGAGCACATGGGCATTCTCAATAGTCCCTTAGACTTCTCATAGTAGCATGAAGACACCAGACTCTAAACACCATCCCATGACATCAACCACCCCAAAGGCTTTGACATCTCAGGTCCTCAAAACAAGGAGCTAAATCTCAACAAATCTAACCCTGAGAACCCAATCCTAACATACAAGGAATAACCAATATCTCTTCAGATATAAGTCTTTTATCATCATGCCCAGCTGCAATGTCTTCAGAAGTGACAACTATGTTACTAGGACTTAAGAAATATCTCCAAGACACAAAATGATGAATATAAATTCCAATGGACTAATCATAATTGGGCATAATTTACCCAATGAAAATAAAACAATCACTATAGAAAAACCTTAAAAACAAACCCAAAATACTAAAACCAATCAACTACTATATGATGAATGAGTAAAAAGAAATACAACTCAATGTTTCACTAAACAACAACCAGGAACCATGTTACAATACAAATAATAAACCAAAAACCAAAAAATCAAAGATATCCAAGACATTCAAAAACAAATCCCAACAATATCCAAGATCCAAAAATCATATGTGTAGCCCAAGGTATCAACAAGAATCACTAAAGAACATGGATACCATATTTTTTCGTGTGTACTAATATTTCACATCTACAAATGCACCAAAGTTCCCAAGCATGGGATGAGTATAAAACTCATTATGTTTTCCAAAATGAAATCACAACTGATTACAATAGGATAGAACATGTTATAAATTTTTTATAAAATAGTTTAAACTAATTTAAAATCGTTTATATCAATGCTAGAATAGTTTTCAAAACAAAATAGTTTTCCAAGACCGACATTTTTCCAAGGAATGAAATCAAAAAAATTATTTAAGACCATTCCACAAATTCTATTTTGGAATACCCTTTCCACACATCCACACATCCACACATCCATACATGCATACCCATGTCATAGTTCTATACTCAAGCGTGGTCTCTCACTATTCTACTATGTTTTCATAAGGTAGTCAATAAAATGTTTCCCAATAGAAGACTCCCCTTCCAAAGGATCACACCAATGAAAATGAACTCACACCAACCATGTATGCCAAAACTATTCCTAACAAACCATGCATATCCATTTCAATAAAAATTTACTTTTTTTGAAAACATTTTTACAAAAAAAATTCATGAATCAAAAATAAACATATACTTTAATATAACCATTTTAAAATCATGAAATAATGGAGTTTGTACACAAAAAACTAATATTCCCCAATTTTAAAAAACAATAACTAAATATGTTTCCAAAAAATCACAAATCAATTTAATAATTAATTTGATGAAATTTATTAAAATTGAAATTAAATTTTTATGTTCTAATCATGAGGAGTAGTGAGTGAAGGCACCTACCACACAATCTTTGGAGAAAACGTATAAATACACAACTTTAAAAATCTATCTTAGATCTTTATTATTGGACCTTATATGTCTTTCAATTAAACCAAATCAATTATATATAATCATGATTAACATCACACAACATGGTTTAATCCCCATTATATTAGATCCTTACCTCCAAAATAGGGAAGAAGTAGAAAACTATGGAAAACATCTATGAAAGAGCACTTACTAATGAATCTGGGCCTCTAGTGTACATAGATTTCCCTAGAAATCACCCCCCAATCAAAAGAAATGGTCTCCACAACCTAATAAGGTACATGAATTCATGAAATGGCCCAATTAGGGTGAACATCGAGTATAAATATGTAAAATAAGTGAGATCCATAAAATCCATTTCAAATTTTAAACAGTGCACAGTTATGGTGCACGATTAAGAAAACCATGTTCTAACGATGCATGAGTCACCGCCTTAAAAATCACCTTCCATGTTTATAAAAAAAACTATTAATCAAGGTTAATTATACCATTGTTTAACATTACATGGTTTTCCTGGTTGGAAACATGATTTTTACAAACCATATGCCTTAACATGTTCCTACCTAGTACCCAATATTTCGTTTATAAGGTTTCTTTAAGGTGTTTTGTAACACTCCAAGATTTCATAGTGTGTTATTTCTTCAAAATAATTCAATAACTTGCACTACACGCAACACCGAGTTCAATCACACCTTGACTTACAAAAAAAATCCATTAAAAGAGGTCATGAATAGTATTAACTAAATTTTAAACATTATATAATCCTTATAATTTTAGAATCCATATTATGAGTTTCTTAGTCATAATGCAAGAACAGATTCATTTTCAGTATTGCACTTTTATCAACTTTTAATAGTGAAAACTTTTTAAATACAATATTTTAAACTTTTTGACTAAATGGAGACATCAAAATAACTTAAAATGAAACATCCCAAGCTTCCACGGTATGCTTTCCTTTGAATAAAACAGTAGCGTGTGTTGTACGCAACTTCGAGTTTTAACACACACCACAACCGATCAAACTAGCCGTTATGAATAGTAATACCTACTTCTTAAAATTATATATATTTTATATTTCAAAATGGACTTCATTTTTGGATTCGGAATATCTAATTTAGCCTAAGGTGAAATTTTGGTACTTTTCGGATAACTTTCATATTTTGATGAATAGTGAAAATTACTAAATTTTAATTAAAAACAACTTTTTTAATCAAAATAATTAATAGTGATAAATTATGAATTTTATTAGTTTTAAAGTATATTTAGAATATATTTTTACCATTTAATATAATGTTGGTCATTGGACATAATTTTACAATTAAACCGAACATAAACAAGTGTCAATCTTTTGATAGTTATTATCTCTTAAAAACACGCTTTTTGTTTTGACAGCGGGAATTAATTTTAAATTAATTTCTGCCACTTCTGTGTTTTGAATTTAGGAAAATGGATTAAATATTTGGAATCAGGATGTTCAAATTGTGTAAATAGGTAACTTTTATTTTTAGACATTTTGAATAATTACTGGGGTAAATATTTTATTTACCATGGTTAAGGGTAAATCCGGTAAATAAGGGTTAAAACATAATATTATAATAATACTAAATAACCCTAAAACGTGTCTTAACCCTATTGGTTGATACATGGTCGACCATGGGCATCTTTGGGTCGATTTTGGGACCCCATGGATCCACTTTTAAGTGATAATGACACTTTATTTTAATTAAGTTAAAATGAATACAAAAATGACACAAGCATATATCTTTTAGAAAAACAATTTTTACATAGGGTTATATATGTTGGATTTTCGATTATAAATATTAATTAGAAAGATAAAAATATTTACTACATAATGATATTTTATTTATAATTTTTAGACATTAAATAATTTATTTTATTTATGACACAATGATGATGCGGTAATTACTAAAATAGTGAAACATTAAAATAATTGATATTATAAATACCCAAATAAATATAATATGAAACTTTTAATGAATTAAACTAATTTTCTAGGATAATATGATATATTAAGATTGATTTAATTGACTTTGTTCGAAGTAATCAATCTGTTATGAGTTTCACAATAATTAACTATTGAATAGTGTCAAAATTGACATAAAAGAGTTCTTAAAACAAATATTATATTATTAATTGATATTAAATTCCTAAAAATATAAGGATCAGAAAAGAGACTTATATCATGATAGGTTCATCATTAATGGAACACTTGGGGGTCTCTTGGATGTATATAGTAAGTTTATTAACCATATTATATAAAAATACAAAGAGACATTGTAAAAGTGAAACTAATTAACTTAGAGTTAATACTTAAAGATAAGGTTAATATAAGTACCCAAACCTGTCTAAATTCTATTGGTTGAGTGGTTTGCAACCTATAACCACCTTAAATTTTGAATAGTCAACTTTGGATCCATTAGAAACTGAATATGAATTTATTATAAATTAATATTTCTAGCTTTTCCAAAGGTGCCCCTCACCCCTCTTATAAAAAGGCACTCCTCCTTCTCATTTCTTCACACCTTCAAAGCCTTTTGTTTCGGCCAAAATCTGCCCAAATACTCTCCCAACTTCCCTCACTACAACCTATAGGCATTAGTTTGATCAGAAAGCCAACTTAAGGAGCCCTTTTGATCAAATCAAAAGGAAGAACCCGAAGAAGAGGTAATGTTTTCACCACCCCTTTTTAATTTCCTTTCTTCTTCCACTTCCTCTTTCTTTGTTATTACCATTATAAAATAATAACTCCAGTATCATATATATACTGTGATGTTATTATAAATATGGTACAACCATATTCAGTATTCTATCCATCCTTTGAATAACATTTCATCATACGTGCGTACGTACGGCTTACCGTCTCCACGTCGTGGTGTAATTGTTATTCAATATATTATTATTTGGATGGGTATAATAATGATGTGTAACTCATGTAAATAATAAATATAACATGATAATGATTCTGTATATATGATATAAAATCCAATTATATATTATTTTAATATCAAAAGAATGATATTGTCGCTCGTGCGTATGTACGGACTACCGTCTCCACGAACGCGATGAGATTCATTGTCCATCATATCCATTCAAGTATAATTATAATTTGATGATTTAAAAAAAGAGTATCTAAGGACTTGATATCATTTTGGATATGAATAATATACATCCCATTAATAACGAATATGGCTCACATAACAAATAATATAAAGTAAAATGAACCCGTTAACACCCGAAATAACGATAATTCTAAGATATTATTAACAAATCAATGTTAAAAGATCATATATGATATCATATTAAAGTAAATGATTCTTGTATTATTCAATAACAATTATTTCACCATTATACAGGAGGTAAACCTACCATCGACCAAGGAAAAAGTACAAGTAAGGGATTTTCTTATCTCACTTTCAATTCCGTGAGATTTCCATTGTTCGCCACTAAATTATTGAAAGTGGTGTATTGTGTACTGCCATTTGATATATATTATCATTATTATCTTTATATTCATGTTATTCTATAAATCATTTGGTGGTTATAAACTTTTGGCCATACGACTCAGTTGATTAACGTGGTAAGGAGTTTCTTATCTCGCTCTTAATTTCATGAGAATTCCATTGTTCACCACTTAATTATTACATGTGGTGTATGTGTACTGCCCATGATTGTATTAATTGTGTAATATACATTAATTTATGGGTATTTACATAGTCATGGTATGATCCTTATTTCATGGTTGTTTGTTTCGCAAGTTACCAAATCGGTAAGGGAATTTGATATTTCAATTTCCACTCATTCGGCTTTATGCATATTTCATTGATTATATTACTCCAAGATTATGTGTGGAATCACTATTCATTTTATTATGTCATAATTTCCACTCCCCTTCCTGTGGATATACTTTTGATACACATAATCACTCCATTGATAATTCTCAAGTCATTAATATGAATTTGATAAGAGTAATTTTAACTCTTTCACCATTTGTTGAGTTAAACGTCCAATTCGTTGGTGTTGTTTCTACAAGAATATGTGTGGATATCCTTTGATTGTTTTACACTGAATATTCAATCATATTTAGTGTATTTATATTTTTTCACACATAATTATGTCGTTGATTTATCCTTAACCTAAGGATACGGCCTTTATGAGAGATTTCATCCCAATTTACATTCAACTGAGACTTCTTTGTTGATATACACCAAATCACTTTTATGTGGTGTATATAATGTACTTTGACATAGTATATCATGAATCCCTTTATTCTCATGATATTAAAAAAATTTGATTACCTCAAATATTTGTATTCAAGTGTCTCTCTTTTGGTTAGAATCTCTAACCAAAATACCATTTTAAAATGTTTTAAAGACTTATTCTTCTATATCTTGCTCATTAATGTCCATGTTTTAAAAATGGTTTTAAGGATTTATTTATATGGACATTAAAGTTTTAAAACTAAAACTCCTTTTAAAAGTTTCAAAGTGGTATGGGACACTTTGATTCAAAAAAATCTATTTTTAAATGGCTTCTTGACAAATAGTGTGACTTTTAAATGATTTCAAGAAAAGGGGGATATTTCCCTCATATAGTTTTGATGATTATTTTCATCTATGTCAAAATCCTTCATTATTCATGATTGAGGTTAATGTGATACAATACAATCTTCTATATTGTATCAAATGAGTTATGTTTGACTGTGGATGTTCTATTTTTATACCATTCATGGTTTGTGGTTAAAGTATTGACATTTCGTGTGCTAGTTTTAATACGAATGTTTATTTTATGTTTAAACCTATTCATATAAGGAATGCATTGGACTTAATAAGTGACAGGTGGATCCCGCTATAGCTCCTCGATGCATCGGTAGGTCTCATGAGACAAACTAGTGTCTTGGCACAAGGCCTTGGCAAAATCTTATTTGTAGTCTTGGCACGAGGCCTTGGCTATGTGGTTATGATAGTCTGGCATTATGCATTCCATCATTATGAAAGTGGTTATTGATATTTCATGTGATAATTCGACTAGTAGAATATCCATGTGAGTAAGTAAATGGCATTATTTCATTTTACCTTTGCCATTTTATGCTGAAGTTCAAGTTTAACAGGCTTTTGTTTTAGTTATAAATTGCCTTAAGTGTTTATGATTATTTATGAAAGCTTCTGCTATAATGTTATCCTTACTGATCATCTGAGCTCACCCCTTTCAATGTTTTATTTTTTTCCCAGGATTATGAAGAAGTAATTTATGAATGACCTGCAGGGATAGTATGAGGGGATATGAAGACAAGATGTTTTTTATGATGTAATGTAAAATTTATGGATGTATCTAGTTATTCAAAGGCTACTAAACTAATCGGTATTTCGAGACTTGATCTTTCTCGTGATCATGCCAATGTTATGTAATAATGCACCGACTCTAGGTAATTAGGGTTGGGGCATTACAGTTCGTATCAGAGGAAGTTTAGTACAAACCTTGGTAGCTAGATTTAGATAAACTCTGATTAGAGCACGTAGACCTAAGATGAACTTTGAGGATTAGTATAAAAGAACTTCCTAAAATTTTGGTATTGTGGAGATTTTGTGAGTTTTCCGAGCAATACATCCCTGTCTGGATACGAGAAGGTAGAGGCGGCTCTGGCACAGATGTACCTAGGGGTAAAACCCGAAAACACCGCTTTGAGCTAGACTCGAACGGGAACTGGTGCACGACAACGGGCCTTGCTGAACTCTTGGTTACGACACTCATGGGGGATATGATTAGGATAATTTACATTTTCTCTACAAACCGATTTAAGCAATATATACATAATATGAGAGTAAATGACCTTGGTTAATCCTAATATGTTTCAAATTGAGAATATGGTGACATTTTAATCTCTAAATGATTTTACGACTACTATTACTCACACAATGCTTTATGGTTTTAGTCAATGGATGGATTCCAAAGAAGTCATAATGACTTTGAGAATGATGTACAAGGTGGGAACAGTGGTGGCAATGAGCAACAAAATGGAATGTTGATAGGCGTAAAAGATATCGTCTTTATGCCAAATCAGTTTTCCAAAAATATGATCAACAACATATATATTAACCAACTCCCAGACTCAACAAGGAAGAGAAAGGTGATAAATGATAAGATCTCCAGCAATGGAGACCATGGAGAAAAGAAACCTCAATTTTCATCATGCAGGAAATGTGGAAAGAGACACCCAGGAAAGTGTCTCAATGGGACAACGAAATGTTTTACGTGCGGGAAAGAAGGACATAAAGTGAAGAATTGCTGAAGAAAAATGAAGAGTACTATGGAAGAAGATAAAAATGGTCCCAAGAGTCCATTTACAGTCATTTTCCGTAAATGTAGGGGACCTGGCCATTACCCGAGTGAATGTACTATTCTATAGAATATTTTCTTGGTCAAAGAAGAATCTATGTGGAAATAAATGGTTGGAGAAAAATTTAAAAAGTATAATCACTCCTTGTTGATGGGTTTACTTTGGAATAATTTTCTCTTGTATTTGTAACCCCGCTGTTTTCCATGTGAGAATGATATTTGAGGACGAATTGTCTCTTCTCTTGTGGATATAGGTATAAATAACCATTTGGTTTTATATGATCATTGGGGTTTGAGAAAATGATAAGTTATTATAATTTGGGATGAAAATTCAAAGTATGATATAACATTTGTGGTTAAATTATGTTATTTTGAGGAATTTATCTCATTTTGGTAATATTATAAAATATAGTTTATGAAAAAGGACAACACGTAGACCGTGTGACAACCCGTCGCGTCGGACAAAGCTGTGGGAATCGAACCCACAACCAAAGTGCGATTGGGATTTATCGCATACCACTGGACTACGTGAAGTCCCTAGTTAGTGTGACTATTTTTTTTTTGTTAAATGATTTTATTGATCAATAATAAGATGATTTGGGTTCTTATGTCTTATAAAATGAATACCCTTGGTATAGGAAAATGATTTGGTGATTAAGTGATAAATGTTATTTTGGAAGATGTTCGTTTTGTTAGGAACACTATATGCCCAAGGAAAATAGAATACAATGAGGTTTCATTTGTAGAGTAATGGTGGATTTTTATCTATGTTTTTATTGTTGATTTATAGTTATTTGGGTTATTTATGGAAATTATTAACCTATAACAGAGAATATGTGATGATGTTAATTACTTTTAAGTATGTGACTTTAAGAGTATTTGATGTCATTTGGAGATACAATGTAACATGGGAGACTACATAATCAAATTCTTCTATGTTTTGGGTTTCAATATTAGTTTGGATTATATTAAAGGATTTTAAGGACAATTGGTTATTGAATGGTATCTATTTAACTTTGGGGTATTGTTGGTTTAATTTTAGAAATTAAGATTAGTACATATTTATCTCAATGAATATCCTTTTGGGGGATCATTAGATCATTAACTAACCATTTTGGTTTTGATTAGTCTTCAAAGACAATGTAAATATATGGTTTATCTTGCATGGATCAGGTGATTCAATAGAAGTTTATTCTAGCTCTTCCAGTGTGACCAAGTCTTCTTGAATACTTATTGTTTAAAAAAAAATTGAGTTAGTGGTGGAAATTTATTAAAGAATGAAAATATACTTAAAATGTAAGTATATCTCATAATGTTCGTAGTCAATATAATAAATGAATTCCTCTTCCTTATGTAATGTAACTTTAAAAAAAAAATTTCCTAGATGGTACCTTAAATCATCACTAATTTATGGCTTCGGGATTGTTGGCCTTTTCATAGCCATGTTCTCTACCACTCTCCATCAGATAATTGATGGTTAGATTTCTCTTCCATATCCCTATTTTCCTACATGGAACCCTAGTATGTGTTATTTTCGGTAATCTTCATACTTTCCACTCTTTATTTTAAATAGAGGCCTCATTAATTCATTTTTCGATGTGGGATTTCAACTAAGATATTTTGAAACGTCAAAAATGTGTTATCCCAATACCCTATGTTTTGTTGGACCGATGGTATTTCAAATCATCATAGATTGATGAGTTTAAGGACCTCAATTTTATACTTGTTTGTGATTGATGACCTCAATCACTACCTATAAATATTTACATTTTTCCTCCAATTATATGTCTTTAATTACCACCAATGTTCTCCTAATCGAGATCATAATTCGATGGTGACCCTTTCATTTCTCTTTTCCTCATATTAAGACTAAATTTTAGTAACCCAATTTCCGATGTGGGTTTTCCCACAAATATATTTTCTATTTTGAACCCTTTATTTTCAAAGAACAATTTCAAATTGCGAGGATGCAATTTATTGAAGGAGGTGAGAATGTAACACCCCAAGATTTCAAAGTGTGTTATTTCTTCAAAATAATTCAATAACTTGCACTACACGCAACACCGAGTTCAATCACACCTTGACTAACAAAAAAAATCCATTAAAAAAGGTCATGAATAGTATTAACTAAATTTTAAACATTATATAATCCTTATAATTTTAGAATCCATATTATGAGTTTCTTAGTCATAATGCAAGAACAGATTCATTTTCAGTATTGCACTTTTATCAACTTTTAATAGTGAAAACTATTTAAATACAATATTTTAAACTTTTTGACTAAATGGAGACATCAAAAAACCTTAAAATGAAACATCACAAGCTTCCCCGGTATGCTTTCCTTTGAATAAAACAGTACCGTGTGTTGTACGCAATTTCGAGTTTTAACACACACCACAACCGATCAAACTAGCCGTTATGAATAGTAATACCTACTTTTTAAAATTATATATATTGTATATTTCAAAATGGACTTCATTTTTGGATTCGGAATATCTAATTTAGCCTAAGGTGAAATTTTGGTACTTTTCGGATAACTTTCATATTTTGATGAATAGTGAAAATTACTAAATTTTAATTTAAAAAAACTTTTTAAATCAAAATAATTAATAGTGATAAATTATGAATTTTAGTAGTTTTAAAGTATATTTAGAATATATTTTTACCATTTAATATAATGTTGTTCATTGGACATAATTTTACAATTAAACCGAACATAAACAAGTGTCAATCTTTTGATAGTTATTATCTCTTAAAAACACGCTTTTTGTTTTGACAGCGGGAATTAATTTTAAATTAATTTCTGCCACTTCTGTGTTTTGAATTTAGGAAAATGGATTCCATATTTGGAATCAGGATGTTCAAATTGTGTAAATAGGTAACTTTTATTTTTAGACATTTTGAATAATTACTGCGGTAAATATTTTATTTACCATGGTTAAGGGTAAATCCGGTAAATAAGGGTTAAACAATAATATTATAATAATACTAAATTACCCTAAAACGTGTCTTAACCCTATTGGATGATACATGGTCGACCATGGGCATATTTGGGTCGATTTTGGGACCCCATGGATGCACTTTTAAGTGATAATGACACTTTATTTATTTAAGTTAAAATGAATACAAAAATCACACAAGCATATATCTTTTAGAAAAACAATTTTTACATAGGGGTATATATGTTGGATTGTCGATTACAAATATTCATTAGAAAGATAAAAAGATTTACTACATAATGATATTTTATTTAAAATTTTTAGACATTAAATAATTTATTTTATTTATGACACAATGATGATGCGGTAATTACTATAATAGTGAAAAATTAAAATAATTGATATTATAAATACCCAAATATATATAATATGAAACTTTTAATGAATTAAACTAATTTTCTAGGATAATATGATATATTAGGATTGATTTAATTGACTTTGTTCGAAGTAATCAATCTTTTATGAGTTTCACAAAAAATCAACTATTGAATAGTGTCAAAATTGACATAAAAGAGTTCTTAAAACAAATATTATATTATTAATTGATATTAAATTCCTAAAAATCTAAGGTTCGGCCAAGAGACTTATATCATGATAGGTTCATCATTAATGGACCACTTTGGGGTCTCTTGGATGTATATAGTAAGTTTATTAACCATATTATATAAAAATACAAAGAGACATTGTAAAAGTGAAACTAATTAACTTAGAGTTAATACTTAAAGATAAGGTTAATATAAGTTCCCAAACCTGTCTAAATTCTATTGGTTGAGTTGTTTTTGACCTATCCCCACCTTAACTTTTGAATAGTCAACTTTGGATCCATTAGAAACTGAATATGAATTTATTATAAATTAATATTTCTAGCTTTTCCAAAGGTGCCCCTCACCCCTCTTATAAAAAGGCACTCCTCCTTCTCATTTCTTCACACCTTCAAAGCCTTTTGGTTCGGCCAAACTCTACCCAAATACTCTCCCAACTTCCCTCACTACAACCTATAGGCCTTAGTTTGATCCGAAATCCAACCTAAGGAGCCCTTTTGATCAAATAAAAAGGAAGAACCCGAAGAAGAGGTAATGTTTTCACCACCCCTTTTTAAGTTCCTTTCTTCTTCCACTTCCTCTTTCTTTGTTATTACCATTATAAAATAATAAATCCAGTATCATATATATACTGTGATGTTATTATAAATATGGTACAACCATATTCAGTATTCTATCCATCCTTCGAATAACATGTCACCATACGTGCGTACGTACGGCTTACCGTCTCCACGTCGTGGTGTAATTGTTATTCAATATATTATTATTTGGATGGGTATAATAATGATGTGTAACTCATGTAAATAATAAATATAACATGATAATGATTCTGTATATTTGATATAAAATCCAATTATATATTATTTTAATATCAAAAGAATGATATTGTCGCTCGTGCGTATGTACGGACTGCCGTCTCCACGAACGCGATGAGATTCATTGTCCATCATATCCATTCAAGTATAATTATAATTTGATGATTTAAAAAAATAGTATCTAAGGACTTGATTTCATTCTGGATATGAATAATATACATCCCATTAATAACGAATATGGCTCACATAACAAAGAATATAAAGTAAAATGAACCCGTTAACACCCGAAATAACGATAATTCTAAGATATTATTAACAAATCAATGTTAAAAGATCTTATATGATATCATATTAAAGTAAATGATTCTTGTATTATTCAATAAAAATTATTTCACCATTATACAGGAGGTAAACCTACCATCGACCAAGGAAAAAGTACAAGTAATGGATTTTCTTATCTCACTTTCAATTCCGTGAGATTTCCATTGTTCGCCACTAAATTATTGAAAGTGGTGTATTGTGTACTGCCATTTGATATATATTATCATGATTATCTTTATATTCATGTTATTCTGTAAATCATTTGGTGGTTATAAACTTTTGTCCATACGACTCAGTTGATTAACGTGGTAAGGAGTTTCTTATCTCGCTCTTAATTTCGTGAGAATTCCATTGTTCACCACTTAATTATTACTTGTGGTGTATGTGTACTGCCCATGATTGTATTCATTGTGTAATATACTTTAATTTATGGGTATTTACATAGTCATGGTATGATCCTTATTTCATGGTTGTTTGTTTCGTAAGTTACCAAATCGATAGGGGAATTTGAGATTTCGATTTCCACTCATTCGGCTTTACGCATATTTCATTGATTATATTACTCCATGATTATGTGTGGAATCACTATTCATTTGATTATGTCATAATTTCCACTCCCCTTCCTGTGGATATACGTTTGATACACATAATCACTCCATTGATAATTCTCAAACCATTAATATGAATTTGATAAGAGTAATTTTAACTCTTTCACCATTTGTTGAGTTAAACATCCAATTCGTTGGTGTTGTTTCTACAAGAATATGTGTGAATATCCTTTGATTGATTTACACTGAATATTCAATCATATTTAGTGTATTTATATTTTTTCACACATAATTATGTCTTTGATTTATCCTTAACCTAAGGATACCACCTTTATGAGAGATTTCATCTCAATTTACATTCAACTGAGACTTCTTTGTTGATATACACCAAATCACTTTTATGTGGTGTATATAATGTACTTTGACATAGTATATCATGAATCCCTTTATTCTCATGATATTACAAATTTTTGATTACCTCAAATATTTGTATTCAAGTGACTCTCTTTTGGTTAGAATCTCTAACCAAAATACCATTTTAAAATGTTTTAAAGACTTATTCTTCTATATCTTGCTCATTAATGTCCATGTTTTAAAAATGGTTTTAAGGATTTATTTATATGGACATTAATGTTTTAAAATTAAAACTCCTTTTAAAAGTTTCAAAGTGGTGTGGGACACTTTGATTCAAAAAAATCTATTTTTAAATGGCTTCTTGACAAATAGTGTGACTTTTAAATGATTTCAAGAAAAGGGGGATATTTCCCTCAAATAGTTTTGATGATTATTTTAATCTATGTCAACATCCTTCATTATTCATGATTGAGGTCAATGTGATACAATACAATCTTCCATATTGTATCAAATGAGTTATGTTTGACTGTGGATGTTCTATTTTTATACCATTCATGGTTTGTGGTTAAAGTATTGACATTTCGTGTGCCAGTTTTAATACAAATGTTTATTTTATGTTTAAACCTATTCATATGAGGAATGCATTGGAATTAATAAGTGACGGGTGGAGCCCGCTATAGCTCCTCGATGCATCGGTAGGTCTCATGAGACAAACTAGTGTCTTGGCACAAGGCCTTGGCAAAATCTTATTTGTAGTCTTGGCATGAGGCCTTGGCTATGTGGTTATGATAGTCTGGCATTATGCATTCCATCATTATGAAAGTGGTTATTGATATTGCATGTGGTCATTCAACTAGTAGAATATCCATGTGAGTAAGTAAATGGCATTATTTCATTTTACCTTTGCCATTTTATGCTGAAGTTCAAGTTTAAAAGGCTTTTGTTTTAGTTATAAATTTCCTTAAGTGTTTATGATTATTTATGAATGCTTCTGCTATAATGTTATCCTTACTGAGCATCTGAGCTCACCCCTTTCAATGTTTTATTTTTTTCCCAGGATTATGAAGAAGTAATTTATGAATGACCTACAGGGATAGTATGAGGGGATATGAAGACAAGATGTTTTTTTATGATGTAATGTAAAATTTATGGATGTATTTAGTTATTCCAAGGCTACTAAACTAATCGGTCTTTTGAGACTTGATCTTTCTCGTGATCATGCCAATGTTATGTAATAATGCACCGACTCTAGGTAATTAGGGTCGGGGCGTTACATGTTTCATATTTTCTACCGACTATTCTAAATTCATTCACCTCTATAAGACCCTAAAATGTATGAAAGCCGACATTCTATCCCCCCAAAACATAAGACAAACATTTTACATAATTTAAATACATAAACAAAGGATCAAGTAACTAAATCATGAAGTGCTGCATTATCCCTAATATTGGTTAATACATCAATGGAAAGGTGAAACCCACCATTATCCTAAAATATTTAGGACATTTCCCCACAATTTACTTCCCATGATCCCATTTTTCTTCCTTAATCCAACTATTTTTCCATAAAACTTGAACTGGACTTATTATTTTCCCATGCAAGAATTTATCTTGCCCATCCACAATCTATACTAACATTTGGACCAATGTACCATTATTAGCTGGTTCAATATGATCCCTTAAAATGATGTGGTCGGGAATAGGTTGATACTTCTTCATTTGAGAAACATGAAAAAACTTATGCATTGAATTGAATCCCGGTGGAAAATACAACTAATATTCAACATAAAAAAACTCATTAAAGTATCAAAAAAGGGATAATTTATCAATAATAGAACATATCATTCCTCCAAAAAATGTCATTCTCAATCCATGAAGAGATTCCCAAGAACACATGATCATTCACATCGAATAAAAAAAGGCTTTCGGTTATAATCTGAATACAATTTCTGAGGACTCTGACTCGTCTCCATCCTCTTTCTAATGAATTAAATCTTTTCCATTTTATCTTCCACATGTATTTGTCCAACTAGTGATGCCTCTCTTGATTCCACCCAAAAAATTGGATAATGAAAATGGTTCCTATAAAATTCTTCAAAAGTATCCATAAGTATCATTTCTTGATAATTAATGGTATATGATAACTCCACTGATGGTATGTGCTCCTCCCATGAGCCACCAAAATCCATTACACAAACCCTAAAACTTTCATCCCATGATTGATCCTCCATTGATATGGTCCATCTGTTTGAGGATGATACATCACCCATTTTAGTCAACTGAGTGCCAAGGGAATACTATAAAGATGTCCAAAATGGATAAGTAGACCACATATCTTAGTCTGATATTATCATAATTGGTATGACATGCATCCTTACAACTTCCCCAATATATATATTTTTTCCAATTCTTCAAAATTCTC
Source organism: Viscum album (assembly GCA_963277665.1). Classification (NCBI taxonomy): domain Eukaryota; kingdom Viridiplantae; phylum Streptophyta; class Magnoliopsida; order Santalales; family Viscaceae; genus Viscum; species Viscum album. The sequence goes on along the minus strand of OY728137.1, from coordinate 621,354,347 downwards.
TTGTTCATGAACATGGATTTATTTGGATGAATTTTGACTAAATACACTATCACCCATATGAAATTCTTTACTGAACCGTCCTTGGAAGACTTTCTAAAAAATCTATAGATGTATTCTCCCATTTTGACACGATAATCAATAATGAATGTAGCATACCCGGTGGCCACGAGTGCTCTACCATAACCTGTTGACTGGTGAGGAATATTGAAAAAAAACTCAACAATTTTTTTTTCACATAATCCCACAAGAATTGTGATTTATATTCCTTATACATATCTTTAATTTCATGATGTATAACCCATATTGAATGGTGAAAATCATTGAGAAGTTGTTCTTAACAAACTAAAGGTACAACCATCCAATCTCAAAACAAAAAAATGATCTTTTATAATGTTCAATACTTCAATGGTCTCCCCACCATTGAATATTGAACTCATATTGAGACATTTATAATCATAATTCACTACCATTCTTACATGCTTAAACAAATCAAGAACAAATCAAACATGAATATAAATGCAATATCACCCTCGTTAGAACAATCTAGGGGCATGTATGCTATTATTAACATTAAATATGGATGATTCAATGGTTTTTTATCCAACAAAGCATATGACCTCCCACTTAATGCATCCTCCACCAAATTTCCTTTACTAAGTGTTTAAATCAAGTTGAATTCAATCATATAAAGACACTATATCCATATTCATTGTCTAATATACAAATATCTTTGTAAGAAAATGTGTTTTCATGACTAATGATCCTTAAACACAATGAATTTAATTCCAAAAAGATAATCATGTCTATTATTCAAAGAATGTACAATGGTATATAATACAATGTCGTGTGTTGTTTAGTTATTCTCTTGAAACTAAAAACTTTGCGATCTATAAGAAATTACATGATCTCACTATTTGAGAACACATCCCAACCTAGATCCAGAAGCATCACAATACCTCACACAGTCTTTTCCTTGTAAAAGTTATCAATGATTAATCTAGACATGAATATTTCTAAACCAAACTTTTATAATAACCATCCCGGCTAAGGAAACTCCATATCTCAAAATAAATTATTTGTAATTTTCCATGATATTACAACCTATATCATTTTTTCGATCAACATAAACAGCTTATTTAGATATTATATGCACAATTAAACATAACTATTGTGTCCAAGGAAACCCTTTGAATATTTTTCATATAGATGATGGTCCTACAAGATACCCAATATTATCACTAAGTTAGTCATACTCAATTTTTTACCTTGAATACAATAGTATGTCATTATAAAACACCACCATAAAAGAATAAAGATACCTTTAAAATATCCTATTCATTAATTAATTAATTGTTGTTAGTGAATTCTTAAGACCTAATGGCATAAACACATACTTATAATGGACATATTTACTGCCGAAATCTGATTTCAAAATATCCTCCTTCCAAAGCCGCACTTGGTGATATTCTAAACGCCGTCCAATTTTAGAGAACAAGTGGGATACCCTCAACTGATCAAATATACCCTCAATATGTGGAAAAAGATAATGATTTTTATCATAAATGTTTTAGACATACAATAAACTATAGGAATACTAAGAGTTTCATTGGCCTCTTACATAGAGAGATTCAATTCTCCCCTTGGAGATGTAATGGGATGAATAAACCCTTTGTTTATGGCCCTTATAAATATAAATTAATCTTCCATGATTCTATTGTTTCCATATAATATGATGGAAGGGAGATATGACTAGTCCTTTTCAATATATGAATTGTAAAATCCACTTATCTAGTGAAAGGAATCCCTGAAGAAATTACGAGGTGAAAAAAATGAGGAAACAGATCCACTACAGTTGCGAAATCTCAATTCCCAATCTTGGCTACTGATTCCATGTTCAACGATACCAACTGGTATGAGAAAGTTCTAACCACCGGTTCCAACAATCCTACTCCACTTCATTTCACATTCTTGTATCCTGTAACTAGATGCGAAAAAACATCATTAATTTTAAATACATCCCTTCAGTTGTAAAAATCAATGTAATATTTGAACATTTTCAACCAATACAAACCCATGATTAAGTAATAAACATCCATATAAAGAAAAAAAGAAATACAAAATAAACTCATCCCTATTGATAGTTATAGAACAATATTTTCATAGAAAATATCGATATTCTCTTTGAACAAGTAGAGTATGATTTATCAAAGTATAAGACATCATCTCTATGTGAAAACCATTAAGGTCAACAACAAGTGAAGAAAAAAAATGAATGGGACACACCCATATAAAAAAATGGATAAGGGTAGAATTCACAATAATCATACCACTCGCCATTATAGGTCCCGATTGATCATCTATGATCATTTTTTTAGCAAGATGAAATTTCGTACTTGCTGCACTTTTCTATTTATTACACTATTGAGTTTACACTAGTTGAGGAGTAATGGTATTCCACGAATCACTATGTATTTCTCAGTTTTGTTTGTGAGAATTATTCTATTGTCCTCATCTGATCAAAACATAAACTTTTCATGAAACATGAGATGTTTTTGTAGAACCCGAACATGATTTAATGAAACAATAGCACCAATGATATCCCATATGGTTGAAATTATGACATGTTATGGAGGGTTCTGTACAATCTCGTTTCATGTGGTCAAAAGAACCACATTGAAAATATCATAGGTTTCTGTTTTCTTTAGGAGTAAGAATCAATAATCTACCCTTCTAATTTTGAGTTATACCATCACATTGGAAATATGTGTCCTTCTTCCTCATGTTCCATGTATTTGAGTTTCCACAATTTCCCATAGTTCATTACATTATTACTCCAATCGTAATACCTGATATATTCCTCTATACAATGTTTCCCTATTGACTATATCTCTATAATTTGGTACTAAAATCATGATAATATTTTAGTGAATCTCTATCCTCCACCATAATTCAAAAAATACATTCCGTCAAGGATGCACTTGAAAAAAAATTCAGTGAAAAGCATACTAAATTCATAAATTTAGCTGCATAATATATTACTAAGAGATTCTCTATCTTTTACCTAAATAAATCTACTATTCTTGAAATTCTTGCTATGTGAATATATAATTTCTAATTAAAAAATTATTTAAAATCCTCCCATGAAATTCCTTAGTAAATTTTTCCAAAACTACTAAATACCACAACTAGCATGCTAGATCCTCCAACATATATGTTTCCAATACTACCTTCAACTCATTAAGTGTTCTAAAGAAATTAGTAATTTTATTCATCATATTTATCCACAATCATACTTTTATGATTCTAAATCACCCTGAAATATATGTGTTGTCTTATTTTGAAAATGAATAGAATCATCCACTTTCCCTAGTTCATCATTTTCTTCCATATATAGATAACATGAAATTCAGAGACAATACTCTAAACTAACAATTGTTTTACTCATGGATCATATGAAAACACGTTCTCAACAACCTCTTTCCGTTGGTCCCAATAGTACCTATCTAATTCAACTCACTATAACGAAAAAAAAACAACATTTAGTCTCACTCACTGTCAACTAGAGCCTTAAAAATTTCAAACATACCACATCAGACATATCACAAGATGGATATCTGATGTTTAACATTTTCCACCTTTGAACATATTTTGAAATTTTCACCATAATTTTTAAAAATCAATCAATTTTCTTTGAAAATTCAATATTTCTTCACCAAATCATAACCATTACTCAAAATTAATTATGAATTCCTACTGAGGAGTCATTTTTATCCATTAATGTCATGATTTTCACATTGGTTAAACCCATGACAATGAGGTGAAAACTACAAGAAGTGTCTCAAAATACTCATGTACTCAAACTCCTTGGTAACATTATGTTCAATGTAAATAGGTTAACTATGACTTTTTGTACTCTACAGTTCATATTCTTACAACATTACTCTTTGATACCATCAATAGAGAAAGACTGACACTAATCCCATACCAAGGATTGAACAAACTAATACCATTTATTACATCCCTCCCCACTAAATTTTCTTGAGATGTGGTGGGTGTGTTAATAGGCATTAGGTAACATCCATAAGACACCAAAGGCTGAAAATAAATTCCGACATCCTTATAAAATATTTGGGGGCAATTTTAACTTAATAAATAAAACAACCAAAACAAAGTAATCATAAAAAACTAACCCGCAATACTATAACCCAACCACCAGTATATTATTCTTCAGTACAATGAAATAAAACTCAATTTTTAACTAAATAACAACCATGAACCACAAAGGGTACAAAGATGAAACAAAAAACCAACAACTCAAATACATCCAATCCATCCAAAAAAACTCCCATCAAGCTCCAAGATATAAAGTCACATTTCCTTCCCATGTTATCATGAAGAATTACTATGAAATTGGGATACATTAGCTTTACCTATGTATAGATATATCACATTTACAATTTCCCCAAAGTACCCATGAAGGGGGGTGTGTATAAAAATATGTATGTTTCCCTAATGAATAGATTCCATGCCAAACTGTATTCCAAGGAAAGAAACCAAACATACCTTTATGACCATTTTCCAAATTCCATTTTCACATACCCATTCCAGACATCCACACATGCAAAAATGACAACATGAATTCCCAGGTGGTATTTCCATACACATGAGAAGTATCTCATCAATCTACCATGTCTTTACAAGGTAACCAATACCAAGATCCCCAATAGGAGACATGGACATTCCATATGGTCACATCAATGAAAATGAACTCATGCTAACAATGTATGCCAAAACCCATGAGAAACAAAAAAATTCAAGCCATTTAAGAAAACAATTCCTTGTATGTAAAGGTTTCTATAATCATTTTCCAAGAATCAGTACAAAATTGTATTTTAAAATCACCATTTTATAACCATGAAATAGTGAACATTCCAAGAAACCAAACAATTTTACACAATTCCACAGTACTATTACCAAATAGGTTTCCAAAAAATCACACATCACTTTCAAAACTCAATTCACAAAATTAAATCAATTTCAAATCAATTCTTCAAGTTATAATTAAGAGGAGTCAATAGTGAAGCCACATACCTCAGAAATGTAGAAAAAAAGGACTAAAAAACCTTAAAAATCCATCATAGATATTCAATATTAGACATTATATATTGTTCTCTTCAAACAAAACAACCTTATATCATTATGATTGAAATCATAGAATTTGGTTTTGTGCACAATGGATTAGATCTTTGATTCCATGGAAGGTAATAAGAATACAACTATGGAAAAAATCAAGAATGAGAACTTACCGATGAATTTAGGCCTCCAATGTTCTTATATTAACCTAGGAATCACTACCATATTAAAAAAATGGACTATACACCCTTGGGAGAGAGTGGAAAACGTAAAATGGCTTATTTTGGGGAAAATGATGGATTAAAGGGGTAAACCTTATGAGATTCACTAAATCGGGATCTAATTTTCAATGGTTCAAAGTTAAGAAAACTGTGTGTTATCTCCACATGATCCAATACCTCGAATTTTTTTTCACACAGTAGGCTCGTATTGTTAGAGAAACCATAAAACAACCATGATATACCCCACTATCCAACATTTCATGGTTTCTCATGGGTGTCTGTATTGTTTGGCCAAACTGTGTGCCTAACCCTACGCCTACCAAATTCTCACTATTTCATTTTCACAGTTTCTGGGTGGTTTTGAATATTTATAATAACCTTTACCCAATTTTTACCCAATAGAAAACACTACAAATTATTCAAAAACCCAACTACAACTCCAAAAACATAACCTCAATGTTTTATATACATAAAATACATAAGCAATGGTGTCAGGTACCTGAAACTGGGGAATCGACAATACTCAATAACATCTTCTATGATTCATTTGAAAGAACATTGAACAAAAAGACATTCAATCAAAAATCCAGGATAACTAAAGAGCTTGAAACCTTCAATCAAGACTCACAAATGACATACCATCCCACTAGTGGATTCTAAATCCACGACTTGATGGAATCATCATAGAAATGCTCACCCACCAAAATACCATCCATATGGCCTCTAATAAATGAAATTATTCAACTATAATGATCTGTGTGGAAAAATTCAATGAAAAGACTTCCAAAGAAACCAATTAGAACTCCGTGGTGAAAATCAAGCAAAATGGTCAAAAGGATGAAAATGTACATGATGTGTACTCTAGGCACACGACAAGAAAACCCAAAATTCTTCCCTAAGCATGTGCCTTAGACCACTCTATGTGTAAATATAAAAATTACATAGGGTTCTTCTCCTATATACGACATATAACCCCATATAGGTACCTTTCAATGTAACTCATCCCACTCGGCAAGTACCCCTGCCGAGAAAACGATGTGCTCCCCTGGTATACGACGGGTACTCCGACATGGGGTACTTGGTTATGTACCACACATTGTGTGGGAATGTGTTTCTCCTGGTAATTTATTCATACACACCATGAATCCTACATGGAGTCTATCCATGTACCCCTGCACGAGGTGTTTGACTGAGAACTTAGCCACACCCCCATAAGGACACTAAACAAAGTATACTCCCAATCATAAGAAATTTATTCCCAAACAATAATCTTCCTCCAATAGAAAGAATACATGAAACTTGTTCCATTCACTACATGCCTTGTACATGGGTATTTTGGAATAAAATCCCCCAAAACGGTCTGAAACGTCTAATTTCTCCACAAAATCCACATATTGGCACCTAAAGGGTTCCCAAAAAAACCCTTAGGGATTTTAAAACATAAATAACATATCATATGAGGGTTAATATTTAAAAACATAAAATATGACTAGATTTGGGTGGAAACTAACAACGCTTCAAATCAAGTCCACAATATGAACCTATCGAGGCTTGATCTATATCTCGATGAGCTCCCTTGGTGGTGCCTCCTTCTCTATGTCCCTTTTATATCCTTATCCCTCCCTTAGATTCATGAATCCAAATCCCCATAAAGGGTTATTCATTGGAGCTAATAGAGAGAAAGGGGAAAAAGGAAAGGAAAAAAGAAAAAAAGAAGAAAAAGGAAAAAAGAAAAGGAAAAAAAGGGTTCCAGCCCAACCCTAATTCCATCAATAGATTTATTCCCACCTAGGAATCCCCCTCTATTTTGGACTCAACTAAGGAGATCGATTCTCAATACAAAACTCCATTTGAAATTTTCACCATACAAACACTCATGAATAAATTATTATATTATTAATTAAATATTAAATATTTCTTGAAAACTTGGACGACTCAAATTTCTATCAAACATATTTCATAGGGTAAACACTATACTACATGAAAAATATAATGGTGAGAAAAATTAACCATGATCATCTAAGAGGATAATTTTTTCCCTCTAAAACACTTCTAGGAATTAAAAGTTCAAATTTTTATCATTTTCACAATCCTTACATAACATCATAAAAAAAACACATGTTCCATTAAATCAAATGAACATATCCAAAAATCTAAAAAGGATATTTCCTGACATAATATTAAAACACCATCCACATTACACTTGATCAATTCTAAAAATCAAATTAAAATGTTAAATTACCTATGAAAAACACCACTCACATGAATACAATGTGTATTTCATCATTGCAATCCACATGTACATTAGAACAACCATTAAAAATGGCGATAATATAGCCCTTCCATGGGTGTTTCCCAAAAAATATTCATTTTTGATTGGCCATGAAATTGTGAATATTATATTTTTAATTTCATCATACTAATAATGGTTTAAGATTCATTCTAAAACCAATTTTATCATACGCTTTCATTAATTTAAAATTATTAAAGTTAATAAAAATATGTTGGAAATTTATTTCTTTATTAATCACATTATCTGGCCCTTATATAACCCTTATAGATCATTTAACACACCATACACTTTATCTATACAGAAACCACACCAAATTATATTGCTCCAATAAACCTATGAATTTTTAAAATTTAATTTCTCTCCTCTTTAAGAAAGAATAATCCTGACATGTTTTTTTTTGAACAAAAAATTTCACATATTTCATTCCACTAGTTCCCCATGTTGGGAAATTACCACGGTGATCAACCCTGTATCATTTGTAGAATATTATACTTGTCATTCCACCAACTATATATTTCCCTCTAAGGATTTAAAAAATAAATTCCTTTAAAGAAATATAATTTATTTTTCATCTACATGAATTTAAAATTAAAATTCAATTCCACCCAAATATCTTATTTTTTCTAATAATGTTTATTCATTACATATTAATTTCGAAATTATATTATAGAAAACCTTGTAATAGTTTTTTTACACCAACTTGTTAATTTTAAAAAAATTAATTTTGGTAAATAAACTCATTAAAAATAACCTAATTATTATAAAATTAGATTAACACTATGTATGCGTTCTTTATATAACAGTTCAACTATTGAATAAAATTAATAAACCATTAATTATAATGTTTTCAAAATAATAAACATAAAAAACTTTTGGGATGAACCAAAATAAAATAACAATGAATAGAGGGAGTGAATAATGGTGTACACTAAATAAAAATATCATCCTTAAATTTCCCTTTCCTATATAAGTCTTGTTCTCTTTTCAGAAGCAACTTATTTAATCTCAAATTATCGTTTTCTATTCTCACAAAATATAAAAAACATATTTAGGAATTTGATGAATAATAATATAATAATTTTACATAGTTAACCACTATGGGATTATCCATGGAGTATGTGTATGTTTTTGTTCTAGTTTACCCAAATCCATTATCACACAGGATTTAATGGATAAAAGATTTTTGGTAGTAGTAACATTTTACCAAGTTTCACTTACATTACAAGGTATAGAGAAGACCAACTATTTATCCATGGTTTAATCCTCATTATTATATTTTATAAACTACTTTTCTGGAGGAAAATAATATTTTATATGTAAAAATACCTTTATTGGTGTCTAGATATAATGGTATGATCTAGATTTTCATAGGCCCAGAAAATCACTATACCAAAATTTATTATTTCAACTCAATGTTGATGTTCACATTTTATGATCTTTATCTCCTTCATTTATTAATAGGTATGAATACTCAACCTATGAGTTTGTTCAATGTCAGGTACCTAAACACAACTATAGTAGTTCTTCCTCCACATGAAGATAATCCCACATTAGAATTATCTTGTTTCTCCCTTTCATTATTATTCAATATTCAAATATATATCTTTATCCTATATAATTATTTATTTTTTGAGAAGAAATATATATGATTGTTCAAACTCTATTTCTAATGGACCTCCTCTATTATATGTAAACTATATATAAAATACTCTTCTCTTTTTTATAACTGATCTAGATAGTTTCGTAGATTGTTCATACTGAAAACCCTTTATTTGATTGATAATATTCCCTACTCCTATAACCCATAAAGAATAATATATAGGTCCACATAGTTGATTATGGTCAAATTCTTCAAATTATGTCAATCGTGTCTCCCAAATTTCTCAAATTTCTAATCTCAAACAATTTCATCAACATATTCTAGAAATAATAATATCAAAATTCCATGACATTTGTTATAGAGAGATATATCTTGAATTAGCGATTATTTGGCATGATACCATATTATGTGACATGATATATAATTAATATCATGATCCACATTCTCCAATCCATATCTCTTTTCAAAATTTCACTAAGGATCATAGCATGTTCTCCCAAATTCTCATTAATATATTCTAATATTGAGTACCTTAAAGTGTGACACATTTTTTAAAATTGAAAGTATATTAAACCTCTACATATATATAATTGTGGAATTCGTAGAATAATAAATCCTCTTTGATGAAATCACTATGTCATTTCACAATGTGTATAAGCATCCTAAATTTTCTGTCTTACTCTACCTATTACACTATGAACCGACAATTCAACATATTCTAGGTTTAATCTTATTTTCCCTAGATTTTATTAGTAGTGTGGCTTCATCCTGGTAGCCATACCATTTTTTAACCATCCATATAATTCATTGTAGTATAATGATATAAATCATAACATGTTACTCTATAAATTATCTTGACAGTTATCTTATGAACTTATTAAAATAATATCACAAAGCTTTTAAAAACAAGAAACATATTTTTACATGATACCCCTAGAGATTTGGTCCTTATATTCACATTATAAATCCATTACCCCACATCTATATTAACATAAAATTGAATATACTATAGTGTGGTCTATTCTAAATATATTTTTTCCCATATATATTCTGTTGAGTTAATCTTATATTCTAGTAATTTTATTCGTTCATTATACATTTAGTTTCATGATGAAATATGTCACTATATAGCAGTAAAAAAACCTTAAACTTTTACCATCTTGATAAACCATTTAATCTCACAATACCTGATATTGTAGTGTGGTCACTTCTACTGTGAAATGATTATCTTTCATCACAAAAACACCTCCATCCTTCGCCAATACATTCCATAAATGCTCATGATTTCTCTATATTATCATTAGATTGGAATGAACAAGGATATGCCTCACCTATCACCTATTAATGGAAAATATTCCATCAGAGTCCATGTCATGGGTGTAATATGCTAAATTTCATCTCTATTAGGTTAACTATATATTTTAAATCTCATCCTCTCTTTATTAATAGACAAAATTTATTTCTTACAAATAAAATATGTATAAACTGTTTAAAACATTCTCACCGACTAGATTTTGGTTTAAAATACCCCATAAATATATATACACTATACATGTCAATTTATTACAAATAAATGTATATATTTATAGTAGTTTTGACACAAATATATAGTGGAGAATGTTTCAACTAGAGGATGTGAGTTGGATTTTTATAAATTATTATTGTCAATTAATGAATAGAGGATGTCATTGAAAATAATGGTTAATAAAATTTTAAATAATACATTAACAGGCCTCACACTCCCAGTCTTGGGTTCCATTCAAGTCAATATATTTTAAACAATTGTGTTAATTATAGATATCATCCTCTTCCTATCTTCATAATTTAACAATAGTAATTGATGAAAAATATAACTCCAAAACTCTATTTGCAACAATATCCCCTATTGGATTTTTTTATGTATACATAAATATTACTCCACCAAGTAACTATATTTACCCGAATACATATATAAATTTATGGTGTTTTACCCATTAACAACAATCTCCATGATGGTTGTTTTAAGTAAATAATTATTTATGCTTGGTGAAACATTTATTGAGGTCCAAAATTTCATTTTGAAAATGTAAATATATTTTACAGAACAATAACTGTTTTTCAGTCAAAGTGTTCATTTTATTTTTCATAGGAATAAAGGATATTCATAGGAATAATTTGTCTCATTTATTACTATAATTTCATAACAATTTCCAAATTTAGTTCACAAAAAAAACATCTTCCCTAATCATTAAACAATTTTTAGTAATTCTTCAGTTTATAGGTTATTTCAGTATATGTTATTCATACATATAACCATTTTACTTAATGAAAAACATATATGTTGTTTCCAATGACTTTGCAATAGCATCACATTGTAGAAATATTTCTTTAAGAGCCTTCTCTACCCAATTTAAAAGAAATTTATTTTTTTCTCTATAATTATTAATTTTATTGTCCTTATGATATATTTTTTTATGATTCCATGGGTTGGTATTTTATCAATAGAGATTTTCTACATTTCCTTGAGATCTTGGATATTTTCATAAATATATTTCACTTGTGTATCCATATTCTTTATCTTTGAACTAGTTTCCTTCTATAAAATTATTCTCTTTTCAATTAGTCTTCCAAGAGGGATAAATATTTAATGTAATTTTTTCTCTATGATTAATTATTCCCCTATTAATTTTAAGGTTATTCAAGTATGTTTATTTCGAGGATCTACTTAAAACCCTTTTTTCATAATGTGTTCATTTGAAGATACCTCTTACTTCATATTCCATTTATTGAAAAATATATTTTTTATGAATATGTATTTTACATAATGAATAATATCTAGTGATCTATATTATGATATATGAAATCAATCTCATCTTGGATACGGTATAAATTCTATATAAATTGATGAATTGATATAATTTCTATATATTCTAAGGAATCTCAATTTGGGTAATTCTTTATGGGGTAACCTATAATTCAGGATTTAATAGAATATTCCAAGATAATATTACAAATATAATTAAAATTGATCCTAGTATGACATACATTAATAAATTTGTTCTTTTTCTTTGGACTCTAATTTTTTAACCATTTCATTGATTTCTATAATAGGAATTCTTCACTAGATTTGATACCTTATTTCTCATCATTAAATAATTAAACTTATAACTTTAGGTAGGCTCTAAAACCATCATTATTTTGATTAATTTTCTATATAATTTAAATAGAAATATTCAAATGTTAAAATGAATTAGTATAATGAACAATTTTCTTGAATACTTAATTTTTCATACCATCATTCAGAAATATTTCTATCTCCAAATCATGAAAAAGTTCATTGCGCTTCCTAAAATCTACACGTCATTGGTTATATTCCATGATGTATTTATGTAAATATTATAAAAAGAAAAACATATATATTTTCCACCAACAAAAGTTAGTAAAATTAAAACATGAGGTTTCATCATTTTATCCCTAAGTGTACAAATTATTAAATATTATATATATATATATAACCACAAATAAAAAAATATGGCTCTAATAAAAAATATTGTGACCAACTAGAATATGAGTTATCTGAGAGGGTGTTGTAGATCATGGTGTGCACTAAAAACCTTTTTTTATTTAAAGACCCATTTCATATACAAATCATATTCCGTCATTAGAAGTAACTCATTAAATATAAATTTCTCTCACTGTTAATATTACCTAATATCAAACATATATGTAGTAATGTAATGCATATGTAGACAAGGAGTTTTATTCACTCACCCGTAATAGATAATCCATGGATAATACACAATGTAATTTTTCAGTGTACTAGAGTATACCATCATGAAATGTTTAGTGGATACAAGATTTTAGATCACGGTAACTCAATAACAATGTGAAATACTCAATAATGGATGGGAATAGGCTCATTGTCGATCCAATGGCCCTCTAAATTAATCTCTTATATTTATTACCTTGGTGTTAAAGAATTCATTCTATTTATGTGAGGGTATTTTTAATAACATGCATACATCAACTTATCTTATATATTAGTATAAACACAAAAAATGTAGGTATCATCACATCAAGACTTGATTTCTTGATTAATTACACATGAATTACACTAATAATATTCTATTTGCTAATAAAATGACAAGTAAATAGTAGTTTCAATCCATTTTTATACATGGAAAACATAGAATCACATCTTCCTCTCGAAGAAGATAATAACTCACAATAAATACATTTTTCTGCACTTTCTTCAACTAGTGGAGATGATAATAGAACATTATATAATTATTCAAGATTTAATTCTAAAAAATAAGATGTGATAAAATTAAATCAATTTACAATGGATCTCCTCTATTATTTTTATAATAAATATTAAATATTCTTATATTTTCTTATAACTACTGTATTAATTATTATATATTATTTAGGTTTCAATCCTCGGATCCAATGTTTTATGTTTCTTCTCTCTTCATATATTCCTTTAACATTTATCCATGATTTCATATGACTAAATATGGTCATTTTCATCAGTTTATGTCAATAATATATCCAAATATTTATATCACATATTCTTGTTTTTGAACTCAAATAAAATATCGCAAATATTATTAAAATATATAAATCATAATATTCTTCCATTAATTTCAATGTGATCTAACTAGACATCATCCATAATAAAATAATATTTCCATTTCTGATTTTTATTCTCTTTTAGTTAAATAGATCTATAAAATTCACTAAATAAGTTTTTTATAATTCCTCTAAGGATAGAAACATGTTATCCTTAGTATCCTAAAATATTTTATGATATTTTATATAATGTATCTTGATATATAAATTTATTACTCATGTCATAGAAACATAAAAAATAATGTATTTTGGAATTTATTGATATATATATCCTCCATGAAACAACCACAATGTCACAGCGAAATCCTTCTCATTATTCAACCAGTTTTTGTGTTACCTTACTTTTACAAAATACCCCCCAATTGATCATATTTTTTCCCTATGATTATTTCTCCCAACATCTCACTATATTGTGGATCCATCCTGATAGACTTAATTAATCAATTTCTTAAACCATTCATAGCTCAAATTTTGGGGAAAATATATATTTGTCAAAATGCTACATAAAATATACCATTAAATATCCCTTAGGATCAACCCTAGAAAGGTAAATATTAATTCATAAACAATATGGTTATCATATCATCAACCCATCTGTAGCATGGTATAATAATTCATAGTAAAACATCCTCATGCAATATATAATATAATAATTTTTAGAACAGAATTTCAATTTTTATGTTCCTTATGTTGTATCGAATCATATTATTATCCAGATATAATCTTATATAGTAGTAAGATTATTCTCATGTGACATATCTTTTGGAATAGTCTATCATACCATGAAATATCCATCAAAAAACTCATGATTTACTCTTATATATAAACTATTTTATAGAATTATAGCTGATATTATGAACTGGTAAATAATATTTCAACGTGATTATCATTCATCTAAAAACAAACTTTACCATTTCCAATGGATTCCCTATATACTCATTATTCTACCAGAACAACAGAGGACCATAATAAACAATGTTGTAGTTTACCTGTCATATGTAAATGCTAAATTTTATATCACACCCAAGATAATGAAATCTATATTAATAAATTCATTCATCATCATTTTTTTAATTTGATTTTAAAACTCTTTATCTCATTATTAATTTGTAATAGTAATTGAAAATAAATCTTATTCATAACCTCTTGATTAAAAAAACCATTCCTATAGTGAATTTAAATACACAATACTCCATGTATGTAATTTAAATTTTCTTTTAAAATATATAGATTATGTTTTTTTAAAAATACATTATAAAATTACCAATATAATGATACATTGTCACCACCTAACCCATATGACATGCTAAAATGAAACTAAAGTCAGACCTAACCTAACCTGAATGTAATTATTGATCTCCAAGACCTAGATTCCAGTGCCTGGGAATCATGAAACAAAAATATATAATCATTTATCTTCAAGATCATATAGATAAAATGAAAATACAAGAAATAATCAATTAATTATCAATATTCTAAAACATCAATCAAGATAAACATATTAAAAAAAAGAAATTAATAATCCGTAATAGAGAAACAATCCAAAAACATCACAAAAACCAAGATCTCCTCACAACTGATGGATCTCATACTCTTCCTATCACCACCAACTCCTATAGTCTACCTATTAAGAACCAAAATCACATCCAAGACGTTCTTTATCTTTTCATGAACCTAGAAAAAGAATGTCTACATAGGCCCAAGGGCATATGTTGGACGTGAGAAACACTAGCCTAATTGGATCCCACCATGAATTTCAAAATTATTCATTATCAAATAAAGAAAATATACATAATTTTAAATAAATCACGGAATGGTAATATTTTCACTATATATAAAAAATCATGATTTTTATACCATTTCAAATAGAAGTATAATTATTGAATGAATATGCCTTTCTATAAAATTAGAATGACTAAATCATTTCATAAATGTTGGAATATATAAATTGTATTAAAAAAATTCAGTCATAGAACCATGGTTTTAAGCCCCAAATATTGTTTTATCAAGGCCCAAGGATACCTACACATCTTATTGAATTGCAGATCTATGTTTGTATGCATCCCTATATCTATGGCCTATGGTGAATAAGATTCCTCCCCAAAAAATGTACTCCCTTCCCTGATCATGTTTAATATCAGTGTAATAATAAATTAATGGCTAGTAATATCTGACACAAGCCTAGTGTGACTGTTTTGTAATTCCCACCAAACCACCCAAACATTTATTTTCATTAATTAAATCCATAAATATAAATCCATTCATGAAAACACAAATACATCAATCATTATTATAGAAACAAAAAAAAACGTTTTCAAACATTTCATTTCATTTAAAACCGAATCCAACTTATTTATATCATAACTAATGACATTAAAAATAATTCTTTTCATCTCTAATACATAAAACATTTCATGTCTTTTTTTATAAAAAATCATCCTAAAATTAATTCTTCAAATCATTCATTCCAATTACAAATAAATTTCTATAAATAAAAACATTATTTAAAAAATCATAGTCCAAGTGGTTCAATGGACACAAAGAAAAATAATTTTTTTCAAAAATCTATAAATTAAAAAAAATAATGAAAGAATGAAATATTTCAATTGATAGAAATGTCATTATGAAAGCACCCACCTCAATCATGATATCATAAAAAATCAAACCAAGTATCTATAATAATGAGGATATGATGGTCTATAATCAATTAATAAGATATACTAGAAATAGAAATCATAAATAACTATCTAGATCCATTATTGAAATAAGGATCTACTAATCTCATAGATGGAGATATATGAGTAAAAAACAATTAAAAATCATATATCGGTTACACATACCAAAAGATATCCAAGACATCAATCAGCACTTCAATAAAAAAGATTCAAAGGTAGAAGGGACAATATTTTCAACAGAGATCTTCAATGGTATAATTGGTATAATGAGATTCAAGAGAGAGGATATTAGATATGTAATAGAGTTATTAATAATTATAAGAGGAAATTTTAAAAATTTATTCACATCGTATTTTTTTTCAAGAACTGTGAAAACTTTTCTCCATTTTATAGGATACCAGAAGAGAAACATAGTTTGGTATAATGTTTTAAAAAATGATGTTCTAAACTTGTGTAACTCATCTATCCTAGGTAGAATAGTTTTTAGGAAATGGAAAAATTAAATTCTCTAACATTGCACCTAATCGTGCACCCTCTTGAGGAACCCCAACCCATGTTTCACAGTTTTTCGAGGACACCTGCATGATTTTACCTAAACATGTCATAACCATTAATAGGGGAAAAAACTCTAAAATCATAAAAAATTCACTAAAAAATACCCAAAAAAAATTTGACAAAAAAATATAATTTATATACTAGAAATCAAGAACTATGATGTTATAATTTTCCCCAACATTGTGCTTTCTGATCCCATAAAACCTTATTCAGATGACAGGTCTTAAATAAGATATGGTCAATACTCTCTCATCATTATCTCATTCTCCCACATCTCATGAAATTCATAACCATTCTACCATAGAACCTAAACTATATGTATGTACATGACATGGGGATCCATCACTTGAAATTAAATAATTTAAAGATGCTTCATAGTCGTTGTCATATCCAGTTCCACATCAAGTTACTCCTAATTGAAAATATAAGTTTGTTCTGAAAGGTATTTCTTGAAAATCAATGCATGAAATACATCATGGATTGAATTCATCATTACTGTAAAGGTCAGATGACATGTCACCTTTCCAATCAAGCCAATGACCTAAAATGATCCCACATATATCGATGTTAATTTCCTTATTTTCAAAGCCATTGGGGACCAATCCATGATGATACTTTCAACGGAACAAGATCAGAAAACCACAATTCAAAAGAGAATCGATAATATTCTCATAGGATTTATACAGTCTCAAATTTATTTCCAACAACTATTGAATCATTAATACATTCTCTATCATCTTCTTGATTAAGTTAGTTCCTACTAGGGAAGCTTCACCAATCTTCGGCCAATAGAGTTGGGATTTATAGGCATCACCATAAAAGGCCTCAAAATGTTTCATATAAATGTATTGTTGATATCTATTATTGTAGGAAAACTCAAAAATCCACAAATTTCCATCCCATGATCCTCAAAATTCATGTCTGCAGGTGCAAATCGTGTCTTCAAGTATATGTATATCCCATTATATCTGACCGTACATTTGAGTGTGGTATGATTTGTTATACATTACTTGGGATTCATTTAATTGTCAAGTACTCTTGTAAAATGATATGTATTCTTGGGATATCTATAATAAATTATGGTATATATAAAATCATGAAACCTAATGGATTAATATACTTATAGATTTCAAAAATACTCAATTTTAGTGGCATCATGGTTGGGAATAAACTGAGCTAATTTTGTTAACCGATCAATCACTAAAAAAATAATATTATTTCATTGATGATAACCTGGGAATACAACAACAAAATTCATTTA
Source organism: Viscum album (assembly GCA_963277665.1). NCBI lineage: Eukaryota > Viridiplantae > Streptophyta > Magnoliopsida > Santalales > Viscaceae > Viscum > Viscum album. The sequence goes on along the minus strand of OY728137.1, from coordinate 621,335,998 downwards.
TATCTCATCCCACATCCAACATGACACAAGAAGGGTTTGAAGTAATCTGGAAGACATTTTATTCTTTTCCATGATCTACTGAGAGGTATAATAATGGGAAACAACAATCAGTGATACCAAATTTCATACCTAGCCACTAGAAATTATGCCTTATGTGATAAAAAGCTTCATCATTCCTAGAAGAACCACCCACTAGGATAGACGAAAATTCCCCGTCACAACCTTTTTCATAGGTGAAAAAATTATATTTAGGTTTTTGAAGTAAAAGATCCCCTATAAAGAGATAAAAAATTAACTAATGGTCGCCCCACCATATACCTAATCCCTAATACCCCATAATTCATCATGAAGCTTCTCCTCAAAGTGGATCATCTCTATAAGATAGGTTGTTTACTGAACACTCACTAGATGAAACACAATAACATCATCCCAAACTTTTAAATTCATGTGTGAAATGATATCCATGAGACCCCACTCATATGATGATTCTTTCATGTCCTAGGATGGTATATTCCGACTCTGAGCATCGGTAACAAAGTTCCTAATTATAGGTTTGTAGGAAATTACAAAGTACCAAGATTTTAGGAACTCCACCCATCACCTATGTTAGAGATTAAAATATTTTTTCATAAACATATAACTAATGATTTTATTATTGGATTAAATGATAAACCATTATCTAAAAAGATGGTGATTTCAACTATTAAGGGGAGGAATCATAGATGCGAGTTATTGATCATGTGTTGGATTGTTCTTCACATGAAGTTGAAGTTAACGAGAACTAGATTCCACTTTGTTAACACCTTGCAGGAGAACACAACCCAAACCCGAATCTAGCGTATCACAAAAGTCCACATAACCGTACAAAGCCTCAATATGACTCAAAACTAGTTATATAGTCAAGAAATGATTCAAATCATCAATGGAAGTTTTGAATTTGGAATTCCTAATGAACTCCATTACCTTTTGAGTGAGAGTTCCAAAAAATTGAATATTGATTGGAGAAATAATTTATGAATTGGCAGTAATAACTTGAAGAAACTAAAAAGTCATCACACAGTTCCCACCAAGACATAAGAATATTTTCATGTTCATGATAAAATATGATACCATGTTTTGACACCATATGACCTAATAAATTCCCCCACTTAATCTAGTTTTTTTACTTTCAGATATTCTCATTGATTTTGTGTTTTCTCAAGATGTGAAGATTTTTTCTCGATTTAATCACATAATCTTATTCACTTTTTATGTATACCAATATGTCATCTGTGAATAAAATAATGAATGATGCAAGATACTAGAAGAAAATAATATTCACTGTCCCCATCAACATAGAAGATGCATTGTTAAGGCTATGTGGTACAATAGGATACTCATAGTGGACATAAAATCTCCTGAATGCAGTCTCTGGAATATCAGACTCCTTGATCCTAATATGGTGGTAACCATAATAAAGACCAATCTTACAGAACCACTTCACACCTTTCATCTTATAAATCAATCAATCGACACATGGAAATAAGTACCTCTTATTGAACATAACCTAGATGAGTTTTCGATAATCAACACATAAGAAAAGGGTCCCATCAGCCTTCTTGGTAGAAATCACTAGAGTTTTCAGGGTAATACACTGGGTAAAATGAATTATTTTAAAATCAATTCATTCTAATGATTATTTAGCTCCTTCATTTCAGCTGGACTTATATGGGAGGAAAGAATAGATATGGGTAGAGTACCAAAAAATAATTTTTTAGATAACTCAACCTCCATGTATTGTTGTAGATTGACAAAAACACTTCACAAAACTAAGTATATACCACATGAAGTCCAATAAAAGAATTTTCTTTCTCTAATTTAAAAATATACAAGGATATTATCCTACCCATCTTATAAAGGGGAGGTATAGCCTGGCTATCCCTCGAGTCCCATTCTTAATAAAAAACATTAGATTTACCATCGAGGTATAAATGAAACCCATTGATTTTAACAACCAATATTATCCTTATGATCCACAAAACATTTCATTCTGCAAATGAAATCCAAACAATTAATTTCAAGTACCAAAAAGTATAAGATGTCAATGACCTATAATAAGAAGAATATAAAATAGGGGAATTGGTGACCCTAATATCTTTATGTCCCAAGAGGAGTTAAATTTTCCATAACATAAGGTATGAGATCCTTATGAAGATTCATCATGTCTATGGTTTGGGTAAATACAAAATAATTAGATGCACTGGTATCAAATAATGAAATAAATAATGATAAAGAAATAATAATGGTATATCTCACATGCAATAGGACCCATATCACTTCCAACTAGAGAGTTATCCACTACATGAAGAAGCTTTATTCCTGATGCATGTGGCTAGAACCCCATGGTCCCTGAAGCCTCTGACTACTTCATAGATAATCTCAGTGTTGATGATCTTGTACCACTACACAAAGTGTAAAAAACATGATAAACCACTTCAAGTTTTTGTATAGAACAAATAATCTACAAATCATTGATTCCACCATGAAATAATTCTTCAAGTTCCCTATCATTCCACATTTGAAATAAATTCTTTTTCCTTTACTAGATACTATAGTAGATCTACATATTTATTACCATAAAGGACCAATTAAATTTTTTCCATTATGAGGATCATTTCTCTTTTCCTTCTATTCGAAAGAACTAGTAAAGATTATAATAGGAGTTGGAAGAAATATTTCCATCCCTTACTATCCATGTCTATTTCCATCATTATATCCTGATCTAGACCACCAAAATATGAGGTAAGCTTCAACATAAAGATCTGATATTAGATATTTGAATGAAGACCCATATGAAATTCCATGGTATTTAACTTATCATTCGATTCACCTTTATGTGAAAAATTAGAAAGAGAAAAATCATTAGAATACTAAACCACAATATGATCACCTTGTGATGGTTTAAAAACTCCATGAACATAAGAAATATCATCAAATATATATATAAATTACCTATAAAACGTTTCATGAAGCCTTTTCACTCAATTTTTGTATCCCACTTCACAAGAACCTTGGAATCCCTCTACCACATTCTAGTCCCCTCAAGATTGAAGAAAATATGATTCACCTTAATGACATTACATGACTCCATGAACATAAAAAATCAATTAATATTTACTAACTAATACATGGCCTCATGATGATCATTCGTTCACAGTAATAATAGTGATTTTTGAATAAGAAAAAAATGGGATCAATATCCTCTAACGTTCCTTTAAGGTTCCACCTCTCCAGAATGAATGACGTTATGTGTAGATCCTTGTCATATAGCTTGGAAAGAATGGACTTCTACATCTGTGTGGTTCTAGCCAACTGGAGGGGTCACCAACTGTAGTTTATTATCATCTCCCTCTTGAAACCTGATTTGAAGTATTATTAGAGGTATGGTACTATGAAACATCAATAGATAACAAGTAAACAGTAGTATAGAGACACAAAAACAACAACTCTATTAGTCAAAACTCAAATAAGGAACAAAATTGTCCAATAATAGTTAGGGAAATGTCTAGAATCAGATAAAAAAATCCTCGAAGAAACTTTTTCAAACATACCATGGTTACATAAGGTTCACTATAATGAGAACCGACCAGGAGCTCACTCTCAACCTACCCCTCAAGTACCAATAGTATTATCTCTTTTCCACAAGAACATCCCAAAACACATACTGACATCCAAGAAGAGACTTAACCTGGATTTGATACTAATTTCTCATGAACAATTTAAAATAACCCACTAAATCGATACCCAAATAGGACCTGACATAACCAAAAGGTAATTCTAAATTCCCACTGTTTGGAAAACAGTACCTAGGAAAAACGAAACCATATGAGGGTATTGTTTCACCAAAAGAACAAATATACAAAACAAAAATAATAGAAATAATCCCTAAATATTCAGTGGGCCAAAACACCCATCAATAGAAATGTACTACATATAGGTAAGTAAAAACACAAAATAGAGTTAAAATTTTAATACATCATAAGAAACAAGATCTTTTCATAACATATGTATCACACACTACATATTCCACTAAAAAATCATATGGTGTCACTATCATGAACATCAACCAACTCCAACTAGTGATTTCCCTTTTATTAGGGTTAGAAAAATAAATTCTGCATACACCTAAAAGAATATATAGCATTTGAGAAACAGTAGCCCAATATGAGATCACTATGCATTCCATAATTAGTTGATGGAAAATTAACCAAATATATTTAATTTTAAATAATTCATGGGATAATAATATTTTCATAATTGAAAATAAATAAATATTTTAAAATAATGTTTAAAACTAGTATAAATAATTAATTTATAATAATTTCAATAAGAATGAATGAATAAATCACATCATAAAACATTAAATGTGTAAAGAAATTTCAATAATAACACCCTGAATTTATGAAATGGGGTTAGTTAGATAAAGGATGAAGGAACCTCGCACATCTCAATGAAATACATAACTACCAAATCAATTTTCTTTGTATTTTCATAAAACCCGCTTGGAAAAGTGGGAAACGCATTACACCATACAATACCAGAACTCAAAAGCTGGGTCCGAAATCAAAATTCAAGACAGAAAAGGAACAACCTCAGGAACTAAATCCCCCAAATCACATACTACCTGTAAACTCGCTAACACCATCATTATCAGAACACAGCAGGCATCATCACGTCGTCTCCATCCCTACTAAACATCGATCAGTTTTCATGTCATCCTCTCAACAATGTCGTCATAGTCACTACACCCATCACCGAAAAACATAACGACCATCAAACACCATACCAACAGAACATCAATCATCATCCACACCATCCAAATTCCACACCATAACACCATAGATAGTCGGTCGTCGTCCCCCAAAACACCCAATTTACAGAACGAACTCACCACATGACAATGCTCAACAAAAATCTCTCGAATATCAAGACCAAACATTAACAAAAACCACTCCAAAAACATAAAAAGGGGTTCATTTATAAAGAAACATCGATCAGATCGTCCATAGTAGAAGAATCACCAATCCTTCATAAATGACTTGAGGAAAAAATCCGAAAGAAACCGAAACAACCCAGTGACGATGCTGAAACCTGAACGTCAAGGAAGATGATGCACTGATTATGTCGCGCGAGGGGTATCGTCGGCCATCAAAACTCACATCCCAAACCTCTAATAAGCCACCACTATAGATACGACTAGGAGAGGAGATGATGCACTTGATTTCAGGTCATAGGTTTGAATGGAAGAGGGCTCCGAACATTGACATCCCAATGAGACCAAAACAAGATCCAAAGAGGAGAAAAATCCGACGTAGGAGCGTGCCTGAAAACCATCAACCTTCAAACCAAAAATCCCAAAACCAAGATGAACCACTGTTCCAAATCCAACCTGGAGAGGTGTGGTGGAACCCAAGATCAGATCAGGTGTGAGTGGGATGAGGCTTCCATAGCTAACCGCCTTCGACATCAACACCATGAAAGATGAATGAACCTCAATGGAATGAAATCCCGAATCCAAGGAGTGGAGATAAAGCATGGCATAACAATGAAATTTCAGAAAGAAATAGGTTGAAATGAGAAACCACGTCATGATGAAATCCAAGGGAAATAAATTTGAGGCAAACAGAGAAAGAGATGGGTCATAAGGCGATGCTCTGTCACGAGGAAACCCTATGGGGAAGAAGACTATGCTCGAGGGAGCACTCTGGGGGAGAACGGGGCCATTACCATGGTATTGAAATACCGAAAAAAGTGTGAACATGTCCTAGATATCATGCATTAGGGGAATAAGAGTCCACACCAATGAATGAACCCCCTACACACATCATGTTTAGTATCATTTTCCTTATCAACCCATGTCTAGGTAGATGTAATACATACCCAACATTTTATCTTAGACACCCCACACAATTACTAAGTCTTCCATGTAGTTCAAGTAAATAAATAAATGGTAAATCATTACTCGGAAATTAGATTCTTCAATAATAAGTCAAGAAGCCCAAAATCACATTACAAAACATTCCATTTCATTTAAAAAATAAAAAACATATGGTTTTCAACAAAACTCATTCCTTTTAAAACAATTCATTTCATTTAAACTAACTAAAATATTTCATACATTCTTATCTATAGGATCATTATCAAATTAATTTTTTAAATCATTCCGTTAAATTAAAAATCATTTTCATGAAAAAAAAATTATTTATCGAAAATCCATTGTCATATATGGTTGACATATAATATCAAAATTAAATTTATTTATCATGAATCTATCAATTATAAATCCATTTCCAATGAAGCAATAAACAACTGATTCATGTTATAACAATTTCATTATGAAAACACCCTCCTCAATCAAGATATTTTCAAAAACCCAATAAGGACTCAAAAATCATAGGGAGATAAATGAATATAATCCATTAAGATAGCATACTAGAATCCCAAATAAAATTTAAATATCTAAATCCATCAATGAAAAAGGATCCACTAATCACAAAGAATGATAGAGACAAATAAAGGATAATTCACAATAAGATCTATATTACATATAAAGAAAGATATTTAACAATTTAATTGACATGTAGATCAGGGAAGACTCATGGTCGGAAGGGATACAATTTCCTCAAGAGATCCTCCAAGGTATAATAGGTCAAAATATATTTTAAGGAGCCGGGATTAGAGATAAATGAGGGTTTCATGAATTTAAATAGGATAATAAAAAAAATTATCCCACATGGTTTGTAAAACATTTTTCTTACCAAGGTCCCATTTCTAGGCTACTTGAAAAGCTTCATAGTTTCAAAACATATTTTAACAAACCATGTGCCAACCATCTGAAATAACTCTATCATGGGTCAAATGGTTTTCTGAAAACAATTATTGGTTTTCCCTAACTATGTTATGTCCTCAAAAACTCCAAACTAAGATGCATGGATTCATGGTAAGAACTAAATTGGTTTCCATAATCCTCTAAAAACATCCACAATTCACCCAAAAAAAATTGTGAAATTTCCCAAACAATAGATGGTGAAAATAAAGGAATTCATGTACCTAAAATAAATAGTTAGTATGGTATTTAAATGATACCCTTATATTCATTTAAAACATATATATGTTATAAATCATGAAATTAAATATTAATAATATAAAATAAATGGCATTCCATTAAAATTTTATAAAAAATCTCAACCTTTTTCTAGGCCAAACTATAATAACACATTAATAAATCGATTCAAAAACCAAATATTTTGAAAAATTATAACTCTCTATTTATCAAATGTTATTAAAAAATAATTTTTGAAAATATAAATATTATTGATAAGTAAAAAATTTATTCCTCGCAATTATTTAGATCCCTCTAAATACCTACCATAATAGGCTTTGTTGGGTAATGAATAAACCACATGTAAAACAATTAATTATTTTGAATTTAGAAAAGATATCCACATTCCATACAACTTGGTGTACTATTTTTCAGTTGAAATAAAATTTTGAGTACATTGTAATAATTTATTATACACCTTTAACAATATTTTCTCAATAAAACACCAACTTCATTATAATATATTTTTATTGGAATAATTTTCAATGAATTTCTCTTACAAGGAAATACAGAAATCTATTTTTTATGTATTAGATTAAAAGATACACATTTTCTAAAAATCATACATTTATAGACTAATATATGATAAAAAGTTTCAAGAAAAAATCAATATATAATAGATTCAAACCAAATAGCCCCACCAAAGCCACCACAATCTTACAGTTAAACGTTCACACCATTATTTAAAAAAGAATGTGATATAATAAATCCCAAATGAAATAAGTAATATATTTTTTTTGCAAATACACAAGACTTTGAATTGGTATCCCATTATATGGATCCATTTTGGCCAATCTACTCAATACATTTTTCAATCCATGACCCCCAATAAATAAAAAAACTTTTAGTTGAAAAAAAACCTCCTAGGTTGTATAATTTTAATTATTTTTTTTTATTTCAGGATATACACTTCAGGATAGCATAAGTTAAAAATTGAACAATACCAAGGTCTATTTAGAAATATTTTACCTCATCCTTAAATTAAACACTATCCAAACTAGAATTTTGAATTAGGAACATTCCCAAAACATCAATTTATTTAAATATGACACTAAATATTTGCAAATTCCTCTTAATAAATACTGAATCACCCACATTAAATGATAATATAAACTATCATAACAATATGGTACCCACAAATAACACAATTCCAAATGTGCGCCCCAAGATCCCATTCTTGTAATTGTTTTATCACAAAATTACATTACCAAGTCAATTATTTTATTCAATTATCATAGAACCTATGTAATTAGGAAACCCAAGTGTTTAACTAATAAAAAATATTACTCTTTATACATTAATTATTCTAATTATGTCATTAATAATATTTTTAATTCTTCATGAATCTAGTCCTACCACAATAAAATTTTCTTATTAGATCCTTGAAATTATAAATGGAATCACACTAAAAAATATGCATTCAATCCTAAAGGTTAAAAACAAAATCCTTTTTAAAAAATCCTTAATAACCATAATATTTATAAATGTAAGTTCAATAACGTGGATCCAATTCATATTCCCAAAAAAATAATAAAATTACTTTGTTTCATTGATGAACATAGAGGAACAACAAATTATCAAATATGATGAAGGAAAAAAAATTCCCAAATTAAACAACACAATTAGGGTATAAAAATGGTAGCTATATGTATACAATGTATTTATCATAAATATTTTATAAAAAATATATTTTATATATCAAAGTGTATATTTTGAATCTTATATGAAAATATATGGACATGTCATGTTACAATACTTTTTTACCTTTTTAATCTCATATTAATTTGACCAAACATTTCAGAAACATTCATAAATGATCAATAAGATTATTATAGTGGGTTTTTGATAGATCCAAAATGGATACTCAATGATAGAATATTTAAATACTTGTATATAGTGGTTATATTAGTATATTTTAAATTAAAAATAATGCTAATAATTTGAAATGAAATCTTATTAATTTGGTTGAAGGGAAATGAATAAAAAATAATAAAAATTTAATATATATTATTTTAATTATCATATGGATAAATAATTTATATGTGACGATGTTTCAATAAATGTATTGTGGTAAAAAATAAAAAATGATATGTTTTAACCAAGTATAATTAGGGTGAATAGTTAATAAAACATGCAAGTGAAACTTTCTGAGATAGTGAAACTCCATATCTATCCTACATGATTTGTTAATCTGACCACCTAACTTCAATTAATAAATGATCATATTTTTAATTTCAAAATTCAACCCTCTCAACACTATATTTTTTTTCTTCATTCCTCTTATATTTAATAAATACCTCCTAATTACCATTTAATTAATAGTCATGAGAGGTTTTGTCTTTACTATTTATTACTTTAATTAATGAAACTTCCATTCTTCATTCTTATTATACCTTATATTTTCCATTTCCATTCCATTTCAACAATATGAGAATTTTATTATTAGTGAATTTAGTGAATGAGATTCATTAAAGAGTGATAAACACTATCATTAAGGGTAATTTTATAGGATTAATTAAAGCATCCTATAAATCTTATTATTCCTTTATTTTGAGTGTGCATAATTTTGAAATTAAAATTATTAGTATATATTTTTATTAATATTAATTGTTTGTTTGTTTTTTGAAAATAATACTAATGTAATTACATAAAATTTATTTATGTACGTTTTTGGGGTGGTTTATATTCCTAAAATATATTGAAATTGATTTAAAAAATATAGGTGCGGTAGGTATAGATACCTAGACATAACATACATCGATATTGCATAATTTTATATGATTATTTAGCACATTACAAAAATACATCCCCAAAGACCATAATAGTATAGTTTCATTGGAATCATAAAAACAAATTATTGTATCCTAGTGAATGATCTTCAACATCCACCATAATGATATCCACATTTATTACAACTCCCTAAAACAGTCCATCATAATATGGGAAAAGTAAACATTAGAAAGGGGTGATCATAGATGCTCTGTGAGGGAAAATAAAGGAAATCTGTAAGAATAAAATGAATAATGGTTATGGAACCTGAGCATAACAATTGAAGATCATACCCTACATTGTAGAGATAATAATAAAGTTTTTCAGTTCATAATATGTGGGTGACAATATATTTAAGGGAATAAGTCATGAAATCATAACATATAAACAATACATGGGATTTTAGAATACACATAGGAATATAAAAATGTATGTCAATGGAGGCCAACCAAGGCCTTTGTAACATGTTAGGCTTGGCATAATCACTAATATTCCTATATTGTGATTGTTATTCCCTCATGTTTACCTGCTTGTTTCAGGTTTTGGATGTCCTCCCATTCATCCTCTTGTTTCATGATTAGTATGTCCTCCAGCGTACCATCTTGTTTTAGGATTAATATTCCCACCCATTTACCCTTTGATCTAATAAAACTACTATCACTACCCAATACATTATAGGGAGATATACTTCACACACGTCACATAATAAATTCATGTATAAATGTGACACAAAATAGTCACCATATCATAAACCATGAAAATAGATGTGTTTTCAAAACATCAAATCATTACCAGTGAAGATGAATTGGGTACCATTAACATGAAATCACATCATGACCTATGGAAATGTGATCAGATTCATACCCATTTTATCAAATAATATGCCATGAAAGAAGAGGGTTTCAAAAGAGTATGACCTATTGAAGAGAAATAAGTTTCATATGAATCATTAAATCAAAACATAAACCATTCAAGAAGGGATATGAATGAAAACTTTGGTTAATTTCATATAAGGTCACGAGTAATATAAACAGATTTCATCTTAAATGGAAAATAAGTTGGAAAGATATTTTGAAAACATTTCTTGATGAAAATATAATTTCTTCTTAAAAAATATCATTAAAACATAAAAAATCTTTTTAAAAACATTTAATTGAAAATAAAACTGATCTATTTTTGAGAAATATTTAAAAACCTTGCTTATACCTTTTATTTTGAAAACACATTAAAGGATCAACAAAGTAAATTTAAAACAATTTTCCTTCAAATCATAAAAAATATGCCTAAAAACCTTTTGAAACAAATTTCTATAAAAATATATTTTAAACATTTTCTATTAAAAATTAACCTTTTAAACACAAAAATAAATCTTAAATGAATTGTTGGTGGGTAAATACCTAGATGTCGTATGACGTTAAGAGAATAATCATTTTTCACGGTAAAATTTCAAGAAAAATGCCTCATCTGAAAAGTGACAAGAATATTACTTTGAAAACATTGGTTAAATTAAAGATAGGTAAAATTTTATTTTAATTATGTATGGATAACAGTTGAATATTCTTAGAAACCATTTTTATAAAACATGGGTTTTAAGGGAAAAAATTCCAACTGAAGTCGTGTTTTCTTCAAAAAACATTTTGACAATATTTTGTACCAAATAGTAAAAATATTGAAACATTACATGAATATTTCTTGAATGACCATAGGGGAAGAAAATTCATGATAGTTATTAAGATATGGATCATATAATTACACCGAAGGAAGTATACACATAAACAATCTCAAAAAGTGATGAGGTTGTTTCAATAAATTCAAAACACTTGGTAAATTTGAAAAATGCTCCCCATATAAGAAAATTTTAATTACATTTATCCTAAAATATCATTAAAATAAGGATATTTATTATTAAACATTTCAACAGAATTATATACACATTATAGAAAAATATATGTGTATAACATGGCATGTGTCTCAATAAAGAAAAATTGAGACAAAATTACATTACATATTTTGTAAATTTTGAAACATAAATACCATTTTAGAAAAATCAATAAATGGATATATATATATATATATATATACTCATAATTTTAATTATAATTATCATATAATACATCCATTTTCATTATACACACCACACAAAAAGAATGGGTGGTGAATAAAGCATGTATTTCATATAAATAAAAATTGGATGAAATTCATAGCCTTTTACCTTCCTTTTGTTGTGTTGTATTTATTCTCATATAAATTGGATTATAATATATTAAAAACCTATTAAATATCCATAAATAAGGTTATAATATTATTTATAATATTCTTATATCATATTATTTCCCATTTGATAACAATCATTCATTATTTTCACTATTTCTAGTGTTTATTGCAAAGTTGTCTCAAGTATCTTTCGACTTGTAATTTTATTCTCTTTTTACCCACTTAATGATTTAATAATATTCATAATTTTAAACATTAATTAATTATCTTATATATTCATTAAATATGTATTTATAATAATCTATAATGTTTCGACATAAGAAATGAAATGCACTATTTAGGGAGATGTAAGGTCGCACCTATGCATGAACACTAATTTCATTTTTTTGTTTTGTTAAAAGAATAAAAATTAAAGGATAAATGTATATAATAATTTAATTATAATATCTATTTTATATATGTTACATATATTTACCAAGACCATCCTTTTTTACATACCATATTTGGAATGAATGAGTGACATCACCTTCAGGGAGAGGTAGTCCACCAATCCTCAAATTAAATTATCATATTTACAGAAGATGGAAAGAAAAAATTTACATTATAAATAAAAATTACAGAAGAATTTTAACATTATAAATAAAATATATTTCACATATAATAATATTGTTCACCATAATTACCAAAATGATATGCAGTAAAATAAAAATGAAAAATTTACTTTTAGTGAGATAGTAGTTCTCCATACAATGAAAAAATATGTTGGTTACCCATTAGATGGAGGTGTGTTTAAGTGTAGCTGTAAATAATAACATAAAAATTCCAATTATATTTAGTATATTTTTTTCTTTATTTATGAATGTAACTTGTAGAGTATAGGGAGTGGAGAATAAATGAAATAAAATAGATCGTTAGAAAATGTTACCTTAAAATTAGGTAACTCTTTTTGGTTTAATACATATGAATTCCAAGGAAGGATTAATCACCAAAGGGAGGATTCAAGGTAGAGTTCAGGGATACTGGGAATCTATTTGGCCCATTCTTGGATGAAACTATGTGGTGTAAGATTTTTGATTGAGTGAGAGAAATGGTGGCCTTTTATTGTAGAGGACGAGTGACACTCTTGTAATATTGTGATAATGGAATTTCATACATATTTTTCACATTTAATTTAAATACCCAAAGAGTTACTTATATATACATTACATTAATTTTGTGGAATACTTAATACTTGACAAAAATAGTTTCCCAAAGAACATATTGGTTTAGTGTCTTTGGAAACTCGGAACATAATCTTCTAATCATGGTGAAAGATCTCCAACATCTCCCATAAATATATTCCCTTTTTGTTTTATTACCTACAAAATTTCTTTATATAATAGGGAAAAGAAAACATAAAAAGGGTGAGATCAAAATCTCAGTAATGGTAATCATTGAGAACATAAAAACAGTCCATAAACATTTGAAAGTAAAAACATGAACATAAAACATCAAAATCTTGAGGAATGACATAAATATTGATAGTACATAAGGACTAGATCATAAAAGAACATTAATCATGATAAAATGGAATGGTAATAAAACATGTAATTGTGGAAAGCCATTAAGAAAATCATATTATTTCCACAGTAGCCATGGAATTTCTGCCAAGACCATCATAGTGGACAAAGTCCATTACTGAACCGAGTTTACATGTCGTTCCAGCCCTATATTACTGAACTGTATTTTACTTGTTGTTCCAGCCATGTCTATCTCATGAGATATAAATCATTACCCAATGAATTGCAGAGATATATTGGTCCCACTCATCTCATAATTAAATCATTCTTATATGTGCCACTAGATAAACAAAAATCATTCATCATAACCCAACGAATAAAATGGGTTTCATAAACATCATCCCATCATAACATAATCCATATAAAACAAATTTATATCATTTCATAATAATAAAAATCCAAGCACATAAATAATAGAGACATTATACTTGAAACATAAACATACTAAATAATTTCATCTTAGATGGAAAACAATTTTGATAAAACACTTGAAATGAATTCTTGAGGAAAATATCCTTTCTTTTTCAAAATCATTTTCCTTTCTCAAAATGCCATGAAATTTTAAAAGAAAATGATTTTTTTGAAAATAATCATGAAATATTTTTCCGGAAGATTCATGAAAATAAGGTGTTATGAAACTTTAAATATCCATTTATGTCGTATAAGATAAAAGAACATTCTTTTTGTAACTTTTACATAAAGGTCAAAAAGTACCATGTATGGTAAAAAAAGGATGATTCCTTCCATAACACAAAGTAAAAGTCAAAAATGGGTAAAAATGACTTTAAACATACTTGGAAGAATATTTATCACTTTATGAAAACATTTTTATGGACATAGATGAAAAATATAACCCCAGTAAATACTTATGTATAAGCAATCTTGGTTAAAAATGAGATTGCAAAATTATCCCTTACCTTAGGTCCAATTTTTTCTGTACGTGTCCGAAACTCATGTATAGTGGGTTTAAACATATTATTAACTGGTAACAAAACAATAATATTATTTATGATGTCATATATGATTCACTCAGGACTTTTATTACCCGTTCTTTTTTCAATTCCATGTTAAAGCTGTGTTTTGGGTAAAATCGTTTCATCTATCATATGTGTTTAGACTTCTTGTTCTTGATATTATTACTTATATATAGATTTATATAATTCCAGAATTTAAAACATGATTTATATATAATATATATTAATCATATAAATATATATGATAGATCAATAAATGGAATGAAATACACCGTTCATGGAGACGGTAGGCCGTACGTACGCATGAACGTTGTTTTAATTTCCTTATTGAATTGAATGGAAGTATTTAGATGGAATAAATATATATATATAAATAAATAAAGTAGCATTATTATGTCATATATTTCATTATTATTCCTTATATACACTTTATAATCATTGATGAATGGTTAACATAGAGAATGAATCTCATCACGTCGTGGAGATGGTAATCCGTACGTACGCACGAGCAATGATATCCTTTCCATAATTATTGAATGGAATTTAAGTGGATTATATAATATATCAGAATTATTATCATGTTATAATAATCATATATAGTCTCTCTTTACACCATTAAACCCATCCAAGTAATGTGGTGGTGGAAAAACATATTACACCACGGTGTAGAGACGGTATTTCGTACGTACGCACGTGCGGTGATTTCGTTTTTCATAGGATGGGTAGAAGGTGAAATAGGGTTGTTTCATATTTATAATAACATATCAGTATATTATTTATACTGATATTATTACTTTATTATGAAACAACTAAAGAAGAGAAGTATAAGAATACATAAACTTGAATGAATCGGTAGAAGAGATTACCTCTTCTTCGACGCGCCTCATCTTAACCTCCTCTTAAGACACTAAATATGGCCTTGGAAGAAACCCAAGACCTCTATTAGGTTTCTAGGTAAGTGTAGAAGTGAAATGGGCAGGGTTTGTCCAAGATTGAAGGCTGAAAATGTTGTGAACAGGAGAGGGAGGAGGTTCCTTTTTAGAAGAGAGGAGAGGGGCACCTTTGGAAACCTCAAAAATATTAATTTAATATAACTTCAAACCCCATCTAAAAACTTCCAAAATAACTCATATTTGAATTATAGATTATATAGGCTTGTAACCTCATCAAAAAATAAAATTTATACATGTTGGAAATTTATTTCAAACCTTATCAACATGATTTATCCTTACTCAATCTATTTAATTTTATTTGTGGTAATAATATTCTAAATTTTAAATTGTTATAAATAATTAATTATTTGTTGTTAATTATAAATAATTGGGTAATTTATAAAATTTTATACCATATAAATTTCAATTTATAATTTTTAAATATTTTGGTGATTTTTAAACAATTTAATAATATGTTAATTTTATAAAATAACAATAGTGTTAATTTTGACACTATTCATTTATTTGAATTTAAATAAAATCCACACAGAGGATATATTCAAACCAAAATGTTTAATAGATTCATAACATCTCATATGAATCTACAATATTTGTGGAGAACATTAATTAGTTTATATAATATTTATTTTAATATTTATAAAACCATTTATTTGATATTTCCTTTAATAAAACAATTACTACATTATTTTTGTATAATCATTTAATAAAACTAATAGTTCGATAAAAATTAAAAATAAAATACTATGATGATGATAAATCTAATATACTTCAAAATAATACTTTTACTCAAATTTATCATCTTAAAATCACAACATGTAAATTTTTATATTTATTAAATTATGAAAGTCACAACTTTGACATCATTCAAAATAAAATAATATAAGTATCAAAATCACTTTTATAAATATCCAAATGGTCAAAAATTAGACTATTGTATGTTAATGGTTTAGATATATACTAAAAATAAGTTTTGGTCAGGTTTTTGGGCCTTTTAATGGGTATTATTATTTTAATAAAAACTATATTACTGATATTTCACTAAAAAGATTATTTTTGCATCATTAATGTACAAGATATTAAGGTAATTAAATATCTCTTAAAAATTACAAATAAACTACCATAATAAAGAAAAAAGAATTAGATTTGAAATTAGTATTTATAATCGAATTAATATTCTGTATAACCTTATATTAAAAATAATTTAATTATTAATGTTAGAGTGAGACATATTACACTTTCATTAAAATAAAATAAATTAAAGGTCTTAATCACATTCAAGTGGGTTCCAATGCATTCCATTTCGACCCAAATATGAATTATGACGAACTATAAGCATCAAATTATATTAATAAAAGTGTTAGGGTAATTTTATAATATTATATTTACCCTTAATTACCTGATTTACCTTTAAATATGGTAAATAAAATTTACAGTAGTTACTATTCATAGTGCCCAAAAATAAAAAGTAGCATATTAACATAATTTGGACCTACTTATTCCAAATATTAAATCCATTTTTCCAAATTCAAATCACATAAGTTGCAGAAATTAATTTAAAATTAATCTCGTTGTTAAGAAAATGAGTTTTAAAAGTTAAAACAGTGCAAACGATTGAAATGATTATACCTAAGAATTCAATGTAAAATCAATGATAATGACATAGAATATATTAATTGGTAAAAATATATTCTATTTAAACTTTAAAACCATTAAATATTATAATTTAAAAATATAAATTATTATGATAAAAAATTTTGTTTTTAATTAAAATATAGCACGTTTTTACTATTCATTAAAATATGAAAGTTTTCAGAATAATATGAAAATTTTATCCAAAGTAAATTTTTATATCCTTATTCCAAAGAATAATTTTATTTTGTCAAAATGAACTAATAAACATATCAAAAACTATATTTAAAGTGGGTGCGCTATCAAAAAGTGGCAAAACTGCATTTTTTTAAAAATACTTATTTTACCTGAAAAATTTATTTTCTTCTCAGACCATGTTCTAGAAAATGTATAAGATGAATAATAAAGTTATAAAATTTAAAATTTATTTAATACTATTCATAACTGCTAGTTCATAATAGTATTATAACAATATATCATTGTTTAGTGAAACTCAGTATTGCGTACAACACACGCTATTGAGGAAGGTTTCTCTTGCATGCAACACAAGCCAAGAATTGTTTTTATGTATACTACAAGATAATACAGTGTTACGTATAGTGAAATATAATCTTGGTGTATCATAAAACACAAGACATCTAAGAAATTAAAAATAACATTTCTCATAAAATCTTAGGGTGCTACATTATACCCCCCTTAAAATGAATTTCGCCCTCCAAATTTATCGGGGTTATAAATTGTTTACTCTTTGAAAAAAAAATTTCATAGAATCCCACATCGTAAAAAGGAATACAAAATCTTAATTTAAAAAGTAAAGTATGAAACGTAACGGTCATCCAAATTAACTCATCACTGGGTTTCCATATAAGAGAACATAGGTAAAAACATGGATATGGAAGAGAAATATAACCATCAAGATTTTATAGAGAGTAGTAGAGAACATGGATTTGAAAAATCCAACAATCAAAAAGCCATAAATTTGTGCTTATCTAATGTACCATCGGAATCATCAGATATGAGGGCACTAGGAAAAAAATTTTGGTTTTCAATATCATTTCCATAATGTTGAAGAGTTTTTGAATTAAAATAAATAATTACTTGATTTTGGTATAATCTCATTGTTGTTTGTGGCTTGAACAATTTCAACATCATCTCTTAAAGAAATGAAGTTTAATTTGTCTTCCGTGAAGTGTTATCAGATCATGCGATAGAATAACAGCTCATTCAATCTGTCTCAAACATAAGGTTAGAAAAAGTTATATACATAAGTCCATCATATGGTGAGAGTAATTGTATATGGTTTCAAAAAATGGACCTATAATTAATCTATCATATCACTTAATAAAATAAAACTAGTTTCTATTAACCAGGGACTTCCTGTGTGCCAGTGGTAGGCAATAATGTCCTATTGCACTTCGGTTGTGGGGTCGATTGCCGCAACCTTGTCTGACGCGATGGGTTGTCCCCCGTCCTATGGGTTGTCTCCCATCCTACTGGTTGTTCTTTTTCTAAAACTATATGATTATAATGTTTCAGAAAAAAGTTCTATCCTTAAACAATGCAATATGATGTCCAACATAATCCATTCCAACGTTTAGGCTTATCCAAAATACTTCTATCCGAGAACATAGTATAAAGAAAACCATTACTAGAAATTTCATCAACAAAGAATGTGAATACCATCATTTATCCACCATATATCATAAGATATATCTTGTTGGTCACATTCCAAACATGTTAATACCTTAATCATGTATTCTCTTGAAAAATTAATACCCATTGAACATTAGTGAAAACATGAATTCTGTCAAAACTTAACTCTTTCCGCAAACCAAAATCCCAAAATTTCTATATACTCAAACCATGATATCACTTTGTCCTTATATTAGACATGAGCTCATTAATACTATCCAACATATTATTTTCTCTTTATCCCTTCATTATGTGCATCTCATCCGCTTACCAAAAATATTTCAATCACTTTTCATGGTTACTGGTACCATACAATTATTGAAAACAACAATAAACCATTACATAGATATTCCAATATTCCAGATTACTAAAAATTAGATTCCACAACACTATTTTGGAAACCCATTACATAAAAACATAATCATTCCACCACATTGTTGTCATATTCAACATAACCAATAGTTATCACATGTGACTTCCCTTTGTCCTTTGCCTTAAGAGGTTGTTCATGTCGATCATCATTAACCCTTGGATTAGGGAATCGGTTAGCATAACGCCCCATTTCCCTGCACTTGTAGCATTAAAGTGTTGGTGGTGAGTTCTCTCTAGTCTTTTCTCTATTTACATCATTATAAACCTTTTTCCCATTAATTCATCACTCATCTCATCTATGAACTTCTTTTCCACACTGAAAACATTTTCTAGTCCCTTTAAGAGAATCTCCACCATGCTTCTTTCCACACTTTGAGCATAAAGAAACATTCTTCTTCTTTTCACCATTTTTTTGAGATTTTTACTTGAACTCTATCTTTCATTTCAAGTCAAAACCATGAAATGGATATGTAAAACCAATTTTCAGTTCTACCTTGATAGCACAACGCACAATTTCTGCATAGCTATTGTATTCTCTTATAGCTAATTCCCTTCGAATACTTGGTTTTAAGCCACTGAAGAATTGGTCAACGTTACTTTCAGGTTGGATGATAAAGCAAGATTCATACCTTGCAATCCTTGTAAAATTTGCCTCGTATATACCAATAGATTCATCATCATTTTTCTTAAGCTTAAGGAACTCCTTTTCCATCATTGTTCGAAGAATATCAGGGAAGTACTTATTGAAAAACAAGTTCTTAAACTTGTCTCATTCCATGGATTCAATTTCACCTTGGGGACTTGTATTCTTAATTAGAGTCCACCACTATTCTTCTTCACCTTTTAAACGGTAAATAGCCAGAATGAATTTTTCATGTTCCGAACATCAATGTATAGAAAATATCTTTTCAATGGTATTGATCCATTGTTCAGTAAACAAGTGGATCAGAAGGCCCACTAAAAGAAGGTGGATGTTGGCTCGTGAAGGACTCAATAGAATATTTTTCCCTTCACTTCTTATTCGGAATACCAGAATGATCCATAGCTTGTGTAAGTATAGTAATAAGATTTTTCACTCCATCTATCATAAAATTGGTTTGTTGAGAAGGAAAATCATTTCATTTCTCATTACATTGATAAACATGGTTCCTTCGGGTTCCATCCATCGTCGAAAACCCAAAAACAATATTGTAAGAGGCCAAAATCATGCTAGGAATACAACATAATAATGGAGGAGTACTTTCAAAATCTAAAATCTTAGGTTTAATTATATGATCGTTATCTTAGTCCTAGGACTATAACGTATTCTTATACTTAACCATAGGGACATCCCTAGACATACCTTAGAAATATCTCTAGGGATCTCACTAAAGTTTTTGCATCCTTGTTTCAAAGGATAACTAAACCTTCACTCTGATACCAACTGTAGAGACCCAAAGCTTGACGTACATAGACATTTCATTAATTTTTATAAATAATTAATACATGAAAAAAACATATGCCCAAAGACCGTATTAGTTTAGTGTCTTTGGATACTCGGAACATAATCTTCCAATCCTGGTGAAAGATCTCCACCATCTCCCATAAATATCTTCCCTTTTTGTTTTCTTACCTAAAACCATTATTTATATCTTGGAGAAAGGAAAACATAAAAATGGAGATCTCAAATGCTCAGTAATGGTAAACATTGAGAACATAAAAACAATCCATATGCATTTGAACGTAAAAACATGAACATAAAACATCAAAATCTTGAGCAATGACATAAATCTTGACAGTACATAAGGAATATATCATAAAGGAACATTAATCATTATAAAATGTCCTCGGAATAAAACATTTAATTATGGAAAACCATTACGCACATGATATTATTTCCATAGTATCCAAGGCATTTCTGCCAAGAACATTATAGTGGACAATGTCCATTACTGAACCGGGTTTACATGTCGATCGAGCCCTGTATTACTGAACTGGATTTCACTTTCCATTCCCGCCATGTCTATCTCATGAGATATAATTATTTAACCAATGAATTAGAGGGAGATATAGGTCCCACCAATCTCATAATCAAATCATTCTTACGTGTTCCAAAAAATAAACACAAGTCATTCATCATAACCCAGTGAATAAAATGGGTTTCATAAACATCATCCCATCATAACATAATCAACATAAAAAATGGATATCATTTCATCATAAGACAAATCCAATCATGTAAATAATATAGATATTATACTTGAAACATAAACATACTAAATAATTTCATCTTAGATGGAAAATAGTTTTGATAAAACAGTTGAAATGAATTCTTGAGGAAAATATCCTATCTTTTTTAAAATCATTTTCCTTTCCCAAAATGCCGTGAAATTTTAAAAGAAAAGGATTTTGTTGAAAATAATCATGAAATATTGTACATGAAGATTCATGAAAATATGGTTTTATGAAACCGTAAAAATCCATTTGTGCCTTATAAGTTAAAAAACATTCTTCTCATAACATTGACGAAAAATTCAAAAAGTACCATGTAAGGTAAACAAAAGAAATATTTCTTCCATAACACAAAGTAAAAGTAAAAAAGGGGTAAACATGACTTTAAACATACATGGAAGAATATTAAACACTTTATGAAAATAGTCTTATGGACATTGATGAAAAATATAACCCCAGTAAATACTTACGTATAAGCAATCTCAGATAATAATGAGATTGCAAAAATATTCATTACCTTAGGTCCAATTTCTTCTGTACGTGTCTGAAACTTCTGTATAGTAGGTTTAAACATATTATTAACTAGTAACAGAACAATAATAATATTTATTATATCATATATGATTCACTTAGGACTTTATATTACCCGTTCTTTTGTTAAATCCATGTAAAAGCAGCGTTTTGGGTAAAATCATTTCATTTATCGTACGTGTTTCAACTTGTTGTTCATGATATTATTACTTATATCCTGATTTACTTAATTATGGAATTTAAAAGATTATTTATATATAATATATATTCAGAATATAAATATTTATGATAGATCATTAAATTGAAAGAAATACATTGTTCGTGGAGATGGTAGGTCGTACGTACGCATTAATGTTGTTTTCATTTCCTTATTGAATTGATTGGAAGTAAGTAAGTGACATACATATATATATAGATAAATCCAGTAGAATTATTATGTCATATATTTCATTATTATTCATTATATAAACTTTATAATCATTCATGACTAGTTAACATGGAGAATGAATCTCATCACGTTTTGGAGACGGTAATCCGTACATACGCACGAGCGATGATATCGTTCCCATAATTATTGAATGCAATTGAAGTGGATGATATAATATCTCAGAATTATTATCATGTTATAATAATAATATATAGTTATTATTTACACTATTATACCCATCCATGTAAGGTGGTGGTGGAAACACAGATTACACCACGGCGTGGAGACGGTATTCCATACGTACGCACGCGCAATGATTTCATTCTTCATAGGATGGGTAGAAGGTGAAATAGGGTTGTTTCATATTTATAATAACATATAAGTATATTAGTTATACTTTTTTATTATATTAGAATTAAAAAACTAAATAATAGGAAGTATAAGAATAAAGAAACTTGAAAGAATCGGTAGAAGAGATTACATCTTCTTCGACGCGCCTCCTCTTAACCTCCTCTTAGGGCACTAAAGTTGGTGTTGGAAGAATCCCAGGACCTGTAGTAGGTTTCTAGGGAAGTGGAGAAGTGAAATGGGTAGGTTTCATCTGAGCTTGAAGGCTCAAAATGTTGTGAAGAGGAGAGGGAGGAGGTGCCTTTTTATAAGAGAGGAGAGGGGAACCTTTAGAAACCTCAAAAATATTAATTTAATATAAATTCAAACCCCAATTAAAAACATCCAAAATGACTCAAATAAAAAAAATAGATGATATAGGGTTGTAATATCATCAAAAAATAAAATTTAGACATGTTGGAGAATTTATTTTAAACCTTTTAAACATGATTTATCATTAATTAATATATTTAATTTTATTTGTCGTAATAATATTATAAATTTTAAATTGTTATAAATAATTAATTATGTGTTGTGAATAATCCATAATTGGGTAATATATGAAATTTTAGAACATATAAATTTCAATTTAAGTTTTTCAATATTTTTTTGATTCTTAAACAATTTAATAATATGTTATTTTTATAAAATAACAATAGTGTTAATTTGGACACTATTAATTTATTTGAATTTAAATAAAACCCACAGAGAGGATATATTGAAACAAAAAAATTTAATAGATTCCTAACATGTCATATGAATCTAAAAAATTGGTTTATAACATTAATTACTTCATATAATATTTTTTTTTAATATTTATAAACCCATTTATTTGATATTTCTCTTAACAAATCAATTACTACATCATTTTTGTATAATCCTTTAATACACTTATTAGATGTATAAAATTAAAAATAAAATACTATGATGATTATAAATCTAATTTATTTCAAAATATACTTTTACTCGAATTTATAATCTTAAAATAACAATATGTAAATTGTTATATTTATTAAAATTTGAAGCTGGCAACTTTGACATCATTTAAAATAAAATAATATAAGTGTCATATTCACATTTATAAAGATCTGAATGGTCAAAAAATTAGACCATTAGATGGTTATGGTTTATATATATACGAAAAAAATATTTTGGTCTGGTTTTTGGGCCTTTTAATGGTTATTATTATTTTAATAAAAACTATATTACTGATTTTTCACTAAATATACAATTTTTTCATCATTAATGTATAAGCTATTAAGGTAATTAAATATCTATTTTAATTAAAAATAAATTACCATAACAAAGAAAAAAAAATTATCATTCAAATTATTATTTATAATCTAATTTATATTCTTTATAAAATTATATTAAAAATACTTTAATTATTAAAGTTTGAGTGAGAAATATTTCACTTTCTTTAAAATAAAATAAATTAAAGGTCTGGATCACATCCAAGTGTTTTCCAATGGATTCCATTTCGACCCAAATATACCATAGGACAAAATATAATCATCCAATTATATTAATACAAGTTTTAGAATAATTTTATAATACTATATTTACCCTTAATTACCCGATTTACCTTCAACTATGGTAAATAAAATTTACCATAGTTACTATTCATTATGCCCAAAAATAAAACATAGCCTATTAAAAAAATTTGAACCTACTGATTCTGAATATGGAATCCCTTTTTCCAAATTCAAATCATAGAATTAGCATAAATTAATTTAAAATTAATCCCGTTGTTAAGAAAATGAGTTTTAAAAGTTAAAACATTGCAAAAGATTGAAATGATTTTACCTATTAATTCAATGTAAAAACAATTATAATGACATAAATTATTTTAAATGGTAAAAATATATTCTATTTATGCTTGAAAATAATTTAATATTATAATTTAACAATATAAATTATTACGATGAAAAAAGTTATTTTTAATTAAAATATAGCGTGTCTTTACTATTCATTAAAATATGAAAGTTATCAGAATAATATGAAAATTTTATCTAATGTAAATATTTATATCCTGATTCCAAATAAAAAATTTATTTTTTCAAATTGACTTTATAAACATGTCAAAAACTATATTTGAAGTGGGTGTGCCATCAAAAGGCGGCAAAACTGCATTTTTTAAAAAATATTTATTTTTCCTGAAAATTTTATTTTGTTCTCAAACCATGTTCTAGAAAATGTGTAAGATGAATAATAATGTTATAAAATTCAAAATGTAGTTAATAATTTTCATAACGGCTTGTACATTATAATATTTTAACAATATATCGTTGTTTAGTGAATTTCGGTGTTGCGTACAACACACGATATTCAGGAAGGTTGCTCTTGAATGCAACACAAGCCAAGAATAGTGTTTGTGTATACTACAAGATAATACGGTGTTTCATATAGAAAAATCTAATCTTCGTCTAGCGTACAACACAAGACATCAAAGAATTTAAAAATAATATTTCTCATAAAATCTTGGGGTGTTACATTTAATATGGCTTCGATAATGGAACCAATTAGATAAATGGGACCATATGGTCCAATTATGTCTATTCAATAGCTTTTTGAAAATTTTGTTGGTCGTTTTGGCCTTATGGTTATGTTTTTTATCCTTATTGTGGTTAATTTAACATTGATCATTGACATTGATTTAAATCATTGTTACTAATCATTGTGGTAAAAAATTGGATTTATTAGAAATTATAAAATTTTCGGATTCCAAATATGGATTATTTTTAAAAACATACAATCACATATGTGTAAAAAATTAATTTATAATTAATCGTGATGGAAGGACGACAATGCAGGTGTTTATGGTAAAAATGCTCGTATGTTTTCAATGTTTTTATAGTAAATTTCAAATTAAAATTGATCAAATTGTTTAAAATTGGATTTCTTTATAAAAATATTATCTAATTAAACAAAAAAACCATTATAAAACATAATTTATGTTTATAAATAAACTATATTAAAAAGTGGCCTTGAACTAAAATTTTGTATTTTCACTATTCATTAAAAAATGAATCTTCATAGGAATGAACAAAAAATTCACCCTAAGATAATTTTTATGTTTCCATTTAAAATAAGAAATTCATTTTGACATATTAAATTTATTTAAGGTTCATGTTTGGGATTCAAAATGGGTTCGTCGTTAAAGGGTAGTAAATTTGTTTTTAAAAAATATTGTTTTCTGTGAAATTGGGTTTGATCTTATCTTATGCCTATCAAAACTAATGGATGATTTTCAAAAACATTGATTGAATATTTAAAATATATATTTACATAAAACCACTAAATAATTGTGATTAATTTATTTTATCAACACAAAAATCTTTTAGAAGCATGAAAATAATAATAATAATTCTTTTTATTTTTATTTTGATATTAGTTTAATTATTAATTAATTGTTTAAAAATGAATAATTTTTATATTAATATAAACCCCAAATTTTACTATGTTATTTTATATTATTAATAAATACTAGATTCATGGCTAGATTATATTTTATTATATTAAATAATAATATTTTAACAACATATCATTGTTTTATGGAATTCCGTCTTGTGTGTATTGTATGGTATCAAATAAAGTAACTCTTACATGTAAAGTAAGCTAACTAGGTGGGGTTTCCATTAAAAGACATAGAATATATAATATTTTTTAGAATAGTAATTTTATTTTAAATTATCATTATATTATATCTCATGTTATACATAGTGTTTCATGTAATTAAATCCATGTTGGTTTCGTGTAGCGCATGCCAAGTTCATGTCATGTGAAAGGAATGTTTTACTTAGTGAAATACAATAACTCAATGAAAATTAATTTATTTTAGAAAAATATATCATAAATATTGGGGTGTCATGTTCTACCCCACTTAAAATGAATTTCAACCCCATAAATTGTATGGGTTATCAAAGGATTTATATTTGAAAGTTCCTATCAAAGACTCTCACATCGTAAAAATGAAAACTAAAACAAAATTATAAAAAGAATAGTTATAGACCTTAAGGTTTCCCAAAGTAAAATATTAATCGGTTTTAATATATAATGACATAGGTGGGAAGTGAAAACATGGATACATTATAGAAGTGTAAATATAATGTTCTGATGGGGACTGATAGAGAACATTTCTAGGAGAAAGTTAACAATTCGAAAGAAATAAATCTACGGTTATCCAAGGGACTATTTGATTCTTTATAATATAAGGTACTAGTGTAACCATTTGGTTAAAAAAAATTTCCCTTATTTTTTTATAATTATCTATATAAGTTATAATTATTTTATTTAATTCCCTTTCATATGTAAAATCTCAACCTTTGGTCATCTCTTGACTAATTTCCACTTTTCCTATTTCTCTAAAACAGTATAGTGAATATTTCATTCCTAAATCACTAACAGGTAAATAGATCCATGATAAGTAATCCCATATATATTTAGTTACCATCAACACAAAATTATTAGATCATATTATTCAATATTCATAAATCTCCATGTGGTGAGATAGAACACCAATCGTAGAAACATCATTTGATGTTTTACTTAAACATCCCTTTAATGTTTACCATTACAACCCTTATGAATGATTAAAATCAAAATATTTATAAATAATGACACTAAATAATTTTTTCATTGATCCCAATATATCACAATGTATCTATTTTTTATTACATTCCAAATATTTAAATATCCTCATTTTATGTTCTCTAGAAACATGGTAGTGACTTTATTTACCATAAATCATTTTTGAAAACATGCATCCATCCTATTACAAAGGTAACTTGATATATTAATTAAATTGAGGAACTTGTAAACATCATAAAAGATGATAAATAATACTTTATCAACTAATACCTAATCAGTTCATAGGTAATTATCATTATCCAGTTTACCTAATCCAAGTCAATCATCTATTTTCCTAGGAAAAACACAATTTTCTCAAACATCTTGATCATGTTAAGAGTTACCTTCTCTTAATCAAAATATCGCATTTAGTTGTCTTTATCCCCATTAAACATATCCTTTTCAATCCACAATGAATCATTATACATAAAATGAATATATATTTCATTATTCATATAACATAATCATGGAATTCCAAAAAAAAGTAATTCATTCATCCAACATTATTCTTAAACCATTACACAAGATTCATCAAATAATTCCTTAATGCATATTTCATATAATAAATGTACCATGTATTTTTATTACTCAGTCTCATCATAATCATTATTTTTATGATTAAAGTAAAAATAATGTAAGAACATCACATATCTTTCACATGTCGTGTGTAGTCTCTTTATCTTCAGAAGTATAACTAATACTCATACAACCTTAATTTTAATCATTATGAGATTTCTACTTGGGAAATAAATTTTCATAATTCCAATAATTTTAAAATCTAAATCAATATGTGTTAACCATGTTCCTACTAGTTTTCTCTATTGACTAAAACTATAAAGCATAGGTTGAGAAACACAAATCATAGACGAAGACCACATAACCATGAAAATATACTTATAAGATGTAAAAATTATGACACCATCCTAAGCCTATAACATATTAGGTTTGTCATCTATCACTCATTGTCATATTATCTTCAAATCCTTCATAAGGGTTCAAGAATATGTTGTTAATTTCCAAAACATATCCATCGAGAGTATAAAACCAGGTTCTTAATAAGACCCATTGTCGTGTACCAGATTACACCGAGTCAGGATCGGAACACCTTGTTGGAGTTGTTAATCCTATGTAAATCTGTTATAGATCCATATCCACTTATATTATCTAGAAAAGGATGTATTTCTAGAAAACCATTCACTCTTTCCTTTACTAAAATTCCAAGTCATTTTCCTATACTTTTCCTTATCCTAAGACTTATCCTTAAAGACATATCTAGAAATATAATTAGAAATTCCAAAAGGGATCTGGATACTTTTTTATAAAATAGATTCTAAAGGATGACTAAACCATTCAATTTATACAAAATATAGATACCCAAGATTACCAAACATGGATATTATATCATTTTAGATGAATACCCATCACATTACATAAATACATTCTCTGGGGCTATATTAGTTTAGTTTCTTTGGAAACAAGGACAAAATGTATTCTATACTAGTGAAATATCTTCAAAATATTCCATAATGATCTCTAATCTCATTAATTATACCTAAAATATTTCTTCATTACCTAGGGAAATTAAACATAAGAAAGGGGTGAGCTATGATGCTCAGTAAGGTTAACTAAATTAAATGTTGAATAATAATATGAATAATGGGTACGTAACATTAGAATAACATATTAATAACATAACCTATATATTAGATAGTATAATAATGATTTTAAGTGAATAAGACACCGATTATAACATAATTAAGATAAAAACCCATGAAATCATTACAACATAATGGGACATGGAATTTTTGTATCCACATAAGCATATAAAACCCCTATGTCAAGAAACATCTCAAGACTAACATGTTAAGATTGGGTTAATCACATGTGTACCTTATTCAGACATGGGATGACCTTAGGTATTCCCTCTTATTTAATGCTTCATATGACCACCAGTTTACCATCTTTTTTCGGGATTGGGATGTCCTCCCTTCCCTCCCAAATACCCTTTATAATCATAAAAACCTTATCATTATCCAATTCAGGAGAGGTAGATATAGTTCCCACCCATCACATAATAATATGATACGTACCTAAGTGAAAAAACATGCATCATATCATGAACCATGAATGAATAGTTGTTTTATAAACATCATATCATAAAAAATGAAAATTAAATGGGTATAATAAACATTTCATCACATCATAACCAATGGAAAAGAGATATGTTTCACAAACATTTCATCCACAATTATCCAATGAAAGAATCGAGTTTCAAAATCATATAACTCATAGAAGATAAATGGGTGTGATATGAATTATTCCTTCAAAACATAAACCATTTAAGAAGGAATAGGAATTAAAACATTGGATCATTTCATAGAAGGGAATGAGTAATAGAAAAAGATGTCATATTAGATAGAAAATAACATGGAAATATATTTTGAAAAGATTTTGTAATGAAAATATTTTTTCTCCTTTAAAATAACATATTTAAAACATAAAAACCTTTTTTTAAAAATTATAGAAATTATTCTTGAAATGATAAAAACAAATATTTTCATCCCTTTTTGAAAACTTCTTCATATAAAACAAATAAATAGAGTATAGAAACATTTTTAAATAAATTTAACTTAAAATAATGTAAAATAATCTTAAAAACCTTTTGAAAACCAAATCTATTAAAATCTATTTTAAAAACAATCATCAAAATTATCCTTTTAAACATGAAAATAAATATTCAAAAAATTTAAGGCAAGTAAATCAGTACATGTCATATGATGGAAAATAAACATTCATTTTTCACGGTAAAAAGTTTAAAAAAATTACCCCTTTAGAAATAGACAAGAATATTTCATTGAAAGTAATTGTAGAAGAAAAAAGGGTGAAAATTTATTTTAATGATCATATGATATTAGAAGAATTTTCTTGGAAACCCTTTTTTGAAAATATGGTTTTTAGAGAACACAAATTTTTGACCGAAGAGAGGGTAAATTGGTGATTTATGAAAACAACATTCTTACCTATTCTTTGTATCAATGAGTGGAAAATGGAACCAATACATTAATATATCATTATTAACTAGAGTAGTATAAAATAAATTAGAGTTCTTAAGATATGGATCATAAGATCTCATAAAAGGAAGCATGAACATAAACAACCTCAAAAAGTGATGAGATTGTTTCAATAAACTCTTACAAATTGGTAAATTTGTAACATACTAACTAAGTAATAAAATGGAATTAAGTTAATAATAAAATATCATTAAAATAAGGAGATTCGTGATATAAAATTTCAATTTCAGTTTATACACCTCATTGAAAAATATAGGTTCATTAAATGGGATGTGTCTTCAATATTAAAAATTGTGACAAAATTACTTTACTAGTTTGGTAACATTGGAAGTACAATTAACATGAAATAAATTACAAAAAATGGATATTAATATAGCCATAATATTAATTACATGAATCATAGAATACATCCATGTGTAGTATACACACCTCAATAATGGAATGAGTGGTGAATAAAGCATGTATCTCACATAAATTAATTGTTGGATGAAACCCCCTTACTTAACCTTCCTTTTCTGGTGTGGAATATATAATCTTTTATAGGTGTATAGAAAATGTTTAAAACTTATAATGAACCATATATAAGGTTATAAAATTATATATCACCCTATTATAATGTTTTATTTTCCATTTGTTAAAACTATTTCATTATTTTCACTATTTTGTGTTTTAATTGTACAGTTTTCACATGTATGTTTGACTTGTTATTTAGCTATATTATTATATAGATCATGATTTCATCATATCTGCAATTCTAACCATGAAATAATTATCATTTATATTTATTTAATATGTATTTTGAAAAATCTATAAGGTTTAGAGACAATAAATGAAATGTTTCATTCATGGAGATAATATGTTGTACGTGTACATGAATGCTACATTCATTTATTAGTTGTTTTAAAATAATTAAAATTTAATGATATACGAATATTATAAGTCCATTATAATTTATATGTTATATATGTTACATAGTTTTACTAATAACATCCCTTCTACATTCCACGTGTGACATGAAGGAGTCACGTCGCTTCGAAGGGGCATTAGTCCAGACATCCTTAAACGAAATAATTGAATTTACGTAAGATAAAAATCATAAAGGTATGTCCAACATAAAAATTAAAAATTCATAATGAAATTATAAATATCATATATATCAAATATAATCATATTTTATAATAACAGACGCCATAATATATTGTAAAGGAAAAATAAACAGTGATGGTTTCGTGAGACAGTAGATCACTATACAGAGAAATGATATGTTCCTTACCCATTAGATGGATGTTTTTGTACATTTAGGTAGAAATAATAACATAAAAAATTATAGTATATTTATGATACTATTATGGTTATGTAATCATGGAATAATAAGTGTATATGGGGTGGAGAAGTAAATTAATGAAAATTGATTATTGGAAAACATTACTTTAAAATTGGGTAACTTGTTTAGGTCTATACGAAAGGGCTTATTTGGAAGAATTCTGACCAAATATAGGATTCATGGTCTAGGGGAGGGGTGTTTCGAATATATTTTGTGATATATTGTCTGAATCTATGTGTTTTTAGAGGTTTGAGGAAGTGGGAGAAGTGGTGGCCTTTTAAAGTGGAGGAGTAGTTGCACTCACGTAATATTTTGAAAAAGGAATTTCATTCACATTTTCAAAAATGCATGTCGATCCAATAATGATCCCAAATTTGGAAAATGGAATTTAGGGTCTAAATATGTCCATAAAATAGCTCATGTAAAATTGTGTAGGTCGTTTTGGGACTTAAAGTTGAGTTTTTGTCCCTAATAATGCTTCATTTAACCTTAATTATTATAATTAATATTAGTCACATTCACAAATATTGTTGGAAAAAATAAATGTTTTTATCATTAGAAATAAAAAATTATTATAATTCCAGATACGTAATATATTTTTCCAAATTCCGATAACATAATTTGATGAAATTAATATAATATTAACCTCGTAGGCATGACGATAATGCATGGTTTCAAAGTAAAAAACGTTCCAATGTTTGATATTATTTTATAGTCAATTTAAAATTAAAATAGATTGAAATAACCAAAATTTAATTAAATGAAAAAATATTATCAAATTAGTAACTAAAAACAATATAAACCATAACTTATACTTATAAATAAATTAGTTGAAAAAGTAGTCTTGAACTAAATTTTTTTATTTTCATTGTTCATTAAAAAATAAATCTTCCCAAAAAATAACAAAAATGCACAATAAGAAAAATTTTATGTTTATCATTAAAATATGAAATTTATTTTGAAATATTAATAATATAAAAGGGTAAAAAAATTTATTTAAAATGGGTTCTCCATTCAAAGGATATAAATTTTCCTTTATGAAAATATTGGTTTTTCTGTGTGAAATTGGGTTTGTTCTTGTCTTATGCATATAAAACCAAATGGATGAATATGAAAAAAAAAATTATGGAATATATAACATATCTATTTCATTAAGGACACTAAATAATTTTTATTAATTTATTTTATGGAGACAAACCACTTCAGAAGCATGAAAATAATAATAATATTTATTTTTATATTCATTTGGTTCTTAGTTTCATTAATAATTAATTGGTAACCAATGTATTAATTTTGTATTTATATAAAATGTAAATTTTCACAAGGTAGTTAATAATATTCATAAATTCTTATTTAATGGCTAGGTTATGTCTTAATATATTAAATAAGAATGTATTACAAATCTATCATTGTCTTGTAATATTTAGTATTTCATGTAGTGTAAGCTATCGAAGAATATATCTCTTGCATGTAATGCAAGATACATAGGTGTGGTTTTAATTAAATCCATTTAATTTATTGTATTTATTTAAGACATAAAATATATTATAAATTATCTAGTTATTATATTCCCTTTTACACATGTTTTTTCATGTAACAGAAGCCAAGTTGGATTCGTGTAGTGCATGCCATGTTGGTGTCATGTGAAAGAAATTTATGAATTATTGAATTACAATACCTAAATGATAATTAATTAATTTAAAAAAAATAGTTCACTAAAACATGGGGAGTTATAGTAGGTGGCCATTATTTTTTCAAATATTTCATGATATTTGGTGATTATATGATTTTTCTACATGATTAATTTCTTACATGAATAAAATTGTATTGATTAATACTTAATATTAGAGACATGTAAATTAAAATTTGCTTGGTTCAATAAAATTCCTCTAAAATGTTCTATTTCAAATTTTAGATATTTTAATTTTTTGTTACTTAATTGACTATGTGTTATTGGGTGAAAATAAAAACAGATGAAAATTTTATTATTCAAATATTCAAGTGTGTTTCAACAGTCGCTTATAAAATCATTCATATAAAAATGATGGAATAACAATGATGTAACAACTTTTATAAAATAATTTTTTAATGAATGGTGCTCTTTATAATGTTTTTTAACCTAATGACCCGTTCTAAAATAATTAGAAAATTAGAAATTACTTTTTTTATTTTTTCAAAGCTAAAAAGAATACCATTTTCAATTAAAAATTATTTCATTATTATGAATAAAAATAACTCTTAATAAGGATATTTTTCCTTTGATGCACTTTTTCTTAAATATAACCATTTTAGAGTGAATAAATAAATTTTTTATGAAATATTATATTTATAGGATTTTTAAAATTAAGAAACATAGAGGAATTTTATTTGTTTTTTGTATTATTATTTAGTGTTAGGTGAGTTGCATTTAATTATTATTACTTATATACATAAAAAATAGTATTGCAGTTGGTGGTTGATTTTATATGTGTGTGAAAAATGTTATGGTTCATTTATCATTAAATATGGTATTGGGATATTAGTGTTGTGAGCTAGGATTTTTAAGATATTTTGTTGTTGTTTGGAGTAAGTGTTTAGAAATTTTATGCAGAAGGAGAAGATGAGTTTCTCGAAGCAGGAACCGCCGCATCGATTGCAGCTCCACTGAGGATGAGCCACCACCATGCTAGGTTTATATAGAAGAAAAATACATGACGGTAGACTGTAACACTACCTTTCTAGACAACCCATTTGGAAGATATGTTCATCACTAAATACCCCCTCCCTCTTCCACGTAACCCCCTCTTTCATTTTCTAATCCGTAGAACCCCTCCCCTTTTTCTCTTTGTTCGGAACCCATCCCCCCCCCCTTTGTTTCATAGTTTTTTATATATAATTATAATATATTTTATATAATTAAAAAATAATATATAGTAATAATAATAATTTTATTTAAATATAACCATATAACAATTTCATAAATAATTTTAAAAAATATATATAATAAAAAGTATATTTATTTATTAGTAAAGATATATATAGTAAATAATTATAACTAGTAATTAAGTAATTGTAAATTTAAATAAATAGATAAATATTATATATACATATATATATATATGCATCCCTAACATTAAAATTAATACTAATAGGATTATTTAAATAAATTAATAAGTATTTATCCATTTATTTAGTTTTATATTTTGATGATAAATATATTATATAGTATAAGTATGTAAATATAAAAATAATTTTCTATTTTTATATATATTTATTTAATACTTGTATAATATAAGTAGGTAATATATAATTTTTTTTAATTGGAAATTTTGGTTTTCTCGTTTTTTCATTGAATCAAGTAAGGTGGGATCATGTTTCATAGAATGGGATTACATATTCTATTGGGAGTTATATTCTTATTAGGTCAATAATGTGGAGGAAGAGGGACATGGTGGTTCCATGTAAAGGCCAGATAAGACATTGGGAGCCATGATTAGATCTTTTGATGAGGTTAAGGTGGTTCCAAAAGTATCTAGAGTGGTGGAATAATATACAGTCGAGAACCACCCAGCATACGGGCATTCTAGAGACTTCCATCATATATTCAAATTATATTCGATGAGAGACCAAATCCAGGAATGGTACATATGATACCACTCACCATACACCATATGGAGTTGAGGACATAGATCAGAATATTTCATGTTTCTGGAGATTAGGTTGGGATAATGAACACTCTACCATCTATTATTCAATTTCCTTCATTTCTTCAACAAGAAATATTTTTTTAACTCTTTTAATTTGATGATTTGAATTATGATATTTGGCTAATATGCCTTGTGGGAATATGTTATCAAGTGAATATTTATTTATTTTTCTGTGATTGTTTTTATTGGATGCTTCTCTCTATTTCTTTGGACAACAATTTTTTTAAAACATTAGGAATCGAGAAAAAATGTTATTGATCAGGATGTAATTCCAACTTTCTTTAATGGGGGGATTTAACTAAAAATTGAATCAATCTCAAGAGATTAATACACGCCTTTTCAAATTGAAAAAACAAGCTCAATGATTTTTTATTGTTCTCACTTGGTGAAAAATTTATCTTTGTAGATGATAAACAGTATGTGTTATTGTGTCACAAGTTGACCTGAGGACGAATTTTTTCAACCTCATTGGAATTATTTCAATATTTCTCAATTCACATGTATGAAAAAGTGAAAATTAATATAAGAGATAACCAACCAATTTCCCCATTCCATCATATTGGTAGTTTCCATCTGTCTTAATGTTTGTCATGTTTTCCAACATGTTTTCACTCAAACTCGCCTTCAGACACACAAACACAAATAATATCCATTCACATAAAAATTTCATCACTTTCGACTACTATTCCTCATTTTAATTATTTTTTTTATCTTTTTTTATCTCACTTAAGCACATAATTAGTTATTTTCTATGCTTCGACAACATTCTCACCACCATAGTAGTAATCAAAAGGATTCATAGAAATTGAATGTTAATTCATTGAATGATGTGCATGATAATATTTTGGCACCATTTTCAAGGAAAAAATATGATACCAACCCTAGTAAAAAAAATCAAATATAAAAACCCAAAAAATATATAAACATAATTTTTTCATAAATACTAAATCTTTAAAAAAAATCAAATAGGAAATTAAAAAAAATATGTTTATCATACTACTATATAAAAACAAGCTCTAAACCTAAGACCTTTGCATCAGTAATTATTGAAATTTTGGGAAACATCAAAGGGTTGGAAGAGAAATAAATTAAATAAAAATGGAAGAAGATAGAAAAGAAAATAAATAGAACATGAATATCCCACAACCTGGATATAAAAACCCATGTGACAATGAAGTGAATAAGAGGCACTATTTGAGATAACGATAACTACCAGCTACTTCTAGAAACCCTTCACGCATTAGGATCTAACCAAGGTCCAAAAACTATGAAATCAAATAGAACATGTTATCTCACATGCCGAACTTCAATGGAATTCCTTGTGAAGAATCCCTTGAGATCATTTCTGACTTCTAATTTAGTGTCCAGTAGCTTCCACTGAGAGGCCT
Source organism: Viscum album (assembly GCA_963277665.1). Classification (NCBI taxonomy): domain Eukaryota; kingdom Viridiplantae; phylum Streptophyta; class Magnoliopsida; order Santalales; family Viscaceae; genus Viscum; species Viscum album. Next base: position 621,299,041 of record OY728137.1, on the reverse strand, counting down.
CATTGAGGAAGAGGTTAAGATGAAAGTGTTTCCTTTATGCCACATGGTAAATTCCATGCTTTTGTTCCAATAGTGAGGGGAGAAAGTTTTTTTTACAGGCTATCATGTTTAAAAATATTTCATCATGAAATTATATATTTTCTTATTGATATATGAGATTAGGAATAAGATCACTAGTTTCTTACAGGATGAGGGATTGATATTCCTTGAGCATAGAATAGATGCATAGTATTATATAGATATTTTTAAAACCATCAATTCACTCCACATTTTCTGATAGAAAACTTATATGAAAATCTTACCCATTTCCCCCAAACATTGGTTGACAAGTCTACTAGAGGGGACTTTAGTGAAAAGACAACTGAAGAGGTCAGTCATATTTTTAACAACTAGAAAAAAAATCATAGTACAAATTCAATAGTGGAATAACAACTAGGAGGATGGAACCCAAACATGTTGATAAATATAAATCCTCTATTGATGAGGTTTTCTATAAAAATACCCATAATACTCTATGGGAGAAATTCTACCATTGTGGCATGTTTTAGAACTCACGAACATGATGTTCCAATATTGGCATGAATTCCTAAGCTTTTGAGAATTCAAATTTTTCTTGATATGGTCCTAGAATTTACCATAGGGATGAAACATTTCAAAAACCTACAATTAATGGTATTGAAACCACCCATTCCTTTCTTGGAGGGAGCATAGTTTTCATTAACCTTCTGGTCCTCGTGGTTTCTAGCAACCACCTAAGCAATAGTTCCATCACCAACCCAAATAAAAATCATCCAATTCACAACATGAATTGAGTGGTTTGTTATGATATTTTATAGTAATATTTTATGAAAAAATACTAAAAAATATTTTGATAAAATGAAAATAGATTCATGAATGAAAAATATGGGTATTAAAATGTGACAGTTGGCTTTGAAGGATGGACATAGAAAAAATGGTAAGCTCACAAGTAATACTAAATTCATCACAAGAGATAATTACATTGATTTTATCAACATATTTGTTCTCCAAACTCAATAATATTCTAGTAAAATACCCGAAAAATATCAAAATAAAAAAGAATATGAATCTGAACGCATGAATATAGGAAATGATAAAATTGGAAAGTTGCAAAATAGCAAAAAAAAACCCTATGGTGTTTACTTTTCCAACTAAAAATCAAAATTAAAATTAATTTAAAATTAATGATGATAATTGGAAGATTAATTTTGAATTTAAATTTGAATGGTTTCCAAGAAAATTTAGAAACATTTCCCCCACAGTCCCTTTTCATAATGAATTAGAAAGGAAAATCATTAATCCGAGTTGGTGATGATTATTATGGTTGTTATAAAATTTAACATTGAAATTCACATCATTGAAATATTTATTCAAATACCATCCTATTTAAAATAATTCAAAAATATATATCAATGAAAAATACTCTAGAAGACTTTTCAAATTCTAGTTTGGCAGTGGAGTGTAGTGATGGTTTGAAGAATAGGATACCTCCAAATCCTCAAGACCCCTTAATCTTTTTCATCCCCTTCACATTTAGATATTGAGGTGGTATGCTTAATTTTATATATGGTTTGGGATCTCGTATCACCATTATTTAATTTTATCCTTTTCAAAATGTAAGATTATTAGTTCCCCAACCCACTATAGTTTTCATACAACTAGCTTATTAATCTATCACTCACCCAGTGGGTTAGATTTTTTGTTTTCTAGTGGGAGTTGGTATAATCCTTTTGGGCCCATAATGGGCATCGAGCATGATATATCCCCTTAGTTTAGGTTTTCCCAACATCTTTCATCTCCCATCCACCATTCTCATCCCTTCTCCTCCTCTTTTTGGGCATGGTGTGGTTCAGAGTAAGGTTGTATGTTGATGGAAGGGTGTTGCGTTGACCATACCATAGTTTTATAAACTATAAGGGACTCTATAACTATGTTGATGGTCAATTTTCATTCAAATTCTCTAATAAACCTGTTATATTGGTATCTATTTTTTTCATGTGACATTCTCACCAGCATAGTGCTTTCTCCGATAGAGCATTCAATTTTTATACAAGTAGAATTTCATAACAGGATTCCTCTCAGACATGGTCCTTCATTTCCACATTTCAATGCTCTAGATATGAAATTTTTTTGGTGTTCATTATCCTCCGACGGTTCTGTACATGTATCATTTTTTGGTTTCTTCCCCATTAAAGGTTGAATTTTGTGTTTCTCCTATATGGATATGATTTTCTTTGGACCCCTATTCCATTTTCCCTAGAAACCTCATGAAATACTCAGTTTTAGTCTAGTATGATGGCCCAATTGATGATTTGGGTGGTGTTTGTGTCTTCTATAATGGAGGATATCTTAGGGGCCCTATGTATAGCTGGTTTCTTCCCCATTGTGGTGGTGTCGGTGGCTCCCATGTGGGGTTTTTTGTTATGGAAAGTAAAAGTTATGTCGACAATTGATTTTTTATCATGTCAACATTACCAATGTATGGAATTGGGTTTTTAGTCTCAAAGGATCCATGTTCATCTCTGGTGAATTCCCCAGGATTTTAGTGTGGTGTTAGTTGGTTGTGATATATCGCGGGGTTGGGTGACATGACTGAAGTATTTGATGTGTGAACATTTCATGGTGGCAATGGGTGAAATTCCAGGGAATAATTATTTGTGGTGATTTGTTTTGAGGTGGGTAAGACTTAGAAATGGTTCCTTTTCCAAACTATTTTTGGTTGTTTTTAATGGGTTTCTTCTTTTGGGAAGGTCTAGTCTTGGGCGGGGTTCCTTGCCCGATCCTCTTTTGGTTCTTTTTGGTACACATGGTCTGTTGGTTGGTTATCACATAACCACATAGTTATTTTAGTTTTAAAATAAATAAAAAATTGGTTTATTTGGTACACTCTTATTTCTTATTGAGTTTATAATACTGGATATAGAGTTTGACCGTGAGGTACCTATCATACATTGTAGGCCCTTCCTAGCCACATGGGTGTCTATGATAGATGTCTCCAAGATAAAATTGATCTTTAATTTTTGTTAACAAAAAGAAGAATTTAGTGTTTTCAAAAATATTAAATAATCCACCAAATACCCAAACCATCCAAGAGATGACAAGTTAGATACTACAAAAACTATTGACGAGGACTAAGAGGAGTCATTAAGGATTCTAGAAGAGATAAATGGTACACATCATATCTCTACTAAAACCTAGATGGGTATTATCTCTAGTAAAGATATGTAACCTTTTGATGAGTTTTATTTTTAGTATCTATAGAATCTAGACGAGTTATATTTACAACACAATATTTCCCCAAAATAAGAGTCTAAATTTGAGGATCAATTTTTTTGGAAATAACTGTGATAATGTCGAATCCCTATAAACATACTTATTTAATAGGTATTATGAATACATTGATCAACCCATGCCAAAATTTCATCCCTTAATATAATCACCACCCAATTTAGAGTCCAAACCCATCCCGACCCATTTTAAATATTCATTTTTAATATAAATACCCACTATTCATATGATCATCCCATCCAAGTGTGAGGAAATTCCAGTGGATAAACTACAGAGTGTTTTTAGGAATTTCAATTTGGTAATTTTTTCAATCAATTTCTGACATAAAGTGTATAATTAAATCATTCTATATACACAAAATTCCCATAGACCCTGAGTATAAAACAATAGTCGAATCCCTAACTGGTTTTTAACCTTAACATAATGAAATTGGTTCAAGAAGAAGTTATTAGATTTGTTGATTATAGGATTATTTTTCCAATTTCATAATTTCCTTGGGAAATTATTGTATGGGGATACCCCAAAACTAGTTGAGTGACTATGTTGAAAAATGAGAAGAATGATATAATCTATACAAAACATGTGAATAAATGGAGGGTTTTTGTTGATTTTTAAAAATAAATAATGGGATAAGGATGGATGATTTTCCCATGACATTTTTGGATCAAATGGTAGAGGATTTGGCTAGAAATGAATTTTTTATTCTCAAAATGGAATTTTATCTATTATCTAATTTCCACTTCTCTTGAGGATCAGGAGAAGACAACCCTCACTATTCTATTTGGTACATTCTCCTGCCCATAGATGCCCTTTGGTGTGTTTAGTGCACTAACTGCTTTTTACAGATGCATGATTGAAATTCTATCAAATATTATTGAAAAGATAATTAATTTTATCATGGATTATTTTTCAGTTGGAGGATGTATCTTTGAATTTTTTTTGAAAATCTAGAAGTTGTCTTAGAAAGATTCTTAGTGAAGAATATGGTTTAAAATTGGTAAAAGTGATAGTCTATGGATATTGAGGGCATTGTGTTGGGAAAAAATGTTTCTAATATGGGAGAAAAGGTGAATAATTATAGGATATATGTGATCAAAATGATATCTCCACCTAATAATGATAATGGTATTTGATGTTTCATCTGATATTATATATTTTATAAGATTTTTATTAAGGTAATTTCCAAGATTACAAGGAAACTCTTCTCATTTCATTGAAATGGGTCACCCTTTGTTTTTGATGAGAAATGCATAAAGTCCTATAAAATGATTATGGATAATCTTAATACCTCACTAGGGATCAATTCCCCAAACAAGATGTTCCCATTTGATGTAATTTGGGATGGACGTGCCCTTTCTGTATGAGCGATTTTATGTAGAGGAAGTATATGAGGTTGAAAGTAATTTACTATACCATAATTATTTTCGATGATGATTAGAATAAATACTCTAATGCATAAAAATAATTTTCGGTGTGATGTTTCCCTTGAAAAATTTAGACAATACTTGATAGTTTCTAAGGTGATCTTTTTCACCGACCATTTATCCCTAAAGTACCTACTTTCTATGAAGGACTGAAATACTAGACTCATGTGGTTGACACTATAGTAGCCTGAATTTTATCTGGTTATTAAGGATGAGTGGAGGGATAATAATTTCAATGTAGGACACTTTTCTAGTATTACCAACACTCATATTGAGGGATCAAGATATATGAATACATCATTTCCACATGAACTGTTGTTTGCTTCTTTAGTACAACAGTCTTCTTTGTTTGCAGCTTATTATAATTTTCATGTTGTTGGTATTATGACCAAAGGAAATTCATAGAATAAAATGGTAATGTTTATATATGATTGGAAGTACAATTTTTGGGCTTATCCTCATATTTTTAAAAGATGTTATGATTGTATTTTGAGAATAAGTTTTTCTACAGAATAAGTGTTTCCCATACCTGGGAGCCTCCATTCATCACCTTTGAGTGGAAATAATGGGGGAAAAATAACTAATCATATGTTTATGCAGGCTTGTTTCTACTGGACAAAATTGTTCAAATATTAAACTATTTAAGTCATTAGCTATTAAAAATGCCAAATGCTTGGAAATACGGGTAGAAGGTAGGAGTTTCATTTAAAAGGAATCTATATGGTTCATGTTTTTGAGTTATAGGATTTGGGCTTAATGGGAACCTTCCCATATTCTTATGGGAATAAATGTATTTGTATTTTTGTGGACTATGTGACCAATTTGTCTAAGGTAGTGGCTTTTCCCAAAAATTATAATTCTAGTTTTGTGATGTTTATGAAGAATTTTTTTTCCCCGATTTGTTGTTCCTAAAGATTTCATTATAGATAATGGAACCCAATATATGAATTTATCATTCATGAATTTTATGTGATATTTTGAATGATCTCATAGAATTGGTGTCGCCTATCACCCATAGTGAAATTGGAAGGCTGAAGTGTCTAACAGGGAGCTCAACTAGATTTTGGAAAATAATGTATTTATCTCAAGAAAGGATTGTTCAGTGAAAATAGAAGAGGTCGTATAAGCCTATAGATCTTATTACAAGACTCCCATTGGTATGTCACCATATAAGTTACTCTTTAATAAAACATATCATTTTCAATTGGAATTGAAAGAAAGTATTATTACGTAGTGAAGGCCATAAACATTGTTTTTAATGCTATTAGAGATAAAAGATTATTATAGTAGACTGAGATGGAGGAAATAAGGAGAGAATATTATTAGAATTATAAAATTTAAAAATAGATAACACAATATTTTCCTAATTTAATAATTCAAAATGTTAATTTCAATGACGGTTATAATGTCTTTTTTTCAATTATAAGATGAAACTCCCCCTAATAAAATAGAATAACAAGTGGTCAGGGCCCTTAACTATCCTGATAGTTCTTATCAATAGAGCTATGGAGATAGTTGGAGAGTAAAACATAACATTCTTTGTCAATGGTGAAAGGATTAATCATTTATTTGAAGGGAACACAAAGGGATTCACTTACATATTTTTCTTAAAGTAAAATTAGTTCTAATGTCTAACTGAGGATTAGAAACTCGATGTATCATGGGAATTAACCTGTGTTATCTTAGATATTTTATTATTTATTTATTCTTTTTCAGTAAATTATACTCATGCTTATTTATTCTCATGATTATTGAAATGAATTCCTATTGGTGTCACCTGAGTTGTTACTAATTAAGTTATACTAGTACTAGAAACTCTGGAAAGGAAAATCAAGGCAGCAATGAACTGAATCATCTAGATAGAACCTTAAAAACTCAATCTACGGATTCATTTTTCATAAAAATAAAATTATGAATTCTTATGAATATTTTATTAAAATTTTAGAAAATTTAGAGGACTAACTAGATAATTTCAGTTATTTCTATAGAAGATAAATTTTTTAGTTAATGTTAATGTTCAAGCCACCAAAATTCGAGTAATTTTTATTATGATTTTCTTAATTTGTTATCATAAGTTCATATTTTGATGCTTATTTCATATTTCTAAGCAAGGGGGAGTCCTGTTTGATATTTTTAATTTTATTCAACCTTTTTCTTTCTTGGGTGTTTGCTTCCAAGGGACTTGTTTATGGAAAATTGTATTGAACGGAATTATAATATCCACTATCACTCATAACATTCACTTTCATTTTACTACCTAAAAACTATAATGGTAATTGTTCTACTGTTTGAAATGAATTTTGAAATATAATTTTCTTATTTATTACAAATAAAGGAAAAAAAATATAAAATATAATTTTCTTGTTTACTGGGGTGGATAGTGGGGTTTATTTTGTATATATATTTTTTTCCTAATTTTTGTGTGTCATGTTTTTTTTAACTTTAATATAACAACACTTCCCAATCCTTTTACTGATTAATTACCCATATGATTTGAACTCAACTATCTCCGAGCTGAAGAGTCATCATAGGAGACTATATTGAGTTTTAAGTTAGGGGAGAGGGGTTTTTATATTCTTAGTAGTGATTAAATTCTAAACACATCAGTTCCCCTTAATTGTTATCCCAAAAGGCGGTGAATTTTTTCCATTTTTTTAATTTTTATTTAAATTATTTGAAAAAAAATTCAAAAACATTATTACACCTAAGGATCCTTTGGATTCACTTTTCACATAATTTATTTCTTTCTTAGAGGATAATTATATACTATTTCTGAGGGTTTCACTATTTTATGAAATATTTTGGGATGTATGATTTATGAGTGTTGTTGCGCAGTGTTTTATGAATATTATTTTTTGGAACTATGGAGTGATAATGGAAAAATGTTGTGGTAATTATTATAATTACAATAAGAAACTATAAATTTGAATTGGAACCTAGGGGCCACATTTTTTAAAATCAGAATTGATTATTTTATGGAGACAACTGATCTGGTATTCATAGAAGTCCAATGAGACTAGAGTAAAATTGGCATGTTGGAACCCATGATGAACATCTAATACAATGGACACTAGGTACGTGTTCAGACACTCTATACATTTCAATAAGACTATTTTTCAATATTATTTTCATACATACATGTCTAGGAAACATTTGAAAAAATATAAATTTCTTTGTAATCAAAAATGTGTTCATTAAGGTAAGGGGAATTTTGAACATGGATGAAGAACGGGATAATTTAGTTATATTAAGATAATTTTAGTTGTATCAATAAATTGATTTTTTTAAAAAAAATTGAACATTTATTTATGGATTCTAGGTTAAATTAAAATTTTAAGGTTATATTTGTTATGATTTTATTTCCACTTATATCTGACTTTTCATTACTTTTTGAATTTGAAATTGACCTATAATTTAGGAGTGGAAGTAGATGGTTTATTATGGGAGGAATGTAATTCTAAATGATAAATGAATATATGCACCCCTACTTCCCAGTGTGTATTTGATTCCAGGAAGAAGCTTCTTTGAACATTCCTTTAGAAAAACCTAACTCTAGATTATGTTCCTATGTTAATAAAATCCTATATACGCTCAATTTTAATTCTCTCAAACAAAATCATTTTTTTTGTTTGAAAATGTCAAAAACCATGCATTTGATTGATGACAAAAAAGTATTAATGGGTGGGGGAGTTTGATTTGGTTGTGGTTTCACACTCTTTTCCACATACCTTTTTGTATATTATTGAGTTTTTATTATTATATTGATGTCTTTTTAATAATTATCAATTATTGTCAATTTTTTATTTAATTTTTTAAAAAATTATTTGTAGTTGAAATAATTATTTTATTGATTATATTTATCATTTTAATAATTTGAACATAATTAATTAGATATGTTTAACAGTCGTTTTTTGGTCATTTTTTTATTTTAATAATAATTTTTAGTTATTTTCATTTAACATTTTTTCATTTTTTGAAATAAAAATTATATTTCATTTTATTCTTATTGTTGACTAATTTTTTATATAATTCATCATTCTCTTATTTAGATAATATTATTATATATTTCCTTTTTTTTATTTTTTTAATATATTTTTATTCAAATTAATTTATTTAGCTTATTCATTATTTTAATTAAAATGTAATAAATTGTTAGACATTGTTTATTTGTTTGAATTATTTTTTTTCTTGTATTATTGAATTGTAATATTAAAATTTATTTATTTATTTGTATTTAATTTTTCTTGTTTTTTTAGTTATTGTCATTAGATGAGTCCCAACTAGGCCTTGCTTCCACCATGCCCCCAACTCACCACCAAAAATAGAGAGTGGTGACTCGACATAATCACTTTCAAAAGCACTCCTCAACTGCTTCACCCACAGTTCTCCTACAACACCTACCTTTAGAGGCAAAGCTGCGCTGACTCTTTTGATTCACCCCCAAAACCCAAAAATACTACTCCTTAAGTCTCCTACTCTCATCCACCCAATGGTGACTCAAGGGAGTCGCCATTCTCCTCCAAACCCATCACCATATTCCAGTGGTGAGTCACTCAATGGTGGTTTCTTAATATTTCACCCACCATCAACCATCAACCCATCAGTAGAAACTATGTCAATGCCAGCCGCCCCACCGACCATCGAGGTGGCCATCACCATCATTGAACCACTACAAGCCCCACAACATTAGACCACTATGTAAAGAACAAGAAGGAACAAAGAATAAGAGCCCAAATTTATTTTACCTAACTTTTCATATTTGAGTAGAAAAGGAAATCTCAAATTGAAGAGAAAAATTCCCAAAAACTAGATCAACAACCATCACCCATCATTGAAGTATACGAAAACTACAATTCAACCACCACCAATCAAAACAAATCACCCTAATTCCTTCGACCTTACACCTCTACTCTATGAAATGTTGTGACCATTATATGTTGTTGAAGCATCAAATCCTCAAAATATGTGCATAACGAGAAGGCCGGTTTCTCGAAGACAGAACTAACACACCAATTGAAGCTATGTCGGGGACACGATGCCACAAAACCAAGTTCTTATAGAATAAAAATTCATGATGGTTGTCTTGGGTTTGACCTCACCAGACACCCACTGATGAAGAGTTAACAACCGCTGACACCCCCACCCATCTCTTCCTTTACTACGTGCCCCCTTCCCATTTTCCAATCCTACAACCCCTCCATCTTTTTCTCTACTCAGCAAACTGCACCCGCATTTGTTTCTACTTTTTATTTTATATACATATAATTATAATATATAGTATTTAATTATAATATAAACTACAATAATAATATCTATACATATATATAACAATATATAAATTTAGTAGATAATATTAATTATATATTAAATAAATATAATAATATGTATATTTATTTATTAGTACTTATAAATATATTTAATAATTATAAGTATTAATTATTTAATAGTTAATATAAATATTTAAATAGTTATTATGGATATATGAATTAATAATAGTATTATTAATAATAATATTTTTATTTAAATATGTAGTTAATTATATTTTATCTATAATGAGTTTTCTATTTTTATGATAAAAATAATATATAATAAAAGAATAAAAATATGAAAAAAAAATTATATTATTATATATATTTATTTAGGAATCATATAGTATAATTAAGTAATATATTTTTATTTCTTTTGGAACTAACCATTTCTTTTTTCTCTTTTTTTATTGAATCGGGTAAGGCAGGATCATGCTATAAAGAATGGGCTTTTACATTCTATTGGGAGGGATATTCTTCTCCAATCACCTATGAGGGGAAATAAGCACATAAAGGTGTCATGAGAAGGTGATATAAGACATTAGGGAGCAATGAAAGGATCTCACAACTAGGATAAGAAGTCTCCAAAAGCAGCAGAAGTAGGGTAATAATGCACATTTGAGAACCACCTAGCTGGTGAAAATTTCAGATACATCCATCAAACAATCCAGATATATTCAATGAGATAACACTTCATCACTTCTACTATTAGTACATTCGATACCACTCACTATACACCATTTGGAATAGGGTATAAATATCAAATCATAAGGAGGTTTTGTAGATCGAGTAGGGAGAAAGAAAAATCTTATATTTGTTCTTATACTTTCTTCTTTTCTTATGAATGAACTTTTCTACTTTAAAATCATTTAATTTTTTGATTTAAATGATGATATACTGCTAATATCCCTTCGGGGGATAGGCTATCTGAGAAATAAATTTTACTTTATTCATTCATGTTCTTTACTGGATACCTCTCTCTTATTCTTCAGGCTATCATTTTTGTAGTACATCAATAATCTGTGAAAAAAAATCTTGATTGGTCTTTAATTATAAATATCAATAAATTGAGTATTTCAAGGAATAATGAATCGTGCTGGAGAGAGATAAGATCACTAGGTCCAACTAAAAATTTAAAATTAGTGATTTCTAATTGTTCTCACATGGTGATCACAAGATATCTTCAGTTGATAAACTTTAGGGGTTATTGTGTTACATGTTGACTCAAGGATTAATTTTTTCACCCTTTTTAAATCATATAAATATTTATCAATTCAGATTCCAGAAACATGGAAAATTAATATAATAATCGACCATCAAATTTTCCCATTTCCATCATATTGGTTGTTTCGAACTGTCATACTATTTCTTTTATTTTTCTACATGTTTTCACCCACACTCCTTATCCAAGTCGTAAACAATATTCATTCACTTCATAATTTCATCGCCTTCCACAATTGATCATGTTTTTAGTTTTTTTATTTTTGTTGTCTTTTCCTTGGTCACTTAGCACACAATTAGTCCATCCCTATAGTTCAACACCCTTATTTCTCCTACATTAATAGTAATTAGGTTTCATAAATTTAAAATTTTTAAGTGTTCAATGACACATGTGGTCACATGGTTATGCTAATTAGGAACTTGAATGAAGTATATTATATTTATTACTATTTTTTAGAAAACTATGAAACAATATCATTATTTCACATTTACATTGTTTTCAAGGTTATTTTAATAACCTCCATATTAGAAAATATTTTTTTAAATTTAATTAAAATTTAATGATATTATAAAAAATATATAATATATATATTGACAATTAAATTGCCATTTTAGTATTTGTTTAGTCATTTTTTAGGAATAATTGATCTCATTATATTTTATAGAAAAAATTATATTCTTTATTTTACCTTTGGTATCAAAGAGAGATATAGGGAATAACTTTATTTATATATGATCAGTTATGGTAATTTCTTTTTTAGGTTGGTCATAAGTTTTCTTAGGGAACTTCTTTGATCCCATTATTTATTTATAAATCATTTGGTTATAATTGGACTTTTTTCATTTTTAATTTCTTTAACTTTTTCATAGTGGCTCAATCCAATGTGTGGTTTGGGAATATCCCAATAGTAGTTACCAAGATCCATAAGTTGTGACTTCTTAGACTTCATGAGAGATGTTTATATATTTGGACCTAGTGATCATACATATTTATTTTTATCCTTAGAGTGGGGAGGGTGGGTTATTATTTACATTATTATGAACATTCAAAAAATTAATGAATTATAATATAAAATAATTATGGTCTATTGAAATGAAAAAATAATGAATCCAAACACATGAAATGTCTAAAATTTAAAAGATATGAAATTATAGTGTCAATGATAATGATACACACTATTCCCAGACTGCATGTTGATAATGAATCCATCATAACATTAACTTACTACCATGTTTGTTAAAATAAAAACTCTTCAGTGATTAAATGTATAGTAGTTCATATAATATACACTAATAGGAAATGTTATGCAGATGGAATTACAAACAATTTGACCACACACCCTAACTCGAGATCAATCATAGAGATGTGTAAAAATTTATCGATACTTTGGGACTAGACATAATAAATTGAAATTATTTATAAAGGAAAACATTTTCCCCCATTTATGTTAACCATGGAATAAATACTATATAATACATCCTCGCTGTAAACCACTTATTTACATTCCATCATTCCATTGGAATAAGATCCATCTAGTTGGATATTCAATCCATTAATAAGAGGTCAATAATGAATACATATCCCAATATACTATTATTTAAGGATTACATGAATATGAAACACAATAATGTATAGATAATAAATAAAAATGACCCCATACATTTTATTCATGATAATGGCTAAATAAATAGCATATACACATTAAAAGGATGTTGGGTAACTAATATTGGTTCCAAACCAATACTTGAATCATATCACTACAAATTATGTGACAAGAAGATCCACTAATGTATTTCCACAAATATCATTTGGAGAAGATGACAATCCATGTTAGAGTAAAATATACAACTAAACAAGGAAATATCTATTTAATAAGGTTATATTTAATTCTCATTTTAGTCCCTTAAATTACATAAGACATTCTATAATAAAATTATCCATATATTATTCATGGGAAAATTCTCAGTTCTTCCATGTAAAGGAAAACAAAACAATTACATTTGGAAACCTGAGATAATATCATGCACATAATGGATTCAAATTTTGTATATCACAATAACATGTACAAAAATTCAATAATCTAAAATTCTTCAGGATAAACTTACTCTAAATAATATATCCACATTTACCTAAAGGATTATGTACCTTCATGTGTTTTTCGACATGATGATATTTTTTGAAGGAACCTTAATTTTTAGTTTGGTTTATAGACCATATTATGAAACATGATTAGGAATGAAATTATGAGATTTTGAATAGTTAAAGGTATTATTTTTTTACTGGGATAGTGGCTTGAGAGGTTCCATGGGTGTTCAGTCATGTTTTGAACACCATGACCAAAAAAATCAAATTTGGGAGAAGCCAGTAGAAGTGAATAGTTTTCCTAAAACCATGTGGTGCAGCAAAAGATATCAGACAACCTGGCCTAAGGGAATGAGGTTGTTCCATGGATTTTTCTAACACTATACACAAGGTTTTATGTATATTAATTTTTGGAATGGTTTTTAACAGATGATAAATATAGGGTTTTGAATGGTTTCTCAAAGAAAGTGCATGTACCATGTAATCCCCCCTCATAAAAATAATCCCCAGAATGGATGGCACATGGTTTGGGAAACCATATGGAAAAAATGTGCACCTCATTTAAAAATGGTGTCTTACCTAAATTCCCCTACTTCATTTTATGTTCCTATTCAATTTCTTATCCTTTTACCCGCATGAAACATCCATACCCTGGACCTCCTCCTCTCCTACTCTATGTACATAGATATATTCATCACCTGGCCTCAGTTTTGAGCACAATAAATTGAATTGGAAGAATAAAAGTGAGTCAAATTATCCTAATTATATATTTCATTATTTATACCCTACTCTTTTATGTTATCTTTAGGCGAGATACATTACCCTATTTTAGGGAGTTTGACCATTTCATTAATTTCTCTCAAACCTGCTCAATTGGAGGATCGATATTGAAAAACTGGACAATCCTAAATATGTTGTACGTAGTTTATAGATTTTCTCGTGAGTTCATGTTTATTTATAGGATACATTGTTACATTGTGCAATAATATTTTCATGTTATTCCATTTAAATTTGAATTTAAATATGTAGAATCTAATATTCTTTTTTGTTATTCATTATGTTTTAGAATTGAACTATTGGAAGTTGTTCACCTCATCCAAGACCTTCAATTAATGACTATTATTTAATTTTCATATCAATTAAGAACTTATTTTTATAATAAATCTCTTTTTAGGGGTGTTTTCTTATCAAATGTGTTTTATATAAATAAATGGATTTACTCATAATGCGAGGTGGATAGATAGTCTAACCTATTGTTCACTACTGACCAAGCTACATCTTAAGTGGATTGTATTGGATCATATTTAATGTATAACCATAATTTAATGTATTCTCAACAGTAAGACAATGTCATGTGAATTTTCTTAATTATGAATTAAGCAATGGTCTAGTAATGGAATTTCAATAGTGATGACCGACATGCGTAAGCACATAGCCTTTATTGTAAGAACCAAAAATAATATTGGGAATGGAACCCTTTTTATACATGGGTTTTGATTTCATGTTTATAAATATGACCTCTTTGGTAATTGAACTTGAATGATTAATGGATTTCTGTATGACTAAAGTGATACTGGAGTTATTTTTTATATTACGCAAAGGATGAGCTCACTGATATCTTGTATTATATTCCAAATAGTGTGATACATGGACTACCATGTTGTAATTCCTTGTATGTTCTCTCAGGGAAGGTTTTTTTCCCTTGAGTGATACTCGAATTCCCATGTAGGGTGTATTTGGACTGGCACATATGTTGTGAGAGATTATTATCCCAATGAGTTATTCTGGTACCCTAGGGGAGTAAACATGGAAATGTATAATGTAAAGAGAGTTATACCATGTAATGAGTTATGCTCAGTCCCTTATGTGAGTTAACTATGACGATTTCAGAAGGTTAGATCTTTATATCATACTGAGAGTGACACTTTGGATTCCTCTTAATAGATCACCTTAGATAGACTCTTACAATAATGGGTAATTATGGTCCTCTTGGTGTGATACTTGGGATTATTATGTACAGATATCCTTGGATGAGACAATGTTGAATTTTTTTGTTAACAGTCTTAAAGCCTCTTAATTAAAGTCCTATGGAATTCCAATTTATTAGATTTATGGATGTGTTCATAAAACCAAAGAACATTCTTGGTTATGGTCCATGATTATATTCATCCATTTTATAAACCAATTATGTTAACATGTGTATAAACCAAGAAAATTATATACTATATATATTCACATACTTTAAACCAATTATAATGGATAATATGTTACAAATATTTCTCCAACATAGGATGAAAGTAGGTACGGTTGGCCATGTGTCCCTAAGGGACCTGAGATGACATGTTTCATGTTATTTATATTATGCTTTATCTATCATACATAGACATTTTCATATTTATATTAAAAAACATTATTATTATCTATAAACAATTTGTGGTGGCCTAATGAGTATATCTCACATGCTTTTTGGGTCGCCACTATAATGGGGTACCTGAACATACCTCATTGGGTATAGGATTATGATCCTTGGATTGTGTTTTCATGCTTGTACAAAAGACATAGAAGCATGGGACTAATCTAGAGATCATCATCCTCATGGAGCTAGAACTTGGGTAATTTGTTATTTTATTAATTCATTTATTGTTTTTAATCTGCATATTCATGTTTACTGAATAGATTATATTATATCATTTAGGGATGCATGCATGATTTTAGTTTTGGTGTTGGGAACTTTAATAGTTATAATTATCTTATAATAACTTTAATATGTAATGATTCCACTATTTTTTATTTCAATTTGAAATACCATTGTGATACTCTAATTATGATGGTATAGTATCCCCACCATACACTCATTAGGCCATTGATGCTAGTAGGAATCCTTTGGAGTAAGGAGATCATGGTTGATGGCATGTGGAAACCGGTACGACTACTGTTTATTATGTCAATTGGGCTGGGACATTACAATGTGCTATTAGAGCCTTCTTTCTCATATTTATTACTATTTTGGACTTGTAGACATAAGACTATGAATGTGTCAATAATTGTTAAATATCCATGTATGGGAGTGATCAAATGACAAGCTAATAATAGTCCAATTCTCTTGGGATGGGATTTTTATTCGTGTTGTTCGTTATTACTATTTATTATGATTTCAACTGGAGTGATTGATGTGTTATCCACTAATTTCTAATTTATGATATTTATGTTATTTTTTCCTTGGAATGGTATAGAAATGATGTATGATCACACGTGTCATTATAGGAACATTGATTTTACCATTTCATGAATATTTCATGCCATGTAGGTTTCATTATACATGTGATATATTCCTTGAGTGTTATTCCATACACTTATTATTTATTTAGATTGCCTATTTGTTTTCTATGGATAGGTAATTACTTAATGTTCTTTTCTCATTTCTTCAACATGATTGTTCGAATAAAATGATGTGTATATTATATAGAATTATTTACTACATTACATTTTATTTGATTACTATTCAATGTATCTCATGTTCATAGCTATACCGTGATTAGGTAATTAATTACCATGTTTCCCTATAATATATTTTTGTGATAGCATGCCTACTTATAATTGTGATATATGGTTGGTTATTAAAGAACTTATATAAACCTAAATGTTGTTTCCATATATATATATATATATATATATTGATGGTGGAACCTTGAATAGCCAATCATGACATGTTTTACCCATGAACCATTAGTTTCATGGGCTGAAACATTTGTGGTTGTGATTAAATTGGATACAATTTTATATCTATAATCTCTATGGGTGCCTTAAAAATAATGGTATGCTAACCAATATAATCGAACCACTATTTATTATATAGATATACCTAGAGATTATTTTATAAATATAAGTCCTATTGAATTTTGACTTTTTAATTAATTGTTTACCATTACAAAGGCTTGTAACTCTATTACATATCCATTATGACCTATATGGTTAAATTTATATATGCATAGGTAGACACAATTAGGATAATTGGGGCATGTTATTTATAAGATAAACCCACTAAGGGTGTTTCAAAATCTTACTGATTTATTATTATTTGGGTTTTATTTAGCATATCCCATAATGGCTTAAAAGGACCCTCATAGCTTGCTATCCTTTTGATATGCATTGGTCATTAACCCCATTGGGGTTTGTTTACATTATATAATAATGGTCACTTAAAGTTTCTAAAGTATCTTATATAGATTCCAATATAGATGTATGGTGGAATCTCACTTGACCAACACCCTATTAAATTTGAAACATGCCTTCTATCTTCTTTTGAGTTTTACTTATATGGGGCATTAGTTAATTAAAATTCTAATTGTGTCCTAAGATTGGGTTTTCTTCTATATATTGGAATTTAAATATTATTTATCTATGAAAACTATGACAGATTGTGAATAATGAAATCATGCTTGAAAATAGAGTTTATAATATCTATTACTTAATTATGAAAGGTTGTTATTTAAATAAAAAACACTTAAAATGATGTTGATATAACTTTTCTAGGCATTGTGGAATTGGTTAAATAATGTTCCAGGAAATTTTACCTTATGAGAGGGGCTTAGAAAATTTAAAAATATGATCCTTGAAGAGATTAAATAACTATATGAGGGTTGGTGTAATGCCTTAAAATGAAACCTTATGGGTTGTTCTCAACATAACCTTCATGTAATGGTTGTTTAAAAAATTTCTAAGCTTTTGATAGAATGGGAACATAATTGTTGCCTATTGGATTTCGTAAAATTTATTTTTCCATGTTTATTATAACTGATAGGCAGTATAGCCTAGTGATATTTTACATTGTTACATTAGATTTAATGTTTTATTCTTCTAATTTGACTATGAGACTATCCCAATGTATCTAACTCCACTAGAACATTAAAACCTCTATGATTCTTGGGGCGATACTTGTGACATGATGTTTCATTTGTGTAATTTTAGTCTGTAGTTGGACTATCCAATTCTAAGGTGACACCAAGGATGTATGGGTCATAATTTGATACCTTGAACCTAGTTTTGAGAGTGAAAATCATGTAATTCTCGGTTTCGATGGATTATAAATTCCTATGGAATTGTAAAACCACAAAATAGGAGGCCATTAAATCGGTGCCTCAGTCTGTGTTTCCACGTGACCTGATGCTCACCAATATGTATTCTAGAGGATATTGACTAGTAGCGAGGGTTTAATGGATCACATGGGGAGACTATCCCCTCATTAATTGAGCTAGAAATAATAGATAATATTTCAAATAATGTAAAAAAATTAAAATAACCAAGAACTATGAATTACCAACCAAAACAAAAAAGAAGGTACAACCACAACCCACCATTCAATTATTCAGGTCATGATAACATTGCCAATGTGAAGGAAACCCCAAAATAAATAAAAATAGATAATAAAAAAATGATTCTAGACCCAATGTATGGATCCTTCTCCATGCACATCTCAAGACCAACTCAACACTCTAGCACAGGGCCCTGTACTTTTTCTAACATGCTTCCATGAAATCAGCTTGGTTACAAAATGGTGGCCCAAGTAGGATGCGAGTACAATTCAGTAGGCCCCCAATAATGGTGTCTAAAAAAATATAGTCTAAATAAATAGAGAATAAAATAAATAAATCATTTATAAAATAAACAAAACAACTCGAGTGTAATAGGTAACTATGCTCACTTTATCCGTTTACATTATTTACATAACAGTATAAGAAAATAAATCACTAAGAATAGGGGTACAAATCAAGTTGTCTATCTCTCTAGGGATAAAAATTTCATAACATTTACACCACACTAACCTTGGAACCACAGTATAGGTTATCTCATCAAATAAAAGAGTTAGTGGTATAGATCCTTAGTCCACATCCCTAACCTCAGCATTATGGGGTGGGGTTTGGAGCCTCAGTCTAGCCTAACCCATCAGTACATATCATCAAGTCCACCAACCAACAACAACCCAACCATGTTCACATGATGATTTATACATTAAAACATATACCATATTATATACCATACATAATAAAAACACATTTAAATCACATTTACCATTTCTTTTAGTACAAAAATCATCATTAAGATTAAACCCACTTAGACATTCATCAATTATATAGTATATCCCATTTAACCTTATCCCCTTTCTATACATTAATCAATTTATTAAATTCGACACTTTCCATAATTTATCCAATTTTACATATTCCACAATCTACATACATTAAATAATTTAGATTATTCGAATATTACAATACTGTTTCCAATTTATGTTTTTCATCACCACCCATTACATAATCCATTTACACATTAACTATTTCATATTCCCAACTTCACTTAATCTTTTCCTTTCCAATTTCATAATCCATATAACTCACTCAAACTAATCCATTTAACTCATGTTTCACATTATTCCATACGAATCTATTTTTCAATACCAATAACTAGACACAAGAAATATTTTTTCCAATTATAGTCAAAAAAATCTCAATACATTCATCATGGGCTCAATTTCATCATAAATAAATTTCATGCTTAGCACAACCTTTTCATAAGTTTGGGAATTTTGGGACACCCCATGGGTGGCCCTAAATCTATCAAATCATCCTCAACGCATCCCACAGGGATCATGAGGGTAATTTTGTTTATTTAGTCAACCATTTTACTAAACCCTATTATAGGAACCAAGATATAAATAAGATAAACACATTATAAAAACCATACATGCATAAATATATGAAAAACCCATGGGATATAACCTGTTGACCACCTAAATCTATTATGATGATAAAATAACCCTTAAACTTTTCCTTCGATCTAGATTAATGAACCGCTCGAGGCCCTAGAATAGAATTCAATAGGAAAAGATGGTTTTAGTGCTTCAGAAGATGATTAAAAAATCTATAAGGCTGAATCCAAAAAAGAGAAGAAAGAGGAATATTAAACCACCTCAGAGCTTCGATCTGAAACCAACATCTCTCCAAATGACATAGAATCGAAGAAGATCCACCCTTGAGAATATTGGGTACAAATGGTTCGCTTCATGATCTTGAGGAAGAATAAAATTGTGAGAAAATAAAACGAAGTTATTATAATCCTGAGGTGAAAAAATGGTAACATATCACAATTTAATGTGGAACATAGTTTTCAAAACAGTTCTCTAGCCTCTTCCTTAGCGGGGTCCAAGTTGCAAATTTACAAGGGAATCCCACAATCATTTAAAAACAATTCACTAATCACCTGAAATGACACTATAAAAAATCACACAGTTTGGATTTCCCCCTTTCATGGTTTTACATAACTGTGAACCTCTCCTCTGGGATAGCAAAGATTGGGAGCACATTTAAAACTAACTAGGCACCAACCATGCAGCATGCAATGGATGGCCATTTTAATAAGACAACATCCTTAAACATGACATAATGTTCAGTTTTGATAAAGAATATACTTTCTTACACATAGAATATCTTTTTAGGATTACAGTCTTAGAGAATTAGGACATAATTATTACATTACATATCAAATATTAGAAATTAGAAACTTATAATCTACCCAATTTTTCACACAATAATAAAACTCCTAAAAAAGAATTATTTTCTTCATAAAAAACTTTTAAAATTATTATTTTCTCTTACCCTTCCTTATAACTTGTGAAAAAACATTTCAAAAACATTGGATGATCATAAAAATATTAGTAAGGGATATAAAATAAAGAACGAAAAAATTATTCCATTAATATATACAAGTCAATGATGTCATAATTTTCACTCATAAAACATAAACTCATTAACATAACATATGAAATCATATTATTTTTGAATAACTCAACGAAATCATAAATCATAAATGTAACTTGTGGAATCGAAAATATACTTACATTGTAGCTTTCACGGCTACATATGGAGTGACCTTCATGGTTACGTTTGGAAAACCCATCACAGTATATTCCATAAATATATTGCAAGAAACATTAATGTTTACCTCCTTCACATTACCCAATGAATTGGAGAGCTATCATGGGCTCACCCACCCAAGGTTTATCATGGAACCACCTGTATTTGGTTTATCACGTAACCAATTATCAAATTTTGAAGTACCATTACATATTCACAACACATAAAAGATTTAAATTATCAATTTCTCACTCATCAATCCCAAGAAATAAATTCAATATATTGAAATATAAAATCCATTTCCAAAACCATTTAAAACATTCATTAAAGAGATTTATGAATCAAAGTGTCCTATACCACATTGAAAATTTTAAAATAAATTTTCAAATTAATACTTTGAAACATATTTTTCTATATAAATAAATCCTTAAAACAATTTTGAAAACATGGAATTTAATGAGAATTATTTAAAATAATAAATCATTAGAAATATTAAAACAATGTTTTATTTAAAAGGACTTATAACACTTGAGAAACACATGAATAAAAATTAATTAATAATAACATAAAAGGAAACATTAAATATCATGAGAATATAGAAATTCATGATATAAAATTTCAAAATGGATGTATATACACATTATATGATATTGAAGGTGCACAATATCAAGATATGCCACAATGAAAGGAGATTGAGACATAGTCCCTTACAAAGAACATATAATTAGATTAATGATAAATCAATGACATAATTATGTGTGACCAATATAAATAAACCCAATATATTTGGATATTTTGTTTAAAACAATCAGAGGTCATTCACATGTATTCTTGGTAAAAAACCAATGACATGAACATTTAACAAAATGAATGGAGATTGCGCTATGATTTCCCTTACAAAGTTCATATAAATGATGTAGGAATTTATTAATGGAGTGATTATGTGTTTTAAAAGTATATAAACACAAAGTTAATTGAAAATTAGAACATAAATAAATAAACTATGATTCCAAACATGATTTAGGAATAATATAATCAATGAACTATTCGTAAAACCCAATGAGTGGAAATTGAGTAATGAAATTCCCTTACAAAGATCATTTTGTTAATAAAATAAGTAGATCGGGTCTATTCACTAAAAATAATCATAAACCTATTATAAATACAAGATAAGACATCAGAATTTATTTCTAACATAATAATTTCATGACATAATCAATACGTAGAATATTAACCCAAATAATGGAAATTGGGTTAAGAAGTTCCCTTACCCTGAGAGAAAATCATCACGTATGTTCCTTGTTCTTCCTAAATAATAAAATTAAATATATTTTTACTTGTATAAGATCCTTTTTCATGTTTATTATTCCTTTTATATCACTTATTACAATGTTATAACAATTACATAATTATTTAAGTAAATATTGATCGTTTTGTCGATAATCAGTGATTCTCTCGGAAATGAACTTGTTTTGATGTAAATTGTCCACATAGTAAAAATTAAATCACCTCTAGAACTATATTTATAATTTAAATATCATATATATCAATTATATATTTATTTATAATATACCATACCATTTTTTGTTAAGAAATTAAATGCACCATTCATGGAGACGATTGGTCGTGCGTACGCATAAAGGCTACTTTCATTTCTTTTCCATTATAAAGAATGAAAAAAAATGATATATAGGTATGTTATAATTACACTATAATTTATATGTTATATATGTTACATAAATTCAATAATTAAATCCTTTATACATACTGTGTATGGCATGAACGAGTTATATCAGCTTGAGGGGGTGGTAGTCTGCACTTCCTCAAATGAAATTATTGTATTTAAACATTTTGGGAAGCATATAGGTAAGCAGTAAATAACAATAACAGAGGTATAGAGACAATATAAATATAATATATATCACATATAAAAATACTTCCCTTATAATGGGCATAATTAGAGGTGGTAGGTGATAATTGAACAATCATTGTTTCGTGAGACAATAGTTCACCGTACATAGAAACAGTATGTTCGTATCCATTAGATGGATGTGTTTGTAAGTTTAGTTAATATAATTATCATAAAAACATCCTAGTATATTTAGAATACTATATTTGTAATATAATCAATTAATTATAATATCAAGGGGAGTATACAAGGAAAATAAAGGAAAGGAACTAGAGAGAAGTTGTTACCTCTAAATCAGGGAACTTCTTTTAATTTGAGCCAAAAGGATTTCTTGAATTTACTTATGCCAATGTTAAGGCTTAAAAGCGGAAGGGTGGGATTTTGGGAGATTATTTGAGCCAAATTTTGAAGATCAAATGGGCTTTAGAGGTTTGTATAAGTGGGTTGATGTGGTGGCCTTTCATGTGATGGAGGAGGGGCACCTAAGGATAGTGTTGAAATATTAGTTTATTATAAATTTATTTTCTATTAGAAATGGTCCAAAACTCATTTAATTTGAATATAAGATGGTTTTGGTTCTAATACCTATCAGAGATTAATTTTTATAGTTGTTTGAAATATTTTTTTATCTTTATCATTTTGGTTTAACCCTTATTTTACCCTTTTTAATCTTACAATGATATCATGTTATTTACACATTGTGGGTTAAAGTAATTAACATATCTTGTCAAATGACCCAAAAAAAGAAATTAATGACATATTTGGACTTATCATAACTATTTTCCCAAATCATATATTTTTATGAATTTAATATCATTTTATAAACTATTTAAATTTTATGTTATGTATTATGTCCATTTTTTACACTATTCTTACGTGAGTTTTTTCAAAATTCATGACTACCCGATTACTTCAAAAAACATTGAATCAATACTAAAATATCATATTAACCTATATAATTCTTTAATGACATTAATTATGTCAAATAATATTTATTTTATTATTTATCATATCATTTATTTGAATCCTTTATTAATGAAGTAATAACTGCATCATAAATGTGTCATAAATAAAATTATTTATTTAATGCTTAAAAATTATAAATAAAATATAACTTTGTATGAATTATTTTATCATTATAATTACTATTTATATACAAATATATCACTTATATAACCCCATATATAATTTTTTTAGTAAAAGATACAATTTTATATTATATTTCACTTTACTTAAAATTAATTCTTATAACATGTCCTTATCACAACCAAGTGGCTCCATGGGGTCCCCAAATCAACCCAAGGATGCCTATGGTTCAAAATATCTCATTAAATATTATTAGGGAACGTTTTATGGTAGTTATATATTACTATAATATTATTTTTTACCCTTATTTACAATATTTACCCTTTAACCATTGT
This sequence comes from Viscum album, assembly GCA_963277665.1. NCBI lineage: Eukaryota > Viridiplantae > Streptophyta > Magnoliopsida > Santalales > Viscaceae > Viscum > Viscum album. The sequence continues at coordinate 621,274,464 of OY728137.1, read as the reverse complement.
AGATAAAAAAAATTATGTAAGTTACTATTCATAAATTTAAAACGTCAAAGGTACCTATTTAAAAAAAATTACTTACTAATTCAAAATATGGAATCAATTTTCATAAATTCATAACAAATAATTTTTAGAAATTAATTCAAAATTAATTCCCGTAGTCACAAACAAAAAGTGGGTTTTTAAGTAGTAAAGACTATCAAAAGATTCACATGTGTTTTTATCCAATTTAATTAAAAAACTACTTATAATGGACAAAATTGGATTAAATGATAAAAATATATTCCATTCATAATTTAAAAACAATAAATATTATCATTTAACTATATAAATTATCTCTATGTAAAAGGTTATTTTCAATTAAAATGTTGCGAATTGTACTATTCATGAAAACATAATAGTTATCAGAAAAATATCAAAAATTAATCCAATGTAAATTTTGATATCCTTGTTCTAAATAAGAAGTTTATTTTGTTAAATAGAACATATAATGTTGTCAAAAACTAAATTTAAAAAGCTTTCTCCATCAAAAGGCGGTAAAATTGTATTTTTAGAAAAATGCTTCTTTTATTTAAAAAAAATGATTTTGTTCTTATATCATATCTAGAAATCATATAAGATGAATTTGAAAATTTACATTGAATATATAACATAAAATCCATAAATAGTGACATAATTTTATAATAACAATTATTCTCTTTTTAAATATGTTTTCATAAAAACACATCCCTTTTATTCAATTGGTTTTTATTTCCATTTATAATAAATTTGATAACCAATGAATCATTATTTATATATGTGTAAACCTTATTTTGATAATTAAGTTGATATTATTAATTCCCTCCATTAAAATGGCTAGGTTTTAATGATAACATTTAAATAATAATATTTAGTTGTTCGTTTAAGCTCGATGTAGCGTATCATGTATGTTATTGAACATAGTGTTTCTTTCATAAAACTAGAGATGTTAAATCATTCCCCCCATTTAGAAATTTCATCCCCACAATTTTAAAATTTGGATCAATAAAATAATTAAAAATACCACATTGGAATCAGGGTTAATAAAAATACCAATTTCAAAAAAAGATAAGTACAAAGGTCGTCTGAGATATCATACTCTAGGGTTCCCTGTAGGAAAACATGGACATGGATGATAAAACTAAATATCAAAGACTAATAGAGCGTTATATAGAACATAGTAATTGGATGGTTATCCATAAAAAAACCATAATTATTTTATGGGTCCAAATAAAAATGAGAAATGTAACTGAATAATTTTTTTCTTTTAAGATATTTTTAGAAGAGTTTGAGGAATTAATTTACTTCCTTGAAGAATTAAATAAGGAATCATACATAATTTTCAAGTATAGTTTCATCCTTTTATAAATATATACAACAAAATCATCTTTTCTCAAAATGATGAGTATTCAAGATGACTTAGTCACACATGAAGTGCTATAATCAACTTATAGAGAACCTCATAATCCATAAAAGATAAACTGTATGGTTCCCCTATATTTAGACATTAACCAAATAGAAAATCTTTAGTTCAAGATAATATAGTCCCAAAAAGGAATAATCATTTATAAAAACAAACAAAAATTTTAATGACCCAAATTCAACTAATAATACCCAAAGTTCAACAAAGACCATTCAATAAAAAATTTTCCATAAAATTCCTAAAAATAATCCAAACTAATATTTAAACACGAAATTCAGAAGAAAAAAATTTATAGCATAGTCTTCAATGATAAATCTTAACATTTATCTCAAAATAACATTGACTACTCTTAAATTATCATACTAAAAAGTAATTAACATAATCACAAACTCTCTAAGATTGGTTAATCATTTCAATAATTAAGAAAAATCTCTATATGACCACAACAAAAAATATATTCTTCAAAAATAAAATTCAACAGTTACACCTCAAATAAAATCCCATTGTATTCTATTTTCCTTTGGTATGTGGTGTTCCAAAAAGATATAACATCTTCTAAAATAAAATTTATCACTTAATCGAAAAATTATTTTTCTATACTATGTATATCTATTTGATAAAACATAAGTCCCCAAAATCAACTCATTCTTGATCCATAAAATAATTTAAATAAAAATAATAATAAATAATTTGAATTTCAAGGCCTTACAAGATATGACAGGTTGTCGCCCATATTGCAGGTTTTCCCTTTTTATAAAACTGAAAAATAATTCTAATATGTTTTAACTTCAATGGTCATGTTATACCTCTCATTTTCATCCCATCTCATATTGAACACAACATCTTAATTCATGAAATATTATATATAATGGCATTTTTTTTATTTCACCTCTATAAGATAAAGTGTAACTATTCCCAAAGAAATAACATCATGCCTTGATCATGGTTTCCAGCTAGTTTCATCAGCATCTTCTTCATATAGATAGAAGTTCCATGCATTGAAACAATGATTTAAAGATCTTTAAAATTCATTTTCTCCCTTTATCCAAATAAACCATGTGTTACATTAGTTATATGGGTGTTCCCGGAAAAATAGTTTTGGAAAATATTCATGTATGACATATAAATTCAAAACATATAATTAAACATTATTTTTATAAACTATCAGATGGAGTTGGAGTTGAATCATTCATTCTATGTTATTTTTAAAATACCAAAAGTATGTGATGAAATAATATATTTAAAAAAATATATAAATAGGGTGCACAAGGGTCTCCTCCTTAAGCACCTTTTTCAAAAAATTAATATGCTTCAAAATAATATGATAAGGTAAAATATTTGAAAATTCATTGATAATATTTACCTTTCATCAAAATATGAGAATATGTATAAAATAGGGTATAATTTAATTCCTCACATGATCCACTATGTAATAAAGGTATAGTGGAGGGGTTTGATATCTCAAAAAATTTCTTGTAAGACATTTTTATATAAGAAATTGCTTCATAAAAATCTAGACATGACTTTGCAATAACTATTGTAAACAATCCATCAGGAAGATATATGAATGTTTTTTGAGATCATGCTCCCATTTTTAACCGATATTACATGATCTGAAAAATTTATAAAAAATAATCTAATTGAAAGAATATGAATAGAGAGTAACCATGAGTTTACTGAAAAGTTATAATCCCTAAAGTTTTCTAAACCTTTCCTCGGATACCAACTACAAGTCCCTATCCTTAAAAATGACTTAATCTTGAGTTTTGATCCTGAATTTTCTTTCTTTCACATTGAGGATATTTTCAGGCTTAGAGTTTTTGAGAATTAGGCCATAACGATTACATTAAATCTCAAATATTATAAAGTACACACCTATAGTCTATCCAATTTATTTTTTATACAATAATAAATCTCCTTAAATAAAACTATAATTTTTTTCTTGATAAAAATCTTCTTGAATTATTCCTTTCTATTACCCTTCCATATACCCTAGGAAAAACATTTCAAAAACATGGTATGCACATAAAAATCTCAATAAGGGATACAAAATAAGGAAATAAAACATTAGTCCATAAATAAATACAAATCAATGATGTTGTACATTTCACTCATAAAACATAAGATCTTTAACATACCTCATTAAATCATAATATTTATGAATAACTCAAAGAAATGATAAATCCTAAAGGTAACATGTGGCTTCCATAACATATATACATTATAGCTTTCATAAATACATTGGGAGTAACCTTCATGGTTACGTTTGGAAAACCCATAAGAGTATATTCCATAAACATCTTAGGATAAACCTTAATGTTTACCTCTGTCATGTTACCCAATGCATTGGAGAGTTATCACAGGCTCACCCACCCTAGGTTTATCACGGAACCACCTGTATTTGGTTTATCACGTAACCACTTGTAAAATGTACAATTACTATTAAATAATAATAACACATAAATGATTGAAATTATCAACATTTCACTCATCAATAAAAAGAAATAAATTCAAGATATTGAAATATTCAATCCATTTCTAAAACCATTTAAAACATTTAATAAAGAGATTTTTGAATCATTGTTTCCCATTAAATTTTTAAACATTAAAAATAAATTCTAGATTTAAAATTCTAAAACACATTTTTCAATATAAAAAAATAATTAAAACTGTTTTTAATCACAAACATTAATGAGATATATTTTGAAGATTAAATCTTTAAATATTTTAAAACAATGTATTAGTTAAAGAGCCTCGTAACACTTGAGAAACACTTGAATAAAAATAATTTAAGAATAACATAAAATGAAACATTAAATAACATGATAATATAGAAATTCATGATTTAAAATTTCAAAAGGGTTGTATATACACCTTATAGGATATTAAAAGTTCTCAATATCGAGATATGCCTCAATGAAAGGAGATTGAGACGTAGTCTCTTACAAAGATCATATCTTTAGATTAAGGATAAATCAATGACCTAATTATGTGTGAAAAATATAAATACACCCAATATAAGTGGATATTAAGTTTAAAATAATCATATGTCATTCACACATATTCTCAGAAAAAACAAAACCAATGGCATGGATATTTAACTCAATGAATGGAGATTGCGCTATGATTTACCTTAACAAGTTCAAATAAATGACGTAAGAATTTATCAATGGGGGTGATTATGTGTTTCAAACATATATTCACCCAAAGGGGAGTAAAAATTAAAATAATATTTAATAAACAATGATTCCACACATAATCTAGGCATAATATAATCAACGAAGTGTTTTTAATACTCCATGAGTGGAAATTCAATTTAGAAATTCCCATAAAAAGATCATTTTTAATAAAATAGATTTATCATCTATATTCAATATGAATACACATAAAGAAATTATAAATACAATATAGTATATAAAAAATTTATTTCTCACATAATCATAGAAAGACTTAATCAGGAAGTAGAAGATTAACCCAAAGAATGGAAATTGGGTTAAGAAGTTCCCTTATATTGAGTCCAAATCATCAGGTATGTTCCTTTTTCTTCCTGGATAATAACCTTAAGATAATTTATACCTTTTTGAGAAATTTTTTAATTATTTTATTAATTTTATGTCACTTATTACCACATAATAACAATTACATAATTATTTATGTTAATATCCATCATTTTGTCGATATTCGGTAGTTGTGTCGAAAATGGACATGTTTGGATGTAAACGATCCATTTAGTAAAAAGTACATCATCTCCAAAATGATATTAAAGATTTTAATATCATATATATCTATTATATATGTATTTATAATAGTCTATCACTTTTTTAGATAAGTAATGAAATGCACTATTCATGGAGACTTTAGGTCATACGTACGCATGAACACTACTTTCAATTCCCTGTCATATTGAAAGAATGAAAACAAAATGATACATAGTTATGTTATAATTAAAGTATAATATATATGTTATATTTTTTACATATTTTCATTAATTCCATCTTTTATATATTCCATGTATGGCATGAATGAGTCATATCACTTTGAGGGTGCGGTAGTTTTCACTTCCTCAAATGAAATTAACGTATTTAAACATTATGGAAAGAATAGATTTATCTTGTAAATATAAAATATAGAAACATTGAGACAATATAAATATAATATATATCATATATAAATATATTTCCATCATAATGGCCACCATTAGAGTTGGTAAGAGAAAATGGAACAATCATCGTTACCTAAGGTTGTAGTTCGACATACACTAAAACAATATTTTCGTATCTATTATATGGAGGTGTGTGTAAGTTTAGTATGAATACTTCTCATAAAAACGTCCGATTATATTTAGGATACTGTATTTGTTATGTAATAAATGAATAATATTGTCATAGGTAGTGTAGAAGTAAAATAAAAGAATGGAACTTGAGAGAAGACGTTACCTCTATATCGGGTATCTTCAATAGATTTGAGCGAAAGGATTTCTTGAATTGATGTATGCCAAAGATAAAGATTCTCATAGGTAGTTAGAGATTTTCGTATCTTATATGACTCAAATTTGGAATAAACAATGATCTTGAGAGGTGTGAGTAAGTGGGTAGTGGTGGTGGCCTTTATTAGAGGGAGGTGGGGCACTTCAGGAATGTATTGAAATATTAATTTATTATAAATTAAATATAGATTTTAAATGGTCCAGAACTCATTAAATTCTAATATAAGATGATATTGGTTCTAATACCCATCATCCAATAATTTTTAGAGATATTTTGAAAAAAAACATCCTTATCTTTTTGGGTTAACCCTTATTTTACCCTTTTGATCTTATAGAGATACCATGTTATTTACACATTCTGGGTTAATGTAATTACAATATCATGTCAAATGACCCAAAAAAATAAATTTATGAAATATTTGGAATTATCTTAACCATTTTTACGAATATAATATTTTTAGGGATTTAATTAAATTTAATAAAGAATTTTATAATTTATGTTTTGAATTATGTCAATTTTGTAAACAATTCATACATGAATTATTTTTACAAATTCATACCAACATTATTATTTCAAAAAAAACCATTGAATAAATTATAACATGTCATATTCACCAATATAATTCATTAATGTCATTAATTATGTCATATAATATTCATTTTAGTTTTTATAATATTATTTTTTTGAATCCTTTATTAATGATGAAATACTGCATCATCATCATGTCATAAATAAAATTATGTATTTAATGTCTAAAAATTAAAAATAAAATATAATGATGTAGGAAGTTTTTTTTTATATTTCTAATGAATATTTATAGTTGAAATTACCACTTATATAACCCCATATAAAAATTGTTTTAGAAAAAGATACAAGTTTGTGTTATATTTCACAATACTTTAAATTAATTCTAATAGAATGTCATTATCACACCCAAGGGGCTCCATGGGGTCCCAAAATTGACCCAAGGATGACCATGGTCAGAAACATATAATAAAACAAGATTAGGACATGTTTTAGTGTAGTTTTATATTATTATAATATTATAGTTTACCCTTATTTACCGGATTTACCCTTTAACCATGGTAAATAAAAACAATTACTAAAGATACTATTCATAAAGTACCAAAATAAAAGCTTCCTATTTAAAAAATTTGGGCTTTATGATTAAAAATAAGGAATAAATTTTATAATATTAAAAACCAAAAAATTTTAGAAATTAATTTAAAATTAATTCCTATTGTCAAAAACAAAAGCGGGATTTTGAGAAGTAAAGACTGTCAAATTATTAACATGTTTTCATATACAATAACAATGTAAAATAAATTCAAACAACCTAAATTGTATTAAATGATAAAAATATTCCATTTATACTTTAAAACAATTAAATAATATTATTTAACCACATAAATTATCTTAATGGAAAAAGTTGTCTTCAATTAATATTTAGCATAATTTTACTATTCATGAAACCCTGATAGTTATTAGAAAAGTATCAAAAATTCATCCAAAGTAAATTTTTATGTCCTTATTCTAAATAATAAGTTTATTATGTCAAATAAAACATATAAATGTGTAAAAAATAAATTTAAAAATGGATCTCTATCAAAAGGCTATAAAACAGAATTTTTAGAATAATACTTCTTTTATCCAAAAATTTATTTTGTTCTTATATCATAACTAAAAAACATATAATATGGATTTAAAACATTACATTGTATATATAATATAAAAATACATAAATAGTTATATAATTTTATAAAAACAATTATTATTTTTTTAAATAGGTTTTTATTAAAACACATCCTTTATATTCAATTAGTTTTTTTCCATTTCTAATAAATTTGGTAAGCGATAAATCATTATTTAAAGATGTGTAAAACATATTTTAATAATTCAATTGATATTATTAATTACCTCTCCTCCAATGGATATGTTATAATGGTAACATTTGAAGAATAATATTTAGTTTTTCGTTTAAGCTTGATGTAGTGTATCATGTATGCAATTAAATATATTATTTATTTCTTAAAGCTCAGGATGTTATAGTTTTCCCTTTTCATTCATTTCTCGGACCCCCAAGAAACACCCAAGAATCCTCATACACCTGTTAAACATCCCATTAATCAAAATTTACATGATTTAGACCAAAATTTAAATGAGAACGTACATCCATGATGTTTGGGATCTTAAAACCTCAACGGCATGTAATAGATCATCCTTGACCCGCACTTCCATGAATCAATGAGCTCTTGATGAAAAGTGATTTATCCCACTAAGACCGCATATCTAAATCCCCCTCCAATGTTCTTTCTCGAGCATTACCATTCAACCTCAAAAAATGAACCAACGTCACAGTCTCCCCTCACAATACATCCTCCTTATGATCCAAAAAACGAACTATATTCTTCTTAAAGGACACAAAAACATCAAACCATACTTCAACCACCAGAACTACAATGGGTGGTCTATGAAACACTACCTAAAATTCAATGAAAATAAAATTCACACACAATATTGTACCATCTTGGAAGAGACTCCAAGAACCCCATCGGTCTAATCCTTTACACAACTCATGTCCCAAATCACTAGGATAATTTTACCCTATTTCCAAAACTCTAATGTTTACCCAAGCTCGAATACAACAAATGAAAACACCCGGCCTTTCCGATCACATTTCAAAACATATATCATTTTAATACTCCAGTTCTGATGGTACCATTCAATAATCAAACATCACAGATAAAACCATAACACTCAAGGAACTATACCATTCAAACCTGATTTGATGCTTGTTATCATGGCCAAATTACCAAAATTGTACTTACTCGAGTCCCTTTAACCCAAAACACCAATCAAATCATCATCCATCCACCATCCCACTATGGTGATCTACACCACACGCATTAGTTTACACCCATCTACTTCTAATGGATGGAACCATTAATATCTTATAATTAATCAAGAACATCAACTCATCATTCACAATATACATGACACATTCCCAACTCATCACACCCAAACATCCATAAGGACTTCACCTAGTATGGGCATTTAGCATTTTCGTCAAAACCACTATAGAGGACACCCTAAACCATCCATTAATAGACTAAGAACAACTTGGACTTAGTTAAGTTCTCATTTATTTTATAAAATACACTGCCACTATAAACCCAAAAAAGATCTAGGTTACAACTTACTAAATCCATTCCCTTTACAGTATCACATTAGATAACCCCCCAACTGGATTGTCCAAAAATATCCATATTTCACTATTGGAAGACTAAAACTTTTAACCTTCCCATGGAGCTTAATGGATTGAGGCCTATCCCCATCATCTAATGAACATACTAGGGTTGTTCCCTATCTTCCAGTAAAACCCCACCATCATGGAATCCACTACTCCCTATGCAATCATCATGTTATATTGTACCCATCACAATTCCAAAAACATGAAATCTAACCTTCCATATATTGACTAAATATGAATAAATTCTTACAAAACCCCCATGTTCAAATTCAAAATGTTCTTTTCACTCCACAATATTTACCAAAGGTGGTTTTCACCTCATAACATTCACCCCTTATTCTTTTCTGAGTCGACCTATCCCTGGGCTGGATCATTGAGGAAGTGATTAAATTCACTAATGGCATGCCACCACAATACATGAACAATATTAATTCACACTTATGAACACTCCATGTTCACCCAATCACACCTAGAAGAGTCCATGAAAAACCTCCAATGAGGTTAGATTACCCACCATCCCTTGCTACAAACCGTTGTATTGACTTACCACACACTTTAACGAATTTAACACAGTCATAATAAATTAAATTTTGAACCATACACAACCCAATACAACACATGAAACGTCCAACAACCACATACAAGGCCCACCTAGACTTTTATGGGGAACTCAACATGCACCTCACAAGTTTCCCATTTACATCTCGATTCAATCACATCAACTCCACACTCTTCCCCACAAATCTGGGGATGACTTTTGACAACCCACCAAAGGAGTGTTGTTACTACCACTTTACAAAAGATATTAAAACCACCATAGATCACACTTCAATTATATGTTGAACCAAAAAACATGGATATGGGTGTAAATATTTTCCCATAACAACAAAACCAACATCACCTGATACTCACTCCTCGTATTTGAGGATGTGACAAACGGTGTTCTTCGAGACCTGACCCATCATGAGGTACTTACCCATAAAAGTATGATGGTGCACATCCCACCATCCATCTATATATACACCAATCCATGAGGGTGACCTCCAAGGTATACCACCTCCAACCAAGACACATTTAACTCACAAGGCATAAAACATGATATTTTTTATCATACCTGACACGATGTAAAGATGTTGTGAATGATCATCTGTAGCTTTAATTACTCTAGGAATTCATCGAATATCACCACAAAAAATTATAAATCATCTTTTCCACCTCTCACTATGGGGACACCTTGATCAGTCAAAAATCTCTAGCTTTCCTCCCCGTAATGTAACATCAGCATCTAGCTGCCACTACTCAAGTGGGGTTACCAACCAAACTCACCAATACTTCATGAATATCTACCAAGAAGTCATGAACAAAATTTCACTTGAACCCCCATTTCCATACATATCATTTTATACTATAAATACTATGGAAATTCTCAGTTGAAACACAAAAACCATCACACCAATCCAGAACCAAACAGTCTCTTATATAACCAGCGCTTTCCCATACTTCCAAGGAAATTGGTAGGTGTTTAATATGGAGCCACCTATGTACATATCCGAAATAGAATTTCGATATCTCAGAATGTACTCTCATTTGACCCTTCATATATCCCCTAGGTTTTGGAACATTCTTGTGACCATACACTGGAATCAACTTTAGATAACACAATCCAAACTTCACCAGAGCCTCATCCAAACTCTCTCTTACGCAGCTAAGCATTCCTCCTAATCCACCAACCCTATTGGCCTCAATTAAATCTCATCACATAACCAAACTGTCCAAACATTAATTAAGTCAATACCAAATATGTTATTTACCTAACCTTGGGTGTCACATACATAAAAAAGCATCCATCAACACTTTTTTCACCCTTGTTTATTCCACCTGAAATCATCATCGAGGCTTACACTAATCATCTTCGAGAAAGATGAGTCATACACCCAAATGATCCATCCCTTCAAAATAAAACTTAAAACCTAGTATAAGTACTCATGTGCCTAAGGTAACCAATGAATAATCATATTATTTTACTAAGAATCCCTAACATCTATTGTGTATTGATCTGGCCTCTGAATAAACCCCCCATGATTCTCATCCTAATGAACCTCGAGTACTAGGACAATCTCCCTTGAGGCTACCATGAATTTATCAAAAACCATCAATGAATAGCTGGAACATGAGTCGCATCACCAAAATCATCAACCATACCAATTAACTCTCTCAAAAAAAACCCTCATTAGTAAACACACTCCTTGTTCCGTTGCTATTTTCCAAAACATCCTCCAATACAGTATTCTCCCACAACACTAGAAACCTCGTACGACCCTTGTCATAGTCCACCTAGAAAAAAGAACGATACCAAATCACTAATCTAGAGTGATTTCAATAAAAATCAATTGGGCCTCTCTCTATGTCAAACACATAAAACCACAACAAATCATTTCTCATAGGGGAAACTCTTACCCCCCATTTTGATACACACCATGCCTAGTGCATAAAGAATCCATTTAATCTAGATTCTATACCAAGATATTCATACACAAACATCAAAACTATGATCCAAACACCAGACATATTGTATAAAACACAACTCGTTTTATCTCAATGTGAAAATGTCACTACACTATAGATACCATTTTTCAGGTACAACGTTCACTCCATATGTTCATAACCCAAAAGGGTTTCTATACGTACATCGCTAAATATTGTCTTTGGACCCAAATATCCCAACCCTAATGAGGGTACCATAAACTTGCCTCATAGTCAAATAGGTCAAAACCCCACACGGCCTCATGACCCAAACCCAAGGTCTTAGAATATGACACTCTCACAACCCAAATCACCCATACAATGGGGAATAGAAAAAACCCACCAAATAACCAATACTGAGTTTTCTAAAAAGTTCTATCATTACACCTCCATTTCTAGTTAACTTCACCATTTTTAAATCATGTATTCACATTTTAAACATCACATTACCCAATGTTTAGTACTTCCTTAAATTTTTCAAGACCATATCTCAAAAATATTTCCTCAACAGACACTTCCGAGAATTCTCAACTAGATTAAACCATTGATGGAAGATATTTTACACTATAATACTCAAACAACCCCCTCTATATACATTATTACAATGGTAACACTCATAATTATAACACTACCCTTTCCATCCCCACCACGCATCATGTTCAACATAAAAATATTAATAAAAAAACATCAATATTTTCACTAAACCTTCTTTTAATAATTTCACTTTCCACACACAACTCTTTATCCTTTATACACATTTCCTATATCCTAACTTGTTACAACAAACATTTTTATCTCTTTTTCAACCCTTCATTAAGAATAATTATTTAACCATTCTAAATCATTGTTTTCTTTTTAATTATTGTCATCACCATTATTAGACACCAATCTATTGATGTTTTCATTAAAGTAAAATTCATCATAGCATTCATGTCCCAAACACCCATCCCATGTGTACCTATCATGATGCAGGCTGCCTACATCCTTAAGTTTCTATAACGATGCATGAATTAACAACCTCATTCCATTCTCTCTATGATAGAAACATAACAAATTATTCACATTACACAAAATGTTCATCACCCAATGGTGAAATATCACTGAACGGTAACAAAACATATAAAGAAAAACAATTCATGCCCTATGTATATGTTTTTCCATCATACATGGGTCATCTACTCACAAGTACGAGATCATTACCAAGTCTAGGCACATCCCAATATCATGTATGCCATATAAAAATAGTAATTCATAGAAAATAACCGCTCGGATCCAAATTTGTAACATCCTCGACCAAGAATCTACTAAATCTGTGCCTCGAGCTGGGTCACCAAATGACCTCAAGCGCTCTTCCCCCTATTCTGCAGGTTTCCAAGTAGTAGCACGGGTCCAGTGGATCAGGTTGGGAGACTATACCCTATTTTCCATAATAATAAATAAATGATAATATATAAAATAATGGAAAAAATAAGCAATTATCCAGAACTACTCATTACCAACCAAATCCAAAACATGGTACAACCACAACTAACCGATCAACATATCATGTTTGGATAATAGTTCCAAGGTGAAAGTAACCCCAAAATAATTACAGTCAGCTAAACCTAAAAAATGGGTCCTGGCTCTTAGTCAAGATCCTTAACTACACAGATCCCTAGAAAACCTCAGCCCTCTATCATAGGGCATTTCCCTTTTTCTAACATGCAATCATGATATGTCCACGAGTACCCAATAGCGACCAGAGTAGGGTGTGAGTACAACATAATAGGCCACTGAAAATGGTTTCTACCAAATATATAGTCTGAATAGATAGTTCATGCAAGAACTATATAATTTAAAATGTAAACAAGACATCTGAGGTTATATTAGGTAACCATTTTCACTTTACCCATTTACAACATTACATCCATGTTTATCATTAACTCCATCCTCATTATTTAATTCATTTTAATTACATATTACATGGGTTTGGAATTTAGATTCATTATGAAATAGAATAAGAAAATTAATCATATAGAATGTGTTTATAAATCATGTTCCCCATCCATCTAGAGATAAATATTTCATAACATTTACATCAAACTTACCATAGAGCTTCAATCTAGGTAGTCTCATCAAATGCATCCATTTGAGGTATAGAGTCTCAGTTCCCTTCCCTAACCCATGCATTATGGGGTGGTGGTTAAATCTTCATTCTAGCCTGACCCATGGGCGTAGATCCTAAAGTTTAATACCCCACACCATCAAAGCCATGTCTACATGCTTATATATCTATTACCAAAAATACCATATCACAATAATACATAATCAAAATGCATAACAATCACATTTCACATTTCTTTTATCAAAAAATTTAATATTAGTTTGAAATCCATAAAAACATTTACCAATTATGTAGCATAACCCATTTAACCCATTCCCCATTCAATGTAGTAATCCATTTAGCATATTCGACACATTCAATATGTTAGCACATTTTTCATATTCAAAAATTATTATACATTTACCAATTTGGAATATTTGAAAATTACTATAAATTCATCCATTTAATTTGTTCATCATCACCTATTACATAATCCATTTACACATTAAAATTTTCATATTCCTTAATTCACATAAGAATTTTCTTTCCAATTTCATAACCCATTTGACACACTCAAACTAATCCTTTAACACCTTTTTATCATTATTCCAAATGACCACTTATTCCAATACCAACAACAAGAAACAAACCCTCATAGTTCCAATTATAATTAACTAAAATCTATACATGTTAATTGTGTTCTATATTTCAACACAAGTCAATTTCATGCATAACACAACAATGCTATAATATTGAGAATTATGGTGCACCCCATGGGTGTCCCTAAATATATAAAATCTTCCTCAATGCATCCCATGAGGATCAAAAGGGGTATATTTATTTTTTTAGTCAACCATTTTACTAAATTCTATTAATGGAACCAATAGAATCAATTGAGAAACCCAAAAAAACAGCCATACAAGCAAAAATATATTACTAAACTAGGGGATATAACTTGTAGACCACCTACATCGAATCTAATGATGAACATAGACTTAAATTTTTTTTTAGATCTAGATTTATGCACCCTATGAATCCCCAATTTGGGATTAACTTAAAAAATAGGGTTTTAGGTCTTCAAAAGTTGATTAAAAGATAAATATTTTTTAATATAGAAAATAGAATCAAGATTAATATTGGTCTTACCTAGAGCTCTAATTTACAGCAAATGGAACTCTAGAGCATAATGAAATGATAGAGATCCCCCCTTGGTAATATATGGTAGAAAGGTTTCGTAGATAATTATAGAGGAAGAAGAAAATAGGGAAAAATCACGTGATGATCATAAAATTCCATGGAGGAAAATTTAAATTTATCACTTTTAATGGGTCATACGATTTTGGAGCACAGTTTTCCAAATAGTGCACCAACCATGTTCTATTATCTATCCAATAGGGTTTTACGTCACACAGTTACATGGGAATCCCACATGGTTTGACAACCTATTTTCCGACCATATGGAATGCTGCTATCAAAACCTGCATAGTTTGGTACTCCCCATTGTATGGTTTTACTTAAATGTAAACACCTCCTCCTAGAAATCATTGATTGTGAACATGGTTTACACTAACTATGTGCCAACTATGAAACATGCATAAGATGGACATTTGACCTTTTATTTCACATCCTAAACACCCAATAAAATTTTGGGCTTCCACATAAACTCAGTAAACATCCCATTAACCAAAATTTAAGATGTTTATACCAAATTTTAAAAGTGGACCGACCTCCATGATGTCTGGGCTCCAACAACCTCTCATCCATTTAATAGATCATACTCAATCCACACCTCCACGAATCAGTCCACTCCAAAATTAAAGTGATTTGGGGTATTGAGACAGCATATATGACTCCCCCTCCAAAGGTTCTTTCTAAAAGATATGGTGTTTCTATAAAACTGGAACCAATGTCAAATTCCTTCCTCATAATACATCCTTATTACAATCCACAAATCAAACTAGATATCCCTTAAAGGATGCATCAACTTCAAACCATACAAACACCACTAAAACTTTATAGGGTAGTGTATGCAACACTACCAAAACATTCCATGCACTAAAACATCACACACATCATCCTTCCATCCTGGAAGAGCCAACCATGACACCATCAATTGATCCTATTTGAAACTAATGTACCACAATCATTTGGTTCTATTTTACCATGTTTACACATCTCAAAAGAAGAACCATACTTGACACCACATGATGAAAACACTCAGTCTTTTTTATCAGCTTTCGTGACATACATCGACGCATAACTCAAAGACCCACTATCCCATTCCATAATGAAACATCCAAGACAAAACCATAATACTCAAGGAACTCTACTAGTAAACCTGACTCAATAATCATTACTGTGTCCAACATTTCTAAATGGTAATTACTTGATTCCCTTCAACCTGAAACACTTGTCACATCATCAACTGGAAACCTTCCCACAATGGTTATCCCAAACGAAAAAATTAGTTTACCCCACCACCTTCTAGTGGCTATCACCTCTTCTATTTAAAAATAACACCAGAACATCCAATCAACTTTCACAATATATGTAACACATTACCAACTCACGGAACCCTAACATACATAAGGACTTCAACCTATATTGGCATCTAGACTTTCCATAAAAAACACATGGGAGAATATCCTTACACTATCATTTCACATAATAACAAAAAAATTACCTCCCTATAGTTCTTGTTAATTTTGGAAAACCCCTTTCCACTATAAACATCAAACAATAGTTTGGTCAAAACTTACAACATCCATTCCTTTTACCATATCATGTTACACCACACCCGACTTTCTTGTCCCAAAATATCCATCTTTCACTATTGGAACACTACCCCTTTTACCTTAACAAGGTGATTAATAAATTGAGGCCTATCACCATTATCCAACACACCTGCATGATTCAATCCAAAAATTCTAGTAAAACCCCTCGATCACAGCATCCACTACTCTCTAATCTATCATCATGTTCTACCGAACCAATTAAAATTCCGAACACAAGAACTTTGACCATCCATACATTTACTAAAGATGAATAGGTTTTTACACAACACCAATGCTCAAATGTTGAAACATGATTCTCAACTCAATGTATTCAATGAATTTAGTTTCTGTCTCACTAATTTTGTTTCGTGTTCCTATCCAAGTCCACCTGTCCCCTAGCTGGATCGTCTAGGATGCGCTCGATATAACTATTTCCACACCACCACCTTGCATGACCAAGATTCCTTCACACCTAAGAAAACTCCCTGGTCACCCAAACACACCTATCAAACACCATGATTGATCTTTTTTGTTTTTCTATAACCCAACCTCCCTTGAAATGAACTGTTTTCATGTCTTTCCACACCCTTTAAAGACTTTAACACATGCATATAGGATTATATTTGGAACCATCCTATGTCCAAGACAACACGTGGCTCATTAAACCACCACATCCATGGCCCACTTGGCCATTTATAAGGAACTCATCATGAACCACACATGTTTCCCATTGGAATCTCGATGTCATCACATCAAATCCACACCCTTCTCCACACATTGTTGATTGTCATTTCACACCCCACCTTCAAAGTGTCATTACTACGGCTTCCCACAAGAAATTCCAACCATCAAATATCATTATTTTTTTATAATTTGTGCCCAAAAACATGGATGTGGTCGTCAAGGTCTTCCTGGAACAACAAAACCAACATCACTTGATACCCACTCTAGGTTTCCAGAGATGGGACCCATAGCATTCTTCGAGGCACGGTCCTCCCAGAGTACCTTACCTATAATTGGGTGATCACATACATCCACTCTCGAGCTCCCTATAAACTACTCCTTGATCGTGACCTCTAAGATATACTACCACCAACCAAGACATATTTAATTAATAAGGCATAATGATAAATTTTTCTCAGTGTACCTAGGAAAATGTGAAGATGTTTGGAATGATTTCCTCTACCTAGAATTACTCTAATAAGAATTCATTGAACCCTGTTAGATATTATAAAGCATCGTTGTAACCTATCACTATCAGGACACCTTGACCAGTTGAATGTATCATGCTTTCCAACCCGTAGTGTCTCATTAGCATATAGCCACCACCCCTCAGGTGGGGTTACCAACCAAACTCACCACCACTTCACAACTCTCTAACAAACAGTCATGAACCAAATTTCCTTTATCCCCACCACTACCAAAACTATCAGTTTCTACTACAAAAACTCAAGAAATTATCAATGGAAACACAGAGAACCATCGCTCCAATCCATCCCCAAATATTCTCTTATATAACCTATTATTTATACTTAATTCATGGAAATTTACAAGAGCTTTCTCCTAATCCACCTAAATAAATTTCCAAAATTTCATCATGATTTCCCAGTATATTCCCTCATCTGTAAGCCCATAGATCCCTCAAGGTCTTGCACTTTCCTATGACAATACACTGAAATCGAAATTAGATAACATGATCCAAACATCACAAGAGCCTCACACAAATTCCCACTGACTCGCTTTAATATGCATCATGATCCATCAACCTCATCATCCTCAAGTCATTCTTGACACATCAACCAACATGTAAACCATTCGTAAAAACAAGAAACACCTTACGGATTCCCCAACTATGGGTGTCACCTCAATTACAAAAGCATACATCCACTCTATTTTCACCCATGTATTGTATGACCGGAATCATCATCGTGCATCCACTAATAATCATCACGATCAATGAGTGAGACACCCAAATGATCCAACCCATCTAAATCAACCTTACTAAAAACTACAAGATCTCATGTTATTCCTTGATAAGGGATCCATGTAATAATCAATCAACTCTACCAAAACTTGACTACACCTATTATGCCTTGATCCAGCCTCTGAAGAAACCACCAAAGACTCACATCGTAAGGTACCTCAAAAACCAATACAACCTACCCTGTGGCTACCCTCAATTTCTTGAAAACCATCAAAGCATAACCACAACTCGAGTCGCATCCCCAAAACCATCAACCTTCCCACTTATCTCTATAGGACAAACCCACATTAGGAAACACTCTATGTGTTCTGCTTCAAATTTCCCAAACATCCAACCATGTGATATACTCCCACAACACTAGGAAACCTAGATGAACTATCTCATAGGACAACATGAAGGAATAACGATACCAACTCTCTAAATTGGAGTTATGATAATAAAAATCAATTCTACCTCTCTCTAATCCATACACATCAAACCACAAAAAATAATTTGATACAAGCACCACTCATACCCTCATATTGATACAAACCATGCCAAGTGCACAATGCCTCCATTTACTCTTGGTTCTACACCAAGTTAATCATATACATACATCTATACTACAAGACAAACACCCTACCTAGGGTCCAAAACACAACTTACAGGGTACCATTGCACAATGGTCACCACAATTAAGGTATCATCCTTAATGTGAGACAGAAAATTCATATGTTCATGAAGTAAAAAGGGTCCCCTAATCACATCATTGAATAATATCTCACAACCCATAGATTATAGCCCTACCAAGGATACCATAAGTTCATATCTTAATCCATATGTCAAAACTCCATAATGCCTCAAAACCCAAACCCGGGGTCTCAAACTAGGACACTCTCACTACCAAAACCTCCCATACAAAGTGGAAGATAATTAACACAAGGAATATCCATTAACCGATTAACCCAAAAGGTTCATCATTACACGTTATTTTATAATTAACTTCATCATTATAAAATCAAGAATTCACATTTTAAACATTCCATTACCCAACATTTCGAATGTCCATACCTTATTCAGGACCATATCTGAAAATATTTTTCTCAATAGAAAATTTAGAGAATGATCAAAAGAATTAAACAATAGAGAGAAAAGATTTTACACTATCATTCTTAAAGAACACACTCAACATACGTTATAACAATTATCATAATTTTACTTCTAACACTACCCTTAGCCATCCCAAACCCAGGTCATGGTCAACATGACTATCTTACTCACAAAAACTAAACAATTTCATTAGAAATTCATTTATCTTTGTCACTTTCACCAAAAATATATTTCTCTTCTAAATACATTTCTCATTTCAAAACATGTTACAATAAAAATATTTATGTAATTTTCAACCCTTCATTAAGCACAATTATTTAGTAGTTCTCAAATAATATTTATTCATTACCTATTTTAGTCACCCTTGTTAGGAACTATTTTTTTCAATTTTTTATGAATGTAAAATGCTTCCAACCCTTCATGTCCTGCACACCCATCCATTGTGTGCCTATCAGGATGCATGTCACCTATATAGTTATGTGTTTATAATGATTCTTGAATTAACAACTTCATTCCATTACAACCAAGATAAAAATTTCATAAAACATTCACACCACACAAAACGTGCATCACAAAATGGTGAAGTATCATTCAATAGTTTAAACACATATCAAGAACCACATTTCCCACCATGGGTACATGGGTTTCCCCCCATACATGGGTTAGATAATCCCTTGAATGATCTCATTTCTTAGGCCTAACACATCTTAATCTATTATATACCATAAAAAATGTAAGCCATAGAAAATAACTACGATGATACCACATTGTAACATCCTCGATCCGGAATCTTCTAAACTGGTCCCCTGGACCCAGTCACCACCTGTCTTCAAGCGCTCATCCTATTAAGCTAGAGTATTCAAACTAGAATCGATGATCTAATTGATCACTTGGAGAGAATAAACCCAATTTACCTGTGTAATCTACAAAAAAATAATATATGAAATAAATTAAACAATAAATAATAACCTAGAACTATTCATTACCAACCAAAACCCAAACAGCATACAACCACAACCATCAAATTAATATATCATGTCATACTAACACTACCAAAATGAAGGAAAACCAAAAATAATGACTAGAAATTGAATCCCAAAAATAGATCCCTACTCTAAATCAGGATCCTTAACCATGCACATCCCAAGACCAAATCAACAGTCAAACATAGGGAATTTCCCTTTCCATAACCTTCCACTATGAAATCTGGTTAGGTATTCAATCGCAGCCCAACTAGGATATGAGTAAAACTTAGTAGGACATAACCAATGGTGAATACAACATATCTAGGATAAAGATATATTTCCTTAATGAATTAAATAATTTATAGAGTAAAAAAATAAAACTCAGATTCTATTGGATAACCGTGTTCACTTTACCCATTTACAACATTATTTCCATGTTTCTCATTTACTCTATGTTCAAAATATAATTTGTTTTTGTTACATGTAAAATGGGTTAGGAATTTACATTATTTACAAAATGTCATAAGAAAATAAATCACTATGAATAGGGGTAAAATTCATGTTCCCTAGATTTATATGGATAAACATTTCCTGAAATTTGCATCACACTTACCTTGGAACCTCGATCTAGGTAGTCTAATAAAATGCATCTGTTAGTGGTTTAGAGTATATGTCCACTTCAATAACCCATAAATTATGGGGTGGGGGTTTATAGCCTCAGTCTACCCCAACCCATGGGTGTATGTATTTCAATACAATAACCCATAATAACTAAGACATGTTCACATTCTTATTTAGTCATTACCACGTATACTTTATCAAAACCGACACATAAAAATTAAATTTTAATTTTAATTTATAAATAAATCATCATTACACATAAACCCATTAACACATTAACCAATTACTTATCATAAACCATTTATCCCTTTTTCCTTTCTAGACTTTAAGAAATTTAGCATATTTGAATCATTCAATATGTAATCCCATTTTATATATTAAACAGTTTATATACATTAACCTATATGGAATATTTGAAACTTCCCATAAATTTCCCTATTTAAATTCTTTGTCACCACCAATTCCTTAATCCATTTAAACATTAACAATTTTATATGCCTTAATTCACTTTATAATTTCCATTCAAATATCATAATCCATTTGACTCAATCACACTAATCCATTTGAAACCTTTTTCACATTATCCAAAATTACCACTAATGAAAATACCAATAACTATTCACAACCCCTATTGGTGACAATTATAATTAACTAAAATGTCAATACATTAATAATTGGATATATTTGGACATATATTAATTTCATTCTTAGCAGTACCATGCCTAGGTTCGAAAATGTTGGCACACCTTATGGGTGGCCCCAAATCAATCAGATCATCATCAACTCCACCCAAAGGTATAATGAGGGTTTAATTAATTCATTTAGTCAACCCTTTTACCAAACCATATCAAATGATCCAAGAGAACAATAATTGAATCCCAAGAAAACAACTATACATGCACAGATATATGACAAAACTATGGGATATATCTTATAGACCACCTGCCTCGAATTTGATGATGAAATCTCCGTTTACAATTTCCATGGATCCATATTTAGTCACCTCTTGATGTTCCATTCAATGATTCATTAGAAAAAGAGGTTTTTAGGGAATCTAAAGAAGGTGAACAAATATATAGGTTCTAATCTAGAAAAAAGAATAAAGAGGATAATTATACTCACTCAGAGCTTAGATCCATAACCAATGATGCTTCAAATGGCCTAGAATCAAAGTAGACCCAACCTTGTGAATCTTGGATCGAAATGGTTAATCGCTAGGGCTGGAGGAAGAAGAAAATGTGGAGAACACTGGATAAAGATCTTAAAATCGAGAGGGAGAAAAATGGAAATTTCAAATTTTTAATGGGTGCATGGTTTGGAAACACAGTATGTGATACCGTGCACCAACTGTCTGCTAAACTATTTTTTAGGTGGGTTCATGTCACATGGTTACATGGGAATCTAGCATGGTTTGAAAACCCCTATGTCACCCGTATAGAATTCCACTATCCAAACCCGCATTGTTTGGCTTTCCCCATAGCTTGGTATTACATTTCATTTAACCCCTCCACATGGATAACATGGTTTGGGAACCCTGTTTAAAATAACTATACACCAATCATGAACCATGAACAGATTGTACATTTTCCCATTTCTTTCTTCTCTCAAACCCCCGAGACACACTCGAGACTCCTCATACAACCAACAAACATCCCATTAAACAAAATTTAAGGTGTTTAGACAAAATTTAAATGAGGATATACCTCCATAATTTATAGGATCTTAGAGGAATGGTTTACCACTTCGTGGGCTATGTGACCCTCCTTTTTTTCTCACTTTTCTAATGGATGAATTGGGAATTATTCATCCAGGTTGCATTTGTATGTGTTAATATGACTCCGGTAAAGTTATTTTATATAGTCCATAATAAACTTGGATGTATCAGGTCATTAGGCCTATGTATATTATCATGTGATGTTCCATTTCATTTTAAAAATATTAGGGTTTTATGCATTGATACATGTGGTATCCGTTGAGTTACTAAAATGGTATAGTGAACTATTTTATTTCAATGATAATTATTTTATCCTTGAGATGTTATATTTTTATTATCAACCATCTCTAAGGTATTGTGACCAAGACATTAAGGAGATCTAAAACATCCCAATGTATGAAATTACATTTTAAATAGGTTCAAGAGTTTCGACACACTGGTTAGTTGTTCTGGATTTTACACCAAATTTCATGATGGCGAGGATGTAACTCAGGAGGACTATCACATGTACATACATAGTATGTTTATCAAGAAATATTTTAAGTGTCTAGTTTTACCTCTTAGAATGAGAAATTGATAAAATAATTTTGTCCACATCTAGGACTCATGATCAGTTATTAATGGATTATATTCCATTAGGTGAGTTTTTTTATGTAAACCTAATGATAAGAACACTCTTAAGGTGGGTAGAAATACCTAAATCTTAGAAAACGTTTGTTTGTATAGGTAGAAAGAACACAACCAAGGAGAAACATATAATGATGGAATGAATTGATTTTGGATTCCCATGAGGATGGAAGGATTAAAAAATGTCAGTTATTATAAGGCTGTTTGATGATGGATTTTTAGCTATCTATGTAATCTTTGGAAACACCATTGTCCATGGGTGGACTTCAGTTGTTATGATTGAGTAGTAATAGGATTCCTTGGTATTGAGGGAATCATTTTCAAGCCATAAAAATGAATTTATAGGTTCTTACATGCTTCCTCAAAAGTGTCATTCCAAGGTGGTTCAACAGTCATTTGTTTTCTTAGTTGGTTTATAGTTTTTTGGAAACTATCAAGAACTATGTTGTAATGTTGTACGAGTGTCGTGGGACCCATTTGGAAATAAAATAAATACTATTAGTGTAACCTTGTCTCAGTGATGATAAAGTTCCCTATATTTACATATTTTAGGTACACTAAGAGAGTGTTGGTTATATTCCATGCTAAATTAAATGTTGGTATGATTGATAAATGGACTTTGTGGGTGAATCACTCAAGAAGATTGGGTTTTTATAAAGGAATGGTTTGTACTGAGTGATTCATAGGTTCCTGAGTAGGAATTCCTTGGATGGTCTCATGGAAACTTGATGGTCCTTGTCTTAATATCTTTTATCCTGAGTGAGTGTTCTTGGTATATGAGAAACTAAACATTAATCCGATGTCTCAATTATAAAAACCGATGTATGGATCACCTTGGATGAGATCTATGGACTCTATTAGATGATTATAAGTTTACCCTGACATTCCATCAGGCTTGGATGTGATGTTTCTTAGGTAACATCCCATGTGTTCCAGATCACGTATACACCTATCTTCATGTTGAGGCATGATAGTTTAATGTGATCTGTTTGGATTGAAACATCACAGGATAAAAAATGGTCTTAAGTGTATATCATTGAATAAAACGTGTTGTTCTTTGGGTTAATGCATTGTGTTTCATTTTTTGATATGATGACATTTTATGCGATGAATTTTTGAGTAATATAGGCTGGAAGTGGCTCGAATTTCATTCATTTTTCAATGGAATATAGTTGATGAGGAACCATTTCAAGAACATCCTCCCGATGAGGTGAGTGTAATGTGTGTAGGGTAATGATTTAATGAAAATATTGATCTACCTGGAAATTTGCAGTTTATAGGGAGTTCACTATTCTATCAAGCTATAAAATGTGATGTGAGTTTCATTAGAATACTATGAGCATGAATTAATAGAAAATTATGAAAATATAAATACCCTGACTCGGAATTGGAATTTAAAATGATAGAACTTGTGGTGGGGAGTTCCATAGGATCCATCATTAAATATATGATTATGTGATCATGTATCTATTTTTTATGGGATCATGTAAGTTCCGTCTCTTTTATTTGGATTTTTATTAAAGTGTTGAATCGTATTTCTGTGTCTTATGCATCGTGGGAATAAGGTGGTTCTTAGAGGTGCATTAGAAATATCGAAATGAAATGTAAACTTTTTTGTAGAAATTAATGACCTGTGTTGATAATGTGTTGTTTAATTGTTTCCACTATGATTATTACGGAATATATGTTCTAAGTTGGAGAGATTCTAGTATCCTATGTTTTTTTACCAGATGAAATTTTCAAAAAGAACATGAATTCTACATTGGGTCGATGGACTGAATTTAAAAATAAGATTCAAAATAAAATTTCATGTGTTGGAACACATAAATGTGTTTCTTAGACATGGTTAAATGTTTGATGGTGTTTGGATGTTCTGTCGAGCATTGGGAGGGTTTGGACCCAAAACCACAATTTTAGGACAGGCTTCCAGTGGTTCATTATTTTCGTAAAACTTTCTGACCCACCTAAAGAAACTATGCGACCTACTTTAAGGGGATGTGGGTGTCACACGGTTTTTTTAAACTATGTGCAGAAGGCCACACAGTCGTTCCTTTTTTATACAGCTTTTAATATACTATAAAATCATGATTTTATCATGTTTTCTCTAATCGTGCACATGAACTATGTGAGATACCTTCTTAGGAAGTATCCCATGAGAGGATGGTGCATGGTATGGCCAACAATGTAGCCAAACAATGTCTATATTTTAAAATGGGTGTTTTTAACAGAATTCCTCTACATCCTTTTATGTGTTTTTCCCATACATCCCCTATTACCCATATTAATCATACATCCCAAGGATATCCTACACTCCACCAATATTTATTGAGATATATTCATCATCCTGCAACTATTTCAAGTTTTGTTGGATGAATTTGGAAGTGCGTGATTGAGTCTATGAATCGTAATTCATTTTTTATTTTTTTATCATCACTTCTCTTACATTATCTTCAGGTGAGATAATTAAATCTATTTTTAGGGTTTTTGACTATTTCATGGATTTATCTCAAACCAACTCGATTCAAGGTTCGATGCTTGAAGATTTGTCCATCCTATGAATGAGTTAGGTGTTCTATAAATTTTCCCTTATTTTTATGTTTATTTATAGGTTATAAAATTAATCCATGCACTGATATTTTCTTGTTATTCCATTTAAATATGAAATTAAATATGAATAACTTAATTCTAGGTTAAATTATCCATCATTATTTATAATGGAACCATTGAAATATCCTCACCTCAACATAGACCACCCTTTACAGAGTGTTCTTGAATTTTATTATAAATTAAAAAAAAATTCTAATAAAACCACATTTCAAAGTGGGATTTCAAATAAAATGTGAATGGGATAATTAAATGGATTTACTCATAATGTGGGGGAAGATGGATAGTCCACCCTATTGTTCCCTTATGACCAAACCACCTCTTATATAGATTTCTTTTTATCATTTAAAATGGATAACTAAAATTATGATTAAATTGAATGGTATTCCATATAATGTGACATTTGTTAATTGAAAATTAATCGCTAGGCTAGTAAATGAATTTAATTATTGATTTTCGGCATGATTATGTATATAAACCTTAATTTTATAATTAAAATTGATAGTGGGAATGGACCTCTTTATATACTTATGTTATGATGGAATGTTTATAAATATATCTTCATGGTAATTGAACATGGTTGATTAAAGGATTTTTGTGCACCATGTGATATACCAGGGTTCTTTTATACAAAATTACATGGATGGGATCATAGGTTACATGATTTTTATTAGGCCAAGGGTGATACATATAATCCATTATATAAATTCAATAAACATAATTTTAGGGTGAGTTTTTGGAATATTGTTTGAGAGATACTCAGATTCTCATGTAGAAATTCCATGGATGGGCTCATAGGATGATCATGATTATTATCCCCGTGAGTGGTACCAGTACACTAGTGGAGTCACTATGGATAGGCTTGGTAGAAATATTGTTATAAAATTCCATTAGCGATACACAGTCCCCTATGTGAGACACCTATGGTGGAATCAGTGGGTTATGACTTTATATCATATCAAGAGTGATATTTGGGATTCCTATTTAAAAATCACCTTAAATGGACTCTTATGGTTATGGGTAATTATGGTTTTCCAGGTGAAATACTAAAGATACCTCTTTAAATACCCCCTTGTATAGTCCCATGATGCCTTTTTTATTAAGAACCTTAATGACTTTTGTTTAAATACCTAAGGAAATCTAGTTGATTAGATTTAAGGATGCACTCTCCAAGATAAAGAACATACATAAGTTTGGCACATAATTGTATTTGGCCTTGTGATAGACCAATTTTGTTCTAACTCCCACAAACATAGAATACTATAATATATATATATGTGTGTGTCTATTCACATAATTTTCATATATTCACAAGGTAACTACAATTCAGAGATTTCTCCACCTTTGGCCAAATTATGTATGGTAAGCCATGTGTCCCTTAGGAAACAAGTCCATATTATTATCTATTCTTTATTTAATGATTTATATATCATACATGTACACTATATTATATATAATAACTCACTAGATTATCCATTAGACACCATTGGTGGTGGAATAATGAGTATATCTCACTCATTTTTCATTATGTTATTGCACTGGGGTACCCGAATAGACCACATTTGTTACAGGATCAGGATCCTTGGATTTTTCCTTCATACTTGTACCTAGTATTTAATATAATTAGCCAAATCCATACCATAGAATGATAATGAAAATGTCCATTGAGAAATTTTTCCTTTTCTTATTTCATGTATTATTTTGTTTCTCCTTCTATTTGTTCACTTCATAGATTATGTATCCTCATGTGGGAATATATGCATGATTTTATATTAGGAATTAGTTTACATTTCACTACCTTCCATATATACTAATTTAACTATTTTTCTTTTTTATATTTCACATACAATTGTGATGATCTAATTATGAGGGTATATTCTCCCCAACATACCAACATTTGACCCTCACAGCTATTCAACAACCTCTAGGATATGAGGATACATTCTTAAGGCCATGTGGCTATTTATCTTACTATTAGTTATACTTTCATTAGGTCCAATATGTTAAAAATAAACTACATAAATATAATAACATAAATAAAAAATTAATCCCAGTGAAAACACAATTTACTCCACTCATTCCTCTATTATGGGTAAAAAATCACAATTGACCTGATTCTAATAATTTTTCATTATCAATTGAATAAATAGTTTACATTGGAAGAACTCCCATAAAATTATATTAATAACTAGATATCATAATATTTATAATGAATCAAACAACCGATTATTAATTTACAAGTATGTGCTCTCCTAACCAATAATTATTTTTTATTTTATATGGAGCTTCATGAGGATTTCAAGAAAATAGTTCCAAATAGGGGATAAGGGACGGATTATTCCATTTTTGATAGAGTGAAATTGGTGTTTGAATTTATATATAATAATGTGATAAAATATCAGAGAAATATCAAGGAATACCAATCCATTATTTCCCAAAAATCCTTCATAAAATCCATGAGTCCCTAAATGTTATTTCCACCGTCATCAAATAAGAATCAAAATCAAATCCTAAAATCCAAGTGGCTCCAATTCTCAACACTATCAACCAAAACAGAATAATTTTATTCTCAATTATTTATTTAGTTTTTTTATAACATATGTGATAGTAAATATATATATTATTATGGAATAATAAACAATTTTTATTTATATATTCTTATTTATGATAGAATAAAATGAATTCCTAAAATTAAAAATCATATTTCGAACTTTTATAAAAATATTATAATATTATTTGATGTTATGAAAACCATTAATCAGATAAACTACAAGAAAAAAAATATGAAATTCATTGAATAAAAATCATGTCAATATTTTTAATAATTATTCTCTTTAATCAGAAATACTTAATGAAATGTAAACATATAGATATTTTTATCAAATTTATTATTTTCCAACACTAATTATCATACATGGATAACCATTATTTCAAATAAATAACAACACATTTCTATATTTCAGTGAGATATCCTTTCATCGTGACTATACTAATCCTCTTTTTATCAATCCATGTGAGATATCCAATTAAAATAGACCATTCTTATAAATCTCTCCACCATTAAATTACCTAAACATATATTTAGGTTTACTAGAGGAATCCTAGTCTAAAATTGAATTTCTATGTGACAACATATCACTATGTAAAAACCTACATAATGTCATCAAAATTAAAATATATGTATTTTAAGAGTGACCACGAGATACAGGGAAGAAAAATACATGAATAGAAGGGAAAAAACCCATTCTGAGAATAAATTTATTTCACTAACTTTAAAATAGACCACCATTAAAATTATCATTATCCTATTTTATATTAATTATGATCGAGATATTACCCCAAATAACCATATAATATAAATAATCCAATATTTGATATGCATTACAATATACCCCATTTAAATTACCTCCATTTACAAAGGCAAGCTCCTCCTAATATATTATATCGAGGATAAGTTTGAAAATGATATTTCAAGACAGTATAAGAAAAATATTATGAAAAACAAATCTTATTGAAAAACCTAATATTTTGAGAAAGGTATTGATGTTTAACTTTTCATAAATACATTAAACTAAGACCACATGTTTCATTCATAAAATCAACACCTATAAATAAACCTTTCATTTTATTCACAACATTGAACTTCATAATGTTTCATAATATCACACAATTGGAGATTAGGAAGAAAATCAAACCAAATGATCTATTAGATCCCATTATATTTCCAGAACTCATAATATCTCCATCATATGAAATAGAACTAAAAAATTATTTATAGTAATTGGGTTGTTGAAGGTAATAATAATGAAGAATTATAAATATGATTGATTTAATATCAAACCCTAATATTGGAAGGTATAGGCAACACCTCTACGAAAAATGATGAAAAATTATTGATAGAAGTTATCATCAATACCATGATGATTGAAAATTAAATTTTTCTTATAAAATACATTTTACAAAAATTCAAAAACCACAAAAGATCGAATAGAAGGATGAGCTTCATAAGAGATCACAACATTATTAAAATATAATTTAATAATATTAGCTACTTCCCCAATAAACATGGATATAGAAACTATTTAAATGTTTCCAATAGATAAACACATGGTTATAGAACCTTTTAATTTCCCCTCTATAATTCAAAGTAACCTATTATATTAACATTACATTCACTACACCTAAATAAGATCTTTAGTTTGAATATTTCTTTTTTTCTATTAAAATCTAAATAGTAGGATCCAATTGTCATCAATGTTTGGATATTTAATGATTTTATTTTTTTTAGATATTATGAACTTTGTGATTATATAACCATATATAAGGACCACAAAAGTAATGTGTGTGTCACAAGTTTTAGTTTTTTAGAGGTTATACTAAGGAGTCACTATGGAGGTTTTCATATGTTACTATGTTATTGTTTCCTTGATGTTCATTTAAAATTACAATTCATTGTAAAATATAAAATCTTGGAAGAATAAAATGAATCATTTAATGATAGATAGATTGGTCAATGTTTTATATTGTTTTATGGGAGATTATTAAAAAAATATATTTATAAATACATATAATACATGAAGATTATCAAGTTTACGGTCCAATATAACCCTTATCCCTCTATAAATATTCTTTATATTTCCCCATAGGAATAAATTACCACTAAAATATAGGTCTAATATTCCTTCCATTAGATTAAAAAATTAAAAACAACCATTTAGTTCCTTGAAAAAATAATCTCTCATTTTTCTTTCATAAATGTGAAATTGTATTAAAATCCATCAATCGTCCATGGAGTATAACTTATGTAAAAGTAAAATATGTCCCACCATATTAAATCTCTCACTAAAAAATCGCATTTAGAATATATAAAAATGACGATGTGTGTCTAGTTATCCATCCTAATATTAATGTTGAGAGGTTAGTAGTTTAAATGAACTAGATTGAAAAATAATTTCTCCACAAATAACTAAATATGAATATTGTATATTATACCATGAAAATAATTCTTAATGCTCATATTTCCTGATTAAACACTGATTTTATTAGCATAATTATTTAGTACCAAAGTAGTTAGTAATGAAATATGAGAGGAAAATACTTCTTAGAAAATATATTCACAATTAGATGGTTATGTAGTTTTGTGATTTTCATTATTATAAATTAAAACAAAAAGACTAAGAACACTATCAATACAGGATCATTAAAACATCTTCCCAATGATACTTTCCCAATTATTAAGATTATCATGTTTCCAAAGAGGTGAATCATTCATTATTATTTCATCCATGGTAAGACCACTAATAGAATAATATTTTACATTATTTATTAATTTATTTTTCATAGGAAACACCTTTTATGACGGAAAATATTAGAATTCATATAACTAAATTAGGTCAAGTGGGAATAAATATTTTTATAAATTTATAAAAGAATGTCTATGCTATTAATAAATAACACATATATTATTTTAAAAGAATAAAAAATAAAAATATTATGTAAAGGAAAAAAGTTCTTACATTTCTAATAACCTGGATAGATTCTTCCCGGACTAAAAATGAAATATCAAATAGCCTATGTGGTAATTAATATAGATTTGTAATATTAAGGGATTATTTAACCTTATAGAGATGGTTCAAGAACATATTCACAACCCATATAGACCATTGGATCTATCGATCATTAAGTTGTATCCTTATGAATAGATTAATCTAAGAGTTCATCCAATAATTAGATACTTTTGGGGAAGCCCTTATGTGGTTTGGTGTGATTGTAATGAAACATAAATATATCTTTTTATATTATAATAGGAATGATTGTGTTTTTATATTAATTTTTCATTATAATGTTCAACTTTTTTTGTGTTAACCTTCTATATTCCATTGTGTGGTATTATATATAGTCATGCTACTTGGGTTTTCAAATTTCAATAACTCAGGACCCTTAGAACCACATCCTTTGAAGTAATATACAAATATATACCTAATTATTATTAGTTTCACATTATTCATTGATCAAGTAGATCATGTAACTATGATTTCTCCCTAGTGTTTCACGTTGAATTTTTTTTTAATTCAAATATAATGAATCCCAATAAACATTTCATTACCAGGTAGTGGAATTATATATACCAATATTTGGGGGTTGGGGTTCTTTATTCATGATATTCACATGAATAATTGACCCCCACATGTCAAAACCATGTAGAATCCCACTTCATCATCATTCCAATTTTGTCCCCATCATTGTGGTTATATTTTTTCACGAAACACATTCTTATTTTATTGTGGTAATTTTTTTTGGTATTTTGGAACCATTCATGTTTGGGGATATTATTTTGTTGAGAAACAATATATAGTGTGATTGAATTTAGTGTGGTTCATTTTTATTATATAGGAAGAAATCTGAGGGACATAGAATCTGGTCCTTGTTTTGGGTTATCAGAATATATATTTAAAGAGATCCTCATGTTCCCTACTACAACACATGAAGTATTTGGTCATGAGGAATCTATTGTTCAAATAATATATTTCTAGATAATATGGAAAGGATGAAGGGTGGTTATGATATTCTATAGACACGGTAATAGGACTCAACATCATTCGAAGGTATTATGACCAAGGCTCAATAAATAAGGCATCAGTTTTTCATTTGTTTACTGTCAATAAATTGTGTCATTATGCTAGGATGTGTAGTGTATCAACATCTGAGGGAGTATATTATGTTTTGGAATAGACATTACAGTCCTCATGTTAAATTTGATAATGATGTTCTAGAGTAACAAGAACTACATACTGGTTTTGTCTCTCATGTGTGTCCACCAGATTCATTCAATTTTCATGTAGTATTTTTCCTTTACATAGTGAAATAAAATTGTCCCTTCCCTATGAGCATAGTACATCATACTAAATATTGTGAATCCAAATGATGCCTTTTTTACGTCTTTTACCATTTATTGACTGTCTAATTCTTATGAATATTTCCCTAACTACTCATGTTAGTGGGTGATATGTATACAAATCTATTATCGACGTAGAATGTTATGAATGTGTGGAATATTATTAATCTCATATCATATTTTTAATGAGTTTATTAGTACATATTTTTAATTTTTCATCCAATTGATTTTTTTTTGAATAATTAAAAATTATTATTACATTTATAATTTTTTTATTCATAGTGTTTTATGTGTATTTTACAATACTCAATTTCATTGTGGGTAGTAAATACCATAAAACTTTGTGTCTGGTGTTATCAAATTAATATAATATTCTATTTAAATTTCAATATGATTTATTTTATTTTTATATTTATTTCTTTTTCATTTTTTATAGCATTATTTTTCTATCTTATTCATCTTGGTAAAGATTCATTTAATTGTGGAATTTAATTTTTTTATTGACATTGATATTTTTATTCTTTAATTAGTACTCTGATATAATATTGAGTTATTTTTTGAGGGTGTAGGTTGTTTTTGTAATGGTCTGTATGAGTTTGAGATATGTGGTGATAGTTTGGTATAAGAGTCAATGAGGTGTGTCCAGTGAAAGGATCCCTTGTCTATATCTGGTATTAGAACTCCAACCCTGAGAACTAATTTTTTGTCAGAAAAAAATAACTATTTTTTTATGTGACATCCTATGTCCTTTTTAAGAAGTTTGATCTCATTTTGTGGAGATAATTCCAAGGCCACACACATGAATGATTTGTTTTAGTTTAAACGAGATTCATTGTGGATTTGGGTTGTTATACATTATGAGAATATGTGTCTTAGATTCATAGTCATTGTTTATTTATATGTACTTATATTTTACAAAATCTAAATTTTTTGTCATAAAGGGTGGTGATTAGAGTTTCTAGGAGTTTTAATTGAATAAAATCTATGATGATTTGTTAATATTATTTTTCATTGTTGTTTCATTCATTTCATATTTTACTAATATTGGTTTCATTTCAAACATTTCACAACTAAATAATATTAAATTAAAATACACATGTGATTTTTATTCCATATTTTTCTAAAGGATGTGGTACAAATATCTTATTGATACTGTTTTTAGGTACTCGTGAGGATATTTTGGGACATCCATGATTACATTATATCATTTTTAACACATATAAGTAAATGAATTTTTTTTATGAATGTTATTATATTTTTGATAATTTTATGCATCTTTATTAGTTAGTTTTAACTCTAATTGATATAAGCTCATATGTATCACCCTGATATACACATTAGATATTTATACTGATATTGTTACTGAGGTCATATTAGAGTTATAATCTTATATTTTTTTGGTTGGTATGATTTCCTGACTCAATTGAGAGGGGAGATAGGAAAATAATTATTTTTTATGCATTTAATTTACAATTTAGATAATTTTAAAATTTTATTTATTAATATTAAAAAATACACACAAGATTTTACTTTATATATTTATGTTGATTATTTTTTATTTGTATTATTGTACATGAATTGTACATATTTTTCAATATTTATGTGTTTATATGTATGAGATTATCCCATATTATGATACCTTTCATAGAATGTTTCATTAGTCCATGCACCTCTAGTATTCATCCTTTTAATGTGCATACCCCGATTAATATAGTTCTCATGTGTAAGACATGATTTGCTGACCATATTGATTATGTAGATATGATTCTTTCATTTATTGTTTTTTTGTGAAATATTTCATGAATTTCAATTTATGTCACATAATCTATTGGTTGAATTATATTTCTTCATCTTAAGAAATTACAATATCTGATTTTGATTGATTTATTGAATATTTTAAAATTTTCATGTTGAACTAAATCCTTAGGACCTTACTAACATTTTTTTAGTGATGAATTAGTTTCATAGGATACATATCCACAATGCACAATTCATGATTTAGTGGGGAAATTAATTTTTAGAGTGATGGATCATATTGGTTTGTTTTTTTATCAAAAATAGGTATATTGGAATAAGTTACAGATAGTTGTTCTAGCATGGTTATTATTTATAGATGGGGGTGAAGGAAGAGAGATAATGAAGTTGGTAATTGTCTTTATTACTTATTATGGATCTCTAATGAACTCATGGTGTTCCACACTATATTAGACAAAGGATATTTTCATAACAAATAACATATATATGGAAATTATTCTTGATGTATGATGGAGAGGATAATGAATTATGATGTTGAGAATAAAATGAATTGAGAGGACTACAAATATTAAAAATTGTGTAATCGCATGCCTTGGAAATGTGGTTTCGGGACATTATAATTTTCCTGTTTTAATTTCATATATCATTATTAAATTATTTACAAAGTCATAGTGTGAGAGTTATTTCTTAATATACAATTATTTATGTAGCCATCCTTATGATCAGTTGGATCCTGAGCTCCACATGTGACAATAAATCATTTCCAATATAGTTTTTTCTAGTGCATCTTCTCATGTGTTTCTTATTTATTTAACTTATTTTCTTATACATAGTGAAATTTTTATATACCTTCCCAACACCAATATTTTAATTAATTAATGTATATAATATCTTATTTCCTTTTAATGTATTCATTTTATGATTTTATTTAAATAGAAATATCGAATATACACATGTTTTTTATATTTATTTCATTGAGAATTTTAGTTTTTTCATGATATGTATATCAATTTCTTTTATTTATACCATGTTTTTTTATTGTGAATATGATGCTTCATGAAACTATAGTTAATTAGTTTTATCTTCAATATGTCACATGCCCATTTTATTAAATCGTATTTAGTAATGATAATATGATAAATAAATATATAAAAATTTCTTATTTCAAGGTTCTAAATAATCTATTAATATAATCAATGTTTTCTTCCATGGTACATCACAAAACAATATTTATATTTATAAGAACTTCCCCTATTATCCCTAGATATATTCTCAATATGATGTTTTACTACAAAGATAGGCCTAGAATTAGGAATAGAAGCCCTTCCAATTTTTATGATGACTCACATTACATAAATATATATAAGAGGTGACTTTTTCTTAATAATAAAGGAGGATGGAGTGGTCAAAAGATAGTTTACGATAAAGGGGTGCCCAGTAATGATCTATGAATTATCATTGACCTGTTGCATGAAAATCCATAGATTCTTCTATAAATCATCTTTATTTTGAATCATCATTTACATGATGATAAATGTGGGATATAAATCAAATAATTTAATGATAAAGATTATTTTAGTAGAATAAAACACCATTCCCTAATATCGGGTGGATGTGGGGAAGAAATAAGAATGAAAGGTCAGATTCATCATAGACCCTCAATACCAGAGACTAACACATGAAAATAGTACCTTTCTATAACCTATGTAAATTTATGATATTATGTATATACCCATTTAATGTAATATATTTTTTCTAAGGGTGAGGTTCAATGATAAATTGATCTAAACAATTCCATTTTTATAAACCCAACCATCATAAAAATTAATATAATATTAAAACTAATGATATAATTAGCAATAATAAACATGAAAATCCATCAATGAAGTGTGTAAAAAACCAATATTGGATAAGATATTATTGCTAAAATTATTGTGAAACTGAATACTGATGGTGATTTTAAGGAATG
Source organism: Viscum album (assembly GCA_963277665.1). NCBI lineage: Eukaryota > Viridiplantae > Streptophyta > Magnoliopsida > Santalales > Viscaceae > Viscum > Viscum album. The sequence continues at coordinate 621,237,689 of OY728137.1, read as the reverse complement.
TCTAGAATAAAAATCAACAAATATATTTAAAAAGTTTACAGGTGCATAATCAACAGTTAAGATTGATATAAATTCTGGCTATTGTATTTTACATCCTCATAAGGGAAGTTAAATGCTATAATAATAGATGTATAATGAGGTTATGTGAATTTCAACATGAATAATAGAAAAAAAAAGGCATACCATAAGATGACATGGGAGTCCTATATTGAAGTGATATTGTAGATGCATTAAAAAAAACTCATGCATGACAGAGGAGTGATTGGTAAATGTCTCTAAAAACCCATGTTAGTATTTTTTTGAAAATAATAGTGACATTGGTCACTAAATATTTATTTTATTAACTTTTTTTTGGTATGGGGGATTATTTTTTGTATGCATTGTTTTTATTGATATCATATATGATGGATCCAAATTTTTTTCCCATATATATAATTTCAGGAAATGGATTTTCATTATAGTATTTATATTTTTAGTGTTAGTGTACGGTGATTTCCCATGGGTTACACATTTTACAATTAAATAGATAATTAATAATATCATTGAGTGTAACATTGATCGTATCTAGGAAATGTATAGGACAAAAAGTTACTTCTGTGTTAGTGGATAATTGAATTTATTACTATTTTTTTGATGTCTTAATTTTCATTTTCAAATATTTTGGGATGGTTCTTATTCACACATACCACATTCATGCACACACATATATATACACACATTTATTCATGTTTTTTATGCCCCATTATAGTTTTTAAGGAATGTGAAGGAATCCTATTGAGTAATTTATACTCACCACTCTTCTGAAGCACACTATGTGGTTGTGTTCTTATTTATGAGTATATGTGGTATGGAAGGTAGGTGAGGATATTGAATCCAAAATAGATAATAAATTTTCATTTTTATAGTCATAGTGGTTATTTATTGTAATATATTGGTATCAAATTTGGTGTGATTATATTTCTTTTAAACATATAAATGATAATAAATGTTGTTCCTGGGTTATTTTATGTAATTATACATTTAATTAATTCATAGATATTCATTGTGACTCTATTAAAGAAATAAATTTTTTAATTTTTTTAAATATAATTTCCCTATGATATTGTTGATTTTTATCTCCCATTACTGTATATATAGATATTTTTATTCAATATATGGATAAATTATTCCCAATTATTTTAAAATTTATGTATAAATCTTTTTTTATTTTTTATTTAGAACATTGTCCCCTTTATGATTCAGTTAAGCCCCACTATCTAGTTAATAACCTCTATGATATGGGGATATATTCTATTGGTTTTTTAAAGCACCGTATTCGGACTAGGTTGTATGGTCTAGGGTATAATAATAATCAAACCATATTTTATTAGATATTTTTGGATCTATCGTAGTTTAAGGTGAAAGTATATTGTTGGAATTTTGGAGGTATATAACCTAAATGCCTTGGAAACATGGACATAGTGTAAACACTAAAATCTGTGTGTGTAATAAATCCCATATCACTAGTAGTGATACGTTTCATATCTATTTATCCAATATGAGTATATGTTTTTTAATATGGTACATCACATTATGATATATAAGATATTTAAAAATATATTTTTTTGTCTTCCATATATATGAATCATATTAAATATCTTCAAGTACATTATTGGATGATGTATTAGTAAGTATAAAAATATTGATTGTGTATTTAAAAATTAGATAATCATGGGAGGAATACATATGATATGAATTTATTTTATTTATTTCATATGAAATTTATAATATTTTAAGAAATACATCTCCTCAAATACTATATCATTTAACAATGTCTACAGACATAGATTAAAATATTATTGTCAAACCTAAAAAATAGAAACTATGGTGCGAAAACACTATATTTCATCTATTATTCTATACTCAAAGGTAATAAAATAATATGAAGAGTGAAAGGTTCAATTTAATTGATCTATAAATCATAAAATAGAAGGATTACATTCAATTGAAACTATATTTAAGTAATTTTATATGAATCTACATGAAATATACTATTATTAAATGATTTCACCCATAGTAATATGTACATTAATTATTTAGAGAACAATATATCATATTTACTTCCATTGTTGAACATGCAACATATTTCATTACAGGGAAAATATAGTTTTCCATGATATTTTGATATTTATATATACAATACTTATTAAATTCTTCATTTTGGATATTAATAGAAATGAGATAGTGATATAATTACATTTAAATGATACACCATTACTGACATTTATTTTTCATTGTGCGCTAACTATAAAAATATTTATCATGAGTGGTATTATAGTTATATCATAGTTGATTATATAAAATGATGATAAAAAAAATCTATGAATTATGAAATTAGTGATATAGGATATCTCTATTCATGACTGTGATATTATATGGCATATACAATATTATAAGTTACAATATAAGGTATATAACTATTTGAAATATTTGGGTTTTAGTAATATTTTTAATTTTTCATTTATTAGACAAATGTATAGTTTCAAAAAATATTTGTGAATTATAATGTAATGAAATTTGTATTTTTATAAATTTTTTATAGTTTCATAAATATTATTTTAATATTTATTTTTAAAAATTGATATATTATATATTTATAAAAAATTATTAAAAATAAATTATTCCTACTAATGAATTATTTTTAAAAAAAATTACTATAATTTATTTTAAAATTATATATAATTATCAACGTGTTTTACAAGGAAAGTTTTAAAATTATTTTATTTAAAAAGCTATAATTAGATCCAATTATATATAAAAAATAATAAATAATAAAATGTACAATTTTTATAATCCTTAGATAAATATATATTGTAATATATATGAACGTATTTGTATTTCTTCTGATATTATTATATATAAAGTGCTCATTTGTTTGTTGTTTAAAATATGAAATGTTTATAACTTCCCATGTTTAAATTTTAAATTATTTAGTTAATAATTCATTCATTAATGAAATATTTCTATATGTGAAGAAATTATATATTTTTATGATTTTGATGTTATATATTTACTGTATAAATTTCATCTTTATATTTCATACAATCCATTTCATGAGTTACAAGTATGTCATAACATCATATTTAACATAAATCAACCAGTGTTATTTATTTTTCAGTTATAAATCTAAATTTGGATTTTTTTTATTTTGTATATTTGATGAGAAAATTATATATAACATATAATCACTCGTTATCAAATATTTATTGCTTATGGGACATTATTTCAAGCATTTAACTAGTCTGAGAGCTAAAACAAAATCAATGAAAATTATGATAGATTATCTATCACTCCATACATAATTTTGTGTATAATTTCTTTTTTATATTTCATGGAGTTTCATATAGAATTTTCATGTGATTAATATATTAAAACTTTTAATGTTATACAAAAATTATGCAATCGATACATAATGATATTCACTGTTTATGAAAATATTTATACATTAACTTAATTGAAAATATAAATTTGCATTGATTAATATAAATTACATAAATTTAATTACTTAAATGCATGAATGGTTTGGTATTTGAATATTTTCGAATGGGAACAGTTTCCTAAAATATTTCATATATCATTAGAGTTGATCATGAAATCATTACTTCATAAATTTCATTAAGTAATTGTTTATGATAAGATAAATAGATTTGAATATATTTTACATTTCCTCAATAACATGTTTGGGGTTGTTGAGTGGAAAAAGAGGGGTCATGCAGCAAACTTCATTATGTTGGAGGATAATGATAAGGTTTATGTAAGACCCCAGATCTTCATTTCAGTTATGGATCTTTATTTTCGGTTGTTTTTGAATAAAATGAATTAAAAGGGAAGTTTTCTATGTAAACACCGTGTACTTTTGAGTACGTGCAGTGTACCTGATTGTCACGTGTAGCCGTGTACTTGATCTGTAACGACTGAGAACATGACCGTGTAGGTGACCTGGAAGACCTCCTAAAGTGGGATCTAGTTAAGGAAAATATATGGTGTGTAAATTAAATTTACACACCATGTAATTTTCTTTTTTATTTGATATATGGTTGTGGGGTTGTGTATCGCACCCAGAACTGTCTTCTTCTTCCTGTGTTTCAGACAGGAGAGTGACGAGATGATAGTGAATACCGAACCCCAACTGATTCCCCGTCTGAGCTCTAACTAAGATGCCTCTAGGTGCGTTGGATTCCCACTGGTGAGATCTCAGTTTCCCTAAATCCTTTCTTCCTGATTCCTCCTCTCTCATGTGTTATCGAGGATTAGTCATTTTTATCCCTTTTATATATCTATGTCGTTCTAGGCCGACTCAAGGGTCGGTGTTCAAGAGTGTTTATTGTACAAAATCAAGGAAGGTGGTTTTTTACTATATTGGTTTTCTTTGGATTATATATGATAAAATTTCTGAATACCCATGTTTAGGGTATTGCGTGTTTGGGAATTTGACTTTGTTTAATACCTTTTATGGTTAGTTTTTTGAGAAATTGTGTTTTCTTGTGCAAAGGATTTTATACCTTGTAATGGGTCACCCCATGGGTGTGTTCCCTTGATTGACTACTTATGGTCGTTGTCCTAGTATTCCAATGAGGCATACCTTTTTTCACACCTTGAATTATTTAGGATGGATTTGATTGACTATATGAATTTCATTTGTTATACTTAATAATGTTACCCATATAGTAGTTATAGATTACATTTTCTACCTTGTTATGATATGCATGCAATTTTTTCAATGAACCATGAGATCCTTGGACATGGAAAATTGTGGGTGTTTCCATGTTTATTTATAGAAGACTATGACATCCTTGGTGTAGACATTGACCCAGTGGTATTGACCATGAGGGCTACCCAGGAGGTCATTTATGATTATTTATGCTTTGTGGACCTAGTAGGTATTGACGGTGAGAGCTACCTAGCGGTCAATTATAATTTATTGATTCCATATTGACCTAGGGGTATTGATCAGGGGATATGCTCTGATGGTCGTGAGAGCTACACAGTGGTCAATTATATCTGTTTTTTTACAATTACATTGGGTGATACAGAGCTTAGGATAGATCCTGGGATTTCATTATTCAATGGATTGAAAAATTAACAAATGTAAATGAATGTAATTGGAAACTTTAGGACGGTTTACATTGAGAACATCCTATTTTATTTCTTCATTTATTCTAATTAACTGGTATATATATTCAATGAAAGTTAGGCAAACATGTTTTAGAGGATGACTACTGCGATTCGTCTCACACCCTGTTTGGGTCTTGATTTTTGACCCAAACAGATTACATGGTTGGAGGTATAGATAAGAAAATTGTGATTCTTCATCGGTTACATGATTATTGTTGGAGATGGAGAGCATGGGATCATGTTGAGGCTTGCAATGCTAATTGACTTTACTAATTTTATATACATTGGTTTAGTATTGTTTTTCTATCATTGTGACTTTTTTGACTTCCTTCCTAGACATATGTGATATGCATCATTTATATATGTGCTCCATTTGTTTTATTGCTACCAGTCTTCGGCTATTTACTTTTGTTGTATGGTTTTTCTTCTTCCAACACTATTTACTATCTTTTCTCCTTTGTATAATTTTCCAATGAGGTCATAGTTTCTTCATTATCAGACCTTTTCCCTTGATTCTAGTTGGTAGCCTCTGGCGTTTTGGGAAATGTGCTTGAGGTCTTGTGAACAACCGAGTTTGTGGCACATTTGGGCGGCACCTAGAACCAGGACGTTACAATGTGGTATCAAAAGAGGTTCATTTCAGCTTTGTCTTACTATTTGGAGCCTATATATAGTTATAGGAATGAATAAGTAGTTGGTAATAGGGTATGACAAATATTAGTTAACCTGTGTATAGGGAAAAGCGAAGTTACCTCGAATATTGAAATTTTTATGGTTTTTCAATTGTTACAATTGATTTGATTACACTGTTGTGGGATAAACTTTGTTTTTGAATTTATTATTGATATCAATGTGGTTCTGTTTCTATTTCCACCCAATAAGAAGAGGTTATTCCATCTCATTCATTATATAGGAACTTTGTAGGCAACACATGTCATGCATTCTTTTCATGCTATTTCGGATGCATTACGTATTGCATGCTATTGTGATAGATGTTGTGAAAGATATCAATGTTGTTGTGATAGATGACTTGATAGAATACCAACTATTCTAATAGGGTATTCGAAATTGTACAGTTTCATTTGTATGGATGCCAAACACTGGTCCTTGGGGTGTTATAGGCCCTCTTGGATCCAAATTTGGTGGATCGTGATTGAACTTTAATTAAACTTTGTCAAGTTATGAGATTAATAAGGATTCCTAACATTGATTAGAAGAAGTATGGGTTCTCACGGGTCAGAATGTTTCATGAATTGTACAAAATTTAATGTTTTTAAGGGTTCTGGAAATGTTTTAGAGGTTTACTTTGTAGAATTCCAGACACCACAGCGTTTAGTTTTATGAACACATCCCATGTGTTCTTATATTATGGAAGAACTAAATCTTCTTAAGTACATGTCATGTATTGTATGTACACACCGTGTAGTGCCTGAACATATGATTGAATGTGTGAGTGGAGACATGGTGTTGGGAAAGTTTCGGTAGAACACGACATCTCAAGATTGTATACATCGTGTGGTAAAGAACCTTGTATCCATCCGTGTGACCAACGACACTGGTTTATTAAATGTATGTGGTACACACAATGTGTATGGTGAAAATGTTGTGCAGTGTTACCCAGGAGAGAACCACGTAGTTCTATATGTGTATAAGAACCCGGGAAACAGGAAAGATTCAAGAACATGTTCTGTCTCTAGAGGAACACGCTGAGTGCCCTATTACACGACCATGATTGGCACAGGGACACACCATGTTAAAGGATTAAGGGAACATGTCATGTAGAGTTGATACACGCCGTGTAACCCTATTTTGTATAACGTGAATGCTTTATTTCTCTTATTCTATTATGCAATTATATATTGTTGTCCTTGATAATCTTAAACTGAGGTGTGTGCTTGACCTTAGAGAGTCATGCCACCGATACATCCTCCGATTGTATGCCAGATATAGGGATATGATCAGACACCAATAATAGTAGATAAGGGAATACCAGCAGATCCTCCAGTTGTTCTTATCTTGTAAAAAACTTTTTTACCCATAAAAGGTGTTGATGCGCAGTTCCGTGAAGGATTTATGAGGATGATGAAAACCTTCCAGGGAGCACCAAATACTACCCTAACTATGGAAGTGTTTATGAGGGTGTTCCACCAACAGAATACTCCCACTTTTTTAGGGGATGGAGGATCACAGGAAATAGAGTCATGGTTTTTGTCCATTCTTTCTATCTTCGAGAAGCTGAAGACACCTCCGGAGAGGAGGTTGAATCTCATGGCGGACATGATATGTGATTCCAACAAGAGATAGAGGGATTTTATCTCACATGAAGGACATCAGCAAGATATGTATTGGGATGAGTTTCAGAGGAACTTCTATGATTACTTCTACCCCAAAATTTTGAAGGAAAATAAAGGCCGAGAGTGCATGCATTTGGATCAGAGAAATCTTTCAGTGATGGATTAATCATGTCATTTTACAGAGCTTCAGTGCTTTTTACCTATTCCAAGAGGTGATGAATTATATTTGGCTATGAAATTTGAGGATGGTCTAAGGTATGACATCCAATCTTAGGTGACTGTTTTCACGATGACCTCAGTGATGGCTATAGTGAATCAGGTGTTGATTACCAAGTGCAATCTGAGAGATTTTGGAGCTATGATCCAGGACAGTTTAGCATCCAGGGTTGGTACTCCTTCATTTGATAGTAGGAAGTGCCACATGGAGACTTTTCACAGTGATTAAAATAGTAGGTAGGTATCTAAATGTATCTAGGTGAGGTGATACCTGTGTGGGAAGAGCGAGAACACAAGAACACATTGCCAGAGAGACCCAGTTGAGTGACGATCTTGCAACAAGATGGGCCATCTTCATAATTTTTTATAGTTTTCACACCAGAAACTAGTGAGAGTGGATCGGTTATAACTCCAATTTCAATATTAGGACCACCAGTTTCTCCTCATTTAGAGGATTGGTGTTCTTTAGGCCGTTCAGACTGAGGTGGTAGTTGTGGCCATGGTATCCAGACAATAGGTTTTACACGATTGTAGGGTGGATTAACTTAGGGTAGTCAGGCAGGCTCATAAGGTCGCAGTACAGGTCAGAAATTTACAGTGGAGTATACCTAGCAGGAATAAGATCTCATACACTCTACGTTTATATGTATGATTCTAGCTTCCATTATGGAGATCCCTGAGCTCTGTATCATTACTTTTGAGGATGTTATGACATGAGAAACTCTGTTGGGATTAGGAAAACTAGTGTCTGTCAGTGCATGGAATTCCTTCTTGAGGATAGTGGGTGTCACTTCATATGGGACCTCTATGTCTTAGATATGGTAGGCTTTGATGTCATTCTCAAAATGGTCTGGTTGGTCTCTTTCTAATACTATGTTGACTGCTATCTCCAAAGGGTGAGTTTCTCCCAAGGGAGGGTATTTTATACAAAATGGTGAAAGGGATGTCCTGTTGAGCAGAGCTAGACCTGAGAATCATGGGTTCCATGGAATTACAGCTCATATTTCTAGTTTATATTTCGATGACAAGTGGACTTCACAGATGGGAATTCCTCTATTGGTGGATCATCTAAGAAATGTCTTTCCAGACTACTTTTCATTTTTACCATTGGATCATGGGTTAGATTTATCTAATAAGCTTGTGCCATCAGTGACACCAGTGTCCATTCCTCTTTATATGATAGCTACACCATAGTTACAGGAGCTCAAGAAGCAGTTAGAGGAGTTTAAGGAAACGGGATTAATATGACCCAGTACTTATCCTTGGGGATCGCCTGTCATTTTTGCAAAAAAGGCAGACGGTACCCTCAGACATTGTGTGGTTTATCAAAAGATGAAATAGTTGACTGTCAAGAACTAATATCCCTGACTGAGGATTGATGATCTCTTTGAATTTCTTTCAAGGATCCTGAGTATTCACAAAGATTGAATTCAGAACTCGTTATCATCAGTTGCATGTTATACCATCATATATACCTATTATAGCCTTTAGGAGTGTCTATAGTCTATATGAGTATTTGGTCATTTTTTCAGTATCACGAATTCACTGGTAGTTTCTCTGGCACAGATGAACCGATTGTTCCATCCTTACTTTGATTCTTCTATAGTATTCTTCATGGAGGATATATTAGTTTACTCTAACACTCAATATGACCATTCTAACCATATAGAGATCATTTTGAGTTAACTTAGAGAGCATTGGTTATATGATAAGCTCTCAAAATTCAACTTTTTGATGGACCAAATTCACTTCATGGGTCATGTTATCTTAGAGAGAGGAGTATCGGAAGACCTAGAAAAATCGAGGGTAGTAGTTTCCCAGGAGTAGCTGAAGAATGTATTTGATGGAAGAAGTTTTCTAGGTATAGATGGTTACTTCAGGCACTTTATACAGGACTTTTCATGCTTAGAAGCACCACTGATGTGCCAGACTAAGAAGGGTGCAATTTTATTGTAAATATATTCCCTTGATTGAGCCTTCCAGGAGATAAAAGTTGTATTTAATTCATCACTGATACTGATTTTTCTGGAGCCAGGAAAGTGTTACACGGTTTACTGTGATACATTAGGTATCGGGCTGCTAGCAGTGCTTATACTGGGGGAAAGAGTCATTGCATATGGGTCTCGGTAGTTCAGGCCACATGAGAGGAATTACCCAATGCACGATCTCGATTAGGCTGTAGTTGTTCATGATTTATGTTGTTGGAGACGTTATATTTTGGGAGATAATTTTTTGGTATACACTGACCCCAAAGGTCTAAAGTATATCTTTACTCAGTGTGATCTAAATTTGAGACAAAGAAGGTGGGTTGAGTACCTTATGTATTTTGACATTGATCTTGCCTATATGACTAGGAAAAGAAATGCAATAGCTGATGTGTTGAATAGAATAACCTAGATACAAGTAAATTTGGAGGCCAGCAGTGATTTGTATCTTAGGGATCTGTTCTCTGAGATGCATTTGGAGGTGCACAACAGACAAGGACAGATGTTTTTTTTATAAGTAGTTGTTACCAGTACACTACCGGATCGAGTGTCAATGAGGAATCTATCAGATTCTGAAGGCCTGGTCCAATGGGAGAGTGTTCCAAGAAAGGACCATACTCCAGGGTGGGCCGTAGGATATGATGAGATCTTTCATTTTCATGAATGTATAATGGTTTCGGAAGACATACATGAGGAGTTGATACGAGATTTTCATTCCTCAGTTTTGGCAGTTCATCATGGTGTCATGAAGATGTATCATGATCTACACTATTAGTATTGGTGTCTAGGTATGAAGAGGGACATACTTGGTTTTTCTATGAGATTTTTTACCAATTAGTGGATGACGGCAGATAATTAGCAACCGACAAAGGCTTTTACAACAGTTACCCATTCCCGAGTATAAGTGGAATGATGTCGCGATAGATTTTTTGACAGTTTAACACAGGTCATCTCGAGGGAATAATGTAGTTTGGGTTGTTTTTGATAGACTCGTGAAGGTTTAAAACCTCTTAACGATTAAGGAAACCATCAGTGTAGTTGATATTTAAAGGTTATACATCCTAGAGATTGTACATTTTCATGGGGTTCCAAACACTAACGTTTCAGACAAGGACGCTTGATTTACTTCTCATGTCTAGCAGGGACTACAAAGGGCTTTTGGTACACATGTACTTCTAAGTACAACTTACCATCCCCAGAAAGATGTCCAGTCCAAGGGTATGATTTATGTTTTATAGGACATGCAATGAGAATGTGTCCTGGATTTTGGGGGCTCTTGGGAAAGACACATACCCCTAGTGGAGTTTGCCTACAATAACAATTTTCAGACAACAATTTAGATGGAACCTTGTGAGGATTATTATGTTATGCCATGCCAATCACCTCTATGTTGACTGGAGGCAAGAGATACTACTATGATGGGACCTCATATTTTCTAGGATAGCATTGATTCGGTGTAGTTGAATCGGAAGAGGATGGCTACTGCACAGTCTCAGGAAAAAAATCTTATGCTAATTAATAGAGATGACCTCTGGAGTTCGATGTTAGAGATTAGGTTTTCATATGTCTCACACAGTGGTTTGGACGCATTAGGATTATGTGATAGGGGAATATTTCACCAAGATACGTTGGATCGTTTGAGGTTTGGGAGAGACTCAGGCCGATTGCCTATCGGTTAAAGTTACCTTAGAGATACCAAAAAATGAACGACATCTTCCATGTTTCTCAGCTATGATGTTATTTTTCACACTCATCTCACATTTTCATACCCGAGGAGGATGAGTTAGAGGTGGATGCATCCTTCCAGAGGAACCCTATTTAGATTGTGGATAGGATCACGAAGGTTCTTCGTGGCCAACCTATTTATCTAGTATGGGTGTTATGGCAGCACAAGAGAGTACAAAACAAGACTTGGGAGAGGGAGGCTGACGTACCTATTTATCTAGTATGGGTGATACGGCAGCACAAGAGAGTACAAAACAAGACTTGGGAGAGGGAGGCTGATGTACGATCAAGGTGGCTAGAGTTGTTAGAAGTTTATTCTTCACGGCCCTTGAAAGGGAAATTTGGGGATGATTTACTTTAAGGGGGAAGTTTGTAAGAACCCGAATCTTTATTTCAGTTATGGATCATTATTTTGGTTTTTTTAGGAAAAATGAAAAAATGGTAAATTTTATATGTAAATTCCGTGTACTTTTGAGTACACATCGTGTTCCTGGTTGCTATGTGTAGTCATGTACTAGTCGTGTAATGGCCGAGCACATGGCCATGTAGGTGACTTAGTAGACCGCCTAATGCGGGAGCCGGTTGAGGCCAATACACAACGTGTAAATTAAAAAAACACACAGTGTACTTTGATATTTATTTGATATATCTGTGTAGGGTCGCATCTCACATCTAGAATCGTCTTTTTCTTCTTATGTTTTGTATAAGAGAGTGAAAAAATGTCAGTGAACATCGAACCACTACTTATTCTTCGTCTGTGCTCCGATTGAGACATCGTTGGGTGCGATGGATTCCCACTGGTGAGTTCTCTCTTTCCCTAGATCATATATTCCTAACTCTTCCTCTATCGTGAGTTATTAAGGGTTGATCATTTTTACCCTTTTGTAGATCTATGTCGTTCTAGGCCGATTTAAGGGTCGTATTTCAAGAGAGTTCATCGTACAACATCAAGGTAGGTGTTTTATTCTTTCTCTTGATTGTCTTTGGATTATAAAAGCTTAAAGTGATGAATACCAATGTTTATGGTATTGAGTGTTTTGAAATTTGACCATGTTTAATACCTAATATGGTTTGTTAGTTGAGAAAGGGTGATTGCTAATACATAATGTTTTATACCAAATAATGGAACACCCTATGGGTGTTTTCCCCTGATTGACTGTTTATGGCCATTAGCCTAGGTTGCATATGAGGTATACCTTGTTTCCAAACCTTGAATTTTTTAGGATGGAGTTGATTGGTTATATGAATTTCATGTGTTATTCTTGATAATGTTAGCCATGTAGTGGTTTTAGATTTCTTTTATCACCTCATTATGATATGCATGCTATTTTTTCAATGGACCATTAGAGACTTGGATGAGGACAACTGGGGGGGTTTCCATGATTATTTAGACAGGGCCCTGTGAGACTTGGAGTAGAATTTGACCCAGGGGTATTGACTATGAGAGGTACACATAAGGTCATTTAGGATTATGTATGCCATGTGGACCCGAGGGGTATTGTCCGTGAGAGATACCCAAAGGTTGTTTATAATTTATTGATTACATGTTGACCTAGGGGCATTGACCATCATAGATGCCCAAAAGGTCATTTGTATTTGATTAGTGCTATGTTAAACAAAAGGGGTTAGACCATGATAGATTTCATAGAGGGTTGTTTATAAAAGATTGAATGATTTTGATGAGTCTTTGAAGACAAAGAACATTCTTGGAATCAATCTTGTTTGTTCAGATGTTCTTTTGAGACATCTATTTTGTTACTATTACACGGGGGGATACAGAGTTTAGGCTAGATCAAGGGAATTCATTATTCAACTAATTTAATAATTAATGAATTTAATTGGAAACTATAGGATTGTTTACTTTGAATACTTCCTAGTTTATTGCTTCATTTATTCTTATTACATGCTATATGTATTCACTGACAGTTTGACATAGATCTTTTGGTAGTTTCCTATTAGGATTAATCACACACCTTGTTTGGGTCATGATTTTGAAACCCAAATAGATTATATGGTGGAAGGTATAGATATGGGAAAAGAACTCTTTTTCATTAGGTACTTGATTGTTGTTGGAGTTCGAGAGCATGGGACCAAGCTAAGGCATGCGATGCTATTGGATTTTACTTCTTTTCAGTAATTTGGTTTAGTATTGTATTTCCAGCATTGTTACTTATTTTGATGCTTTCCTAGACATATGTGACATGCATCATTTATGTATGTGCTCTGGTTGTTTTATTTCTATCAGTTTACTTCTGTTTACTTCTGTTGTATGGTATTACTACTTCCGCTAATTTTTACTATTTTTTTCTACTGTATATACTTTTCCAATAAGGACATAGTTTCCCCATTATCAGACTTTGGCTCGTGCTCCTAGTCTGAATCCTTTGTAATTTGGGGAAATTTGCTTGAGGTCATGTGACCATCCAGGTTTTGGGCACCTTTGGGCGGCACCCAGAACCGGGACGTTACAGTTTAAGGAGTTATTCGATTAAAAAATGATTAAATTCCCTATGGATTACTAAAATATATATAATTATTTAAATATTAATATATCTTCCCCAAGTGATAAACATATTTTATATTATATAATAAATGACATTAGAATTTTAATTACCTCAAAAACTTAAATTAATTTAGGAATGGAAATAGAGATTCCACTTTGTTTAGTAACATTGTATGAATCAATTAATGCTTGACCAAAACTATTTTTGATATTAGATTTTTTACTAGTCACAATGTCATAAAGTATGAATTGGGTATTGATAGGTGGTGATATTATATCTAGAGATTGAGAACTATAAAGGGTGGGTTTTTGATTCTATATATCTAGTAGAAGAAAATATATTGAATACGTTTCATGGAAGTTATGTTGTAGAGGTTAGTGGCTATCCCAAGGATGCATATTCAGAATTATTGAAGGATGTTATGGAGAAACCTTGGTTATTATGACTGGGAGTTATGCATGATGATGAATTAAATAAGAATGAGGATCTAATTGAATATATTTAATGTTTCTAAACTTACAATGTTGAGGGATGAATATAATAGCATGATTTCGATGAGTAATTATCCTCATCTCGATGATGTTTCTCAGGAGGTTGTGCCTTATGAAACACACAGACTTATCCATCATCTTGATTTTTGAAAAAATGAAATCCCATCCATTCCTCAGGAATATAGTGATGTTTTCTTGGTATCAGAGGATAAACATCTATACTCAATGTTTATCCTCAAAAGTAGTGTTTGAATTTGTACACACGGATTCTATGATAATGGATTAATTTTTTAAAGAACTGACTTTGACAGATGTGAGAAATAAATTCTAAATTTAATTTAAGATTATGGAAAATAGAATTCAAAGTATATTAAGAGTGACTCAAACTTGGTATATAATAGTTAAAAAACAAAAATTATTAAATAGGAAACATATTGAATATATAATTGTTCAATGAAGTTTGTATGAAAATTAGTCATTTTGATATAAATTAGAAAATGTGAAAATACTTGGATATTTTTTGTGGTAAAAAAATAGAGTAAAGGATGGTTGTGAATTCTGCCGTAAAATAATATTGAAAACTGATCAAGGAGAGTGAATTATGACATAACACATGATGAATAAAAAGAACAAGAATATGACTTTTGGGAATTAAAATATAAAAATTGAGGTGATTAATTCTAATTAATTTATTTCATATTATTATATCCATAATGTAAATGTTTTCTATAAATTTAGAAGTACATATTTCCCCCTTGAGAAGAAATATCTATAGGATGTTGTTGAATTATATGTATAATTAGATGGTTCTCATGAAGAACTAGACATTGAATGAAAATAAATGTAAAGGTTAATGGTTTGTTGAAATAATCCATAGAATATGTTAATAAACATGAAGTAAAAATTACGACATGGAAATCTGTAACTAGATCAAGTAAATATTAAAGAATCAATGAATCTTATTATTAACATGGATGTGAATTCAATTTTGATTGAATTATTAAAAGCTTCAATTGATGAAAAAGATAAATATATTTAATCATGTCAGGAATATGATCTTGAAAAAGAATCTATAATAATCCATTTAAAGATGTTGATTTTGAAAAAAATGCCTTTGGTGGTGAAGATGAACCACTAACTTATGAAGATGAATCTGATAAGGATTAAGTGACTATAACATCTATTCATCAACTCAGATATAGTGTTCCATGATCAGTAATATATATAATCCTTGAAAGATAAGGTGTAACTTTGGGAGATAATTCAGGAAGTGAACTATTCAATTATTAATGATTTATTCATAAAGAACTAGAGGGTGAAAATATATCTCATGGCCCAGAAAGATGACATACATAATATGAGTTCCAAGATAAATGAACAAAGTGATATAATTTAAGAAATTTCAAATGAGATCAAATAGAAAATGTTCATGGAAAGAGTTTAAATATTTTTTCATTCCACTCAAGACACTAATTCAAGAGAGGATAAAATTTGGAAATGAATATACTTCTATATTAATGGAAAGAGAGTATCAGTAGAAAGATAAAGATCATAATATTAGGTTGTTTGAAGAAAAGTTCAATTTTTACAAGTAAAAGGATAAAGTAGAGTTTTACATTTGATAAGAACATATGATTGGACTATAAAAGGATTATAATCTATACTCCAGAAATTAGATAACGAATGTTTCTAAATATAAAAATAAATAGAATCTTCCTAGAAGACCTAAACGTAACAGATATTAGAAGAATGTGGTTATAAAATGACAATATTATGGATTAATAGGAGGATCTACTAGTGTGATTCAATAAACTTGATGGATTGATAATAGAATAAGTATGGGCATATCAACATCTAAACCAAGACATGATTATACATTGTATGTGTTTAGTAAAAGATTTTGGTTATACTCACCTAGGTCATAAGGAAATAAAATACCTTTATAAAAATGAATGGAAGAAAAAATATTCTATAAAGAGGTCCTCTACTGTAGTGGCATAAATGTAATGTTCTTATAATGGAATATTACATGTTAATATAGAAAAAAATTACGTTGTACTAGAGATAAAACATGTAGCTCAATGTCTGGTGTAAAAATAATCTATCATGGATAACAATTTGCAGCCTTTTTGGAGGTAAAGGATGAATATATAGGATTACAGTGAGGGTGGGCTTCTCTAGTTTTGAGTTGCAAAAATGCATACTCAAAGAAGAAATCACCTCAAAATAAAACAAGAGAGGTGGATCTTATCGAAGTTTACGTATATAGGCATGAGGCATTCAACAGTGGATTTTAAAATGACACCATAAGGAAATAGGTGAATATTGGTATAAGATCCATCCTTTGGAAAAGGATACTTGAAAAATAGTGAAAAAACATTTAATTTAACAATAGATAAAGAAACAATACCATGTAAGATAAAGGTGCCTAAAATAAGACACCGTGAATGAAAATTTCCCTAGTGGTATTACATGTATATACACTATGAATTCATGGAAGAATGTGAATAAAAAAGGGTCAGTCTGTCATGAAAAATAAGAAACCTCTACCAAAGGATATCTAAGGTACACATGTTCCAATGAATTTACTAATTTATAATAAACATTTTATATTTTTTAAGCTTATGGGGGAGATAAAATAACTAGGTTGTCTAGGTGTGTTGAAATTACACATGTGTTTAAGTTGTGAAATGATATATATGACAAGAAGAGTCATAATTTTCTTAAAATCACATACAATATCATATTTAACAAGTTGTTTCAAAGAAAAAATTTATTTTCAATGATATATATTACGGTTTCATGATATGGAATTTTTAGATCATATGATGGATATCCATATGGGATACTAATGAGATGTTAAATCTATATTTTAACAATCCTATGGTTTCAAGTGACATTGAATATTCAGCCAATTGGAATCAAGACTCAAATCAAGTTTTATTTGAACAACAAGAAGATATATATTGGTGAAGAAGAAGAAACATAAATGTATTTCAGGTTTATCTATTTTATCTGATAATGTGTTATTAAATAACTATTTTTAGGATACTATGATTCTTCTAGGAAATTAAAAACATTCTAAACATGTGGTCTCCCCATTATAATGCGGATTTCAAATTTTTGCAGTACCTGATTGATTTGTTTCAATTAGATATTTCCATACAATGATAGATATATTTAGGGATAGTTATTGATAACAACCCTAGGATTTTTAGCCTTATTTAAAAAACGTGTCTAATGATGAATTGAAGATTATTAATACTAAGTAGTTCCATGATTTTATCTTTATCAAGTCATGTCTGTTAGTTTAGCATGTGGTATGTCTCTCAAACTTCTCCATAACTACTTATTAACTCCCTGTTTAGTGTTAGGGTGATTGATATCACATGATAATATTTCAAAAGAATGAAAGTCGTGATACTATAATCTATGGAAGAAATTTATTGACTGGGAAAATGTTCATGTTTATTGGATTGAAATATTTTAACATACAATGAGTTATGGCTCATTCATCTTAGAGTATTTATTGATCAATATATTCTATGTGGCAATTTCATTAATTTAAAATCATAAAAAGTATAAATAAAAATGAAAATGAAATAGACATGGTCCTGATGTGGTGATAAAAGCATGAATTTTTCATTCATGAATACATTGATGGATATGAAGATGATATATGGGGCCCAATATTAAAAATTATGATTTTATAAATTCATGAAAATATCTTTATTTGTCAAATATGGTATCACATGATTTTAGAGATATTCCATGAATTGCATGAAAATGTTTAAAGTTGTCCACACAAGTGTGGAGTTGGGAAAAGGTTGGGATTGTTGTGAAAGAGAAAGTTCCATGGATAGATTTATTTTAATATATAATTAAAGTAAATAGTTTATTAATAGTGTCAAATTAAGACTAAGATGCAACCATAGTCAGATGATAAAAAGGGATAAAGAGTTATGTATACAACCTTTTGATGTGACTAGCAAGTCTATAAACTAGGGAAAATCCTTTACCATAACAGTGTGTTGGAGCAGGATAAGGTTATGAGCCTTGGGTGAGGAATAACCATAACCTAAATCATTCCAAGTGTTCCTTGGGTGAGGAGTGACCAAACACTAAATATTATAATGGTCGTTTTCCACAGGTGAGGAGTGAAAAGACTGTAAATATTTTAAGGATGGGTTATCATGCATTGACTAAACACAACTGAAACTTTGTATCCACTAAACAATTGAAGATCATTGGATTTTCTTAATGACCGACACAATGCTAATGTGTGCACCATAGACTAACCCTTTGTAGTGAATCAAGTAAAAATAACTATGTCCAAGGATGTTTTACTTTCATACATATCTATTATTGTTTCAATTAGGTATACATGGAGTATGGGAGGTTGAATTTGTTACATCCAGTAAGGGAACAATATCCTAAAAGAAATTTACCTTAAATATAGAGATGGTTTTAAATTTATCCACCACCATAAGTGTCCCCCTATTAGGTTGTATTTTATGTTGATAGTTACACTATTTCCTTTTCAAATATTTGTGATACATGATGCAGATTTAATAATTTCACATTTTTAAAAACCCAAGAAGTGAAGATTAAATGATATATCGGGGTTAATATACATGTATGAGAGATAAATAAATAGTTCGTTCATTAATGAAAGGATGGTTCGACCAACTAGAAAATAGTGTAATTTTTTTTATGAACCATTATACTATATTTTTCATTGAATTATTTCTTACTTGATACAAGAAAAGTCATCTGACATTGATTGGGAAAAAAATCATTGGAGAAATATAATTAATTTAAATAATGTGGTTAATTATATGTCAATAAATTCCTTATCTAATATGAAAATTATGATAAAGATAAATATAAAAATGTTTTAATAATTGACATAAGAATACTAATTCGTGGAATTTTTTGATATATGGAATTATTTAATATTCAATAGATAGTATATTATTTTAATAACCATATTAATATATAAATATAAGTATGAATGTTCTCCATATAAGATTTTGACATTTGTTTTTTCCATATTATAAAAAAATAAAGAAGTTATTTTCATTCTTAATGATTTTTTATCCTTATAATAATATAATAATGTAATATATTTTCTAAGATAACATTATAACTTTAATTGAAATTAGATAAGTTTATGTTCAATCAAATTAATGTAAGATAAATATTTATTTCTATGATACATGTTTATCCAAATGAATTTTTCTCAGTAATTCTAAATAGTTGAGAATAATTTTTTATATGTTCATAAAGTGGTTTTTAGAAATGTTATATTTATTAATTTTACCAAGATGATTGATCTTGAAAAATGATTTATTTTTGAGACCAATGAATGAAACATAAAAATTATATATGTAGTTATTATTTCATGAAAAAACTGTATTAATATACATAACATTTGTTATTAGGATGAAATTTATTATTATTGATTATTCATATTTTGAACACAAATATTAAAAATATTACTCTCAAAATTATCTGAACACATTATTCAAATGATACTACTTAATTAAATAGTGTTGGAGATAGAGGATGTCTTTTTTAGATGACTACATCATTATATAATTGTTTCTATATGATGATAAATGTGATATATGTTGATTTAACATATCTTTAATATATATCTAATAAGAAATAAATTTTTTTGTTTTTTAATCTCTTCATGTATTAACATGTGGTTAGATTGACTCTTGTGTGTATTATTAAGTCTTTAAATTCTACAATATTCTTATAATAAATTCAATGAATGTAAAATTGTATCATTTTATATTTTTTATTAAACATTAATTTTATCATTCGTTAATGTATGATTCATTTTTATAATTACTATTAAATTATATTTAACCACTATGTTAAACCCTGATAGATGATTTCCATGGAATGACCAGAATTTTGGAAATCTATTAATATTAACATGAGGAGGGGATCATTTATAGAAATATATTTCACTCATAAGGTATAAGTATGACTTATTTTCTATATTTATTAACAAGATTTACAAAATATTATTCAACACATAATATTATTTATATAGTTTTGGTGAGAGTTTAATAGTTTTTCAATTTATAGATGTTAATAATGTCCCTTATATGTGAACCTCCATAATTGTATATCATTATTATGCTAGTTTTAAAGATACTATAATAACAAGGTATTTATATTACTTATTATGAAATTGGGATATCTTAATCATCATATGAATTTTCCTACAATATGGTTTGTATAATATTTTTCCTGAGGTAAATTTTCTCAAAGAATTCACATACCCAGGAATAGTTAAGCTAACTATGATGCGAATATATTTTGAATTAATTCCATGTGATAAATTTCAGGTATTTTAGTTAATTTATACATTATTAATAAATATTTTATTGTTTTTCCTATATGATAATGATATTTTAAATGGTTTAAAGTTATACATGATTCCATGGGAAAGAGGATTTATGATTATTCTTGATTAATGAAGATATACCAAGTGGATATCTTTATGGAGAAACATATCCTTGTTTTAATTTATAATTGATTTATTTCTATCTATAGTAGCTATAAATATTTTTAGAGGATGCACTTTTCATATGGTTATGAAATATGAACTAATCATCATTTTAAAAGATGCAAAACTAGATGTGGTTAAACATAAGGGTTGTGTGCGTACATATTAATCTTTGGTATAATTTTAAATCTATAAATTATAAAAATTGATTCATTTACTTTTACAAAAGAGATTACACTGCATACAAAAGTATTTATGTGTTTATTATCACATTTTATCAAACATTGTAAGCAGAAATGTGAAATACATGTAATTTTTTTAAAAATTGGTTTAAGTGATAGATTGAATAATTTAAGTTTACCAAATCCCATATATCAAGTTCTGACATGGTTCGTATCACATAATGTCATATTATAGTTTATGAGATACAATATGGTATATCACATTATATGATATGGAATATCAAACTTAAACATGGTTCTATAATTCTTCTCCATGTAATTTATCATTTATTATTATGTACATTATTCGATGATGTATGAATAAGTATAAACAAATAATTTATACATATAATTTTTAAATATAAATTGAGGGTCAATTATGATATAGGTTTATATATTTATTTTATCCATAATTAATTAATAATTGGGATTAACTCATTAAATCCTTCATTATTTATTTATAAAATCCAATAGAATTAGATGAAGATATTATTTTAATATATCTGATTGAGAATATATTTACAGAGAGTATCTTATTTATTCATTTCATTATTAACCGATGTTGGATAAATACTATGAAGAAATTAGATTATTTTAAATTTTATGTATGATATTTATAAACTATAAATTATATTTAGATAAAAGATTATGTTGGAACTTTTTAATAATTTTAACTCAAACAAACTAATGGTAGAGGTATAAAAAATTAAACTGTTAAGTTATTCATATAAATATAATTTCTTATAAGGATCTATAAAAAAGATATTGGGCTATAAGATTTGGTTTTTATACCACATTTTCGTATTTTAAAAGTTACCAAATCTAATCAAACACCAGTTATGTAGGGAATCCTATTACTAGGAATAGACACACTTAGTGTTTGTGAGGTTTTGAATTTTAATCAAGGGTGTGGAATTATGGATTTTCATGGATGGTATATTGGTCTTAGGTCAAAAATTAATCATTCATTAACCATGGGTGACCATCAATTTTTTTTTATCTAGTTATTTTTTATTTTTATTTTTATTGTTAATTATTTGTAAAATATTAAAAAAATTATATTTAATGATTTTTTTAGTAATGGTTTTTTGAAATTCAAATGTGTAAATTTTTTATTAATTTAAATATATATATTAATATGTCAAATGTTATTATTATTGTTATTATTTTATTATCTTTATAAAAGGTATCATAATATTTTTTATGATATACAATGTTCATAATATTATTATTCTTATTAATATAAATGTTATGTGTTTGTTCACACACACATAGATATGTATTTATATTTATATTATGTATATACATGTATGTATGTAGGTTTATATAAATATACTACTATATATAATTTAAATTATAATTTATATAATATGATTATTATGAATATTATTTAATATATATTTTTATCGGAATATACATTAATATTATTATTTAAATTGTTATTTTTATTATTACTAATCGGGAGAAGGGTTATGGGGGCTTCCCATCATGGAAAAATTTCCAATTAAGTTTACAATGATATGATAGAAATACCTAAAATCATTGAGCACAATTTTCTAGTTTGGGGCCCGCTCACTATTATGATATTGTATGCAACGTCTTTGAAGAAGCTTCAAAAGATACCATGAATTGTGTTCATGATATGGTTTCAATAGGATAAATTATAAAAATTAAACTCTAACAAGTACGAATCCACTGAAATGATATTGGAGAGGGGTAGTACAATAAATTTAGACAAAAAACCATATTAGATAATGGATACCTATAAGATCTATATGTACTCAATTTTGAAATGAATGTTCTACCAAATTGTTTCTATACTATGGAAGGTAGATGATCTTGTGTTCCATCACTAATCCATATATAGTTTTAGTAAATATAAATGTGTTCTGACGGTGCGTGGTTATTACTATATATTTTTTCTATTCGATGATTCTAAAATAAAATGTGGGGTCCCCATCATATATCTCATAAGATGGTTTTCTCAGGAATATTTGATTTTTCTCATAGATTAAATCGCATTGTTATTAGAAACACTCATGTATAGGAATGGGTGAAAATCAATTGGACAAACTAGATCCCTTAAAACACATATGTCCTTTATGATGTTTCCTATCAGGTTAAATCCTTATTACAATGGATAAAACAAATAAAATCACTCATATTGGATATTTGAATTGACTACTAATAGAAGTGGATCTATGTTTCACTCATTGATTGGGTTATTATTTCAATATCTGAGGATGAATTGAATTTGATAACTGAGTATGTGCAATTTCCTATATTTTGTTTCAGTTTTACAACTATTGGGATCATAAATGTAAATCATAGTATGTATTTGGTGTGATTTTCATTCTCTCAGAAGTAAAAGTATCATTTTAATTTTCACAGGTAGAGGAGTAGTGGCCTTTATACATGGAATAATACTTGGTTGGATGCTAGAGATTCCCATGTGGAAATAAAACATGTATATTATAAGAATTGTTGTGATAAAGATTGGACGAGGATTAGATGATTAGATAATCTATGTGATGGAATTTATGATGATAAGGGGGTTCATTTTCTATTATAGAAGAAGTTATTTAGGGGAAAAATTTTAAACTTCCAGGATTGGATCACTCTGGAATTTGGTAAAGAGAGGAATTATCAACTCACATGAATGAAAATATTATATTTGGGGATATTAAAAATGATAATAAAACCTAAAATATTTTTTAGGGGGCTTAGATAATATTGGTTCTCTAATTTATGCAGATATTCATGCTTCATTGGGTGTATAGGGACCTTGGAATAGAAGATGATGTTCCAGGACACTCCACAACAAATCGATGGACGTTGTAACAGCCCAATATGTCATCATATATGTAAAAAATGAGTTAATGATAATACAGTTCATTTCAATATCTTATTAATATTATTTTTTTTATTTTATAGAGTTATATTCATTATTAGAATAACATTTAATTTTTTTGTTGAAAGGAAAAAATCATTTTTTTCATACCAAATTTGGTTTTCTTATATTATATGGTTTTTATAGAATATTCATTTTCAAAATATATAATTATAATTTGAAAAAATTAAATTAATAATTTAATTGTTCATTTCCAAATTATTTTATGATTAAATATTAAGAATTTTCTAAAAAATATTTTTTACAATGAATAGTGAAAATTATAGATTTTTTTGAAACTGAGATTTCTTTTTAATAATTTATGAAGATAAATTTTCTATTAAAATGTATTTATAGAAAAATTAAATCAATTATATTATTTAAAATCCAATTTTATAATTTAAATAAATTTTATACTTGAATTTGGTATAAAAACATTTTTATACAAAGAAGACATTTTTTCTGAAGAATAAATTTTCATCACATTTTTTGGGATTAATTTTTAATTAAATACTAAAAGTTATGTGAATTGAGTTCAAAAAAGTGGGATACATATTTTTAATTATATTAATTAACATTATGTAATAATTTTAACATTTTTTTGTGATAATTTATTGTGAAAACATTAAAAAAATTACATTGGGTAATGTTAAAACACGAATACTAGTTATTAAACATAAGTGATACGGATTAAAAATACCTAAAAACATGTATAAATTATATTTTATGGATATTTTTAGTCTCTATATCAAATAATATTCTAAAATTATCCACATTTATCAATTTTTTATGATTAATCCAAAAATATATTCTATTCTATTTACAAATTCCACGTGTGTCCTCTCCCCCAGTTTGAAATGGACAGGCCCTCTCCCCTTACATCCACACATAAGTGGCCTTTTGGTCCTTCCAATTCGTAACCAAAACCATTCCATAAATATCTCACAAAATATAATTCTTGGATAGATCGTAAAACCTACCTGGGATGTATTTAGGTGTAAACCAAAAGTGGTTATGTGATGAATAGGCATTGTTCTTAACCGAGTGTTTTCATTTCGTTTATTATTACACCTCTTTTAAAACATTTGCAAACATGATAAAATAATAAAACAATATCTTAAATATAATAATATGTTTTTATTTTAATATAATACAAAATAATTATAAATACTCAGATTTTTAATGTAATTTTTTAAATTATAAGGGATTATTACGAGTTTGCAAAAATTGACGGTGCATGATTCTGTGACCCGGTGTGCTCGGAAAGAATTTCTGAAATTTTTTTTTGGTACATTCAATAAACATGAGAGCATAATTTCCTAACATTTGAACCAGTGCTTGGATTACAAATCTGAGGGCACCGTTGAATCCGCAACACTGGGATTTTCTTCAGAGTGATTTCAATTCAACAGCAATAGGTTGGGAGAAAAAGATATATTTTGGATCTTTTAAAAGAATAATAAAATAAATAAATTTTTTTTATCTCATATCTTTTCCTCCAACAGACAAGTGGAAGTGTGGGATGAGTGACGTGTCAAGACATTAAATGGATTGACCCTTGAAATCATATGTAACAGAGTCGTTGGAATTTAGGAAGGTTCCTATTAAATGAACCCCCATAAATTCCATGATCGTTAATTACCCTCTCCCTCTACAATTTATATAGATCTTGGGGAGGGGTAATGCCCCAACTTCATCAAGTGACGAAGTTATGATAATGTTTTGTGATACCAACTAGATAGAGGATGGGATCGGTGAGTGGTGACGAGCGACACTGAGTCGCAAACCAACGAACGATGTTCGAGCAGCGTCATTGGAAGCTTGTTGTGGGAACGATGAACACCGACCCACATCCAATCCCGGGTTTGTCCAAACAATATTGAGGTAGGGTTTTGTTTCATTTACATTGAATAAATTTTTGAATCAAATATCCTCTTTCTCGATAAGATGATAACACGGAGGGAACGGGGCAAAGGAACAAGGCCCGACCCCTCTGCCTTTTATTCTACCTTTGTGTTCTCCATGGAAGACTGCTGGCATGGCACCGTCCTCCGATTCCAAAAAATGATGGTGGTCACAGGCACCGGCCGGCTGCGATAGAGACGGCGTGTCCTCCCATGTTGCAAGAGGAGGCCACGACACTATGCAGCGGTGGTCAGTAGATCGGTCAGCACCGGCCGACCACAAAGATGATGTGGCATGCCGTCGCGCGCTACCGATGGAGAAGGGGCTGATTCTTTTCTGCTATGGTGGTCGATCGAGGTGGCTGGCATTGGCCGCCCGCAAGAGGGGACAACAGCGTGCAACAGCGAGCCGCCGGAGGAACCGCGGTGGTGGGACCCTCATCGGGTCACACATGTGACCTGACAATGCCAAAGGGTGAGGCCGCTCCGCCTTCCAAACGGGGTAACCCCCACCCATGCTAGCTTAGGTGGCCCCCAATCTAGGGGTCCTCACATGACCTATAGGCCACACTCCACCACGGGACACACTGCATGCCACTACGGGCCAAGTCGTGTGACCCTAGCAGGTCGGGCTGTGCGTTCCCCTTGGGTCGCGCCTTTACAAGCCGGGCCACGCGGGCCACGAGGGCTAGGCCGCACCCCATTGAGGGCTAGGTCGGGCCATGTCCCAATGGGCCGAGCCCAACCTGGCCCAACCCGGCTGAGTCAAACTCGGACCAGGTCGGGCAGGGTCGGTCCCACTAGGTCGGACCAGACTTGGAACCCACCAGGCCCAGTTTTACTTAAACGGCCATAACATGAGAAACAGGTGTCTATTTGACAAACTGTCTACAGTTCTGAGACCCTTGAAGTGAGATGGACCTTTTAATATACTAAAAATAAGTTTTGGAGATAGTTCCACTATGGCGAGGTTGGATCGAACTCGAATCCAATTGGGACCTCGGAACTATAATGCTTATTACTCGCTGATTGGGCGTCCGATTGACGCACCGTCTATCGCGTTGGAACCCTTACCACTGGAGGTTTTTTGGGTTACTTCTTTATGGAGCTATTGGCAGTTGAGGTATGACCTATATATCAAGGGGAAGATTCTACAAATATTGAGCGCACTGGGTGCGATGAATCATGTGGCTGGCTATAACGTGAAGAAAGAACATTGATCCTAAGTGGGTCAGCATTTATCGATCCTATGTGGGTCAGCATCTATCAGATCCTCTTTGGATCTGTGGTCAAGGATCCTATGTGGTTCGACACATATTGATCGTTTGTGGTTTATATCCTATGTGGGTTAGCGGGGGTTATTACTTATCAATCAAGTGTGGGTCAACAGCAGTGCCTCTTAACCAAATTAGATGATCTTGCTTACGACTAATCATTTGAACTTATGTATCTAAGTTATACTGGTGTGAGCTTAGTCTTCTATCTTCGGGATGTTACCTGTGTGGTACTTCTACCTTTGTGGTGTTACCATTGTGGTACTTCTATCTTTGTGGTGTAACCTGTGTGGTACTTTTACTTTCGTGGTGTTCACTTTGTGGTATTCTTCCCTCATGTATGGAATGACTATATATTGACCACTTAGATATATGTATGTTTATATACCTAAGTTGAGATGATGTATATTGCTTTGTGATTTGTGATGGAGGTATTTCTTTTTTGTTTTTTCCTTTGTGGAACACATAGAGACCTACGGGGGTCTCAGGGACCCTACAGAGTATCATTATACTCACCCCATGCACGGGCTATGCCCACACCTTATTGTGTCTTGTGAAGACGATGTACAATATTTATCGAGGATGAGGGATCTAGGACGGTATGGTGCTTGGAGGAGGATCATTTTCCACGATGTGACGCAGGGAATACTGAACGTGAGTAGTACCTAGCCTTTAGGTAGGGTCCTTGGTGGATGATCCAGGACCAACTTTTCACATTTCAGTTGTATTTTAACTTTTGTAGTTGTAATTGTACATTTCAGTTTGACATGTATTCTGGACCCTTTACTTTCAGCACTCTTTTTTTCTATATCATTTTATATCATGGTGGCATCTTGTTGCGTTCTAGTCTGTGTGTTTGTACATGTTTAATGGAAATGCCTTCCCATTTTAGGGATATGTATTGTTAGTGCTAGTCGACAGCCCCTGGCCTATTGAAGGCAGGCTTGGCGTAGTCACGACATGAGCCCCAAGGGATGGGTCGTGACTAATTGGTATCAGACGAGTCAGTTCTACCGAAGAAATATAACTATAATATTTTCTATTTGGAAAAATTGTTAAGTGTTTGAGTATGGTTTTCAGTTTGGGGAATCCAGTGCTTGTTCAGTGGCCGACATATTGATACACGAGGACCCTGAATTCTGATTTCTGAATCAGTATACGAAAACAGTGATTGCATGGGTTTTTGAAAATTCTTTCTTGTGATATCTTTGAGTCATATCACCAAGTATAACTTATTTACCAAGGCACAGATGTTTACATTCAAGATACCACCATGTAGGCAGCCATCCAGGATTCCCAAGAGAGTATGCGATAAGGGCCCACTGAGAAATGAGTCCTCCGTGCAAGGCCCTCTTACGACGTTAGCACTTTTGGGTGGTGTACCAGAAGCACCACTACCCATTGGGAAACTGTTTCCACCAAACCCACCCATAGAGGGTTCACACCTACTGAGAGCGTTGCACGAGTTTCAGTGGTAGAGGCCTCCATGGTTCTGAGGCGAGATGGATCTGTATGTGGCTGAGGACTGGATAGAGGTTGTGGCCAGATTTTTTAACTTAGTTGGGACACCAGCTGGTCTGATGGAGTTCCTAGCTCCCATTCGCTTCCAGAGAGTAGTTGGGAGATGGTGGAGTCTGACACTTTAGATACAC
The DNA here is from genome assembly GCA_963277665.1 of Viscum album. Lineage (NCBI taxonomy): Eukaryota > Viridiplantae > Streptophyta > Magnoliopsida > Santalales > Viscaceae > Viscum > Viscum album. Next base: position 621,208,850 of record OY728137.1, on the reverse strand, counting down.
GATGAGGTGACCCTCACCTGGGAATAATTTGAGGACCTTTTCAGGGCAGAGTTCTTCGGAGCGACTCTACGCTCAGTGCATATACAGGAGCAGTTGCACTTACAGCAGGGCAGGATGATTGTGGCCCAGTACTTGACGAGGTTCATTGATCTCCCCTACTACTCCACTGACATGGTATGGAACCCTTTATATAGGTAACATACCTTTGATAAGGGTATCCGATGGGAGATCAGAGCATCGATGATATTGTTCAGCATTCCAACGCATTATGGGGTACTATAGCAAGATCTTTTGATGGAGATATTCTGAGATGAGAAGGCATCGAAAGAGAGAGACACCACCAGATGTCAGGTAGTAGAGTCATATATAGTAAGCAGTATATGGATAACGCAAGGGCCAAAGTAGGCTAGACCTTCTCATGGACGACCTCATGATATGGGGTCAGTGGTGTGGGGATCATGGGATAGAGGAGGGAAGATTAGGATCAAGCAGTGCTACTCGGGCGGCGGACAGGGTCACATGGCTTGTGACTGCCCGAACAACATTACAGACGACCAGAAGATGGTCGAGGGACCACCGAGGTAGTGGAATAGATTTAATCGGGGAGGTCCACATGCAGTAGGTGGACATGGCAGACGAGATGGTTGTGCAGCAAGCAGTGGGTACCGATTTGAGGTTTTACCGCCAGCAAATCCATGTGGTCCACCCCAACTAGAGGGATCAGGTGAAAAGGGATGAGCTCAGCTCCAGATAGTTGAGGCATATGACCACAGTTCTCTTGATATTATTAGAGGTACGATCTATGTCTACTTCGCCTTAACTATAATTATTATAAACACAGGTTCCAGTCACTCTTTTATTTCCACGATCCTCGTCTGGAGCTCAGAGATTTCTGTGGATCCATTGGCTCAATACTTATGGAAAGAGACTCTTATGGGAGGGAATTCAATAATTAAACACTGGTTCCAGTAGTTTGAGATTACTCTAGGAGGATAGAGATTTGGCTGGGATCTTCTAGTAGTGGCGCCGAGGCCTTACGACGTCATCTTGGGTATGGAATGGCTATCCACAGTCCATGCCCAAATTGACTGTATTAAGAGCAAAGTGTGGTTTGTCTGCGAGGATGGAACCAGGTTTTCCTTCACTAGGGAGAAGGGAACCTTTGCAGCATATGATGGACATACCTAGAGGAGGGTGTATCATATCACACATCAGTTAGCTAGACTTACACTTGGAGCAGCAGATGTTGAGAGTCTGAGCTATCTTGTAGTGGTGGACCAGTATGCTAATGTCTTTCCAGATAATGTTCTGGGAAAACCTCCTCATAGAGAGGTGGAATTTTACATCAACTTGTACCCTAGGACGAAACTGATATCTAATCCAGTATATTGGATGGCTCCTACAAAGCTTCATAAGTTACAATTATATTTGGATTATTTGCAGAGTAAGGGGTTCATAAGTCCTGTCGTTTCTCCATGGGCAGCCCCAATTTTTTTCACCAAGAAGGCAGGTGAGAGTTTGAGACTCTGTGTGGACAATCGATTCTAGAACCAAGGAACCGTGAAGAAATAGTATCCACTTCTGAGGATTGATGATCTTTTCGATCAGCTGAAGGAAGATCGTTGGTTTTCAAAGATAGACTTCAGATCGGGCTATAATTAGCTCAGGGTACAAGATGAGTATGTGCAAAAGACAGCTTTCAGATGTCTGTATGGACACTATGAGTTCTTGGTTATGCCATTCAGAATGACCAATTCTCCAATATTGTTCATGGGACTCATGAACATGATCATTATTCCATACCTCGATCAATTTGTGGTGGTCTTCATTGATGACATCTTGATATAATCGGTGTCATAGGAGGAGTATGTATATCATCTGCAGATAGTTCTGGATACACTCTGAGAGAACCAGATTTATGGTGCGCTCTCAAAGTACCATTTCTGGATATGAGAGGTCCACTTTCGGGGACACGTTACCTCGGAGGCTAGATTTTCAGTGGGTCTGGTGAAGATAGAGGTTCTGATTTCTTTTTAGCCACCCAGGTGTGTGACCAAGGTGTGCAGTTTCCTAGGGTTGGCTGGATAATATCAGAGATTCGTGCCTGAATTTTCCAGAGTTGTGTTACCCATTTCATTGTTGACAAAGAAGGTACATCCCTTCATGTGTACAGATAGATGACAGCAGTGTTTTCAAGAGATTAGGTAGATACTGAAAAGTGACTTTATCTTGAGGCTACTAGAAGAGGGTGTTGGGTATGTAGTCTAATACGACGCATCAAGGACCAGAATTGGGTGTGTCCTAATGCAGGAGTGAGCAGTGATCGCCTATGACTCACGACAGCTGATGAAACATGAGCGGAACTATGATACCCATGACATGGATTTAGAAATAGTGGTCTTTTCCTTGAAGATGTGGTGACATTAGTTGATGGGCGTACGTTTTACAGTCTACTCTGATCAGAAGAGTCTCAGGTATATCTTCTCTCAGAAGGACCTAAACATGAGACAGCGGTGATGGCTAGAGTTCTTCTAGGACTATGACTTTGAGATAGTCTATACTCCTGGGAAGGGGAAAGTGGTAGCAGTTTCACTCAGCAGGAGGTCTAGTCTGCAGTTGCTGAGTGAGGAGAAAGAGAAGCTAGATGCGTTGCATATATCATTCATAGATAGTGATAGAAAATCTTACCTCCAGTCTATGACTATCACTCCCCCACTTCTTCAGTGAGTTTGGGTGGAATAATTTGGGTACATTGACTACAAGGCTCAACATGCTCAGGTATCCTTAGAACAGGCTCCTGAAGGATTTTCTGAAGGTGGAGAGCATGTCATACTATTCATAGAATATACCATGGTACCGATGGTGCTACGGGAGGAGGTTGTGAGGGAGTTATATACATTACCTCTGGAAGTACATATTGTTGTGGTGAAGATGTACCAGGACCATTGAAGTCAGCACAGGTGTCCAGGGTTGAAGAAATCAGTGCCATCATTTGTTTCTCTATGCCTCACTTGTCAGCAAGTGAAGGATGAGCATCGGGTTCAAGTAGTCTTAGCATAGCCACTAGATCTGTCGGAGTGAAAGTTGTATGGAATCTTCATTGACTTTGTGACATGGATTCCACATACATCCCGGGGACATGATTTAATCTGGGGGATTATTGACCAACTCACCAAGTTGGCCCACTTCCTACCTATCAAAGAGAAGGGATCAGTAGAGGTCTTGGGATGCCTCTACGTATGGGAGATTGTGTGACCTCATGATGTGCCATCGATGATTTTCTCTGACCATGAAACACATTTTATATCCCAGTTGTGGAAGGGATTACAAGAGTCATTCAGGACTCAGCTACATTTGAGCACCGACGTTCATCCGTAGAAGGATGGTTCGACAGATCAGACCATTCAAACACTAGAGGACATGCTATGTGCTTGCATCCTGGCTTTTTCCCACAGTTTGAAGGATAAATTTACCTTGTTGGATTTCACATACAACAATAGATATCACTCCACCATCATTATGGCACCATTCGGGACCCTATACGGTCGACCTTACAGATCACCTCTATGTTGGACAGACCCAAGGGAGTCAGCACTTATGGGTCTAGAGTTGGTACGAGCTACCACTGAGAAGGTTCAGATCATCCGGGCGTGGATGAAGACTGCATAGAGAAGGAAGAAGTCTTATGCTGACAATAGACAAAGACCTCTGGAGTTCTAGGAGGGGGACCACATATTCTTGTGAGTCTCTCCCCGACGGGGACAATAGATATTTGGCCGAGGCAGAAAACTCTTACAATGGTTTATTGGACCATTTATGATACTTCAGAAGATTGATGAGGTGGAATTAAACTTGAAACTTCCATCGCAGTTGGAGAGGGTTCACAATGTATTCCACATATCCTTGTTGAGGAGATACGTGCATGACCCATCTCACATCAACGATCACGGTGAGATGGCCTTTGATTATGGGGCGACGTTTACATAGGTCCCAGTGGAGATTTAGGATCAACAGGAGTGAGTCCTTCATGGATGATATGTACCTCTGTTGCACGTTCCCTGGTAGCATAGGAACCTCTAGGACAACACTTGGGAGAGGGAGGCTCAGATTCGTGATATGTACCCCCATTTGTTTTCTTAGTTTATGTTGTGTCTTTTGAGGACGAAAGCCCTAGATGTGGGGAGAATTTAAAGACTTAGATGTTCCATTTAATGTTTGTTTTAATTATATAGGATTATTACAAGTCTTCCAAAATTGATAGCTTGTGATTCTGAGGCCCGGTGTGCCCAGAATGAATTTATGAACTTCTTTTAAGGTATGCTCAGTAAATGCATGAGTGGCATTTCCTAACTTTTGAACCAGTGCTCGGATTAAAAATCTGAGGGCACTGTTGAATTTGCAGTGCCGGGATTCGCTTAAGGGAGAATTCACTCCAACCACAGTAGGTTGAGGGAAAAAGACAGATATTGGGACTTTTAAATGAATAATAAAATAACTTAATTATTTTATTTTCTCTCATATCTTTTCCCCCAATGGAAAAGTGGTTGTGTGGGAATTGTAACGTGTCAAGCCCTTAAATTTTTTGAACCTTCGAATCCTAAGTAACAACGTCTATAGAATTTAGAAAGGTTCTTGTTAATTGAACCCCCATAAATTCCATGATCGTTACTTACCTTACCACTTACATATTTATATAGATCTTGGGGAGGGGTAATGGCATTGCTTCATCAAGCAACGAAGTTCTAATAAAGTGTCACGACGCCAACTAGTTAGAGGATGGGATTGGAGAGCGGTGACGAGTGACACCAAGTCCCGAACCAAAGAACGGCATTCCAGCGGCATTGTTTTAAGCTTGTTGTGGGAACGAAGAACACCAACCCACCTCTAATCATAGGTTTCTTCGAGCGATATCAAGGTAGGGTTTTTTTGTTTAATTTCAAGAAATTGTTGAATCACATATCTTATTTCTTAATAACATGATAATGCGGAGGGATGGTCCGAATGAACAAGGCTCGAACCCTATGACTTTTGATCTACCTTTGCCTTCTCCATGGAAGACCGCTAGTGCGGCACCTGCAATCGATGTTGGAAAATGATTGCGGTGGCCAGCACCAGCCGACCGCAATGGAGGTGGCGTGCCATCATGCACCGCCGGAGGAGGTTGAGGCACTATGTCGAGGCGGTCAGTAGAGCGGACGACACTGGCCAACCACAGAGATGATGAGGCACATCTCCATCATAGAAGGGGTCACATATTTTTAGTTGTGGCGGTTGATAAGGATGATCGGAATTAGTCAGCCGCAAGAGGGGGCATCGAGGAGCAACAGCGTGCCACCGGAGGAGATGCAACACCGATGTCGTGGAAGCGGGACCCAAAGCGGGTCCAGGAGGTGACCTGGAAGTGCCAAAGGGTGTTGCTGCTCAGCCTTCTGAATGGGGAACCCCCCACCCCTCTTACCAGCTTGGGTGGGCCCTACTCTAGCGGGCCTCGCGTGCACAGTGGGCACGGATGCCCGAGCGCAGCAGGCCTCATCTCTATGGGTCGGTCCGTGCGAACCCATCGGGCCGTGCCCCTTTGAGGACTGGGTAGGACCGTGGCTCAGCCCAACTGGTCCAGGTCATCCCAAACAGGGTCATGCAGGGTTAGTCTGATCGGGTCAGTCCAGACCCAGACCCAACCAGGGCCAGTTTCTCTTAAAATTTTAGAACTTGAAAATCGGGCGTCCGATTGACGAACCTTCTGCAGCTCTGAGACCCTTGGAGAAAAACAAAAATTTTGGTATACTCTACTTGATTTTTGGAGACAATTTTAGTATGTCAGGGTTGGATCAACCCCGAATCCAACCGGGCCCTCAAAACTAAAACACTTATAACTCACAGACAGGGCGTCCGACACACCGTCTTTCAAGTTGGAACCCTTACGACATGGAGGTCCTTTAGGTTACACCTTTATTGGAGCTTAGTGGAGTCCGAAATATCACTGATATCTCGAGGGGAGATTCTACGGAGCTCGAGCACACTGGGTGTGATGAATCCTATGGCTAGCTGTAACGAGAAAAAAGAACATCGATTCTAAGTGGGTCAGTATCTATCGATCCCATGTGTGTCAGCATCTATCAGATCCTGTATGGGCCAGTACTCAGTGATCCTATGTGGGTCAGCGCATATTGATCCTGTGTGGGTTAGATCATGTGTGGGTCAGCGGGAGTTATTACCTATCGATCCTGTGTGGGTTATCAGCAGTGCCACTTAACAGAATAAGATGATCTAGCTTACGACTAATCATTTGTACATATGTAAATATTTATACTGGAGTGTGATGAGTCTTCTTTCTTCGTGATATTACCTGTGTGGTACTTATACCTTTGTGGTGTTACCTGTGTGGTACTTCAATGTGTGTGGTGTTACCTGTGTGGTACTTCTACCTTCGTGGTGTTACCATAGTGGTATTAATCCCTCATGTATGGAATGAGTATATCTTGATAACATAGGTATATGAATGGTAATATACCTAATTATAGATTATGTCTATAGATTTCTTTCTTTGATATGGAGGTCTTCCTTTGTGGTAGTTCCTTTTTGGATCTCTGGGAGACCTACGAGGGTCTCGGGGTCCCTACTGAGTATCATTATACTCACCCTTACATGGTCTACATTGACACCTTCTTGTATCTTGTGAAGGCAACGTACAAAGTTGATTGAGGATGAGAGATCCAGGACTGGATGATGGTCGTAGGAGGATCATTTGGCGTGACGTGAAGCAGGAACTACTAAACATGAGTTGTACCTACCCTTCGTGCAGGGTCCTCGATGGACGATCCAAGAGATGTTTTTCACATTTCAATTGTATTTGTACTTCTTCAGTTATACTTGTAATTTTTAGTTGGGCCTGTATTCAAGACCCTTTAACATTAAACTCTCTTTTTACTACAATATTTTACTTCATGGTTACGTCATGTTGCGTTCTAGTCTGTGTGTTTGTACAATTTTAAGGACAATGCCTTCCCATTTTAGGAAAACACCTTTCTGGTGCTAATCGCCAGACCCTGGCCTATGGAAGGTGGGCTTGGGGTAGTCATGGAATGGGACCTGAGAGATAGTTCGTGACAATATGATTCTCCCTCCTCCATAATGTGATAGAAAAAACCATCATTCATGTTTATGGTATATTGTCTCCTCGTGTATCAATGTAATCCATTTTTTGTCAACTCTTCTCAGGGATGGTTATAATTATGGATTAAATGTATATATCTATATATATATATATATGAAATTAATGAAATATTAATCATTTATTAAAAATAATATATCACCTTATTTTTTACCATTACATCCATTGAAACAGGATAACATTGTTCTTGTGTACAGGTGCATTGCCACCTCCATGAAGCGATATGATTTGTTTCTCATGAGAACATCACATAGATACTATATATTAGAAAATTTAAAAAAAATAATATTATATTTATTATAATATAATAAATATTTAAATATAAAATGATATTTACCTTTTTTCCCTCGTACTCATTGAAAAATATTAATGTTACCCAAGTGTACGCATGAACTACCGTCTCCACGATTATAAAGTCATTCATTTTTCAAAAAAATCATTCATGTATGATTTTAAAAATATAATTAATGTATAAAGATGATAATTATTTAATTATAATTTTACATAATTTGATGTAATATTTATCACTTTAATCATATTCAACTAAATGAAGTGGTTTTGGGTATATGAGTTGAATATCATCAAAACATCTGATGTAAACGTAATTAATGAAGTAATTGATTATAAATTGGTAATAAATTAAATTAAAGTAATAATACACTTGAAAAAGGATATTAAAAATATAAATATTTAATATAACATTAATATTAAAGAAATTATAGAATATATGTGATGATTCATAGTTGAGTTATTGGACACTTTACTTTAAGAACCTCACTTTATATGTTTTAATGTATTAATTTAAAATTTTATTTTTCATCCATTTATATATAATAAAATTATTATTAATTATTTATATATAGATGAATTAATTATGAATTATATTTTATACCAATATTTAATTTTTTTTCTATGTTTTCAAAAATGAATCTTTTTATGTATTTTATACTGAATGATTTCACAAAAGTGATGTTCTATTTTAATATATATGATGTCAAATTTTTTCCTACTGCCACAACCATTTGTCGATATCTATCTTCCTTTAAATAATTTTATATTTTATTCAAAGAAAAACCCTATTTACCATTATTTCTAGAATTTTCAATAAGTATTTTAAGTTTAATGGATACTTTTATATCTATAAATGTTTTTATTATTTGTGACACGGTTATTTTTATGGTTTAATATTTCATATGTTATAGTTATGTTATTGTTCATTGTAACTATTTAGGATGATGAGTGGTTATATAATAAACCATATATGGTTGGTTCCATTAAACACCAAAGATGGTTTTTACTATTATGTACCAAGTATATGTGGTTTTTTTATAACCCAAATATGGGTTATCCCGATATATCTCTCTAAAGCATTAGGAAAAGGGACAGAGTTTACCAATTCGGTTTCTTAATTTATATTATTATAATTGTTGGGTTAGGTTATTACATTTTTCATAGTAATTGAAAAAATGATATGAAAATTATGTCCCATGTTCCAATAATATTTATATATTCTTGTTATGGGTTTTTATTGAAATCTTATGAGTTCAAAATTTATATTATTGTGATTATGGTTAAAAGAAAATTATATGATACTTAATAAGGTATAAATGGATAAACATTCATGATTTTTTAATGATTTAAAATAAAATTTATGAGTTATATTATTAATTTTAGATTTCATATGAATTTTTTTATGAAAATATTTTTGCAAGGATACTGATTCTTTGGGTGCCAAAATGTTTATTTTGAGTGAAACGTTCATTTTGAAAACGGGAAATTTTTAAGAGTATAAATGGAATAACGATTATGTTTAATTATATTTATACATCCCTTAATGAATTTTTATACTCATCCCATTTATTCAATTTTATTCCCCAATTTGTTAAGGAAGAGTAGAGAGAATGATGTGGTCATGATTGTAATTTTGAAGATATGTCATGAAAGGAAAACATTTTTTATGAAAAATGATTCGTACTATGAAAAAAATGGATACGAAGTGGTAGTATAAACATTGTGATGTTATATTTATTTGTTTAATGGAGATGAACTAATTATCTAAAACTATAAACCTAAAAGATCTATGAGATCGCAAGGAAATGAATAATTTTATAAATAATCAATTTTACAGATAAATTGAGGTCGGGTCGATTTAGTTGATATCATAGAAAATGTTTAGATTGATTTAGAGGATAAATTAGTGTGAGTTAAAACCCCTAATAGATTATAATTTATGGTTATCATGATATTTCATTTTAATATTACTATGTATATTCATCTAAACTATGTCTATTTAGAATGGTTTTCTAAAGAGTAAATATGGAAGCTAGGATTGGAAGGCACTAAAAGAAAATATCCAACCAAATTAGTAACCTCGAATGGTTGGAATTTTAATTGAGAATTTTTTATGTTGGATTAGTTTACACTAGGGATATAAATGTTAGTTGTATTAATGCAAGGGAGAAACTATATCTACCAAAGACGAACATGTAGATAGAGGATAATTTTATGAGACAACAGCCTCCAACATATAATGGATTTCAGACTTAGTGATAGCCAAGGGATCAATTAAATCACAAGAAAATATATTTAAATCCTTGTGTTTTTATATCATAAAATTAATACACTTGTTATTTCCCATTTTTAAGTTTAACTCGATCAACAATGGTCAATTGTTAAGAATACTAGAGTAATATAATTGATTGATACCATGGGATGAGATACATTTAAGAATATTTCCATCATAATTATTTTTCTATGGTTTTTTGACTTATGATAGAAAAGAAAAACCTTGAATTGGGGGATAATAAGAAATATTCAGTGGAAATATATGAATAAAACATCACCCGATTGGATAGGTATGAACCAAATTTTATTTGGTATTTTAAAATTCATAATAACCAATTATACTCCAAATTTAAATTATGATACTGAAGAACATTAGCCTCTCGTGAATTTAAAATTCATGAGGAAATTTTTCATTACTCATAGAATTTATAAATTAAGTTTATTGAAGACCATATTTTCTCTGAACACAAGGAGATATAGAGATTAGGTGGTGGGAAAATGGTAAGAATACATCAAAAAAATATAAAGGTATGAAAATGATGTTTTCTATTTTGTATAGGTCTCATATAAATAACCTTGGGGAATGTCTTACGAAATCAGGTAAGTGCATCTGATGTGTTAATTATGGGAATAGTTCTAATAATTTCAAATAAAAATATCTTGATATAGGAAATAAAAATTCTGATAAGTATACAGTAAATTGTTTTAAATGTAATGAGATGGGTCACTATATAAATACGTGTTCAAATAAGAGAAAAAATTATGGGATGAATTTAGACTATATGTAGAAGGGTCTGATGAAATCTATAATATATAATTAAGAATATGATGGGTCATAGAATGAAGTGGTAACATGTGAAATAATTTTTTTATTCTCAATAGGTTAGTACCTTGTTTAATTCAGGGTTTACAGATTTTTTGATTTATGAGAAATTTTAATGTAAAATAAAACTTTTACCTAAATATATGGAGTATACAATTTTGGTAAAAATATTTGGTGTAGTATTAAAGAAACTTGAATTTACAAATATATTCCTATTATCACCCATGGAAGAGTTTTCTTCTAAAAATTATTGACTATCCCATTATAGAATGTGATGTTATTCTAGGTATAGACTGGATATAATTTTATCATACTATGATATATTTTAAATCAAAAAAATGTAATTTTTTGAAATTAATTTTCATTTGAATATAAGAATCAATTCATACATTTCGTATCATATTAAGAAGATGAGAAATTTTTGAGAGATAGGAATGAAATTTACCTTTAATTTGTTATTGAAAATAATGGAACTATTAAAATTAATAATTCCCCAATAGTAAAATATTAATTGAATGTTTTTAATGATGAGTTACCAAGTATTATAGGTAATAGGTAAGTTGATTTTACTATTGAATTAATTCTTGATACTAATCCAACTTCAACTCCCCCTTATATAATGGATCAAGGAGAAATTTTGGAATTGAAAAATCTATTGTAGGAGTTTCATGATATTTTTTCATTCATCCTAACTCTTCACAATGTGGTGATAAAGTTTTATTTTATAAAAATAAACATAGTTTTATGAATATTTTTATTTATTATAGATAATTTATTAAAATATTATTATGAATAATTATACGTTTCCTCATATCGATAACTTATTTTATTTGCTTTAGAGATATTAATATCTTTCAGATCATCTCAGGTTCAGGTACCACCATCTAATGGTTAAGAAAGATGAAGTCCCTAAGTAACAATTTTATACTAGGTATGAAAATTATTATTTTTTAGGTAGTCCATTTGAGTTGAATAATTATACTACATTACTCATGGTTCTTATGAATTGAATTTTAAATTAACAATTAGATAGTTTTTTGGATATATTTATTTATTTTATTTGAGTTAATTATGAAAGTTATGAGAATCATGAATAAAATCTAAGTATTTTTCATAAAAACGTAAAAGAAAATAAATTATCTAGAATATTTAGTAAATTATATTTTTACTAACAGTTGATTTTATTTATTAGATATATTTTAAATAAATATGTCATAACTATTTATCACACTCAAAATAAATTGGTTGATAAATGAAAATTTCCATAAAATGTGAAGAATAATTATACATTTCTTAGGTTAATAGGCTATTACTGATATTTTTTTAAAACTTAACATGATTATCTAAAACAAAAAAATAAGTTGACACAACATTTTTTATATTCATCATGTCAATGGAATATGATGATGGTTTCATTGAATTTAAATGAATATTAGTGACTAGCCCATTTTATCCCCTATATCTAGAAGTTGTGATTTTTTATCTACAGTGAGGAATTATTTAAGGTACTAGGTTGTGTTTTAATGCATAATGATTAGTTAATTTCATATGATTTTCTTTAATTGGACTCTTTTAAGAAAATTTTTCCTAAACACAACCTTAAACTAGCAGATATATTGTTTCCTTTAATAATTTATGTTCCTGATATATAAATATTGATGTCTTAAATATATACTGATCATAATATCTTGATTCAAATATTCACATAGAAATGGTTGAATAGGTGACATGTATGAAGTATTTAATTGAAAAAGGTTTATTAATACAAAATTCATTACCGTCTAGGTTTGAAAAACATAGTAGCTGATGATGTGAGTCGAAATGTTATTGCTACATTTACTCTGATATATATGAAACATGGTCCATTGGTTAATGATTTTATGAATGATTGTAACAAAGTTTGCATGGTTGAATTTAATTTGTTTATTAGGTTTAATCACAAATTTAATTATCTAATTGGATTAAGCAAGATCAAATGGAATATAGTGTTTTATATGAAAATGTATAATTGATTAAGAATGGAAATTTTAAAAAAATTAATATTGAAAGAATAATATTTTTTGAGATTCATAAAAATTAATTGTGTTTCACGTATCCCCTAGTTGAATAATTAACTATTTAGTAAGACTCATAGATCCCTAATTTCAATTCATCTTCGAAGAGAAAACAAATTGTAGATACCAATTAGGAACCATTCTAGTGGGATGAATTGAAGAATGATTTCACTGATTTTACTATAAAATATTTCACATTTAAATAGGTTAAATCCAAAGGAAAATTATAGAATGGGATCATGATTTTTCCACTTCTAGTGAAAGAATATAAATGAGAGAATAAATAAATGAATTTTTTTGTTGAATTCCCAATGTAATCATGAGGTAATAATGTGATGTGGGTTATTAATGATTCATTCACTAAATCCTTATATTTTATTAAAAAAAATTGATAATATATCATTGGAAAATATTTATTGAAGTTATGTTAATGAGATATTTTGATTTGATAGATCCCATTTCTTTATTTTATCTAGACATGATCTTATGTTTACTTCTAATTTTTTTTAAATGAATTTAGAAGTTGATTGGTATTGAATTAAATTTTAGGACAACCGTTCATCCTCAATCTGATGGATTTTAGAGATAAAAATTCATACTTTGAATGAAATAATTCAACCTTTTTTTAATGTACAATCAAGTAATATGGAAAAAATATGTCTTTGGTTGTGTTTTCATATAACAACAATTTTAATTCAAATATATATATGACACCTTCTGAATGATTTTATAGAATGTTATCTCTAACGACAACTTGTTGGGTTAAATTCAATTAAAGAATGTTTGGGGACTATAATTTGTTGAATAAACCCTGAAAAGGTGAATATTATTAAACATCACATGATTAAGAATCATATAATGTAGAAAAATTACATAGATAACTATAAGAATGATATTTTTTTCAATGTATTTGATCATGTTTTCCTTAAAGTACCTCCATGGAAAAGTGTTATGTGTTTTGGTAAATAAAGAACGCAAATTACATGGTCTGGTGGACCATAAAAATTCTTAGATAAATTAGGATTATCTTCCTATAAATTTCAATTTCCTATGAGTTTATCATAGTTACATGATATATTCCATGTTTTGTTATTAAGAAATACGTGTTGGATGCATCTCATGTTTTGATCATTGAAGAAGTTTAGTTTATAGATAAAAATTATTATGTGGAACAACCATTAGAAATTATTCATCATATAGAAGATGTGTTTTGAAATAAATTGATTTATTGTGTTATGGTTTTTTGGAAAAACCATATGATTGAATAACCAACAAGGGAATCATAAAATGCTACGAAGAAAAAATATACCCACTTGATATGTAATTAGTAAAATTATGAGGACACAATTAATGGAAGGGGAAGAATGAAACAACCTAGGTATTGTTAATATAAATAATTTTCATATATTATTAATAATAATAAATTATATTTTTTAGATTTATATTCATTATAATAATATAAGATATTCATTCTATCAAAACGAAATAATATTTATTTCTAACCAGATTGTGTTTTCATGCATTATTTGGTTTTATTTAAATAATTTATTTTACAAATATGTAATTTTAATTAAGAAAAATGAACATCATTTTTTAATTCTCATTTGACAAATTATCTTAGTATATTTTTTTTGTAATTTTCTAAAACATATAATTTTCCAAAAAATAGTGAAAAAACCGATTTCTAGTGAAAACTGTGTTTTAATTTCTATAATGTGTAATGTTACATTTTATAAAATTTTTTGTAATAAAAATTAGGTAAATAATATTATTAATAATCTAATTATGTTCTTTGGAATTAATATTTTAATTTAATTAGGTATAAACTCATTTTATAGTTAAAAACATTTGTATGAAAAAAAATATTTTCATCATGTTTTTTGGGTTTCATTTTAAATTAAATTATTCTAATTCAATGAATTTAATTTGAAAAAATTTATTCCATATTCGGAATAAACATAATTAATATTATTCAATAAGATCAACATTATATTTGTTCATAATTAATAGTAAAATTGTTAAAATTTATCATAATAAGAAAGGTTAAAACAGGTTTAACGGGGGTTAAACTTAAGTGATAAGAGTTAAACTTGAATATAAAATTGTAAAAATACAATTTTATTTCCATATATAAAGAATATATAATCTAATATTATGAAATTTTATATTTTTGTTCCATTTTTTCCCATAATACATTAATATATCTAATTATTTCTAAAATATCCAAGTGTTTCCTCTCCCCCACTTGTTAAAGTACACCCACTATCCTCCCATATCCACACTTAAACATAATTTTGGATGAGAAAATAACTAACCAAATACATTACTTATATCCATCCATACAACATAGATTCCCTTTTTTATTATAAAACTAACCTATGAAGGATTTTGTGTAAACCTAAATATGTTTTCCTAAAAAGAGGTATTGTTATTAACTGACTATTTTCATTTATTTGTTTTTATAACTCTAAAAATATTTATTAAAAAATAATTAAATAATAAAAATAATATGATAAATATAATAATATGTATTTACTCTAATGGAAAAATCTATATCCTTCTCCCTCTTTAATTAAATTGAAAACTAATCCATCATTCATTTGTACAAAAGACTACTGCCTAGAAAAATGATGTAATTCATTTTCCATAAACAACTCTATAAAATGATTATAATGATGTATTTAATGTATATTTATGATTTTATTAAAATATTAATCATTATATACCGATAATATAACATCTTGTTTCAGACCCTTCCATCCATTGAAGAAGGATAATGTTGATTGTGCGTACATGGTAATTACCACCAATTTGAAATGATGTGATTATTGTTTGGTAACCACAACACATGGCTACTATATGTAAGTGTATTTATAAAAATAATCTTATATTTATGATATAAACAACATTATACCTTGTAAAAAATTATATTTACCTTCATTCTCTCACACACTTTAAGAAATGGAAATGTAACTTATGTGTACATACAATATACCTTCTCAATGATTATAAAATAATTCATTTTTCATAAATATGTATCATGGTTGGTTTTAAAAGTATAATTATTTTAAAATATTTAAAACTATTTAATTATTATTATTCTAGAGATGATGGAATATTTAACTCATTGAACATAGTCAACTTACCAAAATATTTTTGGACATATAATCTAGATATCATCGAAACAACTGATATGAACAAAATTGATTAAGTATTTGAATATAACAAGGATATAAACAAGAGATAAGGAATAATATTCTTGAAATATTATATTATTAAATTAAATAATTATCAAACATTTTTTTATTTAGGATGATAAATAACATACATGATGAGTAAGACTCAATGTAAGTGAGCTTTTTTTTTAAAAATCTCTTCCCTTAATTATTTAGAGGACTATTTTTTAGATGAATTATCTTCCACATAAATATTATAAAAAATAGGTTATTGATGTATTTATATGGACATGAATAAATTATAGAGTATTTTTTATTTCACTTTTACTTTCTTCTAATGGTTTTCAAAAGGAATATTTTTATGTATTTTATACAGAATATTTTTAAAAACTAAATGTTCTATTTTATAATATACATCATCAATATTTTTACTTTCCATAATTATTTTTATTTTATTTTTTTATTCCAGCATAATATTTCATTTTTTATTTTTTAAAAACAATATTTACTTTTTTCTATGTATTTTTATAAAGGGTTGTATATCGAATGGATATTTTGAGATCCAGAAATGTTTCTATTATGGATAAAAATAATATTGTTGTGATGTAATCATTCATATGTAGGTATTAGGTTATATTTCATGGTCATTGTTTATTTTTATGGTTTTATTTGTTATAAACAAATTATGGGTTGTTCTTTTATGAATTATTTATGGGAGTTTCCTTTATAGAAAATGTATTGGTGGTTCCTTTATAAACCAATGATGGATTATCTTGATATTGTGCTCTATCGAATTATGTAAAGGTTTGTAGATTTTAAGGGGGATGTATTGGAAAAATCAGTGAATATAAATTTATTAAAATAAAAGAGTGATTACATAAGATGAAAATATGGAATTTTATTATAATATTTGTCAAGAAGAATATTTTGATCAAATAGATATTCATCAGAACAAGTGAGCTCCTTATTGTTTACTTTATTAATGAGCACATCCGCTATGGTGTTTTCTTCTTGGTATTCACGAGGGATTATTTAATGGAAAATCAAGAGTAATGTGAGTCATTCCATCCATCATTTAGTGATATTACACGAAATATGTATCACACCATTATGTATAGCTTCTGTAACAATGGTGGAGTCACTTTAAAACCATAGATTATCCATTCCTTTAAGTCGAGTATAGTGGATAACATGAATAACACTGAACATTTAAGCCTCTAGGGAAGAAGATATATCATAGTTGATGAAAAGTCATCCAAAGACTTTACCATTTTGATATCGACAAATGAAAACAAATCTTACAGGACCATGGTTGTCTTTTGGGGCTCCATCAACATTAAACCTAGTCCATCCATATAGGGGTACCTACTAGAAAAATTCAGAGATACCTAGATACTCTTTATAATTTTCAGGCACTCTAGTTTTCCATAGCACCATGAATTAATGCACTGAGTGATAGCAGTGACCATACTGTATGATTTTGTTCACCATGGACGATGATATAAAGAGAGAAAGAGCCTCTTGGAGGTGAAAATGAGTCTTTCCATACATTATATAATTTTATATAGACAATAATATATTCATGTTTCTGCTATAGCGGATATAAATATGATGTTTAATTGAAGTGAACCCATAATAGTTGTATAGTGATGAATCCCAATAGCAATATTGTAGCATTCTGGAAGATGAATTTTAAAAATATATTGTGGTGATTTCTAAAGAGGAGAGGTAGTGGAACATGACCAGAATAAGTGTGTGATGTCCTCCCTCTATTGATTGTAGAACCTACATCTGGAATATAAGACAATGAAATATGATTTTAAGAAATTATTAGTTCATATTTTATTTCGGTAGGGGCCCTAAATTAAGGTCATCTTATAGGGCTTGATCTAATTCATATCATAGTATTTGATCCAATATAGATCATAATTAGATTCAAAAATAGAATGATAAAAAAAATTGGAATCATGATTTCCATTATGTTCTATTTCATATATTATGGTATCCTTGGTAGGGGAAAACATAGTTCTTTTGGACATCGGAGTAATTCCTAGTCATCACCATATTGGAAAGAGCCAAGAAGTCAGAAATTGAGACATTAGGATCCATAGGAATATATTGAGTATCAACTACAAAGATAATAGGGGAAATCTTCCAATTATTAATAAAAAAATTGTGTGAGGACTCCCTACATGAAATCCATATTTATTGTGACATATTATTAGGAAACGAGGATTTTATTACTATTTATATAGAAGAACCCATATAATAATTGTTGTCCCATTTCAGTTTGTAGATGAAACTTTCTCTAAGAAAGCTGAGAGCCATCGAGTCACTACTATGATGGTTCGAGGTTCACCAATCTTGAAGAGAATCATTGATTAATTTGATTTTTTTTATTCCAAAGCTTCCCTTATCAAGTGGTTTGAAATATTTTTTCCAAGTTACTGTGAAAAAGTTTGTTTCAAGGGTGGTACCACCCCAACAAAATTTTAAATAGACGTTGAGATAATTGAGAAGAGAAACATTACATTTATATATCATGAACGAATGAAAATGTTTTTAAATCCTAATGTACCTAAATATAAAAAATCGACTACTCATTGAGAGAGGATTCAATTTCACGTATGAAAGTAGTTTCTTAATATGATCCAAAATTTTGAGAAAATGATGGGGCTTATCCATCCCTAGAAAATAGTATGTTTATGATATTTAATAAGCAAAAATCCTTCATTTATTCCTAGGTCCAGCAATATTTGATATCTTCTAGCTATTGGAATGATTTTTACAAAATAAATGTGAGATTTATTTCAATAGATAGTCTACCCTATATCATCTTCATAGTGAGTGGGCGACTTCTTTATGTTTTGAATTTTTCTTTTACTTCCTTAAAAATTGATCATTTTATCATCTTATAATATAAGAGTAGAACAAGCGAGGTTCTTTTACTCATGAATGGGTTTATGTTTTCTTTTATCCATCATACGATTGAGATAACTATCAAATAATATTAACAAATGGAGAAGAGGATTACATAGAGAGGGTTACCTTACTTGAAACCCTCTGAGAATATAAAATACCACAATAAAGAACCATTAATAAGAATATAGATATTAGTGGACTCAAAAATATCGTAAACCCAATTCACAAACATATCATTGATGTCTAAACTATAAGGCACTTTATTAATAAATCTCTGATAAAAGTGTCAAAATATTTTATAATATATATATTTAGGGAAATAAAACCAAATATTTTATTTTTATTAAAGAGGTTGACACATTCTAAGGCCATAATAATTCTGTCATGGATGGTCCACCCTTTTAGAAAACTACACAAGTTAAAAGAAAAAAAATTATTTTAAATTGTGGTAAGTTTTTTGGTGATGAGTTTGGTAATAATTTTATAATTTTTATTGAGGAGATAAATGGGTCTAAAATGATATAACATAGAGGAATTTTAATCCTTGGGAATATGGGTGAGGTATTGTGAATTAAGACTAGGAGGTAAGGCACCTATAAAGAAAAATGACTTAACCAATATACAGACATTAAAATGAATGACATCCTAGTAATTTTGAAATAAATAATTATTAAACCCAGTAGGTTCTGAGGCATTGTCCAGTTTATGGATGAAAATTGATTCTCATATCTCATATTAAAGTGGGTTACGGTTGATGCTATTGTTATTTTCAACACTAAACATGAATGGAATGATTCCATTCTAAATTCCTTGTTGAGACAAAGACCCTTAAAAAGATGTTTAAAATTTATATTAATATAATTGGAAATGTATTACCCAATTTTAATAATTCTACCTCTATCCTTCATGAGGGTGAGAGGACTATAAGATTTTATTGTTTTTTGGACTTAAATATAGAAATTTGAGTTTCTATCTAAATCCTTCAACCATTTAACATTGGAAGTATCATTTCGATATTTTACTTTAATGGAGAAAAAAATCAACATATATGTGAGGTCAACTTATTGATGAATATTCACCTCAAAACCAGAAAAAGTGGTCTCAAATTATATATGGTTCAGATGGTCCTCAAGATACAAAATATCATTTTCCATATTATTGTACTTTAATTTTTACCACCTCTTTAAATTGTAATTTAAATGCTTTAACTTCATGATAGAAGAAAAGACATCATTTTCATAGTGATTATAATTCAAAAAATTAGTGACCAGCTTGCTAAGATCGGGGGTGAAGTCCAATCATTATGGAATCTTAAAGGAATCCATGGCTTGGGGTTCCTTGTAATGAGGATACCCAAGATAGGATAATGGTATATGTTAATCTTTTGGTGGGTAATTCTAAATAGTTATCCCATTTCTCATGGTCATGGTCATTAGATAAGGCTCAATCATGTTTTCTAGAAATCTTTCTTGTGTTATTCGATCTATATCAGGTGTATGTTTCTCTAACAAGATTAATTTCCATCAGATTACATATTTCAATGTGAGAATTGAACTCTCTTAAAGAATGCATGTGATGAGTAGCTCCCACTCATCCACTAGGAAAGAAGATTTCATTGAAATCACAAATAATAATCCAAGAATTTGGACTTCCATGTTTGATGAACACGATATTCTGCCAAATATTTCTCCATTCCTAAAATTTGTTCATGGGATAAATAAAGGATAATTATAATTGGACATTAGATTTTCACCTTCACATGTGATCATTTAATCATCTATATTAAAGTTTTAGGCATCATTGATAGAGTTCTGAGTAAATACCCATAAGGTATTAATATTATAAAAAGCACTATTACTGCCAGAAATTGTGTATCCTCTATTTTCATGGTCGGGAAAACCAAGTGAGTAGAATTTTTGTGTTTAAAAATTCAAAAACGTATGGGTTTATGAACATGAATGAATCTATGAAGTGATGTGTCCATGTTAGTGTTTGACAAACCTTTACAGTTCCATATAAAAATATTCATTTGAATCTGTGAACGGATTGAAACCTTTTTCTTGACACCTAGTCTCATATATCAAATTTATTTTCTTATTATTAGATCCAATGCAATTTCTTTCCTGGAATGTCAAAATGGTCTACAGGGATTATAGTTTTTTCAAGTTCTTTAGTGTTTTGACCAGAAGCTTTAGAGTGTTCTAATTTATCAGCACAATAGGAGGAGTCCTATGTTCATTCAATAGCATTTGTGTTTTCATGATTCGCTGAGTTTTTTAAAGTTGGAGCATTATTGTAATTTATTTTGTTGTTAGTAGGTGGTGTATCAATATATGGGATTTTCTAAAATTATTTGGAGCTATAACAGTTAGCAGGGAGTTCAGATGCCAGATGTTTGAGCTAATGACTATCAATGCAAGCTACATGATTTTTATTATTTGAATTATTAACTGATTGTTATTTAGGGTTGCATAATTCTTTGATTGTGGAGTCTTAAAAAACTATATGGACATCCACTTACATTTCCATCCAAGGAGATCTTTAGATTCACCAATTTTTTTGTTCATACTATCTTTTGTATAATACACAAAAATCGGAGAGTCAGTACATCCATCAACTGGAATTCTCCCATAGGTAGTCGTAATTTTATTATCAAGGCTTTCACAGTCATTTCTAGATGAAATATAGGTGATGTGATTAAGAATATTCTAGGAAAGCTCAAAATCCAAATTATTCTATTCATTCTCCTTTTCTTACTCTTGCATAATATTGGTCCATGAATTCTTGGTTGTTGGATTTGAGGGAGGAATTTGTTTCATAACCCATTTAGGTACCTCATATTTCTATGATGTCCCCCATTTCATGATGACCATATCCTTTCCATTCTTGTTTCTAGAAACGTCATTCAAGGCATTGGGATCATGAGGTGGTTTCATCTTCTTCTCGATCACCCTAAAATTTGAAAAGGAATGTCCGAAAATATTACAAACATTACAACATAGGGATTGTATTCATATTCAACCTTAACCACAATTTCAGGATAATTGGAAATTAAATTAACAACATATGGAATCTTAGAGTCTATGTTTTCCTTAACTTGTATATAATAATAACGACCATGCACACCACTTAGGGTGTTTTGGTACAATTTTTGAGGAATTACAATGCAATAGGTAATGTCATTTAGTATTTTTAGATGCCAGACAACCCATCTCAATCCATCAAGTCTTAGTCAAATATGAGGTGATGGGTTTTTTCCGAGAAAAGGGTTGGAAATTGGTTCCCCATTCATAAATCCATAAGACTCCATGATTCAAGGGTAGATTTAAAAATCTATAAACATCACCTAAATAATACTTTCTTCTATGGATGATATAAAAATATCATTTCCTGATCATGATTAATATCTAGTTTCCAAAACACCAAAGGTGTGACATTCATAATTTATGTTCATAAAATGATTGTGGATTAACCCCTTTGGAGTACATGATTGGCCTGATAAAGGGATCATAAAAATTTATTATATTTTTTGGAGAGATTAAGGATCCCCAATCCCTAAAAATCTTCCATATTAAATCCTTTTAATGGGTAGCTTGGGTAAGGAATTATTCAAGGGATCTGATCTATGATGTGCTTTCATGAATATGATTCCTTTAGATTTTCCATTATGTAAGATTTTGTTCACATATATATCATTATCTTTTTATTACTCTAAGACAAACTTTTGGATCAATCATTCCCAATATGGGTAGAATGAATCCATGGAAGATGATGAATAGAGCGAAAGAGATTCATCAGCATAGATCACTGAGAAAGAAACTCGAGCTTACTAAAGAGTGGAAGTCAGTTTTCTCAAGAGTTTCATATTTTTCACTCTTGGTTTATAATTTATGATTTTCATAGTCATAATGGGATTTAGTTGACTGATATGGTTTCTACTAAGATATTATAGGAATTTACTGGGTATGATAATCTATTTTAAGTATTACTGTATGAGTGATAAAAAATGATGTCCCAAGTAACCTACATGATTTATCTGTTCATTTAATGGGTTTTATGGGAATATTTTGATTTCACAAGGTAAAATATTCAGTTTATGTTTAATGAAAATTGTATGATGCTACATGGGGGTGAAATGTATAAATTTTCATTATATTTTCATAATAGAAATGAAACCTTTATGTTTTTTGTTATTTCCATTAGTATTTATTATGAAATGTTTTATGAAAATAATTGGGATAAGAAGTTGATTTATTGGGTAAAAAAATATTTATTTTGAGTAAAATGTTTATTTTTAGAAAGGAAAATTTTTAATGGTGTTCATAGACTAGAAAATTTCATTATATATTTTTATATATCCTTTACTGAGAATTTTGTATGCATCTCCTATTTTCAATAATTTTTATAGGGTTTCAAGAATGGTCATGGATGAGGATGAGTTAATGATAAATTTTTTAAATATATGTCATGAATAGAAAAAAAATTATTTTAAAGGAAGTTTATTGTGAAAAAACTTTATACTGAGTGGTAGTGTCATCTTTGTGAAGTAATATTTATTTATGTAATGGTGATGCCACATTTATCTAAAACTCTAATCCAAAAATATCTCTAAGAATGAATGTAAATAGATTCTTTTCTAAAAAATAATATTTTTTAATTTTTTAAGATTGTTTCCTTATAATATGTTTTCCTTAAACAATTAATATATTGAATAGATTATTCCATATGCAATACCAAACTAAAACAAAACTCATATATATTCTATTTAGATATATATATATATATGTATGTATGTATCTGTGTGTGTGTGTGTGTATTATTTATTGAAATTAAAACTTTTATTCTAAATTAGTGGGTATAAATAGTAGCAAACACATTATTAAATATATGTATAATTATTATAAAGGTAATTTTTAATCCTAATAAAATTAAATTGATTTAGATAAAACAACTAATAAATTAGTATTAATATTAAAAATGTATTTTTCTAGAAACAAATTTTTATGCAATATGATTTTAGATTTGAAGAATATTGTGGTTAACTAGTGAAAAAATTAAATATATGTTAATAATAATATAATTATAAAATGATAAGAAATAATAAGAAATATACTTAATTTTCTAATAATTAGGTTTTTCTATAAAGATTACTTTTCATTATGGTTTTATTTAGAAGATAAATTTATAAATTTCAGAATTTTAATTTTCTGAAATATAAATTAATTTTGATTAAATATAACTTAAATATTATTAGATTATTAGTTTTTTATAAAAATATTTATTTGTAGGTTAATATTTTAAAAAAATAATTTTAAAAATAACATGATTTTTATGAAATTATTAGTTTGAATAAAAAATCGTGAAACATATTTATAAAACCAACTATCTATTTTTTTGTGAATTTATAATTCTAAAAAGTTTTTTTTAATTCAGAAACCCATATTTCACATTTTAGAACTGAATTTGTAATATTCAAAAACGTTTTCTAATACCTTATATATTTACTATTTTAAAATTGATTTTTATCACTATTAAATATTGAAAAAATAAAAATGTATTTGGAATTTGGAATCATTAGGTACAAGTTACATAATAATGGAAATTTTGTTTTTGAAAAGATTTTGTTCCTCTCAACAGTACATCCCTCAAAGGCCTAACCCCCCTTTCAAAGTAGATAATCCATTAATTGAGTTATAAATTTCTATCTGCTTATTTTTCAATTCGATTTCATTATGTGGGATAATTCTTCCCATGATTACATTACACCTATAATTACTGCCATTTTTTAGTTTTATCCTTGGAATATTTATTTATATATGTCTAGATCTTTCCTCAGAGTTGGAATTGTGTTTCAGTGTTGAATGGCCACAAAATTAATAATTTAAAAAATATTAATATTTATTGAATCACGTGAACATATAATTTTGAAATAATAGTTTTCCCCATAATTTATGACCTCATATATCAAATTTGAGACCATTGTTTTTCAAAATTATGGTTTTTACCCTAGGAATGACATAATGATGGTTGGTTTCAGATGTTATGTTCAAGGAAATTATCGATAGGTGTGTAAATTTTATTAATGAATTTAATTAATGAGTTTTATTGAATATCAAAAAACCTAGTTATAAACAACATATTCATCATTTTTTGAAAATAACTATGGTTTTTCACATGAACCTGAGAGGTTAGGGATCCAAGTAGGGGAGATGTTGATGAACAACAATGGATTGTGGAGCAACAATCATTATTCAATTTATTTTTCTTCCCCAAAAAAGTTCATGGATATTTCCAACGACCATGTTATAGACTAGTTAATCATTAGTGATTTATCCAATCTCAATGTAAGGAATTTTATTTCATGTGATTTACCAAATTTTATTCAATTTATGAGCATTAATTATAGATATTATTATTTTCGGTGACTTATGTTCTCCTCATGAGCCCCTTTCCATTTATAACTCTTGAAACAAATTAATTATCCATTTTGATCAAGTGATTCACAAAATTTTATTTCCTCTATTCATGAACATTGGACAGGATCACATCAGCCAATAGTGATAGTACTTTATTCTTATTATTAAACCCCATTAATCTTCGTGATCTTCACTATTGGACCATGAGATCATGGTTTGACTTTGACGGGTCATATTTGACCATTATCGAACCCTCAAATTCATGGTAGATGCATGAATGAGTTGCATATAAGCATTTTGTGATTGTATATTGATGAAATGTGGGATGTGTGTGTTGGTGACATGGATCATAGGATGGATTTGTGTCTTCTTCGGCATGATTGGTTATGTAGCAGTGTAGTGCGATAGGGATAATCCTTACATGGTTTGGGAGGATAATATTTTTCCTTTCATAGTGGATTGGTTATGGTTTACCCTAGATACAAACTCATCATTGGATTTTTTGTGGATCTGTCAGTAGAGGATGCATGGGTGACACACATGAATATATATTCTGTTTCTAGAAAATCCAGACATACATGACATGTTGTCCTGGAACGCATGCCATATTGTTCACTTTCTAAGGTATCTGGGGTTTTGGGGAAAAATAAATATCTCATTCCATGAATGAACTATACACACTGTGTGACTGAATCTAGAGGCTTGATGTGTACCACTGGATAATTTTGGAAAGTACATGTCCATGTACATTTTCATGTCTACAGTAATAGGAACTGATATATACTCATACACAAAAATGGTAGATGGATATGGCTAGTGAACACTAGTATAAATAGATCACATGGGAATGGGATAAAGTACATGGCTATGAGCCATAAGACATGATCATACCTAGAGAAACTAGGACATGATGTGTATACCATATATATATCATGTAGATTTTTTTTGAACTTTCACATTCTGTATATCCTATATCATGAATCATATTTGGGACCTCGACCAACCTATCGTGAGTTATTTTTCATATAGGACAAGATGGTATAATTTTTTTTAATCCAAGACATGACAATAGGTATTATGAGTGTGAAACTTTCTATAATTTCACTTTCATGATGGAGGTGACCATGTTTAATTGCTTAAGAGATGCAAGGGTCAGTACTCCCCTATCACACTAGGGAATGGGTCCCCTATACTCTTTACTCAGGTATATTTGTTACTCCTACATATAACATAAGGGTGTTTTTCCTCTATATACAGAGTGGTACATCCCTATCATCAATCTCTATAAGTGATATGGTCCTCTGTGAGAGTTTGTGCCCCCATAGTTGTGGATTGTAGTAGCGAGGAGTGGGCCTCTCCAAACTGATTCATGTAAGGTATTTTGTGATTTTGGGCACAAAATATAGACCATAGAAGATTCATACAAACTCATTGTTCTTATATGGGATATGGTTAAGGAGATACCCTTTCCCTTCCATTTGAGTTTATTTATTATTAAGTCTTATATGGGGTTTCCATTACATGATTTCATATGGGTTGAGTAGAATGTTGCATCATTTTTTTCAGTCTTTTTTTGGGCATCCTACTGGTTATGTATGTCCTCACCTATGTATCACATTTTGAAAAATGTGTTGTGTATTATTTATATAATGAGTATATCTATAAGGATACTGGTGAACCAGGTTTCATAGAAGCATTGTTGTACCCAGTGGATAAGACCATGGTTGATTTTTGGCCTTAGAGATTTTGAGTTGAGACCTCTTCAGCCACTCCACTTTTCTTAGTTTTAGTCGAATTGGGACCTCATTTTTTTCAAGGTACGTATTTTTCCTCTTTATAACTTTTTACTATACTGCAACACATTGATGACTTTCTAGAAGTTGTCGAATGAATGGTTTAAAGTATTAATGTTTTTTACTATATCTATACACTATTTTATGGATTTGGTCCTGATTGTGCATAAATGTACATTGGATAAGGCCCACCATTTTAGATTTATTCCTACTATGTTCTAGTCATAATACCTTATCATATTGTTGGTTGGATTAGGGAACTACACATGGCTTACTGTTAGCCATTAGGACCTTGGTGGGTCAGTTCGGGATGAAGTTGTATCAAAGACAATTGTTCCTTGGAATAGCGTTTGGAGTTGTAACATATTTTGAGGTTTGGTTTATCAATTAAGGGAAATGATATTGTATTGTATCGAGTTTTAATATCATTATAGGGAATATATTATTTGTGTGTTTTTCTGATGTATCCATTCACCTAGACTCTGATTATCAACTAGTCAACTCGGAATATTGTGGTTTCTGTTGCAAGTAACCAATGGTAATTTCAACACATATGGTTTTGTATTATGAATTTAATATTCTTCATGAATCAAATTCATATATATGATCATATAAAATTTATATGACCTATTAAATTTCATGATCCATTCATGATAAAAGAATGTTTGGATACCGATAAAGGATTTTCACAATGATCAGTTGAGCGATGTGACATTAGTTTATGGAACAACTCTCGAGGTGCTTCTCCTAGTGGTCTGGGTGGATTATTGAGAATTCTTTAGACAATCAATAGATCTGGATAGTCAAAATTAAGCTATGTGAAGACCTATAATGTTACAAAAGTTTTAGTGACAAATAACTATGAGTTTTCATGGTGATATTGAATCTCAGACAATATAGGATTAGCTCGAGGAAGTGGTTTGATTTTTTAGGCTTGTTCAGACCCCAGCTAATCAAATGATTGTTCTAGTTTGAAGTATTGTTCCTGTAGTAGCAGGGAACTGGTGGGGTCTGATTACCCAGACCTGTGATGTGAAAACACAATAATTGTTAGACATAAAAAATCTATTCCATGATTAGTATCACACTTCATGTTACAACTCTATGTGGATTTATGAGCTTCTAAAACTGTAGAAGAGTGAAATATTATTTTCTATGAATTCTATGAGGTTTAATGAATGTAAATTTTATTCTCTCGACATCATGATATATGGATACATTGGATTTAGTAACATAGAGTACCATAGAATAGGTATGATGGGAAGTCGGATATCACAATGTTCATCATGGGGCCATTTTATATGAAGTAGATAATAGATGGTAAATAACCCGGTATCAGTTCCAGAGGAATACCCATACTTGAATGTTGACATGTAGATCTGTATCACATGGTTTTTACATAGGTTCCAGTTAGTTAGTAGATGGGTGATGCTATTCTTATAATAGGAGATGTCACATGGATCCTAATTTCATTATCAGACGTAGCGAGGAAGGTAGACTGATATTGGATGGAACACTATGTAAGAGACATTTTATTAAGTAGATATATCTCAAGAATGTCCAGGGTAGCCCCTAAAGAGGTTTTTATGACATTGTAGTAGGTGAATATCTATAGGGTGAAGCTACAGGTTGAAAATGATGCTACTATCTACATTATCCACCACCACATGTTGGCCCATGCTAGGCCAAGAGGCTGGGATGTAGAGGTTATAGGTAGTTTCAGTCTATGTATGGATATATCAAGGACTCTTATTAAATTATTCAAGGTATGATACTTTTTTCTAATTTTTCTCTAGTACTTATAGTCTTATACGCAAGTCCTTCCTTCATATCCATATCCCACATTCAAGAGCTAAATATTTGTGTTGATCCTTTGTCCATATAGAAATAGAAAGAGGTTTCAATTGGTTTACCTACCTCTATATCTCACTAATATCAGAAGTGTGAGTTTTCATTCAATAGGGAGAGTTTCTCATGGGCCCTTCTAGACATTGTGATGAAACCATATGACGTCATCTTGGGTATGGACTAGTTATCCAAAGTTCATTACAAGAAAGACTATCATCAATGTAGAGTTATATGCCTTCATAAAAATGGGACAAGATTATCCTTTGAGGGAGAGAAAGATAATATAGATAAGGGAGTGGGCCTCTTGAGCAAGAGATTGTAACCCATTAACCATCAGTTGGATAGTTTATCCCTCAGTGGAATAGGATAATTATGCATAATACTTCTAGTATTATTGTTGGATTGTATGGATTTCTTTCATAAATATGTATTTTGTCTACCTCCAAAGAACATGATTTAATTATTCATTGTATTACATCATAGGACCACATTGATATCTTCTATTACATATCGGAAGGGCCCCACTAAGAGCTGGGAGGTGAGGGTGAAATTGGAAGTCCTGTTATAGAAGGGTTTTATAATACCTGTTGTGTCCCACTATGTAACACTAATAATGTTTATGGGATGAATAGATGCGTGTTTGAGGAATTTTGTTTACTATTGTCACTTGAATTAGTTAACGATCAATAAAAAAGTACCCTTTTTCATTTATTAATGATCTCTTCCACTTGTTTAAGGGTGCAAGTTAGTTTTCAAAGATTGGTCTTAGGTCTAACTACCATCAGTTGAGGATTCACGAGGATTTTATTTTGATAATGGTATTATGATATCTCTATGGACACTATGAGGTCCTTGTGAGAAATTTTGGTTTGACTAATTCCCATGATGGGATCATGTATTTTATAAACATCTCCATCTATACATATTTATACTGCTTCATAGTTTTCTTTATCAATGAAACACTCATTTACCCTGTGTTAGTGGCTGAGTGTGAAATGTATTAGAGGAATATCCAAGAATTTCTATGAGAGAACCAAGATTATGGTAATCTCTTGAAATGTTAGTTTTTTATTTTTGAGTATCGCATTATATGTAATGTCATATTGAGGAATGGTTTAGTTTTGTATCTGGTAAATATTGTTGCAATTATTATTTGGGAACTACCAATGAGTGTATCAAAGGTGTGAAGTTTTTTGGAGATTAGTGGGGATAATAATGGAGGTTCATGGTATAAATTTATTGGTTAGAATCTATTTTTACTAAATTTACTTGGAGAGAGAATCAATTTACATGTATTGTGTAGTGTTAGGTCTCCTTAAATGAGATATGGTATATGTTGAATTGTGCTCCGATTTTGATATTTCCAGAGGAGTTTGTTGAGTACATGGAGTATTGTGATGACTCTAGTGTTGGGATTGATTTAATATATTTTGATCCATGTATAGGAAATGATTACTATAGGTTTAGGTAGTTTAGACCCCATGATTATAATTACATGACCTATGATATATAGTTGAAAGTAGTAGTCTTCACCTTGATGATGTTTAGGAATTATCATCTGGGAGAGTGTCAGGTAGTTTACTCAGAACTCAAGAGTCATATGTACTAATTTTTTCAGAGAGATTTTAACCTATGATAGAGGAATTGGATAGATTTATTTAATGATTAAAACTTTGAGATATTCTACACTCTTGAGAGGGAAACCTGGAGGCATTTACCCATAGTTGGAAACCCCATTGATGATTGGTTGAGGAGGTATATCAATAGTTTGATTCATTATAGTTAACCCTCATGAAGGATAAGGGCGATTTAAATCTACAATCTATGGTAGTGAAGCCAACATTTTTCATCATGTGAGGGGTTCTAAATGGGTTGATTTCATGTATGAGGTTTTATATTAATATATATATTCTCAAAAGATGAAACAAATTAATTTTGTGAAAGAGGGGAGCACATTTTCCTTTTTTAGGGAAAGGCGATAGTCCCATTCATGTTCTCTATTTAGGTGTTAATGTAGATTTATAAATCCCTCTTGATTACTAATCCATGTGCGGATATGATTTATAGGTACCTTTAGCAGTATTTTTGGTGGGTTCTAATAAGGTGAAGATTTTCTGAGTTTTTTCTTAATTCCACACTTGTTAGCATGTAAAATATGAACATAAGGTTTCAACAAGTTCGAATTAACCCCTTGAGATCCTAGAAGTTAAGTGGGATGGAATATAGATCTTTATTTTATGGAGATCCCATTGATAGAGATAAGATGCAATAAAACATAGGGTAAATTTTCATCAAATTACCAATTTATAACACTTCCTTCTCGTTAGGGAGTAGAGTTTGATTAAGAGTTTGGGGAAGTTGTACATGTGTAAGATTGTCTGGACTTATGGGGTACCCATGAAGATCATCTCCGAACATGATGATCGGTTCACATCATAGTTATGTAGGTGTTTATAGGAGGATTTAAAGAACCTATTTTGGATGAATATAGCATTTCACCCCTATAATGATTGTTATACCATGTGGAGTATACATTTTTTGGGTAAAATGTTGAGATTCTATGTTCTGGAATTAAATTGGAGTAGGGAGGATTACTTGGAATTAGTGGAGTTTACTTATATTAACAATTATTACTCTAGTATTAGCATGTACCCTTATGATACCCCATGCATGATACCATGCAGGTAACCCTTGTACTAGATTGAGATTATTGAGATATCCCTTATTGATCCAATGATGGTGTCGGTAAAAATAGAGAATTTTCATGTGATCTGTGAGAATATAATGACATCCTCAATTTAATATAAATCATACATGGATTGGAATTGTAGGAGTTTGCAGTTTGGGAAGGGGTAAAACTATTTCCTGAAAGTATCACCATGTTGAGGATTATATAGATCTGGCTAGGGAAGAAATCCATCCTCAAGGATTATCATGACATTTAATATTATTTGGGGGTCAGTGAGGTTTCTTACTCCTTGGAATTAAATCCATAGTTCCGATGAGTTCATGATATCATCCACACGTCACAGTTGAGGTGATATGTGAATGAACTAACACATGTTATTCACTAGGATGTGTTTTCCATTAAGGAAGGATCCACCTTCTCAGAGTACCTAGTGGTGATCAAGTACTAAAACTAGGGGAAACCACATGGATAAACCACACCTTTGGTTCAATTTATTTAGAAGCATGGAAGGATACATGAGAGATCATTGGAGTGATAGAGTCAAATACAGACTCATTACCCCAAACATTTTGTTTAGATTTTTCTTTTTTAGATAATATCCCTAATGGACGGGATAATATAACAATATTAGTTTTTTTTGGTGTCCATTGAGTATTTCTATATATATCACTAGATCATTCAATGAAGTCAGATCTAGTTTTGGGTGTCACATGACACTAATTAATATATTAAAAATATTAAAAAATATAAAATCATGGATCCATATATTTTTAGAGTAAATGTTTTTTATATCTATTGGGTCTCGAATGGGTAATTTAAGACCATGGTTGATTAAAAAAATTGGGGTTTTTCCTAGGCATGGCGTAAAGTTGGTCGACATCTGATGTTAGGTTGATGATGACTATTTCCAAGTACGTTAAGTGTATTAATTAATTTACATAATCACAAAAAACATAATTATCTTCTATATATTCTTCTTTATTGAAAATCCCCAGAGTTAGATTCATAATCATGGGAGATTAGAAGAACCATAGAAGAGATTCATTAATGGAAAAAAAGATCGTAGAGTAGTGATCATTATTTAAAGTATTCTTCTTCACCAATTGTTTTCCAAGATCTCACCGAGAACAATGGCATGGACAAGTAATTCATCAGTGGTTAATCCAAACTCTAGAAAGGTAATATTATTTCTCGTATTTTTTTATATTTGATTCAATTGAATATAATGTATTATAGATCTTCATATTTTCCATGATGTATGCTCATCACATTAGCTTTATTTCATTTGGTATTCTTGAACCCAATATGCTTATCTTTATTTCACATGTGATTCAGTGCCCTTTTCTTACTCAATTCCTAGATATTGGTCAAGATAATGATGAATGAATGTTTTAGATATCATAATTTAGTGTTTCGATAATGATGAGGTGATGGATGTGGGATTTAGAGACAATTATTAGAGGTAGGATAATGGGAATTCATCCATGGGAGAGGCGAAATTGTTTTATGAGGATTATCCACATATGGTTTGGGAAACTATAGTCTAGGAACTGATGACAGGTCCTTTAAGGTTACCCCTAGATCCAAAATCCATGGAAGATTTTACAGTCGATATAGTAGTGGTGGATCCTCAAGAAAGGTAGATGAAGAGTTATTCTATTTCTAAAAAATCTTGAAATACATTATGTGTAGTCTATGAACACATTCCATATATTCCAAATATTGTAGAGGCTTGTGTTTAAGGTACAATTAAATATCACATGGTGTGTATGACTGATAAACACAATGTGACCTAGTTCTAGCAGTTCAGCGTGTACCCCAAGAGTACACGGGCACAGACATGACCAGATATGGGGGCACAACAAGAGTATATATACACATCCTTTTACATGAACATGACCAAGTTACCAAAACATAGAAAATAAAAATTTTAATCACCATTGTACATTGAGACATGACTAAGTGACTGGGATTGGCTAGATGACATGGGTATAATTGGGGTAGCCAAGACATGCGATTTATACCATATACATGCCATGTACATTCCTCGGGAACTTCCACCTTATGTATCTCCTTATTTGGGGAGCATATTTGGTTCAGTGATCAGCTGATCCTAAGTGGGTATCCATGTTTGACATGATAGTAGCCTTTATTTTGGAATCAAATGTATGATATGAGGTATAATGAGTTTGGTTATTCCTTCAGTGATTATTGGCTGATGGAAGTGGTCAAGTTAGATGACAATAGATATTCCAAGTTGGATAATCCCATATCATACCTGTGTCACATAGGTAGAGATGTTACACCCCCATACTATAACAGGGTGTGGGTCATCTGTCTGCGGAGTTGTACACCCTCATCAATGATCTCTAGTAGTGAGTGGGTCCTCTATAAGAGTAATTGATTCATCTAT
This sequence comes from Viscum album, assembly GCA_963277665.1. Lineage (NCBI taxonomy): Eukaryota > Viridiplantae > Streptophyta > Magnoliopsida > Santalales > Viscaceae > Viscum > Viscum album. The sequence goes on along the minus strand of OY728137.1, from coordinate 621,174,980 downwards.
TGTGGATCACAGTATTAGGGATTGGGTCTCTCTACACTGTTTAATATAAGGTTTCACATGGTGTTGGGAATCATAGAAGGAAATTCAAATCTATAGGTTGAATCATCATTCAGAGCTCCACTATGGAGATAGAGATCCCCTTACTTTTCCACATGGTTTTTTTAGCATATATCATGTTGGGTATTATTAGAAATCTTATTTATGGTTTGAGATGACTATTTTAGGTTTCTATTACTCCATTTATTGTTTTTGGGTTTTTTACTAGTCATTTATATACTCACCCCTTGATAGGATTTTCCCGCGTGTGTTGTGTCTTATACAGATGATAGGAAGACAAATAATGATATTGGCGACATGTTTTTGAAGGATTATAGTTGTAACTACTAAATATGAATGTTTACAGTGGTTTTAATTGGTGATTATTAGTTGGGAAGTATTCATAATCTATCCTCATTCTTGTTTTTGTTATATACTGACCAAAAATTCCTTTTTTTATTAATAAGTGACCAAGGAACAAATCAGGAGTCCCTAAATGAGGTTGGAAGAGATGTAAACCAAGGGAAACCCCTTGGATCACTATTCTACATTCAAGTTCAAGTGACCCTAAGCTATCGTAGATGATCATATGAGTGGTCATTCATCCCATCTTAGCAAGCGAGTCTGTCGCAAAGTTGTCCTGCCTACAAATATGACGCACTTTCTGCCCAAATAGGGTCCCATCGTAACACCTTTGGACTAGATACACTAAGGTTTATGGCCCCTCCTACCACCCCTGAATAGACCTCACATGAACCTCATATTATGACTTGAAATATGCCACATAAAAACATTATTCTCTGCAAATCATTATACAATAAGAACACCACCACCCCAGAAGTGTTGAACCCCATAAGAACCCCAAAAGAACTGAACCTTGGGAGTTACTAAGAACACCACAACCCCTCATCACCCCCCCCCCATGAGGGAACCATCCACATTCAGATTTATTCCACCCACTGGTGGAGTCCATTTGATCCAACAACCCTCCTTCCTTGGTGGTGCAGAAGAGATGTTGAACAGGTTGTATGCCATAGATGAAAGCTAATCCTCTTTGAGAAGTGACCGAAGTTCAAAGATCAGAGACATAACCCTCATTTTCAAGAATATAAGTGATCTCATACTGTAAATATTAATAGGTTTGAGGGCCTCCCATAACCTCCAACTCAATAAAAAGAGGATAATTTCAAGAACCCTGCATTCTATGACCCTCCCATCGACTCAGTGAAACAATGAGCCCAAGAACCCCTGTAGTGAGGCCTGGCTGTTATCGAAGTTGGGACGAGGGGAGAATAAGGAACAAAGAGATCCATACCAGCTATTCAGGAAGAAGATATGAAGGGTTGATTCATTCTGTGGTCCCTCACAGAAAAAACACTATGACGCCATGGGAATTCCTCTCTGCTTCACATTTTTATCAGTTGGTAGGGCCTTATTCCTTATGTTCCACATGAGGAAGTTCATATTTTTTGGGATCCCCTTGCACCAGACTTTGGATTCCCACTCGTCACAAGGTCTATCCTAATTCTTGATGTCCATGTAGTGTTTCAAGTTGAACATCCCAGAAGAGGACCCTGTGAAGCAACATCTTTCGAATTCATCATTCATCACAATATCTCATAAAATTTAACCTACTTATGGGTGATTACTGAATGAATGAATCATGAGTGAATTTTCTATTCCATGAAGGAGATCTCTGAAAGCTGACAAATGGGATAAACTAAGACCGTGCTTGCCTAGTGTTCCTTACAAAAAACTAATGTCACCTCTATTGATGATCCACCTAGAAGGACCGAAGAGCACCTCAAGATTGGAAGCCATACATCTTGCCAAACTTGTAGGCCGAGAGCATTTCCCATTGTAACTCCCCCTTTTCATACCGTAACGTTAACTAAAAAAATCTTCCCACAAGGATTTGCCAACAATGATATCCCAGGACAGTCATCCTTGCATGACATGGATAGCCTCGTTGATGTTACGGAGGCCCACCCCTCCCCTAGAAATAGGTTTGTACATGTGCTTCCAAGAGGCCCAGTGAAAATGAACCACCTGATTAGCATCCCACAGAAATGCGGTAATGATTCTTTCAATCCTCCTAGTAATTCCTTTGGGTGGGTTGAGAAGCTAGAAAACATGCATCAGTATGGATGGCAATATACTATTTCATATTGTTATTCTCCCACCAAAATAAAGAAACTTTTTTTCTAGTTGTTGATTCTTCCCACCAGATGATTTGTGATCATCTCAAAGTATGACTTTCAAATGCGGCCATAAGAGTGTGGAAACACAAATAAAGAACCAGAATTTGTTTTTAGAGACACCCTAGTATGTCATGTATGCCCCTGCAACACCCACGAGTATATCTATTTGATACAAAGACTTGGTATTTCGAGGAGTTAACATGTTTCCCAATAAACCGATCATAAGTATTTATAATACCCATGAGGTTAGACAATTATCTACACCTTCCATTGGTGAATATTAAGATGTCATCCATGAACATTATACGAGAAATGCTCTCCGTTACGCTCTTTCTACGATAAAGTCTCAACGTACCATTCTCATCTCCCTTGCACAGGTTACAACATAAAGCCTCTTGAGTGAATATGAAGAGTCTTGGGGATAAGGGATCCACCTAGTGCACCCCACGAACTAATTTGAAGAAGTAGAAGCACCTCCCCATCAATGAAATAGAGAGCCATGGTGAAGATAATCACCTGAAACATAGGTCACAAAACCACTCCGGAAACCCATACCTATGAACCACCTAAATAATGAAGCTCCATTCCATTATATCGTATTATTTTTCCATGTCTACTTGAAAAATCATGTTGGATCCGACTGACCTTCTGTTGATATCAGTAACCATAACACTATAAATTCCCACAGCTCCTTGGATGCTTCGACCTCTAATGAAGTTGTGCTGCTCCATTGATACCAGTCGTGGTAGCACTACACTCAGTCGTGATGCAATAAGGGATGAAAAGATTTTGTAAGAGACATTGCATAGACAAATAGGCTGATAGCAGCTAAAGATTATGGGATATTGTGTTTTAGGAATGAGAACAATTCTAGAGGAATAAGCCATTCTATTCAAGGGGCCACCAGAGAAATAATCCTGAACCGCTTCCACCACATGTAGACCAATACCCTCTAAAGCCTCCATGATGAATTCCCCAGGAAACCTATCCGGATCGAGTTCACTATCATGAGGTAGCTTGATCAGAATCTCATTGATCTCCTCTTCCATAGAGGTAGAAGACAACAGGTGATTTTCTTGTCCCTCCACAAGGTGAGGCATGCATCCTAGGAAGTCCTCCTCTTATGTTTCCCCCAAATCAACTTCATTCCTTGAACAAAACGACCCAAATAAAGTTCCATGAAAGTGCGCAAGAGACATCTACCCCACCACATCTATGTTTGAGGTAAAGAGACCACTCCCCAGGTTGATGTTGATTTTGGAGTAGCTCCTCTCCTTCAAGCATGCATGGAAGTAAGCACTATTCTGATCTCCCTCCCTCATCCATCTAACTTTTTATCTTTGCCTGTATTTTCATTCAATATATAGGGGAATATCCGCAAGAAAAACTCATATATCGAATAATATAATGAAGTCTTTCTCATCCCACTCTTCCTGAAGGTCCTCTTCTAAGATATTAATATCCACCTGCAGCTGCTCTGCCCCCTTATTTTCATTACACCTATTAGCCGACCAGCTCTGGATTTCCTCCCTGAGCCTCTTTAGACTGGTAGGCAATCCACACCAGGCTTTCCCAGCCCCTTCGTGTTTCCATGAGCCTTCAACCATCTTTAGGAAGCTCGTCAACTGATTCCAAGAACTGTTTTAAAGGAAGTCTCGGGTTCATGGGGCCTCCTTTGTGAGCTCCAAGAGCATGGTGGCATGATCATATAAAGAACAGTGGATATGCATTACAGTCGTTTTTTGATAAATCGTCCATACCCTGAATGTTGGTAAAGAACTTGTCCAGATGGATCCATATCCGCTTCTGGCCCTTCCTGTTGTTACACCCAGTAAACATGGGACCAATGAACCCAAGTTCGAATAAACCAACTGATGGCATAAAGTGTCTGAAGTCATACAAGTTGTTATTTGGTGTAATCGGTCCCCCTTTCTTTTCTGAAGCAAAAAGTGTTGAATTGAAATCACCTCTCACAACCCATGGGAGTGTGCCGACCCACAGGGACTCCAAATGATTCCACAGCTTCATACGTTCCTCAGGATCCATGCTCGCATAAACAAAAGATAAAAAAACCTTCATTCCATTACAGGTCACCTTGACATCAATAAATTGTGAGGATAGACTCATCATCTCAACCAGGATATGGTTCCTCCAATATATCTAGATATGAGAATTATCAGGATACCCTTGCATGGAAAGAGGATAACCCATTCTCCTCACCGTATTTGCGAGTTTTCAAGGATTCGGCTTTGGTTCAAGGATGACCGAAAGAGATAAATAATGTATCCTCAATTCATTGGCCATAAACTCACATTGGTCTTTTCCCCTTATGCCATTGTGTTCCAAATGAGAAGGGAGATAATTCGAGAAGTCCCCTTCGTCCCTTCTGGGTAGAACCATTGGATAAAAAGTGGAACATGGACGAACCGATTTCCTTCGACTGGGAGCGATTGAGGGGCCTCAAAGAGCTATCTGAAGGGTTCTCTCCTTTGGCGTAATAATATATTTTATTAATGATCCGTTGGAAGCCTCATGGAGTGATAATTTATTGGACGTCGGAGTGTGTGGAGGACTCTCCTCCAGTGATCCATGTTGTAGGGACACCAATAAAACTCCATATTGATGTTTTTATGAAATCAAAGTGTAATATTGGTATGAATAACTCCCATTTTTACCTATCCATATTATATCCCATAAAAAAAATTTCTATCCCTATAATTTCCAACAATACTATTGGAAAAAATAACACTAATTATTTTCTATGATTCCGATAACACTATGTACCCCTATTAAAAGAAAAATTCAATACTATTTTTATATTGTGGGTTTTGAAACAAATGTATTTCAAAATATTTTAAAAAAAATCATCCATTACAAATTAAATGTTTTTTCTTCCACCCCACATTTATTTTGATAACCATTGTGTATTTTCAAGGGTGAATTATTGAAGATTTTTTAAAAATCTATGATATCAATTCACCCTATTTTATTATAACATTTGAAAGTTATCTTAAATATCATATTTGTACGATTATGTTGAAAATGTTTTCCAAAGATAGTTTTTTTTCATTTCTTCCACACAAACACATATTTTAATAGAATATCTAAATTTATATGAATATTTAACTCTAAATTTTTATTGTTTCTAAAATATATTATTTTTTCCACCTTTATAAAATATTTCTTTAAAAATGATTATCACAAACATTTCATATTTCCAAATTGGTTTTTATAAATCAGTTAAAAAGTGTTTTAATTTAGGTTATTATACATTGAAACATCTTATTCTTTATTTTAGTATATTCTTAAATAACTATCATGCAACTTATTTCTTTGGATGGATTAAATATTTTCTTTTCTATTATAGAAATGATATATCACTTCCTTTATGTTCACAATTCATTAAATGTTTATAATCCTAATATTTATTCCTATTTTCCTCAAAATTAATACCCTACTATTGATTCCTTTTATTGAAGGTTGTTTACCTAGATACCTTACATTGATTGATTGGGGAATCTGTTTTCTTAACTATATAACCTTTATCTAAATCATGTATATACCATATGATTTATCATCTTCATTGAATGTTATTATACTATAATGTTACTTCATTTAATTGTATATACATTTTTTCCGTGGGTCTATCAAGTAATGATTAAAGCTATGATTATGAATTCTTTTCTTTATTTCATTCCATTTGAAAAGGATATAAACCTCATTTTTTCCCTTGGGTTTTTTATGATATGATTACTTATTTTAAGTTTCACACATATGCATGGATGATTATAGGTGTTCTCGTATCTCTACATCAAATTAATTAGTCTATGTTTATGACTAATGAGATATTCATACATGGAACTAATGATTGTGTCTGCATAAGAATGGGAATAATGTGTTTTCTCCCATTATAAATTGTGGGAATGATGAGTTTATTAACATTAGCATGGGAATAATATGTTTTATCACAATGCTTTCCATATTTTTATGCGTATTCCATATTTCCATGTTTTTCCCTATTATCTCATACATTAATTAATATTTCTATGAATATTTTAATCTATCAGGGATAATTTTTATTTACTCATATTTCAAATCTCTATTAATTCATTTATAATGATATTCAAATACATATTCCATGATTTACGATCCATTTTTATGAAGGTATAAGTTTTATATGTATCATAATTATAAATCTCTTAAAATATTGTGGTTACTTATGATATTTGAAAGTTATCCCTTACATCTACCATTACTAAGAATATCAGATCACTAAATTCTTATGTTTTATTTCCCTATAATACATCTATTTTCAATACTTTTGAGATGTTTATAAGGGGGTTTAGAGTTGAAAGATTTTGAAGAAATGTTGATGAGTGTTGTAAAATATGTTTATTATGTGTAAAATCATCCATGACACATAACCTATGGTTATACTATTTTTGTGACTATTTGTGACATTGAATGACTATTTATGTTAAATAACAAGAAAAATAATATTATTTAACCGGGGTTTCATTAGTTGGTATTATATGAAATGTCTAGTTATTTTTGTATATTATTTATGTAATTTTGGGGAATATTTTTGAGAAACTTACTTAAATCCTTAGATATGATTCTATGAATATAAAAACAACTTGAAATTTTTGTAAAGTAAATATTTTGGGGTTATATTAAAAATTAAATAACATTTTAGAGACTACAAGAGGATGTAGGATTTGGAATATATGTAAAAAGGTTTAATAACCTCTAAAAGGATAGACTGGGTATTAACCTGATCATCACCTAGTTCACAAAAAAAAGATGCCTAAATACACACTTTATTTGAAAATTATTAGGGATATGCTTTTGTTGATCATATGTTATTGAAAAACCAATATGAAGGATTGAACTCTTTGTTACATCAACATATTAGGTTTATACTTATAACATAACACAAATTAATGTAACCTAGGATAAACTATGATTCATATAAGATGAACTAAAGTAATTACATTATAACGTGATGATGAAAAGGGGTAAAAGGTTTTAAGTTTGAATCCTTTTTATGTTATTTATTATGATAATTATCTCAAAATTTTATATAATTATTACTAATGTTAACCCTTTTGGTTTTAGAAATATAAATAAAAAAGTAACTGGGTAAAAAATACAAGAAAGGGGAAATGAAATGACTATAAAAATAAGCATCTCATTATAATGGGATATGGACTATAAAATATATTTAATTTTTAAAATAAACTATCGAAAAATATTATTAAAAATGTAACCATATTTGAGGTCACAAACCCGCCCAAGAAGAGAAGGATTATATCCCATGGGAACATAGGTTATAAATATGATGCAGAAAATATTATTCCATTTCCTATATGTTAACAATGACAGGAGAATAACAAAAAAAATTACTAATGTGGATTTGAAGATTCATTACATCGGGTAAAGGATGGAATCAACGAACAATCCATAGATAGAAAATGATGGATAAAATGAATTTAGATACTTTTCTTCCTAAGGATTTACTATATATTTTATGTTTTCGATTCGAGGAATTTGGGAACTATGATACCCAAGGAACCAATATAGTAGTTAAATTGAATAAAGGACACCAATAACCTCATAGATCATGTGAATATAGAAAATCATATAAAATGACTACCAATTATGATGATAGTGATTTTTCTCTCTAGATCTGTCAATGTATTATGTGGTGTATGATTTTACCGATTAGGTTTTAATCTATAAGTAAAAATAGTTGGTAGTATAATTATAATATCAATTGTACATGAATCTTATTCAAGGATTATATAAATTTCCACCTTATAGAATTATAGATTATTTAGTTAATATGATTAAATTATGAATGGAATATCTATCTTTAAAGAGAGATTATATCAAATTGAAAATAGGGAAATATCACTTTGTATATTAAATAATCCCATGATCAACTACTAATGTTTTGTTATTTAGGAGCCCAACATGTAAATTACTCCCATAAACAATTAATATATGGAATATCATGCTTCATAGACAATTAAAAACTAAAATGAAGTCATGCTATATTCTTTTGGGATATATTTAAATATAAATTGTTTTTCGTTAATTCCCATAAATTGAATTGGTGTATTGAAATTTTTAAAAAATAATTATAATATATATATATATATATATTATAAAGGTCATCATTAATCACTGAAAAAATTCAATTGAAATATCTAAAACAACTAATAAGATCATTTTATATATAAAATGTTGGATTTATTGTTAATTTGTTTTCAAGGTGAATTTATATTTCTTGAAAATTATGATTAATTAATGTCAAAATAAATAATATTTTACTACTAATTTAATTTTTAAATTATAAAAAATATAATTATGTATAATTAAAATTCTAAAAAGACATTTTTCTTACAAAATCGGGTTGTGAATATGATTTTATAAAAAATAATAATTCCTAAAATATTGAATTTTAATCTTTTAAAATGAAAATTAATCTTGGATTTAATATATAAATATAAGGCTTCAATTATTTTTTGGAAGGTTTCTAAAAATATTTATTTTAAGGTGAATAATGTAAAACACATTTTTTAAAAATAAAATTATTTATATGAAATTTTTAGTATGAATCATAAATTTATGAAACCTTTTTATAAGAAAAAACATCTATTTTATAAGTGACTTTATAATTCTACATGTTTTAATTTAAATTTATAAACCCATATTTGACATTTTTGAACAAATGTTATATTTTTCAAAAAAAATTATAAATCATTGTATATTTAGTATTATAAAATTAATTTTTATCATTTTTTGAAAATTAAATAAAAAAATGGGTTCAAAATTGTGAATCATCATATCCAAATTATGTAATATGGACTATTTTTTAGTATAAAGGATAATTTACATTATGTAAAAATTAGATAAAATGGTAATAACTAAAATAGTAAAAGTTAAAAATCTAATGATAATAAGTTAAAAATATGTTTATAAAATATATAAGAATGGGTTTTCTAGCCTATATCAACATTATATCTTACCTTATAAATTAATTCTCTATTTCTAATCCACTTTATGTAAGAGTGAAAATCCACTATTGAAATATTTTGGGAATTTAGAAGAAAAATCATTCCTTTTCACTTATAAAAGGGGAACTCCTATACTCACACAAAAACATGCTTAGTTCATGCCAAAATTTCTCCAAACTTATTATAAACATTCTTATATAACATCAATGTCATTTTTATTATAAACTAAAAATCCCTAAAAGGATTAACCCCATTTGAAAATGGGACAATCCAATAATTATGGTATAAATTTATTACGGTAGGTTTATTTTTTCTATTTTGATATGTTTACTTATTCTTCACAAAATTCCATTACACCATATTAAAATGAAAAAATTAGTATAATTATAATAATTCAATCTTATAAGAGTTATTTTATAAAAATTAACCAACATTCCCTTTTTTGTTAAGAAAATTTAAACCAACATCCATGTGTTGTGAAGACTATAACCTCTATGACACAAATTATTTCCTTTTCACTTATAATATTACAAGGATTTTCCAAATAGTTAATTTAGTATATAATTGTAATAATTATGAAATATTATACGGTCTAAAATTATAAATCTTGTTACTCATTTTCCATATTCTATATGAAAATAAATCATTATTCATGCAAACTTGTGGTCTACCACCTCCATGAAACGATCAATTTCTATTTATCTATTTATAAATGACTCACAAGGATAGTAACATGAATGATTTTAAGGATAAATATTATTTTTAATAAATTATTAAGTTTCTATAAAGACATATCACAAATCATATTATCAATATGAGCAATAAACCACCATGGAAAATTGAATAGTCCAAAAAACTATTCATTGAGAAAAACATGATTTATTCATACTATGAATTATCAACATTTAGTTTATCCTATTATTAAAATTAATTACAATTCTGAAATAAAAACTAATTATCACTATATATTCTCATTATTCTTTTGTTATAATGATATTATTACTAAACCACCACATAATTATCAATTAATCACATCATATTAACATTTGGGTCGGTTTGACCACCTACTTAAACAATTAAATAATATCATAGAATGGATAATCATGGGAATTTAATCTAAGGTAATTTTATATATAAATAAATAAATAATGAATTGTATTTTGTTTCTTAATGGTAATATAAAAAATTTGAGTTATTATTTAATAATAAACATTTCAATCTATAACAATCATCGAAATATTCTCATCACCAAATTCATCCTTAATGATTTCAACAAAATAAACCATAAAATGAAATTATAACAGCATTAATTACTATTAAACATAAATTTTAGTACCATGTATGATATGGGAATAATGAAATTTTGGAAAAGAATGATTAAAAAATTGGGATTAAGAAACTATTTACACACACTTGATATTGAAAATAGATAATAAACTAAATAATACATAAATAGAATAATTATAAACTATGTTTATAAAATGGTTTTCATATGAATAAGGCAATTAAATGGGTTATTAACATTTCATGTTTGTTATGTAGAATATTAGTATGCATTCAACTAAGTGGGGAAACAATATAAGGGTTTCCTTCCCTCATTTTCAACTCCATGGGATATGCTTGATACTATATACAATAATTTATTTTATAATTCGTATTAAATATAAAATTTCTATTAAATATGAATTTCATGTTTTTCTTCTCATGATCCTTTGATTATTACATTACTAATTCTGTAATAGTTTCATTAACTCAATTTCCAATTCATTAGGGAATAATTATAAGGAAATGTCCTTAGAAATTATATATTTTATTGTCTTTAAAATATAATTCACATTTGATGATATTTTTTGTTTATATTTTTAGATAAATAAAACAATCTCCAGCAAATTAAAACTATATTTATAAGTGGACACTTATACTTAGTATTAATATTTCCTACCAGATAGAAGTCTTTAAAATTAAAAAATGTATCACTTTATGAAAAATATTCATATATTTCTCCTTGATCTCATCCATATACCTAATATCCCATAAACCATATGAAAAAAATTAAAACATGTGATGACCACATAAATCCCTTTATAAGATATAAAAAATAGAAAGGAAATCATTATTGTGGTAAAAAATATGAAAAATCAAATAACATTTACCTTTATCATTAATATTATCTGAGCATATGAAATAAAATAAATTAACATGAATAAAAAACACACATTTTCCCAAAAAAACTATCTTTAATACCCATAAAAATAATTTAAAACCTATTTTGGTGACTTTGATCCTAAAATACATAGACCCTTTCAAAACCCTTTTAATTAGAATAACCATAAGGCCTAATAACAACATTATCATTACCCAATGCATGTAATGTTATCTAGGAACACACATCATTTAAACTAGAATGGGATCACTGTGTTCTGTCTAAGAGCACCCATCATATATAATTTATAAGAACTAAAACATGTAATAAAATAATTCATCATTTGAAAATCTCTTTAATACTTGTTTGCAAATAAATTTCTAATATTAAAATACCATTATCTTTCAAAAGCCCATCATTGACACAAAATAAACATTTATTTTGAAAAAAAAAATCTATAAAAAAATACCCAAAATATAAATTGGGTTTTTAATGAAACAATAAATATTTAAAAGGAAGCCAAAAATGAAATAATGTCCATGGCGGTAGAAAAGCCATTATCTCAGTTTACATAAAGAATAGAACATTCCTTTATTCGTTTTTTGAAATTTTCTTTATAAAATAAAAATGGTATGATTTCAATAGTCAAAGTGTTCATTATTATATCATATCCAGAATAATATTAATGAAAAAATTATCAATTTTATACCTCAGTTGTTCTTCTAAATCCATTCACTAAATATAGTAATGAAAACTGAATGACATTATAATCACAGAGATGGTAAGTCATACATACATATGCATAACATTTTTCATTTTTCAATGATCATTATAGATATAAGGAATTTATTATTTTATATTTAAATAATAACCATAATATTATATTAATCATTTAAATATAATTTTATATATCATCCATGTGATGCGGTGATGAAAAATGAATCACATCTCTTCATGGAGGCGATAGTTCACATGTACCTACAAAATAAAATTATAATTTTTGTGTGAATAGAAATGTTTGAACGTAAATGAGATATTATTTATTAATAATGATAAACATTTGATGAATATTATATATAAAAATTAACTGCACAATTATAACACGTATATAGAGATAGTGATGGAAAAAAATTATGTTGGTTCAAGAAGTGGTGGTCTGTCGTACACATGAATGATTAATTCTTCTCCTAATATAAGGATGTGGATAAGGATTTAGGTGATGAAATTAGCATAACAAAATTTAATTATATTTATTTAATTGGAGTTATTATTTCATCATGGTTGAGTAATATTTCAAGGAAGTGTGTCAAGACCCATCCCAGTGGGGCCTACACCCTGACTCCCCATGCCCCCCTCTAATAGGGCAGGGGCTACTAACTGGCACTGAGTAGGCATATCACTAAAATTGTAGGAATTTCCTAAGTACCTATACACAAGAACACATCTCCAATCCCACAAATTCTAAAATGTAAAATCCCATAAGGAAAAAAATACATGCATACAACTAAACCCATCCAACAGAGTACAATAGAAAGTAATGCGACAAATGTAAACAGGCCAGAATACAATCCCACCAAAAGAAAGAGTCTCCAACTACAAAGTCCAAAATTTAATGAGGAAAATAGCTACTGGGATAACTTCTTTTTTTCATAGGAACACCTCAGCATGTAAGGAAACTCACAAAGCTTGGTCTGGTCTTTGAACCCCCTGAACTCCATCAAAAGACCTATCATCTACACAAGACATAACATGTGCATGAAATGCGCCTGTAGGGGTGAGTATAAAAATAATCAGTAGAGGACCCAAAAAACCACAAATCAATAGAAAAAGTAATGGTACAATCATTACTAAATAGTATATGTCTATATAATATATAAAAATGGAAACATAACCATATATATTCTAAAATCAGACCCGTATTCTAGAGGTTAGTCACAACGACCAACATACCCATGCTAGGGATTCAGTTTGAAGATTCTACGAAGCACTCATTTGGGAAAACACACTTCATGGGACTGATAGCTCTTATGATATACGTTCGAGAATTGTTTTCATCAGGAACTATCACGTGAGATATAGATGCATAGATAGAATTGAAGAGAGAATGGATACACTAATTCTTGGAGAACTCACTCATGAGTGGGTAAAGATCACCATACACAGATGAGGATCACTTACAGGGCCTTGGTATATACCAAAACTCATCTAGATTCCCCATATATGTAGATGATCATTTTCATATAGGATTATTCATGTCGATACTGAACTATATCAATAATAATGAAGGGGTAGAGGATATCACTACGGGCCTCTTAGAGTGATTCTAACTCTATCCAGAAAGTCCTATTGAAGGGATCAAACTTCAAAGGATAGAAATGATACATTAACATAATGGAAAAAAGAAATGGTTGAACTAACCCAAATGAATCTTTTCCATGAAATGGTGGACATGGAGATCAAGCCATACAGAAGAGAATACTTGGCATCTTTCAAGGTCACACGCGGTCTCCCTTGACTTCGGGTACTGCCAGTGTGAAATGACCCACGTCAGAAGACATGTCATGTAAAAAGTGAATGCATGGAATATAGTGAAGGTAAGATTCCATGTACGATTATCTAGGTTCCACTCCATGTACGCTGGCCATGTGCCCGTACACGGCTTTGACCTGTGTATTCTAACCCGTGTATCGGAACATGCAGTATCCAAGGTAACTAACCTAGTCTGGCCATATGGGGGAGTACATATTGTGTACTCCACCCTGTGTCACTGTATCATCTGAGATACATTCCAAGTCCCACATAAAGACCCACATTCCATGTGAAATTTTTCACATGTTGTTTCATCACATCCTGCATCGTGAAACCCTAGCCTCTACAGAGCTGGCCCCACATGCCATCTTGTTTGGAGAACACACCGTGTTCCTTGTAATTTTCCAGAACCACTTATCTTCCTCTGTGCGCACCTAGTGATCTTAGATCTATCAATAAGGCCATTCAATCTCCTCAAAACTCATGATCCAAGGTGATCCTACCAGGGAAACACCGATTTAGTATGTTTTGGGTGTCTGGTCACCTTTAAAAACGCAATTCGATCATCCATGCAATGAATAGTCGAATAATGATTTCATTTGATTTATGATGATTCATCATCCTCCATCATCTTTTCACTTCTTTTGGGTCTTCACGATGTTAGATCCCTAATTTGGGATCATTTAATTGTGAAATAGAAATGCAACGATCTGTTTTTCATAACCCCGCAAAGAACGCGAAGAACATGGGTTTAAAAAGGGGAGAAGAAACCCAAATAACGAATTGAGGAATAAACATCCACCTTCGTTTGTCAAAGATTTTATCTTCTGCAGTTACATGGATCAAATATGGAAAATAAAATATAATTCAAATCAAACACAGATCAATTCCCCAAAATAAACCCGATAAAAGACCCTCCCGCAAGAACGAATGATATACGGGTCAAACAATTCGTGTGTTGATCTGAGTTCATCGTTAAATCAAGTAACTGGGAAAAAATCAAAACAACAATTCCTACCTTAGGTTATGGTCGATCACTAATGATGTAGGATTTCACTTCCATCATCGATGAGATCCTCTAACTCTGTTTTCACCGAGATTGATGAACAGTTGAATTGTTATCGTTCGCTGTTATGATGTTTCTCCATGGGGTCTCCTCCGCACAACTCTATAGGATCTCGAGGTTATGTTTCTAAATTTATTGATTTGCGTAAAAACTTATTTAAAATCTCTTTTCACTGCATTAATTCAAGGTTAATAAAATATATATTTTATTTTATTTTATTTCCTTAAAAGTTTGAAAAATAACTTCTTTAGTTGACCCACGCCGGTCAAGTTAGGCCTTTCCTAATGTAAATTTTCGACTCAGAATGCAACAGAGCCCTTAAATTTTTGGTCCGAGAATCCATTTAAAAGTTATTTTACTTTTTTTAGAAAATGGATCGCTCATGTTTTTTAAAATATTAATTTATTTCAAACATTTATTTGGGGCATCCTAGGCCTCAGAATCGCATACCATCATAAAAACGAGTCTCAAAATAATTCCATATAATACTTAATAATAATACATGTAAAATATGAGACATTAAATTCTCCCAACCATAGGACTTTCACATCCTAAAAAATCCAAAACAAAAGGCTATTCCAATAGATGTGGGTACTGTGTAAGGATTTGAGCCTCCCCTCCCACATGTTGTCCTAATGGTTCTCGTGCTGCTATCTGACACACACCATGGGTATTTCTCATCCCCAATGGATCCCCTCCTGTCGATCCTCAATTTCCACTGGGTACTCTGTTAAGGTTTCTCCATCATCAATGTACATATCACCCCATTAGATGATGTGTGATGGTTCATGCATGTACCTCCTCAGCTGCGTCACGTGGAAGAAATCATATACCCAGTGTAACTGCAATGGTATAGCTAGGTGGTACGCCACCTCGCTAACTAGGCATAGTATTTTAAGGGGCCAATGATTATCGGAGACAACTTGATTCCCCTACCAAATCTCTACAACCCTCATCAAGGAGAGACCCGAAGGAAGACATGGTATCCCTCTTCAAACTCCAAAGGTCTCCACTGTCTTTCAGCAAAAGACTTCTGCCAGCTTTGTGTAGTCCCCATCCTCTCATTGATCATCTGCAGCTTCTCGATGGCATCTCACACTAACATTGGACCCATGAGGGCTGACTCCCTAGGGTCGGTCCAGCAAAGTGGTAACCAGAAGGGTCACCCATATAAACCCTAAAATGGTGTCATACTGATGGTGGAGTGGTAGATGTTTTCA
The DNA here is from genome assembly GCA_963277665.1 of Viscum album. Classification (NCBI taxonomy): domain Eukaryota; kingdom Viridiplantae; phylum Streptophyta; class Magnoliopsida; order Santalales; family Viscaceae; genus Viscum; species Viscum album. The sequence goes on along the minus strand of OY728137.1, from coordinate 621,158,763 downwards.
TAGTCAATCTCCAATAGTGGTAGGTGGTACTCCAAACTATGACCAAAGTCTAGTATATAGGCCCACAACATATCCACCAAAACCTGAATGGTTCTCTCTATTTGACCATATATTTGAGGATGGAATGTTTTCCCAATAGTAGCTGAGTCCTAAATGCCTCCTGTTATCCCTTCCATAGTCGGGATGTGAAAATAGCATTTCCATCTGAGACTATCATCGAAGGGATGCCACGATGATGAACTATCTTCTATAGTTAGAGTTATCCCAAGCTCTCTATGGAACTCTTCTCTCTAATAGTTATGAAGTGGACCAACTTTGTGAGTCAATAAACAATCACTATGATAAAATCTTCCCCCTGGTTATTCATGGTAAGCATGTCACGAAGTTCATCCATATCCAATCCCACTTCTAATCCAGAGCTTCCAGGGGATGAGCTAACCCTACAAGAACCAGGTGCTCGGCCTTTACCTACTCTCACATAAGTCATTGATAAATGAACTATGCTAATCGCTTCTTTATACTTTCCCAACAGAACTGACACTACTAGAAAAATACCCCATACTAATGTTTTGAAACCGTTGGTATAGGCCTCCAAACCGTTGGTATAGCCTATACCAACAGTTTGGAGCACCGTTGCCAAGTAAGTCATGAGGATAGGTCTATACCAACGGTTTTCAGAAAACTGTTGGTATAGACCTATACCAACGGTTTTGAAAACCCTTGGTATAAGTAATATGAAAATATATACCAATGGTTCCATAAAACCATTGGTATATGTAATTAAAAAAATAATCATTCGTTTGGTTTTGATCCAAGCACCTCCTGTTTCTAATTTAATGACCTAACCACTAACCTAACATACTTTTGTGAACATAATTTCATAAATATATATATGTATTATCATAAGTATTTTAAAATATTATTTATTTGATGTCCTCTATAAGAAGATTCTATTAAAAATACATGTACCTATACCAACGGTTCTCAAAACTGTTGGTATAGACCTATACCAACGGTTTTGAGAACCGTTGTTATAGGTTCTTTGATTTATGGACCTATACACATGGTTTGTCCATAACTGTTGGTATAGGCCACCTATAATGTACCTATACCAATGGTTTTGGCCAAACCGTCAGTATAGGTCCAAATAAGTGACCTATACCAACGGTTTTCCCAAAACCATTGGTATAGATCATATTAACAGTAGTGTGATTTCGGAGGTCCTATTACATTTAGTCCACTCCAGGATGTACCTCCAAGGGAGATTTATAAAACTCCCCAAGAAACTCCTCCAACAATGCCACTGGCACAAATGTGCATCCTCTGAAAATGAAAATGTGCTCCACACCTTACGAATATCCATCAGGATCTCATCCTGTGGATAATTGAGCATGTAACGTATCGTAGTCAAAATCCCATAGTTGTGCCTCTAAAACTCTCTACAAGAGTGGAGGGGTAACAACCATTTACTGGAGATATATTGTTTCCTTGATAAGTATAATGGATAACTGTAGTGAGGCCTACTACTCTGACACCTCTCTCAACAGCTCTAAACTCGATCTTCTATTGAGATCATCTTCCACTACATTCCCCTTCCTAGGATTATAGATGATATCAAATTTTTAATTCAATAGGAACTCTAGAAATCACCTTAACCTCATAATTAGATCCTTTTATGAGAAGATATACTTGAGGCTCTTGTGGTCAGAGAAGACGATAAACTATATTCCCATCAGGTAGTGTCACCACATCATCAACGTAAAGACTATCGCTACCAACTCAAGATCATGGGTCATGTAGTACTGCTCATGTGGCCTTAGCTGGTGTAAACCATAAGCAATATTTGCTTTTATCTACATCTGAAGATATCCAAACGCGGTCACGGATGCGTCATAGAGAACTACGCGCTCGACATGTTTGTTTCATAAGTCCCATGAAGACGTCTGGAATATTTGTTTCATAGAAAACTATGAATATAACGCCCCGACCCTATTTACCTAGAGTCGGTGCATTATTAAATAACATTGGCATGATCACAAGAAAGATCAATTCTCGAAAGACCTATTGGTTTAGTAGCCTTGGAAACACTAGATATGTTCATAAGTTTACATTACATCATAAAATGAAAAACTACTACAACAACATAGTGTCTCCATAATCCACACTCATATCCCCACATAACATCCTTGCAGGTCATTCATAATTTACTTCTTCACTTCCTGGGAAGAATAAAACATAGAAAAGGGGTGAGCTCATATTCCCAGTAAGGATAACAATATATCGGAAACTTTCATAAATAAGAATAAATATTTAAGGCAATGTATAACTAAAAAAAAAGCCTTTCAAACATGAACTTTCAACATGGTAAGACATAAATAAAATGAAATAATGCCATTTACTTATTCACATGGATATTCTACTGATCAAATAATCACATGCAAAAATCAATAACCACTTTCATAATGTTGGAATGCATAATGTCAGACTATCATAACCACATAGTCTAGGCCTCGTGCCAAGACTACAAATAAGATTTTGTCAAGGCCTTGTGCCAAGACACTAATTTGTCTCATGAGATCTACCGATGCATCCAGGAGCTATAGCGGGCTCCACCCGTCACTTACTAAGTCCAATGCATTTCCATATGAAAAGGTTTAAACATAACATAAAAAATCGTATTAAAACTAGCATACGAAATGTCAATAATTTAACCATAAACTATGAATGGTATAAAAATAGCACATCCATAGTCAAACATATCACAAAACCTTCAATACAATATAGATGTTTTGTATCATAATAAATCAACTTCAAATAATCTTAAAATCCATCAAAGGATGTTGACATAGATGAAATCAATATTCTTTTTAAAGAAATATCTACTTTTATTTTGAAATAATTTAAGATCCATATAAAATAAAACATTTTCTTTGAAAATATTCTTATAAGCTTGTAAGGGAATATTTGAAGATTTTATAACGGTGGAAAATAGCCGCACCCGCCGTATAAGTTAAAAAAACATTCTTACCATAATTCTGTCAAAAAGGTTAAAAAGGACCTTGTTTTGAAAACGACAGAAAGATTCCTTTATAAACCTATTATAAAAAGTCAAACAAGGGTATAAATGACTTTAACCCATATTCTTGTAAATAATAAATATGTTTTTAAATACATTTCGAAGAAACATGGATGTGGATGATAAAGAAATCCCAGTAGATTATTACGTATAAACAACCTCGGATAATGAAGAGATTGTGAAATAACCCTTACCATGTACTTTTCCTTGGTTGGGGTAGGTTAACCTCCTGTATAATGGTGAAATAATTGTTATTAAATTATACAATAATCATATACATTAATATGATATCATATTTGATCTCTTAATATTGATTTGATAATAATATCTTAGTATTATCGTTGTTTCGGGTGTTAACTTACTTATTTTCTTTTATATGTTTTGTTACGTAAGACAAGTTTGTAAAGGATAGGTTTTATATTATTCATATCCAGAATTATATCAAGTCCTTAAACATCATTTTTTAAATCATCAAATGATAATTATACTTGAATGGATACGATGGAGAATGAATCTCATCGCGTTCGTGGAGACGGTAGTCCGTACGTACGCACGAGCGACATTATCATTCTTTTGATTTTAAAATAATATATAAATGGATGGTATATCATATATACAGAATCCTTAACATGTTATATTTATTATTTACATGAGTTACACATCATTATTATACCCATCCAAATAATATTATATTGAATAACAATTACACCATGACGTGGAGACGGTAAGCCGTACGTACGCACGTATGGTGACATGTTATTCAAAGGGTGGATAGAATACTGAATATGGTTGTACCATATTTATAATAACATCACAGTATATATATGATACTGGATTTATTATTTTATAATGGTAACAACAAAGGAAGAATAAGTGGAAGAAGAAATGAACATAGAAAAGGGTGGTGAAATCATTACCTCTTCTTTGGGTTCTTCCTTTTGATTTGATCAAAAGGGCTCCTTTGGTTGGCTTTCTGATCAAACTAAGGCCCCTAGGTTGTATTGAGAGAAGTTGGGAGAGTATTTGGGCAGAGTTTGGCCGAACCAAAAGGCTTCGAAGGTGTGAAGAAATGAGAAGGAGGAGTGCCCTTTTATAAGAGGGGGGAAGGGCGCCTTTGGAAAAGCTAGAAATATTAATTTATAATAAATTCATATTCGGTTTCTAATGGATCCAAAGTTTATTATTCAAAGGTTAAGGTGGGGATGGGTCGAAAAAAATTCAACCAATAGAATTTAGACAGGTTTGGGTACTTATATTAACCTTATCTTTAAGTATTAACTCTAAGTTAATTAGTTTCACTTTTACAATGTCTCTTTGTATTTTTATATAATATGGTTAATAAACTTACTACATACATCCAAGAGACCCCCAAGTGGTCAATTAATGATGAAACTATCATGATATAAGTCTCTTGGCAGATCCTTAGATTTTTATGAATTTAATATCAATTAATAATATAATATTTGTTTTAAGAACTCTTTTATGTCAATTTTGACACTATTCAATAATTGATTTTTGTGAAACTCATAACAGATTGATTACTTCAAACAAAGTCAATTAAAGAAATCCTAATATATCATATTATCCTATAAAATTAGTTTAATTCATTAAAAGTTTCATATTATATTTATTTGGGTATTTATAATATCAATTATTTTAATTTTTTACTATTATAGTAATTACTTCATCATCATTGTGTCATAAATAAAATACCTTATTTAATGTCTAAAAATTATAAATAAAATATAATTATGTAGGAAATCTTTTTATCTTTCTAATTAATATTTATAATCTAAAATCCAACATATATAACCCTATGTAACAATTTTTTTTCTAAAAGATATATGCTTGTGTCATTTTTGTATTCATTTTAACTTAATTAAAATAAAGTGTCATTATCACTTACAAGTGGATCCATGGGGTCCCAAAATCGGCCCAAATATGTCCATGGTCGACCATGTGTCAACCAATAGGGTTAATACACGTTTTAGGTTAATTTAGTATTATTATAATATTATTTTTTAACCCTTATTTACCGAATTTACCCTTAACCAGGGTAAATAAAATATTTACCGCAGTAATTATTAAAAATGTCTAAAAATAAAAGTTACCTATTTACACAATTTGAACATCCTGATTCCAAATATGGAATCCATTTTCCTAAATTCAAAACACAGAAGTGGCAGAAATTAATTTAAAATTAATTCCCGCTGTCAAAACAAAAAGCGTGTTTTTAAGAGATAATAACTATCAAAAGATTGACACTTGTTTATGTTCGGTTTAATTGTAAAATTATGTCCAATGGCCAACATTATATTAAATGGTAAAAATATATTCTAAATATAATTTAAAACCACTCAAATTCATAATTTATCACTATTAATTATTTTGATTAAAAAAGTTGTTTTTAATTAAAATTTAGTAATTTTCACTATTCATCAAAATATGAAAGTTATCCGAAATGTACCAAAATTTCACCTTAGGCTAAATTCGATATTCCGAATCCAAAAATGAAGTCCATTTTGAAATATAAAATATATATAATTTCAAAAGGTAGGTATTACTATTCATAACGGCTAGTTTGATTGGTTATGGTGTGTTAGAACTCGGTGTTGCGTACAACACACGCTATCACATTATTCAAAGAGAAGCGTACCGTAGAAGCTTGGGGTGTTACATTCTCCCCTCATTCCAATAATTTCGTCCTCAAAATTTCTAGAATACTATCGCATGAAAAGACACGGGTGGTTCTTCATCATAAGTTCCTCGGGTTCCCACGTTTCCTCTTCCATCTTATGGTTTCTCCACAAAACTTTTACCAGACGCGTCGTCCGGTTTCTCTATACTTGTTCTCTCGTATCAAGAATCCTGACGGGCTCTTCACAAAAGGAAAGATCGGGTTCCAGTTCTAATTCCTCATAGGTGAGTACATGCGTTGGATCAGGCATGTATTTCCTCAACAGAGATACGTGGAACACATCGTGAACTTTGGAGAGACTTGGCGGCATTGCCAATCGGTAAGCTACAACCCCAATTCGTTCTAGAATTTAGAAAGGTCCGATGTACCTGGGACTCAATTTACCTTTCTTACCAAAACGTATGACTCCCTTCCACGGAGATACCTTCAGGAAAACATGATCACCGACTTGAAATTCCAAATCCTTCCTTCGATTATCGGCATAGCTCTTCTGCCTACTTTGAGCTGCTTTGATGTGATTTTGGATTACTTTCACCTTTTCCAACGTTTCCTCCACCAGTTCTGGGCCTACAAGTTTTCTTTCACCAACGTCATCCCAACAGGTTGGTGTACGACATCTCTTTCCGTATAACGCTTCATATGGTGCCATCTGAATATTCGAATGGAAGCTATTGTTATAGGAAAATTCTACCAGTGGTAAATATTGATCCCACATACCCTGAAAGTCAAGTGAGCAAGATCTCAACATGTCTTCTATGGTCTGAATAGTCCATTCTGATTGTCCATCTGTCTGAGGGTGGTAAGCAGTGCTCAAATGAAGTTCAGTATCCAGGGATTTTTGAAGACTTTTCCAAAATCATGAAGTAAAACGGGGATCACTATCAGAAACAATTGATAAGGGTACTCCATGAAGTCTCACAACTTCATTAATATATAGTCTTGCTAGACGTTCCAGGGGTAGATCTTCTCTTATACTAAGAAAATGTGCTGACTTGGTAAGACGATCAACAATAACCCATATTGCATCATTCCTTCTAGGAGTCTTTGGTAGCCCCAGGACAAAGTCCCTCATAATATTGTCTCATTTCCACTCCGGTATGGGAAGAGGTTGCATGACTCTTCCAGGTTGTTGCCTTCCATCTTTCACTTGTTGAAACCCCATACATCTTGACACAAAATCAGCAATATCCCTCTTCATGTTGTACCACCAAAATTTTTCCTTCAAATCTCTATACATTTTTGTGCTCCCAGGGTGTATAGAGAAATTGGAACTATGAGCATCATCCAGCAATTCCCTTTTTAGATCAGGTAAATCGGGAACACAAAGTCTCTTCCCGAATTTCAAAATTCCGTCTTCATACACAAAGTCTCTCAATCTCCCATCATTCACAGCTTTAATCTTCTTTTGGAATTCTTCATCATCGGTCTGAGAACTCTTAATCCTTTCTAGTAAAGATGGTTTGGCAACCATTTGAAAAAGCATTGATGTTTCACCTTCCCTGGTTATTCCCATGTCCATCTCTACTAGATCCATGAAAATTGGATCCCTTTCAATTCTCATATTGTTCAAAACTCCATGGTCTTTTCTACTCAAAGCATCTGCCACCTTGTTTGCCTTCCCCGGGTGGTAGTGTATCGTACAATCATAATCCTTGAGTAATTCAAGCCATCTCCTTTGCCTCATGTTGAGTTTTTTTTGTGAGAAAATATACTTCAAACTCTTGTGATCAGTATAAATCTCACATTTTTCACCATAGAGGTAGTGCCTCCATATCTTCAAAGCAAAGATCACAGCTGCTAACTCGAGATCATGAGTAGGATAGTTTTGTTCATTAATTTTCAACTGTCGTGATGCATAGGCAATAACTCTATCATTCTGCATAAGGACACAGCCAAGTCCTTTCTTTGATGCATCACTATAAATAACAAACCCATCATTCCCCGATGGTAGAGTCAATATAGGAGCATTGAATAATCTTTTCTTCAGTTTTTCAAAACATTCTTCACACTCTTTTTTCCAAACAAATTTAACCCCTTTACGTGTGATCTTTGTTAACGGGTTAGCCAATCGGGCAAAATTCTGGACGAAACGTCGATAATAACCTGCCAAACCGATAAAACTGCGTACCTCAGTTATACTCGTAGGTGCTGGCCATTATTGGATTGCCTTGGTCTTAGAAGGATCAACAGAGATTCCATCTTTAGAGTAAATATGGCCAAGAAAAGAAATCTCATGAAGCCAGAATTCACACTTACTAAACTTCCCATATAATTCATGCCTCCTCAGAGTCTTCAAGATAATGCGCAAGTGATTTTCCTGATCTTCGTAGTTTTTAGAGTATACCAAGATATCATCAATAAATACCACCAAAAATTCATCAAGATACTGCTTGAAAACTCTATTCATCATATCCATGAATACAGAGGGTGCATTAGTCAATCCAAACGGAATTATAGTAAACTCGTAATGCCCGTACCTGGTTCGAAATGCTGTCTTCGGAATGTCTTCCTTCTTCACACACAACTGATGGTATCCAGATCGAAGTTCAATCTTTGAAAAGTATTGATCTCCATGCAGTTGGTAAAATAAATCATCAATACGAGGTAAGGGATACTTGTTCTTTATCGTTATAGCATTGATCTCCCTGTAGTCGATACATAACCTCATGGATCCATCTTTCATTTTAACAAAAATAACAGGGGCTCCCCATGGAGAAACACTAGGGCGAATAAATCCCTTATTACTCAATTCCTCTAGTTGTTTCTTTAGTTCGACTAACTCTATAGTGGCCATTCTATAAGGGGTCTTCGATATAGGCCTTGATCCAGGAATCAAATCAATGGAAAACTCAACTTCTCGTTCTGGAGGATGTCCAGGTAAATATTCCGGAAATACATATACAAATTCTTTCACAACATGTACATCCTCTATTTGAACATTCTGTTCCTCACCGACAGTTATTTCATTCTCTTCCTCCCCAATAATTGAATTAAGTTGAGCTACTGGGGGTGGATCTAAATAAGAATTAGGTGGTAATGATTCTGCTCTAAAGATAAGGTATTCCTTATCATTATCATCAAGAATCATAACCACTTTCTTCTTACAATAAATCTTCGCATCATAGTCAGAAAACCAGTCCATACCGAGGATTATATCAAACTCAATCATAGGTATGATGATGAGATCAGCAGATAAAGAAAATTTATGTGCTCTAATGGGGACTGATTCACAAAACTTTGTTGCGATGATACTTCCCTTAGGATTTTTAACTGACAACTCCCTTATTAAATCAAATTGGAAATATCTAATTTTCTTAGCAAACTGGGAAGATATGAAACAATGCGATGATCCAGAGTCAAATAATGCATTTGCTAAACTTGAGGAAACCATTAAATTACCTGCCACCACGTATTTTGGAGCTTCTACCTCTGCAGTAGTGATAGCATAAGCCTGGCCTTGATCCCTTGGCCTTTTCTGAGGTAATTTCTCCTGACGCTTAGGAAATTCATTCGCATAATGTCCCATCTCCCTGCAATTGTAGCACGGAACGTTGGTGGCTTCCTTCTTCCCTTTGCAATCACGAGCTTGGTGGCCTTTTTCACCACACTTGTAACAGACTCCCATTCCCTTCAAGCAACAACCGGGGTGTTTCTTCCCACATTTACCACAGGATGGATATTCAACCTTTCCTTTCTTCCCCTTATTTTCATTCCCAGATTGATCAGCAGGCCTCTTCTTCTCTTTCTTTGCTTTAAAGTCATAAGACTTAGAGAATTCCTTTTCGGTCTTGATAGCACATGAGACAATGTCTTCGTACGATGAAAAGGATTGTGAGACTAATGCTCGACGGAGAAATGGTTTTAACCCATCAAAAAAACGATCAATCTTACTTCTTTGGTTACGTATATAATCACCAGCGTACCTTTCTAACCTTGTAAAGTTAGCCTCATACTTTGTGACATTATCATCCTCCTTCTGTCTCAGACTTAGAAATTGTCTTTCCATATCTGCTCGATGGTCGCGAGGAAAGTATTTTTCTAAAAACAGATATTTGAACTCCCTCCATTCCATATTTGATACTTCATCATCTTTCTTTATATTTTGAATCAATGACCACCATTGATCAGTATCTTCAGTGAGGCGGTAAACTGCCATGATAACTTTTTCCCTTTCACTGCTCCCCAAAGCCTAAAATATTTTCTCTAGGGAAAATATCCATTGCTCAGCTACTAAGGGATTTGTACTCCCATTGAACGTTGGTGGTTGTTGCCTCATGAATCGATCTAACATTGATCCTCCACGCTGCGGATCAGGGTGCTCCATACGGGTAAGGTTATTATTCATAACCTGAGTAAGTTTTCCCAGTATGGTGATTAGCTGATCGGCACCAGTTGCATCACCATCCCCACTATAATTATCTTGAGCAGGAGGGAAATCCCTACATGGAGTGTGTGCATTGATACGGTTTCCATTTCTTCCACTAGGCGCCATTTCTAAACAATGTCATAAACTAGATTAGTTTATGAATCAAAATACATAATCACATACTTATAAAACACTTAACATAAATTGAACTATTTATGGATATAATCCATAATCATAAAAAAAATTTCTTTGAGGAAGTATATACTCATAAACCCTTCATAATGATTTGTAAATAAAATGAGAGTTATCCTAAGCATATCCCCCGGGAGTGTCATAACCAAGAGTGCAGCAAAGCCCGTTGTCGTGCACCAGTTCTCGTTCGAGTCTAGCTCAAAGCGGTGTTTTCGGGTTTTACCCCTAGGTACATCTGTGCCAGAGCCGCCTCTACCTGCTCGTATCCAGACAGGGATGTATTGCTCAGAAAACTCACAAAATCTCTACAATACCAAAATTCTAGGAAGTTATTCTATACTAATCCTCAAAGTTCATGTTAGGTCTACATGCTCTAATTAGAGTTTATCTAAATCTAGCTTCCAAGGTTTGTACTAAACTTCCTCTGATACCAACTGTAACGCCCCGACCCTAGTTACCCAGAGTCGGTGAATTATTACATAACATTGGCATGATCACAAGAAAGATCAAATCTCGAAAGACCGATTGGTTTAGTAGCCTTGGAAACACTAGATATGTTCATAAGTTTACATTACATCATAAAATGAAAAACTACTACAACAACATACTGTCTCCATAATCCACACTCATATCCCCACATAACATCCCTGCAGGTCATTCATAATTTACTTCTTCACTTCCTGGGAAGAATAAAACATAGAAAAGGGGTGAGCTCAAATGCCCAGTAAGGATAACAATATAGCGGAAACTTTCATAAATAAGAATAAACATTTAAGGCAATGTATAACTAAAACAAAAGCCTTTCAAACATGAACTTTCAACATGGTACGGCATAAATAAAATGAAATAATGCCATTTACTTATTCACATGGATATTCTATTAATCGAATAATCACATGCAAAAATCAATAACCACTTTCATAATGTTGGAATGCATAATGCCAGACTATCATAACCACATAGTCAAGGCCTCGTGCCAAGACTACAAATAAGATTTTGTCAAGACCTTGTTCCAAGACACTAGTTTGTCTCATGAGACCTACAGATGCATCGAGGAGCTATAGCGGGCTCCACCCGTCACTTACTAAGTCCAATGCATTCCCATCTGAAAAGGTTTAAACATAACATAAACATTCGTATTAAAACTAGCATACGAAATGTCAATAATAAACTATGAATGGTATAAAAATAGCACATCCACAGTCAAACATATCACAAAACCTTCAATACAATATAGAAGTTTTGTATCATAACAAATTAACTTCAAATAATCTTAAAATCCATCAAAGGATGTTGACATAGATGAAATCAATATTCTTTTTAATGAAATATCTCCTTTTATTTTGAAATCATTTAAGATCCATATAAAATAAAACATTTTCTTTGAAAATATTCTTATAATCTTGTAAGGGAAGCTTTGAAGATTTTATAACGGCGGAAAATAGCCGCACCCTCCGTATAAGTTAAAAAACATTCTTACCATAATTCTGTCGAAAAGGTTAAAAAGGACCTTGTTTTGAAAACGATGGAAAGATTCCTTTATAAACCTCTTATAAAAAGTTAAACAAGCGTATAAATGAATTTAACCCATATTATTGTAAATAATAAATATGTTTTTAAATACATTTCGAAGAAACATGGATGTGGATGATAAAGAAATCCCAGTAGATTATTACGTATAAACAACCTCGGATAATGAAGAGATTGTGAAATAACCCTTACCTTGTACTTTTCCTTGGATGGGGTAGGTTAACCTCCTGTATAATGGTGAAATAATTGTTATTAAATTATATAATAATCATATACATTAATATGATATCATATATGATCTTTTAATATTGATTTATAATAATATCTTAGTATTATCGTTTTTTCGGGTGTTAACATACTTGTTTTCTTTTATATGTTTTTTTACATAATACATGTTTGTAAAGGATAGGTTTTATATTATTCATATCCAAAATGATATCAAGTCCTTAAACATCATTTTTTAAATCATCAAATGATAATTATACTTGAATGGATACGATGGAGAATGAATCTCATCGCGTTCGTGGAGACGGTAGTCCGTACGTACGCACGAGCGACAATATCATTCTTTTGATATTAAAATAATATATAAATGGATGGTATATCATATATACAGAATCCTTAACATGTTATATTTATTATTTACATGAGTTACACATCATTATTATACCCATCCAAATAATATTTTATTGAATAACAATTACACCACGACGTGGAGACGGTAAACCGTACGTACGCATGTATGGTGACATGTTATTCAAAGGGTGGATAGAATACTGAATATGGTTGTACCATATTAATAATAACATCACCGTATATATATGATACTGGATTTATTATTTTAGAATGGTAACAACAAAGGAAGAAGAAGTGGAAGAAGAAATGAACTTAGAAAAGGGTGGTGAAATCATTACCTCTTCTTCGGGTTCTTCCTTTTGATTTGATCAAAAGGGCTCCTTAGGTTGGCTTTATGATCAAACTAAGGCCCCTAGGTTGTAGTGAGGGAAGTTGGGAGAGTATTTGGGTAGATTTTGGCCGATCCAAAAGGCTTTGAAGGTGTGAAGAAATGAGAAGGAGGAGTGCCCTTTTATAAGAGGGGGGAGGGGTACCTTTGGAAAAGCTAGAAATATTAATTTATAATAAATTAATATTCGGTTTCTAATGGATCCAAAGTTGATTATTCGAAGGATAAGGTGGGGATGGGTCGAAAACAACTCAACCAATAGAATTTAGATAGGTTTGGGTACTTATATTATCCTTATCTTTAAGTATTAACTCTAAGTTAATTAGTTTCACTTTTACAATGTCTCTTTGTATTTTTATATAATATGGTTAATAAACTTACTAAATACATCAAAGAGACCCCCAAGTGGTCCATTAATGATGAAACTATCATGATATAAGTCTCTTGGCCGAACCTTAGATTTTTAGGAATTTAATATCAATTAATAATATAATATTTGTTTTAAGAACTCTTTTATGTCAATTTTGAAACTATTCAATAGTTGATTTTTTTGAAACTCATAAAAGATTGATTACTTCGAAAAAAGTCAATTACATCAATTATAATATATCATATTATCCTAGAAAATTATTTTAATTCATTAAAAGTTTCATATTATATTTATTTCGGTATTTATAATATCAATTAGTTTAATTTTTCACTATTATAGTAATTACTGCATCATCATTGTGTCATAAATAAAATAAATTATTTAATTTCTAAAAATTATAAATAAAATATAATTATGTAGGAAATATTTTTATCTTTCTAATTAATATTTATAATCTAAAATCCAACATATATAACCCTATGTAAAAATTATTTTGCTAAAAGATATATGCTTGTGTCATTTTTGTATTCATTTTAACTTAATTAAAATAAAGTGTCATTATCACTTACAAGTGGATCCATGGGGTCCTAAAATCGACCCAAAGATGTACATGGTCGACCATGTATCAACCAATAGGGTTAAGACACGGTTTAGGGTAATTTAGTATTATTATAATATTATTTTTTAACCCTTATTTACCGGATTTACCCTTAACCATGGTAAATAAAATATTTACCGCAGTAATTATTCAAAATGTCTAAAAATAAAAGTTACCTATTTACACAATTTGAACATACGGATTCCAAATATAAAATCCATTTTCCTAAATTCAAAACACAGAAGTGGAAGAAATTAATTTAAAATTAATTCCCGCTGTCAAAACAAAAAACGTGTTTTTAAGAGATAATAACTATCAAAAGATTGACACTTGTTTATGTTCGGTTTAATTGTAAAATTATGTCTAATGACCAACATTATATTAAATGGTAAAAATATATTCTAAATATACTTTAAAACCACTGAAATTCATAATTTATCACTATTAATTATTTTGATTAAAAAAGTTGTTTTTAGTTAAAATTTAGTAATTTTCACTATTCATCAAAATATGAAAGTTATCCGAAATGTACCAAAATTTCACCTTAGGCTAAATTCGATATTCCGAATCCAAAAATGAAGTCCATTTTGAAATATAAAATATATATAATTTCAAAAAGTAGGTATTACTATTCATAACGGCTAGTTTGATTGGTTATGGTGTGTTAGAACTCGGTGTTGCGTACAACACACGCTATCACATTATTCAAAGAGAAGCGTACCGTAGAAGCTTGGGGTGTTACATTCTCCCCTCCTTCAAATAATTTCTTCCTCGAAATTTCTAGAATACTATCGCATGAAAAGACACGGGTGTTTCTTCATCATAAGTTCCTTGGGTTCCCACGTTGCCTCTTCCATCTTATGGTTTCTCCACAAAACTTTTACCAGACGCGTCGTCCGGTTTCTTAGTACTTGTTCTCTCGTATCAAGAATCCGGACGGGCTCTTCACAATAGGAAAGATCAGGTACCAGTTCTAATTCCTCATAGGTGAGTACATGCGTTGGATCAGGCATGTATTTCCTCAACAGATATACGTGGAACACATCGTGAACTTTGGAGAGACTTGGCGGAATAGCCAATCATTAAGCCACAACCCCAATTCGTTCTAGAATTTCGAAATGTCCGATGTACCTGGGACTCAATTTACCTTTCTTACCAAAACGTATGACTCCCTTCCACGGAGATACCTTCAGGAAAACATGATCACCGACTTGAAATTCCAAATCCTTCCTTCGATTATCGGCATAGCTCTTCTGCCTACTTTGAGCTGCTTTGATGTGATTTTGGATTACTTTCACCTTTTCCACCGTTTCCTCCACCAGTTCTGGGCCTACAAGTTTTCTTTCACCAACGTCATCCCAACAGGTTGGTGTACGACATCTCTTTCCTTATAACACTTCATATGGTGCCATCTGAATACTCGAATGGAAGCTATTGTTATAGGAAAATTCTACCAGTGGTAAATATTGATCCCACATACCCTGAAAGTCAAGTGAGCAAGATCTCGACATGTCTTCTAAGGTATGGATAGTCCGTTCTGATTGTCCATTTGTATGAGGGTGGTAAGCAGTTCTCAAATGAAGTTCATTATCCAGGGATTTATGAAGACTTTTCCCAAATCTAGTAGTAAAACGGGGATCACGATCAGAAACAATTGATAAAAGTACTCCATGAAGTCTCACAACTTCATTAATATATAGTCTTGCTAGACATTCCAGGGGTAGATCTTCTCTTATAGCAAGAAAATGTGCTGACTTGGTAAGATGATCAACAATAACCCATATTGCATCATTCCTTCTAGGAGTCTTTGGTAGCCCCATGACAAATTCCATCGTAATATTGTCTCATTTCCACTCCGGTATGGGAATAGGTTGCATGACTCCTCCAGGCTGTTGCCTTCCAGCTTTCACTTGTTGACAAACCATACATCTTGACACAAAATCAGCAATCTCCCTCTTCATGTTGTCCCACCAAAAATGTTCCTTCAAATCTCTATACATTTTTGTGCTCCCAGGGTGTATAGAGAAATTGGAACTATGAGCATCATCCAGCAATTCCCTATTTAGATCAGGTAAATCGGGAACACAAAGTCTCTTCCCGAATTTCAAAATTCCATCTTCATACACAAAGTCTCTCAATCTCCCATCATTCACAGCTTTAATCTTCTTTTGTAATTCTTCATCATCGGTCTGAGAACTCTTAATCCTTTCTAATAAAGATGGTTTGGCAACCATTTGAAAAATCATTGATGTTTCACCTTCCCTGGTTATTCCCATGTCCATCTTCACTAGATCCATGAAAATTGGATCCCTTTCAATTATCATATTGTTCAAAACTCCATGGTCTTTTCTACTCAAAGCATCTTCCACCTTGTTTGCCTTCCCCGGGTGGTAGTGTATCGTACAATCATAATCCTTGAGTAATTCAAGCCATCTCCTTTGCCTCATGTTGAGTTCTTTTTGTGAGAAAATATACTTCAAACTCTTGTGATCAGTATAAATCTCACATTTTTCACCATAGAGGTAGTGCCTCCATATCTTCAAAGAAAAGATCACAGCTTCTAACTCGAGATCATGAGTAGGATAGTTTTGTTCATGAATTTTCAACTGTCGTGATGCATAGGCAATAACTCTATCATTCTGCATAAGGACACAGCCAAGTCCTTTCTTCGATGCATCACTATAAATAATGAACCCATCATTCCCCGATGGTAGAGTTAATATAGGAGCATTGACTAATCTTTTCTTCAGTTCTTCAAAACATTCTTCACACTCTTTTTTCCAAACAAATTTAACCCCTTTACGTGTGAGCTTCGTTAACGGGTTAGCCAATCGGGCAAAATTCTGGACGAAACGTCGATAATAACCTGCCAAACCGATAAAACTGCGTACCTCAGTTATACTCGTAGGTTCTGGCCATTCTTGGATTGCCTTGGTCTTAGAAGGATCAACAGAGATTCCATCTTTAGAGACAATATGGCCAAGAAAAGAAATCTCATGAAGCCAGAATTCACACTTGCTAAACTTCCCATATAATTCATGCCTCCTCAGAGTCTTCAAGATAATGCGCAAGTGATTATCATGATCTTCGTAGGTTTTGGAGTATACCAAGATATCATCAATAAATACCACCAAAAATTCATCGAGATACTCCTTGAAAACTCTATTCATCAGATCCAGGAATACAGAGGGTGCATTAGTCAATCCAAACGGCATTACAGTAAACTCGTAATGCCCGTACCTGGTTCGAGATGTTGTCTTCAGAATGTCTTCCTTCTTCACACACAACTGATGGTATCCAGATCGAAGCTCAATCTTTGAAAAGTATTGAGCTCCATGCAGTTGGTCAAATAAATCATCAATACGAGGTAGGGGATACATGTTCTTTATCGTTATAGCATTTATCTCCCTGTAGTCGATACATAACCTCATGGATCCATCTTTCTTTTTAACAAAAAGAACAGGGGCTCCCCATGGAGAAACACTAGGGCGAATAAATCCCTTATTACTCAATTCCTCTAGTTGTTTATTTAGTTCAACTAACTCTACAGTGGCCATTCTATAAGGGGTCTTCAATATAGGCCTTGATCCAGGAATCAAATCAATGGAAAACTCAACTTCTCGTTCTGGAGGATGTCCAGGTAAATCTTCCGGAAATACATCTACAAATTCTTTCACAACAGGTACATCCTCTATTTGAACATTCCTTTCCTCATCGACAGTTATTTCATTCTCTTCCTCCCCAATAATTGAATTAAGTTGAGCTACTGGGGGTGGATCTAAATAAGAATTAGGTGGTGACGATTCTGCTCTAAAGATAAGGTGTTCCTTATCATTATCATCAAGAATCGTAACCTCTTTCTTCTTATAATAAATCTTCACATCATAGTCCAAAAGCCAGTCCATACCAAGGATTATATCAAACTCAATCATAGGTATGACGATGAGATCAGCAGATAAAGAAAATTTATGTGCTCTAATGGGGACTGATTCACAAAACTTTGTTGCAATGATACTTCCCTTAGGAGTTTTAACTGAAAACTCCCTTATTAAATCAAATTGGAAATATCTAATTTTCTTAGCAAACTGGGAAGATATGAAACAATGCGACGATCCAGAGTCAAATAATGCATTTGCTAAACTTGAGGAAACCATTAAATTACCTACCACCACATCTTTTGGAGCTTCTACCTCTGCAGTAGTGATAGCATAAGCCTGGCCTTGATCCCTTGGCCTTTTCTGAGGTAAGTTCTCCTGAAGATTAGGAAATTCATTCGCATAATGTCCCATCTCCCTGCAATTTTAGCACTGAACGTTGGTGGCTTCCTTCTTCCCTTTGCAGTCACGAGCTTGGTGGCCTTTTTCACCACACTTGTAACAGACTCCCATTCCCTTCAAGCAAGCACCGGGGTGTTTCTTCCCACATTTACCACAGGATGTATATTCAACCTTTCCTTTCTTCCCCTTATTTCCATTTCCAGATTGATCAGCAGGCCTCTTCTTCTCTTGCTTTGCTTTAAAGTCATAAGACTTAGAGAATTCCTTTTCGGCCTTGATAGCACATGAGACAATGTCTTCGTACGATGAAAAGGATTGTGAGATTATGCTCGACGGAGAAATGGTTTTAACCCATCAAAGAAACGATCAATCTTACTTCTTTGGTTATGTATATAATCACCAGCATACCTTTCTAACCTTGTAATGTTAGCCCCATACTTTGTGACATTCTCATCCTCCTTCTCTCTCAGACTTAGAAATTGCCTTTCCATATCTGCTCGATGGTCGTGAGGAAAGTATTTTTCTAAAAACAGATCTTTGAACTCCCTCCATTCCATATTTGATACTTCATCATCTTCCTTTTTATTTTGAATCAATGACCACCATTGATCAGCATCTCCAGTGAGGCGGTAAACTGCCATTATAACTTTTTCCCTTTCACTGCTCCCCAAAGCCTGAAATATTTTCTCTAGGGAAAATATCCATTGCTCAGCTACTAAGGGATTTGTACTCTCATTGAACGTTAGTGGTTGTTGCCTCATGAATCGATCTATCATTGATCCTCCACACTGCGGATCAGGGTGCTCCATACGGGTAAGGTTGTTATTCATAACCTGAGTAAGTTGTCCCAGTATGGTGATTAGATGATCGGCACCAGTTGAATCACCAGCCCCACTATAATTATCTTGAGTAGGAGGGCAATCCCTACATGGAGTGCGTGCATTGATACGGTTTACATTTCTTCCACTAGGTGCCATTTCTAAACAATGGCATAAACTAGATCAGTTTATGAATCAAAATACATAATCCCATACTTATAAAACAATTAAAATAAATTGAACTATTTATGGATATAATCCATAATAATAAAAATGTTTTCTTTGAGGAAGTATATACTCATAAACCCTTCATAATGATTTGTAAAGAAGATGAGATTTATCCTAAGCATATCCCCCGGGAGTGTCGTAACCAAGAGTGCAGCAAGGCCCGTTGTCGTGCACCAGTTCCCGTTCGAGTCTAGCTCAAAGCGGTGTTTTTGGGTTTTACCCCTAGGTACATTTGTGCCAGAGCCGCCTCTACCTGCTCGTTTCCAAACAGGGATGTATTGCTCGGAAAACTCACAAAATCTCTACAATACCAAAATTCTAGGAAGTTCTTCTATACTAATCCTCAATGTTCATCTTAGGTCTACGTGCTCTAATCAGAGTTTATCTAAATCTAGCTTCCAAGGTTTGTACTAAACTTCCTCTGATACCAACTGTAACGCCCCGACCCTAGTTACCCAGAGTCGGTGCATTATTTCATAACATTGGCATGATCACAAGAAAGATCAAATCTCGAAAGACCGATTGGTTTAGTAGCCTTGGAAACACTAGATATGTTCATAAGTTCACATTACATCATAAAATGAAAAACTACTACAACAACATAGTGTCTCCATAATCCACACTAATATCCCCACATAACATCCCTGCAGGTCATTCATAATTTACTTCTTCACTTCCTGGGAAGAATAAAACATAGAAAAGGGGTGAGCTCAAATGCCCAGTAAGGATAACAATATAGCGGAAACTTTCATAAATAAGAATAAACATTTAAGGCAATGTATAACTAAAACAAAAGCCTTTCAAACATGAACTTTCAACATGGTATGGCATAAATAAAATGAAATAATGCCATTTACTTATTCACATGGATATTCTACTAATCGAATAATCACATGCAAAAATCAATAACCACTTTCATAATGTTGGAATGCATAATGCCAGACTATCATAACCACATAGTCAAGGCCTCGTTCCAAGACTACAAATAATATTTTGTCAAGGCCTTGTTCCAAGACACTAGTTTGTCTCATGAGACCTACCGATGCATCGAGGAGCTATAGCGGGCTCCACCCGTCACTTACTAAGTCCAATGCATTCCCATATGAAAAGGTTTAAACATAACATAAACATTCGTATTAAAACTAGCATACGAAATGTCAATAATTTCACCATAAACTATGAATGGTATAAAAATAGAACATCCACAGTCAAACATATCACAAAACCTTCAATACAATATAGAAGTTTTGTATCATAATAAATCAACTTCAAATAATCTTAAAATCCATCAAAGGATGTTGACATAGATGAAATCAATATTCTTTTTAATGAAATATCTCCTTTTATTTTAAAATCATTTAAGATCCATATAAAATAAAACATTTTCTTTGAAAATATTCTTATAAGCTTGTAAGGGAATCTTTGAAGATTTTATAACGGCGTAAAATAGCCGCACCCACCGTATAAGTTAAAAAAACATTCTTACCATAATTCTGTCGAAAAGGTTAAAAAGGACCTTGTTTTGAAAACGACGGAAAGATTCCTTTATAAACCTCTTATAAAAAGTCAAACAAGGGTATAAATGACTTTAACCCATATTCATGTAAATAATAAATATGTTTTTAAATACATTTCGAAGAAACATGGATGTGGATGATAAAGAAATCCCAGTAGATTATTACGTATAAACAACCTCGGATAATGAAGAGATTGTGAAATAACCCTTACCTTGTAATTTTCCTTGGTTGGGGTAGGTTAACCTCCTGTATAATGGTGAAATAATTTTTATTAAATTATACAATAATCATATACATTAATATGATATCATATATGATCTTTTAATATTGATTTGATAATAATATCTTAGTATTATCATTGTTTCGGGTGTTAACTTACTTGTTTTCTTTTATATGTTTTGTTACGTAAGACATGTTTGTAAAGGATAGGTTTTATATTATTCATATCCAGAATGATATCAAGTCCTTAAACATCATTTTTTAAATCATCAAATTATAATTATACTTGAATGGATACGATGGAGAATGAATCTCATCGCATTCGTGGAGACGGTAGTCCGTACGTACGCACGAGCGACAATATCATTCTTTTGATATTAAAATAATATATAAATGGATATTATATCATATATACAGAATCCTTAACATGTTATATTTATTATTTACATGAGTTACACATCATTATTATACCCATCCAAATAATATTATATTGAATAAAAATTACACCACGATGTGGAGACGGTAAGCCGTACGTACGCACGCATGGTGACATGTTATTCAAAGGGCAGATAGAATACTAAATATGGTTGTACCATATTTATAATAACATCACAGTATATATATGATACTGGATTTATTATTTTAGAATGGTAACAACAAAGGAAGAAGAAGTGGAAGAAGAAATGAACTTAGAAAAGGGTGGTGAAATCATTACCTCTTCTTCGGGTTCTTCCCTTTGATTTGATCAAAAGGGCTCCTTAGGTTGGCTTTCTGATCAAACTAAGGCCCCTAGGTTGTAGTGAGGGAAGTTGGGAGAGTATTTGGGAAGATTTTTTCCGAACGAAAAGGCTTTGACGGTGTGAATAAATGAGAAGGAGGAGTTCCATTTTATAAGATGGGGGAGGGGCACCTTTGGAAAAGCTAGAAATATTAATTTATAATAAATTCATATTCGGTTTCTAATGGATACGAAGTTGATTATTCAAAGTTTAAGGTAGATATAGGTCTAAAACAACTCAACCAATATAATTTAGACAGGTTTGGGTACTTATATTAACCTTATCTTTAAGTATTAACTCTAAGTTAATTAGTTTCACTTTTAAAATGTCTCTTTGTATTTTTATATAATATGGTTAATAAACATACTACATACATCCCAGCGACCCCCAAGTGGTCCATTAATGATTAAAATATCATTATATAAGTCTCTTGGCCGAACCTTAGACTTTTAGGAATTTAATATCAATTAATAATATAATATTTGTTTTAAGAACTCTTTTATGTCAATTTTGACACTATTCATTAGTTGATTTTTGCGAAACTCATAACAGATTGATTACTTCGAAAAATGTAAATTAAATCAATCATAATATATCATATTATCCTATAAAATTATTTTAATTCATTAAAAGTTTCATATTATATTTATTTGGGTATTTATAATATCAATTATTTTATTTTTTCACTATTATAGTAATTACTGCATCATCATTGTGTCATAAATAAAATAAATTATTTAATGTATAAAAATTATAAATAAAATATCATTATGTAGGAAATATTTTTATATTTCTAATGAATATTTATAATCTAAAATCCAACATATATAACCCTATGTAACAATTTTTTTTCTAAAAGATATATGCTTGTGTCATTTTTGTATTCATTTTAACTTAATTAAAATAAAGTGTCATTATCACTTACAAGTGGATCCATGGGGTCCCAAAATCGACCCAAAGATGTCCATGGTCGACCATGTATCAACAAATAGGGTTAAGACACGTTTTAGGGTAATTTAGTATTATTATAATATTATTTTTTAACCCTTATTTACCGGATTTACCCTTAACCATGGTAAATAAAATATTTACCGCAGTAATTATTCAAAATGTCTAAAAATAAAAGTTACCTATTTACACAATTTGAACATCCTGATTCCAAATATGGAATCCATTTTCATAAATTCAAAACACAGAAGTGGCAGAAATTAATTTAAAATTAATTCCCGCTGTCAATACAAAAAGCGTGTTTTTAAGAGATAATAACCATCAAAAGATTGACACTTGTTTATGTTCGGTTTAATTGTAAAATTATGTCCAATGACCAAAATTATATTAAATGGTAAAAATATATTCTAAATATACTTTAAAACCACTCAAATTCATAATTTATCACTATTAATTATTTTGATTAAAAAAGTTGTTTTTAATTAAAATTTAGTAATTTTCAGTATTCATCAAAATATGAAAGTTAT
This sequence comes from Viscum album, assembly GCA_963277665.1. Lineage (NCBI taxonomy): Eukaryota > Viridiplantae > Streptophyta > Magnoliopsida > Santalales > Viscaceae > Viscum > Viscum album. The sequence goes on along the minus strand of OY728137.1, from coordinate 621,135,656 downwards.
CCGAAATGTACCAAAATTTCACCTTAGGTTAAATTCGATATTCCGAATCCAAAAATGAAGTCCATTTTGAAATATAAAATATATATAATTTCAAAACGTAGGTATTACTATTCATAACGGCTAGTTTGATTGGATATGGTGTGTTAGAACTCGGTGTTGCGTACAACACACGCTATCACATTATTCAAAGAGAAGCGTACCGTAGAGGCTTGGGGTGTTACAATGAACTAGTATATATATGGCTGGAATATTTGTTTCATAAGTCCCATGAACACTGGAGGGGAATTTTTCACACCGAGAGGCATCACCAAGTACTTGTAGTGACCATAGGGGCATCTTGAAGACGTCTTTAGTATATCCTCACCTTATAATTGTAACTGTTGGTAACCCAATTGAATGTCAACCTTCAAGAACCAAAGTTCCCCTCTTAGATAATTGAAGAGGTCAATGAAAAATGGTAGTGGATACTTATTATTCATTGTTACCTAGTTTGGGGGCTGGTAATCCATGCACTACCTCAAACTCCCAGCTTCCTTCACGTAAAACAAAACGTGGGCCGCCCAGTGTGAAACACTAGGTTTTACAAATCCATTTTGATGAAGATACTCCAACTTCACCCACATAAAGTGAAGCTCTATAGGAGCCATTAGATATACCGGGGAAGACATAGGTGCCTTCCCAGGGAGTAGGTAGAAGAAGATGTTGATTTCATGGTAGTTAGGTAATCCTGGAACATCTTCTAGAAAGACATCCTCATACTCTGCCATTATTACTGTGAATTGAAATCTAAAAAAATCATCTTCTCTGAGGGTATGGATAACCAACTCATGATTTATTGGATACACCCAACTATACATGAGCCCATTTTGTGTTTTCTGGGTTTTATTTTCACCAACAAAGGAAAACCTAGTTCTGTCGTTGCAGACACACCAAACCCTTCAACTAAAGCAGTCAATATGGGCATGGGCTGAAGATAATCATTCCATACTAAGAATGGTGTCGTAATGCCTCAACGGTGACACCATGTGGTTCCAACCAAAACTCTTACCTCTAAGTGTAAGATCATGTAACACCCCAAGATTCCACAGTACGTTTCCCTTTGAATAATACATTAGCTTGTGTTTTATGCAACATCGAGTTCAAACACACCACAACCAATCAAACTACTCGTTATGAATAGAAATACCCACTTTTTAAAATTTTACAAATTTTATCTTTCAAAATGGACCTCATTTTTGGATTTGGAATATCGAAATTATCCAAGGGTGATTTTTTTGGTATTTTTCAGAATACTTTCAATTTTTGATGAATAGTGAAAAATACTAAGTTATTGTTTCAAACCGAATATTTATTTAAATAATTATTTATTTTATTTAAATTTATTTTAGGTCAAAATAGAAGCAAAATACATATATAATTTTGATATAATTCATTGGAGTCACTTACTAATAAATTTAGATATATAAAAATTTTATCGAACTTTTTAGCGTCTCTAACCCACCTCCTTGGAGAATTTTCTAATTTGCATAAAACGTAATTTTACCGCTTCTGTAAATTAAATTTAAAAAATCCGAGAGACACGGTTGATTTTAGTATGTAAAATTTTGTTCAATAATATATTTTTTTTTTGATGAATAGTAAATTTTGACTTTTATTTACCACAGTTAAAAGTAAATAGGGTAATTAAGGGTAAAAATGATATTATTATTACCCTAACACATGTCCTAATTCTATTAGATAAGTGTAATTTGACCAAAAAAACCTTATGAATAAAATATGTTCCTTTAGGTCCACTTGGATTAGATTAGGACATTTCTTATTATTTATTTCAAAGAATAGTTAAAAGTGTTATATTCCAAGTTTAATAACTAAACCATTTTTAATATAGGATTACACATAAGATAAATTAGACTATAAATATTAATTAGAAATATAAAAATATTTCCTACATAATTTTATTTTATTTATAATTTTTAGACATTAAATAATTTAATTTATTTATGACACAATGATGACGTAGTAATTATCTTATTAATGAAATATTAAAATAATTGATATCATAAAAATCCAAATAAATGTAATTTCAGACTTTTTATGAATTATACTAATTTTATAGGTTAATTTTACTTATTATTGTTGATTAAATGAATTTTTTATCGAAGTAATAATGTGGTTATGAATTTAACAAAAGCAAAATAGAAAATAGTGTCAAAATTGACAAAAAAGAAATTTTAAAGAAAATATTATATTATTAATTGATATTATATTCCTAAAAATATATGGTTCAGCCAAAGGTATTTAATAATATTATATATGTCATTAATGAACAACTTTTGGGTCTCCTGTCTTGTTATAGTAATTTTATTAACCATATATTAAAAAAATACACAGAGACATGGTAAATGTAAAACTAATTAACTAAGAGTTAAATCTAAAATATAAGGTTAATCATGTGACCCAAACCTTCCTAAAACCTATTGGTTGAGTGTTTTTAAACCCATCCTCAATTTATCATCTAAATAAATCATTTTTGTTCCATTATAATTAAAAAATTATTTTATTATAAAATAATATTTCCATCTTTTCATGAGGTGCCCTTCACCCCTCTTATAAAAGGTCACTTCCCTTCTCTCAAATTCACACCATCAAAGCCATTTGGCTCGGCCAACCCATGCCCAAATATCCTCTCAATTTTCCTACCTTCATCCTAGAGGCCTTCCTTTAGTCAAAATGAGAACCTAAATATCCCTTTTGATCAAATCAAACTGAAGAACTCGAAGAATAGGTAAATATTTCATCACCTCTTTCAAGTTCTTTTATTCTTCCACTTCCTCTTTCTTTGTGGTTTCTATTATGAAATAATAACTCTAGTATCTTCTATAGACTCTGATGTTATAATAAAAATGGTACAACAATATTTTTTATCCATCCTATAAATGACAAAGTCACCGTACGTGTGTACATACGGATTTTCGTCTCCACGTCGTGGTGTAGTTTGTTATTCAAACGCTTAATCATTTGGATGGGTATAATAATGAGAATAAATGATTAAAAAAATAAATATAACATGATAATTATTCTGTATATATGATATTCAATCCAATTATATATGATTTTAATATCAAAATAATGATATTGTTGCTCGTGCATACATACTGATTACCGTCTCCACGAACGTGATGAGATTCATTCCCCATTGTATCCATTCAAGACTATTTTTCATTTGATAATTAAAAATAATGTTTATAGACATAATATCATTATTAATATGAATAATATACATCTGATACATAAGAAACATTACTTATGTAACAAATAATATAAAGGAAAATGAATCAGTTAACACCTGAAACGATGATACTACTGAAATATCATTAACAAATCAATATTAGAATACCATATATGATATAATATTAATTTATATGGTTATTTTATAATTTAATAACATTTATATCACCATTATACAGGAGTTTAACCTACCCTCAACCAAGGAAAAGTACAAGGTAAGGGTTAATTTCACAATCTCTTTATTATCCGAGGTTGTTTTTAGGTTAAGTATCTACTGGGACCTCTTTATCATCCATATCCATGTTTCTTAAAAATGTATTTCAAATTTTTTTTACTATTTACTAGACAATGGGTTAAATTAATTTATACCTTTATTTTAACTTTTTTTTTTGAAATGAATCATTTAGTTATTTTCCCAATAAGGTACTTTACGACCTTTTCGACAAAAATAAGGTAAGAATGTTTTTTAACTTATACACTGGGTGCAGTTATTCTCCATCGTTATAAAATCGTAGAAGCTTCCCTTACAATATTATAATATAATTTTCAAAATAAATTTATTCTTTTATAATTATGTCACTTTAAATGATTTCAATAAATAAATAGATATCTCTCTCAAATAGTTTTGATCTCATCTATGTCAACATCCTTTTATGGATTTCATACTTATTTGAAGTTGATTCATTATGATACAAATCTTCCATATTTTATTGAAGGTTTTGTGATTTGCTTGATTGTGGATGTGTTATTTTTATACCATTCATGGTTTATGGTTAAAATATTGACATTTCATGTGCTAGTTTTAATACGAATGTTTGTGTTATATTTCAACCTTTTCATGTGAGGAATGTATTGGACTTAGTACGTGACGGGTGGAGCCTTCTATAGCTCCTCGATGCATCGATAGGTCTCATGAGACAACTAGACGAGGAATTGGTTGAGGCCTTTCCCAATTTTATATTTGTTTATGGCTGAGGCCTTAATCATTTTTAGAATTCTTGGTCGAGGCCTTGAAAAAATGTTTTAGAATATTCGTCAATATACATTCCCTCATTATGAAAATAATATTCATGGTTTATGTAGTTATTTGACTAGTAGAATACCCTTGACTAAGTTTTATTATGGCATTATTTACTCAGCTCATATTCTTTCAATAAAAGTGTTCCTGTTTATTTATGTAAAGGCATGTGTTATCAATTATTCACCATGCCTAATATTTTTGTTATCTTTCATTGTATTGATTACCCTTACTAAGAGTTTGAGCTCACCCCTTATATTTCATTTTCCCAGGATATGAAGAAGTTAATTATGAGTGACTTTCAAGAATAATCTAGGAGTCTTGGATGTTTCTAATGGAATAAATTAGTGTTTTATTTCTTTTCAAGTTGTAAATTTTAACTAATGTATGAGTCATTTTTCCAATAATACTAAACTGATCAGTCCTTTGGGACATGATTTTCTTGTGATCATGCCAATGAAATGTAATAATGCACCGACTCTAGGTAACTGGGGTCGGGGTGTTACAGTTGTTATCAGAGGAAGTTTAGTTCAAACCTCGGAAACTAGATTTAGATAAACCCTTGTTAGAGGACATTATCCTAAGATAGACTATGAGGATTAGTATAAAACAACTTCCTAAATTTTGGTATTGTAGAGATTTGGTGAGTTTTCCAAACAATAAATCCCTGTCTGGATACAAGTAGGTAGAGGCGGCTCTAGCATAGATGTACCTAGGGTTAAAACCCGAAAACATCCCTTTGATCTAGACTCGAACGGGAACTGGTGCACGACAACGGGCCTTGATGGACTCTTGGTTACAACACTCCTGAGGGATATACTTTAGATGATTCTCATTTTCTTTATAAACCATTATGAAGGGTTTATGAGTATATACTTTCTTAAAGAAAACATTTTTAGGATTTTGGACTATATCCATAAACTTTTCACTTTATGTTAAGTGTTTTACAAGTATGGAATTATGTATTTTGATTCATAAACTAATCTAATTTATTCCATTTTTTAGAAAAGGTGGCTAGTGTAATGAATGAAAACCATATCAATGCACGTAATCCATGTAGGGATTTACCTCCTACTCAAGATGATTATAATGGAGCTGGTGATGCAACTGGTTCTAGTCATCTTATCACCATACAAGGACAACTCACTAATGTTATGAATAACAACCTTACCCGTATGGAACACCCTGATCCACAATGCAGAGGATCAATGGTAGACCGCTTCATGAGGCAACAACCACCAACATTAAATAGGAGTACAAATCCATTAGTAGTTGAGTAATGGATAAATTACATAGAGAAAATATTTCATCCTTTATGGAGTAGCGAAAGTGAAAACGTTTTCATGGAAGTTTATCACCTCACTGCAGATGCTGATCAATGGTGGTCATTGATTCAAAACACAAAGGAAGAGGATGAAGTATCAAATATAGAATATAGGGTGTTTAACGATATTTTAATAGAAACATGATTTCCTCATGACCATCGAGTGGATATGGAAAGAAAAATTCTATGTCAGAGGAAAAAGGAGAATGAGAATGTCACAAAGTATGAGGCTAACTTTACAAGGTTAGAAAGGCATGATTCAGATTATATACGTAATCGAAGAAGTATGGTTGATCATTTCTTGGATGGGTTAAAACCATTTCTTCGTTGAGAATTAGTATCGCAATCCTTCTCATCGTACAAAGATATTGTCTCATGTACTATCAAGACAGAAAAGTAATTCTCTAAGGCTTATGACTTTAAAGAAAATCAAGAGAAGAAAAGACTTGCTAAACACTATGGGAAAGGAAATAAGGAAACAGGAAAGAAGGGAAGAGTTTAATTTCAACCCCGTGATAATTTTGGAAGTAATTACCCTGGTTCTTGTCTAAAAGGAAAAATAGTACGCTACAAATGTGACCGAAAGGCCATCTTGCTGGTGATTGTAAGGAAAGGAAAGAAGTTATCAATGTTCAATGCTACAATTGCAGGGAGATAGGACATTATGAAAATAAATGTCTTAAGCGCGAAAGACACTAACCTTAGAAAAGGGCAAGGGACTAAGGCCAAGCTTATGTGATCACTAATGCTAAGGTTGAAGCTCTAAAAGATGTGGTGGTAGGTAATTTAATGGTTTCCTCAAGTTTAGCCCATGCCTTATTTGATTCTGGATCATCACATTGTTTCATATCTTCCCAGATTGCTAAGAAAATTATATATTTTTAATTTGACTTAACAATGGAGTTGTCAGTCAAAAAACCTAAGGGAAGTATCATCGCAATAAAATTTTCTGAATTAGTTCCCATTAGGGAATATAAATTTTCTTTATTTTCTGATCTCAACTTCATACCCATGATTGAATTTATATAATACTTTGTATGGATTGGATTTTGGACCATGAGGAAAAAATATATTGTAAGAAGAAGGAGGTTACAATTATCAATGATGATAAGGATAACCTTATCTTTAGAGCAGAAACATCACCACCTGATTCTTATCTAGATCCACCCCCAGTAGCTCAACTAAATTCAATTTTTGGGGAGGAAGAGAATGAAATAACTGTGGGTGAAGAATAGAATGTTCAAATACAGTATGTACCTATTGTGGAATAATATGTTGATGTGTTTCAAGAAGATTTACCAGGACATCCTCCAGAATGATAAATTGAGTTTTATCTTGATTTAATTTCCAGTTCAAGGCCCATATCGAAGACCCCATATAGAATGGCCACTATGGAATTAGTGGAACTGAAGAAACAACTAGAGGAATTGATTAATAAGAGATTTATTTTCCCTAGTGTTTCTCCATGGGGATCCCTTATTCTTTTTGTTAAGAAGAAAGATTGATCTATGAGGTTGTGCATTTACTGAAGGGAGATCAATCCTATAACAATAAAGAATATGTATCCCCTACCTCGCATTGATACTTTATTCGACCAACTTCATTGAGATCAATATTTTTCAAAGACTGACCTTCGATCTGGATATCATGAGTTGTGTGTGAAGAAGGAAGACATTCTGAAAACAGAATTTCGAACTAGGTACGAGAATTATGAATTTATAGTAATGAATTTTGGGATGACTAATGCACCCTCTGTTTTCAGAGATCTAATGAATATAATTTTCAAGGAATATCTTGATGACTTTTTAGTGGTATTTATTAATGATATCCTAGTATACACCAAAAGCTATTGAGATCAGGAAAATCACTTGTTCACCATTCTGAAAAACCTCTGAAGAAATTAATTATACGGGAAGTTTTGCAAGGGTGAATTTTGGCTTCAAGAGATTTCTTATCTTGGACATATTTTCTCTAAGGATGGAATCTCTGTTGACCCTTTTAAGACAAAGTAAATCCATGAATGGTCAGCACCGACAAGTATAACTGAGGTATGTAGTTTTATTGGTTTAGTAGGTTATTATCGACGTTTCATCCAGAATTTTTCCCCATTGGCTTACCCATTAACCAAGCTCACACATAAAGGGGTTAAATTTTTTTGGACAAAAGAGTGTGAAGAATGTTTTGAAGAACTGAAGAGAAGATTAGTCAATGATTTTATATTGAATCTACCAATAGGTAATGATGTTTATTGTTATTTATAGTGATACCTCAAAGAAAGGACTTGGTTGTGTCCTTATGCAGAATGATAAAGTTATTGCCTCTGTATCACGACAGCTAAAAATTCATGAACAAAACTATCCTACTCATGATCTTGAGATAGCAGCTGTAATCATTTCTTTGAAGATATGGAGACACTATCTATGTGGTGAAAAATGTGTGATTTATACTGATCGCAAGAGTTGGATGTTTATTTTATGACAAAAAGAACTCAATATGAGGAAAAGGCGATGGATTGAACTACTCAAGGATTATGATTGCACTATACCCTACCAACCAGGGAGGGAAAATAAGGTGGTAGATGCTTTGAGTAGAAAGGATCATGGAGTTTTGAATAATATGAGAGTTGAAAATTATCCTATATACATGGATCAAGTGAATATGGATATGGGAATAACCATGGAAGGTGAAACATCATTGATTTTTCAATTGGTTGCCAAATCATCTTTACTAGAAAGGATAAATAGTTTTCAAACTGATGATGAAGAGTTTCAAAAGAAGATTAAATCTGTGAATGATAGGAGATTGAGTGAATTAATATATGAAGATGGGATTTTGAAATTTTGGAAGAGACTTTGTGTTCCCAATACACCTGATTTGAAAAGGGAATTGTTAGATGATTCTCATAGCTCAAATTTATTTATACACCCTGGTAGCACTATGATTTATAGATATTTGAAGGAATATTTTTTGTGGGACAACATGAAGAGGGAGATTGCTAATTTTTTGTCTAGTTGTATTGTTTTTCAACAAGTGAAAGCTAGAAGGAAATAGCCTAGAGGAGTCAAGAAACCTCTTCCCATACCTGAGTGGAAATGGGATAATATTACGATGGACATTGTCATGGGACTAAAAAAGACTCCTAGAAAGAATAAAGTAATATGGTTCATTGTTGATCATCTTACCAAGTCCGCACATTTTCTTGCTATAAGAGAAGATTTACCACTTGAACGTCTAGAAAGAATATATTTTAATGAAGTTGTAAGACTTCATGGAGTACCCCTATCGATTATTTCTGGACGTGATCCCCATTTTACATCAAGATTATGGTAAAGTTGTCAGAAATCTCTGGATACTAAACTTCATTTGAGCACTACCTACCACCCTCAAACTGATGGACAATCAGAATGGACTATTTAAACCTTAGAAGACATGTTGAGATCATTCTCACTTAACTTTCAAGGTATGTGGGATAAACATTTACATCTGGTATAATTTTCCTATAACAATAGCTTACAATTAAGTATTCATATGGCACCATATGAAGCATTATATGGAAAGAGATGTCTCACACCAACGTGTTTGGATGACGTTGGTGAAATAAAACTCGTTGGCCCAGAACATGTTGTGGAAATGATGGAAAAGGTGAAGGTAATCCAAACCCACATCAAAGTAGCTCAAAGTAGGCAGAAGGTTTATGCTGATAACTAAAGGAAGGATTTGGAATTTCAGGTAGGAGATCATGTTTTCCGGAAGGTATTTCCATGGAATGGAATAATACGATTTGATAAGAAGGGTAAATTAAGTCTCAGGTACATCGGATCTCTTGATATTCTAGAATGACATGGGGCTGTAGCTTACCATTTGGAAATGCCGCCAAGTCACTCCAAAGTTCATGATGTGTTCTATATATCACTATTGAGAAAATACATGCTTAACTCAACGCATGTACTCACCTATGATAAATTAGAAATGGAACCTGATCAATCTTATTGCAAAGAGCCTTTCAAGATTTTTGATACAAGAGAACAAGTGTTGAGAAACCGGATGACTCGTCTGGTAAAAGTTCTATAGAGAAACCATAAGATGGAAGAGGCAACGTGGGAACCTGAGGAACTTATGATGAACAACCAACAGAATCATTTTATGCAGTAATATTCTCGAAATTTCAAGGACAAAATTATTTGATGGAGGGGAGAATGTGACACCCCAAGATTCCACAGTACATTTCCCTTTGAATAATACAGTAGCTTGTGTTGTACGCAACTTCGACTTCAAACACACCACAACCAATCAAACTAGCCGTTCCGAATATCAATACCCACTTTTTGAAATTTTATTAATTTTTTCATTCAAAATGGACTTCATTTTTGGATTTGGAATATCTAAATTAACTTAGGGTTATTTTTTGGTATTTTTCTGAAAACTTTCAATTTTTGATGGATAGTGAAAAAAACTGAGTTATTGTTTAAAACAGAATTTTTATTTAAATAATAATTTATTTTATTTAAATTTATTTTAGGTAAAAATAGATACCTAATACCTATAGAAGTTCAATATAATTTGTTGGAGTGATTTTATAATAATTTTAGATATATAAAAAAAATTTCAAACTTTTTACCGTCTTTTACCCACCTCATATGAGCATTTGCAAATTTTCACAAAACATAATTTTACTGCTTCTATGAATTGAATTTCAAAAACCCGAGAGACACAATTGGTATCAGTAAGTAAAATGTGGTTCAATATGACACAAATAATTTTGTTGAATAGTAACTTTTGACTCTTATTTACCACGGTTAAAAGTAAATAGGGTAATTAAAGGTAAAAATGATATTTTTATTACCCTAACCAATATCCTAATTCTATTGGATAAGTTTAATTCGACCAAAAACAACCTTTTTAATAAAATATGATCCTTTAGGTCCACTTGGATTAGATTAGGACATTTATTATTATTTAATTCAAAGAAGACTTAAAAGTGTTAAATTCAAAATTTAATAACCAACCCGTTTTTAATATAGAGTTACACATAAGATAAATTCGACTATAAATATTCATTAGAAAGATAAAAGGATTTCCTACATAATGGTATTTTATTTATAATTTTTAGACATTAAATAATTTAATTTGTTTATGACCCAATGATGATGCAGTAATTACTTTATTAACGAAATATTAAAATAATTGATATTATAAATATCCAAATAAATGTAATTTGAGACTTTTACTGAATTAAACTAATTTTATAGATACTATTACATGTTAGGTTTGATTAAATTAATTTTTTTCTAATTAATAATGCTTTTATGAATTGAACAAAAACAAAATAGCAAATAGTATCAAAATTAACATAAAAGGGTTTTTTAAGAAAATATTATATTATTAATTTATATTCTATTCCTAAAAATATAAGGTTTGTCCAAAGGTCTTAAATAATATTATAATTTTAATTAATGAACCAATTTAGGATCTCTTTTCTTATTATAGTATGTTTATTTAACATATAATATAAAAATACAAAGAGATATGGTAAATGTCAAACTAATTAACTGAGATTTAAATCTAAATGATATGGTGAATATAGTGACCCAAACCTATATAAAACCTATTAGTTGAGTGGTTTTAGACCCACCCCACCTTATCCTCGAAATAAATCATTTTGGAGCTATTAAAAATTGAAAATAAGTTTATTATAAAATAATATTTCAATATTTTTCTAAGGTGCCCCTCACCCCTCTTATAAAAGGTCACTTACCCTTCTCTCAAATTAACACCTTCAAATCCATTTGGCTTGGCCAACCCCTTCCCAAATATCCTGTAAACTATCCTCCCTTCATCCAATAGGTATTCCTTTAGTCATAAATCCAACCTAAGGAGCCCTTTTGATCAAATCAAAAAGAAGAACCCGAAGAAGAGGTAAATATTTCATCACCTCTTTTAAGTTCTTTTCTTCTTCCACTTCCTCTTCATTTGTTGCTTCAATTATAAAATAATAACTCCCGGATATTCTATATATTGTGATATTATTATAAAAATGGTAAAAAAATATTCATTATCCATCCTATAAATGACAGAGTCACCATACGTGCGTACGTACGGATTACCGTCTCCACGTCGTGGTGAAGTTTGTTATTCAAACAATTCATCATTTGGATGGGTATAACAATGAGTATAAATGATGAAAATAATAAATATTACAATATAATTATTCTTTATATATGATATTACATCCAATTATATATTATTTCAATATCAAAAGGATGATAGTGTCGCTCGTGCGTAAGTACGGGTTACCGTCTCCACGAACGTGATATGATTCATTCCTCATCATATCCATTCAAGAATAATTTTCATTTAATGATTAAAAATAATTTATAAAGGCATTATATCATTCTGAATATAAATAATATACATACTATCCATAACAAACATTACTTACATAACAAATAATATAAAGAAAAACTAATCAGTTATCACCTGAAACGATGATACTACTGAAATATCATTAACAAAGAAATATTAGAAGATCGTATATGATATCATATTAATGTATATGGTTCTTTTATAATTTAATAACAATTATTTCACCATTATATATGAGGTTAACCTACCCTCTACCAAGGAAAAGTAAAAGATAAGGTTTAATTTCACAATCTCTTTATTATCTAAGGTTGTTTTTATGTAAGTATCTACTAGGAACTCTTTAATATCCACATAATTATTTCTTAAAAATTTATTTCAAAACATTTTTACTATTTACTAGAAAATGGGTTAAATTAATTTATATCCTTATTTGAACTTATATGTTTTGAATAGAATATTTCAATCGTTTTCCAAACAAGGTACTTTACGACCTTTTCAACAAAATTAAGGTAATAATGTTTTTTTACTTATGCAGCAGATGCGGTTATTCTCCCCCTTTATAACATCGTCGAAGCTTCCCTTACATGATTATAATAAAATTTTCAAAATAAATTTTTTCTTTTATAATTATGTAACTTTAAATGATTTCACAAAAAGAAAGAGATATTTCTCTCAAATAGTTTTGATTTCTTCTATGTCAACATCATTTGATGGATTTTATACTTGTTTGAAGTCGATTCATTATAATAAAAATCTTCCATATTTTATGGAAGGTTTTGTGATATTTTTGACTATGGATGGGTTATTTTTATACCATTCGTGGTTTATGGTTAACGTATTGAAATTTTGTATGCAAGTTTTAATACGAATGTTTATGTTGTATTTCAATATTTTCATATGAGGAATGTATTGAACTTGGTAAGTGACGGGTGGATCCCGCTATAGCTCCTCGATGCATCGGTAGGTCTAATGAGACAACTAGACGTCGAATTGGCCAAGGCCTTTCCAAATTTGATATATGGTTTTGGCCGAGGCCTTAATCATTTTTAGACATCTTGGCCGAGGCCTTGACAAAATGTATCATAATGTGAAACATTATACATTCCCCCATTATGAAAATAATATTTATGGTTCATGTGGTTATTCGACTAGTAGAATACCCATTACTATGTATTATTATGGGATTATTTACTCATCTCATATTATTTCCATAAATGTTGTAACTCCCCGACCCTAGTTACCCAGAGTCAGTGCATTATTACATAACATTGGAATGATCACAAGAAAGATCAAATCTCGAAAGACCGATTGGTTTAGTAGCCTTGGAAACACTAGATATGTTCATAAGTTTACATTACATCATAAAATGAAAAACTACTACAACAACATAGTGTCTCCATAATCCACACTCATATCCCCACATAACATCCCTACAGGTCATTCATAATTTACTTCTTCACTTCCTGGGAAGAATAAAACATAGAAAATGGGTGAGCTCAAATGCCCAGTAAGGATAACAATATAGCGGAAACATTCATAAATAAGAATAAACATTTAAGGCAATGTATAACTAAAACAAAAGCCTTTCAAACATGAACTTTCAACATGGTACGGCATAAATAAAATGAAATAATGCCATTTACTTATTCAAATGGATATTCTACTAATCGAATAATCACATGCAAAAATGAATAACCACTTTCATAATGTTGGAATGTATAATGCCAGACTATCATAACCACATAGTCAAGGCCTCGTGCCAAGACTACAAATAAGATTTTTTCAAGGCCTTGTGCCAAGACACTAGTTTCTCTCATGATACCTACCGATGCATCGAGGAGCTATAGCGAGCTCCACCCGTCACTTACTAAGTCCAATGCATTCCCATGTGAAAAGGTTTAAACATAACATAAACATTCATATTAAAACTAGCATACGAAATGTCAATAATTTCACCATAAACTATGAATGGTATAAAAATAGCACATCCACAGTCAAACATATCACAAAACCTTCAATACAATATAGAAGTTTTGTATCATAATAAATCAACTTCAAATAATCTTAAAATACATCAAAGGATGTTGACATAGATGAAATCAAAATTCTTTTTAAATAAATATATCATTTTATTTTGAAATCATTTAAGATCCATATAAAATAAAACATTTTCTTTGAAAATATTCTTATAATCCTGTAAGGGATGCTTTGAAGATTTTATAATGGCGGAAAATAGCCGCACCCGCCATATAAGTTAAAAAAAACATTCTTACCATAATTCTGTCGAAAAGGTTAAAAAGGACCTTGTTTTGAAAACGACGGAAAGATTCCTTTTTAAACCTCTTATAAAAAGTCAAACAAGGGTATAAATGACTTTAACCCATATTATTTTAAATAATAAATATTTTTTTAAATACATTTCTAAGAAACATGGATGTGGATGATAAAGAAATCCCAGTAGATTATTACGTATAAACAACCTCGGATAATGAATAGATTGTGAAATAACCCTTACCTTGTACTTTTCCTTGGTTGGTGTAGGTTAACCTCCTGTATAATGGTGAAATAATTGTTATTAAATTATACAATAATAATATACATTAATATGATATCATATATGATCTTTTAATATTGATTTGATAATAATATCTTAGTATTATTGTTGTTTCGGGTGTTAACTTACTTGTTTTCTTTTATATGTTTTGTTACGTAAGACATGTTTGTAAAGGATATGTTTTATATTATTCATATCCAGAATGATATCAAGTCCTTAAACATCATTTTTTAAATCATCAAATGATAATTATACTTGAATGGATACGATGCAGAATGAATCTCATCGCGTTCGTGGAGACGGTAGTCCGTACGTACGCACGAGCGACAATATCATTCTTTTGATATTAAAATAATATATAAATGGATGGTATATCATATATAAAGAATCCTTAACATGTTATATTTATTATTTACATGAGTTACAAATCATTATTATACCCATCCAAATAATATTATATTGAATAACAATTACACCACGACGTGGAGACGGTAAGTCGTACGTACGCACGTATGGTGACATGTTATTCAAAGGGTGGATAGAATACTGAATATGGTTGTACCATATTTATAATAACATCAAATTATATATATGATACTGGATTTATTATTTTAGAATGGTAACAACAAAGGAAGAAGAAGTGGAAGAAGAAATGAACTTAGAAAAGGGTGGTGAAATCATTACCTCTTCTTCGGGTTCTTCCTTTTGATTTGATCAAAAGGGCTCCTTCGGTTGGCTTTCTGATCCAACTAATGCCCCTAGGTTGTAGTGAGGGAAGTTGGGAGAGTATTTGGGCAGAGTTTGGCAGAACCAAAAGGCTTTGAAGGTATGAAGAAATGAGAAGGAGGAGTGCCCTTTTATAAGAGGGGGGAGGGGCACCTTTGGAAAAGCTAGAAATATTAATTTATAATAAATTCATATTCGGTTTCTAATGGATCCAAAGTTGATTATTCAAAGGTCAATATGGGGATGGGTCGAAAAAAACTCAACCAATAGAATTTATACAGGTTTGGGTACTTATATTAACCTTATCTTTAAGTATTAACTCTAAGTTAATTAGTTTCACTTTTACAACGTCTCTTTGTATTTTTATATAATATGGTTAATAAACTTACTACATACATCCAATCCACCCCTAAGTGGTCCATTAATGATGAAACTATCATGATATAAGTCTCTTGGCCGAACCTTAGATTTTTAAGAATTTAATATCAATTAATAATATAATATTTGTTTTAAGAACTATTTTATGTCAATTTTGACACTATTCAATAGTTGATTTTTGTGAAACTCATAACAGATTTATTACTTCGAAAAAAGTCAATTAAATCAATCCTAATATATCATATTATCCTAGAAAATTAGTTAAATTCATTAAAAGTTTCATATTATATTTATTTGTGTATTTATAATATCAATTATTTTAATTTTTCACTATTATAGTAATTACTGCATCATCATTGTGTCATAATTAAAATAAATTATTTAATGTCTAAAAATTATAAATAAAATATCATTATGTAGGAAATCTTTTTATCTTTCGAATTAATATTTATAATCTAAAATCCAACATATATAACCCTATGTAACAATTGTTTTTCTAAAAGATATATGCTTGTGTCATTTTTGTATTCATTTTAACTTAATTAAAATAAAGTGTCATTATCACTTACAAGTGGATCCATGGGGTCCCAAAATCGACCCAAAGATGTCCATGGTCGACCATGTATCAACCAATAGGGTTAAGACACGTTTTAGGGTAATTTAGTATTATTATAATATTATTTTTTAACCCTTATTTACCAGATTTACCCTTAACCATGGTAAATAAAATATTTACCGCAGTAATTATTCAAAATGTCTAAAAATAAAAGTTACCTATTTACACAATTTGAACATCCTAATTCCAAATATGGAATCCATTTTCCTAAATTCAAAACACATAAGTGGCAGAAATTAATTTAAAATTAATTTCCGCTGTCAAAACAAAAAGCGTGGTTTTAAGAGATAATAACTATCAAAAGATTGACACTTGTTTATGTTTGGTTTAATTGTAAAATTATGTCCAATGACCAACATTATATTAAATGGTAAAAATATATTCTAAATATACTTTAAAACCACTCAAATTCATAATTTATCACTATTAATTATTTTGATTAAAAAAGTTGTTTTTAATTAAAATTTAGTAATTTTCACTATTCATCAAAATATGAAAGTTATCCGAAATGTACCAAAATTTCACCTTAGACTAAATTCGATATTCCGAATCCAAAAATGAAGTCCATTTTGAAATATAAAATATATATAATTTCAAAAAGTAGGTATTACTATTCATAACGGCTAGTTTGATTGGTTATGGTGTGTTAGAACTCGGTGTTGCGTACAACACACGCTATCACATTATTCAAAGAGAAGCGTACCGTAGAAGCTTGGGGTGTTACATTCTCCCCTCCTTCAAATAATTTCGTCCTCGAAATTTCTAGAATACTATCGCATGAAAAGACATGGGTGGTTCTTCATCATAAGTTCCTCGGGTTCCCACGTTGCCTCTTCCATCTTATGGTTTCTCCACAAAACTTTTACCAGACGCGTCGTCCGGTTTCTCAGTACTTGTTCTCTCATATCAAGAATCCTGACGGGCTCTTCACAATAGGAAAGATCGGGTTCCAGTTCTAATTCCTCATAGGTGAGTACATGCGTTGGATCAGGCATGTATTTCCTCAACAGAGATACGTGGAACACATCGCGAACTTTGGAGAGACTTGGCGGCATTGCCAATCGGTAAGCCACAACCCCAATTCGTTCTAGAATTTCGAAAGGTCTGATGTACCTGGGACTCAATTTACCTTTCTTACCAAAACGTATGACTCTCTTCCATGGAGATACCTTCAGGAAAACATGATCACTGACTTGAAATTCTAAATCCTTCCTTCGATTATCGGCATAGCTCTTCTGCCTACTTTGAGCTTCTTTGATGTGATTTTGGATTACTTTCACCTTTTCCACCGTTTCCTCCACCAGTTCTGGGCCTACAAGTTTTCTTTCACCAACATCATCCCAACAGGTTGGTGTACGACATCTCTTTCCGTATAACGCTTCATATGGTGCCATCTGAATACTCAAATGGAAGCTATTGTTATAGGAAAATTCTACCAGTGGTAAATATTGATCCCACATACCCTGAAAGTCAAGTGAGCAAGATCTCAACATGTCTTCTAAGGTCTGAATAGTCCGTTCTGATTGTCCATCTGTCTGAGGGTGGTAAGCAGGGCTCAAATGAAGTTCAGTATCCAGGTATTTCTGAAGACTTTTCCAAAATCTTGAAGTAAGACGGGGATCACGATCAGAAACAATTGATAAGGGTACTCCATGAAGTCTCACAACTTCATTAATATATAGTATTGCTAGATGTTCCAGGGGTAGATCTTCTCTTATAGCAAGAAAATGTGCTGACTTGGTAAGACGATCAACAATAACCCATATTGCATCATTCCTTCTAGGAGTCTTTGGTAGCCCCATGACAAAGTCCATCGTAATATTGTCCCATTTCCACTCCGGTATGGGAAGAGGTTGCATGACTCCTCCAGGTTGTTGCCTTCCAGCTTTCACTTGTTGACAAACCATACATCTTGACACAAAATCAGCAATCTCCCTCTTCATGTTGTCCCACCTAAAATGTTCCTTCAAATCTCTATACATTTTTGTGCTCCCAGGGTGTATAGAGAAATTGGAACTATGAGCATCATCCAGCAATTCCCTTTTTAGATCAGGTAAATTGGGAACACAAAGTCTCTTCCCGAATTTCACAATTCCATCTTCATACACAATGTCTCTCAATCTCCCATCTTTCACAGCTTTAATCTTCTTTTGGAATTCTTCATCATCGGTCTGAGAACTCTTAATCCTTTCTAGTAAAGATGTTTTGGAAACCATTTGAAAAAGCATTGATGTTTCACCTTCCCTGGTTATTCCCATGTCCATCTTCACTAGATCCATGAAAATTGGATCCCTTTCAATTCTCATATTGTTCAAAACTACATGGTCTTTTCTACTCAAAGCATCTGCCACCTTGTTTGCCTTCCCCGGGTGGTAGTGTATCGTACAATCATAATCCTTGAGTAATTCAAGCCATCTCATTTGCCTCATGTTGAGTTCTTTTTGTGAGAAAATATACTTCAAACTCTTGTGATCAGTATAAATCTCACATTTTTCACCATAGAGGTAGTGCCTCCATATCTTCAAAGCAAAGATCACAGCTGCTAACTCGATATCATGAGTAGGATAGTTTTGTTCATGAATTTTCAACTGTCATGATGCATAGGCAATAACTCTATCATTCTACATAAGGACACAGCCAAGTCCTTTCTTTGATGCATCACTATAAATAACGAACCCATCATTCCCCGATGGTAGAGTCAATATAGGAGCATTGAATAATCTTTTCTTCAGTTCTTCAAAACATTATTCACACTCTTTTGTCCAAACAAATTTAACCCCTTTACGTGTGAGCTTCGTTAACGGGTTAGCCAATCGGGCAAAATTCTGGACGAAACGTCGATAATAACCTGCCAAACCGATAAAACTGTGTACCTCAGTTATACTCGTAGGTTCTGGCCATTCTTGGATTTCCTTGGTCTTAGAAGGATCAATAGAGATTCCATCTTTAGAGACAATATGGACAAAAAAGAAATCTCATGAAGCCAGAATTCACACTTGCTAAACTTCCCATATAATTCATGCCTCCTCAGAGTCTTCAAGATAATGCGCAAGTGATTTTCATGATCTTCGTAGGTTTTGGAGTATACCAAGATATCATCAATAAATACCACCACAAATTCATCGAGATACTCCTTGAAAACTCTATTCATCAGATCCATGAATACAGAGGGTGCATTAGTCAATCCAAACGGCATTACAGTAAACTCGTAATGCCCGTACCTGGTTCGAAATTCTATCTTCGGAATGTCTTCCTTCTTCACACACTACTGATGGTATCCAGATCGAAGGTCAATCTTTGAAAAGTATTGAGCTCCATGCAGTTGGTCAAATAAATCATCAATACGAGGTAGGGGATACTTGTTCTTTATCATTATAGCATTGATCTCCCGGTAGTCGATACATAACCTCATGGATCCATCTTTCTTTTTAACAAAAAGAACAGGGGCTCCCCATGTAGAAACACTAGGGCGAATAAATCCCTTATTACTCAATTCCTCTAGTTGTTTCTTTAGTTTGACTAACTCTATAGTGGCCATTCTATAAGGGGTCTTCGATATAGGCCTTGATCCAGGAATAAAATCAATGGAAAACTCAACTTCTCGTTCTGGAGGATGTCCAGGTAAATCTTCCGGAAATACATCTACAAATTCTTTCACAACAGGTACATCCTCTATTTGAACATTCCTTTCCTCACCGACAGTTATTTCATTCTCTTCCTCCCCAATAATTGAATTAAGTTGAGCTACTGGGGGTGGATCTAAATAAGAATTAGGTGGTGACGATTCTTCTCTAAAGATAAGGTGTTCCTTATCATTATCATCAAGAATCGTAACCTCTTTATTCTTACAATAAATCTTCGCATCATAGTCCGAAAGCCAGTCCATACCGAGGATTATATCAAACTCAATCATAGGTATGACGATGAGATCAGCAGATAAAGAAAATTTATGTGCTCTAATGGGGACTGATTCACAAAACTTTGTTGCAATGATACTTCCCTTAGGACTTTTAACTGACAACTCCCTTATTAAATCAAATTGGAAATATCTAATTTTCTTAGCAAACTGGGAAGATATGAAACAATGCGACAATCCAGAGTCAAATAATGCATTTTCTAAACTTGAGGAAACCATTAAATTACCTGCCACCACGTCTTTTAGAGCTTCTACCTCTGCAGTAGTGATAGCATAAGCCTGGCCTTGATCCCTTGGTCTTTTCTAAGGTAAGTTCTCCTGACGCTTAAGACATTCATTCGCATAATGTCCCATCTCCCTGCAATTGTAGCACTGAACGTTGGTGGCTTCCTTCTTCCCTTTGCAATCACGAGCTTGGTGGCCTTTTTCACCACACTTGTAACAGACTCCCATTCCCTTCAAGCAAGCACCGGGGTGTTTCTTCCCAAATTTACCACAGGATGGATATTCAACCTTTCCTTTCTTCCCCTTATTTCCATTCCCAGATTGATCAGCAGGCCTCTTCTTCTCTTACTTTTCTTTAAAGTCATTAGACTTAGAGAATTCCTTTTCGGTCTTGATAGCACATGAGACAATGTCTTCATACGATGAAAAGGATTGTGAGACTAATGCTCGACGGAGAAATGGTTTTAACCCATCAAAGAAACGATAAATCTTACTTCTTTGGTTACGTATATAATCACCAGCGTACCTTGCTAACCTTGTAAAGTTAGCCTCATACTTTGTGACATTCTCATCCTCCTTCTGTCTCAGACTTAGAAATTGCCTTGCCATATCTGCTCCATTGTCGCGAGGAAAATATTTTTCTAAAAACAGATCTTTGAACTCCCTCCATTCCATATTTGATACTTCATCATCTTCCTTTGTATTTTGAATCAATGACCACCATTGATCAGCATCTCCAGTGAGGTGGTAAACTGCCATGATAACTTTTTCCCTTTCACTGCTCCCCAAAGCCTGAAATATTTTATCTAGGGAAAATATCCATTGCTCAGCTACTAAGGGATTTGTACTCCCATTGAACGTTGGTGGTTGTTGCCTCATGAATCGATCTAACATTGATCCTCCACGCTGCGGATCAGGGTGCTCCATACGGGTAAGGTTATTATTCATAACCTGAGTAAGTTGTCCCAGTATGGTGATTAGCTGATCGGCACCAGTTGCATCACCAGCCCCACTATAATTATCTTGAGCAGGAGGGAAATCCCTACATGGAGTGCGTGCATTGATACGGTTTCCATTTCTTCCACTAGGAGCCATTTCTAAACAATGGCATAAACTAGATCAGTTTATGAATCAAAATACATAATCCCATACTTATAAAACACTTAACATAAATTGAACTATTTATGGATATAATCCATAATCATAAATATGTTTTCTTTGAGGAAGTATATACTCATAAACCCTTCATAATGATTTGTAAAGAAAATGAGAGTTATCCTAAGCATATCCCCCCAGGAGTGTCGTAACCAAGAGTGCAGCAAGGCCCGTTGTCGTGCACCAGTTCCCGTTCGAGTCTAGCTCAAAGCGGTGTTTTCGGGTTTTACCCCTAGGTAAATCTGTGCCAGAGCCTCCTCTACCTTCTCGTATCCAGACAGGGATGTATTGCTTGGAAAACTCACAAAATATCTACAATACCAAAATTCTAGGAAGTTCTTCTATACTAATCCTCAAAGTTCATCTTAGGTCTACGTGCTCTAATCAGAGTTTATCTAAATCTAGCTTCCAAGGTTTGTACTAAACTCCCTCTGATACCAACTGTAACGCCCCGACCCTAGTTACCCAGAGTCAGTGCATTATTACATAACATTGGCATGATCACAAGAAAGATCAAATCTCGAAAGACTGATTGGTTTAGTAGCCTTGGAAACACTAGATATGTTCATAAGTTAAGATTACATCATAAAATGAAAAACTACTACAACAACATAGTGTCTCCATAATCCACACTCATATCCCCACATAACATCCCGGCAGGTCATTCATAATTTACTTCTTCACTTCCTGGGAAGAATAAAACATAGAAAAGGGGTGAGCTCAAATGCCCAGTAAGGATAACAATATAGCGGAAACTTTCATAAATAAGAATAAACATTTAAGGCAATGTATAACTAAAACAAAAGCCTTTCAAACATGAACTTTCAACATGGTACGGCATAAATAAAATTAAATAATGCCATTTACTTATTCACATGGATATTCTACTAATCGAATAATCACATGCAAAAATCAATAACCATTTTCATAATGTTGGAATGCATAATGTCAGACTATCATAACCACATAGTCAAGGCCTCGTGCCAAGACTAAAAATAAGATTTTGTCAAGGCCTTGTGCCAAGACACTAGTTTGTCTCATGAGACCTACCGATGCATCGAGGAGCTATAGCGGGCTCCACCCGTCACTTACTAAGTCCAATGCATTCCCATATGAAAAGGTTTAAACATAACATAAACATTCGTATTAAAACTAGCATACGAAATGTCAATAATAAACTATGAATGGTATAAAAATAGAACATACACAGTCAAACATATCACAAAAACTTCAATACAATATAGAAGTTTTGTATCATAATAAATCAACTTCAAATAATCTTAAAATCCATCAAAGGATGTTGACATAGATGAAATCAATATTCTTTTTAAAGAAATATCTCCTTTTATTTTGAAATCATTTAAGATCCATATAAAATAAAACATTTTATTTGAAAATATTCTTATAATATTGTGAGGGAAGCTTTGAAGATTTTATAACGGCGGAAAATAGCCGCACCCGCCGTATAAGTTAAAAAAAACATTCTTACCATAATTCTGTCGAAAAGGTTAAAAAGGACCTTGTTTTGAAAACGACGGAAAGATTCCTTTATAAACCTCTTATAAAAAGTAAAATAAGGGTATAAATGAATTTAACCCATATTCTTGTAAATAATAAATATGTTTTTAAATACATTTCGAATAAACATGGATGTGGATGATAAAGAAATCCCAGTAGATTATTACGTATAAACAACCTCGGATAATGAAGAGATTGTGAAATAACCCTTACCTTGTACTTTTCCTTGGTTGGGGTAGGTTAACATCCTGTATAATGGTGAGATAATTGTAATTAAATTATACAATAATCATATACATTAATATGATATCATATATGATCTTTTAATATTGATTTGATAATAATATCTTAGTATTATCGTTGTTTCGGGGGTTAACTTACTTGTTTTCTTTTATATGTTTTGTTACGTAAGACATGTTTGTAAAGTTTAGGTTTTATATTATTCATATCCAGAATGATATCAAGTCCTTAAACATCATTTTTTGAATCATCAAATGATAATTATACTTGAATGGATACGATGGAGAATGAATCTCATCGCGTTCGTGGAGACGGTAGTCCGTACGTACGCACGAGCGACAATATCATTCTTTTGATATTAAAATAATATATAAATGGATGGTATATCATATATACAGAATCCTTAACATGTTATATTTATTATTTACATGAGTTACACATCATTATTATACCCATCCAAATAATATTATATTGAATAACAATTACACGACGACGTGGAGACGGTAAGCCGTACGTACGCACGTATGGTGACATGTTATTCAAAGGGTGGATAGAATACTGAATATGGTTGTACCATATTTATAATAACATCACAGTATATATATTATACTGGATTTATTATTTTAGAATGGTAACAACAAAGGAAGAAGATGTGGAAGAAGAAATGAACTTAGAAAAGTGTGGTGAAATCATTACCTCTTCTTCGGGTTCTTCTTTTTGATTTGATCAAAAGGGATCCTTAGGTTGGCTTTCTGATCAAACTAAGGCCCCTAGGTTGTAGTGAGGTAAGTTGGGAGAGTATTTGGGCAGATTTTGGCCGTTCCAAAAGGCTTTGAAGCTGTGAAGAAATGAGAAGGAGGAGTGCCCTTTTATAAGAGGGGGGAGGGGCACCTTTGGAAAAGCTAGAAATATTAATTTATAATAAATTAATATTCGGTTTATAATAGATCCAAAGTTGATTATTTAAAGGTTAAGGTTGGGATGGGTCGAAAAAAACTCAACCAATAGAATTTAGACAGGTTTGGGTACTTATATTAACCTTATCTCTAAGTATTAACTCTAAGTTAATTAGTTTCACTTTTACAATGTCTCTTTTTATTTTTATATAATATGGTTAATAAACTTACTACATACATCCAAGCGACCCCCAAGTGGTCCATTAATGATGAAACTATCATGATATAAGTCTCTTGGCCGAACCTTAGATTATTAGGAATTTAATATCAATTAATAATATAATATTTGTTTTAAGAACTCTTTTATGTCAATTTTGACACTATTCAATAGTTGATTTTTTTGAAACTCATAACAGATTGATTACTTCGAAGAAAGTAAATTAAATCAATACTAATATATCATAGTATCCTAGAAAATTAGTTTAATTCATTAAAAGTTTTATATTATATTTATTTGGGTATTTATAATATCAATTATTTTAATTTTTCACTATTATAGTAATTACTGCATCATCAGTGTGTCATAATTAAAATAAATTATTTAATGTCTAAAAATTATAAATAAAATATCATTATGTAGTAAACCTTTTTATCTTTCTAATGAATATTTATAATCTAAAATCCAACATATATAACCCTATGTAACAATTGGTTTTCAAAAAGATATATGCTTGTGTCATTTTTGTATTCATTTTAACTTAATTAAAATAAAGTGTCATTATCACTTACAAGTGGATCCATGGGGTCCCAAAATCGACCCAAAGATGTCCATGGTCGACCATGTATCAACCAATAGGGTTAAGACACGTTTTAGGGTAATTTAATATTATTATAATATTATTTTGTAACCCTTATTTACCGGATTTACCCTTAACCATGCTAAATAAAATATTTACCGCAGTAATTATTCAAAATGTCTAAAAATAAAAGTTACCTATTTACACAATATGAACATCCTGATTCCAAATATTGAATCCATTTTCCTAAATTCAAAACACATAAGTGGCAGAAATTAATTTAAAATTAATTCCCGCTGTCAAAACAAAAAGCGTGTTTTTAAGAGATAATAACTATCAAAAGATTGACACTTGTTTATGTTCGGTTTAATTGTAAAATTATGTACAATGACCAACATTATATTAAATGGTAAAAATATATTCTAAATATACTTTAAAACCACTCAAATTCATAATTTATCACTATTAATTATTTTTATTAAAAAAGTTGTTTTTAATTAAAATTTTGTAATTTTCACTATTCATCAAAATATGAAAGTTATCCGAAATGTACCAAAATTTCACCTTAGGCTAAATTCGATATTCCGAATCCAAAAATGAAGTCCATTTTTAAATATAAAATATATATAATTTCAAAAGGTAGGTATTACTATTCATAACGGCTAGTTTGATTGGTTATGGTGTGTTAGAACTCGGTGTTGCGTACAACACACGCTATCACATTATTCAAAGACAAGCGTACCGTAGAAGCTTGGGGTGTTACAAATGTGTTCATGTTTATTATTTGTAAAGGCATGTGTTTTCAATTATTCACCACGCCTAATATTTATGTTATCTTCTACTGAATTTATTACCTTTACTGAGTGTTTGAGCTTACCCCTTTCTTATGTTTCATTTTCCCAGGATATGAAGAATATAATTATGAGTGACTTTCAGGAATAATCTAGGAGTCTTGGATGTTTCTAAGGGAATAAATTTTTATTGTATTTATTTTCAAGTTGTAAAGTTTATCTTATGTTTGAATCATGTTTCCAATAATACAAAATTGATCGGTATTTCGGGCTTGATTTCCTTGTGATCATGCCAATGATTTGTAATAATGCACCAACTCTGCGAAACTGGGGTGAGGGCGTTATAGATCACAATATCGGTAAATATGTGTGATCATCGCAAATCCTCATGTATGTGTCTCCAACCATATGGGTCGAGTCGATGGATCCACCAGAATCTCAAGGTTTCACATAAGACATGTGGAGAGGAAAGAATGAATATAACATATGTCGATAAGTATGGAAGGTAAGGTTTAAAAGACACAAAGCATACCTTGAATCATCCCTGGAGTCCCTAGTTTGTATTCCTCAACTGCATATAGCTGCACACACCCCTATCTCCCAACTCCATGATCCTGGTGCCGACTTCTTGGGGGTGGTGGTGGAAGCATGTAAAATTATCTTCCACCTCTTTCAGCTCTCCCTACTCCTCTGCTACATCTTCTTCTTGTCGGGTTTTCCTTCTCTACTCTCTGCCTCTACCTTGGTAGTCTATCCACCACCTCCATATTAGCAGTTCGACATGTTAGGAAATCCATAGAGAGATGTCCCATACTATCGCATGAGTTGCATCACCTCTCCCTAGGCTGACTTGATCCATCTTGAGAGCCCTGGACCATAGATTCACTGTCTTGGGTCCTCCTGTGACATCTCCTACATCCTGATCCCTAGGCCTGATGTCGGGTCCCTACTATTGAGGTATATGCACCTATTTTCAAGATTTTGAATTCCCCTGGCTATCTCCACCCATCCAAGAAGCTATCAACCACCAAATGTCTCTCAATAACTACTGTATAAGTTCAAATGAGTGGAGTCATGACACTAGCTCATATGTCCCATCATTGACCACGCTCAAAGGCCTGATATCTGAAGTACTCATCCCTGACCATATCCATCAAATACCTGGTGAGGTTGGTGAACATTTATGAATAGTAATCCACCGTTAAAATTTCTTTCTAAATCTGAAGAAACACATGGATACATAATTCTCTCAGCATAACTAGAGAGAACTCCTTCTTAAATATTCACTCTAACTCCATCCATGAAAGAGTCTCCTCATCGTAAGTCTGCATAGTCAAACTCCACCATCTTTATGTCGAAATCTAAAGAAGTATTACTCCGAGGATCTCCATATGGTTCATTGGTTTCCTCACTCGATGGAAAAATTTGGTCACCGCCTCAATCCAATCCTTGTCTTCTCGAGGTTATGGCTCACCATAGAACATGAGGGGTCTCTGTCTATGAAACTCATGGAGCGCGCTTACCATGTGCTCCTCATCTGCTGGAACAGCATATGCCATGTGTTGCTCCATTGGTGGTGGTATAGTAGGTGAACCACCTAGAGGTAATTTCTGGGGAACTGGTCCTTTAATTGAATCCCCTTCACTCATGGGGTCATCCCCACGATCGAGCCGCTGAATCCTAGTGGGCATGTTTCACATAGGCATCCTATAAGAAAAAAATATGTACCATAGTCATAGAGTATATATGGATAGATGAAACTATTGGAAATGGAAAACACAACCCATTCTTATATGATGCATGTACCATTTTTTGTTTCCCTACAACTACTGCTCTTATGTACTGAGTTAAAAATAATGTTATCGGAGTCCTGTTGTATGGATATGTCGTTTGTCCACACCAACACAGAAGTACCTGGACGAAAATCCAATCTCGAAACACTTAACACTTTTTCCCCAATCCAAACACACATACTCATGGTTCTATGGTAGAACTAACCACCTCTGATACCACTCTATCATGACCTATCTGAGTGGGGACCGTCCCGTGAATCCCAAATTCTACCTCCAATAGGTCAGGGGATGGTGACTAGAACTGAATAGGAATATCACTAACATGGGAGGAATTTCCCAAGTACGTGTACACCCATACACATTTTCAATACCACAAATACTGAAATGTAAAAACCACTATGGAACAAAATTCATGCATACAACTAAACCCGACCAACAGAGTACATTAGAAATTAAAGCGTGGAAAGTAAACTAGACTAGAATAGAAGCCTGTCAAGAGAAAGGGTCTAAATCTACAATTTCTGACCTGTAAGAAACAAAATAGGTTCTGGGATTTCTTCTCATAGTCTTAGGAACACCTCGTAATATATGGAAGCTTAGAAAGCTTCTTCAGACCCTAGTCTTTCCTAGACTATGTCAAAAGGATGCTCATCTGCACAAGACACAACACATGAATGAAAATCCCCTGTAGGGGTGATTATAACAATACATAGAAGAGGACCCAGAAAACTATAAATAAATACAAAAATAAAGGTATAGTCAGCTCTAAAAAGTATATGTATACATGAAATATAACAAGACAAACATATACAATAATACTCAAAACCCTGACCCGTAGTCTTGAGGTAAGTCATAATGACCTACATACCAATGCTAGGGATCCAGTTGGAATATTCTATAAAGAAATCATTTGGGAGAACTCACTCCATTAGTTTTATATCTCTGATTACGTTCGTTTAAAAATTATGTTCATCAGGAAGTGTCATGAGAGAGATAGACTCACAGATAGATTTGAAGAGAGAACAGATACACTCATTCTAGAAGAAATAACTCCCGAGAGGGGAAAGATCATGATACATGAATGAGGATCACTTCCTAGGCCTTGGAGTATACAAAAACTCATCTAGATTCACCTTCAATGTAGAGGATAAACATCCTATAGGATTATTCAATTCAATACATAGCTCTACCTAGGGCCAAGAATGGGTATAGGATCACGCTCTGGGCCACTCAGAAGGATTATAACTCTATCCACAAAGTCCTGCTAAAGGGATCATACTTATATGGATGGAAATGATACCTAAACATTAGGGGGATGAGAAAAGGGGACACTAACCCAAAAGAAACTTTTCCAAGGAATGGTGGACAAAGTTGTCAAGCCGTGTAGAAGAGAGTACATGTTGTATAGCAAGGTCACACGTTGTATCCCTTGTCATCGGTTACTGCTCGTGTACAAGGCCCTTAGACAAAATACATGTCATGTAAAAAGATCATACATAGTGTGTATTGATGGTAACATTCCATATCAAATTATCTAGGGTCTGCTCCATGTACGCTGGCCATGTTCATGTACATGGCTCCAACCTATGTATGTCATCCCGTGTACTAGTCAATGGGGTAACCCATGTAACTGGCCTAATCTGGGCATTTGGGGGAGAACATGTCATGTTCTCCACCTCATATCCGTGTATCATCCAATATATAGGCCAATTCCCTGTTAAAGACTCAAACGTAGTGTGACATTTTTCACATGTCGTGTCATCGCATCCTGCATCGCGAAACCATATTCATCGTAGAGCTAACCAGAAACGCCGTGTTATTTGGAGAGCACATTGTGTTCTTCGCGGTTTTCTAGAATCGCTGTTCTTCCTCTATGTTCCCCTGGAGACCATTGATCTATTGATATAGCCCCTAACCTCCTCGAAACTCAAGATCATAAGTTGTCCCTCCACGACAACACCGCTTCAGTAAGATTCGAGAGTCTGATGGGCTCCAATAATGCATTTTGATGATGTATGGAAAGAAAGGTTGAAGAATTATATCTTTTGATCTATGTCGATTCATCATCCTCCATCATCCTTGCACCTCTATAGTGTCGTCACGATGTCAGATCTACAATTTGGTATTTTTGAATTCCAAAATAGACCGACAACGATCCATTGTTCATAACCCCGTGAAGAACGCAAAGAACATGGGGTCAAGAAGGGGAGAATAAATCTAAATTAAAAATTGAGGAATGTACCTCCACCTTCATTCATCGCAAAATTGATCTTCTCCCATTATAAGGCTCAAATGGAGAAAATCAAATATAAATCTAATCAATCATGGATTAATTCCTCAAAATAAACCCGATAAAAGACCCTCCCGCAAGAACGAACGATCCATAGATCAGCATGTTTGTGGGTTGATTCACATTCATCATTAAATCAAAGAACATGTGAAAAGGAAATCAAAATAAAAACCCCTAACTTGGGTAAGGGTTGATCACTGACAAAGAGGGATTGATCTGTCATCGTTGATGAGATCCTCTAACTCTTTTGGCATCGCGATTCATGAATAGTTGATTCGTCGTCGGTAGTTGTCGAGAGGTTTCTCGATGGGGTCTTCTCTCCACACCTCCAAAGGATTTTAGGGTTATGTGGCTAACCCCATAGATTCTAATTAACATCTTATTTAAAATCTCTTGTAGTTTCATTGATGCAAGGTTAATAAAATAAATATTTTGTTTTATTTTATTTTTTTCACTGTCCAAAAACTAACATCTATAATCGACCATTGCTGGTCGATGTTAGGCCTCACATAAGGTAATGTTGTAGCACTAAACACAACAGTTACATTATATTTCTGATCTGGGAACCTGTTTAAATATTAATCCACTTTTTCTGGAAAACCTTTTTCCTACTATTTTAAAGTTTAATTTATTTCAAACATTTATTCCGGGAACAACGGGCCTCGGAATCGCAATCCCTCACAAATCCTGGTCCAGAAATAATT
This sequence comes from Viscum album, assembly GCA_963277665.1. NCBI lineage: Eukaryota > Viridiplantae > Streptophyta > Magnoliopsida > Santalales > Viscaceae > Viscum > Viscum album. The sequence continues at coordinate 621,105,064 of OY728137.1, read as the reverse complement.
CCATATAACATTTAAAAATAATACAAGTAAAATTTGAGACATTACAAAGTGTAATAATAAATAATAAATAAATACTTGGTTAAAACAATACAACTTCATCAGACAACTTCCTTTTCTTATCACCATAAGACCACAAAGGATGATGTTATGCCTAAAATAAGATCTCTATAATGTGGGTAGGGATTATAGTAATGTTTGTGGGAAGATAATTTCCAAAGAAAATAGGATTTTATGTATGACGTATAGAGAATAAGAGGATCCCTTTTATAAGATATGGGAGGGGCACTCTTAAAAATTCTCAAAATATGAAATCTATATAAATTAATTTTATTTTCGAATTGGATACAAACTGATTTATTTAGATTATATAATGATTATTGGTACAAATACCATCATAAAATAGAAATTTGATAATTTTGTACGAATTTTTAATCCTTATCATTCAGCATTAACAATTACCCAACCTCTTTAACTCTTACCATGACAACATTTGTTTTTACACATTAAGGGTTAATATTGTTAATATAAATTGTCAAAAAGAACTATAAATGGATAATTTATGACATTTTAAACATTATAATAAACATTTTAATGACTTTTATATTTTTATTAATTTCATTTCAGTTAATAAAATTTTATTTATTCTAAAATATCATTAATGTTAATTTGGACGGTATTCATTACATGACTTTTAAAAAATATCATAAAAATGATATCTTTGAAAAAACTCCTTAAACACATTGCTAAAATGTCAAAATAATCTATAAAATTTGTGGATCACATTAATTATATAAAATTATAATTATTTTAATATTTTTAATAACATTAAATTCATATTTAAATTTATTATACAATCATTGCATCCTCATTGTGCAAGACTTTAATTTAAATTTTTCTTATCTAAAAATTAAAAAATATATATCATTATATATATAAAAATTTTATATTTAAAAATAAAATTTTAATTCAGAAAAATCTCATATATAACTCCATATTAAAAATATTTAAGTTGTTAAAAACAAAATTATGACAAAATTGAATTTTCATTGAATATAATATGATAAATTTCATACTCTCTCCCAAGTGGCATAAAACTATTATAATATATTTCCTAAGATGATTCTTGACTATATAACCTCATACAATGAATTTTTTACAAGTGTTTGGGTAATTTTATAATATCTATAATGGGTTTTTATCCTTAATTACCCTATTTACCATTATCCATGTTAATAAAAAATATTAAAATTATTATTCATAGTTTGTCCAAAAATAAAAGGGACTTATTTAATAAAGAAGTAAAATATTATTAAAAATATGGAATCAATTTTTCAAAATTAAAGACTTTTAATTTTCAAAGAATAATTTAAAATTAATCTCATTGACAGATCGAGAAAATGGTTTTTAAAGTAAAAACGTTAAAAAGATTGAAACATTATTATAAAAAAAATCAATGTGAAACTGATTAAAATGATAATATTTGGATTAAATGATAGAATAATTATACAATTACACATTAAAACCATAATATATTTTAATCTATGAAAATAAATAAATTAGACAAAATATAAGTTTTCAACAAAAATACAATATTTTTCCATTATTCATCGAAAAATGAATTTAATTAGAAAAATACCAAAATTTAAAACAAAGTAAATTTTGAGACTCCAATTTAATATAAAAAATTCGTTTATCAAATATAATTTATAAAATTGGGAAAAACATGTTTTAAAACAAGTACACCATAAAAAGGTGGCAAGGCATCCAATTTGAAGACGTGTATTTTTTAAGAGTAAAACATGATTTATTTTTATATCAATTCTTGAACAAAATTGGATGAATATTAAAAATTAGATTAAATAAATTATATATATATATATATTTAATTAATTAATATAATCCAACAATATTTATTTTTTCATTTTTTGGTATAAAAACACTTCTTCACATTGAAATAGTTTTTCTTAAAAAAATTCCATTTCTTTTAGAAATGGTTTCATTTATAATTAATTGGTCACTAAAGAATTAATTATATACACATTTTTAAATAAAATTTTTAATAATGTAAAAAATCCATTTCATTCATATTATTCTAATTAATAGGTTATGCTGGTAATATTTAAATAATATAATTTAGTTGTTCTTTTAAGCTTGATCTGGCATATCATGAACATTATCAAACAAGATATTTATTTTTTAAAATCTCATCATGCTAAAATAATATTTCATAAGTTAATATAATATTAAAGATTTAATTTATCTGACTATTCCCTTTTTTTATATGTTATTAAAATTTATTATCTCACGAATTAACGTTTAATAATCAAATAAAACTTTTTTGATTCAATTTTTTCTTGAATAAAAGTGTAATGATTTTATGAATAAAAATCATTATTAAAAATTAATATTCTCTCACATGTCCATAATTTATTAACCTATAATGTTATAACTAGTTATTTTGAAACAAAATATGCAATATGTTTTATGATTCTCATAACATTATTTAACTCATTTCAAACGCAAAATTAAATACTCTTTTCATGACGTGGGTTTTGAAAAAAAATATTTCAAAATATTTAAAATAGTTTTCCATCCATTCAAAATAAAGTGTTTTATCTTCCAACCAACATTTATTTTGACAAAATTTCCATATTTTTATTAAACTATTACTGAATTTTATTTTTCTAAAGGAAATGCTTTCATTTCAGCCTTTTTGAAAATGACTTTTGAATGTGACACAAAACTTCAAATTTTTACATTTATATTAAAAATGTTTTCTAAATATTACTTTTAGTGTTTTATTCTGCATGAAAACATACTTCATTGACTTTTTATTTCTATATTAATATTTACCGATTAATTTTTATGGTATTAAAATTAATTATTTTTGTCCTATTTTTGTAAAATATATATTTTATAATTCTTTAAAAAGTTCATGGACATTTCATATTTTAAATATGGTCTTTCTCAAAGACATAAAATGTGTTTTAATAAAAGATATATTCCTCTAATACATCTCATACCTAATTAAAACACATTGTTCAAATATTTCATTCCACCTTGTTTTTCTAGTTGTTTTACAAAATTAATATTCTCTCTAGGAAATGATTCATTACTACCTTTGTATCCCATAGTCCACTAAGGATTATAAATCTAATTTTACCTTCAATTAATTTACTTTTTATACAACTTATTTTTTATTATATTTATTAAACAGTGTACACTTAGATTCCATACATCAATTTACTGGATAAATTATAATATTAATTGTATAACCTTTATATATTTTGTTAAAATTCCATATTATTTATTATGTTTATTTAATCTCATTTATCTAAAATGTTACTTGATTTCATGGAATACCCAATTATTATCATAGAGTTTATAATGTTATGACAACTTATAGAAATATGAATGTTTTACTAATATGATCCCTTTTGAAAATGAAATGAAACCCATTACACTTTATTTTGTTGTTTATGATTTTTGAAAATTATTTTAAATAGAATAAATATGTATTGATAATAAATGGTTATGACTTATATCTCCTTATAAGGCATTTTTTTGGTTTATATCTCATGATATGACTAAGAATGGAAATAATGATTATATTAACATAGGTGTGAACTTAATGGATTAAATCCAATGATCAAGAATGTAAATAATGAGTTTGTTCACATAGGATGTCTAAAAATGGTTTTTCTCACAAAGGTTTCCCTATTGATATGTGTTTTTCTCCTAAAATGTTTTCTATGATATTTCATACTTTTGTACTAATTTATTTGTCTATGTTAATGCAATAACGTAAGATATTAGATCTTTTAGAATTCAAAATATGATCTATAATGTATTTTAGACACAACAACCAATGTTGAAAAAAACTAAAATATATTGATAATATGTTATTAATAAATCAGTATTAAACACTAATATTATAGACCATTAATAACTGTAACATTTAGAATATAAAAAATTAATATGACTTTTTTCTAATGATATAAGAAAATCTCTTTAATATATAATATTCATTTTTATAAAATGAATTTAAAAATTTTAAACAATAAAATTGTTAAAATAAAATTCAATTTTTACTCCCACTCATGAATATTTACTTAGTATGAATTTTTTAATTTCTTCTGAAATGATTTATTTTTTAGTCAAAATTAATGTTTTTGCAATTTTATCAATATATAATAATATCAACGAAGTTTAAAAAACAATTATGTAAAAAAAATATATTTAATTAATATAATTATTCATTTTACTATATTTTTTCAATAAACATCATGTAAAATATTTTTAAAACTAAACAAAAATGTCAGTTTAAGAAAAACTCTATTTTATATTCCCTTTGAATGGAGTGTTTTCAACGAGAGATGTGGTTTCAGTTATCTATTAAAGTCTCATAGAATTAATTATATTTATTATAAATCAATTAATATCACTAAAATCAATACTGAAGAGAAATTTTCTTATATGTAATTTTAATTATGAAAAATATCGTTTTTTTAAAACTATTTTTACATGATTAAGAGTGATTATTTTAAAATTAGCTTTCAAAAAATTATTAAATTTTATATGATAAAATATATTTCAAATTTAAACCTATAAGTTTAAAATTATTTAATATGTTCATGTTTAATTTTAGTTATAGAAATTAAATAATATTTTTAAAAATAGTTATCCCAATAAAAAGTAAAAATGGTAAAAAGAGGTTTACTAAGGGGAAAGATCCCAAACATGTTAATAAATGTTTTAGAAAAAAGAGATTGATATTATTTCATACTTTATATTATATCAAACAAAGCTTTTTCCACTTTTGATAGATTGATCCTTGAATAGTGTCATAAAATATTGAAAAAAGATGAGTGTTTCCAAAATTTCCATATTCTTCTGTTATAGAGGGATATTATTCCCACCCATTTAAATATAAACTGAACCATATAATTACGCCTTCAAACTATGACCTTTTAATATACGTAGAACCTATCCCATGAATAAAACTCCTTATTTACTCATAGTTATCATAATACCATTAATTTCAAGAGAACATCCAATGAAATATTAAGTCTTCAAAATAAGCATGATCTCATTCTTAAGATTTTATTATTAACCTTACACTTCTAAATATTATATCACAAGAAAATTATTATTAATTAAGAATAATTATTTTACTTATATGTTTTATATTAATTTTATTTCTCTTATTTATTCATTAACATCGTCTTAGAAAAAACAAAAGAACATCGTTAGTGCGTCAAGAAGACTATCGCATCCATGAAGTGACATTATATTTCTTTCATAATAAACTAAAATGGATGTTATTAATAATGTTAATGATGAATAAATATTATATATTTAATATAATTTTGATTTGGAAATTTAAATTTAATATCCACCTTCACCCCCTCTCACATGTTGATAAACATGAATGTTAATCGTGTGTACTTACAAATTACCACCTCCATGATGACACATTTTTGGTTTTTCATTTAGAATTACCTAAATTATATAATAATATTTTAATATGGATAAGAATATAAAAAAATCTCATTTTTATTCTATTATAATCAAATTACATCAAAATAAATTCCTCTTTAACCATATATTCCAACTGAGATATGGTGTGTTCGTGTTTGGGGCAGTTTTACCACCTCTCTAAAAAATGCTCTACACTCCGTTTCTAGATGACTATTGAAACATGTAAAACAATATTGTGATGATATATTAATAAAATAACTATTACTACACTGTTATATTAATATTATACTAATTATCTAACTTATTATTAATGTAACATTTTCATTCGTTCAAATTACCTAAATAATCTACTATCATTTCTATTTTACATAACGAAACCGTAACACACTTAAAACGAAATAATAACATGTTATATAAATATATATTTTATATTTTATAGCCCTAAATGATTTATTGACAATAAAATTTGTATCAAATTATGGTTAAAAATATCAAAATTATGAAACATGCGCAACACATTTAAATTTATTAACACCTAATGGTTATAATATTATATAACTAATTAATGTATTGATGATAAATAATTATAATTAGTAAAATAAATTTCTAATACTTATTATTAAGGTTTAAAATTAATTTATTATTTTTTCTATATTTTTTTACATGAGGTTAGTGTAACGTCCCGACATAGGGTCCACTAAATCCCATTATGTAGGTTTATAAACTCTCTAGCTCCGGAATCCCATAGAGTTGAGGGAATGAAGTATTCATAGAAGAGTGTAAGAAAATTAAAAAACAACATATCTTGATACTGATCCACCAAGGTATATAAATCCCACCACCTCTTAGAAGAATCACGAAGCATATAAGCCTCTATCTTGATCCTTCACTCTGGAACCATCTCTAAATGTTCAAAAATAAAGAGGATAGCCTAGATTCAAGAATCTACATCTTAAGATCCGCTATCCCCTGAAAATGTGGTATCATGAGGCATCTAAACCTCACGATTCATCTCTTCCATACTCGGGGAAGGTCAAACTACTCATTTCATAGTCTGAAGCAAAAACAAAAAACCCTCTTGAAACTGGGCGTCAATGCCCATCTCTGGAACAGAAAGAGGATTCACATGTGGATCTATAGGAGGAATGACTGGTGTCTCACAGCCTGCCACCTTAGTCACATGGTTTTCATCTCATTCATTTTTTATTAAAATATTATTTCATGTTGTCCTGACTCTATAATTCCAAATAGACACCTCAAATGGGATTTAATCAATTAATAAGATTATATTTGAGAAAATGGGACATGAGTAAATCCTTCATATATAAATAAATATGCATCTCTGTCTACATTAGTAGCCAGGTCAAGATGGTAGAAATAAACCATATTAGTCAATAAGAAAACATGAGATACCCATTACCCACTACTAAGGTTGGGTTCAACTCTATGTCTCGTTGTCTGTCATATACAAGTTTGATATTCATTCTTTATAATTGAAATTCACTATGGATCATTGTTTTTTCAAATGATTTCTTCACATTAAATTGTTTAATTAAATTTTTTTCCATTTTCAATCCATATGATCCAATAATCCTTATAAACCAAATTTTAAATCCATTAAATCCTCACCAGAACACGTTCTCGCTCATGAGAACGATGGTTCATATCTCAACATGTCATAATTAAGTGCTTAATGTGTCTACTTTACACTATTTATAAAAATGATGTTAGGTTAGGGCATGCACTTTGAGTATCAATTGTTTTTTCTAATACATGATAGTTTCATTACCAAAATTATATATATATATATATATATATATATCAAGGAAAAATCAATAGGCAACAAGAAAAGGCATGCTGAAAATATAAGTTACATGAAAAAAAATCATGGACTAATAATCATATTATGCCTATGATGATATAGGATTAAATGAAGAACCCTCATTTAATTGTGTGACACTAAAGATATAACATTTTACATAAAACCACTATGAAAATCACCACAACTCAAGTACATCACCCAATGTTGAAATGATATCAACAATAAATACCAAAAGATGAATAATTCTTTAATACAAAAAACTTGGCCATTACCTAGAACATGGGTTCATGATGTCTAAGAATGACGTGTGACCAAATACCTAGAATTCAAAAACCGCCATATATTTTCTCCAAATAGTAAATCAATAATGGAACCACATGGATACCACTTTGTAACACCCTGACCTGCATTCCACATAACCAGTGCCTCGAGCTGGTGGATCTAATGACCTCATGTGCACATACTCGTATGTCAGAGTCTACTGACTATCAGTGAGTGTGCATGGTTGGTATAGTGGAGAGACTATACAATGAAGTCAAATTAGTACATTGGATACAAAAAATAAATTGTGGAAGCATGATATAAATATAAATAATAAACAAACGGAAGAATTATATACATATAGATAAATAAGTATATAATGGAATAAAATGAAAACTAATGCAACTGCTAATAATAAAAAAATCCAATGTGGTAGTTTCAATACAGGATGCATGGAATTCTATAATACTAAATCAAACAAGTTATTTAAAAAATTCATAATAGTAGTACCAATAAATAAGAAAAACTCATTGAATCAAATCCCAATGCCCAATCCTATGATCCAATTCTCCTAATAGTTATGAAAATATACAACTGGTAGTGGGGAATTGCTTCTTATCAATACCTATAAGATGATATTCTTTTCAGGAACCAAATGCATCCCAAGTAGGATGTGTGTTAAAAAACTCAGTAGGATACCACCAATGATGTCTACATATAATCCAAGTAGTTATCATAACTAAACAGTTTTCAGGTATAATCCACAGTGTAAAAAAATTCTAAATAAATAAATAAATTCTTTCTCAGATTCCTAAACAACACCTGGTGGGTCTACCTTCATTATATTATTTCTACAAATATGTCTCATCATGTCACTATATATATAATATTAATTACAATAAAATATATATAGTTTATTTCTATATGAAATCCACCTGTATGAACCAAGTGCATGAGAACGCCTAATAACCATATACCTTGAATACTAGTTCTAGTTGGAGATGGGTGTAACTCACATATCCATACCAGTCTGTTGAGAATAAAATCTCATGCAAGGGATATCAACTACACCCCCATGAAGAGTGAGAGACATCATGGAACAATGCTCGAGATGGAGAGTGGGCTTCCATGGAAACACTCTATCATGGAATGTTGCACATAAATCCCAATGCCCACATCATATCACTAGTTTGAGTCACTCTGATCAACACCAGATGTAATTTAGTGTGGTAAAACCATGATCACCGAGTCCCTTACCATCTAGTATCACCCTTTATAATGGAATATTATAATATATCTAGATTTGAGAGTTACCTCACATCCATAATCATTTATATAACCCATAATTTTACATAAGAGGCATAATCATATCTCTCAAAACAATATATGAGGAATTACTTCTCATATAAAAATTTAATAAAATCAATCAATTTCAAGAATTTCACTTTATTTAATCATTTGTAAGGAATTAAAAAAGTAATGGTCACATTTGTTATTCAATACTTGTGTAAAAACCTCTCACGCATATCATTAATAATTTCACTTCTTCAAATCCATTTAACACATTACAAATCATTAAAACATGGAAAAAATTCATACACCTCATATGTCACATGGAAGTATCATGGAAATTTCATTTAAAAGATGAAACCATATTTCATAATCCATCATTTATTATTTCATTCTTCTACACAAATTAATTTATCACGTTTAAAATATGGTAACACCCCTTATATGTCTCAAGGTTCAAATAAAGAATGAAATGTTGATTTAGGAAATTTCCCACCTAGGAAATTTGAAGTCTAAGAGGTCTAGACACCAAAGAGGTTATTTTATATAATTTAAATACATGTCACTCAATAGAAATTGGTTTTTAAATCGAAGACTAAAGTGACTAGGGAGTTCCAACCATTTTGAAAAAATTGGCCAAAATGGCCAATTTCAATGGAACACCCATGGGGTGTCCATATAACTTGAAGGAAGGTTCAAGAAGAGCCCTAATATTAAAAAATAAAATAGATAAAATGGAAATGGAATGGATGGGTTCATAAAAAAATCATCCCCTCATGCCAAAATATACCAAATAATATCAAGCATCATAATCAAAATGATATGAATCATCATAAACATCATACAAGTCAAAGTCATCTAGGAGAATATGAGACCTGGTGACCATAGTTGTCTTCAAATAAGAACAAACTTTCTTAAATTTATATTTTCTAGGAGGAACTGATTGAAAACCTTCATCATCCACAACAATATTTTTCCATTTGGACAATACGTGACTATATGATTATATTTTTGGGGAATCATCCTCGATATCATCCCATCTTCCATGAATGCAATGGGTTTCCCTTAATTTATTAAATTCTTCTTGAATACATGAAATATTAACATCATATCATGACTTCTGTTTAACCTCATGAGCAGTAGAAGAGTCTTCATAATGCTAATCCAAAGTCACACCTAGTATAAGTCCACACTCAGCTGCTTGGGCATGCTCACTATGTCCAGGTACTAACATTAGTTCCATATCATCTGCTTCACAGGTTTATAGTTCCTTTGTTGGCTATGGTGAACCATCTCTACCCTGCACATTAACTTTCCAAATAGTTTATTTCCTGTAACCAAGGAAATCCCAATTGTTTTTTGATGTCTTCTCCCTTAAATTCTTCCTATAAGAATCTATATGGTTCCCTTTAGAAGAAAAAAATAGAAAACTACATTCTTATTACATTTATCCTGGACATGTCCAATAGCATGACACTCCGAACAAATGTTAGGAAGTCTTTCATATTCATATTTTAAAGGAATATCGTCATCCAAAATGGGAGTCCATATATGGTTTATAGAACCTATGAACAACTATAAATGGTTCATTAAGAAATAAATATGGTGAAATGGTCAATTAGACATTAAAGAATCAACAAATTATATATTTCTGGAAAAGGATGACATATGGAATGATGATATAAATATTAAATGGACAAAAATCAAGGGGAAAGCTTCCTAACCATCCACATCAATGCCATTGATGACTCCTCACTTAATTTGGGCCTCAAATTTCGTGTATCTTGGATGAGATATGAGAAAAGGTTCAATTCCCAAAAAAATGGGTAGATGATCATGCATCTAAATAGTGAAATAGTTGGGAATATGAACATTGAAAGGAAGGGTGGGTGAGGTTAGAATTGACATTATTTATAAAATGCTTCCATCAAATATTGAATCAGCTACCAGAAAAAGGATTTGTTGACGAAACTATCATGGAAGGATTTGATCTCAAAAGGAAGGATAACCCACTGGTTTGGTTTCTAGAGGAAGACGGAAAATAAAATAAGGATTCAAATATAATTTGGGGGTATATTAAATTAACCCAAAAATATCACTATGCATGGTCTAGGAATGAGGTTAGATATACTATGTTCCAACCATGTATATTTGTTTGTAGAAAATTAAAACCTTCACGCTTAGGCACAGTGTTTGACTAAACATGCATAGACCATGAAAAATGGCTCTCTCCCATTTCTGTGACCAGTCACACAATTACAGAGAAACCCTTGAGGCCAGTCTAGTTTTCCCATTTCAGATCTTTAGGCTCCTAATGACCTCCTAATGCTTCTGTGAACACATTGTATTGATTAAAAATCATTATTAAGGATATTTGAGGTATTAAAATTGAAAAATAATTATTTGTGCCTTTTTTTAAAAGTTAGGTCATCACAAACACACCTCTTTTAAGAAAATTGTCCCCAAGTTCTCCTTCTGAGGGTAAAAACGTATCATCTAAAAAGAGTTGTGGTCAATGAGAATGTATATCAGCTTCTTGCTCCTTGGTCTCATCTTATACTGTACCGTGCTACTACAACACCAATACAAGCGGAACAGACCTGCCTTGGATTGTTTTCATTCTCTAAAGAACTATACTCCCCTGATACTCCTTGAAGGAAGCATTCATATCCAACTAAACCTCATCAGGATAAAAGATGAGTGATGGGTCTGGATAGTATTAGTGAAGCTGAGAATCATAAATGAAATCATGCATATACCAATATCCCTCAGGAAGTTCCATATGATAATGCATTGGCCTACTCTATTTCAAAACCTCAAATTGTCCAAGGATCCTCAGTGAGAGCTTACCTTACTTCAGAATATGTCTATGAACTAAACTAGGAAGCACTCGTAAGAAAACTAAATCTCTGACCATGAACTCAAGAGTTCACCGATGTATTTTTTAATAGGAGTAGTATATAGAACTATCTATCAACATGCACTTACAGATCTATTGGACTTGCTCTATTTTCTTTTTCATGAGACATTTTCCAAGAACAACTCATTCCCTTACCTCTAGTTAGTACAAAGGTGAGCAACAATCCATACCATATAAGTCTTTATAGGGAGCCATCTCCATGGTATCATGAAAGCGGTTGTTATAACCAAACTAGGTGAGGGGAGTTTTTCCCCAAGATCCCCAAATGCCATGAATTCATGCCTGGATGATGTCTTCCAAAACATGAATATTATACACTATCAATCCATGAGTCTATGGGTGATAGGTTGTGCTCATATGTACCATCATACCCAAGTCCCTCTAAAACCCCCCAAGTACCTCTAAAACCCCTTATAAAATGGTGATGTTAAATGGGAATATCTATTAGATATGATAGAACTAGGAGGTATATGAATATGTACAATCTATTTGACTTAAAGTCTCCCAATATTGTCTACCAAGAATGTCTCTTACAAAGGTAAGAAGCACACGATCATTATTAGATGGTAAATACCAAGCAACACTATATCATGCCATGAGGTGATCTGAGTAGACTAGTATTGAAGTCCATTGAATCATCATCCCATTTTCACTCAAGAATAGAAAATGACTATAGGAGTCCTTCCAACCACTGTTGTTCCACATTTACCTACTAAAAGTTAGAACATCTAGTAATGAATTTGGAAATATTTCATTTCATACCAAGACACTAAAATCAACATCATAGATATCGATACATTTTTTGTGACACAAACGTGATTCACCAATACTGAGGTATAAAATCCCCACATTATCTGCTCTTTGATGTCTTATGGGACCCATAAATGCCCAAAAACATTAAGGTATCATCCCTATCCATGGTCTAACCTAATGATGTACTTCATCTGAGACTCTTTCCTTTAGGACAAGGCCCTAAAGACCAGATAAATGCCTCATTATTACTCATTCTAGAAGAATAGAAGTCACTACAAAGGATGAGAGTATAGTTTGACCATGGTCCTCCTAATCCTCAATGTGAATATCTAAAAATAAAACTATTAGACACCATTATCCATTGGATTTTTGAAACTCCATTTTTTGAGTCTTCTAAATCCTAGCATCAACCACACACTTTCCCTTTACAAGTGTGTAGGCAAGCTCTAAATCAAAATACTATAGGAACTCAACCCACCTATGCTGCATGAAATTAAAATCCATATATGTGGAGATATTTTGAGGCCCTTTGATATGTGAGCACCAAATAAACATGTCCCAATAGACAATGTCTGTAATAAGGTATGACATGAACAAAAAACATTGAGCCCGATATCATGTGTTGGGTAATTATTCGCATGAGGCTCTAAGGGAGGAGACTCATACATGATGACTCAATTTTCCTTCATCAGAACTCCTCCAACACTGATACCTAATGTTTCACAGTATATAGTATAGATCATTCCAAGATCTAGAAGAGTAGGTATCGATGCTGAAGTCAATCTTCCCTAACCTCTGGAAAATATGCTTCACAATAATCAGACCATATGAATTTCACACAATTATTTTGAAGACTATATGTGGAACTAAAAGGTGTGATAAATCCTAGATGATGTGTATGTAATATCTAATATTCCTTAAAAAACACCAAATATCAATGAAGTTATTATGATACTCACACTAAACTACAACTCTAAATTTATTGAGGTCTACTGAAACTCGTGAATCTGAGTTAATATGACCTAGAAAGTTGACTATTTCAATCCAAAAGTGGGGTATACTAAGCTTGGAATATATTTGATTCACTCTAAGTGTATTTAAAATGATATCAAAATGGGTATCATGGTCATGTTTGGAGTGTGGAAACAACAAGTTATCATCAAAAAAGACAACCAAAAATGAATCCAAATATGGATATAAGACCTGATTCATAAGATCCATGAAGACCTTAGAGATGTTCGTGAGTCCAAATAGGATAACCAGGTACTCTTAGAGATCATACACTCTCTTGAATGTAGTGATATGTATGTATGAAGTACTTTCATGTACATGATGGTAGCCCAACCTCAAATCTATTTTTTAAAACACAATATTTTCAATGCTCTGATCAAAGAGGGTGTTGATTCTAAGCTATAGATACATATTCTTTATATTAAGCTAATTTAAACGATAGTAATCCACATAGAGCCTAAGGTTCCCATCTACCTTTTTTCGAAAAAAGAACTAGTGAATCTGAAAGAGGAGTGAAGGGGAGTATAAATCCTTTAGCCTGCAAATCCTCGTATTGATTCATGAGCTCTAGAATCCCCTTATGTGTTATCTATAAAGAGGAATGGTCACTGGTGCCGCTACTAGAAGAAGTTCATTGGTAAAATCTAACTCTCACAATTTATGGAGACCTTAGAAGGCGCCATGAAATATGTCTATGAAATGATCCAATATAGGAAGAATGATAATGAGTTGTAATCCCTCATCATTGAGGAAAATATTGGTGATCTGCACTATTATATTTCCCAGCCTCTTCTACTCATGTCCTAATTATGAAGCTTCCACATCACAATCACCCACGTTCATGTGTGTAATTCCCTATGGTGATGTAAACGTCACCCTCCAATGATAGTAGTCAATGTGAGATCATTAGGGAAGTAACGAATTCATAGTGATGATTAAATAAAACTTTTCATGTAGAGGATATACATATTACATAAGAAAAGGTAAATTCCTATGTCAAGGGTATAATCCTTACAATGATGAATTTCTTCTGGACGGATACCTAATGGTATATCTATCATCAAGATTACAGGGAATTATTTAGTATTGAGGTAAAAAAATTCAATTACATTCATAGATATAAGCACGTTAGATGTGACTATGTCAAATAAAGAAGAAAATAAAGTGGAAGAAACAAGAATAATACCTCAAATAGTAGAATATCTAACACTCTACTCCTAAGGCATATGCTAGAATGAATTTAAATGGACTCCACCATGGCCTTGAGTCACTATATGACTGCCCTGATCAATCCTGCTCTTCTAGAACTGAGAATCATATATGTGAATGCCTCTACCTCATCTAGATCGATCAGTGGTATTACAGTTTCATACCTATGATGATCCTTCTAGACACACTTAAAACTAAGGATAAGGTATAGATCTCATATTTCTATGAAACATAGGGAATTTCCCATAGAAATACTATATATGGCCCATTTTTCTACAGATTCTTCTCTTGACTAGCTCATGTGGACACAAAGACCTGTAGTGTCCAGGATTCCCACAATGGCGACAGATAAGAAAACAAACTAAACCTGTTTCTTGGTGTCTACTATCTCTATGAGTAGTCTCAAAATGATAATTTCTCCTTGAAGGGTAACTGATTCTAGCTCAATGTTCCAAAATACCATGGCTCACACCATCATTATCCCTCATGTTCTTTTATGTAATAAGTACCAGGTTTATTGTTTATGAAACAATTTTAATCATAATCACATTGACATATGATAAGATAAAATAAACCATCCCATGCTCAAATTTCCTAGTGGTCATAAAAACATTAGTAACTAGATTAGAAGGGAAATTTTGCAACATAGTGAAATGGGACAAGTATTCCATAACTATCATAATCCATGGATTCATGTTCATGAACTCTCTATCTCTAGCAGTTGTTAGAGTATAAGGAATTAATTATTCATAGAAGATGTTCTAAAAATCATCCCAAACCATATCATGATGTTGATCTACCAAGGTGAGTAAATCAAACCACCTAATAGAAAAATATTGAACAATATAATCATTTATATTGATCATTCACTCTAGAGGAAACATTAGATGTTTGAAAATAGAATGGATAGCCTCAATCTAAGAATCCATATCATGAATACCGCTATCTCCCAAAATGGTGGGATCATGTTGTTGATAAAAGTCATGAGTAATATCCACCATACTCGAATAAGGTCAAACTACTCCTTGCATAGTTTGAAGAATAAACAAAAAAACCCTCTCAAAACTGGGCATCAATTCCCATATCAAAAATAGGATGAGGAGACACAAGTGGCTATATAGGAGGAATGACTGGAGAATCATGGCATGCCACCTTAGGCATGTGGTATTCACCACCATTAGAGAGTACGATATGAGAATTTAATGAATCCATTACACTAAAATGGAAAAAAACACCTTAGAAGATATGTAAATAATTTTGAATATTACATTTGATAAACTAGGAAATGAGAAAATTCTTCAGGTAGAAATAACTATTCCTCTCTATTTACATCGATGTCCAAGACTAAATGGTATGAAGGGACAATATTAATCCATAATAAAAAATGAGATACCCACCACCAATAAATAAATCATGGTTCAGGTCCAATTATTTTTTCCTAAAATATAAAAGATGGATATATGATCTTTATAATTCAAATTCATTTTGAATTTTTGTTTTTTAAAATTATTGCGTCACATAATATGGTTGAATAAAATGGTTTTACATTTCCAATCCATAGGGTCTCATACTTCTTTTGAACCAAATATGGAATCTCCTTAATCAACAACATAACACCTTCCATCTCATGAAACTAATGGTACATAGCTCTTCATGCCATAATTAAATGATTAATTTGTTTAATTTAACTTTTTATGGAAAAAACTATTATCTTAATGAAGGAATTTAAGGTATCAATTATGTTTTCCAATACAAGAAAGATTTGTTACCACAATTCAATATATATATATATCATGGTACAATCAATAGGAAACATTAAAATGCACATTGAAAATAGAAGTGACACAGAAAAATTCATGTCCTATTAATAATTCCATGCCTATAATGATGTATAATCTAATGTAGAGCCCTAGTTTGATTGGGAAACAGAAATAAATCATGTTTTAATCAACAACACTCTTAAAACATCATAATTAAAGTGAATCACCAAGAAGTGAAATGATATAAAAAATAAATATAAAAAGAAGAGTAATAATTTAATTTAGGAAACATGGCCTTTACATTAAATATGGGTTCACGATTCCCAAGTACAAATTTTGACCAAGTCCCTAGAATTCAAAATAAACAATCTATTTTATCTAGATAGTAAGTCAAGAAAGTAATTGTCCTAATACAACTTTGTAACATCCCAAATAGGTTTCCACATAACCCATTCCCTGAGATGGTGGGTTATATGTCCTCAAGCACACGTACCCATACTCTAGAGGATCCCTACTAGCATTGAGGGAGCCAGGGTGGTATAGTGGGGAAAAAATACCTTCATGTCAGCCAAGTAAAACAGATACAAACAAGAACAATCAATAGAGGAATCATAAAACAGATATAACAAATAAAATTTAAAAATGTAAACAGATAGCTAAATATGTAAACAGTGGAATAATATAGTAGTTGATACAACTGATAAAAATAAAAATGCCTATCTGGAAGTTTCAATACATGATTCATGGAATTCTATAATACTAAAATAAACAAGTTTATACAAAAATGTTTTCTATTGGTTAAAAATTTATAAAAATTAAAAAACCATCCAGGAATCTCAACCCTATGTCGAATCCTATGCTCTTAATCCTAAAAAAGGTATTAAAATAAAAAACATGTTACGTGGAATTTTCCAATATCAATACCCACCAGAAGATGTTCTTCTCGGAAACCAAAGGCAGCCCCAGTAGTGAGTGCATTAAAAATCTCAGTAGGACACCACCAATGTTGTCTATGTGAAATACAAGAAGTTCTCATAACTAATCGGTGTTCATGTATAATCCCAAATGTAAAAAATGATTAATAAATAAATAACCACCTAATTTGGTTCTTAACAGACACCTGGAAGGACTACCTACTTTATATCATGGATAAAAATATGTCTGATCATGTCACTATGTATATAATATTAATTATAATATATATATATATATATATATATTATTTCTATATCACATCTTCTTATATGAACCAAGTGTGTCAGGCATCCTAATGAAAACATACCGGAAATACTAGTGCTAGTGGTACCAGGACGTAACTCACATATCCATAACAGTCTATCAAGCCTAAAACTCATGAAAGGTTACATGACCATCATCCCCATGAAGAGCGAGAGACGTCATGAAACAATTCTCGGAATAGAGAGTGGGCCACCATGGAAACACTCTATCCTGGTAGGTGGAACATAAATCCCAATGACCATATCATATCACTGGTTCTAGTCACCCTACTCAACTTCAGATATAAGGTACT
Source organism: Viscum album (assembly GCA_963277665.1). NCBI lineage: Eukaryota > Viridiplantae > Streptophyta > Magnoliopsida > Santalales > Viscaceae > Viscum > Viscum album. Next base: position 621,087,026 of record OY728137.1, on the reverse strand, counting down.
ATGATAGTACCACTCTTAATGAGTCCCTTACCATCGTGTATCTGTAATGACCCAAATATTTATATATTAATAATTTTTTCATTTCTATTAATATTAATGAATAAGTTATTAATTTTATGTTAAATATGAAAAAAATTCTGATAGCATACTCAACAAGCAACAATGGGTTTCGTTGAAATCTTATGTTGCACCCAACTTGGAGTTATACGGAAAAATAAAATATTATTATTATTATTTTAAATGGTAGTTAACAAATAGTCATTGTATTGTCGGGAATGAAAATAACTTAATAAATTATTATTATACATGTCTTTAAATGTTCTTAAATTTATCCAATAAATATTTTAGGCTTAAAAAAATAATGACTCTAATTTTAAGCCTCATATTCTTTAATATTCTTTTAAAGGTCGATTTACCACCTTTTGATGGAGAACACTTTTTAAATCGATTTTTTGTCACTTTAATAGATTATATTTGAAAAAATAAAATTCTTCTCTAGAATAAGGATATCAAAATTTACTTTGTATGAAATTTTGATATTTTTCTGATAATGATCATTTTTTAATGAATAGTGAAAAATACTGCCTTTTAATTCAAAATCCTCTTTCAATCTAATTTATTTATATAGTTATATTGTACTTTTAATTGGTTTAAAATTGTAATTGGATTTTATTTTTATCATTTAATTCTATTTTGGTCATTATATGTAATTTCACTTTGAAATTGGACATAAACACATGTTAATCTTTTGGTAGTTTTTACTTCTTAAATATACGCTTTTTGGTTTTGACAATGGGAATTAATTTTAAATAAATTTCTTCAAGATTTGTGTTTTGAATTTGGAAAAATGGATTAAATATTTCGAATTATTCGGACAAAATTGTGTAAATTGTTATCCTTTATCTTTAGACCTTATTAATAGTAACTTCAATAAATATTTTTATTTACCATGGTTAAATGGTAAATATGGTAAATAAGGGTAAAAAATAATATTATAATAAAATTAAATTACTCTACCATGTATCCTAATCCTATTGGATGAGATAATTCTGAACATGGGTATCCTTGGGTCTATTTTAGGACCCATGTATCCACTTGTGTGTTAAAATGACAATTAATAACATTTAATTTAAAGTTAAGGGAAATAAAATATAAACATATATATTTTGTTAAAACAATTTTTATATTGGGTAATATAAGTGATCTATTCGACTATAAATAATCATTAGAAAGATAATAATATTTCATAAATAATGGTATGTTATTTATAATTTTTATACATCAAACAAATAAATTTATTTATGACACAATAATGATGTACGTATTTCCTTATTAAAGAATGTTTGAAATAAATGATATTATAAGTATTAAAATAAATTTATTTTGAAAATTTTTATTCCATACACGAAGTTTAGGGATATTTATGGCTTTTTATATTTGAATTAATGAAGTTTTTGTGAAATAATAAAGTTTTTTTGGAATTTTTTAAAATTTGTGATATAAATAGTATATAAATTGACATAAATGAGTTTTTAAAAAAATGATTTTATATTAATAGAAATAATAGTCCTAAAAATATAATATTAGACCAAATGACTTAGATAATGTTTAAATTTTATTTAATTAACCACTTGATGTTCTATTGGAATTTTATAGTAACTATATTAACCATATAGTATGAATATACAAGAAGACATGGGAATAGTCAAATAAGTTAACTAAGGGTTAAAGCTAAATGATAATGTTAAATTTAAAACAAAAACTTGTATAAAAACAATTTTTTAAGAGGATTTAGAAAAATAATAATATTATAATATAATTAAATGATTTTTTGACCTTTTGAAATTCGAAATTCGGTTTATAATAATATAATATTTCAAACATTCCAAAAGTACCCCTCCTCCCTCTAATAAAAGGTCACCACCTCAAACCCTTACTCACACCTCTCAAGCCCACTTGGATCATCCAAAATCAGCCCAAATAATCTCCCAACATACATATTTCCTTCTATAAGACTTAACATGGTTATACAGAAATTAAAGAAGGCCTTTTATCTTAAATCAAAAGGAGTTTCCCGATTTGAGGTAATGTCTTCTCTTAGGATTCTTCCATTCATTTTCCTTCTCCAACCCCATAAAATCTCTTTATTAAATTATTTTATAGAAAAACTGTATCTTAAGTATACTAGTGTGTTTTTATGAGATTTATTTGACCCACACTCACACACACCTCCATCTAATGGATTTAGAACATATTGTTTCTATGGACGGTGAACTACTACCTCACGAAAGGATGATTGTTCAATTATCTCCTACCGCCTATCATGGTGGAAATTATGATGTAAATTTGTTTATATATGATATATATTAAATTTTTATTGTCTCTATTCTTCTATATTTTTAATTTACATCATACCTTTATGCTTTCCATAACGCGTAATTATTATAATTTCATTTGAGGAGGTGCGGACTACCTCCCCCTCAAACTGATATGACTCATTAATGCTATACATGGAATGTATAAAAGATATAATTAATGAACATATATAACATATATAACATATATATTATACTTTAATTATAACATACATATGTATCATTTATTTTTCATTCCTTTAAATATGAAAAAAATGAAAGTAGCGTTCATGCGTACGTATGGCTTACCATCTCCATGAATGGTGAATTTCATTTATTATATCCAAATGTTTTATACTATTATAAATAAATATATAATTGATATAAATACATATATAATGGATATATATGATATTTAAATATTGAATAAAGTTCTTGTAGATAATGGAATTTTGACCACATGGGCAATTTGTAATTATAACAAGTTCATTTTTGTCTCAAGTACCGAACATCGACAAAACGACCGATATAAACTTGAATAATTATATGATTGTTATAGCAAGGTAATAAGTGATATAAAAGTAATAATATAATTTAAAAGTTTATGAAACAATTATAAATTAACTTATGTTTATTATTTAGGAATAATAAAGAATATACGTGACGAGTCGGACTCTAAGTAAGGGAAACTGTCACCCTTCTCTTTTAGTCAAAGACTTCATTTACATTATGTATTTTAATTTAAATTTTCAAATGTCTGACTATGTTCTTATATATAATTATTGATTTCCATTTTATTTCCAAATGACAGGAGACCATTCTCACTCTCATCAACTCATTTTCTGAATTTTTAAGTGACGCTGTTAGGCTGCCGAATTTTCCTAAGAGAATTTCTAAACTCAATTTCCTCTCATTGGATTTTATGAATACTTCATTGATTATATTATTCCAAAATTATGTGTGGAATAACTTTTTATTTACTTATGTCTTTATTTTTAATTCCCTTTGTGTTGATATACAATTTCTATACATAATCACACCATTGATAAATTGTTATGACAATTATACGAACCTTGTAAGTGAAATCTTAACTCAATCTCATTCCATTGAGTTAAATATCCATGTCATTGGTTTTTTTCTAAGAATATTTATGAATTAAATATGATTGTTTTATACTTAATATCCACTTATATTGGGTTTATTTATATTTTTCACACATAATTATTTCATTAATTTATCCTTAATCTAATGATAGGCTCTTTGTAAGGGGCTTCGTCACAATATCCTTTCATTGTGGCACATTTTGATTTATAAATGACATTTTTATATGGTGTATAAACCCATTTTACTTTTATTTCATTCAAATAAAATCTTTTTCTATGAATCATTTTACTAAATTTCAAAAATAATGCTTCTTTTTAACTTACGCAATAACAATGACATTTATGCCGCCGCGAGCATTATTTGATATTTAGATTCCTTAAGAAGTCAGAAAGTTTTTGAACGGAAAATAAATATTGTATACTCTTGTTACATATTTTGGAATATAAAATCATTTTGATAATGGATTGATTATGTCAATATATTGAAATGATATATTGTGATTTTAATGTGGAAATATTATCTTTCCTTTATGCTTGTATAATGTGTTATGATAATGTTATGGTTCTTGGGCATTGTTTACATATACATGTAGTTCCATGATAAACCTACGGTGGGTGAGCCGGAGATAGCTCTCCAATGTGTTGGTTAATGTGACAGAGGTAAATGTTAATGTTTCTCCTAATATATTTAGGGAATATAATATGATGGGTATTCATAACATAACTCCCTATGTAGTTGTGAAAGCTACAATGTAAGTATGATATGGATGCCACAAGTTACCTTTACGATTTATGATTTCTATGTATTATTCATTAATATTTACATTTCAAGAGATTTGTTAAAGAGATTATGTTTTAGGATTGAGAAGTATCATTTCATTGATTTGTATATATTAATGGACTATTGTTTTCTTTCCTTATTTTATAACCCTTACAGAGATTTTTATGTTCATACCATGTTTTTGAAATGTTTCCTTAGGGTATAATGATGGGTAAGAGAAATGAAGTATTTAAGAAGAGTTATATAAAGAAAATAACTCTTTTTATTTAAAGATTTTTATTATTGTTATAAATTTTGTATAGAGTAGAAGTGTGTAATTTTTAATTTTTGGGATCTAATGTAATAGTTATGGCCTAAATTCTCTAAAACTCTAAACCTGAAAATTTTCAACGAAACGCAATGTTTCATGTACTAAAAGTTAAACAAGATGTTGTGTGTAACACAAGATATTCTATGTATTATGTGTAACAAAATATATTATATAATTTAAATTAATTTTATATAATACATTTTATAAAATCTCATAATATTACATGTCTTCTTATTTTTAATAAGGCATGGGTAATGGTTTTTACATCCACTTCTGATTATCTCTCTTAAAAATAACATGATGATGTACCAAGAAGTAAAATAAATACATTTGAATATCCCCCTTTATGTTTCACCCAAATAAATACTCTTTAATATCTATATAAATCTTAATAATTCTAAGAGGGATTGATAATAATAAATTGTGAGATACATACAACAACTTATTCTTATAATCTAGTATGTATGGAACACATATATAGTTCCCAAACATTATAATTACATAAAAATTAACGTTTAAATTAGGAACATTCATTACCTACTTCTGTATGTCATAATCATCATTGTGTGCCTCTTTAAACTTCATTTAGATATATGTTTGAACACTCATTTGATAAATATATGATCCCCATCTCGCCCATCAATATTTTTTAGATCAATCATTTAAAAATACATAAATATTATATATTTTATAATCCTCAACATAGATAATCTGGAATCCTCCTTTCGAATCATAGAATCTTTCAAATTATTCTCTTTTATATGGTGGTAATGTATTGAGTAATAAATCTCTTTAATCAAATCCATCAATCTTCTCTAGAAAAAATTCAACTATTTATGAGAGAATATATATATTAAACTTTTATGATTGGTACATATATCACACCATTATCCATAAAAAATTACCTCTATATCATTAAGTGAAAATAACTGTATCTAACTCTAAATCATGAGTTTTGGAAATTTCCTCAAAAATAACAAATTGTTCTCAGGCATAACAAAAAAAATGTATCCTTCTATGTGAGGAAACATATTATCCCCTTTGTTTATGAATCACTATTGATCAGAAACACATTTCCACAATTTTGTGATATACACATTAGTTCATCGACTAACGTTCTCTTTAGATCCTTGAAATTTTTATCACCTTCACCTATATAAAAGAATTTTGATCTGCTTAGAGTTATGTTGGTTAGTGGATTAGATATCAAGGAGAAATTATCCACAAAGTTTCAATAATATCCAGCAAAACCACGAAAAATATGGATATAAATCCTAGTGGTTAGTTTGGGACAACATTCAATAACTTCTATCTTGGATGGATCCACATATATAACCTCATTTGAGATTATATCACCAAAAATGAATATTTTTGTATATAAAAATAACACATTGTAAAATTTTCAATCAACATATCATTCCATAGGTTCTTCAAAGAAACCCTCATGTGATATTTATGATCTTCTATAATATTTTAATATATAAAAATTTCATCTATGCAGATTAGCACAACCTAATCAACGTAATCTCTAATGACTCTATTTATTAAATCTATAAGTATAGTTCCAAAATTGATAATACCAAATAAAATTAATTTAAATTCATAGTGTTTATACACTGTACATAATTTTATATGGTATATATCATCATTCTTGAACTTTAATTGATGAAATCCATAATGAAGTCCAATTAGGTAAAAGTATTGAGTACCACATAGTTGTTCAAAATAGTTAGCAATATGGGGTATAGGATACATCTTCTTCATATCAAATGTGTTATTTTAATGACCTGGGTTTTGAACAGAAAGGCTATGGAATATTCCAAAGAATATATTTGGGGTCAGAAACTATGTCTGTGTGGGAAGTCGGGGTCCAGATAACCTCAGTGCTGTGATACTAAAAATATTTAATATATTTTTTCATGCACACACAGTTTCATGTGAACCGTGAATAAATCTCGTTCAGAGTCTTGGATAAGATTTTTGAGACAGCAATTGAGTCTGTAATGTCATGTTTACCATATGGGCGACATAATATTGATTATCCTAGAAGGTTTTGTCAGAGGTGAGTTGGCGGGTTTTTGTGTGGTGAAATAATTAATTAAGTTGAAATTTTTATTGAGTAAATTAACCTAAAACTAATAACTCACCTACTACCTCACATTGGAGTGATACAAGGGGAGTCTACATCTCTCCCACTCATTCTATCCTCTCCCCCTTGAAGATAAAGAAAACCAATGCAAAACTGAAGTCTCTAGCTACTACCGAACTCCATTTCTAAATAAGATCTTCATCATATCGGTAACTAGAGTCATCTAGGAACCATTATTCACTTGAATCTTCTGTGTTTTTGCAATGAGGTATGCAGGTTTTATTTCTGAATCATTTTGTTTTTCATTTTTCTATGGTTATAGAGCCCAATTGTAATTGTTCTCGATCTCTAGTAGGTAGATCTTTGGGGTTTGGGATGAATTTGGGCGAATATGGTGAATCTGTAGGAATGTCTGGACAGATATTCCAAATAAACTACATGTAGTCTAGTGAAACATGCCATGTATCTCTTCCTATTCTGGTAAGATGATATTTCCTGTCTACATGCCATGTATATGGGTTTACATCATGTGTAGCGCATGAGATCATGTGACTATGAGACATGATTTGAGTTATCTGTGTGGAACTACATGGTCATGCACTAACACATAGCCATGGCACATGAACACGGGTTCCGGTACACAGACATGGGTAGACCTATATGGGATTGATTCCATTTATCCAAACACATCGGGTAGTATGGGATACACGACATGCGAGGGACATAGTTGAATGGTCTTTGTAGTAGTTGAACATGTCCAGGGGTCGAGTGAGGAGGGATACGGTGTCTACCTCCACTACACAATGCGTACTATTACATGGGTTGTTGATCCATGTGGACCAGATACATAGGTAGGTGCTCGGGTGGGATCACACGTCGTGTGTGCCCTTGTGCACACTATGTACTCCTAGTCGATCCTACCAGAATCTTCCTCCTTCTGTATCTCCTTTTATGGGACTCATATTCAGAATTTTGAGTATTCTATCCTGAGTGGTTGTCCACGTAAAACATTATGATGGCTTTTGTTAAGTATTACGAGATACATGGTGGAATGAACAAAGTGAGACACTTTTAGAGAGGTACTGAACCAGTATTGTAAATCGTTGTTGCTCGTGTAGAGGGATACTAGGACTATAATCCCCTGATGGACTAGGGTTTGGGTTTCCATACCTCTCTACATATGTAGATATGTGACTCCCCACATCCTTAGTGCAGGCTCGTTATCCTTGGGTTTATTTCCTCTAGGGGGGTTTACTCTCCTGATCGACTAGGGTGCGAGTTTCTTGGAGATGTTTTTATGTTTCAACAGTGATCCCCTACCATGTAAGGGTTCATTCCCTCCATTATTGTGGAATAGTAGAGAGGGTACTACCCTATCTCACTAGGGTGCGGGTACTCTATCCTAGGAGTTGTTAATCCCCCGTCATTCCAGGGTGCGGTTCCTCCATATGTGTTATTCTGGTGGAGTCAGTACTCCCCTATTGTGCCAGAGAATATGTCCTTTATCCTGGGGAATGTACTCCCCAAATGTACCAGTGTGCAGGTCCCCCATAGATAATGAACTGGCTAAGTCAATACTACCACTTTGTACCAGGGTGCGGGTCCTCGAGCCACTGATCGGCACTCCCATAACAAGTTAGGGTGTAGGTCCATCATTTATTAAGTAGTTCTCCCCTATTGTACCAGGGTGTGGGTCCTTCATTGGAGTTGGAGCTTTCTCGGTAGTAGGAAAGAGTTATGAGGAGCAGCCCCCCCCCACCTCATGAGAAGTATACCTAAATAAAAGTAACTTATCCCTCGACCGGTTAAGGTGTAGGGAACTCCTTAAAGGAGATAAAGAGGTTTCATGGGTTATTTAGGAACATTACTCCCTCGACTATAAGGTAGTGGTGAGGAGTGGGTCCCTATATTCTCTCTTGTTATATAGGATGCTCATGGTGCATATCCCGGAGCAGTTCTCCCTCAATTGTGTTTAGTGGTGAGTGGTGGGACTCTTCACATGTGTTTCTTTATCTTGTGATAGGTGCATAGTGATGATGACATGACCTCTAGTGTTGGGATATAGAGACGGACCTAGTAATATGTTTTAGATAGAGCATTGTTTCTTAGAAATATCATAAAGAATGGTATTGTTATTCCTGATAGATTTTGTCTCTCAGACGGATGCCATTTGGGATGGATGAGCTCATGGAGTGTGTACTCTTAGTTTTATGTGTTACCTTTAGAGACACGAGTAGGAATCCTATTTGTAGATATTTGGTTGGAACCTCATGAGACATTGAGTGTAATATTAGTATATCTGGGTGATTTCTGGGAGTCCTTGTGGTTGTATTACATGATGGGGTTGAAACCCCTTGTAGAATGAGTTGACTTGTAATGTACAATTGAGGATGTTTTGAGATGGATCTTCTCCCTCAATTCGATTTCCCTCTATCTAGGTTTATCATATTGTTTCCTTTCAGTTGATCCCTTTTTATTTTTTGTTTTTTGGGGAGCCTACTAAGTATTTCATACTCACCCATACATGGGATTCACCCACACATGCTTTGTGCCTTGTACAGACCACACACCTTTCGATGGAGTCCAACAAGGACATGAGGAACGTTGATCTTGGTGAGCTAGATGAACCGAGGTTTTTACCGGATCAAGCCCAAGGAGATTTTTTGAATTTGAAGTCAATAATGATCCTTCACCATTATGAAAGTTGGACTCTTTTATAGTTTTCTTTAGTGGTCATTGTTTTTTCCTTCTTTCACTTTCATTGCTTCTATTTTACTCAGGCTATGGGATATAGTTGCATGAATGTATTAATTTCATTTTTTTTCATTTCAACATTTTATGATCTTAGATATGTGTGTGTGTGTCTAGGTACTTATTCAATGACTTCCATGTGAGAGATATTCCTTCTCGGTGCTAGTTGCGAACCCCAGGCCTATTAGAGGTGGGCTTGGGGAGTTCTAGCCTTGGACCTGTCGGGTTGGGTCATGAAAGAGTGCTATCAGAGGAGGTTCAACATTGGGATTCTATTGTTGTGATGTTTTTTTGGGTTTTATCGAAATAGTGTTAGGATTTGTTGAGTTCAGTTCTCAGGAAATAGGTTCTAGTATTGGTGTGGCGGCCAACGTATCCATTTAGCAGGACTTTGATAACCTTCTTTTTAACTCAGTACATTTGGACACTTCTTGTTGTGAAATAAGTGGTACATGCATCATATAGGACTGGGTATTATGTTTTTTATATCCTTCTTGGGTCATCTCCCTTGATATACTCATTAACCATGGTATGTATTCAGTTATATTTCAGGATGCCTCCATGATGGCAGCTAGAAAGGATTCTATGATGTTTTAGTGATGATGATCTTCCTGTGTTGAGGCTTCAGGGAATGGAAATGATTCGGATGAATTACCTCTAGGTGGTATACCAGTGGTTCCACCGCCTGTAGAGTAGCATATTTTTCTAGTAGTTTAGGCTAAGGACGTGTATTGGATGAGTGTACTACATGTGTTCCAAAGGTACAAACCTCTAAGGTACCGTGGTGATCCATACCCTTGGGCAACAAATGATTGGCTTGATGTAGTCACATGAGTTTTCCACTTAGTGAGAACAACTCCCAACCAGATGGTGGTCCAACTGGTGAGCCTTAAGTACGGTTTTGAAAGATGATGGGAGAGTTTAGTGATACAGTCTCATGAAAACGTGACATTTACATGGTAGAAGTTAGATTGAATCTTTTGGGAAGAGTTTTACCTAGTCACTTTTAGGTTAGTGCATATCCAAGAACTCTTATAGCTTCAGTAGGGAAACAAGATAGCGGAAGAGTTTTCTATGAGGTTTAATAACATGTCATGATTCTCTTAAGATATTTTTTGGGATCTATTAATCATATCATAGACAATTGATAATGGATTACATCGAGAGATCAAGGAATCTATGGTATTTTTGTACATTTCCACCTTTATTAGAGTATTGGAGTGAGCTCTGGTGGTGGAGAGTTTCCTGGCCTAGAGATAGATGGATGTGACTCACAGTAGTGGTCATGTGGTAGAGGAGTCTGTAGTATATGATAGATAACCCATTAAAGGGTCATGTAAAAAATACATAACCATTCATAGACAGAGACATGTGGATATCTGGTGCGGGAGCAATGATGATGATTAGATTAGATATTGTAGAGGCAATGATATGGTTTCGATGGCTGGGGGAATCTAGCAAGAGATAGTCTGACCCATCATGATGTTGAGAGGGAACTAACTGAAGAACTTCCTTGGCATAGAAAATATTTGGAACAAGTACTTCCACAGCGTGGAGGATAAGGAAGAGGAGTTATAAGATAAGTATGTGGTGGAATACAATTCTTGGTGATACCACCACCACCCCAAAGTGATCCGCGCTAGGCTTAGGTAGCTAGAGGATGTGGGAAATAGAAGATTCATGAGGTTGTAGATTAAGACCTAGTGGATCCAAGAGAGATTCAATGTAAGATATGTGTCTTTTCGATTAGTTATCATATTGATAGTCACAGGTTCTAGTCATTCTCTTTATGACATGAGTCTTGGTCAGGACTTAGATATTCTGTTTAAACCGTTAACTTGACCCTCACACATAGAGACTCCAATTAGAGGAGACCTGATGATCACAAACTATCACTAATAGTGTGAAATGACTCTTGGAGTTGAGATTTTTAGTTTATATCGCTTAGGCGTAGCATCAAGTCCTTGTGACATAATTCTTGGTATGGATTACTACAATTCATGCCCAGATTTAATATTTTTAGGCGAAGGGTGTGGTGTGTCTGCAGTGATGGAGTGAGGTTTTACTTTATTTGGAAAAATAAATCCTAGGTAGTACGGAATGGACTCATTTATGGTAGGGTAGAGCTAATTAGTCATTAGTTGGATAGTCTAACTCTTGGTGGAGTAGATATTTTTATTTTCTTATTCCTGCTAGGATTAGTAGAGTACGAGGAAGTCTTTCCTAAATATGTTCTAGGATTACAACCTCACTGAGAGATTGGATTCTTCTTTGGTTTACACCTCAGGATGACACTAATATTTTCATGACATATCGGATGGCTCCGATAGAGCTTCTTGTGCTGAGGGTGCAGTTGGAGGACATGATGAAGAAGGGATTCATAACACCCATTGTTTCATCCTAGGAGGACCAACTTTTGTTTTCCAAAAATAATAGATGATAGATTGAGGTATTGGATTAATTCTTAATACATGTGTGTTCAGGGAGAGGTTACATGAAAAAATGTCAGAGTAAGTCATGGCCTTCCCAATGAATTTTCTCTACATGACTCCTTTTTCTGGGTGGACCTAGAAGTGGGAGATCCATGCTCATAATTGTTCTGTAGCCAAATAGTTAGACCATATGATGTTTCCGTAGTGTGGATTTCTTTCTTACCATCCATACATAATCGGGATGCCATTGGTGGGTGTGGACGTGTTTTTTATTTGGAGAGCTATGTTACAGCTGGAGGTTGTAAACAAAGGGCATATTAATACCCAGCGTTCACTTTTGGGTAGCCTTGTTCCATTCTTGAATACCCTCGCATGTTCAGATTCATCTTTAAATGTGAAAGGCTTGAAGAGTTTACATTACAAATCATCTAGGGGTGGATGTGAAATGTGGAGTTCTGTAGTATCTGCATCATGTTAGAAATTTGGTGTGCCGCAGGACCCATTGATTATAGATGGACCATGGTGTTTGGTGTTTTCCCACATTTTTCAGCTTTGGAAACATGATGCCGTTGTTTAACGATGTTCGCTTAGTAGAAACTGGACATGAGAGTTGTCTGATCTTGATGGTTCCCCTCTGTGCATGCCTATATAAATCAATGTAACCCTTCGTGAGATCATTGGTGTGTGTGTCCAATGGGGATCTTAGTTTCATCCCTTGTGCATAGGCTTTCTCTTTTTAAGGAAGAAAATCCTTAAGGTGGGGATAATTTAATTATAATTTTTTATTTAATTGAAAGTGATTGGAATATCACATCGACTATCTCTGAGGTCGGTCTTTGAGTCGTCATGGGAAGCCAAGGCCTAGGAATCCTCAGTGCGGCTATACAAAAAAAATTAAATATATTCTCTCATGCACACATATTTTCATGTGAATCATAAATAACTCCCATTTTGAGTATTGAATCAGATTTATGAGACTATAGTTGTGTCCATAAAATCATGTTTACTCGATGCATGACATAAAATTATCTGTGCTGGGAGTTTTGGATAGAGGTAAGTTGGAGAGTTGTTCTGTAGTAAAATAATTAATTAAATGGAAAATTTAATTAATTAAGTTAACCAAAACTTAATAAATCACCCCTCCATTACATTGTAGCAACATAAGACGAGGCTCCATCACTCCATATTGTTCTCTCCACTCCTTCTTGGAAATTAAGGAAACTAACACCAAATTAAAGCCCCAAGGTGCCATCAATCTCTATTTCTAAAGGAGACCCTCATCAGATCGGGAACCAAAGAATTTAGAGAACCATTATTCAACCTAAGCATTGAATTTTCACCTATTAAATAGGGGGAAATTATTTTTTCCCTGATTCCTTTAGTTTTTCAGTGTCATATGGTTCTAGGGCCATGTTGCAATTGTTATTGATCCCTTCTAGGCAGACATTTAGGTTTTGGACTGATCTGGGTGAATTGGGTGAATTTTTAGAAAAATCGCAATTGGGTTTTCATCTACACGGCATGTAGTCCAATAAAACACCCCTTACATATCTTTCTATTTTTGGAAGATGGAATTTTAGGGATAAACACCATGTATATGGTGTTACATGTCGTGTAGCACATGAGACCACGTGACTATGAGACATGTCTTGGTATAGCCATGTAGAAACACATTGTCTTGCACTAAAACATGGGTAAGGTACTTGGACACAAGTTCTGGTACACAGAAACATGCATACATACATAGGCTGGTGATCATTTATCCAAACACGCTCTGTAGTATGGGATATATTTTCTGTAGTATGGGATATATTGAGTGTAAGGGCCACGGTCAGTGTGTCCATGTAGAAGGTGAACACAGCTAGGGGCCAGGTGATGAGGGAAATGACATGTACCTCATATACATTCCATGTACCCTTAAATGAGTTAGGGAACCATGTAGACTAGATACATAGGTAGGTGCTCAAATGGTCTCACACACCATGTTTTACCAAGTGCATGTCGTGTACTCCTAGTTGATCCTCCAAGGATATTCTACATTCCTCATATCCTTCTCTAGGACTCAGATCTAGTCTTGTGAGTATTCTATCCTAACCATTTTTCTGCATAGGACATGATGATGACTTCTGTTATGGATTATGAGATATGATGTGACAAGAACTATGGGAGAATATTGTGGAGCGATACCGAGCTGATATTGTAAATCAGTGTGGATTATGTAGAGAGATACCAGGACTGTACTCCCTTGATAGACTAGGGTGTGGGATTCCATACCTCTCTACATAGTTAGAGGTAGGAATCTCCACATCATGGGTGTAGGTTCATTACCCTTGCGTGTATTTTCTGTGGGGGGTTTACTCCCCTGATAGACTAGGGTGCGGGTTTCTTTGAGACACTCGTAAGGTTGGATAGGGATTCCCCACCATGTTAGAGTGAGGTACATCCATGCTTGTTGAAATTTAGTGTGGCTAATCCCCTATCATGGCAAGGTTAGGGTCGTCTATCCTAGGATTTGGTACTCCCCAATCATTCGAGTTTGTGGTTCCTCTATTCATATTGTTTCGGAAGAGTTAGTACTCCCCTGTCGTGCCAAAGAGCGGGTCCATTAGCCTGGGTTCGGTACTCCTCTAACATATTACTGTGTGGGTCCCCCATAGTGAATTAACTGGATGGGTTTTTACTCACCATTCATTTAGGGTACGGGTCCTCAAGTCATTGATTGGTACACCAATACTAGGTTAGGATGTGGGTCTTCAATTTATGATGTTGTTTCCCCTGTCATACTTGGGAGTGGGTCCTTCATTGGAGTTGAAGCTTCCATGTCTATATGACACAATTACAAAGAGTGGGACCCTCCACATAATGATATTTATTCGTAGATAAGATTTAATTCTCTTTAAATGGAAATAGGTGTGGGTCACTCTTAACAATAGTGACAATACTTTCACAGGCAGTTAGGAGAAGTAGCCCCTCAACTGTGGGTAAGTGGTGACGCATCGGTCCCTCTATTATATATTGTTAGAGAGGATGCCCAAGGTGAATCATCTGGAGAAAAACTCCCTCAAATATGTGAAAAAGTTAGGGGTGGTCCCCTTCACTTGGGTTTATTTAGCTTGCACTAGGTGCATGATGACGACGACAGGACCTCTGGTGTTGTGTACTAGAGATGGACCTGACTGAATGACTGAATGGCCCAAGGGCCTTTATTTATTTATTATTTTTTATAATTCACCTATCAAGTAATGAGGTATATCCCTTACAAGGACCTAAGGCTTAGAGAAAATTACATGACCCATAGGTCTTAGATAAAATCACCCAGATAAGAAAACATAGAACTTCTCCTCCCCATAACAAGTCTTGATATCAGCACTCCACCATCAAAATGTTGGTCGGCTAGATATCTTGTACAGATCATCACATGCTTGGTACCAATGGTAATTCCATATCCTATCATTCATCAAATTTCGGTTATCTCTTCTCTAGTGAATTCAACTACTTTGAATCCTCATCAGTAGAATTAGGTGTACCATTATGAATGGTAGTATTATTTCTGATTGAGTGTATCACTCTCTGATGGATGTCGTCTGGGATGTCTGAGCTCATGGAGTGTGTACTCATGATTTTATGTGTTTCCATTAGAGCCTCGGGTAGGAATCCTATTGTTGGCTATGAGGTTGAAACATCATGATAATTTGAGTCTGAGACGAGTATATCTAAGAGATTTTTGGGAGTCCTTATGGTGTTATCACATGTTGGGGTTGACACCCCTTGTATATTGATATGACTTGTAATGTAAAACCGGGTATGGTATGAGATGGAGTTTCTCTCTCGATTGGGTTTCCCATTGTCTAGGTCGAGAAGACTATTTCCATTTAGTTATTCCCTTTTTCATTTGGGGTTTTTGGAGCACTTACTAATTATTTTATATTAACCCCTACACAGGTTTTTCCCACACATGTTCTATGTATTTTTAAGACCATAATCCTTTTGAGAGAGTCAATGGAGGACCCCAAGGTAGGCATAGGTTAGTGAGCTAGAAGGACCAAGGTGTTTACTAGAGCTTGGTCAAGGATATATCTTGAAGTTTCAGTTGACAGTGATCCCCCATTAGAAAAGGTTGGTTTTTTACAGTTTCTTTGGATGGCATTATTTTACCCTTCTTTCGCTTTTGGTACCTCTATTGTACTCTAGTTGTGGGATATAGTTGTATTCCTGTATTGGTTGCTCTTGTTGTTTTTCATTTAATCAGTTTTCGAGATTAGAGATGTGTGTTTCTACATGTAAATAGGAAATTCAACCCATATATGTTATATGACTTATCAACCCTAGTATTCATCCCCTACCCTATTGAAGGCTGGTTCAGGGAGTTGTGGCCCGGGCCTCGTCTGGTCTGGTCATGATTGTTTTGTTATGGATAATCAATGAGGGTACATTGATCCAAATTTTGTCTCAAAAAGAAATAGTTTGATCCTAATGTGATGCACTAATCCAAATGAACCCCTTTTCAGGATTCTCCTGGAGTTGCTTATTTAATTCCTACAACTTAATCGGGGCTGTTATATAATGTTTCTTTGAAATAGGTGTATCATAATGTATGAGTTATATTGAAAAATAAACTTTGTGATTTGGTAAAATATTGGGAAAACTATTCAAGAAAAACATCAAAAAGATATCATATAATAAAAATATATTTAATGATGAGTTTCTTCCTAACCATTTGAGATAAACACCACTTTTAAATAGGAATTAAGACCCATAAATGCATGCAATTTCCATCAAAAGTTACTATTTATCATCTCACTAATAGAATATCATAGGTTGGTTAAGAATATTAATCACATATTATCTTTCATAGAAATAAATGTGTGATTTTTTTAAAAAATAAAATCCATGACTAAGATAATATCTTATTCAAATAGCGAGTGAATAGTGAGATATCTATGAAGTACAATCCCTAAAGCATCATTCATATTATAATCTTATACTTGATATTAAATCATCATAACATTAGTGGTGGTCACTATAATTAAATATCTAATAATTTAGGAGGGATTTTGATATCCTTATAAAATTATAAATATATAAAATATTTTATAGATATAGAATCAAATAATACATTAGTAGCTATAGAGTAGATGGAAATTGTACTTTTCATCACTTCATTATCAACATTAAAAAGAGTGATCACATTATATTACCCTTTATTTATTGGAAAAGGAGGTTACTAACACTTTTTATTTTCATTAACCTTTATATTTGTGCAAAATTTTCAATAATTCTCATACTCTTTGCATTTGAATCATTGGAGTGTGGATTGTGTGTTCTATGGTTCTTTTATTCAGTAATTAGCTACATTATTATTTTAATCAAATAGATATTTTATTTCCAAATGAACTTAATTTCCACACATAAAAATTTTCCCATCCCCCATAAGATAATTCCCCTATGATTCCATCATTACTTTCAGTATAAAGAAAAGATCATATTCTTCTATTTTTGGTTTATAAAATTTATATTTAATTCCATCATTCTTTTCATTTTAAAACCATGGGATTTATTGTAAACTCTAATCACCATCTCCACATTTATTTCAAATTTAATGATTTCTTTATACATAAAAAAGTACCTTATGGATAACACCCTTTGAAGAGTTGGTTTTAAAACACAGAAGAATAGATCAACCTTAATTTAATTATGGATTAAAATACCAGATATGAAACATACAAGTCTTGTAATATTTTCCTCATGGGTAAAAAAAATCATAATTCATTTCATTTTTCTTAAATAATTAGTTATAAATTTTTATATGAATAATACAAGGAATGTACTTATTAAAAATACATAATCCTAAACTCCTCCCACTCCATGGTGCCAATTTATTCATGTTTCCTTTTTTTTATTGATAAGAGTCCACCATTTATATACTTATCCATTAAAATGGTCAATAAATTTTGTTTTTCTTGTTTCGAAGACTAGGGAACTAAAAATATATTTTTAGTTCTACTGATTGATTACTAATTTAATAGTGGATCAACAAATGAGACGAAAGTTGGTGGATGTTTACTTGTGAAGGACTAAATTGATGTCTTTCCCTCCTATGCTTATTTTGAATATCATAATAATTCATATCTTCATAAAGTTGTGTATGCATAGAAACATTATTTTTTCTTCTAGATACCATAAAAATTGGTTTACACAGAAGAAAATTATTGAATTGAACTTCACATTTACATTTTAAAATGTTATTTCTAGTCAAAGAAGTGATTAAAACTAAAAATCATAGACTGAAAAACAATTAATATTTCTAGAAAATAAAAAATGATGAAAACTAAATTATAGGATGCCTAAATCATGCCACATTTTGATCAATATATGAAAATTTTGTTTAACAAAGATCATAAATGATCATCATCTATTCAAACCCATCCTAATTGTTGATAAATAATATTTTAATTAACCTGATCACATCCACTGGGAGTGTCAATCTAGTTTTTCAATAAGGGTATACTCACACTGCACTAGAATGTTTATTAGGATCTAATTTACCGACTATTTTTAAGGGTTTTACCCCTAGATTAATCTTTTCTAAATCCCAATCAACTAATAGTATCCAAAAAGTGTTGTTTTTAAGGAAAAATACACTTCTCTATTTATTAATAAATTTTTTCATTCTCTAAAATATTGGATTATCCTAAAGGTTCTTACTGAATATTTATCATAATAATTTCCAAACCTAACTGGACCATTCATTTTATTAAAACTCAATTGATCTATACTATGTGAACATAAATATTAAATCATAATATATTGATATTTAATAAATAAAAGTAAAATTAATTGCACAAAAATAATGTTTTATAGTCTTTGTATGCATTTGTAGATAAAAAACTTTTCCTTAATAGATATAATTCATCTTCCACTTTGTTCTTCATAACTAGAATCTTTGTAGTGACCTGACCCTCAATAACCCAAATATAGTGTCTTATACTATTAAATTTGCATGATTAGATTGAATGAAATACAAAAAGTCCAGAGAGTTTAGTTGTCTTGGAAAACTAGATACAAAAATGAGCCTTGTATTATAAATGAATACACTGATCCTAACATAATTTTTACGCTATTTAAATAAATTACATTGAGGATAACTCTAATACATCTAGTAATTCCCAATGTATACTTCATTATAGTATTAATAAATTCATAAGTAATGAAACATAATAAGGGTGAGCTAAAATGATCAGGAAAGGAAAAATACAGAGGAAGAAACAATGAATCAATGATAAATATAATTATTTCATGGTAAATAACTGAACAAAAATACCATGTATTCAATAAATAGAGAAGGAATCCCATAAAAATGTGGAATAGAAATAACTAGAAACACATGCCACTCAAATAACAAGATAATGAAAAATAAATGTGGAAAGGTATGAAACTGAAACACATTCCACTTAATTAATGAACTTTAAATGAAATGTATCTATAGATATATCAACGTAAAATATCATTGATGAATAATAATTAGATCTAAATTGAGGAAATTATTAATTATTTAATGTTGTTTTTCCTAGGTACATGGTACCTTTAGGATCAAGACCTTTCACAAATGGTTTAAAACATATCAGGTAAAAACTCTTCTAAGGTGGCTACAAAAATGAGTAGTCCTATGAGACTACTGATGCATTGGGAAACTAAATATAACTGGGCCCCCCAATGTCATACCTATCCAAAATATTCCTCGTATTTAATAATATAAATAAACAATATGACTATCAAATAACTGTTTTGATAAATAATATTGAATTATCAATATATCCATAAATAATCAGATAACTATCAATGTAGACACCATATGTAAAATTTTATATGGTTTTGTAAATAGTAAAATCCAACCTAAATTATATGGATAATTTGTGTAATTTAAAATATCATAAGAGACTGAATATTTCAAAGGGATTTAAAAAATTAATCAAGGATGCGAATATATATACTTTCCTTGATAAAATCAATAACAAAATAGAGGGTAGAAATAGAATGTTTCAATACAACATACCCCAAGTTGTGTAAAATTAATTATTGTTTTTGTTGATGAATGTAAATATTATAAAAAGATATACTAATAAAATTTTTGAGGAAAATTTCCTTTTTTCTTAAAACTTATCTTTTAAAATATATTTTTTAAAAACATATTATAGAAAATTTATTCTTTTAGACACGAAATGGAATATTCAATGGATTGATGGTGGTAAAATCCATACATGTTATACTAGGTAAAAAGAACATTCCTTTTTCATATTAAAATTGTAAGAAAAAATCCTTGTTCGGAAATAGACATGATGATTCCATTGAAAACATTGGTAAAAGAAAAAAAGGGCTAAAATTTTATTTCAAAAATCATACTAAAATAATTTTTTAAAACACATTAATAAAAAAAATTTAAAAGAAAATAGGTTCTCCGACTAAAGAGAAAAATAGAGCTGGGTTCTGTTAAGAACATTTTTCAAAAAAACATTGACTAAAAAATAGTGGGAAAATGGTACTAATACATAAAAAAAGTCATTAATATCTCAAATATAAAAAATTAATGGTTTTATGGACCAATGTTCATGTAATTTCTAACAATTTAAATTAATTATAAATAATATTATTTATGAATAAAATATTCTTTACGCATTCAAAAGTGTCCAATACCACTTTGAAACATATTAACTCATAATACACATGAAGGAATAACATTAAATGAATGTTATAATATCCTGATAGAATTTATATTCATGATATATCATGTTTATGGTAATTATATAAATCATACAAAATAAAATAGGTGTATAATAACAAATAAGTCTCAATGGAATGTAAATTGAGAAGAAATCCCTTCATTATGTTTACTTTTGGGTGAACTTCATTTATGTTTTGATATAATAAAATTATTTTAATTATAAATATTATTTAGAAAAAATTTCATGTTTATAATTAATATTATTTAACTTATTTCCTTATTGTATACAACTAAATAAAAAACTTTTTTAACATCTTGTGTTTTGACAAAATTCAATTTATGTGTCCAAAACAACTTTGGTAGTTCAAATATGGTCAAAGGGGTCATTATATAACATCTACATAATAATAATTAGGATATAATTATCATATATGTACATTAATTATAATTTTATAATAAATCATTAAATACAGTTATGAAAAATGTACCAATGTCACAATCATGGAAATGGCAGGCAATACATACGCATGAGTAACATTATCATTGTTCAATGATATCTTTGGAAACAAGTTAAGTAACACTATAACATTAAATAATGATAATTTTATTATAAATTCCATATATTCTTATATATATAATTTTTTTGATTTAAATGGAATCATATCTTGTAGAAAAGGTGATACTCTACGTGTTCACGAATGATGTTATAACTTTTTAAGTGTGTGTGAAAGTGGAAAAAATAAAATGGTATATATATATATATATTATTTCAAGAAATTTATTTATGTCCTTAATATCTGTTATATGTTTTTTATTCCACATATGTTTAATTGTAATCAATATTTATACATTCTATAGATCATGTGAACAAATCACACCGCATTAAGGAGAACGTAGTGCACACTTCCTCAAGAAATTTATTTATGCATAATAATTACACAATAAATATCATATGTAACATATGTTAAACATAGTTTCCATAATAATGGCTACCATGACAGGTGGTAAAGCAGAAATGAACAATCATTGTTTTGTGAGGAGGTTGTTCTCCGTACATAGAAAAAATATGTTTGGTACCCATTATATGGAAGTGTGTAAGTTTGGCTAAAAAACTTATAATATATACATATTAATATATTGAGGATAATTATTTTATTATAAATTATTATAATAATAATATTTTATGGGTTGGATAATGGAAATAAAACTAAAGAGAATGAGAAAAATTGATACCTTTTAATCAAGAAACTCCTTTCAGATTAAACAAAAAGCATCCATTGATTGACTTTATCCAAAGGGGAGGCTTCTTATATGAGTGGATAGATTTTTATGAGATACATTTAAATATCGTATCCTTGAAAATTTATCTTCAGTGGTGTATGTAACTCTGAGGAGAGAAGGTTGTTTTATAGTGTAGGAGGAGTGGCACTCTTGTAATAGTTTTACAAAGGAATTCCATGAACATATTTCACACATTAAATTATCTACCACAATTATCTCATTTTGGTCCAATTCGGTATAGGTTTCATATATGACCATCTAATGGATTTTGGAAGATTTTATATGTTGTTTTAGGCCTTATGTTTTTGTTTTTGTCCTTTATTAAGCTTAATTTTATCTTAATCATTGTATTTAATTATAATCACATTCACTGATATTTTTTTGTCAAAAAATAAATTCACTTATAATATATAATAAATAATTATTATTCCAAATATAGAATACATTTTTCTAAATACCAGAAATATAATTAGAAGAAATTAATTTAAAAATCTTCCCACTGGAAGGACGAAAAGGCTGGTTTTCAAAGTAAAATCATTCAAATGTTTGATACGTTTTTGCCATCAATTTTAATGTCAAATTGATTAAAATGAAATAAATTGGTTCAGTTGAGAAAAATATGATATAATTAAACAATAAAACTAATTTAAAATATAATTTAACCTTATAAATAAATTAAATAAAAAATAAGTTTTAAACAAAAATTCATAATTTTTCACTATTCATTAAAAACGAAACATAACATTTAAAATAACTCTAAAATTATTTGTATTTTTATAACTCTAAAATTTGTCTTCCATTAAAATGACGTAAAAGTGACTTAATAAATATATACTTTTTATATGTAATTTTTGGATTGTAATTATCTTATACATGTCAAATCTATTAGATGAATATGAAAAAAAATTCAATGAATATATAACATTTATATTTCATTAAAATGATTTACTAATTTTAAATAATTATATTTATTATGATAATACTCCTTTGGAACCATAAAATTAAATATATTTCTTTTTATATCCAATTGGTTCTTATCATCACTTCTCACTAATTGGTAACCAATGAATTAATTATATATTTATGTAAAACATAGATTTACAAAAGTTATATAATACTATTCATAATGGATAGTTTATGTTATTTATATTAAATAATAATATTTTAATAATACATTTTTATTTGGTGAGACTTACTCTTGAGTGTAATGTAATATATCGTGGATGGTCTGTCATTTGTGTAACACAAGCTATCGATGAAGGCAGCTCTTGTTTGTATCATAATCTTACCATGTGTTATATACATTACAATGTATAGAAAATATTAGATTTATGTCATATTGTTAATATATTGTAATGTATCAAGTTATTATATTCCCTTTTTACACTAGGTGTTTCATGTCATACACATATTTAAATACAATGTTTTATATTAGAATTTAAGTGTGTCACATTCTCCCCACCTTAATAAAATTGATTCCTCACAATTTAATCTCTATATATGTGATAGATTTTTTTATTTTTCATATGTTGAAATCCCACATTATGATAACTGTTTATAAAAAAACCTCTATAAATGAGATAATGGAAAGTATAAGGGTCATATAAATAATATAATACTAGGTTTCTATTTAAAATAACCTCTATATAAATTAGAAAAACATACTTTGAGGAAAATCATAAATATTTATAGGGAGTATTTGAGGTTATCAATCACAAAAAAGTTAATGTTCAATTTAAATTGGAGGTCCATATGTCTATAAATCTATGATGATTTAAGAGACCATCGGTTCAATAGAAATTCAGGTATTTTGGAAAAAAATTTCTAATTCATTTTCCTATTGTTTGGTAATTATTTTACTATCCAAGAATATAAAGAAATATTCTAGCTTGATAGGTTTCAATTTCATATGAAAAATACTATATTTTGGTTGTTCTTTGATCAAATTATAAGTCATCTATTTACTCTAAAACATTAATTAAAAAAAATATTTTTTATACGTAAAGCACTAAAAGAAACTTTTAAAGAATCATAAGGACTATAAAAGAATTAAAATTATATTTATTTTTCTCTAATAATCTTCAAAAACCAATATCGATAATTCATTAATATAAAAAACTAAAATAAAATCTACAAGTTCATCATTAATATTTAATCATGAAATTGTTTAACTAATAACAATGTCCTTTTAACTAGCACATTACATAGGTCGGTGGATGGCATGAAACCCTTATATTCCTTCGGTCATGGGTTCAAGTCCCACAGCCTTACTAGATTTTATTTTTTGTCACTCATATTAAACGTTTTCTTCTTCTAAAACCATAATAATATAATTTCTAAAAAAATATGATTGATATCCTTGAAGTAAGGATAATCACTAATTTTCCTTCTAACAAAGGGTTTCAATACAACCAAAATACCAAAATACTTCATCCATAAATCTCCATAAAGTTAATTTCTTAGTCTAGGGATTATCAATAATGTCATTTATAGGATTTATAATTCATGAATCCTTTTATTCAATCTAAAACACCTTAGGATTATCCTAGTCTGTTCACTATAAAATTATTTTATAGTGGTTTGTAATGAAAATGCAAATTTTCTTAATCATATCCCTTGTGAGAATTAAACCAGGTGTCTAGTAAGGCTCTGTGTCATATACCAAGTTACCCCAAGTTAGTCTAGGGAGACCTTGCGATATTTTTTACTCCTATGTAAAACTATTCCACAACCATGTCTTGTTATAGTATCCAGACATGGATGTATTTATAGAGAAACTATATAATATCAATCGAACAAAAACTATGGGATTTTCTTATATATTTATCATCAAATTATACCATAGTATGAAGTTATATAATCTCTTTTTTCATAAGTATAGTTCCAAATGATGCTTCTAATTTTCCTCTTATACCAACTATAGTGACCCAGCCATTTATAGCCTAGAGCTGGTGTATGCTACTGTTACATTGTCATGATTTGAAGGAATAAAATCTTGATTAACCAAAGTTTTTAGTAGACTTGGAAAATTAGATTTTTTAAATGAGTATTTTATTATAAATGAATACACTAATTACAAAATAATTTTTTCCCTCTTTAAATAAATAACTTTGAAGATAATTATAATACATCTAGAAAATCCCTGCATATCTTTCTTAGTACGCTTCTTGGATTCTTGGGAAAAGAAACATAACAAGAGTGGAATAAAATGATTAGTATCGGAAAAATATGTTGGATGTTATAATGAATAATTGAGAGTAATAAGTGTGGAATAGTAAATAACTGAACACACACAATATGTAATAATCAAATTGAGAAGGAAGTACATAAAAAATATTGAAATGTAATAACAAGAATTACATTCCATTCAAATAACTAGATAATGAAAAATAAATGTGTAACGATAAGAAACAAAAACACATTCCATTTAATCAATTAAATGAAAATGAAATGTATCCATAGATATGTCGATGTAAAATCCCATGCATGAATAATAACTCAAACTAAATTAGAGAAATGCTTCATTATTTGATGAAATGTTTCTTAGGTACATGGATCCTCTACCATCAAAGAATTTTACTACATGGTATAAAAAATATCAGGTATAAATTCATCCAAGTAATCTTAAAAAATGACTCATCCCATGGGAAACTGATGAATTGAGGGCCTATACATAATTGGGCCCATCCCATGTCGTAGTTATCCAAAAAATTCCTCATATTGAATAATCAAAATAAATAATATTCCATATCAAATAACTATATTTAATACATAATTATCAATATTTACCTAAATAATCACAAAACTATCAATGTAGAAATTTTATGTAAAATGGTAGATGATTTAAGAAATAGTAATATCTATTATAAATGATAAGGATAATTAGGTGAAATTAATTGATCATAGGGGATTTAATATTTCATGGGGACATAAAAAATGAATCAAGGATGTGAATATAAATAGTATCCTTGAAAAAATAAATAAAAAACCATCTAGAGTGAGGATAAGGTTGGTATCAATACATCATACCCCAAGTGGAGTAAAATAAAGGGGTTTTTATCCTTGATGAATGAAAATATTATAAAAATATATTTTAAAAACATTCTTGAGAAAAATACACATTTTTTTTGAAAATCCATTTCATTGAATATAATTTTTTATAAAAAAAATCTCCAAAAATTAAACTTTTATAAATAAAAAAGTATCATAGAAGGAATGATGTAGGGTAAATCCATACATGTTATACAAGGTAAAAGGAACATTCCTTTTCACGGTAAAAATGTAAAAACAATTCATTGGAAAGAAAAAATATGATTCCATATAAAACATTAGTAAAATAAAAAAGGGTTAAAATGTATTTAAAATATAATTTTAAAAACAATTTTGAGGACACTTTAATAAAACATTATTTTTAGGAGAAAATATGGTCTCCCAATAAAGAGAAAAATTACATCATGATTTCTTATAAACATTTTCCAAAACACCTTGAGTACCAAAGAGTGTAAAAATGGTTCTAATACTTGAAAATTTTAATTAATAAATAAAAGAATTTAAAATCAATGTTTTTTTTGAACAATTGTCATATAATTTCCTCCAGTGGAAATGAATGATCAGAAACATTATTCTTGGGGAAAATAATCATTAAACATTCCAAAGTGTCTCATGCCACTTTGAAAAATTTTAAATCCTAAGCTTCCTGAAGCAATAGAATTAAATGAAAATTATAATATTATTAGAGTAAAGATATTAATTGTATATCATATTAAATGATGTAATATACACCAAATAAAAGAGCATAGGTTCATAACAATAAATAAGTCTCAATGGAATGAAAATTGAGACGAATTACCTTACATTTCATTTCTTTTAAGGTGAAAATCATTTAAATTATTTCATAATAAACATATGTTGATTATCTACTTTGTTGAGAACCTTTTTCATGTTTATACTTACTTTTATTCCACATATTACCTTGTTGTATATAATAATATAAAAATCATGTTTACATCAGGTGTTTTGATTAAATTTGATTAATGTGTCAAAAACAACTTTTGCCGGACAACTCTGATCGAAGGGTTCATTATATAAAATCTCTATAAAGTTAGAGATTAAATTATTGAGTTAAAGATTATATTGATTTAATCACAATACATATTTATTATGTAATAACAATACATATTTATTATGAAGTTAGAGATTAAATAGAAACCATCACTACTCCCATTATCCCTAATTAATATATTACTTATGATGACTCCAATATTTATATTGATTGAGTTGACTGTGAACTTGATGTTATGGTGGGAAATATATGGAATCATCCATATGTGTTCTTAGTTATTTTGGTTTATCTCAAAAATAGTTGTTATGGATGGTTCTATTAATATTAAATTACTACTGCTTGAATACACTTTGTATACAACTTTTCCTTTATGTGAATTTCTAATATATACTATTTTATGTTTTTTATTTGAATTTTATAATATTTAATTGAACTGTATTAGAACCTACCAATACAAATAAAACTGAAACAATTAAATTTGAATTAAAAAAAGATGAATGGAATGAAAATAAATTAAACTAATTAGAATAAAAACAAAAAATAAGGTAATGAATTACCTTACAAGAAATATGAAAAATGACCTACCAAAAATATGAACCAAATGACCTGACCCAAAAGAATGTAAAATTACCAAATCAATTGATAAAAATGACCCAAATGACTTAACCAAAATTTAATTTTAAGGAGTTGAAAACAAAATATAACTATATCAATCCCATTCAAAAATTCTAATTTTATAGAATTCATTTTTCAATGATATGTATTATGTTTTTATATTATTCCATCTAAATATGAAATGATTTTTTTATATAACTAGGTATCCTTTATTTGGTTTGAAAATATTTATTAATTAATTAATTCATGTCACATATTCATTTTAGCACTCACGGTTTCTATTATATAACCCTTTATTAATGATTTTTAATTATATAATGTATAAGGGTGAGGTTTGGGATATTTTGGAGGTATTTTGAGAGTTTTTAGTGATTTTCCATAGTTTCATGGGTGGTGAATGGTTTATGTAATCTATGAAACACTTTCAGGAAACCATGCATAGTGATACATGGGAAAAAGTAATAGAAATTGGGTTGTTCATGATTTACCCAAACTATACATCCACTTAGGAGAAACCACATTCTCTAAAAAGTGGATTTGATATTTTTGGGGAAGTGGTTTCAGAATGGTTAGTGCATGTTCTAGAGTCTGTGTTAGGAAACCATGCAATGAGTTTTCTTAAGACTGTGTCTTGTATAAGGTTTACGCATAGTTTTCGTAACTTGAAACTAAACCATGTATGGGTCAAAATTTGGATCCTTAAATTTTGGATCAAACACGTTTTTGTGTCAAAGTGTTTTTTTCCACAATATGGACATAACCCATGATTTTGGTCTCTCAATGGATGGAGAGGCTCTCCCCCATTGAATTAGAAGCAATT
Source organism: Viscum album (assembly GCA_963277665.1). NCBI lineage: Eukaryota > Viridiplantae > Streptophyta > Magnoliopsida > Santalales > Viscaceae > Viscum > Viscum album. The sequence goes on along the minus strand of OY728137.1, from coordinate 621,058,709 downwards.
TGGAGCTATTTCATGGTGCGTTGAACAATGATTATTGCGCTAAGGCTTTGTTATTCACTGTTCTTAATTAGTTTTATTATATCTACTTCACCCTATCTCTCTCTTAGATTCATATATATATGAAAATTGTGGTTAGATCAAATGTTATGGATTAAAAATATGTTCCTTTTTTACCCTTTTTTGAAAGGGGAAGAGATATAAGGTGTGTTTTTTCATAGATTCTACCTGGTTTTGTGACGTTTTTCATGTCGTTTATAATTTCCTCCAAAAATACTGAGGTAGGTGGATTCACTCTAGTGTCCTATATTAATATCTTGAAGTAATAGTTTCAAATTGATTGTTTTGATTGAAATTGGTTTTCACATTTAAGTGAATTTCCTATTGGAAACCCTCTTGTGTGACAATTTAGAGAATTTTGTAAAATTTACCATTTATGTGAAAAGTAAAAAAAAATTATTGATTTTCAAATTATTAATTTTAAAATGTATATTTTCTATAATTTTGTTAAATAGTTCCATTTAAATGTTTTCAATAAAATGATAGTTTTATTTAAATTAATTGGAAATGGATTTTTTAATGGTTTTCATATGTGTATGATTTTTTTGAAATGGTTGAAATGATTAATTTGGAATTGTGATTGGCCATAAAATGTTGTGTATGTTCATATGAATTTGGTATGAATAAGGTTCTAAAGTATCCACCATCATTCTAGGATGGATAAAGGTGATGTATTTCTCCCATTAAAATGGTTAAGGTTAAGAATTATCCCCCATCATTTGGGGGTAGATATGGGTTAGGGATTTCTCCCATCAAAATGGTTAAGGGTAAGAAATTTGACCCATAAATTACAAGATAGATAAACGCCAAGGATTTACCCCATAAAATGGAATTTTGAAATGGATTTTTAATTATTATTAGGTTATGTTCCTTGGAAATTTTGGTTATCTTTCGAAATCTATTTTATTGAACTTGTATATATTTTTATATAGTCATATTTAAAATTTTTTTATATAAACTATTTTATTTAAGTGTGATAACTTGTTCTATCCTAGTGTCATGAGTACAGAATTCATTGGGGAAAACCTAATATGTTTTAGTACTCACCCATTCTATGGAACGTTTGGGATTTTGAATATTTCATCAACTCGGACAAGGGAAAAGTTAAAGTATCACATGTCTTTAGTGATACTTCGTGATACTTGGGATATTTGGTGATTTTACAGCATTGATCTTGTGAATCATGGAATTTTGTGGTTTTATTATAGTTTTATTAGTTTATATTCCACTTTTTACTTTGATATTGTATTCTTCTACTATAGTTATTTATTTTAGTGTGAATTTGATAAATGAAATCTTGAGTTTTCTTTCATTGGTATCATGCATCGTATAGTAGGTTTTCTAGATATAGATTGTCTATATAGTTGATTTATTATTATAGGTAAAATCATAACACACATGTATTGATACACTTTGGCATTTATTTCAAACATTTAGCTTCTTTGGGATGTTTATTAAGGCATAGTAACATATCACAACCCTTTTAAGCCAATGAGAAGGTGGTGGGGTGTTACAAATGGTATCTGCTCTATTCGGTCCAAAAGTATTTTTGCGAAAAGTGGTGTCGACATGGTCTTTCCTTTATAGAACAAGTGGTCTATTTCATGGTTGGTATTATACATGGTAGTTTTTCGTCTTGGAGTTTAACCCATTATAGTCTATTCCTTGAGTTTGGATCATATAAAGAAGTAGGATTGTCGGGATATAAAATGTAAGTTATAAAAAAGAAACTATTAACCTTTTTATGTTGAACTTATTGTTACCAAGGATTTGGGTATAGAAGTGCTTTTGATACACTTATAGGATTTGGAATCTCATTTTCATGGGTTTTACCAATGAGACGAGAATGACATGATTTAGAGTAATGATTTTCCCACTAGGAATTTGTATATCCTTTTGAGTAATGATTTCTGATTTGGTGGAATGTGTTCATTTTTTAAAATTGTGGGATTTGTTTTTCAAATGAATGATTCTGAAAAAGCGATTGGTTGTGATATTTTGAAAATGAAATGATTTCAAAAGAAAGTTAATTTTAAAAAAATTATTGAACATGGAAAATAATTATTTGGAGAAATATTTTTTGTTGTAGTGTGTTGTGTTATAATTTTTAATTGTAAGGAAATTAGTTAATAGAGATTGAGATTGATGATGTTGTTGTGTTTCTAGAAAATGGAACCTAATAGGCCTTATAAGAACACGTTAGAAGAGGCAGTTGATAATTTTGATGCACATGAGCCACACATGAACTAACTGTTGGTCCAAAGCATCAAGAAAGAATTTCAAACTATTGAGTCAATATTAAAAATAGACACTCTATTTATGATATATTTCATTTTTAAAAACACATGTGTTTGAAGTAATGTTTTCTTCACGAAAGAATTTGATAACTCTAACAATAAGAGGAATATGAAGAGGGTAACATATCCTCAAGGAGGTGTAACATGTTATAATTGAGGAATAAGTTCAATTATCCTTCCTGAAAGACAAAAGAGAAAGAATAGATGTTTTTAGTGTGGTTAAATCAATCACATCATGCAAAAAGGTGAGTTAAAACTGAGAGAGTGCCACAACAACCAAAAAATGGGGCACCTCAAGCTCTATTATCGCATTGCTCCAAGGTCAGGTGTTATGGAGACTTATTTGGTTTGGAAGGTGTCATATTTTTTGATGGATCCAAGGTAGTAGAATACCTCTCATCAAAAAAATAGAGCAATACATGGTGATTCTAGGAATATCATGACTCCTCATCAAGGGAAATCTTAAAATGGATATAGAAAACATAGTGTAGCAATGAAAAAATAATATGGAGATGAGTAGGTTATTATGGATGATCAGGCTAGACCATATTTGTTCCAAGTTATGATTGATTTAAATTTTACCCATATTAGTGATTTTTTATACTAGTTTATCTCATTCTTTCATTTCTTATCATGTTAGTGTTATGCTATATTCAAAATTTGAGATGACACCTTCTGTGAAAAAACATCAAAATTCTCTTGATCAAAGAGTGTGTCCAGGTGTTGTGTGTAGAGAATTTTCTATAACCATTAATGGATATGAGGTGAAATGAGATTTATCTATGTTTGAGATGGGTTTCATTAACATAATCTAGGGTATTAATGGATTGAAAACGTTTGAGGCTCAAGTCGACGGTTATACAAGGCAGTTTAAATTTACAATGGAGGATTGTGTCCAACATCTTTTTCATGGAGACATAAATTTAAAAGCGGGTGAAACAGGATTGTTGGAACGAGTAGTTAGAATTTTCTCCTACCAGTTGTTAGTTTTTTATTTGTAATTGATGGAAAATATCAAGAATAACAGTTTTCCAATAGTGGTATATTTGTTCCCAATGGTTTTTCCTAATAATTTCATTGGGTTACCACCAGTAAGGGAAGTGGATTTTACAATCGATCTCTTCCTAGGTTCTAGTCCAATCTCGTATCCATCATATAGAATAGAACCAAAATAATTAATAGAGTTGAAAGTATAATTTGAAGTGTTGTAATACAAGTATTTCATTTACCAAAGAATATTTCAATGGAAAGCACCAAATTTTTTCATGAAGAAAGTAAATGTAAGTATATGGATATGTGTGGATTACTGTAAAATTACCCAAGTTAAAATAAGAAAAAGTATCCACTTCCACACTTTGATGATATGTTCAATAAATTTATGGGTGATTAGTGGTTATATAAATTTATTTAATATTATGAAACCACCAATTTCATTTTTGGATAGAGGATATTTTGAATAAATCATTCAGGAGTACATATAGACATTGTGAGTATTTGGTGATGCCTTTAGTTCTTATGAATACACTATAAGTAATTATGGAATTGATGAATCAGATATTTCAATGATATTTGGATTCTTTTGTTGTGGTATTGGTGGATTACATATCGGTGCATTCAAGGACATTGGATAATCATTAAAATAACTCGACGACAGTGTTGGGAATAATATGGGATCATCAGTTTTATACATAAGAAAAATAAGATTAATATATTATCTTAAAAATTTTGAAATTTACTATATGGAACCAGCCCTAAAACATTACATAATAATTAATTAAATGAATAACTCACATTAAGGATATTTTCAGGTTTAGAGTTTTAGAGAATTAGGACATAACTATTACATATCAAAAGATTACAAAGTAGACACTTCTACCCAGTTTCCATTTTTTTCATAAAATAAAAACTCTTGAAAAAAAGAGACCTATCTAGTTCCATGTTTTAGATAGCATGAATTTTCCTTGATCCCATAATTAACCCTATTCATCTTTAAGTTCTGTGAAAAAAAATTCAAAACTTGGGATGAGCATAAAAAAACTCTATAAGGGTTATAAAAAAATATTAGTTCATCATACCTACATAACATAAGCTCTTTAACATATCTCATGAAAACATAAGATTTATGAATAACACATAGTAATCAAAAATCATAATGTTAACTTGTGGAATAAATATCATACTTACATTGTAGCTATCACAACTATGTAGGGAGTTACATTTGGAATACCCATCACAGTATATTCCCTAAATCTCTTAGGAGAAACATTCACATTTACCTCTGTCAAGTTACCAAATGCATTGGAGATCTATCTCAGGCTCACATTCCCTAAGTTTATCATGTAACCACTCGAATATATAAATAATTACCAAGAACCATAACACAATCAAAACACATAACATAAGCATAAATGAAAGATACGATTCCCACATTACGATAACAATATCACATTTCAATATATTGACATAAAAAACATTATCAGAACCATTTTCAATACCAAACATACATAAAATAGTATATCTTATTTATTTTCCTTTTAAAAACATTACGGCTTGTTAAGGAATCCATAGATCAAATAATACTCGCAGCGGCGGAAAAGTCATTGTCACCGCATATGTTAAAAACAAACATTCTTTTGTCATTTAGTAAAACACCTCATAGAAAAATATTCAATTAAAAATAAATGTAAATCCAAATTTGTTTATACAATGTATAAATTAATTTGTGTAGAAATCAAAGGACAACATAAATAAGGAAGATAATGTCCACCCAAAGAATGGGAATTGGGTTAAGAAGTTCCCTTACCTCATGTCTGACTTGACCCGTTCGTTCTTTAATATATGGAATAATAAACTAAAGTTAATTTCTACTTGATTCAGAACCTTTTAAAGTTTATTATTCATCTTATATCACTTATTACCATTTTATAAACATTATGTAATCATTTATGTAAATAACGGTCGTTTTGTCGATATTTGGTACTTGAGTTAAAAATGAACACCTTATAATTAGAAGTTATTCATGAGGTCAAATATCCATTATATTCATAATCAATTAATTATGTATATATCATATATATCATATATATATACAGTATATGTATGTATTTATAATAGTACATAACATTTGGATATAAGAAATGAAATGCACCGTTCATGGAGATGGTAAGTCGTACGTAGGCATGAACGCTACTTTAATTTCTATTTCTTATTCTAATGGAATTAAAACATAATGATAAATAGGTATATTATAATTACAATATAATATATATGTCAAATATGTTACATAATTTCATAAATTCTATCCTTTATAAGTTCCATGTATGGTATAAATGAGTCATATCACTTTGAGGGGGGTGGTAGTCCGCACTTCCTCAAATGAAATTTTCGTGTTGACCCATAATGGAAACAATAAAGGTATGATATAAATGGAAAATAAAGAATAATATAAATATTATAAATAAAATATATATCACATAAAAATAAATTTCCATCATAATGGCCTCCATTAGAGACGGTAGGAGATAACTGAACAATCGTTGTTTCGTGAGGCAGTAGTTCGTCGTCCACAGAAACAGTTTGTTTTTTAACCATTAGATGAAGGTGTGTGTAAGTGTAGAATTAATAATTCTCATAAAAACATCCTAGTATATTTAGGATACTTTTATTGTTATAAAATAAATGAATAAAAAAATTAGGGGGTTGGAGAAGTAAAATGAAACAAAAGAACTTAAGAGAAGATGTTACCTTTAAATCGGGTAACTCCCATTGGTTTGAACCAAAAGGGTTTATTGAACTACCTTATGAAAAATGTAAGGCTTATAGGATTAATAGATGGATATTTAGATATTATTGGAGTAGATTTTGGACGAGACAAAGGGCCTGAGAAGTGTGAGAAATGGGTAGGAAGTGAGGACTTTTTATAAGGGAGAGGAGGGGCTCTTTTGGAATGTTTGAAAAACATTATTTTATTATGTAATGATATTCCGTTTCAAGGTCCAAAAATCCTTAAATTTGAAGATAAGGTGGCCCATGTTCTAAATAAAATCATCCAATAATAATTGGGCAAGTTTTGGATGTTGTTTTAATTTTTATCTTCTTATTTATTTAAATCATCGATTAATGACGTAAACATTGCATCATCATTGTGTCATAAATAATTTTATTTATTTAATGTCTAAAAATTATAAAAAAAATCACCATTATGTATGAAGGTATTTATATTTCTAATGAATATTTATAGTCAATTATATCAATTATATAACACCACATTAGAATTGTTTTAGTAAAATAATACATGTTTATGACATTTTTATTCTTACTTTACATAAAAATTTATTAATGTCGTTATCTTACCCTAGTGGCTCCATGGGGTCCCAAAATTGACCCATTTATTTTAAATGACTCATATAATAAGGTTAGGACATGTGTAAAGGTAATTTTAAATTATTACAACATTATTTTTACCTTAAATTTCCTTGATTACCTTTAATTACGGTTAATAAAAGTCAAAAATTACTATTTACCAAAAATTATTTCCATAACATTAAACCACATTTTAATTGCTAATTACAACCATGTATTTAGTATTTTTTTAATTCAATTCACAGAAGTTGTAAAATTTCATTTAAATGAAAATTTTGGTTTTTCAACTACTACTTAATGGTTTCACTATTTATAAAAAATTGAAGGTTTTTAGAAAAATTCCAAAAATTAATCCTAAGCTATATTTGATATTTTGAATTAAAAAATGATTTCTATTTTACCAAATTCAAAACATAGAAGTTTCATTAATTAATTTTATAATTAATTCCCATTGTCAAAACAAAAAAGTGTGTTTTTCAGAAATAATAACTATCCAAAGATTAGTACTTGTTAATGTCCAATTTCATAGTGAAATTACTTCCAATGGACAACATTGGATTAAATGGTAAAAATATAATCTATTTACACTTTAAAACCAATTAAAAATATAATCCAACCATATAAATAAATTATATCAAAAGGCGGGTTTGAATAAAAATATAGCATTTTTCACTATTCATTAAAAAATGAACTTTATCAGAAAAATACGAAAAATTTAAAAAAAGTAAATTTCAATGTCCCGATTCTAAAGAAGAATTTTAGTTTTTCAAATAGAACATATAAGAGTGAAAAAACTATATTTAAAAAGGTTTCTCCATCAAAAAGCTATAAATCGACCTTTTGAAGAATATTAGAGTATTTATACTTAAAATCAGATTCTTTCTTATTTTAAGCATCTAAAATTTATTAGATAAATGTAAAAATGCATAGAAAACATGTATAATAATATTTTAGTTAGTTCTATCCATTATCTCTTATACAACGGTCAGGCGTTAACTACCATTTAAAATAATATTATTATATTGTTAGTGTGCGATGTAAGATTTCAAAGAAACTCGTTGTTGTGTATCGGGTACGCCATCGAACATAGAAACCCCTTTAGAGTAAAATTAATATTTAATTAAAAAATATTAATAAATAGGAAAAATGTATTATTCTTTATTTATCTGGGATGTTACATCATTCCCCCTTTTGGAAATTGTGTCCTCGCAATTTTATTTACTTATCAAATAAATGGGGGTATTTATCCCCATATCATTTTTAGATTCCCACGTTGCCTCTTCAACCATACGGTTTTTTCAAAAATCATTCACCTAATGAATTACCTTATGCCTCAACACTTGCTCTATGTGGTAAATAATCTGGACTAGTTGTTCTTCATAAGAGAGATTCTCTTCCAACTGAACTACCACTCGGCTCAAAACATGAGATGGATCCAGCATATAATTTCTCAAAATTGAAACATGAAAAACATTGTATACCTGGGACAAACATGGAGGTAAATCCACTCTGTATGCAACTAATCCAGCTTTCTCTAGGATTTCATAAGGTCTAATGAACCTCGGACTCAACTTTACCTTGTTACCAAAATGCATCACACTTTTCCATGGAGAAATTTTGAGAAAAAACATGATCTCCTACCTCAAAAGAAAGATCCTTCCTCTGGTTATCTGCATAACTTTTCTGCCAACTCTGAGATATTATCATGTGCTTCTGAATCAATATTACTTTCACTACTATCTCTTCCACCAATTCCAGTCCCATCATCTTTATTTCCCCTACTTCATCCCAAAAAGCTGGAGTTCGACACCGCTTTCCATATAATGCCTCAAACGGAGCCATCTGTATACTGGAATGAAAATAGTTATTATAAGAAAATTCAACCAAGGAAAGATGTTGGTCCCAACATCCCTGATAATCCATCAAACAAGAACATAACATATCCTCCAAGGTCTGAATTGTTCTTTTTGACTACCCATATGATTGAGGATGAAAATTTGTACTAAAATTTAATTCTGTACCCAATGACTTCTGAAGGACTTTACAAAAGTTAGAAGTAAACCTGTGATCATGATCAGATAAAATGGAGAGGGGAACTCCATGCAACCCGAATATCTCATTAATATACAACTGATAAAGTATATCTATAGAAAAAGTATCTCGAATAGGAAGGAAATAAGAAGCTTTAGTCAAACGATCAACAATAACCCAGATAGCATTGTTATCTCGATATGTCTTCGGTAATCCCACAACGAAGTCCATGGATATATTTTCCCATTTACACTATAGCACCGGTAAATATTAAAGCATCCCTTTCGGTACCTACCTACTACTCTACTTAAACCTATTGATAAGTTAAACACTTCACAGTAAAGTCAAAAATATCTCGTTTCATTCCATCCCACCAGTAATACTCCCAACGATCATTTTACATCTTAGTACTATTGGGATGAACAGAAAACGGTGAACTATGAGCTTTACAAAACAACTCATTCTTCAACTATGAATCACAAGGCACACATAATCTCTTTTCTAACCTCAAAACACAATTATTATCAATGTTAAAATCAGGAAACATATCCTTCTAAACCAACTCTACCTTTTTCTGTAACTCATTGCCTTTCTTCTGCGCTTTATTAATTTTGTCTGATAGAGATGATCTCACTGACACCTGAAAAAAACAGAATAACTTCCTACACCAACAAATTCTACGCCAAAGTCCATCAAATCAAAAACCAAAGGATATCATTCCAAATTTATCATGGTTTATTTATCTTTAATTTTTCGACTCAAAACATCATCCACTTTAATTGCTTTTCCGGAATGGTAAAGGATCGTGAAATCATAATCCTTGATTAATTCTAGCCATCTCCTCTATCTCATGTTCAATTATTTCTAAGTGAATATATACTTTAAACTTTTGTGGTCAGTATATATTTCACATTTTACTCCACACAGATGATGCCTCCAAATTTTTAAAGTAAAAAACAATACTAACTAATTCCAAATCATGTGTAGGGTTATTTAACTCATGAGGTTTCCACTGACGTTAATTATAAGCAATTACCTGATCATTCTGCATATGGACAAAACCAAGTCCTATTAATGAAGCATCACTATAAATAAAAAACTCACCATTTTTAGAAGTTAGTTCCAAAACTAGAGTATTCACCAATCTTCTTTTCCATTCTAGAAAACAATCCTCACATTCTTTTTTCCAAATGAACTTAACACATTTTTGATTTAATTAAGTCATTAGACTAGATAACCGTGCAAAATTCTCAACAAACCTCCGGTAATAACCTACCAAACCAAGAAAACTACAGATCTCATTTATATTCTAGGTCTTGGCCATTCTTCAACAACTTTTGTTTTATTAGGATCAACATTTATGCTATTTTATAAAATAATGTGACCAGGGAAAGAAATTTTTTGTAACCAAAACTCACACTTTCTGAATTTTCCATACAGTTTTTTTTTCATTTAAGGTTTCTAAGACAACCCTTAAATGAATTTCATATTCCACTTTACTTTTGGAAAAAACCAAATATCATCAATGAACACAACCACAAAATTATCCAAGAACTCATGAAAATTCTATTCATAAGATCCATGAATACAGCAGGAGAATTTGTTAACCCAAAAGGCATAACTAGAAATTCATAATGGCCATATCTTGCACAAAACATGGTCTTCAAAATGTATGCTTCTTTTACTTTCAACTGATGGTACCCCGTCTTCAAGTCAAACTTCGAAAAATATTGAGCTCGTTGGAGTTGATCAAACAAATCAATAATATGAGGAAAAGGATACTTGTTCTTAATAGTGATGTTATTCAATTCTATATAATCAATACAAAGTTTCATTGAACCATATATATTTTTAACAAACAAGACAGGAGAACCCCATGGTGATGTTCTAGGTTGAATGAAACATTTATCTAATAACTCTTGAAATTGCTTCTTTAACTCTAAAAGTTCAATTTGAGCAATTTGATAAGGGGGTTTTGAAATTGGATTCGCATCCGGAACTAAGTCAATAGTAAATTAAACTTCCCGATCAGGTATAATAATAGGAAACTCATCAGGTAAAACATCAAGGTACTCATTTACCAGTAGCACATCATTAATAAGAATAGTTCCTTTTCTTTCAAAAAACTATGCAAGGTGAAATTAATTTCCATCTTTTACTAGATTCTCATCTTCCTTATATGTTATCAAAATAAAGGGTTCATTCTTGTACAAAAACTGAAAATCATTTTGAAAAGAATCCACTTTATCTCTACAGTCATTCGTAGCATGATAAGTAGAAATACAATCCATACCCAAAATAACATCAAACTCTACTAGAGGCAAAACAATAAGGTTTGCTGGTAGATTATTTCCACACACAAGGATAGGAAGGTTATTATAATTTCTTTCTGTCTCAAAATTTCCTCTGAGTGTTTTTACCATAATTTCATGACTCATATCTTGAGATGTAATTTCCAATTTACATGAAAACTTCTCAGAAATGAAAGATTGTGTTGACCCTGAATCAAACAACACATTGGAATAATCTGAACAAACAAAGATTGTACCTGATACTACTTCATTTGATGCCTAACATCTACTGAAGTAGTTGCAAAGTATTTCATCCCCCCCCCCCTCTTCTTGTAGTCTGGCTACTTTCCCTCAGTTGAGTTCTTTTTCGGACACTCATTTTCATAATGACCCATTTCATTGCACTTAAAACATCTTATTGATTGTAAATCAGATTTTTTCTTAATATTACCTTGATCTTTTTCTGTGAAATTATAACCCTTATGTCCCATTTTAATAAATCGTTAACACTTACCAGAATTCAAAAGACATTCCCCAGCATGCTTTTTACCACAATTTTCACAAACTGTAAACTTAAGTTTCTTACCATCAGACTTTTTCGAATATTTCTTCTCTTTCTCCTACCACCTTGACCACTTATTCTATTATTTTTCAAAGAACATTTGATCATCGGAAAACTCTATTTACACCTTCTCCACAAATCGAACAAGTTTTCATAACTTTTGAACTCACAAGAAGCTAAATCCCTATAAAAATTTGGCTTTAATATTGAGTAAAAATGGTTGATTTTACTATCAAGATCTCATATGAAAATTGGAGCATACCTTTTCAGTTGAGTGAACTTTTCTTCCTAAGCAGCCACTGAGTCATCCTCCTACCTCAATTCTAGGAATTATTTTTCCATCCTAAAACGAACCACCTTAAGAAAATATTTCTCAAGAAGAATACCTTTGAATTCATCCCAATCAAGAGAATAAATATCCTCAATATCATTAATATTTTTCACCATCTACCACCATTGATTAGCTTCACCTTCAAAACAGTAAACAAAAAGACTAACCTTTTGATGTACAGAACACCCCATGACAATGAAAATCTTCTCCAGTTCTTTAATCCACCATTATACTAGCACTGGTTCAGATGATCTTCTAAATGATGGGGGATGTTGCCTCATTAAATTCTCCACTACTGACATATTCTTTTGTGGTTGATCTGGATGATCTCGTACATAGATACCACTACCATTTATAAAATGAGTCAACTATGCCACTACTACAACAAACTGTTCAATTCTGATTCCAACTTTCTCAGGTTGCTAATTTGGATGGTTTTCTTCTTCCTGATGTCGTCCCAATATAGCTGCCATGTTTCCTCTATAGAAAATCATTCTGAACGCAAATATATCTTAGGTGAAGCAACATGGTAATATGTAAATGCAAATCATTTCAATGTCGACATAAATTAATTTATGGATATTAATTTAACAATACCCTAACTTCTAAAGCTGTCTAAACTGACCTCTGATACCAACTATAAGGACCTGGCCTAAAAACATTACATAATATTGAATTAAATGAATAATTCACCTTGAGGATCTTTTTAGGTTTAGATTTTTAGAGAATTAAGAAATTACTATTACATCTCAAAAGATTACAAAGTAGACACTTCTACTCAGTTTCCATTTTTTCATAAAATAAAAACTCTTAAAAAGAAGATTCATGTAAAGTTCCATGTTTTAGACAGCATGACTTTTCCTCTATCCCATCCTTGACCATATTCATCTTTAAGTCTTATGAAAAACATTTCAAAGCTTGGGATGAGCATAAAAAACTCAGTAAGGGTTATAAAACAAAGAACGAAAACATTAGTTCATAAATACGTACATAACATAAGCTCTTTAACATATATCATGAAAACATAATATTTATGAATAACACATAGTAATCACAAATCAAAAAGGTAAATTTTGTCATCCATATCATTATTAAATTATAGCTATCATAGCTACGTATGGAGTTACATTTGGAATACCCATCAAAGTATATTCTCTAAACCTATTAGGAAAAACATTAACCTTTACCTCCATCATGTTACCCAATGCATTGGAGATATATCTCGAGCTCACCCGCCCTAGGTTTATCATGGAACCACCTATATACGTAAATAATCCCCAAGAACCATACATAATAATAACACATAACATAAGCATAAAGGTAAGATAACATTCCCACATTGCAATAAAAAAATAATATTTCTATATATGGACATAAAAAACATTATCAAAACCATTTTCAATACCGAAAATACATAAAATAGTATATGGTATTTATTTTACTTTTGAAAACATTATGTATTATTAAGGAATCCATAGATCAAATAATACTCGTAGAGGCGGAAAATTCATTGTCACCACGTACGTTAAAAACAACCATTCTTTTTGTCGTTTAGTAAAACGCCTTGTAGAAAAAGATTCCACTTAAATTAAATGAAAATTAAAAGGTGTTTATACACTTTATAAAACAAATTCGTGTAGAAATCAAAGGAATACATAAATAATAAAGATAAGATCAACCCAAAGAATGAGAATTGAGTTAAGAAGTTCTCTTACCTTATGTCTGACTTGACCCGTTCGTTCTTTAATATCCTGAATAATAAACAAAAGTTAATTTATAATTTCTTGAGAACATTTTTATAGTTTTTTATTACTCTTATATCACTTATTTCCATGTTATAAACAATATTTAATCATTTATGTAAAAAACGGTCATTTTGTCGATATTTGATACTTGAGTCAAAAATGTACACCTTATAATTACAAGTTGATCATGTGGTCAAATATCCATTATATTCATAATGATATTCATGATTTAGATATCATATATATCATATATATCCAGTTTATGTATGTATTTATAATAGTACATAACATTTGGAGATAGGAAATGAAATGCATCGTTCATGGAGACGGTAAGTCGTACGTACGCATGAATGATACTTTCATTTCAATTTATTATTTTAATGGAATTAAATAATAATGATAAATAGGTATATTATAATTAAAGTATAATATATATGTCATATATGTTACATAATTTCATAAATTCTATGCTTTATACGTTTCACGTATTGTATAAACGAGTCATATCACTTTGAGGGAGGCGGTAGTCCGCACTTCCTCAAATAAAATTATTGCGTTTACCCATAATGGAAACCATAAAGGTATTCTATAAATTGAAAATAAAAAAGAATATAAATTTTAAAACTATAATATATATCACATATAAATAAAGTTCCATCATAATGGACTCCATTATAGGTGTTAGGAGATAATTGAACAATCATCATTTCGTGAGTCAATAGTTCACTGTCCACAAAAACAGTATGTTCTTTAACCATTAGATGGAGGTGTGTGTATGTTTAGCTAGAATACCACTCATAAAAACATCCTATTATATTTAGGATATTTTTTTCTATAAAATAAAGGAATAAAAAGTGTTTAGGGGGTTGGACAAGTAAAATAAAACAAAACAACTTAAGAGAAGATATTGCCTTTAAATCAGGTAACTCCCTTTGGTTTTAACCAAAAGGGTTTCTTGAAGTTCCTTATGCCGAAGTTAAGGCCTCTAGGATTAAAATAGGGATATTGGGAGCTTATTGGAGTAGATTTTAGACGAGACAAAGGGCTTTAGAAGTGTGAGAAATGGGTAGAAAGTGAGGCCTTTTTATAAGGGGGAGGAGGGGCTCTTTTGGAAAGATTGAAAATAATATTTTATTATATAATCATTTTCTTTTTCTAAAGTTAAAAAAACAATTAAAGTCTAAGATATGTTGTCCCATGTTAAAAATAAAATCATACAATAATTATTGGACATTTTTTGGTTTTTTTTAATTTTTATCTTCTTATTTATTTAAATCATCCATTAATGACGTAAACACTACATCATCATTGTGTCATAAATCATTTCAATTATTTGAAGTCTAAAAATTATAAAAAAATTACCACTATGTGGGAAAGATTTTTGTCTTTCTAATGAATATTTATAGTCAAATATATAAACTATATAACCACACATTAAATTTTTTTTAGTAAAACAATACATGTTTATGACATTTTTATTTTTACTTTAAATAAAAAGCTATTAATGTCATTATCTTACCCAACTGGCTCCATGGGGTCCCTAAATTGACCAATGGATTGTCTTGGTCGTCCATGACTCATAAAATAATTTTAGGACAAGTTTCAAGGTAATATTTTATTATTATAACATTATTTTTACATTAAATTACCATAATAACCTTTAACCACGGTTAATAAAAGTCAAAAATTACTATTCACCAAAAATTAATTTCATCCCATTGAACCAAATTTTACTTAATAATGACAAACATTTATGTTGGATTTTTGAAATTAAATTCACTGAAAAGGTAAAATTTCATTTAAATGAAAAAGTCGGTTTTTTAACTACTACTTAATGGTTTAACTATTCATCAAAAATTGAAGGTTTTCAGAAAAATTCCAAAAATTCACCCTAAGCTATATTTGCTATTATGAATTCAAAAATGATGTCTATTTTACCAAATTCATAACATAAAAGTTTCATTAATTAATTTTTGAATTAATTCTCATTATCAGAATACAAAGTGTGTTTTTAAGAAGTAATAATTATCAAAAGATAGGTACTTGTTAATGTCCAATTTCAAAGTCAAATTACTTCCACTAGCCTAAATTGGATTAAATGGTAAAAATATAATATATTTACACTTTAAAACCAATTAAAAATATAATCTAACCATATAAAAAATTATATTAAAAGGCTGTTTTGAATTAAAATACAACATTTTTTACTATTCATTAAAAATTATCTTTATCGAAAAAATACCAAAAATTTACACAAAGTAAATTTTGATATCCTGATTCTAAAGAAGAAATTTATTTTGTCAAATAAAACATAAAATAGTTACAAAAACTATATTTAAAAAGGTTTTCGCATCAAAAGGAGGAAAATCGACCTTTTAAAGTATATTAGAGTATTTATGCTTAAAATCGGATTATTTCTTATTTTAATCCTCCAAAATTTATTAGATAAATGTAAAAAACATTTAGTAAACATTTATAATCATATTTTATTTAGTTCTTTACATTCCCTCCAATACAAAGTCTAGACATTAACTACCATTTAAAATAATAATATTATATTATTAGTGTGCAAAGTAAGATTTCAAAGAAACTCGTTGTTGCGTATCGGGTACGCCATCAAACATAGAAACCCCTTTAGATTAAAATTAATATTTAATTCAAAAATTTAATAAATATGAAAAATGTTTTATTCTTTATTTACCTGGGATGTTACATTTACTTGGTTTATACACTCAATAAGGACAATTCTGTGGAAGATGCATTATATAGAAAGTCATATGCTCAGTTAGAAAAGGAATCTCCATATGAGTGGTAATTGATGTCATTCATTTCCAAAATTCTTGTGGAATATGAATAATGAGGGGATGTTGTAGTTTTCTTTCCATTTTCACTTGATCTTGATTTGGTAACGATGGTTAATGAGGTACAAAAATCCAATGCATAATTCTTGGTTAGGAGGTCAATACACAATGAGGGGAGACTATTGAGGGATAAAAGTAAGATGGGATTTCAGTATTGTGGTTAAAATATTGGATGGTCATGCCTATAGCTTCTTTAGAATAACTTCTTCCTGGTTACCACCATTCGAGATGGGCTGTTCATCCAAGAATAAAAAAATGTATAAGGTATTTAAAGTGTATTTTTGGTCAGTCGATATGAAAAGGTTGGTGGATGAGTGTGTTTCAAGATGATAAACTTGTCCCCAAGTTAAGGAAGAACATAAGTGACTAGGAGGTATGTTACAATATTTACCTATTTCAATGTGTAAATGGTATTATATAGTTATGGATTTTTTTACTGTTCTCTCTAGAATGATTTAGAAGCAAGATGACATATTGGTGATAGTAGATCAGTCTAAGAACTCATCCCATTTCATTCATATTCATGAAACTATTATGATGAATGATCTATCAGAAATCTATATTTGAGAAGTGGTAAAGAGACATGGAATACTATTTTTGTTCATTTTAGATATAGATCTGAGGTTTACATCTCATTTATGGAAATAATTACAGAAATTCCTTGGGGATTAGTTTACTATGAGTATTGTATATCATATTAAAATATATGGACAATCTAAATAGATGATACAGAAGTTGGAATGCCTATTACAGTCTTTTTAATGGATTTTGGTGGCTCATGGAAAGAGCACAAACCCTTAGTGGAGTTCTCATATAACAACATATATCAGGACTCATTATATATGGATCCTTTGAATGAATTGTATTAGAGTCCTTATCGTTCTCCACTTTTTTGGGTGTAAATTTGTGAGCCTTCCCTAGATAGGTCGATCCCTTTCCAAAAAACAAAATAAGAAATTCTATTGATTAGAAATAGTATGGAGATGAAAAATAGTTTTCAGAAATATTATGTTGATCCTCAATGATGGTAGATTACATTCATAGTGAGTGATCATGTGTTCTTGATGTTTTCTCCAAGGCATAGACGTTGATGTTTTTGGAAGCATGGAATTTTATCTTCTTGATACATAGGCCATTTTGAGATACTAGAACATGTTTGATATGTGGAATATCAGTTGGAATTTCCCCCATGATTTAGTGTTTTACACAATTTTTTTTCACACATCTCAGTTGAAAAAGTATTAGCCTAACCCTTACTATGTTATCATATGGGATCACATGGACCTAGGGCCTGATGCATCACTGTTACATATCCCAATGCGGATTCTAGATATGAAAGTGAAAGTATTTCATGGGAAAATCATCGATCTAGTGCGGGTTTTATGGAAACATGGCCAAGTTTAGGAAGAGACTTGGGAACAGAATAGGGAAATGAAAGAGCAGTGGCTGGAACTCCTGATGGGAAATGATGTTTTTCTACATTCCATGGACAAAAATAAAAATTATAGGGAGAATTTATCTCCCTCCTTTTATATTATATAACCCTTTCCTTATGATTATTATGTATATAAATTATAAGGGTGATGTCTGGGAAACATTTGAGAACTTTTTAGAGTTTTGGTCTTTTCTATTGGTGCACAGGAGGTGAAAGGCTTGTAGAAACCATGAAACACTTATAGGATACCATTCATAGTGATATAGGATAAAAATTAAAGGTACTTGGGTGGTGCATAGTATAACCAAACCATGCATCCACTTAGGAGAAACCATGACCTTTGAAATGTGGATTCATTATTTTTTAGGTAGTGGAATCAGTATGGTTTGCACACTATTTGGAGACCATGCAAGGAAAATATGTGAGTGGTTTCCTTAGGAATGTGTCTAGTGAAAAATTAACACATGATTTGCCTAAATTTGTGACCAAACTATGCTCATTAGAAAATTTAGATCCTAAATTTTTTGATCTAACATGTTTTCCCACTAATTGTTTCATTTTTTCCTGAAAATGGACATAGCTCGGGTTTTTTGTCTCTTAATGGTTGGAGAGACTCTCCCCATCGAATTGGATGTTATCCAGAGCCATTCCTTGTTGTGTTGAATCTTTATTCTTGTGATAATTCTTTATTGTTCATTGTATCTAATGATTTTTGTTAGATATAGTTCTCATTCTCTCTCAGTTTTATAGATTTATACCTTCTATGGGTAGATCTAAGGTTATGGATTCCAAATATGTTATATTTTGGTCACTTATTTGATATGGGGTTATATCTAAGGTGGTTTTTTTTATATTAATCCCAGTTTTGGGACATTTTTTATTTCAATCATCATTTTCAACAAAAATCTTGAGGTAGGTGGCTTCACCATCTAATCCAATATTTATAACATAAAGGAATAGTTTCAAATTGATTGCTTTGATTGATATTAATTTCTGTATTTATGTGAATTTCTTGTTGGAAACCCTCTTTTGTAATGTTTTGTATAATTATGTAAAATATGTCATTTTGTGAAAATTTATGTTGTATTCTTGATTTTAAAAAGTTGGTAATAAAATGTATATTTTCTAGAATTGTGGTAAATGGTTTCATTGAAATATTTTCAATAAAGAGATGGTTTTATTGAAATAAATTTGAAATGGTTTCTTTTAATGGTTTTCAATAAAGTATTATTTCATTTAAATGGTTTAAGTGAGTGGTTTGGAATTATTATTTGGCATAAATTGTTGTTTTTGTTCATATGAATTTAGGAGGAATAAGGGTAAAATTCTCCCCCATCATTCTGGGATGGAAAATTTTTATAGATTTCTCCCATCAAAATGGTAAAGGGAAAAAAGTATCCCCCATCATTATGGGATGGATAGGGGTTATGGATTTCTCCCATCTAAATGGTTAAGGGAAATATGTGTCCCCCCATCATTTCTAGGATAAATAACACTAAAGGATTTCCCCTATCAAAATGAAGTTTGTGAAATGGATTTTAAAGTATTTTTGGGTTATATTCATGAGAAATTGTGGTCAACTTGGTAAAAAATTTATTTGAACTTGTTTATATTTAAATATAATCAGATCTCGAAATTGTTTTATATAAACTATTTTATTTAAAAGTGCTAACTTGTGCTATCATAGTGGTGTGAGTGGGGAAGTTATTGGGGAAAACCTATTTTGTTCCAGTACTCTACCCTATATTGGAACATTGGTTCTTTGGCAGATGGCATCTAACAGGATATAGGGAAAGGTAATGTATCACATGCCTTGAGCACTACTTCTTGATACTTTTGTTGTTTGGTGAAGCCATAGCATATATCTTGTAAATCTTGGAGTCTTGTGGTTGTCTTGGAGTTTTATTAGTTTTAATCCATTGTTTACATTTATATTGTATTATTCCATTATGTTACTTTATTGTAGTATGATCTTGATTAATTAAATTGTTGAGTTGTATTTCGTTGTTTTGATGCATCTTATAGTGGTTATTTCTGTTATGGATTGTCTTGTTAATTGTTTTATTCTAATATGGAAAATTTTCCTCGACATTTATCGAAGGCCTTAAGCATTTATTTCATGCATTTATCATCTCTAGAATGTCCCTTAAGGCCATGTAATGTCTCACCACCCTATAACGACAATTATAAGGGGTGGTATGTTACAAATTAAATTGGATTTTTTCATTCTGAAAGTATGTTTGAGACAAGATGCATCATCTTAGTCTTTCTTTTGCATAACAATTGGTCTATGTCTTGGTTGGTATTTTACATGGTACTTGACGGTCTTGGAGTTCAACTCATTTTAGTATATTCCTTGAATTGGGATCATAAATGTATTAGGATTATCATGATGTGAAATTTTGAGTTTAAAGATACATAGCTAATAGTTGTATGTTGAAGTTGATGATTTGAGGGATTTGGGTGCATATGTTTTTTACACTTATAGGATTTGGAATCTCATTATCATGGGTCTATCCCATGAGACGAATATGACATTAATTAGAGGAATGAAATCCCCACTAGTAATTCATTCATCATTTTGAGTAATGATTTATTTTTTGGGGGATTCGTTGATATTTTAAAAAGGTGCAAATTATTTTCAAATGAAATATCTTCACAAATATCATGGTTGTGGTATTTTTAAAATGCAAATATTTTCAAAATAATTTTTTTTAAATGGTTAAATGGGGAAAAGATTATTTTGGGAATGAATATTTGTGATAGTATGATGTGTTGGATTTTGAAATTATTAATCCTTCAGTTAATAGAGAATTAGACTTAGGATGTTGTTGTGTTTTTATAAAATTTCACTCGGTAGGCATCATTGGAAATATTCGGAAAAGTACGTTGAGAATTTTGTTGTACCTGAGCTGCATGTGAACCAATATTTGGTCTAAATAATCATGTAGGACTCTTAAAACGTTGAGTCAGGACTGAAACCTGACACTCTCTTAATTATATCGGTCACTACTGAACACCAATGTGGTTGATGTATTGTTTTCATCAAGATAAAATTTGATAACTCTAACAATAAGAGAAAGGGGAAGAGGGAAAATTATTCTCAAGTAGCTAGAACATGTTATAATAGAAACAAATGAGAAATTAAGATTCCTCCAAGAACCAAGATAAAGATTTGATGTTTTAGTGTGGTTAAATAAGTCACATCAAGCCTGAGTGTATAGTACAACTGAGAGCATTCCATAACTACAATAAAATGGGGAACTTAAAGCGCTATTATTTCATTTCTCTGAGGTAAGGTGTTAGGGACACTTCTCAGGTTTTGAAGGCATCTTATTCTTTGATGAGGCCATGGATACATACTACCTCTCATCAATATAACAGTGTTACCCATGGTGATTCCAGGAATTCCCTGACTTATCAAAAAGATAAATCTAAACAAGGAAATAGAAAAAATAGTGTAGAGATGAAGAAATTACAGAGAGATAAGTAAGTTATTGTGGATGATCAGGACGAATCATCTATGGTGTGAGGAATGATTATTTTAAATTTTACTCATATAAAAGTGTTGTTTGATACCAGTGCATCTTATTCTTTCATTAATTATCATGATATTGTTATTCTATGTTTAAAAGTTGAGGTGGTTCCTTCTATGATAAAATGTCAATCTCCTCTTGGTCAATGAGGGTGTCCAACTTTTTTCTGAAGGACATGTTCTATAAACATGGATAAAGCCATGCTGAAATGATATTTCTCTATTCATGAGAAGGATTTCATTGAAATAATCATTGGTATAGATTGGTTGAAAATTTTCAAGGCTCACATTTACTGTTATGAAAGAAAGCTCAATTTTCCAATGGTTGATGGAGTCTAACATCTATTTTGAGGGGATAAGAATGTAAAGGTGGGTGAAAATAGATTGTTGGCATTAGTTGTTGGAATGATATCATACCAGTTGGTGGTTTTTTATTTGGAATCGATGGATGAGATCGAGAATAATTGTTTTCTTGAAATGGTGGATTATTTCCCAGAAGTGTTTCCTAATAATTTCTTTGGGTGACCGAGGCTAAGGGAAGGGAATTTTACTATTCATTTCATCCCGAGGACCTGCCCCCTATCACATCGGTCATATCAAATAGAACCAACAAAATTAAGGGAGTTGAAAGTGAATTTGGATGATCTAGAAAGAAATGGTTTCTTTAAGACTAGCACATATCCATGGGAAGCACATGTATTTTTTACAACGAAAGCAGATGGAACTCGATGTTTTTGTGTAGATTATTGTATATATAACCAGGTTACAATTAAGAAAAAGTATCCACTTCCATGCATTAAGGATATTTTTGATCAATTTATGGGAGATTAGTGTTCTTTAAATTGACATATAATTAGGATATCCTCAACTGGATTTTTGTAAAGGGGATGTTCCAAAGACAGTATTCAAAAGTAGATATGGCTATTATGAATTCGTGTTGATGCATTCAGTTTTCCAAATGCACCATTAGTAATTATGGAAATCATGAATCAGATATTTCAAAGATATATGGATTCTTTTGTGCTGGGGTTGGTGGATGAAATTACAGGGAATTCAAAGATGCAAGATATGCATGAACAACACTCGAAGATAGTGTTGGAAATCTTAAGGGATCATTAGTTGTATACATTAGGAAAAGAATATGAATAGAGTATCTTAAAAAAAATTACAATGACTTGACGTATACACTGAGTAAAGAGGATTTAGTGGAAGATACATTAAGAATAAAGTATTATGCTTAGTTGGAAAAGGATTCTCTAGATGAGTGGTAGTTGATGTTGGTCCTAGATGACATGAATGTGGAATTTGAAGTCTAATTTGATGTTGTAGTTTTCATTTCATATGTTACTTTTCCTCATTTAGTAATTATTGTTAAATAGGTAAAAACATTTGAGGTTGAATGCTTGGTTATGAGGTAAAAAGTCAATGGTGGGGAGACTATTGAGGGATGAAAGTTGGATGGGAGTTCAATGTTGTGGTATAGAAATTGGATGGTCGTACCTATGACTTCTCAAGAACATCTTCTTCATTATTACCAACATTTGATATGGTATGTTCTTACAGGAATATAGAATATGTATAAGGCATTGAAAGGGTAGTTCTCTTCAGTCGACATGAAGAAAAAGTGGTTGGGTTTGTTTAAAGATTCTTGTCTTGTTAGCAAGTTAAGGAAGAATATCAGCAACCCACATGTATGTTACAATATATTTCTATTATAGTGTGCAAATGGTATTAGATAGTTTTTTATTTTGTTAATGTTCTCCCTAGAATGATTTGAAACCAATATTCCATATTGGTGGTAGTGGATTATCTTAAGAAGTTATTGCATTTCATTCATATTCATGAAATTTGTACAAGGAGGGAGCTATCCAAAATCTATATCCAACAAGTGGTAGAGAGACACAGAATACCAGTTTCAACAGTATCATATAGATATTAAAGGTTTATGTCTCATTTCTTTAAATATTTACAGAAATACCTTGGGACTCTGTTTAATACGAGTACGACGTACCATCCCTAGGCAGACGACCAATCTGAACGGATGATACATATGTTGTAAGACATGTTGTGGGATTTTGTAATCGATCTTGGTGGATCATGGGAAGAGGAAATACCCTTATTGGATTTCTCATTTATCAACATCTATATAGTCTCTATACATATAGATCCTTTGGAAGCATTATATGGAAATCCTTTTAGTTCCCCACATTTTTGTGTGGAAATGGGTAAGAATTCCCTAGTTGTCCCGAGCCTCTTCCAACAAACAATGGAGAAGATTTAGTTGATTTAAAAGAGGAAGGAGATGACCAGAGTCAACATAAATCTTATGAAGATCCACATCTATGGGTTTTTCTATTCACATTGAGTGATCATGTGTTCTTGAGTATTTTTTCAAGGATTAGACATCCACATTTTGGGAAGAAAGGAAAGTTATCTCCTTGATACATAGGCCCTTTTGAGATACTCAAATGTGCTGGGGTGGTGGAATATCATTTTGAATATGAAATATGATTCAGTGTTTTTCACAATATTAATCACATATCTCAGTCGAAAAAATTATTAGCCTTAACCTAACCATGTGATCAGATTGGATCATGTTGACCTAGATCCAGATGCTTCATTGGTACATATCCTTGTGCAGATTGTGGATACAAAATAGAATGTCTTGTGTAGAAAAATAATTGGTCTATGGTGGGTTTTATGAAAACATTATTAGAATCATAAAGATACATGGGAACAAAAGATGGAAATTAAAGAGAAATGGATGGAACTCTTTTAGGGAAATAATGGTTTTCTACTTTCTTGGGATGTAAACCAATGGTGGGGATAATGTATCAACCCTGGTTTCTTGTATGTAACCCATTTTTATTATTTTTAAGTATATAATGTAGAAGTGTGAGGTTTAGGAAACTCTGGAGACCTTCTGAGTGTTTTTTGGTCATTTCTACAAGTGCACGGGTGGTGCAAGGTTTATAGAAATAGTGAAACACTTGCATGGAACTGTTCATAGTGAGATAGGTGAAAAGGGATATATGAGTGGGCAGGCAATGGCCTTACCCAAACTCTGTGTCCACTTAGTATAAACCATGATGTTTGAAATGGGGATTTGGTATTTTTGAAGCAGTGGCTATGACATGGTTTTCACTTGATTTGGAGACCATGTGGAGAAATTGTGTGAGGGGTTTCCTTAAGATAGTGGCTAGTGCACAGTTTTCAAAACTGTGCGACTAAACATTGTGTGGGTCAAAATTTAGATCCTTCAATTATGGGTCTAACACTTTTTTCCTCTAAGTGTTTCATTTTTTTAGAAAATGGACATAACTTTGGATTTTGGTCTCTCAAATTTAAGAGAGCCTCTCCACATAAAATTAGAAGTGATCCAAAGTCGTCCCATGGTGCCTTGAAGCTCAATTCATCCAGTAATGATTTATTCTTCATCATTCTAGATGAGTTTTGTTAGATATACTCCCCACTCTCTCTTGTATTCATATATATATGCATGTTTTGGGTAGATATAAGGTTATGGATGCCAATTATGTTTAGTTTTGGTATCTCTGCTGATAAGGGAAGAGATATAAAGCAGGGTTTTGGAGATTCAATGTAGTTTTGTGACATTTCTCATGTATTTTATCATTTTCTCCAAAACAGAAAAGGTTTATGGATTCACTCTCGACACCATTATTTAAAACAAAAAGTATTAGTTTCAAATTTATTGTTCTGATTGAAATTGGTTGTGATATTTATGTTAATTTTGCATTGAAAACTCTGTTTATTTATGGTTTAGATAATTCTAGAATATTGGAATTTTTTTAACATTAAATTGGTTTCTTGATATTAAAAAGTATATCTTACAGAGTTGTGGTAAAAGGTTTCTTTCAAATTTCTTTCTATAAAATTATTGTTTTATTGAAATAAATTTCAAATTCTTGTCTTTATAGTTTTCAATAAATGTATGGTTTTATTCAAATTGTTGAGGTGATTGTGTTGGCATTGTGATTTGGAATAAAAAGTTGTGTGTGTTCATATGAATTCAGGATGACTATGGGTAAGAAGTATCCCTCGTAATTCTAGTATGGGTAAGAGTTAGGGATTTCTGTTGTCATCATTGTTGAGGGTAAGAAGTATCACCCATCATTCATGAATAAATAAGGGTTAGGGATTTCTCATGTCAATATGGTTTTGGTAAATAAGTCTTCCCCGTCATTTATATGATGGAAAAGTGTTTTGGATTTCCCATATAAAAATTGAATTTTTGAAAATGATATTAAAGCATTGTTTGGTTACATTCCATGGAAGTTGTGGTTATCTTGAGAAAAATGTCTTATTGGAATTCACTTGGGGAAACCTACTATGTTGGAGTACTCACCCCTTCTTGGGATCATTGTAATTTTTTTAGATGTCATCTAACGAGACATTGGAATAGGTAATGTATCACATTTTTATATCACTACATTGTGATACATGGTTTGTTTGGCCAAGTTTGACCATGAATCTTGTGGAGTGTGGAGTCTTGTGATTGTATTAGAGTTTTTTTAGTTTTTCAGTATCTTTTTACTTTGATATTGTAGTCCTACTCTATGGTAGTTTATTTTTGTATGATTTTGATTAATGAAATTTTGAATTTTCATTCATTTTTTTCATGAATCATATAGTGGTTTCTTTATGGATATTATGGTTAGTTGTTTTATTCATATAGGTAAAATTGCCCCAACATTTGTATGATCCCTTTGGAATTTATTGATGACCTTTATAATCTTGGGTATGTCGCTTAAGTCCAAGTCATGCTGCACCACCCTATCACACCAATGAGAAGGGGGCAGGATGTTACATTATTTATTGTTTATATTACACATTTTCTATGAATTTATAAATAATTCAATATTTGTTTTCAAATACAGGGAAAAAAATATTAAAGATATGCGAAGAAAAAGTATGACAGATAATAATAACTACATGATAGAGATATTCATCCCTCCGTTAGTTCCTGTTGTTAGTATTTTATTACAAATATATATATCAATAACATATAATGTATTTTGGTTTGTTTTGGTTTTAACTTTTAATTAGTATCCACCACCTAAGAGATAGTTAATATAATACGAGGATATTTTTAGTAGTGATCATCTAGATGATGTTATGGGGGGATAATAGAGCTACATGCACCACTCGTTTAAGGAACCTAGGATTATTAGGCTACCTATGCTTTCTCTAAAATTTCCATCTAATCTTCCCCAAATTTATTTCCTCTATTTTATGATAGATCTTGATGCCAATCCATATTATGAATTTATATAGAAGTCTATAACACCATCTTTTAATTTTAATTCATTATCTCTAAGATTCTATGTTACTAATCCTTCAACTCATACACTGACACATTTTGAGCCAATAGATCGGATATTGGGTCCCACTCCTTCGGTAAAGGTTGACAATCCTTTTGATCCTTGGGATCCAGAGGAACCCACTAATAAAACATCCACATAAATATTCATATAACCATAGTGATTTTTTCGTTAATTTATTTTATTTATAACAAGTATTGATATAATATTTTTATTTTCATTAAAAGATGGGTACACCACTAGGAGGTGTGGGAATAAATTGATGCGTGCAGTGTGGAATCAACACACATAGATGATGGTTGAGTTGATCATGTATAATCAAATTATTGGAAAAATAATTTTAGAATGTAAGAGTTTTATGGTGACACTTTCCAAATACTTTAACATCATTCATATATGTAAAATCTCTTAGAGAAACCTTTATTATGGTTTAAAGGATAATTCTTGGGTGAAAAAATGTGTAATAAAATTCATTTGATTTGATTTTATTTTATTTTTGTATTTATATGAATTAAAATGTTGGTTCCAGCTTCATTATGATTTTCTTGATGGTGAATTGTGAAGAAATCATGACTCATGGAATTTTGTGAGCTATGTAGTGAGTATACACATGATTTGTATAGTGACTAGAAATAAATTGTTGGTAGGGAATTGGATACCACACCTAATATGAATTATTGTCTAGTATCACATTATCAAAAGATTATTTCTCATTAGAAGAGTACTGAGTTTAAAGAATTAATCATATATTGAATTTTTTAAATGAAAACTACCATGCTTTTCATTATTACATTGTTTTATATTATTGAAAATTATTTTTTTGTAATCCTAAAAAAACAAGAAAAAGTAGAAAAAGTGTATATAAAATACCTCCACACATTGGGGAAAACTACGATACCAAAACATGATAGGATTCATGTATGAAACTCGTTTATAATTTTGTAAATTTATATAAATTATGGAAATAAAATTTCTTCCCTTGTAAATTATATCGATTCATTAAAATTTATTAAAAAACACTATATTGAATAATTATATATTTTGTGATATTTTTAAGATAAATTTTTTATAGTGAAGGGGAAAATTGGTTTAACGTAGAATATTTTCTTTTGTAATCCTATATAACCTATAAATCATTTGTGAATGTTATATGTGTTAGTCTGGATACTATGGGAAAAGGGAGTGGGATGCATCTTGTGAGGTAATTTGAAATTTTTTGGTGGGTATGGTCATGATATATTACACTAATATCAAAAATGTATAATCATTTTAGAAACATAAAAGTAATTATAAAGATAATTTGTTAGAAGAATAAGAAATAAATATGACAAACATAAATGAAATGAACCTTCTATCCCTTAATAATTATGTTAAATAATGGGTGATGATCAGTTAAAAGTAAGAAATATGTTTTGGAATCATATGTAAATCCACAAAATTTTAAATATAGTAAAAAAATTAGAAGGATATTGTTTCTCTCTAATAGTATTATAGTAAAAAATATGATTCAAATTTAAATCAAAATAAATTATTATATGATCAAATCAACAAAAAAATAAAATCAAATCAAATATGTAAAACCTCATCCAAATGAATATAAAGAACATAAAATCAAATATTATTTTTCTACTGAAATTATCACTTAGATAATTATCCATGAAACAATTACATGAAATATCATGAATAAAAATTTTATGTACATGTGTTGTGTATGTATAAAGAGTGAGAATAAAGTCCTTAGTAGAAACCCCTAAAACTCTTATTATCCAATGGAGTTACTTATGCTTATATATAATTAGTGTTAATTATAAAATAATTTAATAATGTCACCTTCAGTATATAATTTATGTATAATATGATAAATCAAGATACTCAAGTAATCTCATATCAACTTCATGTAAGGTTGATGTTTGTACAAAAATGTAAAAAAAATTATCTTCAGCATACTAAATGTAGAACTCATAAAATCACAACATATCCTCTTCCAAACACAAGGAATCCCATATTTCATGTGACTTACATAATAATAATAAAAACGCATTGATCTCTTGTCAATTCCCCATGACTCTATCTAACCAAAGGAATGATGCACATGATCAACTTCTCGACACTTTAATCAATCCCAAAGAGTTAATATAAATAATTCAAACATAATTATAATTTTTATGAAAACATTTTGAATTAATATCACTGTATTCTATCTGAATAATGAATGGAATTTATAAAATAGATGATAATTTAAAAATTACCAATTATATTATAAGTATGAAACACACAATCTACGAACGTGCTTCCACACCAAAATTCTATTTTTAGTATATCTATCACACATTTCCATATATTTAATATTGGAAATAAATTTCCTTTTTTTATATTCACATTAACCTATTTAATTGTAAATTAATAAATGTACATCATTTAAATTCACACCAAACACATAGAATCAAATATTTCTTGGTTCTAACTCAAGGCTAATCTATGAATATAACTCTCATTTTAATATCTCATGCCACCGCATAACCTATGGAATGCTACAACTGATAAAATTTAGTGAAATTTCGAATATACCAATGATTTATTGGAAACCATCAAAAAATAAATTTAACTTACAGAAAAAAAATATAACATTCAACCCATTGTATTCCACTTGAATAATGAATACACATTAAAAAATATGAAAAAATTCTAGATTTCCCAATTACATATCAAACATACAAACTCTTAAGTAATTGTTAAAACAAATCCAATTTTTATATCATTATCACAAATTTCCCTATATTTAATATTATTTATCCATTTCCCCTTTTTATATTCACTTTACCCTATTTAACCACAAATTCAAATGGAACACACATCATAGAAAGTCACACCAAATTCACATCACACATCACACAAAAACATGATTAAGTCTTCCAGTTAATTAAGTGTGTTTACTATTATAATATTATATGCATATAAGAATATACTCATTATAGTAGAACTAATTTTTTTGAGCACAAAAAACATAACAAAACCATCATAATAATAATCTAAAACCTATAAACTTTTAATTTTAATTTTATCATAATTATTAACACATAAAAGCCCTAATTCATCATTTAAAAATCAATCGTAGTAAAATTTTATTCAAAGTAATAATTTCATCAATGGTTAAATAATTTACACATTTTATTTTACAATTATTCTTTTTTATTTTTTACTATAACCCTAGTGATTCAAAATTACATCACTCGGAAAAAAATAGAATGTGAATGAAAAAAAAATTATAAAATATAAATATTTAACATATGAAGTAGTTTTCCATGCCAACAAACTCCGATGAAATTATTTAATAATTAAATAGTCAGCATAAAATATATAATCACATGTTAAACACCAAGTAAAAAAAGTTTTTACTAACATAAAACAATGAAAAAAATTCAAAGGGAAGGGGGTGCAGATCATCTTTAAACACAAATAATAAATAATCCAATAAACTATAATTAGAAGAAATAGGATTAGAAATAGAAAGTGACAAAATATCACTACATTCCATGAAAATTATTGTTATATTGAATCTATCTCTGAGATAGAACTAATGTAACCAAAAAATTGAAAATTTGATTTGAAATAACATTGAATTAAATAAATGAATCTTGTAATATAAAGATAGAGTTTATGAGACTCAATGTTCATAAAAACACAATTAGAAAAATCATAATTTAATATCAAAAATTCATGATAGAAAATACATCATGTAAAAAACTTATTCAAACAAAAAAATAAATTACATCATGTAAAATACCAATTAGATGTCAACATATAACATGATGAATTAAATAGATCGCTGTATATCATTAATTATTACTATACACACAACAAAAACTATTAAAAAAAATTCTTAAAAATCAATATGATTTAGTGATATTAATTCAAAAAATTACACATTTATCTCCTTCAAACAATGTTACATGAATTTAAATATTATAATCGCCTAGGATGATTATTGAATATTAGAAAAGAAAATATTAAAATCATAAATTCCATAAAATAAAACACCATAAAAAAAATATTCCACATAAGGTCAGTATAATTTCTCAAAACTCATTTAATTCCATAACAAACTTCATTCCTTATAATACTCTATAATAAACTTAAAAAAAATTGATATGTATTCTCATTATTAATCTAATACATATCATGTTCATACAATACTCTTTGAATTATAATCTAATTTAATATAAGGCAATCAAAAAACAATTAAACTCAATTAACATATTAGTTATAAGATACTATATTAGGGAATTATAAGATTAAATAAGTTCCCAACCACTTACCTCAAGTTATGTTACCATTTCTCTCAAGGATTGGAATACTAATTCTAACTATAGTTTCCAAATATCAAGAATCTAATATGAACTAAATGGGAAACTATAGTTAAAACATAAAACAAATTAAACCACTTATAATTTTATAAGAACTTAATGAAAAACAATATAAAAATAATTTAAACAGAACAAAAATACTATTAATCTTCCTAGAACATAAAATTTAAATTTTACATAATCTTATTTTGACAAAACAATAAATAATATTTATCTAAATAAATAATAAATAAAATTATTTGAGGTTTCTTTTTACCAAAAACAAACACAAATATTGACTATATTCCTTCATCAATATCATTTAATGAAAATTTTAACTTTCTTTTACATATTTTAACCCCTTTAAATTAAATCATAGAAACATGGAAATAATATAATATGGACACATTTACATAAATTTTACCTTTCAATTTTTTTATATTATACACATATTTAATATTGATTAGTTTTTTTTCAATAATGAAATTCCATTTCCATTATTATAAAATTAACTTTCCGTATTATTCATGGAAATAATATATTTAAACAAAATTCTTACATTATAATTTAAGATAATTTATAAAATAATTATTTAATCATATTCTCAATTATCCTAATTTTTATATAAAATTCTTTTTGTTAACTAACTCATATCATAATAGCATAATGTAATCAATCATTTTAGAAAATTATTTTTCATCATCGAGTATATCCATTTAATTTCAGTTATTAAATTAATTATTAATATCCTCATTTTAATCAGGATTTTATACATTCAATGTCATTATAGAGGGACATTTTTAATATTGATGGATGTGTCACTTGATAGAAATTATTTTTCTTAAGAATAAATAAGAAAGATAAAAGATAGGTAAATGAATTAACACAATATATGATTATAATTTTTATATTATTGATTTCAAAATTTAATATCTATTTTGTAACTAAATAGTCCATTTTTGTTTGTAACAATGTGCTTTAGAGTCCCTAGTTGAGTAGGAAGCTGACAAATCTGGGCCTGAAAATTATTTACACCGGGTTTTAGGAGACAAGAACCATAAAAGAGTACAATATTGACTAGGGATGATTATTGTCCCATCCTGATATTGGTTCACTTCAGGTGCTAGTTATGGTAGAACAAAGATGGAAACAACTCATGTATAGGTAGCACAGGCTATGGATAAGGCATAAGAATCAAAAAATGGTCATACATGAGCAATAGTGGAGTGAAAATTCCAAATATGAATTTATAAAATTTATGAAAGTATTATTTCCATCACTTCAACCAGATACAACAACATATTATAACAAATATATGTAAGAAATTTTTATGTTATAAGGTTCAACAGTATTGGGTCATAGTGGTGGTTAGGTTGATGATGTTCTTTGTGATTTTGATGGAGATATAAATATCAATGGTGGTGGTGAGGATGATGGTTAAGATGATAGTGAGGACCATAGAGAGGAAGACAATGGGGATTATAATGAGGATCATAGTGAGGATGATGGTTAGGATGACAGTGATTATGGTGAAAATGAGGGTGATGAAGAATATATAGATCCTTTACCTTTTTAATGATATTTTTGACATTTCATATTTGATTATTATTTCTGAATGAATATATGTGATGTTTAATATGTGTATTATCATTTGTAAAATGTATTAATTATTTTCAAGTGTTATCATTGTTTTTATATTGGTTGGTGATGTTTAGTGCATATTTTTGTAGGTATTTGAACATATTGGGGGAACTCCTGTGATTTGTGGTGGATTTTCAGAAATGGTGGGGGTAAAACTTCCTAGAATTTTATGTTAGGTCTAGAGAAACTATTTCAAAACTATTGGTATAGAGATATACCAACAGTTTCATGGAACCATTGGTATGTATTCATCCACGGTATTCCATTCAAATAGTTTATAAACTCTTGGTATACCTCTATACAAATAGATTTTTAAACCATTGGTAAATATTTATACCAATGGTTATGATAGAATAATTGGAAGGAACAAATTCTATATGAAATATACCAAAAGTTCTAACTGTTTGTATATCCCAACATTCAAGAAGGGTTTCTTAAAAATTTCATTTAAATACATTTAAATTAAGTCTGTATAAATGATACAATATTAATGTATCCAAAGCATGATTCATAGGGTTTTTTTATTATATATTAGTAATAGAATTGCTTATATAAAATATGAATATTTATTAAATTTAATTAAAATAATAGATCATTTTTTGGATAGATATATTATGAAAATATACCTTATATATGTATTAATAATTGAGACTCCAACCAATTTAAACTTGAGAATATCATTTATACACTAAAAATCGATAGTGTCTGTAATGGAAGTTC
Source organism: Viscum album (assembly GCA_963277665.1). NCBI lineage: Eukaryota > Viridiplantae > Streptophyta > Magnoliopsida > Santalales > Viscaceae > Viscum > Viscum album. The sequence goes on along the minus strand of OY728137.1, from coordinate 621,025,156 downwards.
CAAATTATTATTCTTAAAATTGAATGTATGAGACACATAAAAATTTTAATGTGTTATCTTAATGTATTTGTAATGATAATATATGTTTTAGTGGAACTGGTGGGGAAAATTTACTCCCAGAAGTTCTTTTTGTTTTCTTGGTTAACTCACTATATTGTATTTCTCTGAGCTTCCATTTCCCAGTCTCTTTATCCATATGTTAGAGAAAACCACAATTAAAACATTTTTTCATTAACTATTAAGAGGTTTATCATTTTATTTTTTAAAAGATAATGCCTCATATATCTTAATAAGATTACACATCCATTCTATAAAAGTTACAATAACATCATTCCCCCATTTGAATATCTATATCATTCCGCAGGATGGGAAACTTGATGCTTAGATCATGAGATACATCAATCCCCACACACATGTGATATTTTGGCACTTCTTTATTCTATATATTGCCTTTAATAATATTTTATACTATAACCACTGAAACAATGAAGTGAGTTCGTGTTGATAGATATAAATTACAAACAACTTCACACTATAGAATTTTAGAAATATAAAGTTATTGAATGTTGTCGATTAAAATTTAAGATAAAAAGTAATGAAAAAATTGATTTCCTCAATTAAGGTATGAGTTTGTGGAAAATGAATATTGTCAAAGATATTGGGGTTATTTGTTAGTTCATGGGGTAATATTTGTTCCACTTCACGTTTACTTTGATTATTTTTCATATATTATACTCTCAAAGGAGACCAAACTATAATATTTGGTAAAAAAACTCTTGGCACTTGAATTCCTTTGATAATATAATAGGCATTTTCTTGGAAATTGTTTTATAGAAATTTATTTTAAGTAACACACGAATCAATACACCGCTAACATGACCATATTGTTCTAACCTCTCCAAAACAAGTGAAATTTGTTTTTATTCTCATAAGGTCATTTCTGATTCTTGTGAAAAAAATATATAAAAACATATAAACATAAATATAGATTTTTATTTAATACTATTATACTAATAATGAATTACTATAATGTCATACTTACATATGTTTCCCATGATAATTTTTTGTTTTCATCAGATTTTTTTCCATTATTATTTTCATGGGCCTCCTTCCATAATACATGATGTGGGATGAAAGTGGATTATTATTTTGATTCATCAATAATCATATAAACCAAGGAATATATGTAGTTTTATATCATACAAGACATTTATTATTTATTTAAAATAAATACCATTTTCTTCTTTAGTGAATCATAACCCAACCAAGCTTTTCAAAAGGGGTATATTATTTTTGATACACGTTGTTTATGTTGAGAACATATTTTTATTTTTATAAATAAACAAATAAGAAACAAATTAGAGGAAATAAATAATTTTAGATAATTTATTATCATATAAAATGAATCTGAAATTATTTATCATTGTGATGAATGTTGAAAGTGTTCCATGTTTCCTAGTTTAGGATCTCTAAAAAAGTAACCAGTGGGTGGGGAATTAATTTTCACTCAATATCCCTAAAACAAAACATGTTATGAATTTTATGAAAGCCTCTGTGGGGTTTTTTCATGGGTTGTAAACACATATTTCTTGATTATATTATATAAAGTAACTGAACATAGAAATGTTAATGAAAATTAAACCCATATTTCATTATAAAATTTTCTACTATAATTGAAAATGAATATCGTATCATTAAATTAATATCATTGTAAAGGGTTTCATTAATTAAAGGTTGAACATAGTGTTGTGAATCTATATCAATTGAAATATTCATCATCATTATGACCCCAACATAGTTAGTGAACATTAACTTGGTGTGGTCAATATGTTGGACGTGTTGATTACATCCCTCCTCAAATTTTATACTCTTGTGTCATTCCTTGATAATCTTAATCAACACTAGAATGCTGGATCATTCTATTTTTCTTCTATATCATGGTGTTCATACCCTAATAATTCTGTAGTTTCTGAATCAACCACATTTTCTTCCCCAATATTAGTAACATCATCATGTGCAAAATTCATAGTGTGATTTATTAGTCAAAAAGATAGTTAAAATTTTGTTAATATAGTAAAGAACAAATAAAACTATGAGTAAAATTATTTTATATTAAAAAAACATTAAACTTTCATTGAAATATCATTCATTTCATTAATAGTTGAAGGGATTTGGGACCTCTATCAAGAATACATATACCCTATTTTAGGTCTCACCTAACTTATAAGATATTTTCTACATTAGTACCTTCATGAAATGATTATGATATACCAATGAAAGGTTTATCCATGATTGAATTTTCATATGAACCTAATGTTTTTTTAATCACAAGATGAATAATTATCAAATTCATATTTTCTAGATCTGGGATATAATATAACTGAACTGCTTTCATTTCTAATATATAGCTCATCATTTTCCCCTTCCAAATAGAAATTCACCATCATGAAGCTCATTTTATAAACATTCACTATGCTTCATGTTCATCCACATTAAAATGGAAAATAAGTCGTTGAATTGTTTTTTTATATAACTTCAATATCTATTTGATGATACTAAAATATGAAAAATTAAAATAAATTGGATTTGTATCCTTAAAACCAGATATGTGCATCGCCTCCTCCATAAGCATAACTCCACTTTTTTTCATCATACTGTGGCATCATGTTATTTTTTATAGAATTTATAATGATTAATTAGAAACCCCATGTAAAATATATATATATATATATATTTTACCTTGGATACCCATCGTAGTCACTCGAGATTTGAATTCATATTTTTAGATAACTCTATATAAATATTATATCAAAACCATCTTATAAACTCATTATTATATATATTTGATATCTATCATTCAATCCTTGATGGATTCAAATTTCTATGAATTTATTTTTTTAGATTCAACATATGGAACATATTCTTCACTATTTTGTAAAATGTAAAGGTGAACTTTATCTCTATATGATATTAATTATTACAACATCTCTCTCAAAAATACCTTCTCTGATATGGCGTCCATTATGATGAGACTTTGGGAGACTGATGATATCAACATCTAATTGGAAATCAGAACAAAAATAAATATATTCTTCAAAAATATATCAATCCACAATAAAACCTTATAGAAAAATGTGATTCATGATGCATCCTTTCAAAATCATCATATACCATTAAATGGGGTACATCCAACAATAATATACATGAAAACGTTTTTGAACCTCTTTTACCACATGAACCATTAGGTGGAATATTATATTAATAAATAATGGTGGGAATAAAATCTATAATTCACATAATATTAATCCAACCATCTTATTCATTATTAGAAACTTTGTTGAGTCTATAACTTTACTGAATATGGATTTAAAAATGAAGAAAATTCTGGTTAGTTATGACATACATTTTTAGGCATAGTGCATTGTAAAGAGTCACATGTCAAATATTGCATCAAAAAATGAATTTTGTGTTATTTTAGTCCCTATAACATAAAATTATTGATTGAAATGATGTTCCTAATACATGATGAATAACCATCTAGAATTATTTCACCATCATGGAAAATTGAAAATTGTAATTTTCCCTATCTAGATAGTGCGTAAGCTACCAAAGGAATAAAATTCCAACTTTTACCCATCACATGTTCTCAATTTTACCTTATCCTTATGTCAATGATGTCCAACTTATTCTTGAATCCATCTTCTGTTTTTCTAAGAACATTTAGTAACATGACAATAACACCGTAAAAACATTTTTTTCATCATGGATGACATCGAGAATATGTTAGATGTATAAACAATTTCAATATGTAAATTCAATGAGTATTGATCTCTTTTTAAAAAATGATTCCATTCTATTTTCTTAATGGTTTTTCCAAAAACAAGGTCAATAAATTTTACTTTATTGAACAATTTATCAACCTTTATTAGAGAAGTTTCATTACCTTTTTTAGTATTCCCATTGAACACTATCATCCATGAACAGTATTTATGTCATCAAGGTAAAAAAAATAATGTAATAAAAACAAGGTCTTCAAGGAATGTTTAAGCTTATTTGATTGGGAGAATTCTTCACCATGAAGACACCCCATTCTTCTTTAAATTTTATAGCCAAAAAAATCCACAATAAGTAAATTCATTTATCATCCCATACAATATAGACCCCAATGTGAATTCATCTCTAATATAAGAATCATGTATTGTAGAACCAGTATCCCACATCAATTATAGATCTTTGATCAATGCACACAAACAAATAACAATATTATTACCTAGTTATTTTTTCCTAGATATAAGAAGAGGCAACATAACATTTTTACACTTCATGCATAACCAAGGAAGAAATTTATAATTTACCAATATAAAAAACCATTTACATTGAGTAATTCTCTACAACCTAAAATTATTCATTCTATTTGTATATAAATACATATAGAAGTTTCTCATCTTCTTTCCAAATTCAGGATACTCATCATCCATATTCTTACACTAAGGAGTATCAATTGGATGTCATAGTTTCCCTTAATTATTTATTCTTTATGAATGATTTAGAAATTTTCTTGAGGTTTCGTAATACCCATATAGAATTATAAACCATTTAATTATAGAAGAGAACCATAAAAATTTCAAAGGACTTGATTACCCTATATTTTATTGATTAACGCCACACTTAGGTTATTTTATGGGTGATTCATGGTCCTTAATAAACAATATACAATACATTATAAAATAATATACTTCCATATATAGATTATGTCCACTGAATTAATCATTAATTTAACTTCATATGTTCGACAGTGATTTTCTCTTTCCTCTAGTAAAATATCATTTAGGTGACCATGTAGTTATGTATAGCTGGTTTCACTCCATATGCTTCCCGCTTTCAAATTATATAACCTCCATACTATTGGAAATGTTTTATATTTTGTATCACTGGTATAAAATGGTCTCTTATATAAACAATTTAACTTCTCAACCAACTTTGGATAATATCAACTATCGTATTTAATTATCATTTTCATTTCTTTTATACAATCTCCATTGTAATTTACACGGGTATATATTTCAAATGATCTATAAAACTTATTAGAATCTTAATCACTGCGCATGTTTAGTTTTTCTCATGTTTAGTCCAATATTTATATCTCTGATCTGTTACATGACAAATCAAATGATCTTCCAACTCTTTTATAATAATTTTTCTTTAATAACAAAAATCTCAAGCACGTAAAAATGATTTGAGAAGCATTATATGAATGCTCTATTGAAAACATTATAAAATAATTAACTCCATATATGTAATATTTTTTATATGAATATATTTAATCAATTTTTAATTCATATTCATCCTATTAGGATCATAAAATATAATTTTTTTACAAATAAATAAATTAATAAAAATAAGATATTTATAATAAATGGAGAAAGTCATATATAATTCTAATAAGGGTAACCCAACATTTTAATTTCACCATTTATGATTCTTGAAATTTTTCATTTTAAAAATGGTTGAACTGAAGAAAAAAAATATCCAGGGGGTAAACATGTGGTGGTTAGTCCATGTTCATGATTTTATGAAGTGTGTTACAAAAAGAAGTTAATAAATATGTTAGTAAAGAAAATTTATTTATTACAAAATGGAATACCTCCCATATAAATTATATATATTTATTTTCATTTAATTATGATCTATCTTTTAATTTGTTTAAAAATATATTTTCTCATAACATACTGCTTCATATAATAAAATATTTTTTACACAAGTTCAAGGAGCTTGTAATTTCATGAATCGAACAAATGGATCTCTTATTTATGATAAAAGTGAAGTTGGATTCCATGTTACTCTCTTTATTTATATATTATTCTTGAATATTTAATATAGGAATACCAAAAACAATATTTTTGTGATATAACCCACTAAAATAAACATTCCAAAAATCTCAAAGGAAATTGAGTTCTTAATAAAACCATATTTTATTATATATTGTTTTCTAGAAAAAAAATTATTGAATGATGAAACTCTTTTGGTAAATAATAACAAAATAGAAAAGGTAATCACATATTTTAAAAAATACATTTAATTTTTACTCCATAGGATTAATAGGGATAATTAGAGGGAAAATGGAAAGAATTGATTGATTTTAATCCATGGGAGAAGGAGGGATACTTGAATCATGGATATGATTACCATATGTTTATAATAATAATACTTCTAACTTATTATTTATATTCTCCAAATTACATGTTGAGTGGGAGGTGTTTCGGTGAAGCATAGCTAGGAGCACCATGAATTTGAAGTGAGAAATAATTATAAATGAGTGAAAATGAAGGTGAAGGAAAGGGATATAGTGAATCAATAATGGTTCAAGGAAATATATATTAGATTGAAAATCTATGAGGTATATTGATGAAAAATAGGATCACTTGAACTTTCACTTTTCAAACCAATTGGGATAATTAAAAACAAAAAAAATATGTTTTGGGGTGGTTAATGAATCACATGTGATTAGAAGCCTTGATTTTAATATATAATTATATTTTCAAGAAATAAAATTGGATAAACATTTAAATAATACAAATATAAGGAAAATAATTTATTTTCAAGAGGAAATTTTAAACCAATGAAAAAAAATAATTTTTTTGCTTCGAAATCATCTTAGCCTTTTTATTTGAAATAAAACCACCAAAACAAGAAATGAAACCATAGATTTAAATTATAACCACTTAATAACTCATTAAAATATCACATTAGATGATGATTTATGTATTAATGAAATTAATAATCACTTTAATATAAAAAATTGAGACTTTATTCAATAATAATTAATTTTTATCCCTTCAAAACGATAATTTCTAATATGATTCAAGAAACAAGAAATTTTGTCTCTTTCTTTATAACATTCCATTAATTCTAAAAATTAAATTATTTATCATCAGATCACATTGATGGAAAATATTGGAAACCAAACATTCCAAAAGTTATTTGAATTAAAAATTGAAGTAATGTGCAAAATCATTAAAAAACTCAAGGATTATTGGAGTTACTCACGTTATAAAAGACCCATTACTAAAAAGTTTCTTGTATCTCTAGATTGGCCTTGATAAGGTATTCAAAATGTCTAGCTGTATTGTCCCAAGTCTTGATAGGCTCATTTAAATCATTTTTACCTATATTGATTACATGTGTCAATATATGGTATTGTTTGGTCATCCATAGAGATGTCTATACATTAAGAGAAAATTGGATCGATCTTTTATATATTCTCTCACATTCTCATTCGAAACATAAATATTGAAATCTTCATCTAACATATGTTCCTTCAAGTAGAAAATAAGAACCAGTCCATCATTCTCATTAATATAAGGTGATGATGAATCCCCTATTAAGCCACATTTTTTAGCCTCTATAGAATTTGGTCCATCCTTTTCCTTAGTTATCATTAATTTTCCTAGTGATCTAATGACCATAGGCTTCATAATGTTCATTTGGCTTTTTGATTCTTAGACTTTTTTTGTTAAAAATTTCCCAGGGACCATTCCATTCTTTCTTTTCCTTGAGCCCCACTATGTAGACATCAATGTGTGCTGATCTTGATCCCAGTCTGGAAAAAATTTAGACTATGATTGTTTATCATTCACAGTTTGATGTACATCATTTATTGAGTCCCAGAAAACCATTATTCCCTTTAGTGGAGTGAAATTTTTCTTCATTTTTGACTTAACTGACTCCCATACTTCTACATCTGCCTTCCCGGAGCATTGATCTCTTAGAATCTAGAACCTATTATCAACATCAACTCATGATCTCACCTTCTTCTTGGAACAAACATAAACATCCCAGGTAATTATAGAATAATTTATTTTTATTTCTATTAATATTTATGAATTAGATATTAATTTTATATTATATGGGATACTATGTGTCATAGACTACCTGACACAAAATATTGAGTTTCTATGAAATATTATGTTGCACACAAGACTGAGATATACCGAAAAATAATACATTATTAATATTATTATTTTCAATATAAGTTAATGCCTAGCCTTCATATTAGATGGAATGAACATTGCTATATATTTTATGTTTACACATGTTTGTTAATTACTTTTACTTTCTTCAAATAATTTTTAGAAGCTTAAAATGATAATAAATCTTATTTAAAACATAAAACATTTTAATATTTTTAAAAGGTAATTTTATCTCTTTTTAGTAGAAAAAAATTTTAAATATATTTTTCTTTAATTTTATATGTTATATTAGACAAAATAAACTTATTCAGTTAAATAGTTAAATCTAAATTCACTTTGGTTGAATTTTTTTATTTTATTGATAAAATGCATTTTTAATGATTAGTGAAAAAATATTGTGTTTTAACTCAAAAATACCTTTTTATCTAATTTAATTATATAGTTATATTATCCTATTAATAGGTTTTAAGGTATAATTAAATAATTATTTTATCATTTAATGCAATTTTTCTAATTGTTAGTAATTTCAAATTGAAATTAGATATGAACGCATGTCAATATTTTGATTTTTATTACCTTTAATAAAACATGTTTTCTCAGTTTGACAATGGAGATTAATTTTAAATTAATCACTGCAACTTGTGTGTTTTTAATTTTGAGAAATTAAATCTTTATTTGGAATCATAAGTTCAAAATGAATTAAATATGTCCTTATTTTTTATCATTAGTAATAGTAACTTTAGTAATATATTTTATTACGATGGCTAATGGTAAATATAGTAATTAAAGGTAAAAGCACATGATCCTCATCCCAATTGGTGAGGACTCCTTAAGTGAATCCATGAGACCTGGGATCAAATCCAGGTGGTGGCTAATTTTCGGATTACTGAAGGAGTAATGTAGCAAGAACTGTAGCGGGGAACTGTAGTAGGCACTGTTTGGCACTATAGCAGCCGGGAATATTCCGTCGTTTGGGCATTCAGGCCAAAGATTTGGTCCCCAAGTCCCTTAAGGCCTTCGGTCCACCTAGGCCTTTGGGTCAGTAAGGCCTTCGGGCAACCTCAAGGCCTTAGGGCCATCTTAAGTGCAGATGCAAACCAGACAACCTACAAGGAACAACCTTAAGAAAGAGGATGAGCAAGGAGCTTTCACCATAGAATAATCTAAACGAATTTCAAGAATGATAGGGTTTGTAACCTAAAATTGGGACAAGCCTGTGCATGCATGGGAAAGCCTAGACGAACAAAAATGCGAAGGTGGAGAGATGATTTCACAATGAAGATGCTGGGGAGGATCAATTTCTAGTTGTTAGTGTGGGTTGTATGTAAGGTTTGAAGCCTATAGTCAATGAATTCCTCTAAGGCCTATGGTTCATGTAATACTTACACCTACAGGCCTTGTAAGGGTTCCACCTTACCCCTAAAAAGGTGGATTATCAAAATCAATAAAAAATGAAGGCCTTCAGGCCATTTGAGGTAATTAAAGTTTAAAATAATATTGTAATAATATAAATATACCCTAACACTTTTTATAATATAATTATATGAGTTTATCCTAACCATGATCATCCTTTGGTCTATTTTAGGAAAATATGGATCCACTTGGATGACTTTAATTCATTTATAATATTATATTCAATGAAAATTCGTTTTTATTACACTTTATTAAAAAAATGTATCTTAATATGGTGTTATACATGGGTTAAATTTGAATATATATAGTATTTATAAATCTAAAAAGATTACCTCTATCATGGTAATTTATTTATAATTTTTAGGAATTGAATAATTAAATTTAATTATGATACAAAGATGATGCAACAATAGATTTATTAAATAAATAATCAATTAAATGATATTAATAATGTTAAAATAAATATAATATTATATATTTGATACCATAAATTAATATTTTGTATTACTATAACATTTTATAATTGAGTTAATGGAGTTTTTTAATGGAATCATGTTGTTATGAATTTTTAAAAATAGTCAAGTACGAATAGTGTCAAAATTTTCATAATTCATATTTTAAAATATAATATATTTAATTAAATGATATAAAATTACTAAAAATTAAATATTTTCAAAAAAATTATTTTATGTCCTAAAATTTCATCAATTAAAATTTTTTCGTAGTTTTACCAGTTATGGTAATTACATTAACACAAAAATTATAAACAACATGATATCACGGTAAGATTAAAAAGGGTCAAACCAAAAAGATAAGGATTAAAAAATATTTAAAACATGTTTAATTTTAAATGTATTATTTGTATTCGACCCAATATCATTATATATTCTAAATAATTTATTTTAGAACCATTCATAATGGATGTTAAATTTATATTAATTTAATAATTTAAGAATTTCCAAGGGAGCCCCTCCCCTCTCATTTAAAAATGTACCCAATCTTCTTTATTAATGAAAATTATAAATCCATTTGGTTCTACCAATATCTATAAAAAACCTTCCTCGAATCCCTTGTCACATTCTTGAGGCCTTAGTTTGGGTAGAACACTATTCATAGAGGTGTTAAGGTGTTCTTGAAAGTTGATCAACCGAAGAAGATGTATCATTTTTTTAATGTTTATATTTTATTTCTTCATCCACATAATTTAAATCATATTATTATAATATTAAATAATAACTCATATATCCTCTATATATTGAGATGTTATTTTTTAATATCATCACAAAAATCTATTTCTAATTTCATAAAATGAAAAATAAACATTGTGTTCGATTGTACGGTGAACTACCGCATCGCGAACCGATATAGTTTATTCATCATTATCTTCTATCAATACTATATATAATGATGGAATAAATTTTTATATATTATATTAATGACATATTTATCATTTTAATATAGTTATATTTCAATTATTGTTTTATATTCCATGCACAAAAAAATGATAATGTCGTTCATGCATAGGTGTGAACTATCTCCTCCATGAAGCGATATGAATCATTTTTATTCACCACATCACTTGTATGATATATATAACTATATTTAAATGGTTATTATTATGTTAATAATATTATTATTATTATATAAATATAAAATAATAAATACCTTATTTCCATAATGTTCAACAAAAATGGAAAACAATATTATTGTGTACGTAAAACCTACCATCGCCATTATTATAACAATGTCTATTTTTCATAATAATAATCAATTTCTTGATTTACTAAGAATGATTAATTCAAAAATATGAGGATTATTTCATGAATAATATTTTTTAGATGATTTACTTATGACAACATGGATAATTTACTTAATAATATGTTCATTTTGCGACTCAAGTACATAATATCGACAAAACATCAAATATGAACTGAAATAATTATATAAGTTCTATAATATCATAATAACTGGTAAAAGGGAATAATAAACATAAAAAAGGTTCCCAATAAAGTATAAATTAACCTCATTTTATTATTCCATAATATCACGATTGTACTTGATCCTTCAAACTAAATGTAAGGGACTTCATCTCAATCAACTTTCATTAAGGCATATTTTGAAAATATAAACCACCTTCTTTTATGAGGTTTATAATAAACCACTTTGAATTTTAATTTCATTCAAAGGTTTTCAAAAGAAATATTTTTATATTAATTGTTTTACTAAATATCAAAAGTAATATTTTTTAATGTATGCGGTTCCAAAGAAATTTTTTTCACCGTGACCATTGTTTGGTATTTGGTTTCCTCTACATGTCATAATGTTTTTAAATGGTAAATAAATTCCATTTTCATTTTTAGGTAATTGACATTGAAAATGATTTTGAGATCTTATTATCTATTTTAATATCTTTAAATTATATATTGTGATTTCAATGTGAAAATTTTATTTTTCACTTTAAGCTTGTTTCATGTGTTATAATTACGTTATGGTTCTTGGTAATTGCTTATGTATACCGGTGGTTCCATGATAAACCAAGGGCTGGTGAGCCTATGATATATCTCCAATGCATTTGGTAATGAGATGGATTTAAATTATAACATTTCTACTAAGATATTCATATAATATACTATTATGGGTATTCCAAATGTAACTACAAAGGTTAGTCCCTATGTAGCTGTGAAAGCTACAATTTAAGTCTGATATAGATGCCATAAGTTACCTTTATGATATATGATTACAAATAATTTTTTGTTGAATCATATGGTTTCATGAGGAATGTAAAATATTTTATGTTTTATGGGTGTAAAATATAATTCTGGTGAAAAAAATCATGAGTATTAAATATTCATGGATTAATGGTATCATTTGTTATTTTGTATCCCTTACTGAGATTTTTTAGGCTCATCCTTAGTTTTTCAAATGTTTTTATAGGGGTTAAGGGTGGGTAAAAGAAATTAAGAATTCAATATGAATGTTATGAAAATTATTATCACAAAAAACAAAAAATGAATTATTTTAAAGAGTTTTATTTTGAAAAAAAAGGATACTGAGTAGAAGTGTCTACTTTTTAATATTTGTGTTGCTATATAATAGTTATGGTCAAATTCTCTACAACTTTAAAATTGAAACGATCATTAATTTGAATTCATGATTTAACTTAATATTAAATAATGTTTAATGCTTGGGCCTCATATAAATAGTTCTTACTTATGAAATGATATCCACTGACACACCATTTTCAGTTCACAAAGTTCCAGAGGTAGAATTCATGTGCATGGCTTCATATCACCCTTTTTTCTGGTCTCCATTAACAGATAAAATCACAATGGTTGGTACTAAATTAATTCAATGGTTCTTCATTACTCCAGAAACATTATATGTTGCTATTGTTCGGGTCTCCCCCTCTATTGAGATATGATCAAAAAACTCTATACCCTTCTTTCCATTTCACTGCACCATTTGAACATAAGTAATAACCTTGTCAAAAACAACTGATTCCTAAAAAACTGTCCAATACCCTTTTTCGTTGATGTTTTCCTTGATTGTTCCATTTTAATCCATCTAATACAATGTAATTACCACCAAGAATACCATCCCTCGACGACTCACTATCCTCATGATGTTTGATAAACATAGTCTCCAACTTAATTATTTACACATTCTGGTTCTATTTTTTTGTATCAGAATCAAAAGAGGACTCTAAATAAATGCCACAAAATTTGATCCCCACATCCAACATCGATTAATTGACCTTACTACCTTGATTTCACTCCACTGTTGGGTGGCCCATTCTTTTTCATAAAGAAAACAAATCACACCATAATTAAAAAGTGACAGACTAATTAGAGGGGATAACTTCCCGAACAGTTATCCAAACAATCTCTATCATCAATCTAGATACATACACCTCCATGAAAATCCTCGATGAAATGTGATAGAACCCTACCCTTGTTATAATATTGAAACATAAATTACATCCATCAATATTCCCTAAAATCATCATAACTAAATAATAATGAAAATGTATGGGAGTTCAAGAAAACATTTCCAAATGGAAACCGTTGGGGTATAACATTTAACATGAAAATCAAAGGTACACTACAAAAGGAATAAGCATAAATCATTGTATATTTAGGGGTCTTGTACAAGGATTTAATCGAGTCATGCTCTAATGAAATATTAATTTCCGAGAAGGCAAAGAAATACATATAAAGCACGGAACTAGCATAAAACCTTTTTGAGTTAAGATATCATGATAAAAGTATTACATTGCATAGTAAGAATCCGCATGAGGTAACCTGTAATTTCAACACTAACTTCTTTCTCTATGGGTGACTTAGCATGTTTCTAGATGATAAATTTGGACTTTAGGCTATTTGGATTAATGCTACTGAGAACAAGGCATAGAGGGTTACACACTAAGTGTATCTAAAATCACAGTTAAATACTACATTATTATTTATTATTTAAAAATATGAATAAATATTATTCTCCGATATGGTTTAATAATTATTCATGGATGATTTATCGCATATATTCCATCACAAATTATTATAGAGAATATAATGTGAGTGGAATATTTAAAAAATATTTATTCACTATTTTAGTGAATATAACATTTATTTTTTTATTAGAGAATAATGAACTGATATTTATTTAATAAAAAAATAGTCATTATTCAAGCTTTGAAAATATAGAAAAATAGATAACTGAGTGTTTAGGTCCAGTGAGAAATATTATTAATTTAATATTATTTTATTAAATAATATTTAGTATAATTTGAAAGTTAAGCGCATGTCGATAAATAATATTATTATTATTATTTTATATCGTGTTTTGTATGGATTAAATAAATAATAAAGGGCTAATTTTCAATTAATTTATTTCAACCCTAGAAATATATAAGCCCAATTATTTTATTTTCTTAAAGAGCCATATTTTTGTTTCAGTTCTTCATAATAAAATTGGACAATGGTATCAAGCCTTATAGAAGTACCTCCTCTGAGAATGCTCCCAATAACGGAGGGAAATATTCCCCATCCAAAACAATGGGAACTATTTGGAAGAATTTCATGAAGATATCATTGGTGGATGGTGCAAGGGAAAGGATCATCCATGTTATCACATGGATATTTTTTTGGTGACACTTGGAGATTCATGGAACACATGTGGATCACCTCTAAAGGGAATATGCACTTGATTTCTACAACTCAATGATAGTGCAGTGTAGATCTACCACTTGATCCATCAATAAAGAAATTATTCCATAAAGTTAATTATAAATTAAATTAAATTGATTATAAATAATATGTGATGATCCTCCCTCTAGTTCTAGCATGATTATTGTATTCTCATTTTGTTGATCCAATCCCATAGATCACATCATTAATCATTGTTTTGGTCTCAGATTGATCATCGATGATTAAAAAAGATGTGTTGGGAACCACCCATCACACTCTTCCATTACACCCAGAATATACATTTGGTATCATATTAGTCCTACAATTATTTATAATTTCATGAATATCATTGGTGATTTATGAATTTGTAATTATGTTTTTCAATTCTTGTTTAATTATTATTTTAATATGAATTTAGAGATTGTTATCATCATCCATAATTTCACGTAGATCTAATCTAAATGATTACTTTTATGATTAAAATAAAATTGAGGAACTCATTTGGAGGTGCAAAGGATTTTGTCTGTAAATCATAGGGGCACAACCGTGTAACTGGATTTACATAATGTTTACATGTGTTCATTTACCCTGCTATTAATTTCTAAATTAATCAATATGTGTGCATTAAGGAAACACGGTGTAGTTAATTATTACATTATTGGTTTACCATGAAAACCTGTCACATAGTTATCCAGATTATACACCATGTATCCCAAATACATGGCATGTAGACCCTTTGACTCATAAGAAGGCTATGTGTTTCAATACACAGCCTTCCTGGATGGTGAACATGTAATTCGAAGATCACACGACATGTGTCACATTGGAAGTACCATGTAATCTAGTTAACTAGGTACAATTTACACATTGAGTCTATAATAATATACCTCATATAGATAGAGATATATGTACATGTCGAGTAGATCTCTAGTACACACCATATAATGATACCAAATTTTGAGGACTTAAAATTAATTTATTATGTTATGTAACCCTTGATACATGTTCTTTCATGTGGTCATTAAGTTGATAGTACACTCCATGTGATGATTTTTCATATATATAAATATGTTTAATTAGTATCTACATAATGTTCAGATCTACATATCATGTATGAATCTTATTATTGTTTTCACTCTATGTGAACTAATGCATAACACAAGACCGAAAAAGCATGTTACCCCTTTAGTAGTACTTTCCATGAATGTATGTTATATTTAATGTATCCCATACATCACAAAATGTAAAACTATATATGAGTATAATACATATTGGGTACATTCGGACAATTATTCACCATGTTTCATCCAAGGTAACTTTATGTAAAAATTTAATTTTAAATAAATTTCTCTAATTTGTTTATAATTAAAATGGATGAGAATATTAAGAAAATTAATATATGACTTAAGATAAAAAATATATCTATTTAAAAAATAATTAATCGATTTGAGCATGATTTATCTTAAATAAGAACAATTAAGAATTAAATTCTAGTTTTATTGAATGTGTAATTCGTTTCATCCATGTGGATGATCGTTAGCTAGACCATACCTTTGTATGTTATTTGTTTCATTTAATATATTATTTAATTAAATTTTTAGCATGCATGCCATGTCTTCTCTTATTGTGCAGGGCATGTGATCCCTTGGTTTCGTTTATTTAAAGATTTTTCCCTCACCTACATGTGATTAAAGGAATATATAATTGATATTGATCCCATACTATTGGATCTGGTTCAAGTTCTAGAACCGAGGTGAAATCAATACAATGAGATACATAGGTGGAAAGGTGGAAAGATGTAATAGGAACCTTAATAGGTTCAATGTATTTTCCCCTAGGTTAATGGTTAGTTTATCGATCACTACATAAACTAACCATTTTTAAATCTCATGATCATAACACTTTATTATTTTATTTCTATCAAGTTTCATGGTCATTTAATTTTTGATATTTTTTTCATTGTCACATGATTAATGAATTAACGAGCATGCAGCATAGAACTAAAATAAACTATATTTTTTGTAAATATTATCTAAGAAATTTTTAATCACATAATTGATCACACTTAATATTAACAAAAAAGTGATAAAGATAATAATTGGAAATTTAAGTAGAAAATGATAAAATCCCTCAATAAAATACTAAACTGGTATAACCTTTCCATAATTCAGTTAAAATAAAACCATAGTTCAGAGTGCTCGGCCATCCAATGTTCGAGTGCTTTCAATTATTGGGGAATTTGAACTTGAATTTTTGGGTTGACTTAACATAGTTCACATAAAGGTTTGACTTCCAAAGATGGACTTTGTGTATCTAAGATTAAAATATTTATGAAATCCAATTTAATGATTTTATGATTAGGGAGTCCACTCAGTGGATTGTGGTACTATAAGTTAATGTACTTGGAATTTTAAATGGATTCCTAAAACGTTTCATGTTTATTTACCATTCATATTTCAGTTAATATGAAGAAGGAATATGAAACATTTCCACATTAATATCAAAGAAATAGGATATTCCAGAGCTAGTGGTGGGGGATATCGGGTTTCAATAAAATAGTGGGAGACTAATAAATATTTTTTATAATAGATTTTATCAGATAAAGAACTAAAATCTATGCTCAAATTATTTTTAGAAAGAGAGAAAAATTAACTCAAACATGTAATTGTGATCCATAATTTAGAAGGAAAAAATCTCACGGGAACAAATTTCCCTGCGTGGAAAGGTTTCCTACGTTTCAACCTTCTCCATGAAGGGAAATTAAGTGTTCTAAAATATATTCATATTAGGTAGCATGGTAATGAGGCTGGTAATGATGAGTTATTTTCCTATGAGAATCATCTGAATGATCCTATAGATGTTCAATGTTTCATGATTTCATCCATTTACAATGATATTTTGATGAAACATGTGGATATGGATGCCTATAAAATTATCTTTGACATTTATAATCTCTACCAAGAGAAGGAGAGATAATAAATTACAAGATCTACAATGATTTATTCCCAAATAATCTTAATGAGTCTACACCATCTAATCCTCATGTAGTCAAGAATATGGGCTACATAGAACACATGTAAATCATAGGGATTATATTCCTAGATGATTTTCATATATATATCATATAAGCATCACTTCCTAAGACCTTCTCTAGTTTTATTAATAATTATAATATGATAAATAAAGATAAATGTATTTCAAAAATTATTACTTTAATTCCCAAAGCGGATAAGTACATCGGGCGTGAAAGGCATGTGGTCCTTATGGGAAATAAGAAAAGGAAAGAGAAGGAAAAGAGACCCAAGACCTACAAATAGTCTCATTCTCTAGATCAATGTCCATCTAAGAAGAGGAATATCCAAAGGAAGAGAAAGGAAAATTATGTAGTATGTTTTTCGAGTGGAAATCCATATCGCTGGAAGAGAAACTACACACAGAAGCTAGGGTAAGATAAAGCTGCATTTGTAATCATGTTTAATCATTCCATATAAACACATTGGGAATTAGATATAGATTTTTGTGCTCACATATCTATCTAAATTCATGAACCATATAGGTCCTGAAAGATTTCTAGAGGAGAGGTGGATATGATAGCAGCTAATGGCGCAAGACTAGCTGCTTTGGAAATTGGTGACTGCCACCTCTCATTTCCAACAAGAATGATTTTGGTTTTGATATATTTTTATTATGTACCAACAGTTACCAATAACAAAATTTCCACATTATGCCTAGATACATATGGGTTTATTTTCTTGTTTGGAAAAAAATTGTGTCTTTTATAAGTACAACATATGTTATGGAATAACACATATAAATAAGAGTCCCTGTGTATTAAATTAAGAAAACAATTTTTGTGAATATATAATGAATCATATTCACACAACTCATATAACACGCAGATATGGAATCACCGTCTTGGTCATCTAAATGAGTAGGGTTTGAAAATATATATCAATATGATTATTTATAATCCTCTAAGCTAAAACCTATTTATAGATTCCATGATTGCTTACCATAAAAGAAGACCATACCACCATTTGTTTGATAATTTAAATTACCTATAGAGCTTCAAGGTTTGTTATATTGTATTATTTGTGGACCATTTTTAGTAGAATATAGAGGTGGATATTCTTACATCATAACTTTTACTGATGACTTGAGTAGATATTGATATTTCTATGTGGTGAGGTATAAGTCTAAATCCTTTGATATATTCGAGGAATTCAAGAAATACATAATGAATCCATATGGTAAGAATATTAAAATGATATAATTAGATTCAGGTGGTGAAAATATTAACCAAGTGTTCTTCGACACTCAACCAGAGTTTTGGATTTTATATCAACTTACATATCATTATTAACCACCATGGAATGGTGTTAACAAATGGAGGAACTGTACCCTGTAAGACATGGTATTGTCGATGATTAGTCATACAGATAATCCATTATCCTATTGAGAGTATGCATTTCAAACTACATTATACACATTGAACTGAGTTCCAAATAATGTGTAAAATGGAATTCCCTTTGAGATATCGAGTGGAAAGAAACCTTTTTTGTTGCATACACATGTACGGGGTTAGGAGGAGTTTGGTAAGGCCATCTCAGGAATCAAAATAGAACCCCTTGGAACAAGGTTTATCTTTATAAGGTATCCTATGGAAATAAAGAGATACTTACAATAAAACCCATCATAAAAGAATGTTAATCTCACTAGGAAAGCCTTATTTATTGAGAGGGATAACATCCTCAAAAGGTATAGTCAGAGGAATATTGAATATAATGAAGTTGATGTTGATGATAGACAAGAGATTGAGCATAAAAGGGTTTCACAAGTCCCAAAAAAATATTTTTTTCTAAAAAAAGTTCTATGTAAGTGTATAATAAAGGTTTGAGAACCAGAGATATATGGTTTTCTAGTCACCGATGATTGTAAATTATTATTGGTTGATAATGATGAAACTCTATCATATAAGGACAAAGTACAGGGCTCATAATCTGAAATATGTCATTAGGCTAGGAATTATGAAATTGATTTCATGTATTAGAACTAAGTTTGGGTTTTGGTTGATGTGCCAGATGATGTAATGCCCGATGGGTGCACATGAGTATTCAAGATATGACTGGACATTGAAGGTAATTTAAATACCAAAAAATCAAGGATAGTGTCTAAATGGCATAAATAGTGTCAGGGAATTGACTATAATGAAACCTTTTCACTATTTTCCATGTTTAAGTCTATTAGATTTCTACTTCCCGTAGCAGCATACCATGACTATGAGATTTGGAAGATAGATGTCAAAAATTAATTCCATAATGGGAAGCATTAGGAAAATTTCTATATGACATAACTAGAAATGGTTCTAACTCTAGGTGATGCCAACATGATTTTAAATTTGAGGAGATTAATTTATAGATTAAAACTAGCAACGAGGACATGAAATATTTGATTTGATGAATCCATAAATGAATTTGGTTTCATTAATAAGGATAGTGATATGTGTGTTTACAAGTGATTTAGTGGGTATGTCATCATTATCCTAGAATTACATATTAAAGAAATATTAGTTATTTGAAATGACATACCAGACTTACAGACTATTAAAGAATGGTTAGAAAAATGTTTCTCTATGAAGTAATTAAGTGAATCAGTCTATATTGTAGGGATCGAGATCATTCTTGATAGATCCAAGAGTCTTCATTGACTATGTTAAAGTATATATATTGACCAGATAATAATGATATTTTTATTCAAAAATCGGAGAGGTGATTTTTTCTAGTGTGACATGGTTTACATATTTATTTGAAAATTTGTCCCCAAACACCACCATAGAAAGAGGGATGGAGTATGATGTGATACACATTAGTGATAGGATCAATCATGTATTCCATGTGATGTATTGCATTTTTTTATTCTTATACATTAATAATGACAAAAAAGATAACATGAAGATCTAGGAGAACCACATTAGACTATTGTTAAGAATATCCTTAATAATTTGAGAAGATATAAGGATATGTTACTAGTGTATGGAGGAGATGAGGAGCTAACCGTAAGGGGTTAAACTATTTCTAGTTTTTAGAAATATCAAAATGATATGATGTCACAATTAGGATGTGTTTTCTATGACAACAGAGAAGATTTTAGTTGGAATAGTTCAAAGAGACCTTCTTTTACTCATTCTACATTAGAGTATGAGTATATAGTGTATTTTGATGTATCCAAGGAAGTCGTTTGGATTTGGATTATAGTTCAAGAACTTGATGTTGTACCTAGAAGTAAATATTCCTCCACATTTTATTGTGGTAATATAGTAGCAGTGGCTCTTGATAAAGATCCACGGTCCCAAACTACGAGAAAACTAGGCTATATATCCGCATACCTATAGCCAAAGCTTTCCAAAACCATGGCTATAGGATATCGGGAAGTATAAAATGTGGTTTATCGTAGAATATATTCTTTTGGAATCCTATATAACCTCTAAATTATGTGAAAATGTTATATGTGTTAGTTTGGATACTATGGGAAAGGGAGTGGGATGCATCTTATGAGGTAATTGGAAAGTGGTTGGTTGGAATTGTTATGATATATTACATTGATATAAAACATTTATAATCATTTTAGAAAAATAAATCCATTTATAATGATAAGTTATTAGAAGCATAGGAAATAAACATGATCAAAAAAATATAATAAATCTTCTATTATTTAATCAATATGTAAAATGATTTATGATGATCAATTAAAAGTAACCAATACGATCTTAATTCGTAATAATATCCACCAAATTTGAAATATTACAATAAAATTAGAGGGATATTATTTCTCTGAAATTTTTTCTAGTACAATACATGATTCAAATGTAAATCACAAAATTCATTATATGAACAAATCAACCAAAAAATGAAAACTATACCAAGTATATAAAACCACTTCCATATGAATCTAAAGGACATAAATTCAAAGATGGTTTTTCTATTGACATTGTCTATTAGATAAAGAGTCAAGAAACTACTACTTGAAACATCATGAATATAATTTTTATGTACATGAGTTGTGTCAGTATAAAGAGTGAGAATAAAATCCTTATTAGAAATCATTAAAACCCTTATTATCCAATGGAGTTACCTATGACCATATATAATAAATTTAAATTATCAAATGATTTAATAATGTTACCTTCAGTATAAAATTTTTGTATAAGATGAAAAATAAAGACACTCAATTAAAATCATAACAACTTCATCTAAGGTTGATTCTTGTACAACAATGTAGAGAGAGAGAGATAGGAGATTACATGAAACAAATTTCTCTTCATCATACCTTATGTAATACTCATAAAATCAAAAAATAACCTCTTAAAAACACATGTAATCACATATTTATTGGGGATTACTCTATAATAATCAAAACATATTGATCTCATGTCAAAGAATCGCAACTTTATCTAACCAAAGGAATGATGCAAGTGTTCAACTTTCTGATACTTTCAAAAATCCCAAAGAGTTAATATAAATTATTCAAACATGAATATAATTTTTTTGAAATCATTTCAAATTAAAATAAATTAATTCCACTTGAATAATTCATAAACATTATAAAATAGATTAAAAGTTATGAATTCCAAATTATATTTTTTGTATAAAACACACAAACTAGGAACGTGTTTCCACACAAAAATCATGTTTTTAGTATCTTTATCACACTTTTCCAAATATTTAATATTTGAAATAGAATTACACTTTTCATATTCACTTTGAAATGTTTAATTTTAAATTAAAAAATTCACATCATATAATTTCCACAGGAAACACAACGAATCACATATTTCTTATTTCTATCTCAATGATAAGATAAGATCATAGCTATCATGTTAATATCTCATGCCATCACATAACCCAAGGAATGCTACAAGTGATCAACTTTAGTGAAATTTTACCAATAATGATGATTTACTGGAAACCATCAAAACGTCAATTTAACTTATAGAAAAACATATAACATTCAAACCAAATTATTCCACATGAATAATGAAAACACTATAGAGAATACAATAAATGTAATGATATCCCAATTAAATTCTTAGTATCAAACACAAGAACTCTATAAGAATATTCAAAATAAATCTTATTTTTATATTATTATCACAAATTTCCTTATATTTGATATTATTTATACATTTCCCCTTATTATATTCACTTTACCCTTTTTAATCCAAAATTCAAACAAAACACACATCATACAAATTCACTCCAAATCCACATCGCACGTCACACAAACACATGATTGAATCATCTAGTTAATTAATTTTGTTTAATATTAAATCATTCTCTCCATATAAGAGTATACTCATTATAGAGGAAATATGTTTTTGATAAAAAAACATAACAATGTCTTCCCATTAAGAAACTAAAATCTATTAACATATAATACTAATTATATTAAAATTATTAACACATAAAACAACGAATTATTCTTTTAAACAACAATTTTAGTACTAATTTATTCAAATTAATAATTTCATCAATGTTTACATCATTTATACATTTTATTTTAACCATTATTATATTTAATTAATTAGTTTATCCATGGTGATTCAAAATTCCAGCACTCAGAAACAACATTTCAATGTTAATGTCAAATAAAATTATATAATATTAATATTTAGCACAATAACTAGTTTTCAATTCCAAAAAACTCAGATGAAATTATTTAATCATTAAATACATAACATATAATATATAATCACAAGTTTGACACCAAATAAAATAATTTTTTACTATTATTGAACAATAAAAAATCATAGGGAAGGGGGTGTAGATCCCTTAACAACACATAGAGTCTATAATCCATAAACTAGATTTAGATGATATAATATTAGGATTATAAAGTGACCAAATATAACACCATTCATAGAAAATTATAGTTATATTGCATCTTTTAGATAGATAGAACTAATGTTACCAAAAAAATTGAAAATTTGATTTGAAATATAATAGAATTCAATACATGAATCTTACAATAGAAAGATATAATTTATGAGATTTAAATTTCGTAAAAAGTAATCAAAATAAGAAAAATCATAAGTTAATTTCCAAAATCCATGATAGAAAACACATCATGTCCATAAGTTATCCAACCCAGAAAAAATAAATCCCTTAAAATACTCTTTAGATGTCAAAAAACAACATGATGACTTAAACAAATCATTATATCGTTAAGTCTTACTCACTACAAGAAAAAAAATATTAATGAAAAAAATCCAAAACCTCAAAATTATTTAGTTTTATTAATTAATAAAATTATAAATTTATCACCTTCAAACAATGTTCCATCAATTTACTCTTTAAAATCACATGGGATGATTATTAAATACTATAGATAAAAAATTTCAAAGCATAAATTCCATAAAATAAAACATCATAAAATATTTTATTCCACCTAAGGTCACTACTAATTCTTAAAACTCATTTTAGTCCATAAGATAATTCATTCCATACAATACATCATGCTAAACATAAAAAAATTTGATATGTGTTATCGTTATTAATCTAATACATATCATGTTCATACAATCATATTTGAATTAGTATCTAATTTAATATCAAGAAATCAAAAAAAACTAAATTCAATTACCATGTTAGCTATAATATACTAGATTAAGGAATTATAAGCTTAAAGAAGTTCAAAACCACTTACCTCAAGTTACATTATTATTTCTCACGTGGATTGGAAACCTAATTCCAACTCAAATTACCAAACATTTTGAATCCAAAAATAAATAAATGAAATTATATATTTAAGAAAAACTAAATTAAACCACATTTCCTTTTACAAAAACCTTCTGAAAAAAGAATATAAAGACCATTTAAACAGAACAACAATACAGTTAATCTTCCCAGAAAATAAAATTTAAATTTTACATACTCTCATTCTGAATAAACAT
Organism: Viscum album; assembly: GCA_963277665.1. Classification (NCBI taxonomy): domain Eukaryota; kingdom Viridiplantae; phylum Streptophyta; class Magnoliopsida; order Santalales; family Viscaceae; genus Viscum; species Viscum album. The sequence continues at coordinate 621,000,641 of OY728137.1, read as the reverse complement.
TAATATTATTTGATGAAATGAATCATAAATAAAATAATTTGATGTGTATTTTTAATAAAAACAAACACAAATATTGATTATATGATTTCATGAAAATCCCTTAATGAAAATTTTACCTTCATTTTCCCTATTTTTACCCTGTTAAATTAAATCCTAGAAACATAGAAACAATACAATAGGGACACATTTAACATAAATTTCACCTTATAATTTTACTATATTATTCACATATTTAATCTTTATTAGTTTTATTTAATAATTACTTTCCATTTCCAATATTCTATAATAACCTATCCCTTTTATTCATGAAAATAATATATAATAATAATAACCCTTGCATTATAATTTATGATAAATTATCAAATCATTATTTAATCATATTCTCAATTCTCTTAATTTTTTATATAAAATTTATTTTGTTTACTAACTCATGTCATAATAGAACAATGTAATCAACAATTATAGAAAACCATATTACATCATCAAGTATATCCATTTGATTTTAGGTATAAAATTAGTTATCAATATTCAATTTTGAATCATGGTTTGATACATTCAATGTCATTTTAGGGGGGGTTAATATTGATGGATGTGTGGCTTGAGAAAAATATTTTTTCTCAAGAAGAAGTAATAAATATGGAAGTTAGGTAAATGAATCGACACAACATATTATTGTAATTTTTATATTGTTGATTTCAATTTTTAATGACTATTTTGTAACAAAATAGTCCGTTTTAATTTGTAAGAGGGTGCTCTATATGCCCTTGATGAGTAGAAAGTTGAAAATTTTGGGAAAAATGATTATTTACACCATGTTTTTTGAGATAAGAACTATTGAAGGGTATGCTATTGACTAGGGAAGAGTGTTTTCCAAACTAGATGTTCGCCATCTTCAGGTGCTAGTTATGGTATCACAAAGTTTGAAACAACTCATGTATAGGAAGAATAGACCTAGGGAGAGGAATAAGAGGCACAAAAAAGGTTACACATGAGCTAGAATAGTGAGAAAAGGCCAGTGGTGCATTTATAAAATTTCTGGAAGTATTATTTCCATCACTTCCACCAGATACAACTACATATTCTGAAAAATATATGCCACAAATTTATATATTATATGGTGCACCAGTCTAGGGTCATAGTGGTGGTCGGGATGATGTTATTCCTAGTGATTTCTATGGTGATGAAAATAAATATAGTGATGGTGAGGATGATGGTGAGGATGGTGGTGAGGATGACATAGAAGAAGACAACGAGGAAGAAAATGTGGATCATAGTGAAGATGATGGTGAGTATGATAATGATGGTTCCAAAAGTGATGGTGATGAGGGAGATATCATTCCTTTAACTTTTTTATTTATATTTATGAAATTTTATATTTTATTATTAGTTTTGAATGAATATATGTGATGTTTTCAATGTGTATTATCACTGGTTGAATGTATAAATCATTTCCTTATGTTATCCTTGTTTGTATATTGGTCGGTGATATTGGTACGTATTTATATAGATAATTGAATATTTTGGGGGCACTCCTATGATTTTTCATGGTTATTTAGATAGGGTGGTGGAAAAATTTCCTAGAAATTTATGGGAGGTCTATACTAACTATTTCAAAACTATTAGTAGAGAGATATACCAATAGTTTCATGGAAACGTTGGTACATATTCATCCATAGAAGTATATTCCAACAGCTTATAAACTCTTGGTATACCTCTATAGATATGGATTTCTAAAGGTTGGTAAATTATTGTACCAACAGTTATGATAGAATCATTGACAAGATCCAATTCCAGATGAAATATACCAACAATTCTATTGCCTATACCAACAGTTTTGAATAGTTGGTATATCCCAAAATTCCATATGGAATTATTATAAATTTCATTTAACTAGATTTTTATTATGTTTGTATAAATGTTACAATATTAATGGATCGTATCCATGCTTTATAAGGTTTTCTCATTATATATTAGTAATATAAATTATTTATAAAATATGAATAGTTTTTAACTTTAATGAACATATTAGATAATTTTTTGGATAGAAATATTATGAAAAATGTACTTTATCTATATATTCCTAATTGAGACTCCATTAAATTTAAACTTTTTAATATCATTTATACTCTCAAAACCAACCATTTCTGTAACAACAGTTCCAAATAATTAATCTTTATATGGAATGAAGGAGACATCTCCATATTTTATTGTGGTGTATTCATGTATTTGTAATGATAATATATGTTTTATTTGAACTGGTGGGGAAAAAGGTACTCCTGGAAGGTATTTTTGTTTTCATGGTTAACTCACTAGATTTTCTTGATCTGATATTAAATTTACAACTCTCTTTATCCATATGTAAGAACATACCTCACTTAAGAACTTTTTTAATTAACTATTAAAAAATTTATCATTTAATTTTTATAGATTATACCTCAGGTATCTTTTTAGTATTAGAAATCAATTATATAAAAGTTAAAATAGAATCATTGAAAATTGTAATATCTGTATCATTCAGTGGAATGGGAAACTCCGTGATTCGATATTGAGATACATTAATCCCTACTCTCATGTGATATTTTGGTAGTTATTTATTATATATATTTTCTCCAAGGGTATTATCTATCGTACACCCTACAACAATGCAGTGAGTTGGTGTTGATAGATAGAAATCAAAAACAAATTCACCTAGTATAATTTTTGAAATATAATGTTATTGAAGGTTATTGATTAACATTTAAGAGAAAGGGTAATGTAAAAATTGATTACATAAGTTAGGGTATTCGGTTGGGGAGTATGAATAGCCTCAAACCTAGTGGGTTTCATTGGTTTTTCATGTGGTGATCTTTGTTCCACTTCATGATCTCCTTTATCATTTTTCATATATTAGCCTCTCAAACCATATTAGACAATAATATCTAAAAAACATCCCTTTTCACCCAAATTCCATTGATCATATAATAAATATTTTCTTGAAATTTTTTTTATTGAAAAATATTTGAGGATACACTTGAAAATATACACCTCTAACGCGAACATATTGTTCTAACATCATCAAAGAAAATGAAATTATTTTTTCTTCTTGTACGATCATTTTTTATTCTTCTGAAAATACCATATAAAAACTTATTAGGATAAATAGATATGTTAATTAAATACAATTATAAATCATAATGAATTACTATTATGTCATACTTACACTTGTTTCCCATGATACTTTTCTGTTTTCATTAGATAAATTACCATTATTTTTTACATGGGCCTCCTTCCATATTACATGATGCAGGATGGAAGTTTATTATTATTTTGATTCATCAATCTTCATATAAATAAAGGAAAACATGTTGTTTTATATCAAACAAAACCATTTTTATTTATATAAAATAAATACCATTTTATTCTATAGTGAAGCATACCACAACCTTGACTTTGATAAAGGGTATATTATATTTTATAAACATTGTTTATTTTCATCACTTATTTTTAATTTCATAAATTAAAAATAAAAAATAAAGTTGGAGAAAATAAATAATGGTAGATAATTTATTATAAACAACAATGAATATGAAATGATTTATCATTATAATGAATGATGAAATCATTAAATGTTTCTTGTGTTATGTGGTCTATATAAGTAAGTATTGGGGGGATTTACTCTCCCATATGTATCCCTAATATGAAACATGTTTTGAAGTGTATGGAAGCCTATGTGGGTTTTTTCAAAGGACATTAATACATATTTCCAATGAAAATTGTATAACATAAACGAAAATTGGAATGGATAATGAAAATTAAACAAACATTTCATTATATAATTTTCTACTAAAATAGAAAATGTATATCATAACATTAACTTAATATCATTCAAAAGGGTTTCCTTCACAAAATTTTTAACATAGTGTTGTGAATCTATATCAATCGGCATATTCATCATCATTATGACCCCAGAATGACTAAGTAACATTAAAAAATTTTGGCCAATAGGTTGGTCACATTGATTACATCTAATATCAAATTTTATACCCTTTGTGTCTTTCATTCATAATTTTAGTCAACACTAAGATACTGTATCATTATAGGTTTTTTCAACATCATGGTGTTCATCAACTAATAATTATTTTTTTTCTACATCAACCACCTATTATTCCCCATGATTGGTAAGATCATCATGTATAGAAGTTAGAGTGTGCATGAGTAGTCAAACATTTAATTTACATGATGTAAATATAGTATATAACACATAATATTATGAGAAAAAGTATACTATATTAAGAAAAAAATTACCTTCTCATTGAAATTTATTTTAAATCTTTAATAGTTTAAGGGATTTGGAACCTATATCGAGAATACATATATCCTATTTGTGGTCTCATACAACTTATAATATATTTTATACAATGGGACCTCCATGAAGTAATTATGATCTACCAATGAAATGGTTATCCATGATTGAATTTTCATATGACCCTAATGTTATTTTAGTCACTAGAAGAATAATTATCCAATTCATGTCTTATAGATATGATATATAAAATACCAACACTACTTGAGTTTCAAATATTAATGGCTCATCCTTTTCTCCTTCCACGTAGAAATTCACCTTTATGAAGCCCATTTCATCAACTTTCACTGCACTTCATGTTCATCAATGTTATAATAGAAAATAAACCCTTGAATTTTTACATAATGTAACTTGTATATCTATTAGATGATACTGAAATATTACATATTCACATAAATTGGATTTATATAATTGGAACCAGATATGTGTATTTCTTCCTCCACAAGCGTAACTCCACTTTTTTCATCACACTATGGTCATCACGTTATTTTTTATATAACGTATAACAATTAATTAGAAACCTCGTGTAAGATATAATTTTTTTATTTTTTTCTCTTTGTTACCCATCGAAGTCACTCAATAATTGAATTCATATTTATATATAACTCCTTATAAATATTATATCAAAAACATACCATAAACACTTGATTATTTGTATTTTATATCCATCATGCAATCATTAAAGGATTCAAATGTCTATGAATTTCTTTTGGAATTAAACATATGGATCATTATCTTCACTATTTTATATATTGTAATGGTGATATTTCTCTCCATATGATATTAATTGTAACAACATCTCTCTCAGAAATAAATTATTCTATATGGAGTCCACTATGATAATACTTTCAAAGACTAATTATATCAACACCTAATAGATAAACAGTGAAAAATTCAATAACTTCTATAAAAATATATCATTCCATGAGAAAACCTTCTAAAAAATGTCATTCTTGATGTATCCTTTCAAAATCCTCACATACCATTCAATGGGGAATATCCATATATAATGGACATTACTACATTTTTGAACCCCTTTAACTAATTGAATAATTAGGTGGACCATTATATCAATGGATGATGGTGGTAATAAAATAAATAATTCAAATAATATGAATCCAACCAAATTATTCACAATGAGAAACTTTTCTATGTCTATAACTTTACAAAATATTGATTTCAAAAAGAAGAAAATTTTGGTTAGTTGTTTCATACATTTTTAGGCATAACGCATCATAAATAGTCACACCTCAAATATTACATCAAAACATGAATGTTGTGTTATTTTAGTACCTATTAAATAAAATTACTCATTGGTGTGATGTTCCTAATACACAATAAATACCCATATATAATTTTTACACCATCTAGGAAAATAAGAAATCCAAATGTTTCTCATCATGATAGAGTGTAAGCTACCAGAGGAAGAAAAGTTCAACTTTTTCCATTCACTTACACTGAATTTTACCTTATCCCTATATAAATAATTTCCAACTTATCCTTGATTCCATATTTTGTTTTTCTATGAAAATTTAGTAACATTCCTATAACACCATAAAATACATTTTTTCATCAGGGATGAAATCAAGAATATGTTAAATGTATAAACAATTAAAATATGGTAATTCAATGACTATTTATCTCTTTTTAAAAAATTATTTCATATTATTTTTTTAAATGGTTTACCAAAAACAATGTCAAAAACATTTACTTTATCGATCATTTTATCAACACATAGTAGGATGTAGTTTTACCTTGTCCGATATTTGTGTCGAACACTATCATCCATGATCAGTATTTATGTAATTGAGGTAAAAATTTATGATGTACTAAAAACAAGGTATTTTAGGAATGTTTTAACTTATGTGAGTGTGATAATTACCCACAAAGGAGATAACCCATCATTCCTATAATGTTGTAGCCAAAAAAATTACATAAGAAGGAAATTCATTTATAATCCTATACAACATGGCCTCCAATGTGAATTAATCATTATTATAATTGTCATATGTTTTAGAACCTATATCTCATATCAATTTCAAATATTTGATCAATGAACATAAAAAGACATCAATATCATTACCTAGTCATTTTTTCCACGATATTAGAAGAGACAACATAACATATTTTCACTTAATGCAAAACCATAGTGGAAATTTCTAATTTACCAAAATAATTGGCCATATACTATGATTACTACTTTGCACCCCAAAATTATTCATTCCATATATAGATAACTATATACGGACGTTTCTTATCTCATTTAAAAATTCAGGATACTCATAATCAATTTTTTTCCACTGAGGAGAGGCTACTGGATGACGTGGTTTCCCATATTTAATTCTTCTATCTGCATGCTGTGGAAATTGTCTCGAGGCTTCCCGACACCCATATAGGTTTATAAACAATGTAATTATATAAAAGTACCATAAAAATTTAAAATAACTTGATTCACTTTTCTTGTATCGATTTACACCACACTTAGTTCATTTATGGGTGATTCATGGTCCGTACTAAACAATATAAAATCAATTATAAAATCTTATATTTATTTTTGGAGATCATGCACATTTAATTTATCAATAATTTACCATAATAGTTTAAACAATTTTTTTCACTTTCCTCTGGTAGTATATCATTTAGGTGACCAAGTAGTTATGTAAACCTAGTGTCACTCCATCTGCTGCTAGCTTTCAAATTATATAACCTTAATACATAGTGACAATGTTTTGTCTTTTTTTAACTATTATACAGTGGTCTCTTAGAAAAACTATTAGTCTCCTAAATAAAATTTGGATAATATGAATTTTAATATTTAATTTCCATTTTCATGTCATCGATATGATCTCCATCATAATTTACACTGGTATTCATATCAAATGATCTAAAAACCTTATTGTCATCTCATTCAGTGTGCATGTTTATTTTTTTAACATTTTTAGCCTAATATTTATATGTATGATCTATTACAAGACAAATAAAATGTTCTATCAACTCTTTTAAACTAATTTTTATTTAATAAAATATTCTTTAATATATAAAAAGTAATTGAGAAGGGTCATATGCATGCTCTATTGAAAACGTGATAAACTCTTTAACTCCAAATTTGTACTATTTTGTCAAATGATTGTATTGAATCCATTATCGATTCATATTCATCCTATTAGGTTCCCAAAATATTCTTTTTGTACAATAAATATATAAATAAACATTGTATTTTCATAATCAATGCAGAACGTTATATAGAATTATAATAAGGGGAACCCACCATTTGAATTTCATCAGTTATGATTCATAAAAATTTATCATTTTAAACAAAGATAACATGAAATGAAATAACATTGGGTAAACATGTGGTTGTTGGTCTATGTTCATGATTTTATGTTGTGTGGGAAAAAAGGGAGGTAATAAATATGTTAGTAAATAAAATTTATTTATTATTAAATAGAATACTTCCCTTAGAAATTATTCTTATTTATTTTCATTTAATTATGAACTGGATTTGAATTTTTTTTAATTGTCTTTCATTATAACATATAATGTCATGTAACCATCTAATTTTTACATAAGTCCAAGGATCTTAGGATTTCATGAATCGAATATACGAAACTGTTATTGATGATAAAAGTGAAGTTGGACTCCATGTTAATTTCTTTTTCTATAGATTATTTTAGAACATTTAATATAGGAATAACAAAAAATATAATTGTGACATAGCTCGCTAAAATAAACATTCCACCAATATAAAAAGTAAATTTAGTTCTTAATAAAACTATATTTTTATTATATGTTCATTTCCAAAAAGGAAAACAATATTGAAAGATGATACTCTAATGGTCAATAAAAATAAAATGGACAAGGTAATGACATGTTTTATAAAAGAAATTGTGGTTTTTAAAAATGAGTGTGTGAGGGATAATTGGTGGAAAATGGAAATAATTTATTTATTTCAATCCATGGGATAAAGAGGGATAAATAAAACATAAATCTGATTACCATATATTCAAAATAAAAACACTTACTTGTAATGACCCGTAAATTTCAAGGAAATTTTTTTCATAAATTCTTTGGAATTTTACTAGTCCGCGGTTTATAACGGCGCCTTATTCTGAGGTCCAGTGTCCCCGAAATAAATTTCTGAAGTTTTGTTCGGATATGTTCAGTAAACGTACATGCGGGATTTTCTATCTTTTGAACCGGTGCTTGAAATTGAAATCTGAGGACACCGATGAACTCGTAGCACTGGTATTCGCTTACGGAGACCTCTACCGTAGTTGCATTTGGTCGAAAGTTGAAGTTATAATTTGGTGGTTCTTAAAAAAAATAAAAATATGTGAAACATATTTTTACTTTAAAGGTGTTTAATTCCACCAAAGGAGAGTTGGAGGTGGGGCCCACCCCCACATAACCTCTCATGGGAGGATATTGTGTGGCAGGGCCCACACGAACACCAAACTCTTCACCTTTATTTTAAACTCCATTTAACTCCTTTTAACTCTTAGACTTCCATTAAAGTGCCAACACACCCAAGTTATTAATTTTATGTGTCCTTTGATATTCTTGCCAACCCCATGGAAGTTAATTAAGTGAATGAACTTAATTAATTGTTCTATGTGTTTGAATTATTTTGAAATTCATGGAAATATTAAATTAGGGAGCCAATTATTTTATTTGTGTTGGAAAATATTCTGTTGGGAGAGATTTTGTTGGAATTATTATTCTCTTGACAAAGAGAACAGTTCTTCAATGAATAATGCTCCACATCTCGCAGAACGTGAAGCAGCACCTTTTACCTTCTTCAACTGGAGCAGGGAAGGGAAGCACTTCCACCCACGGAGTGCACCGATGGTGTTAACTCGACTCAACTACACCGGGATCCACTCCTTCCGACGTTGACGGAATGACATCCATCCTCCAAGACACCGACTTTCGCGGCTTCGACAAAATTCTTAAATCGAGGTAGGGGTTTATTTATAATTTTATATATGTGAATTATATCCTCGTACTTGGGTGATTATAGGTGGGATAATTGTTTGAGCCTATAACGCGGTGGGTACGGGCTAACGAACAAGTCTGAACCCTCTGCCAATTTTTTTGTGCTGCACGGTTTATTGTTAGACGGTTGAACGGAAGTGCAACGATGTTCTGAGCCCGTCACAGTGAAAAGAATGACCCGAGGAGGCCGTACGCGCAGACAGGAGGAAAAAAGGACCACCGGAACAACTTCAGTGGCCCGCGGAAGGACGCGGTAGCCGGCACCGGCCGGCCACCTGGTGGCAGCGGTGCCCCTCACGCGCTGCCGGCGGAAGACCTTCGCGGCACCAGCCGTAGCAGCGGAGTGGAACCCGCTTCTGCGGGTTCAGGGAGGCATGGGCAGCACCAGTTGGCTCCACCGTTACAACCCCCCCCCCCCTCTCCGCACTCGGCCAGCTGGATGAGCCGTGGCCGGCCACCGAGCTGAGCCACAGCCGCCAGGCCAAGACGTGCTCTACCGGGCTGGACTCGGAACCGGGTCGGGTCGACCCCAGTTTGGGCCGACCGAGGGCGGGTTGGGCCGGGTCGAACCAGACCCAAACCTCCCTCTTCGGACCACTTTTGGTTTTTCACCCATAATATGAGCTAAGGACCTCCGATCGATGCACCGTCAGTTTCTTAGTATTCCTTGTATCTAGACGGTCGTTTCGGTATATCACACTCAAGGTTTTCACTAAGTTTGGGTATAGCCGGGTTGGTTCGAACCTGAAACCAACCGGGCTCTCGGAGCGAAAATACTTATAACATAAGGACCAGACATCCAATTGATGGGTCGTCAACTAAGTTGGATTCCTTTGGATGAGAAATTTCTTTTGGAATACTCTACATGAGTTTGGGATGCAGTTGGAGTGCGGTCGGGTTGGTTTGAGCCTAAAAACCAACCGGGCCACTGAAACGGAAATGCCAATAACTCACATTCGGAACGTCTGATTGATGCAGCATCTGTCACGTTGGGTTCCTTATGATGTGACAGAACTACTGGATACATCAACTCAGGACTTGTGATAGTTGATGTATTGAACCCCCTTTTCTCGAGAAGTGGACCCTCCCGAAATCGAGTGTACTGTGTGCGGAAACCCTAGAGCTGGTTGCGATGATGACGCCTTCTGTACCAGGATCCTACGTGGGTTCGACAGCGACAACCACTGTACCGGAATCCTATGTGGTTTCGACAGTGACGAATTTTGTACAGGGATCTTCCGTGGGTTCGACAGCAGTGACTTTTGTACCAGGATCCTACATGGGTTTGACAGCGACAACCACTATACCAGAATCCTACGTGGGTTCGATAGTGATGACTTCTGTACCGAGATCCTCCGTGGGTTCGACAGAAGTAACTTCTGTACCAGGATCCTACGTGGGTTTGACAATGACAAACACTGTACCGGAATCCTACATGGGTTTGATAGTGATTACTTCTGTACCGATATCCTATGTGGGTTCGACAGCATTGACTTCTGTACTAGGATCCTACGTGGGTTCAACAGCGATGACTACTATACTGGAATCCTACGTGGGTTCGACATTGACGAATTCTATGCTAGGATCCTACATGGGTTCGACAACGCTGATATTGTTCCAGGATCCTACATGGGTTCAACAGAGAATATGATTCAGGATACATCTATTCATCTCTACCCCTCTTCTTGAGTTTTATACCAGTGTGAGATGAGTCATGTCTATCAACCATTATCATCCTGGTGATTTACTTTAATTCCTTTTGGTAATTGGTTTGTGCTTGGTCTCGAGAGTTGGAAACAGACTGAGATTTTTAACATAGGTATATGTATGGGCATATACCTATGTAGGGTTGGTTGATTCTTTGTGATTGTATCTTACTTCTTTGTTTATCCTTAGTGGATATTGTGAGACCATGTGGGTCTCGAGGTCCCTACTGAGTATTTATATACTCACCCCTGCATGAGCTATGCCCGCACCTCATTGTGTTGGATTCCGAAAATGGACATCGCTGATGGAGGCCGAGAGCACCACGACTGGACGGTACCCAGAGGTGGACCTTGCGAAGAGTCAGCACACGGAAGAGACTGACAGCCATGAGAGCTGAGGTGGCCATCTTTACCTACCCTTCAGGTAGGAATCCTCGGAGAATGATCCAGGAGCAGCTCTTTACTTTCAGCTATTTTCCCTTTTTACTTGTACTTGTTGTTCAGTTGGGTATTTATACTAGCACATTAATTTCCAGCACACTCTTTTGTATTCAGTTATACTTAGTGTTTACTTCCTTTTGTGTACACTATTGTGTTTGTTTACTTTTATAAAGGCAATGTCATCCCATCTTAGGTATTTACGCCTTTGGTGCTAGTCACCAACCCCTGGCCTATGGAAGGCGGGCTTGGGGAAGTCACGGCATGGGCCTGAGGACGGGTCGTGAAACATTGGTATCAGAGGAGTTGGTTCTACCCCAGAACATGAACTATGATTCATTTAATGGAAATAATGTTAAGTGTTTTGGGTGTGGTTATCAGTTTAGGGAAACCGGTGTTGTTTCAGCGGCCGACATATCCATACACTGGGACTCTGACTTCTGATATCCGACTAAGTTCACGAAAACATTGATTGCATGTGTGTTTCCTTTGGAAAAGTTTCCTTTTTGAATAATTTGGTCCAGCTCACCAGGTATACTCTTTTAACCATGGTGCACCTGTTTCTTTTCAGGATGGCCCCATAAAGGCATCTAGCTAGGGATCCGAGTTACGTACGAGATGGTAGCCCACCGAGCGACGAGGCTTTGGTGCAGGGCCCCATCACAGCTGAGGTACCAGCGGTACCACTGCCTGTTGGGCCACCGATACCACCAGCCCCAGCAACAGAGAGTGCATGCTACCTAAGTGCGTTGCACGAGTTCCAGCGCCAGAGGACGCCCAGGTTCTGGGGAGAAATGGACCCACATGCCATTGAGGATTGGTTGGAGGCTTTTGTGAGAGTTTTCATATTGGTAGGGACATCGGTCGGCCTCATGGTGATCCTTTCCACAAGTCTCCTACAGGCAGTGGCAGACGGATGGTTGATCCTGATGCTCTAGGTGCATGATGAGGCATCACTACACTGGACAGACTTCGAGAGCCTATTCTAGGAAGAGTTTGTACCATCCACCCTTCGTGCGGTGCAGATTCAGGAGTTACTTCATCTGCAGCGGGGAAGCATTACTGTAGCTCAGTACTCAGCGAGGTTCATAGACCTTTCACGCTACTCTATGGATATGGTACGAGACCCATTCTTTAGGTCTTGGACCTTTGAGTAGGGACTCAAGCATGATATCAAGGCTTTGATGATCTCCCTCAACATTCCGACGTAGGCGGGGGTACTGGAGAGATCCCTTCAAGTGGAGATCTTTCTTGTTGAGCACTCACTAGTAGCAAGACCCACCACAGGGTGTCACATAGCAGAGTCTTCTACTGCCGGAAATAGACATATGACACAGGGGTCCAAGAGGACCAGACCAACAGGTGGTCGATTGCATGACTCGGGTTCGGTTGTGCGGGGAACACGAGACAGAGCTAGACATCTGAGAAGCTGGCAATTTTATCCATGCAGCGGGCAGGGTCACATGGCTCGAGACTACCCGACCCACCCAGCAGATGAGCAGCAGGCAGTAGAAGGACCTCCTCGGCAGAGGTAGAGGTTCGATCATGGGGGTCTGTCGGGCGCAGGCAGATGTGGTAGAAGAGTTGGTCGAGAAGTATGTGGTGGACGTCGTTTCGAGGCCCTACCACCACCACCACTAGGAGGTCCACCCCGACCGCAGGGAACAGGTGGATAGGAGAGATCTCATCTTCAGGCTGCTGAGGCCTATGAACATAGTGCTCTGGGAGCAGGTGGACTGGAGCGGGACTAGTTCCAGGCATAGATTCCTTTGTTCATGAAACTTTTAGCTTCGTTGATGTCGTTGTTTGTGGTTTTTGTGTGTCTATGTACTTTGAGTTGCCGTAATAAAAGACACTTGTCTTTGTGACGTTTGATTTCCTGCCTTTTGTGTGGATAATACTAAGAGATTCCGGACAAACTGTTGACTTGACCCTCACATTAGAGATTCCTACTGGAGGAGACCCAGTGACCACACACTAATGCCGACAGTGTGACTCAACCCTTGGAGGTGAGAGTAACAGTTGGATCTCTTTGTATTACCGTCGAGGCCTTACGACGTTGTCTGTGGCATGAATTAGTACCGTTCAGGTCAGGACAGTCTGTGTTAGGAAATGGGCGTGGTTCATCTAGGGGATGAGACCGGATTTCTCTTTTTGGCAAAGGATAAATCTTAGCATCTCTTATAGGACGTAGGCGAAGAAGGGTGTAGATGAGTTATTTTAAATTGGATAGTCTCACCCATAGTTCAATGGACGAACACTTTATAGTCTACTCTGACCACCAGAGTCTCAGGTATATCTTCTCGTAGAAGGTCCTGAACCTGAGACAGCAAATATGGCTCAAGTTCCTCCAGGACTATGACTTCGAGATAGTCTATACTCCAGTGAAGTGGAATGTTGTAGTAGATTCTCTCAGCAGAAGATCGGGCATTTATCTGCTAGGAAAGGCAACTGGGCAGCTGGCGGCATTGCAGATATCCTTTGTAGATAGAGATGGATCAGCCTTTCTGCATTCTCTCACTGTCACTCCTCCACTTATTTAGTGAGTCAGGGAGGGGCATCATGGGGGCGTTGACTGTGAGACACGATGTGCTCAGATATCCTCAGGGTAGGCACCCGAAGGATTTTCTGAAGGTGGGGAGCATGGAATTCCTTTCAGAGGACGTACCATGGTACCAGTTTCACTTCAGGAGGAAGTGTTGTGGGATTTCTACACATTCCCTTTAGCGGAACATCCAGGAGTAGTAAAGATGTAATAGGACCTTCGATGACCGCACTGGTGGCCAGGCATGAAGAAGGAAGTAGCGGAGTTTGTCTCTCTATGCCTCACTTGTCAGCAAGTGAAGGTGGAGCATCAGGTACCAGTAGGTTTGGTTCAGCCTTTAGAGGTCCCAATGTGGAAGAGGGGTGAGATATCCTTTGACTTCGTGATGGGTCTTCCACGAAAATCCAGGAGAAGGAGACCTCTATAATTTGAGGATGGAGACCACGTCTTTCCACGGGTCTCACCTCGATGAGGCCTACAGAGATTTAGCTAAGGCGTCAAGTTATCTCTGTGATTCTTTGGACCTTTTCAGGTCCTCATCTGGGTAGGTGAGTTGGCTTACCACTTGGCCCTTCCACCTCAGTTCTTCCGGGTTCACGACATCTTCCACGAATCTCAACTGATAATATACGTGCATTATCTTTCCCACATCATCGGCCACGGGGAGATAAGTATCAAAGACGGGGTGACATTCACGGAGGTTCCAGTGGAGATTGAGGATCGACAGGAGTGGGTCCTACGTGGATGGTCGATTCTTCTGGTGCACATTCACTGGTAGCACGAGAACCACCAGGAGATTACATGGGAGCGGGAGGCTCAGATGTGTGCTCAGTACCCCCATTTGTTTCCCTAGTGTGTGTTTAGCTTTACGGGGACGTAAAGACCTGATGTGGTTGTAACAGCCCGAGATTTTATGAAAAATATTCTTTTTTATTTCAATAATGTCTTGTGTTGTACGCTACACCAAAAGGAGCTTGCACAACACGCATCCTTGACATGCCTTGCATTACACGCAATCGCGACCTTCCTCGATAGCGTGTGTAGTACGCAATACCGAGTTTCACTAAACAACGATATGCTATTAAAATATTATTATAACTAGCCGTTATGAATAGTAATAACCACTTTTTAAATTTTTAAAAATTTTAGCTCTCAAAATGGACTTCATTTTTGGATTTGGAGTATCGAATTTAGCCTAAGGTGAAATTTTGGTACTTTTCGGATAACTTTCATATTCTGATGAATAGTGAAAATTACTAAATTATAATTAAAAAAGAACTTTTTTAATCAAAATAATTAATAGTGATAAATTATTAATTTGAGTTGTTTTAAAGTATATTTAGAAAATATTTTTACAATTTAATACAATGTTGGTCATTGGATGTAATTTCACATTTAAACCAGACATAATCAAGTGTCAATCTTTTGATATATATTGTTTCTTAAAAACACGCTATTTGTTTTAACAGTGGGATTTAATTATAAAATTAATTAATGAAACTTCTATGTTATGAATGTGGTAAAATAGACTTCATTTTTGAATTCGGAATTTGAAATATAGCTTAGGATGAAATTTTGGCATTGTTCTGAAAAACATCAATTTTTGATGAATAGTGAAACTACTAAGTGGTAGTTAAAAAACTGAATTTTTCATAAAACTTAATTTTACCGCTTCTGTGAATGGAATTTCAAAAATCCAAGAGACACAGTTGATGTCAGTAAGTAAAATTTGGTTCAATGAGATGAAAATAATTTTTGGTGAATAGTAACTTTTTACTTTTATTTACCACGGTTAAAAGTAAATAGGGTAATTAAGGGTAAGAATGGTATTAATATTACCCTAACACATGTCCTAATTATATTGGACAAGTGTATCTCGACCAAAAACAACCTTAAGTGTAAAATATTATCATTTAGGCCCACTTGGATTAGATTAGGACATTTATTATTATTTAATTCAAAGAAGAGTTAAAAGAGTTAAAATCAAAGTTTATTTACTAAAACATTTTTAATATAGGGTTGTACATAAGATAAATTCGATTGTAAATATTCATTAGAAATCTAAAACTATTTCCTACATAATGATATTTTATTTGTAATTTTTAGACATCAAATAATTTAATTTATTTATGACACAAAGATGATGCAGTAATTATCTTATTTATGAAATATTAACATAATTGATGTTATAAATGCTCAAATGAATGTAATTTGAGACTTTTTATGAATTAAACTAATTTTATAGGTTACTATGATATATTAGTGTTGATTTAAGCAACTTGGTTCGAACATATAATTTTGTTATGACTTTCACAAAAATCATATATCAAATAGTGTCAAAATTGACACAAAATAGTTTTTAAATCAAATATTATATTATTAATTGTTATTTTATTCCTAAAAATCTAAGGTTCGGCCAAATGACTTAGATAAGGATATATATATTAATAATAAACAATTTTTGGTTCTTTTGTCTTGATATAGTAAGTTTATTAACCTTATAGTATAAGAACACAAGAAGACACGGTAAAAGTAAAATTATTTAACTTAATGTTAAATCTAAATGATAAGGTTAAAATAGGAACCTAAACTTGTCTAAATTATATTGGATGAGAGGATTTCGACCCATCCCTACCTTAGCCTAGAAATAAATCAATTTGGAGATAATTAAAACCGAACTTGACTTTATAATAAAATAATATTTTGAGATATTCCTAAGGTGCCCCTCTCCTCCCTTATAAAAGGACACCTCCTCCCCCTCCTCCTCACACCAATTTGAGAACTCAAGCTCGGCCAACCCCTGCCAAAATCCCTTCTCCACTTCCCTAGAATAATCCTAGAGGTCCTGGTTTTCTTCAAAGACCAATCTTAGTTCCCTAAGTAGAGGATTCAAAGAAGCGTTCCAAAGAACAGGTAATATCCATTACCGATCTTTTCAATTTCTTTCTTCTTCAACTTCTTCTTCTTTAGTTGTTTCATGATAAAGTAATAACATCAGTATTTCTTATATACTCATATGTTATTATAAATATGAAAAAACTCTAATTAACCTTATATACATCCTACGGAAAAAGGAAATCACCGTGCGTGCGTACGTACGGAATACCGTCTCCACGCCGTGGTGTAATCTATTTTCCACCATCACCTTACAAGGATGGGTATAAAGGTGTAATGAGTAACTATATATGATTATTATAAAGTTATATTGATACTTAAATAGTATACATACACTTCAACACAATTCCACGACCATGGGAACGATATCATCGCTCGTGCGTACGTACGGACTACCGTCTCCACGACGCGATGAGATTCATTCTCAATGATTAGCCATTCATGAATGATTATAAAGTATATATAATAAGTAATAATGAAATATATGACCTAATAATGATACTGGAATTATTTATATTTATATGTATGTCATCTACTTAATTCCATTCAATTCAATAAGGAAACGAAAACAGCGTTCATGAGTACGTACGGACTACCGTCTCCATGAACGGTGTATTTCTTTACATTTACTGATTTATTATATATGTATATATATATATATATAAATCATGTTTTATATTCTGGAATTAAGTAATCATGATCTAAGTAATCATATGAATAATTACAAGTAAATAACACGAACGACAAATGAGACGATTTTAACCAAAACACTATTTTAACATGAATTTACAAAAGAACGGGTAATATAAAGTCATAAGTGGACCATATATGATATAATAACAATGAATATGATTCTGTAATAAGTCAATTACATTATTTAAATCATTATACAGGAGGTTCGGACACATACGAAGCAAATCGGACCTAAGGTAAGGGAAATATCACAATCTCATTTTTATCCGAGATTGTTTATTCGTAAGTATTTACTGGGGTGTATTTTATCATCCACATCCATGTTTCATCAATACGTAATATTATTTACATACACCTACAATTGTTTAAATCCATTTTTACCCTTCGGTGAGTTTTTAGTAAAGAATATGAAAGGAATCTTTTGTCATTTTTTCGTACGAGGTACTTTTTGACTTTTCCGACAAAAGTACGAAAGAATGTTTTTTTTAACTTATACGGCATGAATGGATTTTTAAAACAATATTTCCAAGAAACTTACTTTACAAGTTTTCAAGTTTATTTTTAATCAACTTATTTTATTTTAAAGTCGTATGACAGGTTATGAAAGGAAAATTGTTTTTGAAGTGGAAAGTATATTTTCCTCAAGAATGGAGTTCAAGTATTTTATCAAAATTATTTTCCATCTAAGATAATAAAAGGGTTCTGTTTTTATACCTATTATTACATTGGTTTGATTATGTTGTGATGGAGATATTTTTATGAATTCCTTTATCTTATATCAATTGTTTTATGATGTCATGTTGTTTAAGAATCCCATTTTTATTACATGGGTTATGCTATGATGTATGGTTTATGATTATGTGGTAAACATAAGAAAGGATTCATTATAAGATGGGTGGGACCTATATCTCCCTCCAATGCATTGGGTAAAGATTTTATATCTCATGAGATAGACATGGCTGGAATTGTAGGTTATACCGGTTCAGTGAAACAGGACTGAAACGAGGGTGACTCGATTCAGAAAGGGACTTTGTCCACTAAGATAGTCTTGGCAATGAGTCTTGGCTAACAAGAAATGATTCTATATTATTATGTGTGTATGACACAAAGTTTCATGTTTTAAGTTATGATTATTGTGATTACATTTCACTGCCATGATTTATCCCATGTTATGAAATTATGCTCTCTTTTGCAGGTTAAGATTTCCAAAATGTTATGTTCTTATGAATACGAAGTGATTGATATTTCTTTTGTTTACCCTTACTGAGCATTTGAGCTCACCCTTTTATGTTTTCTTTTCCCCAGGATATAAATAAAGGTTTTAGGTAAAAAAAAGGGAAGATCTTTATAGGAGATGTTGAAGATCTTTTACCACGATTAGAAGATTATGTTCCGAGTTTTCAAAGACACTAAACTATTACGATCCTTGTGTGTGTGTTTTTGTTATGTACTAAGTATTCCGCAAATGTAATGTAATGTCAATGTACGTCTGGCTTCGGGTCTCTACAGTTGGTATCAGAGGAAAGGTTTAGTCAACCTTTGGAAACTAGGATGCGAAAACGTTAGTGAGATCCCTAGAGATATTTCTAAGGTACGTCTAGGGATGTCCCTAAGGATAAGTATACGTATAGGATATAGTACTAGAACTATGGTAACGATCTTAGAATTTAACCTAAGATGTTAGATATTGAAGTTACTCTCCCTTTATTATGATTTTTCCTCTCACACTATTCTTTTTGGGTTTTAGAAAATGGCTGGAAACAAGATGATTCACGATAATGGAGAATATGATGGACAATGGAATGATATTCTTCATAATGAAATGGGATTTGGAAGTACAAACATCATTATTATGCCGAATCAGCAATCTCATAATATGATCAATAAAGTAAAATTTGGTAAGTTTCCTGACTCGGCTAATAAGAGAAAGATGGAGTTTCATGATGATCATAGAGGAAAGAAAGTTCAATTTCCCCTATGTAAATCATGTGGGAAGAGGCATCAAGGAGAATGTTTCAAGGGAACTGGAAGATGCTTTGGGTGTGGAAAAGAAGGACACAAAGCAAGTAAGTGCAAAGGAAAAGGGTCGGTTAACACCATGGATGAGGATAATGGTATTGCTACGACATCAAAAATGGTTAAGTGTTTTAAATGTGGAATGTATGGGCATTATGCAAACAAATTCCCTAAGGGAAAGACTCATGAAGAGAATCAGTATGGTCATATGGGTAGTATTTATGTGTATGATGATGAAGAGACTACAAATGATATGTGAGATGAAAGAATTTTTGAATCTCGGTCAATGGTTTAAGAATGTAGTGGAATAATTACATGTTTATCATGTGTAATGTTGTATAAGTAATCTCATGGTACTATGGAATAAAGAGACATCTAAGGATTGTTACACTGTTATCTTTCATTGAGTTTTGAAAGTGTATGATTAATGTTACCAGTATCCATGAAAGGTTATTCAGATACTTTTGGAATGTAGATGATATGCGCATAATGAAGGGATAAAGAGAATCTAATATGTTTGATAGTATTAATGAGCTCATGATTGATATAAGGACTAAGTGATATCATGGTTTGAGGATATAGAATTTTGAGGATTTTGGTATGTGGAAAGTGTTAAATTTTAACTGCATTCATGTTTTCACTAAGGTATTCAAGACAATACACGATTAAAGACTTTGAATGTTTAGAATGTGACCAACAAAACATATCTTATGATATATGGGGATCGACGATGGTGTTAAATCTCTGGTAATCATTTTCACTATGTTATGAGAGTGGACTTCAGTATTATGGATAAGCCTAAAGATTGGAATGGATTATGTTGGACATAAGTTAGTATTGTTTAAGGATAGAAGTTTTTTTTTCGATATTATTGATGGGATGTTATAGTAATGTAGTTTTAGAAAAAGGACAACCTGCAGGACGGGCGACAGCCCATCGCGTCGGACAAAGATGTGGGAATCGAACCCACAACCGAAGTGCGACTGGCCTTTATCGCCTACCACTGGCCTACAGGAAGTCCCTGTTTAGTAGAAACTAGTTTTATTATATTAAGCAGTATGATATATTAAGTATAAGTCCATTTTAGGAACCATATGTGATTAATCTCACTATAGATCGACTTATGTATATAATTTTTGCTAACCTTTTGTTTGAGACAGATGGAATGACCCGTCATTCTATCACATGATCTTCTAACACTTCACGAATAACAAATTCAACTTCATTTATTTAAGAGATGAAGTGGAAATTGTTCAAGGCATGAACAACAGTGAGATTGTACCAAAATAAAGAAAGTATTTATTCTAATTCAAATTTTCAACTTTAGGGAAATGATCTTGAAAACCAAAAATGTTGTCCTAGTGATCTTATACCTGATGAATCAGATGGTACCTTAGATCGTCACAAATTTATGGATTTGTGATTACTGGCTTTTCCATAGCCATGTTCTCTACCACTCTCCATCAGAACATGATGGTTAGATTTCTCTTCCATATCCATATTTTCACCTATGTGGAAACCCAGTGATTAGTTTATTTGGGTAATCGTTACATTTCATACATTAGTTTTTAAAGCCAAGTTTTGGTATTCCTTTTTACGATGTGGGTTTCTATTAAATAAACTTTTGAATAGTAAACTATTTATAACCCCGACGAATTTCGAGGGCGAAATTCATTTTAAGGGGGGTAGAATATAACTGCCCGAGATTTTATGAAAAATATTCTTTTTTATTTCAATAATGTCTTGTGTTGTACGCTACACCAAAAGTAGCTTGCACAACACGCATCCTTGACATGCCTTGCATTACACGCAATCGCGACCTTCCTCGATAGCGTGTGTCGTACGCAATACTGAGTTTCACTAAACAACGATATGCTATTAAAATATTATTATAACTAGCCGTTATGAATAGTAATAACCACTTTTTAAAATTTTAGAAATTTTATCTCTCAAAATGGACTTCATTTTTGGATTCGGAGTATTGAATTTAGCCTAAGGTGAAATTTTGGTACTTTTCGGATAACTTTCATATTCTGATGAATAGTGAAAATTACTAAATTATAATTAAAAAAAAACTTTTTTAATCAAAATAATTAATAGTGATAAATTATTAATTTGAGTTGTTTTAAAGTATATTTAGAATATATTTTTACAATTTAATAAAATGTTGGTCATTGGATGTAATTTCACATTTAAACCAGACATAATCAAGTGTCAATCTTTTGATATATATTGTTTCTTAAAAACACGCTATTTGTTTTAACAGCGGGATTTAATTATAAAATTAATTAATGCAACTTATATGTTATGAATTTGGTAAAATAGACTTCATTTTTTAATTCGGAATATGAAATATAGCTTAGGATGAAATTTTGGCATTGTTCTGAAAAACATCAATTTTTGATGAATAGTGAAACTACTAAGTGGTAGTTAAAAAACTGATTTTTTCATAAAACATAATTTTACCGCTTCTGTGAATGGAATTTCAAAAATCCGAGAGACACGGTTGATGTTAGTAAGTAAAATGTGGTTCAATGAGATGAAAATAATTTTTGGTGAATAGTAACTTTTTACTTTTATTTACCACGGTTAAAAGTAAATAGGGTAATTAAGGGTAAGAATGATATTAATATTACCCTAACACATGTCCTAATTCTATTGGAAAAGGGTATCTCGACCAAAAACAACCTTAAGTGTAAAATATTATCATTTAGGCCCACTTGGATTAGATTAGGACATTTATTATTATTTAATTCAAAGACGAGTTAAAAGAGTTAAAATCAAAGTTTATTTACTAAAACATTTTTAATATAGGGTTTTACATAAGATAAATTCGATTGTAAATATTCATTATAAAGATAAAAAGATTTCCTACATAAGGATATTTTATTTTTAATTTTTAGACATCAAATAATTTAATTTATTTATGACACAAAGATGATGCAGTAATTATCTTATTTATGAAATATTAACATAATTGATGTTATAAATGCTCAAATGAATGTAATTTGAGACTTTTTATGAATTAAAATAATTTTCTAGGTTACTATGATATATTATTGTTGATGTAATCAACTTGGTTCGAACATATAATTCTCTTATGACTTTCACAAAAATCATATATCAAATAGTGTCAAAATTGACACAAAATAGTTTTTAAATCAAATATTATATTATTAATTGTTATTTTATTCCTAAAAATCTAAGGTTCGGCCAAATGACTTAGATAAGGATATATATATTAAAAATAAACAATTTGGGGTTCTTTTGGCTTTATATAGTAAGTTTATTAACCTTATAGTATAAGAACACAAGAAGACACGGTAAAAGTAAAATTATTTAACTTAATGTTAAATCTAAATGATAAGGTTAAAATAGGAACTTAAACTTGTCTAAATTATATTGGATGAGAGGATTTCGACCCATCCCCACCTTAGCCTAGAAATAAATCAATTTGGAGCTAATTAAAACCGAACTTGACTTTATAATAAAATAATATTTTGAGATATTCCTAAGGTGCCCCTCTCCTCCCTTATAAAAGGACACCTCCTCCCCCTCCTCCTCACACCAATTTGAGCACTCAAGCTCGGCCAACCCCTGCCAAAATCCTTTCTCCACTTCCCTAGAATAATCCTAGAGGTCCTGGTCTTCTTCAAAGACCAATATTAGTTCCCTAAGTAGAGGATTCAAAGAAGCGTTCCAAAGAAGAGGTAATATCCATTACAGATCTTTTCAATTTCTTTCTTCTTCAACTTCTTCTTCTTTAGTTTTTTCATGATAAATTAATAACATAAGTATTTCTTATATACTCATATGTTATTATAAATATGAAACAACTCTAATTAACCTTCTATCCATCCTACGGAAAAAGGAAATCACCGCGCGTGCGTACGTACGGAATACCGTCTCCACGCCGTGGTGTAATCTATTTTCCACCATCACCTTACAAGGATGGGTATAAAGGTGTAATGAGTAACTATATATGATTATTATAAAGTGATATTGATACTTAAATAGTATACATATACTTCAACACAATTCCACGACCATGGGAACGATATCATCGCTCGTGCGTACGTACGGACTACCATCTCCACGACGCGATGAGATTCATTCTCAATGATTAGCCATTCATGAATGATTATAAATTATATATAATAAGTACTAATGAAATATATGACCTAATAATGATACTGGAATTATTTATATTTATATGTATGTCATCTACTTAATTCCATTCAATTCAATAAGGAAACGAAAACAGCGTTCATGCGTACGTACGGACTACCGTCTCCATGAACGGTGTATTTCTTTACATTTACTGATTTATTATATATGTATATATATATATATAAATCATGTTTTATATTCTATAATTAATTAATCATGATCTAAGTAATCATATGGATAATTACAAGTTAATAACACGAACGACAAATGAGACGATTTTAACCAAAACACTACTTTAACATGAATTAACAAAAGAACGGGTAATATAAAGTCATAAGTGGACAATATATGATATAATAACAAGGAATATGATTCTGTAATAAGTCAATGACATTATTTAAATCATTATACAGGAGGTTCGGACACATACGAAGCAAATCGGACCTAAGGTAAGGGAAATATCACAATCTCATTTTTATCCGAGATTGTTTATTCGTAAGTATTTTCTGGGGTGTATTTTATCATCCACATCCATGTTTCATCAATAAGTAATATTATTTCCATCCACCTACAATTGTTTAAATCCATTTTTACCCTTCGGTGAGTTTTTAGTAAAGAATATGAAAGGAATCATTTGTCATTTTTTCGTACGAGGTACTTTTTGACTTTTCCGACAAAAGTACGAAAGAATGTTTTTTTTAACTTATACGGCATGAATGGATTTTTAAAAAATTATTTCCAAGAAACTTCCTTTACAAGTTTTCAAGTTTATTTTTAATCAAATTCTTTTATTTTAAAGTTGTATGACAGGTTATGAAAGGAAAATTGTTTTTGAAGTAGAAAGTATATTTTCCTCAAGAATGGAGTTCAAGTATTTTATCAAAATTATTTTCCATCTAAGATAATAAAAGGGTTCTGTTTTTATCCCTATTATTACATTGGTTTGATTATGTTGTTATGGAAATATATTTATGAATTCCTTTATCTTATATCAATTGTTTTATGATGTCATGTTGTTTAAGAATCCCATTTTTATTACATGGGTTATGCTATGATGTATGGTTTATGATTATGTGGCACACATAAGAAAGGATTCATTATAAGATGGGTGGGACCTATATCTCCCTCCAATGAATTGGGTAAAGATTTTATATCTCATGAGATAGACATGGCTGGAATGGTAGGTTATACCGGTTCAGTGAAACAGGACTGAAACGAGGGTGACTCGATTCAGAAAGGGACTTTGTCCACTAAGATAGTCTTGGCAATGAGTCTTGGCTAACAAGAAATGATTCTCTATGATTATGTGTGTATGCCACAAAGTTTCATGTTTTAAGTTATGATTATTGTGATTACATTTCACTGCCCTGATTTATCCCATGTTATGAAATTATGCTCTCTTTTGCAGGTTAAGATTTCCAAAATGTTATGTTCTTATGAATACGATGTGATTGATATTTCTTTTGTTCACCCTTACTGAGCATTTGAGCTCACCCTTTTATGTTTTCTTTTCCCCAGGATGTAAAGAAAGGTTTTAGGTAAAAAAAGGGAAGATCTTTATAGGAGATGTTGAAGATCTTTCACCACGATTAGAAGATTACGTTCCGAGTTTCCAAAGACACTAAACTATTACGATCCTTGTGTGTGTGTTTTTGTTATGTACTAAGTATTCCGCAAATGTAATGTAATGTCAATGTACGTCAGGCTTCGGGTCTCTACAGTGGTGGTAATGTAAAGAACTATAAATTTAAAAGAAATTTTTTTCATAAAATATTTGGAATTTTATGAGTATTTAGTTTTTGACGGCGCCTAGTTCCGAGGCCCGGTGTGCCTGAAATAAATTTATGAAGTTTTGTTCAGGTATGTTCAGTAAACGTACGTGTTGGTTTTTCTATCTTTTGAACCAGTGCTCGGAATTGAAATTTTAGGACACTGATGAACTCACAGTGCCATTATTCGCTTAAGGAGACCTCTATTACAGTTACATTTGGTTAAGAGTGGAAGATATAATTTGGGGTTTCTTAAAAAAATATGTGAGACATATTTTCACTTTAAAGGTGGTTAATTCCACCAAAGGGGATTTGGAGGTGGGGCCCACCCCCACATAACCTCCCATGGGGGGATATTTTGTGGTGGGGACCACACGAACACCAAACTCTTCACCTTCCTTTTAAAATCACTTGAAATCCTTTTAAATCTTGGACTTCCATTAAAGTGCCAACACACCCATGTTATTAATTTTATGTGACCTTTGAAATTATTTCCAACCCATGGAAATTAATTAAGTGAATAAATTTAATTAATTGTTTTGTGTTTTTGAATTATTTTGAAATGCATGGAAATATTAAATTGGGGAGCCTATTATTTTATTTGCGTTAGAAAATATTTTTTTGGGAGAGCTTTTGTTGGAATTATTATTCTCCCGATGAAGAACGTAGTTCTTCAATGAAGAACACTCCATATCTCAAAGAACGTCAAGGAGCACCTTTTACCTTATTCAACTGGAGAAAGGAAGGGAAGCACCACCACCCACAGAGTGCACCAACGGTGTCAACTCGACTCGACTACATTGGGCTCCAGTCCTTCCAACTTTGACGGAACGACATCTGTCTTCTGCGACACCGACTTTCGTGGCTTTGACAACTTTCTTAATTTGAGGTAGGGAGATTTTGTATAATTTTATATATGTGAATTATACCCTCATACTTGGGTGATTATATGTTGGATAATTTTTTTGAGCCTCTAATGTGGTGGGTACATGCTAACGAACAAGTCCGGACCCTCCGCTAATTTTTTAGTGATGCGCGGTTTATTGGGAGATGGATGAACGGAAGGGTAACGACGTTTTGAGGCTGTTGCAGTGAAGAGCAAGACACGAGGAGGCCGTAGGCACAGATGGGAGGAAAAACGAACCACTAGAACGACTCCGGGAGCCCGCGGAATGGTGTAGCGACGCCGGCGACCAGAGGCGGTGGCCACCCCTCACGCACTATCGGCGGAAGACCACCGCGGCACCAGCCGCAGCGGCGGAGCGGAACCCGCGTCCGCGGGTTCCGGGAGTCACGGGCCTCACCAACAGGCATAGCCGTTACAACCCCCCCCCCCCCTCGCTCTGCTCTCAGCCAGCTAGCTGAGCTGCATCTAGCCACCGGGCCGGGCCGCCCCCCACACAGGTCAGACCGTGATCTACCGGGCCGACCCTGGGCGGGTTGGGTCGGGTCGAACCAGACCCAGACCCCCCTCTTCGGACCACTTTTGATTTTTTTGCCCTTAACTTGAGATACGTACCTCCGATTGACGCACCATCAGTTGCGTAGTATTCCTTGGATTG
Source organism: Viscum album (assembly GCA_963277665.1). Lineage (NCBI taxonomy): Eukaryota > Viridiplantae > Streptophyta > Magnoliopsida > Santalales > Viscaceae > Viscum > Viscum album. The sequence continues at coordinate 620,973,510 of OY728137.1, read as the reverse complement.
AGATCGTCGTTTCAGTGTATCACACTCAAGGTTTTGGTGAAGTTTGGGTTTGGCTGGGTTGGTTCGAACCCGAAACCAACCGGGCCCTCGGAGCGAAAATGCTTATAACTTAAGGGTCGGACATCTGATTGATGTTTCGTCAACTAAGTTGGATTATTTTTTAAGATACATTTCTTTTGGAATACTCTATTTGAGGTTGGGACACATTTGGAGTACGGTCGGGTTTGTTTGAGCCTAAAACCCAACCGAGCCCCTGGAACGGAAATGCCAATAACTCACAAACTGGGCATCCGATTGACGCACCGTCTATCGCGTTGGGTTCCTTATGATGATACGAAACTACTGGATACATCAACTCAGGACTTGTGATATTTGATGTATCAACCCCCCTTTTCTTGAGGAGTGGACCCTCCCGGAATCGAGTGTGTTGTGTGCGGAAACCCTAGAGATGGCTGCGACGATGACGACTTCTGTAATAGGATCCTACGTTGGTTCAACACCGACAACCACTATACTAGAATCCTATGTGGGTTCGATAGTGATGAATTTTGTACCAAGATACTTTGTGGGTTCGACAGCAGTGACTTCTGTACCAGTATCCTATGTGGGTTCGACAACGACAACCACTATACCAGAATCCTACATGGGTTCGACAGTGCTAACTTCTGTACCAGGATCCTTCATGCGTTTGACAGTAGTAACTTCTGTACCAGGATCCTACGTGGGTTCGAAAATGACAACCACTGTACCGGAATCCTATGTGGGTTTGACAGTGATGGATTCTATACCGGGATCCTCCGTGGGTTCAACAGCAGTGACTTCTGTACCAGGATCCTATGTGGGTTCGACAGCGATGACTACTGCACCGGAATCCTATGTTGGTTCGACAGTGATGACTTCTATGCCAGGATCCTACGTGGGTGTGATAGCGCTGATATTTTTCCAGGATCCTACGTGGGTTCGATAGAGAAGATGATTTAGAAGCTACATCTAATCATCCCTACCCCTCTTTGTGATTTGTATACCTATGTGAGCTGAGTCATTTCTCTCAACCATTATCCTCATGGTGATTGAATTTACTTCCTTTGTGGAATTGATTTGCGCTTGGGCTCAAGATTTGGAGCTGGACTATGATTGGTAACTTAGGTATATGTATGGGAATATACCTAAGTAGGGTCGGTTGATTCTTCATGATTGTATCTTACTTATTTTTTTATCCTTAGTGGATATTATGAGACCTTGTGGGTCTTGGGGTCCCTGATGAGTATTGTTATACTCACCCCTGTACGGGCTATGACCGCACCTCATTGTGTTGGATGCAGACGACGGACAGCGTTGACGGAGGCTGAGAGTTCCATGACTGGATGGTACCCGGAGGTGGACCTTGCGATGAGTCGGCACATGGAAGAGACTGACAGACGTGAGAGCTGATGTGGCCATCTGTACCTACCCTTCATGTAGGAATCCCCGGAGGATGATCCAGGAGCTGATCTTTACTTTCAGTTGTTGTCCCTTTTTACTTGTACTTGTTGTTCAGTAGGGTTTTTATACTGGCTCATTACTTTCCAGCACACTCTTTTGTATTCAGTTATACTTAGTGTTTACTTCATGTTGTGTACTCTGTTGTGTTTGTTTACTTTTATAAAGTAAATTCCTTCATAGCTTAGGGATTTATGCCTTTGGTGCTAGTCACCAACCCCTAGCCTATGGAAGATGGGCTTGGGGTAGTCACGGCATGGGCTAGAGGATGGGTCGTGACATTACTACTTATCATTTATAGTCTACAACATACAACATGACTAGGAGGTGTTTCAATGGAGCATTTCTAAGAGCACCATGGAATCTAAGTGAGAAATAATGATGAATGATTGAAAATCAAGGTCAAGGTGATGGAGATGGTGAACCAACAACAGTTCAAGTGATGATAAATTTTCTTGAAAATCCATGAGGTAGATTGATGACAAATAAAATCACTTGAACATGCACTTTTCAAATCATATTGGATAATTAAAAAAAACATATATGTTTGGTGGGGTTAACAAATAACATGTTCTCGTATGCCTCGATCTTAATATATAATTATAATTTCAAGACAAAAATAGGATAAAATTTTAACTAATAAAAATATAAGGTAGAAACTTTATTTCCAAGAGGACATTTTAAACCTAAGAAACAAATAAATTTTTAGCTTCAAAATCTTTATAACTTTTTCATTCCAAGAAAAACCACCCAAACAAGAAATGAAGTCACAAATTTAAATTATAAAAACTTCATTACAATTTTAAATATCCAATTAGATGATAATTTATGTATTCAAGAAAATAATAATCAGTTTAATATAAAAAAATGATACTTTATTCAATAATAGTTAAAAAAATTCACTTCAAAAAGCTAAATTATAATTTAACTCAAGAAACAACCAACTTCAACTGTTTCTTTAAAACATTTCATTACCCATCCAAATTAAATTATTTATAACCAGAGAAAATCGATGGAATAATATAGAATCAAAATATTTCAAAATATAAGCACATTAAATATATAAGGAACACTCAAAATCATTAAAAACAATGCTATGATTATTAGAGTTACTCACAATATATAAGCCCCATTGTACAAAAGATACATGTGGCTCTGAATTAGCCTTGATAAGGTCCTCAAAATGGCTGGCCATATTGTCCCAAGTCATGATATACTCATATAAATTATTTTCCCACTCATTTATTCCATGTGCTAATATCCGGTATTTTTTTTTCGTCCACATATATTTCTCTTAATTAAGAGAAACTTGGATCAACCTTTCATATATTTTCTCAGCATCCCCATTCGAATTGTCAATATTGAATTATTCATCTGACATGTATTCCTTCAAATGGACATGAAGAACCAGTCCAACATTTTCATCAATAGAATGTGATGATGGACCCCCTATTAAGCCACATTTTTTAGCCTCTATTGAATTTGGCCTATCCTTTTCCTTAGTTATCAATAATTTTTCTATTGTTCTAGTGATCATAGGATTTAGAAGGTTGTTTTTTTCTTTCTTATGATTAGTTTTTTTGTTTTTGTTTACTGGATGGTTCCCATAGACGCTTCCATGCTTTCCATTCCTTAATTCCCATCGAGTATACAATAATGTGTTGTGATCTTGTTCCCACTCTGAAACAAATTTAGACTATGATTCTCTATCACTCATGGGGTATTGTACATCTTGTATTGAATCCTTGGGAACCATTTTTCCATTTAATGAATATAAATTTTACTTTAATTTTTACTTAACTTACTCCCAAACTTCTACATCCATCTTCCCTTACTATTGATCTCCTAGAATATAAAACTTTTTATCAACATTAACTCCTCATCTCACCTTCTTCTTTGTATTAATTATAACATCCCAGGTAATTATGGAATAACACCTTTTCATATCTATAAATATTTATCAATTAGATAGTAATTTTCGTTTAATTGAGACACTGTATATGATAGAATACCAAATATTCAACAATGAGTTTCTTTAAAATATTATTTTGCTCACAAGACTAAGATATACCGAAAAATAATACATTTTAAATATTATTATTTTAAATGGTAGTTAATGCTTAGTCGTTGTATTGTAAAGAATGAATATAACTACCTATATTTTGTTTAAACATGTTTATTAAATATTTTTACTTTATTCTAAAAAATTTCAGAGCCTTAAAATGATAATAAGTTTAATTTCAAGCATAAAACACTCTAATAACATTAAAATGTAGTTTTACCGACTTTTTATGGAGAGAACTTTTTAAATTTAGTTTTTGTCAATTTTATATGGATTATTTAACAAAATAATCTTATTCATTAGAAGCGGGACATTGAAATTAACATTGATTTATTTTTTTGGTTATTTTTACGATAAAATTCATCTTTTATTAAATAGTGATGAAACACGACATTTTAATTCAAAACCGCCTTTTCATTTAATTTAATTATATAATTATATTATCCTTTTAATGGGTTTAAAAGTATAAGTAAATAATTTTTTTATAATTTATTACAATTTTTTTCAATTTATATAATTTCTCATTGTAATTAGATATAAATTCATGTCAATCTTTTGATGGTTTTTACTTGTAAAAAAACATGTTTTCTCGTTTTGATAATGGGGATTAATTTCAAATTAAACATTGCATATTATATGTTTTAAATTTGGAAATTTTAATTATATATTTGAAATCATAAGTTTAAAATCATGTAAATATGCCCTTTTTATTTTTTGAGCATTATCAATTGTAACTTTAGTAATAAATTTTATTACCACTATTACAGGTAAATCGGGTAATTAAAAGTAAAAATAATATTATAATAACATAAAACTACTCTTACACTTGACATAGTTTAATTATATAAATTTCTATAGACCAAGATCATCATTGGGACTATTTTAGGACCACTTGGAGCCACTTGGATGACAATAATGCATTTAAAATATTATATTCAATGAAGAGTCTTTTTTACACTTTTATTAAAATAAAGTATTTTATTATGGTGTAATTCAGAGTATATCTTAAAATATAAATAATATTTATAAATATTACAAGATTACCTATGTCATGGTAAATTATTTAAAATTTTTAGGAATCAAATAATTAAATTTAATTGTGACACAAAAATGATGCAGTAATAGATTTGTTAAAGAAAGAATCAAATAAATGATATTAATAATATTAAAATAAATATAATATTATATATTTGATTCCATAGACAAATTTTCTATATGAATATGGAATTTTTGTATTGAGTTAATTTTGTTTTTTTTATGCAATCGAGTTGTTATAAATTTTTAAAAATAGTAAATTATGAAAAGTTTCAAAATTGACATAATTCGTATTTTTAAATATAAAATATTTTATTAAATGTTATAAAATTCTTAAAAATATAAGATTTTATATAATGGTTATTCAAAGTTCAAATATTTTATAAATTACACTTATTTAGTTGTTTTACAAATTTTAGATGTCACCTTAACACACATAGTATAAATAACATGATATCACAGTAAGATTAAAAAAGGTAACATTATGGTCAATCCAAAAAGATAAGGACTAAAAAAATATTCAAAACTATTATAATTTTAAATGTATAATTTTTATTCTACCTAATATAATATTATATTCTAAATAAATTATTTTGGGACCCTTTGTAATGGAAATTAAATTTATATTAATTTAATATTTTAAGAGTCCCCCTGGGTACCCATCCCCTCTCCTATAAAATGTTACCCACTCTTCTTTAATAATAACACTTCCAAATACATTTGGTTTGGCCCATCACTATTCTAAAACCATCCTAGAATCCCTCCCCACATTCTTGAGCACTTATTTTATGCAAAAATACCTTCTTAGAGGTGTTATGGTGTTCTTCAAATGTGATCAGTCGAAGAAGATATATCGCTTTTTTAAGTGTTTATATTTCATTTTTTTATCCAATTACTTTAAATAATATTATTCTAATATGAAATAATAACTAAATTATAAAATATATCTACTTAGATGTTATTATGTTAATATCATCACCTAAATCCATCTTCAAATTCATGAAATGGGAAATTAACATTTCCTTTATGTGTATAGCGAACTACTGCCTCACAAACCAATATAGTTCATTTTTCATTACCGTCTGTCAAGACTGGTTATAATGATGGATTAAATTCATCTTTATGATATTAATCAAATATTTATGTTTTTAAAATAATAATATTTTAATTATGTTATTACCTTCCATTCATATAAAAATGACAATGTCGTTCGTGCGTACATGTGGCATATCACCTTCACGAAGCGATGTGAATCATTTTTATTCACCACATCACTTGTATGATATATAAGTATATTTAAATTATTTTTATGATGTTAATAATATTATTATAATTATATAAAGATAAAATAAAAAATACATTATTTCTATAGTATGAAAAATGTAAAATGTTACTCATGCGTACGTACAACCTATCGTGTCCATGATTATAATGTTGTTTATTTTTCATAACCATAATTAATGTTTTGATTTAAAAAGTATGATTAATTCATAAATGGGAGTATTATATCATTAATACTATTATTTAGATGATGTAATTATGACCACATGTACATTTTACATCATAACAAGTTTATTTTCGACTCAAGTTCTGAATATCGACAAAACATCAGTCATGAAAATAAATAATTATGTATGTTTTATAACATGGTAATAAGTGATAAAAAAGGAATGGTAAACTTTAAAAAGGTTCCAAGAAATTATAAATTGACCTAATTTTATTATTTAGTAATATAATGACTTTACATGATGAGTCATACTCAAGGTAAGGGACTTCATCTCAATCTACATTTATTGAGCCATATTTTGATAATATACACCACCTTATTTTCTTCTATATATAATAAACCCCTTTCAATTTTGATTTAATTCAATGGTTTTAGAAAGTAATATTTTTATACGAAGGGTTTTACTAAAAGGAAAAAATAATATTTTTTAATGTACATGATGATAATGAAAGTTTTGTCGTCGTGGCCATTATTTAGTATTTGGTTTCATTTACAAGCCATAATTTTTTTAAAAGAAAAATAAATAACATTTTCATTTTCAGGTATTTGGTATTGAAAATTATTTTTAGAAGGTATTTTCTATGTCAATATCTTGAAATAAAATCTTTTCATTACAATATGTAAATACTATTTTTTTCTTCCGTTATGATTGTTTTATATATTATAATTATGTTGTGGTTCTTGGTAATTGCTTATGTATACTGGTGATTATGTGATAAACCAAGGGCAGGAGAGGCTATGATATCTCTCCCATGCATTTGGTAATGATATGGATTTAAACGTTAAGGTTTCTCCTAATATATTTTTTGAATATACTGTGATGGGTATTTCAAATATAACCATGAATATTACTCCCTGTGTAGCTGTGAAAGATTCAATGTAACTCTAATATATATGCCACAAGTTAATTTTATGATTTATGATTTCTGTGATGTTTTTATGTAATCTTATGGTTTCATGAGGTATGTAAAATATTTTATGATCTATAGGTGTACAATTTTATTTTTTTGAAAATTATTTTCATGTGTTTTAAATATTCATGGATTAATGGTTTCATTCCTTATTTTATATCCCTTACTGTGCTTTTTATGCTCATCCCATGTCTTTAAAATGTTTTAAAAGAAGATAAGGGTGGCTAAAAGAAAGTAATAATTAAAGATGAATGTTATGATTTTTTTAATCAAGATAATAAAATAATTTTTTTTAAAGACATTCATTATGTGAAAAAATGGTTAGTGAGTATAAGTATCTACATTGTTATATTTTTGTTTTTGGTAATATTTATGGCCTAGTTATCTCAAACTCTAAACCTGAGAAGATACTCAATGTGAAATCTTGACTAAATTCAATATTGTCTAATGTTTAAGGATAGGTCATTATACAAATAGTTCCTTCGTATGACTTGCTTTCCACTAACATGCCATTTTAAGTTCACATGGTTCCTAAGGTAGAATTCATGTGCAAGGCTTCAGATCACCCTTTATGGGGGTATACAGTGATAGATGAAATCACAATGGTTGGTAGTGATATAATTCATGGGTTATTTATTACACATTCTACATTATAGGATGTTATAGGTTGGGAATCCCTCTCTATATATCTATGATAAAACAACTCTATACAATTCTTTCAATTTCTCTATACTATTTTAGAATAAGAGATAACCCTGTCAGAAACAACTAATTCCTAAATAAATGTCCACTCCCCATTTTGGGTGTTGTTTTCCTCGATTGTTACATTTGAATCCATTTGATCCAATGCAATCCCAGCAAGATTATCATCCCACGGCGGCTCATTTTCTTCATGTTGTTATATAAACATATCCTCCACATCAATTATTCATACATTATGATCTTATTTCATTGGATCAGAATTATAAGTCGACTCTAAATACATGCCATTATAGTTGAGCCCTACATCCGACTTTTAGTAATTTACCATACTCCCTCGCTTTCACTCCACCGTCGGCTAACCCATTATTTTGAACGAAGCACACAAAGCACAACACAATTAAAAAGTGATATTCTACTTAGAGGGGAGAACCTACCTATTAGTTATACAAATATACACTATCAGGTCTAGAGGTGTAGACCTACAAGAAAATTTTCTACAAAATTGGATGGAACAATAGTTTGGTTATACTATCGAAACATATGTTGAAACCATCATGCTTACCTGACATCTTAATAGTTAGATAATCATGAAAAGGAAGGGGAGTTCAAGAAACCTTTTTCAAATTGAAACTATTGGGGTATCACATTTCATGCAAAAAATCAACGGTTTATTATAAAAGGAAGAAGTGTGACTCATTTTATATGTAGGGGAATCTGGAAAAGTTCAGAATCAAGTCAGGTTGTGATGAATGTTTAATTTCTGGGAAGTCAAAGAAAGACACATCGAGTACATAGGATGAAGGAACCAACATACAAACCATTTGATTGGAGATATCGTGATAAAGGGATTATATTACATAGTAAGAATTTGTATGAGGTAACATGTCGTTTCATCGCTAACTTCTTTCACTATGGGTTACTTTCCATGTTTCTAGATTCTAACCATGTAATTTTTCCTGTTACACCTAATCCCACTGATAACAAGGCATAGAGTTTCACACACTAAATGTATGTAGAATATTAGTTAAATAATATATTATTATTTATTATTTAACTAATTGAAAAAATATCATTCTTGGATGAGGTTTAATAATTATTCATGAATTATTAATCACATATATTGCATCACCAATTATTTGAGAGTACATAATGTGAGTGGAATATTTTACAAATATTTATTTTCTATTTTATTAAATATAATATTTATTTATTTATTAGAAAATAATGCACTGATATTTATTTAATAAAAAATATTCATTATTCAGGGCCCAATAAATATGGATGTATAAATAAATGAGTGTTTAGGTCCAGTAATAAATAATAATTATTTAATATTATTAAATTAAATAATATTTAATATAATTTTAATGTTAAGAACATGTCCAAAAATAACAATATTATTATTATTTAATATGGGGTTCTGTATGGATTAAATAAATTATGAAGGTCAATTGTATAATTATTTTGTTTTAACCATAGAAATATATAAACCTAATTATGTTATTTTATCAAAGATAAATTTTTTTGTTTTGGTTTTTCACAATACATTTTGAGAATCATCTCAATCCCTAGACGACTACCTCTTACAATAACACTCCTAATAATGGAGAGAAATCATCCTCATTCAAATCAAGGAGAACGATTTTGAAGAATTTCATGAAGCAATAACTGGAGGATGGTGAAAGAACAAGGCTATCTGATGCTAGAACATGGAGACTCCTTTAGCGATGCCTGAAGATTCATGGAAAAAAATTTGGATCACCTCTTGAGGGAATATTCACTTGATTCCTACAAGGAAACAATGGTGAAGTGTAGATCTATCACGAGATCCATCAATGAAGAAATTATTCCATAAAGGTAATTCTTAATTAAATTAAATTTTTTATAAATAATATGTGATGATCCTCCATATGGTTCTGGCATGATTACTATATTCTGATTTTGTGGGTCTAATCCCATAGATCACATTATATATCATCGTGTCGATCTTAGATTGATCATCAATCATCACAAGAACTTGTGATGTGCACAGCCTATCACACTCTTCTGTTATGCCCAAAACCTAAAAGTTGTATCAGATTAATCAAACATTTATTTATAATTACATAAAAAAAATTGGTGATTTATGAATTTTTATTTTAGTTATTCAATTCTAGTTTAATTTTTTTTATACAAATTTTTAAATGAACTTATCCATCTTTCATTTCTCAAAGATCTAGCTAAAATGATTACTTTTATGACTAAAATAAATTTGAGGAACTCATTCAAAGGTGCCAAGGATTTTGGTTTGAAATAATAGGAGTACACACCTTATAACTGGAGTTACACATCATGTACTTGTGTTCATTTCCCTAGGTGTTAATTTTTAAATTACTCAATTTGTGTGCATTAAGGACACACTGTGTAGTTAATTATTACAGCATTGGTGGACAAGGCCATCCTGGAACATAGTCGGTCGGATTACACACCATGTATCCCACATACATGGCATGTAGACCCTTTGAGTCACAAGAAGGTTGTGTGTTTCAATACACAGCCTTCCTGATTGGTTAAAGTGTAATTCTAAGCTCACATGACATGTAACACATTTTACAGACTGTGTACTCTATTTCTTGAGGTTCAGTTTACCCATTGAGTCCCTAGGAATATACCTTAGATTAATAGTGATATATTTACACACCGAGTAGCATTCCAAGACATGTTGTGTACTGATACCGAATTATAAAAACTTAAAATTTATTTGTTATATTAAGTAAACCTTCAAACATGTTCATTCATGTTGTAATTAAGTTGATAAGATACTCTATGTAATGGATTTGAAAATGTGTGTGTGTGTGTGTGTGTGTAATTATTATCTGCATAATGTTTAGATATTCATTGCCTATATGAGTCTTATTATAGTTTTCACTCAACATGAAATGATGCATAACACATAACCAAAATAGTATGTAATTCTTGTATTATTACATGTCATGAATGTATGTAATAAGTCATGTATTCCATAATTCAAAAAATTAAAACTATATGTGAGTATAATATATGTTAGGTAAATTCGGTCAGGTATTCACCATGTTTCTTACAAGTTAAATTTATGTAAAAATTTAATTTCAAATACATTTATCTAATTTGTTTAAAATTATAATTGATGATAATCTCATGGAAATTCAGATATGATTTAAGATAAAAATTTATTAATTAAAGATAATAATTAATTGATTTGAGCATGATTTATCTTAAATAAGAACAATTAATAATTGAATTCTAGTTTTATTAAATGTGTAATTTGTTGCATGCTTTTGGATGGTCTTGAGCTAGACCATACTATTGTATGTTATTGGTTTCATTTAATTTATTATTTAATTAAATTCTTGTCTTTCATACCTTATCTTCTCTTATTATGTAGAGAATGTGTACCCATGGTTTCTTTTATGTAAAGTTGTTTCCCTCACATACATGTGAGTAAAATAATATATAATTGATATATATCCCATGTTAGTGGAGGCGGTTCATGTTCTGGAACAGAGGTGAAACCAATACAAGGAGATACATTGGTGGATAGATGGAATATTTAAAGAGGAATCTTAATCGGTTCAACATGATTTCCCCTGGGTTAATGGTTAGTTTATCAACCACAAGATAAACTAACAATTATTAAATCTCATGATAATAATTATTTATTATTTTATTTCCATCAAGTTTCATGGTAATTTAATTATGGATGTTTTTTTCATGATCATATAATTAATGAATTAATGAGCATGTAATATAGAAATAAAATAAACAAGATTTTGTGTAGATATTATCTAAGACATTTTTAATCATATAATTAATCTCACATAATATTAACAAGCATGTTATAAAGATAATAATTTGAAATTTATGTATTAAATGATAAAATACCTCAATAAAATATTATATTGGTATAACCTTCCCCTACTATGGTTAAAATCAAACCATAGTTTAGAGTGTTTGACCATCCAATGTTGGGGTGCTTCCATTTATTCGGGAGTTCTAGCTTGAATTTTTTGTTGGCTTAACTTATGTCACATCAAGGGTTGACTCCCAAAGATGTACTTTGTGTAACATAGAGGAAAATGTTGAGGAAATCAAAATTAAGGATTTTGTGATTTGGGATTCCACATAGAAGATGAAGGTATTATAAGTCAATGTAGTTATAATTTTTAAGGGATACCTAAAACCTTTCATGTTTCTTTACAATCCAAACTTGTGGTAATGAGAAGGGGAATATGCATCATTTCAACTTTAATATCCAAGAAACAAGATATTCCAAATCCAGTGGTGAGGGCTATAGGGTCTTGATAAAATATTGGGAGACTAATAAATATAAAATTTATTTATTTATATATATTTTATAAGATAAATTACTATATTCTATGTAAAAATTATTTGTAGAAAGAGAAATAAAATTATCTCAAAAATGTCATTATGATCCATACTTGAGAAGGAAAAAAATCTCAATGGAACAAATTTCCATGAGTGGAAAAGGCACCTCTCTGTCATCCTTCACCGTGAAGTGAAATCATGTCTGCTGAAAGAACATCTTCTTAAGGAGCCAGGTAATGAGGTAGGTGACGATAAGCTATCTCTTTATGAGAATCGCCTAAATGATCCTAAAGATTTTCAATGTTTCATGATATCATCCATGTATAATGAGATTTTGAATAAACATGTGGATATGGATGTCTATAGAATGTTGTCTGACATTTGGGATCTTCTTCAAGAGAAGGAAAGACATGAAATTACAATATCTCCAATTATTTGTTCACAACTAGGTTTGGTGAGTCTGCACTATCTGAGCCTCATGTATTCAAGCTTATGGGATACATGGAACATGTGAAAATCAAAGGGATTATATTTCTAGACCATTCGTGTATAGATATCACACATTCATCATTTTTTAATACCATCTCCAGTTTTATTGTTAATTACAATATGATAAATAACGAGAAATGTCTTTTAAAACATCTTACATTAATTCTCCAAGTTGATTAGTACATGGGGAGTGACAGACCAATAGTCCTTGTAGAAAATAAGAAAAGGAATAACAAGGAAAATGGACCCAGGGCCTATAAATTTTCTCATTCTCCTGAGCACCATCCATAAAAGAAGAGGAATGTCTACATAGTAAGTTTTCCAAGTGGAAATCCATACCACTGGAATAAGAACTGCACCCAAAATCTAGGGTAAGATAAAGTTTCATTTGTAATAAATTTTAATCATTCCATATCTACACATTCATTATTAGATACATCTTGTTGTGCTCACATATATATCCTAATTCAAGAACAAAGTAGATAGTAAAAGCTTCCTATAGGAGAGGCGTTTGGGATAATAGCTAGTGGTGCAACGGTAGAGGCTTTAGAAATTTGTTATTACTACCTTTCATTGCCAACAAGAATGATTTCGGTTTTGAAATATTTTTATTATGTACCTACAGTAACCAAGAACATAAATTTTGTATAATTCCTATATACATATGGGTTTATTTTCATGTTTGGGAATAAATTTTGTGTCTTTTATAAGGAAAACATATGTTATGGTATCAAACATACAAATAATAGTCTTTATGTATTAAATTATGAAAACCATGTTTTGTGAATATATAATGATTCATATTCACACGACTTATATAAAACCCAACTATGGAATCACCGTCTTTGTTATGTAAACGAGTAGAGTTAGAAACAACTATATAAAAATTTTTATTTAAAATATCATTATCGAAAACCACATGATAGATTATATGATTTTTTTACAAAGAAAAAATACCAAAACACCATTTAGTTGACAACGTGAAAGGGCCACGGATCTTCTGGGATTGGTATACACTATTGTGTGTGGACCATTTCAAGTAGAAGATAGAGTTGGATATTCTTTCTTAATAACTTTTACTAATGACATTAGTAGATATTTCTATGTCTACATGGTAAATTATAAGTCTAAATCCTTTTAGAAATTAAATGAATTCAAGAATGACATAGAGAATAAACTTGGTAAGAATATAAAAAAAACTTCAATTGGATCAATGTGGTGACTATATTAACCAAGATTTTATAGACTTTATACGAGAGTTTGGGATTTTATATAAACTCACATAACATTATAAACTATCATGGAATGGTGGTAGTGAATGGAGGAACCATATCTTGTTATACATGGTATGGTTGATGATGAGTCATACAGATATTCCATTATCATTTTGGGGTTATGCATTACAAACTGCCTCATCCATAATAAACTGAGTTCTAACTAAAGTGGAAAATGGAATTCCCTTTGAGATATAGAGTGGAAAGAAACTCGATTTGTTGTATAAAAATTCATTGGGTTGTGAGGTGTTTGTTATGACCTTCTCAAGAAACTAACTGGCATGTCATGGAATAAAGTGTATCTGTATAATGTTTCTGAAGGAAACAAGTGGATACTACCTATACAATCCCTCAGAAAAGAATGTGATTGTTGCTAGATAAGACTTATTTATTGAGAGGTAGAGCATCTTCAAAAGGGATGGTAGGAGAAATATTGACTTCAATGAATATGATACTCAAGATACACAAGATATTGTGTAGGAAAAGGTTTCACTTGTCCCCATGGAAGAATTTATTCCTAAAACACAAGTACTATATAGGTGCATAAGAGAGGTAAGACAACCAGGGAGATATGGTTTTCTAGTCACCAAAGATGGTGAATTATTATTGGTTGACAATGATCAACCTCTATCCTACATGGAGTAAGTAAAGATATCAAAACCCGAAATATGTCAAGAATCCATGAATTATGAAATAGATTCCATGTATCAAAACCAAGTTTGTGTTCTTGTTGATGGGCTAGATGATGTAAAGCTCATTGGGTGCGTATGGGTATACAAGTTAAAACTGGACAAGTAAGGTCATGTAAATTCCAATAAATAAAGGATAGTGTCTAAAGGGATTAAATTATGCCGTTTTATTCACAATAATGAAACCTTTTTATAAGTTTCCATGTTTAAATATGTTAGAATTATACATTCTATAACAGCATACCATGACTTTGAGAATTGGCAGATGAATTTCAGAAATTCATTTTTTAATGGGAACCATCAATAAATTGTATATATGGAATAACTAGAAGGGTTTCTGACTCCTAGTGATGCCAAAATTATTTTCAAGTTGAATAGATCCATTTATGGATTAAAGATATCATCTAGTACACAGAGAATTAAATTTTATGAATACATTAAAGAATTTGGTTTCATTAAGAATGAATCTGATATGTGTGTTTACAAGTGGGTTAGTGGGAATGTGGTCATTATCATAGTAGTATATATTGATGATATATTACCTATTAGAAATGACATACCAGTCTTATATTCTATTAATAAATGGATAAAAAATGTTTTCTCGTAAAGGAATTAGGTG
Source organism: Viscum album (assembly GCA_963277665.1). NCBI lineage: Eukaryota > Viridiplantae > Streptophyta > Magnoliopsida > Santalales > Viscaceae > Viscum > Viscum album. The sequence continues at coordinate 620,958,399 of OY728137.1, read as the reverse complement.
ATTCATCCTATATTATAGGGATCCAGATCATTCGTGATAGATCCAAGAGGCTTCTTAGACTATGTTAACAGTAGTGGAATTCGAGAATATACCAACACTTATTTCTCAATGGTTTAAAAAAACCATTGGGATAAAGAACCTATACCAATTATTCTAGTAAATCGTTGGTATAAGGTATTATATGTTGTGTTTTCCAAATGGTTTAACAAAACCTTTGGGAAAGAAAAATTTTACTTACGGTTTTTATTAACCATAGGGAATAAATACACCCAATTTAGGGCTCCCTCTCAACTTTTCATCCCGCGTGAACCATCCCCGAATTTCGACTCCCGAGCCCCTCCCCCATCCCCAATCTTGATCTCCTCCATGCCTTCGCCTTTTCCTCCCGAACCCCCTCCCTCTCCTCCAGTGACATTCCCCTTCCCCTATCGGCTCCCTCTCCCACGACAAAATCCACCTACCCTCTCAGCTCCCGGCGACGTTCCCCCCTCCCCTCTCGTCTCCCTCTCCTGGAAACATTCCCCTCTCTTCTTGGCTCAATATCCTCTGACGATATCCCCCGTCCCCCTCTCCAGTCTTGCGCGAGACCAACCATGACCGAACACCCAACAGGGCATCCCCCTCTCTCGGCTCTCTCTCCTCTCTCCATGGTTCTTGATCGGTACTTCCAGGTAAGAATTAGTCTTCTTTTTTAAAAAATGAGGCAACAAGTAATGCGTTGTTAGGTTCATAGTTAGGAAAACCATTCATAATAATTGTGCATTTTCTAGAGTTTTGGATAGTAACCAACTCGTGGTGTGGTTAATTATTGGGTAAATTGTGAATTTTTTCAAAATAGAGTCTTCCAGAAATGTAGGGTTAGATTCACAGGTTGTATTCCATTCATTCGAATAGTGCATTCAATAAAAAGTTCATGGTTTTTTAAAAACCTCATATTTTCCTCTATAGACTCCTATTAGACCATATATTGTGTTAGATTTTTTTGTTAATCATGATATATATAACGACCCATACTTTACAAACATTGTTAATACTTAAAAATTGAAGCACACTTATTACAACATATGACAAAACCACAAAAGACCGTATAGGTATAGTGTCTTTAGAAACTGGGAAACATAAACAACTGGTTCATAAATCTTCTACAGTATCTCCCATTTATTTCATCATATCTAGGGTCCCTTTTAGCATATTCTACTTAATATCCATCTTCCTGACCTGGGGAAAAGAAAACATAAAAGGGTGAGCTCAAATGCTCAGCAAGGGAAAATAAAGGAAATAAAAATCATATCATATCTTTTTGAAAATCATAACCTACAAAAGAGATCATAATATCTTAAGATCGAATAAATCATAGAAGTGAAAATGATATCACCATAATCATAACATGAAACTTGAAACTTTGTGGCATGCACACATAATCCTGGAAAATCATTTCTTGTTAGTCATGACTCATTTCCAAGACTATCTTAGTGGACAAAGTCCTTTTCTGAACCGAGTCACCCTCGTTCCAGTCCTGTTTCACTGAACCGGTATAACCTACCATTCCAGCCATGTCTATCTCATGAGATATAAAATCTTTACCCAATGCATTGGAGGGAGATATAGGTCCCACCAATCTTATAATGAATCCTTTCTTATGTGTGCCACATAATCATACATCATTGCATAACACATGTAACAAAAATGGAATTCTTGAAACATCATGACATCATAAATCAATTCATATAAGATAAAGGAATTCATAAAAATAATTCCATCACAACATGATCAAATCAATGTAATAATAGGGATAAAAACAGAACCCTTTATTATCTTAAATGGAAAATAATTTTGATAAAACACTTGAACTCCATTCTTGAGGAAAATATCCTTTCTTCTTCAAAACATTTTTCCTTTCATAACATGTCACACAACTTTAAAATAAAAGAAGTTGATTAAAAATAAACTTGAAAACTTGTAAAGGAATCTTCTTGGAAATAATGTTTTAAAAATCCATTCATGCCGTATAAGTTAAAAAAACATTCTTCGTACTTTTGTCAGAAAAGTCAAAAAGTACCTCGTACGACAAAAGATTCCTTTCATACATATTACTAAAAACTCACCGAAGGGTAAAAATGGATTTAATCAATTGTAGTTGGATGGAAATAATATTACATATTGATGAAACATGGATGTGGATGATAAAATACACCCTAGTAAATACTTACGAATAAACAATCTCGGATAAAAATGAGATTGTGATATTTCCCTTACCTTAGGTCCGATTTGCTATGTACGTGTCCGAAGCTCCTGTATAATGGTTTAAATAATGTTATTGACTTATTCCAGAATCATACATATTGATATCATATCATATATGGTCATATTCTTAGCTTCTTGATAGTAATATTTCATTGTTACTTGTTACTCGAGTCTTTATTGCCTTTTGTTCTTATGCGTGTTTTGCCGAATACATTATTATTATTATTTTAAGGTTATAGATACCTTATATACAGAATGGTATTAGTGTAACATATATCATATTTATTCATTCAATTCATTTATATAATTACTATGTAATGATGATCATGTAGAACGAGTCGCATCACATCGTGGAGACGGTATTCCGTACGTACGCACGAGTGATGATATCGTTCCTATGATCGTGGAACTGTATTGGAGTATATATATATATTATTTCAGTATCAAAATTACTTTATAATAATCATAAATAGTTACTCATTACACCATTATACCCATCCTTGTAAAGTGATGGTGGAAAATAGATTACACCACGACGTGGAGACGGTATTCCGTACGTACGCACGCGCGGTGATTTCATTTTTCCGTAGGATGGATAGAAGGTGAATTAGGGTTGTTTCATATTTATAATAACATATCAGTATGTAAGTAATACTGATGTTATTACTTTATCATGAAACAACTAAAGAAGAAGAAGTTGAATAAGAAAGAAATTGAAAAGATCGGTAATGGATATTACCTCTTCTTTGGAACGCCTCTTTGAATCCTCCACTTAGGGAACTAAGATTGGTATTTGAAGAAGACCAGGACCTCTAGGATTATTCTAGGGAAGTGGAGAGGATAAAATTTCAGGGGTTGGTCGAGCTTGAGTTCTCAATTTGGTGTGAGGAGGAGGGGGAGGAGGTGCCCTTTTATAAGGGAGGAGAGGGGCACCTTAGGAATATCTCAAAATATTATTTTATATTAAAGTCAAAATCGGTTTATAATGGTTCCAAAGGGTCTTATTTCGAAGCTAAAGTTGGGAAGGGTCGAAATCCTATCAACCAATAGGATTTAGACAAGTTTAGGGTATTATTTTAACCTTATCAATTAGATTTAATTCTAAGTTAATTAATTTAACTTTTACCGTGTCTTTTTGTTTTCTTTCACTATATGGTTAATACACTTACTATAACATGCCAAACGAACCCCAAATTGTTTATTATTAATATATATATTCTTATCTAAGTCATTTGGCCGAACCTTAGATTTTTAGGAATAAAATAACAATTAATAATATAATATTTGATTTAAAAACTATTTTGTGTCAATTTTGACACTATTTGATATATGATTTTTCTGAAAGTCATAACAGAATTATATGTTCGAACCAAGTTGATTAAATCAACACTAATATATCATAATAACCTAGAAAATTTGTGTAATTCATAAAAAGTCTCAAATTACATTTATTTTGGTGTTTATAACATCAATTATGTCAATATTTCATAAATAAGATAATTACTGCATCATCATTGTGTCATAAATAAATTAAATTATTTAATGTCTAAAAATTACAAATAAAATACCATTATGTAGGAAATCTTTTTAGGTTTCTAATTAATATTTATAGTTGAATTTATCTTATGTATAAACACATATTAAAAATGATTTACTTATTAAACTTTGATTTTAACTATTTTAACCCTTCTTTAAATAAATTAATAATAAATGTCCTAATCTAATCCAAGTGGTCCTAAATGGTCATATTTTATTCATAAGGTTGTTTTTGGTCGAATTACACTTATCCAATAGAATTAGGACATGTGTTAGGGTAATAGTAATATCATATTTACCCTTAGTTACCTTATTTACTATTAACCGCGGTAAAAAAAGTAAAAAGTTACTATTTACCAAAAAATTATTTTTATCTCATTGAACCGCATTTTACTTACTAATATCAACCGTGTCTGTAGGATTTTTGAAATTCCATTCACAGAAGCGGTAAAATTAAGTTTTATGCAAAATTCAGTTTTTAACCTACCACTTAGTGGTTTCACTATTCATCAAAAATTGAAAGTTTTCAGAAAAATATCAAAATTTCACCCTAGGCTAATTTTGATATTCTGAGTCCAAAAATGAAGTCCATTTTGAAAAATAAAATTTATAAAATTTCAAAAAGTGGTTATTACTATTCATAACGGTTAGTTTTAATAGCATATTGTTGTTTAGTGAAACTCGGTATTGCGTACGACGCAAGCTATCGAGGAAGGTCGCGATTGCGTGTAAAGCAAGTCAAGAAAGTGTTGTGTAGAAAAAGATTCATTTGATGATTTATATAACATAAAAGCCACAGGTGTTACATTCTACCCCCCTTAAAAAGAATTTCGCCCTCGAAATTCGTCACTTTGTAACAAACAGATGAGGATACTTCTCCCTCATCATATCCTCAAGCTCCCATGTAGCTTCTTCAAGTTGGCGGTTCCTCCATAAAACTTTCACCAATCGAGTGGTCTTGTTTTGTAGGAATTTTTCGCTACGATCCAGAATCTCTATCGGCTGTTCTTCATAAGAAAGATCTTGCTCCAGCGGTACAACTTCTGAGCTGAGTACATGTGAAGGATCAGGTATGTACTTTCTCAGGAGAGATACATGGAACACATCGTGAACTTGAGAGAGATTCGGTGGAAGGTCCAATGGGTAAGCTACCTTCCCAACACGATCCAGTATTTCGAAAGGACCGATATATCTAGGGCTCAACTTCCCCTTCTTTCCAAATCTCATATCCCTCTTCCAGGAAGATATTCGTAAGAACACTTTATCACCCACTTCAAACTCTAGGTCTTTTCTTCGGTTGTCGGCATAACTTTTCTGTCGACTCTGAGCTGCTCTTATGTGTTGTTGAATAGATATAACCTTTTCTGCCATTTCATCAACGAGATCAGGTCCTAATAGATTTCTTTCCCCAACTTCATCCCAGCAAGTTGGAGTCCTGCATTTCTTTCCATAGAGAGCTTCATAAGGAGCCATCTGAATACTGGAGTGAAAGCTATTATTATAAGAAAATTCCACCAAAGGTAGGTGTTGATCCCAACCTCCTTTGAAATCCATAGAGCAAGCTCTCAACATATCTTCTAGGGTTTGAATTGTTCTCTCAGACTGACCGTCTGTCTGGGGATGATAAGCAGTGCTGAAACTCAACTCTGTATCCAGAGTATGCTGAAGACTTCGCCAGAACTTCGAGGTAAATCTCGGATCCCGATCAGATATAATAGAAAGTGGTACTCCATGCAATCTTACCACTTCCTTTACATATATCCTAGAAAGCTGATCTAGAGAGAAATCCTCCCTAATAGAAATGAAGTGTGCAGACTTTGTAAGACGATCAACTATGACCCAGATAGCATTATTGCCTTTGGATGTTTTAGGAAGTCTTGTGACAAAGTCCATAGTGATGTTTTCCCATTTCCATTCGGGTATGGGTAATGGTTGTAACATCCCCTTAGACTTCTGTCTCTCAGCTTTAACTTGTTGACAAACCAAGCATCGAGAGACATATTCCGCAAAATCTCTTTTCATGCCATCCCACCAGAAGTACTCTTTCAGGTCCCTATACATCTTTGTGCTTCCAGGATGAATAGAGAATGAAGAACTATGAGCCTCATCCAGCAGCTCCTTCTTTAATTCGGGGATGGAAGGAACACAAACCCGATTCCTGAACTTTATTATCCCATCACAATCAAGGTTGAATTCAGGAACATTTCTCACCTTCTTTTGTAACTCGACATCTTCTTTCTGTGCCTCCTTAATCTTCGCATGTATATATGGTTGAACATTCATTTGAGAAAGATAAGATTTTTCCCCTTCCATTATAATTCCAAGATCCATCCTTTGTAAATCTATAAATATTGGATCTTTTGTGATCCTCATCATGGATAAACTAGCATGGTCTTGTCGACTTAATGCATCTGCCACCTTGTTTTCTTTCCCAGGGTGGTAATGGATTGAGTAGTCATAATCTTTAATCAGCTCCAACCATCTTCTTTGACGCATATTCAGCTCCTTTTGTGTGAAAATATACTTTAAACTTTTATGATCAGTATAAATATCACACCTTTCACCGTAAAGGTAATGCCTCCAAATCTTTAATGCAAAGATTACCGCAGCCAACTCCAAATCATGTGTTGGGTAATTTTGCTCATGGATTTTCAACTGTCGTGAGGCATAAGCTATCACCATATCATTTTGCATAAGAACACACCCCAATCCCTTCTTGGATGCATCACTGTAGATCACAAACCTTTCTCCACTACAAGGCAGTGTGAGCACAGGTGCACTGGATAACCTTCTTTTCAACTCCTTGAAATTCTCTTCACATTCCTCTGTCCAGACAAACTTAACTCCTTTCCGAGTCAACTTGGTGAGTGGATTAGATAATCATGAAAAATCCTTTACAAAACATCGATAATATCCAGAAAAACCAAGAAAACTTCGGATCTCAGTTACTGTTGTTGGTCTCGACCATCTTTCGATAACCTCTGTTTTTGCTGGATCCACAGATATCCCCTCTTTTGAGATTATGTGACCCAAAAATGCAACTTTTTGAAGCCAAAATTCAAACTTGGTAAATTTGGCATAAAGCTTCTCCTTTCTCAGGGTCTTAAATATAATTTTCAAGTGATCTTCATGCTCTTCCTTGCTCTTTGAATAGACAAGAATATCATCTATAAAGACTACCACAAATTGATCAAGATAGTCTCTAAAGACTCTATTCATTAGATCCATGAAGATAGCAGGGGCATTAGTAAGACCAAATGGCATCACTATAAATTCATAGTGTCCATACCTTGTACGGAAAGTCGTCTTTGGTATATCCTCCCTTTTGACCCTTAATTGATGATACCCTGAACGAAGATCGATCTTGGAAAAGTATTGAGCTCCGCGTAGTTGGTCAAATAGGTCATCAATTCGTGGGAGAGGATATTTGTTCTTGATAGTGATCTTGTTAAGTTCTCGATAATCAATGCAGAGTCTCATTGATCCATCTTTCTTCTTAACAAATAGAATAGGTTCTCCCCAAGGTGACGCACTAGGGCGTATGAATCCCTTATCAATATTCTCTTGGAGATGCTTCTTCAATTCCTGTAACTCAAATGGGGCCATTCTATAAGGTGTCTTTGAAATAGGCAAAGCACCCGGTACGAGTTCTATTGAAAACTCAACTTCACGATTTGGTGGAAGACCCGGTAATTCCTCCGGAAATACATCATCAAACTCCCGTACAATGGGCATATTCTTAATCGTGAGTTTCTCACCAACCATTTGAGATAAATAACCTTCATTTAGTGGAATCAATACCCATAAGATGGAAGAAATTTCCACTGGAAGGTTATGTTCATCCTTGCATAAGTAGACGATCGTAGATTGATCTGGAATATGAAATGTGACTTCCCTTCTTTGGCAATTGATATGAGCTCCATGTAGAGAAAGACAATCCATGCCATGAATCACATCAAATTCCACTAAAGTAAGGATCACAGGATTTGCAGGAAGCACTTTCCCACAAACATCGATCGGAGAAGAATTATAAACTTCTGATGTGACTGTTGTGCCATTAGGTGTTGTCACAGCTAACTCAACATCTAATTGTTGAGGTAGTACGGTGATACCCTTAGAAAATTTTTCAGAAATAAAAGAGTGGGTGGATCGAGAATCAAATAAAACATTTGCTACTTTAGAGTGGATGGTAAGTGTACCTTTCACCACTTCGTTATCGTACTCCACATCGCTGATAGAAATTGCATGTGACTTTCCTTTGTCTTTAGCCTTAAGATTTTGTTGATGTCGACCATCATCATCAACCCTTGGATTTGGGAATTGATTGGCATAATTCCCCATCTCCTTGAACTTGAAACATTGAAGTGTAGTAGGTTCATTCTGTGTATCCCTTCCTTTGTTTGCATCATTAGACATCTTCTTCCCATTATCGCGGCATTCAAATGCCCGATGACCTTCCTTTCCACATTTAAAACATTTACTTGTCCCTTTAAGACAACTCCCTCCATGTTTCTTTCCACACTTTGAGCATAAGGGAAAGTTCATCTTCTTTTCAGTGTGCTCTTTATATTTTTCTTTGAATTCCATCTTCCTCTTCTTATCAAACCCATGTGACTGATGGGTTACTCCAATCTCCATGTCGACTTTGAGAGCACATCGAACGATTTTCTCGTAGCTATTGAAGTCCCTTATGGCTAACGCCCTTCGAAGACTTGGTTTTAAGCCACTAAAGAATCGATCGATCTTACTCTCAGGTTGGATAATAATACTAGAAGCGTACCTTGCAAGTCTTGTAAAATTTGCTTCATAGGTACCAACAGATTCATCATCCCTTTGCTTCAGTTCAAGAAACTCTTTCTCCATATTTGTTCGGAGAATACGAGGGAAGTACTTATTGAAAAATAAGTTCTTGAACTCGTCCCATTCCATAGACTCAATTTCATCCCTTTGCCTCGTATTCTTAATAAGATTCCACCATTGATCAGCATCTCCTTCCAAACGATACACTGCTAGGATGACTTTATCATGTTCAGAACATTGAAGAACTGAAAATATCTTTTCAGTAGTACTAATCCATTGTTCAGCAACTAATGGATCAGTAGACCCGCTGAAAGAAGTTGGACGCTACCTCATGAAGGATTCAACAGAATGTTGCTCCTTCCTTTGCTCGTTTGGAAGTCCTGCATGATTCATAGCTTGAGAAAGTTGTGTGGGCATGGCTACAAGATTTTTCATTCCAGCTCCCATATCGTTTGGTTGCTCAGGGGGACAATCATTGCATTGCCCATCGCATTCCGCATTAACACGGTTCCTTCGGGTTCCAGCCATTAACTAAAACCAAGAAGAATAGTGTGAGCAACACTAATTATAATAGGAAAACCACATAATCAAGGATAAAATTTCACACTTAAGGTTTTATCCTAGGGTATTCATGGCCATTTCTAAAACACTAAGATTGTGTTCTATTCTTAGACTTATCCTTAGGGTTCTTACTAAGGCTTTCACATCCTAGTTTCCAAAGGTTGACTATACCTTTCCTCTGATACCAACTATAACGACCCATACTTTACATACATTGTTAATACTTAAAAATTGAAGCACACTTATTACAACATATGACCAAACCACAAAGGACCGTATAGGTATAGTGTCTTTAGAAACTGGGAAACATAAACAACTGGTTCATAAATCTTCTACAGTATCTCCCATTTATTTCATCATATCTAGGGTCCCTTTTAGCATATTCTACTTAATATCCATCTTCCTGACCTGGGGAAAAGAAAACATAAAAGGGTGAGCTCAAATGCTCAGCAAGGGAAAATAAAGGAAATAAAAATCATATCATATCTTTTTGAAAATCATAACCTGCAAAAGAGATCATAATATCTTAACATGGAATAAATCATAGAAGTGAAAATGATATCACCATAATCATAACATGAAACTTGAAACTTTGTGGCATGCACACATAATCATGGAAAATCATTTCTTGTTAGTCATGACTCATTGCCAAGACTATCTTAGTGGACAAAGTCCTTTTCTGAACCAAGTCACCCTCGTTCCAGTCCTGTTTCAATGAACCGGTATAACCTACCGTTCCAGCCATGTCTATCTCATGAGATATAAAATCTTTACCCAATGCATTGGAGGGAGATATAGGTCCCACCCATCTTATAATGAATCCTTTCTTATGTGTGCCACATAATCATACATCATCGCATAACACATGTAACAAAAATGGAATTCTTGAAACATCATGACATCATAAATCAATTCATATAAGATAAAGGAATTCATAAAAATAATTCCATCACAACATGATCAAATCAATGTAACAATAGGGATAAAAACAGAACCCTTTATTATCTTAGATGGAAAATAATTTTGATAAAACACTTGAACTCCATTCTTGAGGAAAATATCCTTTATTCTTCAAAACATTTTTCCTTTCATAACATGTCACACAACTTTAAAATAAAAGAAGTTGATTAAAAATAAACTTGAAAACTTGAAAAGGAAGCTTCTTGGAAATAATGTTTTAAAAATCCATTCATGTCGTATAAGTTAAAAAAAACATTCTTCATACTTTTGTCGGAAAAGTAAAAAAGTACCTCGTACGACAAAAGATTCCTTTCATACATATTACTAAAAACTCACCGAAGGGTAAAAATGGATTTAATAAATTGTAGTTGGATGGAAATAATATTACATATTGATGAAACATGGATGTGGATGATAAAATACACCCCAGTAAATACTTACGAATAAACAATCTCAGATAAAAATGAGATTGTGATATTTCCCTTACCTTAGGTCCGATTTGCTATGTACGTGTCCGAAGCTCCTGTATAATGGTTTAAATAATGTTATTGACTTATTTCAGAATCATACATATTGATATGATATCATATATGGTCATATTCTTAGCTTCTTGATAGTAATATTTCATTGTTACTTGGTACTCGGGTCTTTATTGCCTTTTGTTCTTATGCGTGTTTTGCCGAATACATTCTTATTATTATTTTAAGGTTATAGATACCTTATATACATAATGGTATTAGTGTAACATATATCATATTTATTCATTAAATTCATTTATATAATTACTATGTAATGATGATCATGTAGAACGAGTCGCATCACATCGTGGAGACGGTATTCCGTACGTACGCATGAGTGATGATATCGTTCCTATGATCGTGGAACTGTATTGGAGTATATATATATATTATTTCAGTATAAATATTACTTTATAATAATCATAAATAGTTACTCATTACACCATTATACCCATCCTTGTAAAGTGATGGTGGAAAATAGATTACACCACGGCGTGGAGACGGTATTCCGTACGTACGCACGCGCGGTGATTCCATTTTTCCGTAGGATGGATAGAAGGTGAATTAGGGTTGTTTCATATTTATAATAACATATCAGTATGTAAGTAATACTGATGTTATTACTTTATCATGAAAGAACTAAAGAAGAAAAAGTTGAAGAAGAAAGAAATTGAAAAGATCGGTAATGGATATTACCTCTTCTTTGGAACGCCTCTTTGAATCCTCCACTTAGGGAACTAAGATTGGTCTTTGAAGAAGACCAGGACCTCTAGGATTATTCTAGGGAAGTGGATAGGAGAAAATGGCAGGGGTTGGCCGAGCTTGAGGGCTCAATTTGGTGTGAGGAGGAGGGGGAGGAGGTGCCCTTTTATAAGGGAGGAGAGGGGCACCTTAGGAATATCTCAAAATATTATTTTATATTAAAGTCAAAATAGGTTTATAATGGTTCCAAAGGGTCTTATTTCTAAGCTAAAGTGGGGAAGGGTCGAAATCCTATCAACCAATATGATTTAGACAAGTTTAGGGTATTATTTTAACCTTATCAATTAGATTTAATTCCAAGTTAATTAATTTAACTTTTACCGTGTCTTTTTGTTTTCTTTCACTATATGGTTAATCCACTTACTATAACATGCCAAACGAACCCCAAATTGTTTATTATTAATATATATATCCTTATATAAGTCATTTGGCCGAACCTTAGATTTTTAGGAATAAAATAACAATTAATATTATAATATTTGATTTAAAAACTATTTTGTGTCAATTTTGACACTATTTGATATATGATTTTTTTGAAAGTCATAACAGAATTATATGTTCGAACCAAGTTGATTAAATCAACACTAATATATCATAGTAACCTAGAAAATTTGTGTAATTCATAAAAAGTCTCAAATTACATTTATTTTGGTGTTTATAACATCAATTATGTCAATATTTCATAAATAAGATAATTACTGCATCATCATTGTGTCATAAATAAATTAAATTATTTAATGTCTAAAAATTACAAATAAAATTTCATTATGTAGGAAATATTTTTATATTTCTAATGAATATTTATAGTTGAATTTATCTTATGTATAACCCCATATTAAAAATGATTTACTTATTAAACTTTAATTTTAACTATTTTAACCCTTCTTTAAATAAATTAATAATAAATGTCCTAATCTAATCCAAGTGGGCCTAAATGGTCATATCTTATTCATAAGGTTGTATTTGGTCGAATTACACTTATCCAATAGAATTAGGACATGTGTTAGGGTAATAGTAATATCATATTTACCCTTAGTTACCTTATTTACTATTAACCGCGGTAAAAAAAGTAAAAAGTTACTATTCACAAAAAAAAATATTTTTATCTAATTGAACCACATTTTACTTACTGATATCAACCGTGTCTGTCGGATTTTTGAAATTACATTCACAGAAGCAGTAAAATTAAGTTTTATGCAAAATTCAGTTTTTAACCTACCACTTAGTGGTTTCACTATTCATCAAAAATTGAAAGTTTTCAGAAAAATATCAAAATTTCACCCTAGGCTAATTTCGATATTCTGAGTCCAAAAATTAAGTCCATTTTGAAAAATAAAATTTATAAAATTTCAAAAAGTGGTTATTACTATTCATAACGGCTAGTTTTAATAGCATATTGTTGTTTAGTGAAACTTGGTATTGCATACGACGCAAGCTATCGAGGAAGGTCGCGATTGCGTGTAAAGCAAGCCAAGCAAGTGTTGTGTAGAAAAAGATTCCTTTGATGATTTATATAACATAAAAGCCTCGGGTGTTACAATATATATGTGATAAGGTTGTATGATTATTAAGATGTGCAATGATGTGGGTTAATTGGAGGGAAGTGATGCTATATGAGATTTTATGGGTTATTTTGAGGAGTTTCTTTCCCTTCAATTGATTGGTTCATAAAACATAAGTTGGTGCTGCATATATTATTTAATTGGAATAGATAAAGTAAAATGTTGGTCTTGGATTTCCATGTTAGTTATTTGGATGGTATTATCTATCAAAAGTAGGTATATCTCTATTAACTATGGGTGTATTTTTCAATTGAAAAATGTATTTATTAAACTGACCATGAAATACACATTTACCACAATATGGAATCACCACAGAAATTATAGATAGATATTACACACCACAATACACCCATCAGAGACACCCCTTGACATCTACAGATAGTTAAGGGGCCATTAACTTAGGAACTGAAGACGATTGGCACTCAAGCCTTGAGAAATTCCCATTTTTTGTAGAAAAGATACAAACTCATTTATTCTTAGTATAGTATAATGAAATGGATTACACCCTCATGACCAAGTAGACCATCTGGTTCACTGACCGATGCCTAACCAGGTTCAAGAGTAGGATCAACTACTAAACATTGATTGTGGTCCCTATGAGGTTCTTTCAATAGTGAATAGGGTTATGTGCACAATATTCAACTCAGCTAATGTAGCATAGGTTAATGTTCAATGGCTAAGTTTACTAGTATGGTGTTTCCAACAATGTGATATATAAAGAACATAATGAAAAATGAAGAGATTATTAAATGGAACTATTTCTCCCTTGCTTGTAGGAACATGATTTGACCCATGGGGCGTTGTGGTTCTTATATATTGGGTGGTGACATGTATAGTCACAGGATACAGGTATTTTTTGTTTAGTTTTTATTTTATTTTCTTTATATCATTGGCCACTTAGGTATTTTACTTCTTTCTATGGACGGAGGGTAGTGATGTTATCCTGACTAGTTGACATGGATCACTTGTATACTATAATACGATGAGGTGTGAGTATGAGAAAACATTGGAAGATAGAGGATCCTTGGGGCCTTCCATGAGATGGAATTTTGTTTCTAAAACATTGTGTGGAAACATTTCTGGAGTATGTTCACGTGTCTCCATGAGATAGCATAAATAACCCCAAGTGTCTCCAAGTTTCTCCATACATCGTATCATCCTCACATGGATTAGCCACTCACCCAATCCTATCAAACCTATCCTAGTCTATCCTCTCAGTCACATATTCTGGACTCATCTCTCGAGGATTATTCCATGCCTCTATGCACATCTCATCATCCAACTAGACAAAGAGGACTATTCACATTATGATTGTCCTAGTCACAAAATCACACCATGTCGAACCCATCTACATTATATTCTCAATAATATAGTCAAGAACCTCATAAAAAGCATGTATTATAACCCAGCCCCACTAATTAGGATCCATCTTAAGCTAAATCACAACAAGCCTCTTGGCATTATAATTCAAATCTTGTCCGACAATACCCAATACCCACACTATCATCTCGTCCTTCATCTTTTTAGTTGAACTCTTGAATCATTAAATGGAGTAAAACCTTTCATAATATATTTTATATAATCAGAGGGACCATCCCACTCTAATAACCTACCATGATTCCAATCCATCCTCATAAGTATTTCCTCATAAAACGCTAGATGTACAATTTCTACACCTATCACTACAAGGCCCAATCCTCTTAGAAATATTTTAATTGATCAAAATTTTCATAATTAGTGACATCAATCACATTAAGGCACATAAATTTCAACTGAACCCTAGATTCCAAGAATTATTCATGTGGAAAGGCCCATGGAAACAGGATAAGAACTAAAACCATAAATAATAATACCAAATACATGCATCATTTTGAAATAAGTATCTCAAGGGTAAACATAAAAACCAAGAATAATAAGACATCATCCCTTGTATCGAACAAGACCAAACTAAGTTGAAACTTGGGCCAAATTGATTATATACCATTAATAGGAATAGTAATTGTTAATTAATAGAAATGTACTATTTGATAGTATCATTTTCAAACATTGATCTGTTTCCCCTTTGCTTGCAGGAACATGATTTGACCCATGGGGCATTGTGGTTCTTATATGTTGGGTGGTGACATGTATAATCACAGGAGACAGGTATGTTTTAGTTTAGTTTTTATTTTATTTTCTTTGCCGCATTGGTCACTTAGATCTTTGACTGATTTCTATGGACAGAGGGTAGTTATATTCTACGAAGGGGTCCAGAAGGAGTTCAGATTGATTCAATACACTAGAATTGATCTGAGGTAAGATTCTATGGTTACTACTTGTCTCGCACCTCATTTATTTGGAGATTTAGTGTTTTTTACTCCATATTATGTTTTCGGTAGGGCGTTTGATCATTTCATGTTTGTTTGGGTGGATTTGGTTCTTCTCTACCAATCTTGGTAAGGCTTTAATTCCATTGGTTGGTTTCTCACTTTTTATGTAGCATCCTTCATGTGTTTTAAGGTTCTTAATATCCTTTGTGTAGTGTGTTGATCTCTGCTCGTTGGTTTCGAGTTTCCAAGTCAAGGGATACTCTCTTGCGTGTGCATAGGTAAGTAAGTATATGTATGTGGGTTCCCCCGTTACGTGTATAGTCACACATGGCAGTGATTATGCACGTATGGGGCTAGGTGTGCCCGTGTATATATATATAAATGCATACGCAGGTGAGTGGAGACTGGTATATGCATATAACCATATTTGCAAGGATCCCCATGCACATGCTCATGGACATGCGGGTGTGTGCATAGGGGATAGGTGTCCTTGCATGTGTGTGAAGGTGAAAATACCCAGTGGAGGAGTAGTAGATTTTACTTAGAAAGCTCCAAGAGCCAAAGTGGACGGCTTGGTTCCACCTTCAGGTGGAGTCCCTCTCGTAGCCTCTTTAATTTAATATTTATTTAAATTGAATTTAGTGTCTTTCTTAATTTTACATAATTATATTTAACTTCATATCTTGAATAAGTGTTATTTAATATAACTGTTTTATTTGATAAATAATGTCATGTTTTTATAATAAAACCCCTCCAATGGAGGTGCACTGTGTGTGAAAAATCACAGTGATAGTTTAGAGTGTATGATTCTTTTCCATTGTTTAGTTTCCCTTTAGATGTTGTGTCATTGTGCCACTCACTACAACCTTCCAACGATCCCTTGTTATAATATAGTAAATAGTTTATTTGATCTATCAGGTCTGTTGTGACCTTATCTTATAGTGAAACCCATTTCGGGTGTTTTCCTCGCCTCTTGGACACCCCTTTGGGTGTTTACCTATGCCTGTATATCTAAAAACACTGATGGTGTCATTATTTGACACTTGTTAATCTTATGGTGCTCCCCACCATAAGCTTCATCTTAACACCATTTGGGGTGTTTTCCTGGCCTCGATGCACATCTAATTTTTTACATATATGAATTCTCCTATAAGATTTGTGTTGCATCTTGAGATGTTAAAACATACTCAAATTCTATTGTTCTCAAGGTGACTGAAGTTTTATTATTAGAGTTACAAGAGATGCATATACCATTGATAAGTAATAAAACTACATAATTTGACTCTCAATTAGTAGTTTCAACTACCTAGTACCACTTTTAAGAACAACGAATATAAAATATATATCTTTATCATACCCCAATCCTGAATCAAGAGTCTATTTTTTATAACATATGATCAGTTTCTATAATGTGAAGGAAAACTACATAGGATTTATTTGGAATCATAGCTAGAAGATGCTACCCCGCAGATGTCACTGGATCGGGCCAACATGTCGTGGTCACACCGCAGTCATGTCGCGGTTAGGCTGCGGTAATGTCAGGATTTGGCCCTACTCCAGGAAAACACCCTACGGCGGTTCGCAGTCTTTTCGGAATTCAATGTATGTTATCTAGATAGAGTTTTAGATACATTACCCACCCATAGTTAATGGGGAGGGAGGCGACGACCGGAATGTTTCCCTGCACCCTCCGGCTCCCTTCGCTCCTAGCCAGAAGATTTTGCTCTGCGGATGTCACTGAATTAGGCCAACGCGGTCACGCCATGGTCACGACGCGGTCACACCATTTTCATGCCGCGATCACACCGCGGTAATGCCGTGATTTGGCCCTTCTCTAATACGGAACCCCGCGGTGGTTTGCAGTCCAGTCGAAATTCGATGTATGATACCTAGATATAGTTTTAGAAACATTGCCCACCCATAGTTAATGGGGAGGGAGGCAACGGCTGGAATGTTTCCCCGCCTCCTCCTGCTCCCTTCAATCATGGATGGAAGATGCTGCCTCGCGGATGTCGCTGGACCGGGCCAACACGTCGCGGTCACGCCACAGTCATGTCGCGGTCATGTCGCGGTCATGTCGCGGTCACGCCGCAGTCAAACCGTGGTAATGTTGTGATTTGGACCTACTCTAGGATGACACCCCACAGTGATTCACATTCCTATCGAAATTCGATGTATGATACCTCGATAGAGTTTTAGATACATTACTCACCCGTATTTATTGGGGAGGGAGGCGATGGCCAGAATGTTGCCCCACCTCCTCCCGCCTCCTTCGCTCCTGGTTGGAAGATGCTGCCCCACGAATGTCGCTGGACCAGTCCAACATGCCGCGGTCACGCCGCGGTCACACCATGGTCACACTGCGGTAATTTCATGATTTGGCCCTGCTCCAGGACGACACCCCACTAGGGTTCATAGTCCTATCGGAATTCGATATATGAGATCTAGATAGAGTTTTAAATACATTTTCCACCCATTGTTAATGGGAAGGGAGGCGACAACCGGAATGTTTCCCCGCCCCCTTCGCTCCTAGCCGGAAGATGTTTCCCCGCGGAAGTCGTTGGACCGGGCCAACATGCCGCAGTCATGCCGCGGTAATGTCGTGATTTGGCCCTGCTCCTGGACGAGACCGCAACCACCACCATCAGCCCGCCACTAGCAGTAAAAAAGCAGCCTCCACATGAAGAGACGTAGAAGAAACACATGAACATCATACGAACATCCAATCGGAGACCCGAGAATCACACGAAACCGCCCCACTGTCATGAAAGCACCAATTTCCACTCGACGTAAGCGAAATCCAAGAGGAAAACTCACTCACCCACCCACACGAACCCACACACCCACCCCACTAAGAGAACACACTCCCAAACTCAAAAACACATGCACGCACCCAACCACACGAACGCACGCTCCCAACCACCAACACAAGGAGGATTCCAGAGTCCACCTACAAACCATCAGCCACCACAACCACAAAAATCCAGCCTGCACCGACCTCATCCAACCCACACCAGCCCCCTTCCACCTTCATTTCAGCCCGCTTCCACCAGCATTTTAGCCCGCAGCAGCCCCCCTACCACCTTCAAATCAACTCGCACCATCCCCCCACCACCTGCAACCAGCCCACTTCCACCAGCATTCCAGCCCCTTCCACCTACATTCATGCCCTCACCAGCCCCCAGCCAGCTGCAATCTAGCCCGCACCAGCCACCACACCATCCCCCACCACCCAACCTCCTGCAAAACACTCAAGCCCGCCCTCTGCCACCTGAAAAACAGCCCCATCCACCAGTTCCAGCCCTCACCAGCCCTAGGCCTCCTACATCCATGCCCGCACCAGCCCTTTCCACATGCCCAACATCCCCAAGCCACCTGAAATCCAGCCCACACCATCCCCCTTCCACCTATTCCAACCCGCACCAGTCCCCTGCCATCCCCCTGCCGCCTGCCTTCCCGCCCGCACCAGCCACTCCAACCTGCACCAGCCACCGCACCAGCCCCCAGCCTCCTGCATTTCTGCCCGCACCAACCCTCTTACACCTATAAAACAACCACATACCACCTGTTCTGACCCGCACTATCCCCCTGTCATCCCCCTTCCACCTACATTCCAACCCAAAAATCTCCAATGAAACTTGTAAGCATCTGAAGATGAAATAAGGGAGTCCAAGATGCGTGAGAAAAACTCCATGAAAATCACAAAAAGTAAAGGTGAAAGAGGATCATCTTTCCTGAGCCCTCTTTTCCCTAAAAAGTATCCATGTAAACTTCCATTAATGTTTACCAAGAACATTGTGGTAGAGAATCATCTTTTAACCCAAGACGAGAACCTAGCCAGAAAGCCGAGCAGATTGAAAGCATCCCATTAGAAGTCCCATCTAACTGAATCAAAATCCATGAATAAATCGATCTTGAAGGCACACCTAAGAACCCCAGAATAAAGATGGTAGCCTTAGAATAATTCATGGGTAACAAGATTCTTAGGAGGGGTTGTCCAGAGAGTGTCCAAGGGCTGTCTGGGGGGGGTCTGGAGGGCAGGGTGTAGGTGGGGTGTCTAGGAGCGGATGTCCAGGTGGGGTGTCAAAGGGCTGTTTGGGTGGTGTTGGGGGGTCTTCAAGGTAGGGGGAGGGTGCAGGTGGGGTGTCTATGAGGGGATGTCCATGGGGTGTCCAAGGGTTGTCTAGGGGGGTCTTTAAGGCAGGGTGCAGGTGGGGTGATCAGTAGGGTGCTTTACCTTTCCAGAAGTATGAGGCACTAAGGTAGAGGCTGAAGGTATAGATGTAGAGGTAAGAAGTTTTTAGATCACAATAGGTTGGAGATTCCATACAGCTTCAACTGAATACATACCAAAAGGATAGAATTAAGGAGGTAGATGATCAGAAGAAGAATCAGAGGTGAAGTATGTCATGGGAATCACCTCTAGAGAAGCCACTAGGGTATTGGATACATATAAGAAAGGCTTCATAAGAATGAAAAAGTATTTAATAATGTTTCCTCATCTCTTAATACTACTAAATAAATCTTTCTTCTCCTCTATGAATAGCTTGAGTAGAGTTGTCATCACTTTCAACTGGTCAACCTATTCCTTGAAAACCCATTCTATAGAATCTACCTCAATTAATCCTGATGAGATGAATGTACATCACCTATAACGACATGGAGAAACTATTTGACTATAGACTAGATCTAATCAGCATCAACTAAAGTTGAGGGAGGTGGAGAACTAGATGTAGATGCAACAATAGGAACATTCTCCAATCTCTTCCATAAGGAATCCTGATTGGACAAAAAGAAGGTCCTCATTTCCTCCATAACAGATCAAATGGTTTATATCTCACTGTCCAATATTCAATTTTAAATCATAACTTCCTAAATATGAAAACTCATCTTGGGATGAATATGACATACAACCATCTCAAAAAGGTGTCTAGCATCAGCTTCACTAAGATGAGTGACAGGAGGTTCCTAATAACTCAAAATTCCACTAAAATCTAAAAGAAGTCTTTCTCTAAAATATTATAAATATATTATGGATACAAAATTTGAAATAAATGGGGAAACAACTATCTCAACACTAGGTAAAGAAGCCTCTATAGGTTATGATTTGGTAGGTACATCTAAGGGAAAAGACTGAAGCTCACCTACGTGGCCAATCTGCTTAACTAAAGATCCCTTAGGATATGTCCCAACTCCAAATGATATAGTAGGTCCACCATGCTCTGGGTGAATACTTTGGTCATCTCCATCACTATCTCCCTATGAGTCTGGATATAATAGTCCAAGCAATTTGGAACCATTGGAGGGATCCCCCTTACATGATACCTCTTCCTTTACCAAGGTAAAACCACCCTAAGCATCTATATGCTCTCTAGAATATTCATCAACATTTTTAGACTCTGAATAGTCTAAACCAAGATGGAAAAAACCTAGTGACTTTTCCCACTTATCATGTGAAGCTACTTTCATATGAGGTGCATGATGGTGCAGTTTACAGGTGATTTGGAAGACTGTTAGAGGTTTAGGTTTATAGTTATAGGTGTAGGTTTATAGGTCTAAAGTGTGCATTGGAAATATGTTAGAGTTGCAGGTTTACAGGTGTAGGTTTTACAAGTTTAGAGGTGAAAGTTTTCTGCTCGAAGTGGGTTTACAGGTCTTCCCAACTTAGGTTTTACAGGTTTAGAGGTGAAGGTTTTCTACGCGAAGTGGGATTAAAAGTCTTCCCAGCTTAGGTTTTATAGGATTAGAGGTGCAGGTTTACTGCTCAAAGTGGGTTTACATGTCTACCCATCTTTGATGTTTGATGGGGAGTAGAGTTACGGGTCTACCTAGCTTTGATGTGTGCTCATTTGATGTGTTTTGTGCTGCTTTGATGTGTGTTGGGGAGTATAGGATATACCAAAGGTTCACATAACCATTGGTATTTAATATCCTGGGAAACATATGCCAATGTTTCATAGAACCGTTGGTATTCAAATACTAGAAAACATATATCAGAACAGTTTCAATGAAACTGTTGGGATAGAATATATACCAACAGTTTTTGAACCGTTGGTATGTATGTTGGATGGTATGTATACCAAAAAAAATTGAACCATTGGTACATATATATACAAACGATTTTACTTAAACTGTTGGGGAAGATTAATTTCAGACCACATATACAAATGGTTCTCTAGAAATCGTTGGTATAGGGCTATTGAAATGCCCCACATACCAATGGTTCTAAAACCAATGGGATAGCATATCCCAATGGTTTTAGAGGCTATTCCAATGTTTTAAAACCGTTGGAATAGGTGAAATTTATAGTAGAGTTTACATAAATTTATAGGACAATAAAGTTAATTTTTTATGGAAAATCCAAGCGGTAATTGTTTCCAATGTGGCCTGGTTTACATATTTTAAAGAAAATGTGTCCCCAATTAGAACCAGATAAAGAGAGAAAGAGTATGATCCCATACACTTTAGTGATAAGATCAATCATATACACCATGTTGTGCACTAGATTGGATATTTCTTATGTGTTAAGAATGATACAAAGTTATCATGCAGATCTAGGAGAACCAAATTATAATGTTGTTAAGGATATCGTTAAGTATTTTAGAAGATATAAAGATATGTTCCTTGTTTATGGAGGAGATGAGGAGATGACCTTAATTGGTTTTACTGTTTCTTCTTTTTAGACATATCAAAATGATTTGATGTTGCATCAGGATATTTTTTCTATCTCAATGGAGGATATTAGAGTAGGTTTGAAGAAGCCATGTGTCATTGATTCTATAGTGTAGTCTGGGTATGTAGTGGATTCTTATGCATCCCGGAAATCTATTTGGATTCGGAATGTTGTCTATGATCTTGATGTGTTACATAGATGTAAATGTATCTCCATATTGTATTGTGATAATACTGCAGTGATGGCACTTACAAAAGAGCATTGGTCACAAAGTACTAAGAAATTTGGCTATACACGACTGGAAAAATGGGCTATAGCCACAAACATATAGACATGTTTTTCAAAAACCAAGGCTATAGGTATTTATACCAAGGCTATATCCATGATTTACATGGGCTATAGCCACAGTTTTCCACCATGGAAATTGAACATATAACCACGGTGGACAACTATGTGAGTTATAGCCATAGTTTCCAAAACCGTTTCAATACACCCTATAGGTATAGTTTAAACCATGGCTATATGGTTTTTTTCAAGGCCTATAGACATGGTTTTCCAAAACCATGTATATAGTGTTTTTTTATTTTATATAACCATTGTTCATCAAAATAGTGGCTATAGGTCTCCCACCCTTACGAGGGGAAAAAATTAACCTGCGACAAAATGGCGAGAAGGCCTATAGCCACAATTTACAGGATATATCCCTGGTTCATAATAATATAATATATATATATATATATATTCAAAAATTCATATGTAGTGTAGGGGTAATGTGATAGGTTTAGATAGCAGATGTTTGGAGATCGAATCTGACTGTGCGCTATTTATTTTAAATCTATAGACAAATTTTTCAAAAACCGTGGCTATAGGTAATCATACCATGTCTATAGCAACGGTATTATATAAAATCATGGATATAGGGTATTTTTCTCAGGTTATATCTATATTTTAATGTAACCATGATATATAGTTTTTTTGACTTCTATAGTCAAAGTTCTATAAAACCGTGGCTATAGAGTTCATTTTCTAGGGCTATAGCCACAGTTTGTGTAAAAACAAAGCTAAAGGGTATTTTTTGAGTGATATAGCCATGGTTTGTGTTAAATCATCACTATATAGTTTTTTCCTAGATTTATATCCATAGTTGGTGTAAAAATGTGGCTATAGAGTTTTTTAAAGCTATAGGCACGATTTGTGTAAAACCATGGCTATAGAGTTTTTTTTTTATTTTTTTTGTAGGCATTGTTTCTCAAAACTGTGGCTACAGGTCTCCCTACCTTTCATATGAAAAACATTGACCTGAAAAATTGGTGGGAAGGTCTATAGCCATAATTTTCGTTATATAGACATGGTTTCTAACAATATATATAACAATTTATATATATATGTATATAACACACAATTTCATATGTGGTATAGTGGTTAGGTGGCTGGTGTATAAAGAAGAGGTACATAGATCAAATCCAGCTATGTGCATATTATTTCTCGGCTATAGCCACAGTTAACTTTGGCTATAGCCACGGTTGTAAATTGTGCCTATACCTATGTTACCATGATAGAAAAACATTAATATAGCCCGAGTGACACAATGGATTGATATGGGAGAAATTTCCAAAGTGGAAAACTATGGAAATAACTTTTAAGAACCTTGGTTATAGCTTTTAGCTATAGCCACAACAATATATTACACGGTCAGATGTAACCATGGCCATATCTTATAGCCACATAATTGACCCCTATAGATATTGTTTTGGGTCATGGATATAGACAATTTTTATACTTGTGAGACCAAAAGATAAATAATATACTCCATAAGTATCACATCTTGACTAATTTTCATCTGAGGGGTGAATTTTTAGTGACTAGAGAACCCACAAAAAAAATGTGGTAGACTCCATAACATATGGCCTATCTCAGAAGAATTATGAGTATCATGTGAGAGATAGCGAAATGAAATTTTTTAATAGTTGGATCTAGTTAATGTGGAATTCAGTTGGATTTGGGTCCATAGAACCAACTTATGTTTACTTTTAGTATAACATGTATTCAGGGTTTTGAATATTAAAAAACAAGTTATCCTATCAAGATTGTTCATTTTCATGACATATTATGTGATAATGTCCCAAAAGTATCATGTCTCCCTAAAAGGTCTTAGTCATTCCCCACTATAATGAGAACCCAGAAGTGCTAGAACACTATTCTTAAATATATGTTATATAACTGGATGATATCATTTGATAGACAAAAATTATACAAGATATCAGGGTTGGAGACTCATAGGACTTTGATCCGTCTTCTCATGGTGTACTCCCTTCATAATATCTTGTAGGATATTATAATAATGAGACCTCTGGTAGGAAATCCATATTTCTATATGTAATTGTATATTCCTATCTAGAAATATGTGTATCAATCTTTATACATTAATATTATTATATTTATTATTATGATTCTTGTACTTTTATATATTGAAAAAAAAACCATGATGGCATATATTCAGGATGAGGTAGGATACGTTGGATGCATTATGAGTAATGTTGAATTAATGAATAATGAGAAAATGGGTTGTCCCTTATCTTTTAAATAAAGTTGATATCTCAGTCCCTTTGCTGAAAATGATATTTCGAAAAAAAATATGGGCCATGGTGTTCAATAAGAACGTTCAATTTATGGGAAGTCAAATAAAGATATATCGGGCACATAGGATGATGAAACCATCATGAAACCTCGTTGATTTTAGATATTGTGATAATGGATGTATATTACATTGTAAGAGTTCATATGAGATATCATTTAATTGTGGAATTAAATTTTTTATCTATGCATTCCTTGTTGTGTTGTTAGACTCTAACCTTGGACTTTAGGCTACTTCTCCTAATACAAATCAGAAAGAGGCATAGGGGGCCACACACGAAGTGAATCCAGAATCACATTTAAATAATATATAATTATTTGACAAGATGAATAAATATTATTCATGTATTTGGCATGATAATTATTAATGTATTATGGATTTCATATATCCTGTCACCTATTATTCAGGAGAATAAAATGGGATTAGAATATTTAATATATATTTATTTGATATTTAGTGAATAAAAATATTTTTTATTTATTGGTGAATAATGTGAGGATATTTATTTAATAAATAAAATTCATTATTCATGTACATATGAATCTACATGAATGGAGGACTGAATATTTATGTTTAGTTAGAAATAGTTTATATTGAATATTTTTTAATTAAATAATATTTAATATAATTTGAAAGTTATGTTCATGTTGATAAGTAATTATATTTTTTTATTTAACATGGGTATCATAAGGGAGAAAGTAAATAATAATGGAATGTTGCTCAATTATTTTTTTTAACCCTTGTAATATATAAATCCAATTATGTTATTTTCTTAAAGAGCTAATTGTTTTTGGTTGTGCTGAATGGATTTGGGTAATTCTATCAATCCCTAGTGAACTCCCTTCTCCAAGAACACTCCTATAAACAAAGATAAATATTCCTCTAACAGATCCAGGAGAACCCTTTGAAAGCGTTTCCTGAAGTGATCAAAGGTGGATGATGCAAGCATAAGGATCTGCCATGATAGCACCATGATATTCCATAAGCGACATCTAAAGATATGTGAAACACATGTGGATCACATCTATATGGAATATAAATTTTATTCCTACAATGTAATGTTGGTGTAGCATAGATTTGTCACCATATCTATCAATAAAAAATATTCCATAAAGTTAATTCTTAATTTATTTAAATTGATTATAAATAATATGAGATGATCAACCCTTTGGTTTCAGCATGATTACTTTTTTTTATTTATTTTATTGAACTTCATAGAAAACAACATTTATTGTCATGTATATCTCATATTGATCATTGATCATGACAAAAAGAAATATTGTGAACCATCCATCTCAAACTTCGGTCATGCCCAAAACATAAAAATATGTTTTTGTTGAGAAGAACCATCGTTTCACATTCCTCTAATCCCTGATAACCAAAGAGTAAATGGTCAAAGTATTCCACTGATGGACGAATCTATTTTAAGCAATCAATCAGCATCAGATTTAGTCTTGAAGAGGCATCAGATAATTCTAAGGATAAGGTCATTATTTGCAGATATCCTTTGAACAGATCTATGATTTTAGGGAAATGGATTTTCAGGGAATTAAGAGATGAATTTAGGGTTATAAAATGGAAAGAAGGGATGGTGCTAGGATTCATTGTCAGGAAGCAAGGGTCTCTAACCCTCTGTATGGAAAAGGTCTACCTCAGCGGCCCTCGAGGTTAGGCTAGGATAAAAATCACCATCATTATTGTTTTTATGATCCCATCCAACTTTAAAAAAATTTATTACATCATATGAATCATTTCATAAAGAATTTATGTATCATTTATTCTAAAAATTAACAATTTTCCAAATCACTATACATGGAAATTATAAAATTTGGATATATACATGAAAAATAAAAATATAAATTAATCAAACACTTAAAAAATTAAATGAAAAAAACATGACATTTAATTAATGTTTCATGAAGCCTTTTGAATATAGAATATTATAAAAAATCCATTAAAAGGGAGTAATATTTTCAATACATTAATGAAAAAAAGTCAAATCAAATGAAAAAATGATATAATTTTCCCTTTACACAAAAAATGAAATAATTTAAACCTATAAAATCCAATTTGAACATCAGAATTTTATTAAAACTATACCCCCTAAAAGAGGGTTTAGGAAATTTAGCACAAGAATTTTGAAAATAGTTTCCCTTATATAAAATAAATATTTTCAAATGAAAAATATATATATATATATATATAATTTAATTTTGAAATGAGATTACAAATACCCAAATATAATGACCATTACATCTTCCCATTATTCACTCTTGAAATTTAATTAAATGAAAAATAATTATTTATACTAATAATATATGTTCTAAAAATACACTCATAGTTTTCATAACTCCTAGTTCATTATCAATGTATATAAATTAATATAATTATTGAACGCATTTTATTTTGTTTCTATTCATATCATTAGGTGTCATTATCATATATCACCTTAATTATTCACATAATAATATAAATGATATTTACAATTTCATTATCCATAAAAGCTCTAGAAAGAAAAAATATTCCATTACATTCACACCTTAGTCAACAATTTAATAAATTTATAATGTTGATATTTTCATCAATATTTTTAAAGTCTTAATTAAAATGGATATTTTTATGAAAAATGATATAAATATCCTAGTAAAATAGTTATATATTTTCACTTATCTTGTTCATATATTTTTGTTTAATTTTTTTATTTATATACATTCCACAAGATTTGGGTACATTTTTCTAAGAACAGATGTTCCATACCATTATAAAACTATTATAATTATAGGTTACAATAAAAGAGGTTATATATATCATAAAACATCATGAACTCTGCTTTAGAATTTTCAGTAATTTTTTTACCAAACTTATAAATATTAAAAAATTTGTATCTCCTCACAAGTTGTATTTATCTACACACACATATGATTTTCTTTTTATTTCCTTTTCTAGATATATTTATAAACATCATATAGTAAATAAAAATAAATTCATGAATACAATTAAATGGATAAAAATCCATTAGATATTGTCCAATTTTAATTTTCATTTGATTCTACATATGAAATTTTACTATCCATGAATTTATATCTTATTAAAAGAATAATTTTTTAGTAGATAACTATATAACATTTAATATTTTTTCTAAAAAGTTATTGGAATTAATCAATAAATATATTTTCATTCACTGTCATTTATTCTATATAAGTTCCCCAAACACCATTTTTATTAAATATCTAATTTTTTTAATGTTAACCCATTATTTAATAGAAGAGTGTTTTTTCATTTGATTTGTGGACAATAGACATTATGGTTATTTAAGAGTCTTGAAGAAGATATATATTTTTTTTGGTTTATTGGTGAAGGATACCCATCCCACACAATGTTGGATACTATATGATATATTTGATATGTTTATGAACATAACTAAGAAGAAGAAAAAACTGATTAACAATTAATTCATTTTTACGATATTTTACATCTCAATTGAAATTTGGTGAAAAGAAAGAAAATAATAAATGTTTAAAGTTTAAAAAAAACCTAAGTTTTAATCATTGAGTGGTAGTAGATAATAATAAATACTATAATGAAATGTGGTCTGTGATAAAGTATATGAAATATTTTAAGAAAATATATTCCCCCTTTAAGAAATCCATAAGAGATATGAACTTCCACAGTGAGGTAGTGGCCACACTCTACCATATGAAGCCTGTATAGAGGAGAATTGGAGAGGAACCATTACTGGTTAGTGATGGAGAGATCATGGAATGTAGTGACACTATGACTAGGAGAAAACCAATTTTAGAAAAGTGTGTTGGCATCACCAAAAGAAAACCACAACACCCCAAATTGAGAAGGGCCTATGCGAGTCACAGTTAGGTAAAATCGGGAATTTAAAGACCCACAAATAAGGAGCCATTAGAGGATAATGAATGATGGTGTAGACTTCATAGATAGATATCCTAAATATGGATCCATGAGACCACCAAGATGAGATAATACCACATAATCTCACACCACATAACCCAAACAATAATTCAATAAGAGAGAAACTGAAAAAAAATAACACAACTTAGATTAGAGAATTGATTCATTTGAGAGAAGGTCAAGGGGAGTGGTGGTGGCACTGGACATATGCATGATTTTTAATGGTGTGATATAAATCGGTTCCATTAGAGTTTTTTTAAAATATTGAAGATATTTTTATAAGAACTTACAAAAAATCACTAATAAAGATAGGTTTTATCAGCATAAAAATAATAAACATTAGTAAAGTCCTCTTTATCACAGCTAATGAAAAGTTATAATTATAATTGTAAATAAATTTCATTGTTAATATATTTATAAATATTGGTATATAATTATAAATATATTTATATCATTAAATATATTTATATAAATATATATTTGTTTAATAAATATATATCAACCTAAATATAAATATATTAATTATATTAATTATTAAAATATATTTACTATAATTGTATAATTATTTAAAAATATAATTATTCATTTATAAATATTTGACTAATTTTTTAAAAATTACTATTCCACTATTTATAATGACATACATATAATTTAATAAATATAGTATATATTCATTTATAAATATATTTAAAATTATTTACTTATAATTATGATAATGAGGTGGAGGTCAGTTGGTAATTTCCATCCATTAGTGGCGTCTCTAGGGCTAGTGGTCATGTGTTTGACCCCAACCCGGAGTATATTTCCTCCCAAATATTTTCAGGTGGGTATGTTTTTGCATAGGTTTCGAGGTGATCTGCTATAAAGCAATAGAAAATGGAAATCCAGGTGCATGGTTTATAATTCATGGTGTCGGTGTCCCAACAGGTGAAGATGGTGAGGAGGCAAATGGCCTTGGTCAGTACCTGCATGATGGAATCTGAATATTGTTGGTAGAGATAAATATATGATTAAATTGATAATGGTGTTGGGCCCATTTGAATTTTGGGTGGAAGGAGGTGATGAGCTGTGTTGATGTATAAACAAAGGTAGGGTGCAATAAGCCAAGAAGGGAGGCAGCCCTGAGGATGGCAGGCGATGGGCGCATTGACATCCAATGAGGTGTGTATATGGACGATTGCATAGAAATACTGGGATGAAAACAATAGGCAGAGTTATGTGGTAGGGTCTTTAGAAAAATGGGATTAGTGAAACCCACTCAGCTATGGGGGTGGTGGTCAGATGGTTTTTTATGTCACTAACACCGAATTAGACTAGACAATAGGGTTATCCATCATTGTTATACAGGGGAGGTTAATTTGGTTAACAATGCACATAAAATCGAGATTGGATTCTAGGAAACACTACATTACTGATGATTATGAGGTGTAATTATGGTCCTTACAACACAGAATTTGTATGCTCGTGGATGTTATTAGGTGGGTCATCATGCCGTTAATGGGTAGGTTATCCCTTAGTGGGGGCTATGACTACCCATCAATGTTGAAGCATGTGTGTATGTGTGTTTCAGTGTAATTGTACCCCTAATTACCTAATATATATATATATATATATATATATATGTAATTATATATTTAAATAAATGTATAAATATATATATTTTTAATAAATAAATATAAATATAAATATAAATATAAATATAGTAAATGTATTCACTATTTAAATATATTTATGGGTAATTTTATTATTATTAAAATATTTATATCATTACATATATTTATATAATTATATATATATAATACATAAATATAAATATAAATATACATAATTTAAATGTATTCATTATTTAAATAAATCTATTATAACTTTATAATAATTTAAATATATAATAATTTATTTATAATTATATAAATAATTTTTAAAAAATTATAATTATTGATCTATAATTATAAATATATAATTTTATAAATATAGTAAATATAAAATTTATAAATATATTTAATTATTAATATTTAATTATTAATATTTAATTAAAACTATTTTTTAGCATTATTGATTAATATATAATCTTAAATTCTTTAATGCTAGAAAAGTGAAATATAATAATTAATAATGAGTACCCTTTAAAAACATTGTAAAAGTGTATATGTTTTATCAATTATAAAAATTATTAAAATAAAAAAATATTGATATATATTTAAATAAACTGCATGGCTAGGTGGGGCGTACTAACTAGGAAGGTGGGGAAGGTGGTTTGGGTTATGTAGGACCCGACTATGTGTAAGCAGGTGTGATAAATCCCAAAAGAATGATAGAGTGGATCAAGACCCGTGCGGGCTCGTGGGCCCATATATGTGTGTGTGGAGAGTGTATGTGGGAGCCAATCCGTGCAATAGGATTTTGAGATTGGATTGCATAAGGAAGTGACCAAACATCCACTATATTGATGTGGGACCCATGCTTGTGATCATGACCATAATAAGCTCTATAAAATAAATTGATAAAGGATACCCTTTATCAGTGCTATAATTAAAGCGCTGCTAGAGGAAGCCTTTATCAGCGCTTTTCACTAGCACTGATAAAGGCTAACATTGTATATTGTGTATTATTTATTAGGGCTCCTAGTTTTCATTTCTATTCTTGTAGTGTGTAAAGATATCATGGTCCTTGAGTAATACCAACTATTTTCATTGGCTAATTTTTATCTCCTTCTAAGAGAATATATAATTCAAACTCTTATTTTCCATATATATATATTGCATTATTCTCTATAGAAGTAGTGTCTCTATATTTTCATGGAAAATATTACAGCTTCTATCTCGTTGTCATGAGTTGGATAGTTCTATTCATTGATTTTCAATTGAATTTATGCATCATAAATCACCCTATCAATTTGTATTAGGATACAACAAAGTCAGAAATTTGAGACAACACTATAAATTAAAATTCCTTACTTACCAAATGGTAGAGTTAATATGAGTGAATTAATCAGTATCCTCTTAAACTCTATAAAAAATTACTCATGTTTAGTTGTTCATGTGAATTTAAAACCTTTACATGTTAACATGCCCAGTTGGTTGGCCGACCAAGAAATATCATGACCAATTTTCCGATAACAGCTTAGAAAACCAAAGAAATATCATATCTCAATTATTTTCACCAGTGTAGACCATTATTTTATAACTTTATCTTTAAAGGTTCAACATATATTCTATCCTTGGAGATATTATATCCATGAAAAGAAACATCCTTAGTCCAAAATTCACGGTTACATTATTTCCCATGTAACTACTTTTTTAGGGTCTCTAGAATTTTTTTCATATAACTCCCACTCAATTCATAGATTGCCGATTTTATATATATATCTTTAATAAATACCACCAAAATGAAAATATGACAATCATAAAATATAATATTTCCTAGATCCATAATTATAGAAGATTCATTAGTCACTCCAAATGTAATTACCATAATATCATAATGTATATACCTTGTTCAAAATTCCTTCTTTGGTATATCATATTTCATTACTCACAGATAATGAAAAATAGAGAGGTGATTTATATTTGAAAGGTATTAGAATCCTTGAAGTTTATCATATGATTAATAAATACATGGTAAGGTATAATTATCATTTATAGTAATGTTATTGATCTCTTTATAATAAATGTACCATCTCAATAACACATCCTCATTTTTAATGAATAAATCATGGTCTCCCCACAGTGAAACACTTCGGAATGTAAATAACATATCACATAAATCTAGTTTCTATTTTTTCAACTCTACCAAATCATCTGGTTTCATTTTATAATAAGTTTTATACATGGTCCTCAAATCAAGATTGAGTTAAATAGATAAGTCAACTTCACACTCTAGTGGACAACCGGGTAATTATTTTAGAAAAATTCAATTAATTTTTTACCACAGGTACATCCTCTATTATTTGGATATATTCTAATTACATAAAACATGATTTATCTTCCTCTATTACCATAGTTTTAATAAATAATTCAACTAGTTTAGGATCCTTTCATGATTTATATGATAAAGTTTCCCCTCTAAAGAAAAGATATTCAACATCACCTTCATGAATCAGAATCTATTTCTCTTTATAATATTTTTTTGCAATATAAATTGAAATAAAATCCATACCAAGGATCATATTAATGTAAATAATAGTTATAATAACCATTATTTTAATAATTTATTCCCATTTATCATAATTAGAACATCCTGAATTTTATTTTTTGAAATAAGACTTCTATGTGATTTCTTAATTTATAATTCCCTTAATTAACTGTAGAATAAAACATCATATGTAATAACATAAAAATAGATAAGTTATATGGAATGAATAAATAAATATCCTGAATCCATTATAAAGTGAAACTAAGGTCATGTTATATCAATGAAAATAAACTAAAACATGGATAACAATAATCATTTATCCTATATTTTTGGAATGCATAATACTATACAAAAAAACTTATGGTCAAAGCCTTATTTCAAGAAATTACCTATGAGGACAAGATTATTACACAAAAAACCATTCATATTTTTCTCCTGATACTTATCGATACATATAGGGGATATATAATTCTTGGCCCCACATGTCACCCAATTATGTTCAATGCATTCCCATAAGAGAAAACATGACATTGCATATCATTTTTTAAGGACCTTATTACTAAATAAAACATGGATATCTGTATAATTAGATATAAATAAATAAAATAATTTATAACTAAATATAATAATGGGGATTTCTTCGAGAACATTTGTTAATCATTTTAGAAGATACAGGGTATCGGCAAATTAAAAAATAGTACCCTTATCAATGAAATATAGGGGTGAGGGTAATTTTAATATGTTTAATTATCCATTAAGGATTATAATTTTGTTAAGTAGTTTTAATTGGTAGGATACCAATTGAATGGTTGAAAAAAATACTATATCATGGTTCATTAAGGTTGTCTGAATATTCCAAAGAATGTCCTTAGAGACTATCTCTCTAGGTGCATAGTCATAGTCCCACTCATCATCTATTAGGGTGATGTTTGAATAAAAATCAACCAACACTTTTTAGGGTGATTAACCCTATTCCAATCTATACAATAGATACACCCACTTTCCCAAATCAAGGTAGGGATTCATTTCTATGAAATTGAATACTATTTTACTTTACAAAAAAATATGATATTTTTTCCACCATAGAAAGGAATTGTGTTTTACAATGGTTTTTGGTAATTATCGAATCAAAATAAATTGATAAAGGTATATCAATATCAACATGAAAATCTATTAAATTTTATGTCTAAAAATAAAAAATTATTCCATGGAATTGTATGAACCTCGCAATTTGAATTTTTTGGTGGATATATCTTGAGTCCCATTTAATGAAAATTAGGATAGAAAAATACCACATATAGAATAGGTAGTAATTAAATCAATACCCCTTAACATATTTGTCATAAAATTGATCTATAAATTTCCAAAATGATGTAATTTTATGATATAAAATATCAAATTCGTATAATGTACACCAAATAATGGAAATTAAGTGGACAATAACAAAAATGTCATCAAGAGAGGAATTTAAGATGTAAAACCCTTAGTTCTTGTCCAGAATTACATGAAATTACTTTAAACCCCATTATGATAAAAAATATATCTTAATCACCTAATTAATAACATTAATATTATCCAATTTCCTTCATACTCTTCATAAATAAACATTCTCTAGATGAATTATTACAATTTTTCACATCAGGTTATTATAGTTTTAATCTTTAGTACATGATTCCTAATAGTGGTGTATGTATTAATTATTACATAGGATTTCTTAAAAAATTAGAAAAAAATTACGTTTATGGATGATTTATAATAACTTATGATGTCCCAAATTTATTTTATTTAGTGGTTTAGTTTTTATCCTTAAGATGAAAGTGATAACATCCATGTCTCAGTGATTACTGTTGACCGAATAACATTTTCTTAATTAATGAATTAAATATTGATAGAATTTATCCAAAATTATGATCAATATTATTTACAAATTTATATTTTTTTACCAGTAATTATATTACCATATTCATTTATGATATATATTTATAGTATTGTTCAAGTAGGTGGTTAAATCGACCCAAACATGAACATACCTTGATTTAATGAATGTTAATGAGGTGGTTTTCCTATAATATAATTATTGAAAATGAATAATGGTAATATTTAGTATTTATTAGCATTATTTTTGTTAATTATAAAGTAAATATATGAATAATTAATGGATTCCAAAATATTATTTAATTTCAATAAAATATTTTCCTCTTAGCGTGCATATGTTAAATGATTGAATTAATTATGATGGTTTATTTTTTATATCATTAATTGTTTCACAAATTTTTCATACGCAAATCTTAATTATATAATAAAAAAATATTTCACCATTAAAAAATTCTATAAACCATCCATTATGGGTGCTCGTGAAAAATGAATTTTGGTTCTCATGGTGGTAGTAGTATGTACATTCGCACAAACGACAATTTCATTTTTCTTAAAGGAAGAGATTGATGAATATAAAATTATAATAACATAAATTTATTAATATTTATGTTTTTAAAATGATACTAATATCATTATATTAATGTGTAAATAATAAATTTTATTGAATGTAATTAACAAGAGAAACTATATAGTTAATAATACTCACATTGAGAACATGGATTTTCTTTGAAATTATCACTGGAAATGAAGGCCTTATGATAGGTAGTGGTGAAAAAAAAGAATATTATGGAGGGATATGGTTCTTGGGAGAAACACGTGGTATAATATAAATATTCAATTGGAATTATATGGGAGTCTTAAATTGGAGGAGATGTTACCCTTTTATAAATGAGGTAAAGGGTAGTTTTGGGAGTAACCCTTACATTTTCAATAATCTAAGGAAACTTTACAAGGGTAAATGGAAAAAAAATTGAGAAAATTGTCGGGGATCATAATTTTGGGTCAATAATAATTTAAAAACTTCTTTATTAAGAAATTTATGTGTTTATGGGTATTTTTTTGTCTTTTAACATTCATCCTAATTCACTTTTAACTTAGTAATTAATTTATTGCATTAGAAATTAATTTGAATGACAATGATTGGGCTTGAAATTTTTACATAATATTATAATTATAATTTAATATTTGAGAATAATTTTGTCCAATAATATTCCAAAATATTTGAAAATGTATTTTTAATTTTAACATGATTGATCGCATAAAAATATTTTTTAAAAAATAATTTTTTAAGATTTAATAAAACATATAAGGTAAAATTATCTTTGATACTCATTTCAATGAAATAAATGTTTTTATTATAAAAAAAAGTATAATAGAATTTTAGGGTATTAACAAATTGAATCTTCCATGAAAATATTTGATTAGAAAAAGTATTAAAAAGTATTTTTAATAAAAGAAACATTTAAATTAGTTTTAAAAATACATGAAATATGATTTATAAGTTGAAAATGATTTAAAATTTTATATTTTTTACTTAAATTCATATTTAAATACATTTAATATTGTCTATACTTTTCTTATATATTAATAAATTCAAAAAAATTGTATCTTTGTTGGAAACCGTATTATTCATTTACAAACTGACCTTTTTAAAAATGGTAAAAAAATCATACTGAGCTAATTTTGATATGATGATTTAAAAAATGACGTTAGTTTAGTAAATTTTATAGTATATAATAAATATTTTGAATAAAATAATGAATAAAATATCTTTAAAATTTGAATTTATCTATAGTTGAACATGTGGTGTTTTCCTGCTATAGTAGGGTCTCTAGTATAATGACAATGGAATAATGAATGATGTGTTTTGTGACACACATATATATGGTTTATAATTCTATGATGTGTGGGTCAATTATCTATATCAAATTCATTGGGCCAAGGTGTTGTATATCATGATATTACTCATGGGCTCTAGTAATAATGCATGATCTAAAAATTAAGGGATGATGGTATTATTACTCAATCCAATATAGTATAAAATTATGGTAATAATGCATAAACCATTATACTATGTATTTTTTCTGATTTTACTGACCTGTCATGATATTGGAATCTCTTGATGATTCCCAATCTATTATGTTAGTGGATTTTGTATTGATTCCAGATCCAAAATATTTTTATTTCTTATGATAATCTTCATGTTAAATTATTATGTTATTCAACAAGGTTATGTTATGTTTTTCATTGTATAGGTTATTGATTTTGTATACCCATTATTCATGTTATAAAAAAGTTTAAAACACACCATTATTGTGTTCTATATATTCTTCTAGGTGTGATTCTTTTATATCATGAACATGATTACATTTTCATACCCAAATGATCATTTTATAACCACATAGAATTTTTATTTGATAATACATATATCTACCCTTACTAAGCACCCTTTATATGTTTTAATTTCCCCATGTTAGAAAGAATGGTTATATCTAAATTGGTCTCTAGGGTAGAGTATTTTTTAGAAAATTATGAGGACTTATTAAGAAATAAAAACATCTAGGTATACTGGGAAAATTTCCCATTTGAAGAGATAGATATGGGTTTTTCTATGTGAATTGTTTTACTAATTGTTTAAATCTCTAAAGAGAAAATGGTATTAAGTATATAAGTTATTAAATATTTTCTTTTGACATTTAAAAAATCAATGTTGATGTATGGGTGAATCAATTTGGTATTAAAGAAAATATATAAAGAGTTTGTTTCAGAAAATTAATCCTTCTCAAAGGTTATGGGGTGTCTGAGTGTGATTCTATCATATGAGTTTCACATTTAAAAATGTATGGCCATAACTATAGTTGATTTATTTTGTTTGGATTGGGAAAACAATAAATATCTAGTTTGATAATCCACCATGGATGGGTTTCTATATGATATAGTGTAGAAGAAAATTTCTCCAAGATGGATTTGGAATGATTTTTTTAACTGATATATTGCCAGTTGAGCTTCAGTTCTCTTGTAAGAGATATATGTGATATAATTTTATTTTCTTGATGCTTGGGGAAAATTTGAGTTCTAAAATCTCTTTTTCCATGGTGTTTCTTTTTTAGTAATAATCAATGTTTATCCATGTGAATACTTAATTGTTTCAATAAAGTTATTTTCATTGGGAATTTGAATATCGAGTCATATAGAAGAGTGTGACTAAAAATAAAGATTCATATTTGAATTCAAGAAGTTTGGACATCTCAAGAAGATGTTTTTAGAGATTCATAGAGGTTCATAATGTGTATTCTACAATAAAAATGGTATTCGTGGCGTTTTTTTCTCAACTGGTGGTAGTTTAAACTTCCACATTATTGTATAATGATATTTAATAAATACAATGCTTATTACATGGTCTCTAATAATTTAATG
Source organism: Viscum album (assembly GCA_963277665.1). NCBI lineage: Eukaryota > Viridiplantae > Streptophyta > Magnoliopsida > Santalales > Viscaceae > Viscum > Viscum album. Next base: position 620,920,495 of record OY728137.1, on the reverse strand, counting down.
AATGATTTTTATTTCATGGTGGTTTTATTATGGGTTATTTTTGGAACATTTAGTAGTGTTTTATGGTTATTTATCAGTAGATCATTTTTAAAAAAAAAATTAGAATATAAATAAAACAAAACTAACTGCAGCTGATCATATGAGAGTTGGTTTTTTATTGGGGGTTTCAATTAAACTTTGGAAAAATAAAATTTATTTAATTTCATTAGGGGAGGTTATTAAAAACCTTTTCAAAATAACTTTTTCTTGGAAAATTTATTTAATTATGAACTAAAATGGAAGAAACTAAATCATTAATATATGATAAACTCATCCTGTATATGTCATACATCCACGATGATATATACAAATATCCAAAATCCTCATGACCTCAATATCATTCAACACATAAATTTGTCATCCAAAACCTCTGTCATCAAAATAAACATATAAATTTTGTCCAGCAACAACTGATGCCTAATATACATCAATATCACAACGTCCACTGCATATGTCTGCCACCACATCAACTCCTTAACTAAAACTAACCACGTCATCTCAAAAACTATAGCATAAAATTAAAAATTAAAACTAAACATATTAAATCATAATTATAGTATAATTCCATAAGATTTTCCTTGAATAGAATAGTCATCCTCCTACCTATTTTTGAATACTTCCACATAAACTAAAAAGTAGGAAATTTAAGAAAATGAATGTGAAGTAAAAAATCCATGGACTATATTCAAAATGATACAAAAAAATTATTATTATTTTAATTCAATAGAATATGTTTTGACATAAACAAATAATATATAATGAAAAAAACTTTGACAGCCAAAAATTACCTATTTATGATATGATTTTACACTTGAAACTGATAATGGATAACTACATGTTCATATTTATTTTTAAATCTACATGTGATATTTTGAAGCATAACTTAATAAATAAATTCATATAAATATATATATATATATATATATCAAAACATGTCTTATATTTCAAAAACAACATATTAGTGGTAGTCTAATGATTTAAATCAATATGAGGTCATTTTATATGGTTTTGACCATTCCACACACGTTTTACTGTTTTGAAACACTAAAAACACATTTACAACCATCACGGGAAAAACATAATTAGATGTGAAATTTCATCAATTACTTAATTTTAAAATTAAATCTACGGTCAATATCCCCTAATTTTTGGGAAATCCAATATCATTTTCTATGTTTTGACCCCCCCCCACCTGAATATTTTTTAAGGGATTTTATACATTTAGAAGTTTTTACCAAGTAATTTAGATAACACTACATGTCAAATTAAAATTATTTCTACACGTATATGTAAAAACAATTCATCAGTGGTTTTCCCATGATTTCACATTAATTTGATATCGTTTTATATGGTTTTACCACTCCACAAACATTTTAGTGTTCTAAAACACTAAAAATGAATTCATGTCCATCCAGGGAAACAATAAATTGGAATTTCATTTAGTTGATTCCTATACGTTTTAAATGACTGAAGGATCATTTTCCTAAAGTATTAAAACAATCTAAAATCGTTGGAATTGTATTGAGTAGTTCATTTATCCTTTTAACTAAAATGGATGTTGATTTTAAATTAAAAGGTGAACCTAGATCCATAAGAGGCACATCATGTATCATATTGATGTTTGGTTGAATCCTATATGTCAAAATTAATTATGGATGATTTTCCTAAAGTATCAAAATAGTCAGAATGCGTTTGTTTTTTTTATAGGTCATTTGTCCATTTTACTAAAACTGATGTCAATTTTAAATTAAATGAAACACTTAGAGTCATACCAGCCACACCAAGAATCGTATTTATGTGAATCTAATTCATAGACAACTAAAATTAAATATGAATTTTTTTCCTAAAGTATCAAAAAAATCTAAATTATTTTTCCTAGTTTTCAGTAAGTCACTTTCTTTTTTTACTAAATTTTCATTTTAAATTGGAAACACGCACATTGACTTATACTGATCACATCATGTATTTCTTATATGTGAGAATAATTCAAACATGTCATAAATTGAATATGAATCAATGTCAAAAATTATCAAGAAAATCCAATCTTGTTCGATCAGTTTTGAGTGGGTGACACTTTTTGAACAAAAATATCGATTTTAAACTAATAATTGATATATTGAGTCACAACAGTATCATAATGTATCTGATTGAGGTTTGGCTGATTCCTTTATATCATAAATTACATATGTATCATTATACTAAATTATCAAAATAGTTGGAATGTGTTTTCTCGGTTTTGACTAGGTCAGTTGTCATTTTCACTAAAATATATATCAATTTTAAATAAAAGGAAAAACTTGAATCCATACCAAGAATATCATTTATTAGATTTAGGTGAGGTTGATTCATTAAAAACAAAAAGTCTTTTGGATAATTTACTATATTACGAAAATAATCTGATTTTGTTTTCTTGGTTTTGAGAGGGTCATTAGTCCTTTTTACAAAAAAATGATGTTATTTTTAAATAAAAAGATGCACTTTGAGTCAAACCAGTCACATTGTGCTTTGTATTGAAATGAGGATAATTCCAAGATGTCTAAAATTAAATATTAATTGATTTTATATTGTATTAAATTAATCAAAATGCATTTTTTTTATTTTTTAGTATGTCACTTTTCTTTTTTACTAAATTTTCATTTCAAATAATAAAAAAAAACTTTCACTCATACTGATCACATCATATATCAGTGTTATGTGAGACTAATTACTACAAATAAAAAATTGCTTATGAATCAGTTTTATTAATTATCATGAAAATGATAGTGAATTTTCTCAGATTTTAGTGAGTAAATTTTTTTGAATTAAAATGTCAATTTTAAATTGATAAAAAATACATAGAGTCATATGAGGAACACTGTGTATCGGAATGAGGATCATATGATTCCTTCACTTCATAAGTTACATATATATAATTCTCCTAAAGTATCAAAACAATGTGAAATAATTTTCTCGGTTTTTATTAGGATAGTTTTCCATTTTACTAAAATGGATTTCAATTTTAAATTAAAGACACAATTCAAGACATGTCGGCACATAGTGTATCTGATTAAAGTGATGTTTATTAATACACATTAAAAATGACTTATGTATCATCTTTTAAAAGTATCAAAGTAATCCAAATATGTTTTCTCAGTTTTGAGTAGGACTTTTACCCTTTTCTAAAATTGATTTCAATTTTATATAAAAAGATACACTTGGAGTCATACCAGTCACACCGCGCATCGGATTGAGATGTGGTTGATTATTACATATTTAAAATGACTTATGAATAATTTTAATATTTTATCAAAACAATATGAATTTCTTTTCGGAGTTTTGAGTACAGCAGCTTCCTTTTTTACTAAATTATCTTTTTAAATAGGAAAGACGCACTTTGACTCATACAAATCAAAAAATATATTTTTTATGTGAGATTGAATCCTACACATCAAAAATGATTTATGAATAGATTGACTAAATAATCAAGAAAATCTTAGCATGTTTTCTCAATTTTAAATTGGTGATAATTTTTTAACTAAATTATTGATTTTAAACTCATAATAGAGACTTTGAGTCATATTGAGGACATCGGGCATCGAATTGAAGTACAACTGATTCATACATATCACAAATGAAATAACGATTTTTTCCATAAAATATAAAAACAATCAGTAAATTTTTTCTCATTTTATAGTATGTCGGTTGTATTTTTTAATAAAATTAATGTTAATTTTGAATAAACATAAGTACTTGGAGTCATATCAGTCACACTGTGTGTCAGATTGAGGGGAAACTAGTTTCTATGACCCTCAAAGTCCCAAAACCATTCCAGATACCAATGTTACCATGAGTTATATTGTATTTAATTTTCGAACTACAACGAATTTGTCTTGACTCAATGTTAATAGCTGAAAAACGTTTCTCATTGTTGAATTCCAAAAATAGTAGAGGAAACACATGTTTTTATTATTTTATGACAATTCACCACAATAGAAATATTAGATTCTTATACTCTCTCAACATTCAATAAAAAGAATGGGTTTTTAGCTAATAAGATTTAATCAATATGAAGTGTCAGTAGTTCAACAATGAAGGGAAATAAACATATATATCATAGTAACATTGGAAAAAGGAAAAAAAATTCTCTTTCATTCCCTGTTGAAAATATTAGAAAGAAAAATATGAATTCCCAAAAAAATCATTGAAAAAAAACTAAATTAGTATTAGAAAAAAATGATAATGAAATTATCCTAAAAATAATAGACAAATTGATGAAAAATTAATTAAATAATTAGTAGAAATACACCTTTTCATGATGGTTGTGTGTATTCTGGATGAATTTCCCTGTTTTGTTATCTCAGTTGTAGGTTCGAAGTATAATCACTCACGAGCATGAGTGGATTCGAAAAAAACCACCCCAAATCGAACAAAAGAATCCACCTGTATAAGAACACAATTATTATATGATTAATACTAAAAATAAATAAGTTAATCATTAATATGAAACAACACCTTTTAGAACAATTTAAACCAATTCATTTTCTAAAATTTACCAAATATTTCTTCCTAAATTGGGATTTTTAAGATGAAGTGTCTTTCTCTGTAAAAATAAAATTATTTGTTCTTATATATCAACAGTTTACATTTTTTTATTTTTACTGTGGTAACATTTTTTACCTATATAAATTATGTATTACTAAACATATAAAATAAATCCTAAAACAAAATTTTTTTGTGTTCAGAATTTGGTTTTATGAATATCATGTAATGAAATTTTTAATCATGATAAAATACAAAATGAAAATACAACATCTAATATATTGGAAATATATTTTTTTGTTGAAAAAATATATTTTTGCTATTGTTTTTTCATAATATTTAAATGCATTGATTACTAATAAAATTTATATTAATATAATCATATATGTTTTTAAACATCATTATATTAAAAAATTTAAAATAGATCAATCTAATATGTTAATTAAATGCTACAAATAATTAATAAAAAAATTCATCAAAATTAATTATTTTATCATTATCATAGTCATCAATATTATTCATAGTAATTATACATTCATTTCAAAACAATCACTATTATTATTACATTATGTGATAATATTAATCTATAATAAAATGTACATTTAATGGATATAATTTTAATTTTTGAGGAAAAAAAATTATTTAATTTAATATACTAAATCAGTACTTTTATTAATATATTACATATGTTTGAAAAATTATAAATAATTGTTTTATAAATACAACAAAGTATTTTTTTTTATTAAATATATATATAATATTAAAAGTATTCAAAAAAATTTAATCCATTCTTCCATTATAGTAATTAGTTTTCCCTTGTAAAATTGCATAAGATTGGATTTTTTTTATTTTTTTAAAAAATGTGTTGACTATGAATTAAGAAAATTAAAATAATAATTAGTAAACATGGAATGAAATAATGATATTAAAATAATAAAAAGTAAACATGGAATGAAACTACGAGATGAGTGAGTGAAAATCCATATTGAGTATATATATGTATTTAAAAAGTTATAAGAAAACATGAAACTATATAGTAGCATGAATGTAAGGGTATTAAAATTAATTAATTCAATGAAAAATATAAATAATGAATTTTCTCCAGGGATTTCTAGAGAATATAAAAAATATCTTCTTGGAATTAACCATAAATACATCAACTACAATTTTATTTGAACGGGAAAAAACATACACCAGAATTTCAATATCCCTAGTGAATTAGTAAAAAGAACCATAAAAGGCCTCATTAAATGAATTTTTCACTTTTACATTTACATGGAATTATAGAATATGAACGCTGAAGGCATGTACCTTTTTAGACCCTGTTTTTATTATTTCAACATTTTATGTCTCGTTCTAAAAAAATTCTAACAAAAAAAATCTCCCTCAAAAATGAATTTTTCATATAAATAAAAAATTGTACAAGTAAAGAGTCAATTAGTTAATCATGAGATAAATATTTACAGTAATTCAAATATTTACTTATTAATGGTTCAATTAAAAATTAAAATATATTTTTTTATATCAAAGTAATGTTATAATAATAGTATTTTGAAGATTTATATTACTTCATAATATTTTTATCTCAGTGTAAGGTGATGAAATTATGAAATTGTAAATATATGTCACTCTTTACTGAACATGGTTCAATGAAACTAAAAAAGAACTCATATAGTAAAATAATTAATCCACAACATTCCCAGGGAGTAGTTTTCGTATTATAATTTTCAAATTCAAATCTCAAATCAATTTCTAATGTAAGTATAATGTGTTTATGTAAATAGTTAAACTTATTACATTATGATATTTCATATATAATTAAATATCAAATATTAATTACATATTTATGAAAAAATATGAAATTCGGGACTAATGTTTATAAATAGTTACAACTATGAAACTCATAACATAATTCACCAAAGGGGGTCAAAAATATTATATATGGGGCATGTTAGAAGATAAAAATGGTAAATATTTTTCATTTGGGAGGGGATAATAAAATAAAGAAGGACATAAAATGATTTCCCCAAAATTATTAATGATTTTTATTTTAATAATATGTGACTTATTAAACATAATTTTCATTAAAAATACATGATCATAATTGAGAAAAAGTCATGAGTTTCCGAAATTGGTGATTTTCATTTTGTATTATCATATAAATGATTTAAATAATGGTTACATTGTTGGATAACCTCATCTACTTTTCATATAAATCATTTTCCAATTAAACATATTTTTTCCCAACTTTTTCATGTAAAAGCAACACAATCACAAAATAATCTATAGAGTGATTAATAAAATTATATTAATTAGAAATTTCATAATCCATAATTAATGCATATAGTGATTACACTATAAATAAATCATAAAGTAAAATCATATAACTTAAATAAACATTCATAAAATAGGATAACATGTACTACATTTCATTTTTAAATAAAATATAGTTTGATAATGCAATAGTGATAATGGGATTAAACTATAATAAATAAATCATAAATCATTGATTGTAAAATTAAAATTAAAAATTACATTATCTAATGTATTATATAGATTTTTTTATAAAAACAATATTAATTAACATATATTGAAGAAACCTTTAAGGGGGATAAATTTCCATCAAGGAGGGGATTCGAGATGGGGAGAGGGAGGTATGGGGTCTATGTCACCTCCAAAGAGGGGAATGACCTGGGGAGTGGGTGGTCAGAGGGGGGTCTATGTCATCGGTTATGAGGGGAATAATAAGCCGGTAAGAGAGAGGCCGAAGTGGAGGGGGTTGAAGGGGTTGGGTTTATAATGGGGTTTCTTGGGGGATAGGGACTCTATCAAGACAGTAATATGTTGTTCTAAGGGGTTGGGGATGGCGGGTTCTAGGGGTTAGGGTCTTCACTGAGAAGGTAATAGGTAGGTAGAAGGGGTGGGGAAGGGGGTCGTGGGGTCAGGGTCACCAGTGGGGATTGGAGATGAGGGTGTTTGGGTAGAGAGGGGTGGAAATGGTTTGGGGTCGGGCATATGGAGTGGGGGAGGGTGATGAATTATATTTTTCTTAAAAATAATTAGAGTGGTTTAACTAAATCCACCACTATATTAAATCTATATATTAAAATGGATTTAATTAGAAGTGGTTACAAAGACCACTAATAATACACTATCGCTAAGAAGTGTATATTTTATAGTGTTGGGTGATTGGGAGAGTATTGGAAGAGGGGAAATTTGTTTTTGCTACTAAAATTATATAACATTATGAATATTGAGTACCTATTATTGGGAAACTATGTTCTTAATGACCCATCCATGAAAGTAGTATCCATATATTTATACCAAGATATTTTTAAAGCTAGATTAATAGGAATATTGTAGACTAGTCACGTTGTCTGATATTAATAAGTACCCAATAGGATTAGAAAATAAACATTTAGTTGGGAAATGAAGGTATTTTAACCATTTTACAGATAATAATTTCAATTAGTGAAGGATTCGGAATTTTTCCCAATTATTTATAATAATTTCCTTATATCCTCCCATGAAGTCTCCACTAATTAATGTTTTTTAATATAGTGTTACCAATTTATTTTATATGTTTTGTAACTTTAAACTTTCCCTAGACATCCTTATTTATTTTTTATGAAATGTTCTTATTTTATATTATAAATTGAGTGAATATTCAACCGAATAAAGGTGGAATCTTCCAGGACCATAGTGATTTTTATTATAGTGGATAGTGGATGTCATGTGATGATGAAAACACAATACTTATGAATTATTCCATTAAGGCTTGTAATTTTAATTATATTTTGGAATTATTAATTTAATTTCACAAATATTCATATATTTTTTGGTGAAATTTGATATTTTTTCATAACTATCTTGAGGATATACTATGTACCCTAGATATGACACTTGTCTTATTCTTGGTGTTGTGGATTGGTTCAGTGAGTTTTCTGGGGTTGTTATAGGTTGCGTTACATTTTTAATTAATTATAATGTTTTATAACTACATATTTCAGTGTTATATATAGATATATGGGATTGAAAGCATGGTTTATCTTGGATTAGTCTTCTTCATAACTCTTTTTGTCGGTGAAAACTAATTTTATAAATTATTAGTTGATGGGTGTTTTAAGATTCAGATGACATATTAAATATAAATAATAATTATTATTTCATAAATATAATATATATTTATTATCTCTATCATTATTACTATAAATTTGAGGAAATGATGAAAATAAATTACATTAGTTCGCAAGGAGGTAGTCTTTCATACAAATGAGCGATGGTTTTGTTTCATAATTGATGGTGAAAGATGTGGGTACATATTATTCCATAAATATAATAACATCTCAATATATGGTAAATAATTTTTTTATTGTATTGGAATGGTTATGAAATAATTTAAGGTGGTAAAATAAGAATAAAAATGAATGTATTCAGTTTATATGACTCTCTATTATTTGTAATATTTCCTTTATATTTACTCTTAATTACCATAGGGTTAGTATTTTTGGAATTCTAGTTCATCTATAACATGTATAAGGAAGTTGGGAGATATTTTGGTTGGGTATTTTTGAGATAAATGGATAAATGAGTGAGAATTTTTTAGGGGAGGAGGTTCCATTTTATAATTGAGGAGCGTGGAACACTTATAATTTTTTAATGTTTTAAAATATTATTATCATTATGGGAGAAGTGGATATAAATTTAGTCATGGATGATGTAAGAACCATTGGTTCAAACTCACATGATAAGTTAAATGTACTATTCATAGAGTCATGGATGATGTAAGAACCATTGGTATGAACTGACATAATATAATTACTATATTTAGTCTCAAGAATCTGTACTATTCCTGGTCTTGAGAAAAATAATAAACTAATGAATTACATATTGAGAAAAACTTCTCTCCTCGACTATAAATACTACCCATTACCACCTCTTCTCCTCACACCTCTTAATCCTTGTGCCTTATCCAAATTCTAATCAAATAACTTAAAAATCCAATTCACCACATCCAAGATCCCTTGGACCCATTAAAATACCAAAATAATCTCCCTAAAGAGGTTCCTAAGGAGGATAAATTCAAGAGGTAAATTCCTCTTTCTGATTCTTTTATTTTCATTTCAAGTTCCATTCATTTATTTTTATATACTCAAATACCCTCATAAAAATGGTTTGATAACTCAATTACCTTACATATATTGTAATTTTTTATACTAATGGAATAATTAATCATTGTATCTCATTTTTCCTCCTTTCATACTATAAATGAAAACACTATCCGAGATGTGTTAATTTAACAAATTCTAGGATGACAGGTTTCCAGTTTCACTTACCATCTTCATAGTTGTTCATAAAACCATTTTTATGGTTAAACTAGATTATAATATATGTAATATAAGTTATTTAATATTTTAGAATCATTTTTTATTTATCATTTTAATTTTTAAAACAAAATAATTTCATTGTGATAGAAAAACCGACAAATTATTCCATACTATTAACATTTGAATTTTATCTAATGATTAATCCTCATAACTTATAATCAAATTAAGGGTATAACCATTTTATACTGTGTAATTTAATTAAAATAATATAATTAAACTTCTATAAAATAATCCCACTTTTACATGAACGTCCATAATCTTATTCAAGTGAACCGATCATGAAAACTAAGAAAATGAGCACTCACGAACAATGATATTGAACACTATAAATCATCAAAAAGGGAATGAAATATCATAATAAAATGATAATAAATAAAATTCATGTAGAATAGGTTCTATAATTTTTAATTAATGAATCTAATTTGGTTATCCAGGACATTATGATCAAGTTTAGGACACCTTCAGACTTAATGTAAGGGATTCTACGCGAACCTCCATTGTTCCTTCAGGTTTATCTTCCTCTATTTATAACTAAATGAAAATATATTTTATTTTTATGTAAATATTCTAAATAATATTTAAATGTTCCAAAATCATGTATTATGATATTTTCATCCTCTTTATTTGGGGACATACATGTTTTAAGTGGTTCCCTTGTCGATACTTCCTGGTATACAAGTGATTTCAAGGGAACTTTCCGAATTAATACCCATTTTCAAGTGAACTCCATAAAATATTTTTAGAAAAAACTATTTTTATACAAAAAAATTATTATGAAAACATTCTTGTTTCACTTTTTTGTATATATAAAATATTATTCCTTTTTCAATTTTTAATGATCTTTGTTGTTTTCATTAAACCTCACTAAAATGTTTTAATTCTAAAGTTCCTCAAATACACTTTTTATATGTTATCACTTCATTTTGACTTCACCTTTCATGATATATTCCTATTATCCTTTATTAATATCCATGTATGATTTAATTCCTTTAATTCAAGGAAAATTTTTATGTTACACCCATTTATTATGCTTTATGACATGATTAAGATACCAACATCATTCCATGGGTAAAATTTATTTTTATTTTTGATTCCTTACGTATGATTATTAGTGTGGCACACATATTCATGAACATGTTATTATGGGTGCACCTATATAGAACTCTAATTCATTGGATAAATTTAGTCTCATGAGATGTTATGTGTAATAGTCTTGGTGGTTAGTCTTAACTCATGGTCCATGTGTAATGGTCATAGTGGTTACTCTTAAATTGTTCTCCTCTATATAAAATGAGATATAAATAATGCTCCTATATGTTATATGATCCTTGAATAATGATAAATTCATGTTTTATAGTGCATCCACATTACTATAATTCCATTATTATAAGATCCCATGTTTTATATGATAAGATTCCTTATGTCCCATGCCTTTTATATCACTATGTTATGCCTTCTAACCCATGTTCTAAGATTTAGTCTGATGATTATTCCATTACAGGGATTTATAGATCATACCTTTGTTCATGCTATCCCTAGGTTATCCTAAGAATATGTAATTTCTCAATGTAAGTTAGGATATCAAAATGGATTACAAATAAAGATAAGTTTTTTTAGTCCCATGTTTTGAGTTTTATATACCCAGTCTTCCAAGACACTAGACTTTACAATCCTTGTCATGTAATATGATGTTCAATTATGCATAAAATCATGTAATTATATGTGTAAATGTATAGGGTAACTATAGTTGGTATCATAGAAAATCTGATTTATTTTTGGATATTATGAATAAATTACTTTAGTAAGAACCTTGGAGATAAGACTAAGTATAATAAAACATACCTAAATTATGGTAAATATAGAGTAAGTGGTTTATCATAAAAATACATCCCTATAATGATACTACAAGAGGATACTGTTTTTGGAAGAAATTTACCTAGGAGTACCAGCTTTGACAAGGTGTTCTGGGCTTGACTCGGGGTAACTTGGTAAACAACAACATGCCTTACTGCGCACCTGGTTTGAATCTACTGGGTTATATGATTTTGTAAATTCATAATCTCATTATGAACCATTATTAAGGGAAAAAATATTACCATAATAATATATGTTAGGAAATAGATCATGGATAACCTAGATTTAATCCCTGGGAATCACAAATTATGATATAATTTTGATTTGCAAGTTAATTCTTTTATGTTCAAATTTTCCCTTTTTTCTTATTATCTAAGTATTAAATCCCCCTAATTGAACTTTCTTTTTCTAATTTAATAGAGGTAAATAGAATTACATGTGTCAAAAATCAATGTGGTGGTGAATGTGATTCTTTCCCTAATGATATTCCAAATATGATGGGAAAAAATGCTCAAAACATTATGGTAGTACTCACTAAACTGGATCAAGTTATGAATAATAACATGAATCATGTGAAACACCATCCTTGTCCAAGTATATAATGAGTTCCAATTTAATCCTTCATGTGGTAGAGGCATCCCATTTTTAGTGTTTCATTTGATCCCCACCTCATGGAACAATGAATTATCTATATTTAAAAGATATTCTCTATCCTAAAATGCTCAGAAGAAGATAATGTTGTGTTAGTGGTCTATCATTTGATTGGGGAAGCTGATCAGTGGTGGAAATTGATCAAGAAAATAAGGTAAAACAAGGAAATTGGTTCCATGGAATGGGAAGATTTCAAGAAAATATTTTTCAATAAATATTTCCCTCAAACCTTACATATCAAGATGGAAATGGAATTCCTTGAACTTAAGAAAAAAGAATATGAGTATATCAAGATGTATGAATGAAACATTACAAGGATTTAAAGGTACACATATTTAAATTTAATGTATATTGAGAGAAATATGGATCAATTATTTATCAGAATATATCCATGTAGATGAAAATCATTGGTGATTCAAGACTTTTATAGCTAAAAATATATTTTCAGTTGTGACCTTATGGTCGAAATGGTGATCAGAAACTTTAAGTGGTCTCATGGGCCTGATTAAAAAAAGAGTAAAATATAGACTAACATGGGTGGATCAGAAAACAAATCCCATGATGGAAAAGAGACTGAACATCCCACGTGTCAAAAATATGGGAGGAAGAATCATGGGAGTTGTTTAATGTGAACTAGGAAATGATTCAAATTTGGTAGAATTAGAATCTATCTAAGAAGTGTTGAAGGGATAAAATAAATTCCACTAATTTGGAGGAATAAAAGAAGGTTCATATCAACACTTATCTTATAGTGTTGTGTTTCAACTACAAGTAACATGGGAATTTTGGAAATCAATGTCCAAAACCCAGTATTGTTAGAGGAAATCAACAAAAACCTCCATGGAAATAGGTAAGGGTATATGTTATCACTACTAATGATGTGGAGATTAAAAATGATGTGGTGATAGGTATTTTGGTTATTCCTTCAATAATAGTGAATGTACTATTTGATTATGGTTCTATGCAGTCTTTCATTACTTTTATTTTTAGTATAACTATTCAATCACCACCTCAAAATTTGGATTATGAGTTATCTTTGAGAAAATAAAATGGGGAAATTATTGCATCCAATGTATATAAATCCTCTCCAGTCAACATTTGTGCACAGAACCACTGATAAAATCATGTCATACTCACTTTTGTGGAGTTTGATTTCATTTTGGTCATGGATTGGATTGCTTAATACATATCTAATATCAACTATTGAGAAAGGGAGATCGTTATTCACATCCTAAAGCATCCTCCAATTATTTACAAGTGTAATGAGTAAGATGAATATCCTTTAAAATAATTTTCTTAAGTGGGGAAATTACAACCTTATGAGAAATCATATATCTATAAATTTTTGAGACTAAGGAGATGATCATGCTCGAAGATATTCCCATCTTGGAGGATTACACTAATGAATTCTCAGAAGAGTTTTCTGGTATTCCCCAAAACCGAGAAGTTGATTTCTCTATTGAAATTATTCCATTATCTATATCTATATCCAATACAGCATATAGAATAGCCACTGTTGTGTTGGAAGAGCTGATGAAGTAGTTAAAGAAGAATCTGGAAAATGGTTTTATATGTCCGAGTGATTCACCATGGGGTGAAATAGTCCTATTCATTATGAAAAATGATGGATCAATGTTCCTATGCATTTATAATCATAATCATAATAAAATAATGATAATTAGAAATTATCACCTACCATGGATAGGGGTCTTTATTGATCAGCTACATGTGTACAGTTATTTCTCTAAGGTGGACATTCGGTCGGGATATCACCAATTAAATGCGAGGAAGAAAGATATTCCCAAAACTTCCTTTCAAATGAGGTATGAACACTATGAGTTCATAGTGATTCCCTTAAGACTCATTAATTCTCCAAAAATTCTAATGGATTTAATGAATAGAGTCTTTAGGGATTACGTTGACATGTTTTTCGTAATGTTTATCGATGATATTCTGATAAACTCCAAGAGAAAAGAGGAACATGAAGAGCATTTGAATATTGTGTTGAAGACATTATAAAGGGAGAAAATTTATTCAAAGTTCAATAAAAGTGTGTTCCAGATAGATGATGTATCATTATTGGGGCATGTTATCACCAATGAAGACATATCTCTAGAACCTTCCTAGAAAAAGGAAATCAATGAATGGCCCAAGACAACATCTGTACAGAAATTTGAAGCTTTTTTGGTCTATATGAGTACTATCGATATTTTTTTAAGGACATATCATGATTCTCAAACCCAATAACCACGATTACGTAGAAGGGAGTAATGTTTTTATCGACTCAATAATGTGATAAATTCTTTGAGGATCTCAAAAAAGAGGCTTATCACTCTACTAGTACATTCAATCCTGACAAGTGGAGAACTCTTTGGGGGTGTATTACGATTCCTCGTAGAAAGTATTATGTTCTATACAAATGAAAAATGATAAATTTACATCCTAAACCTCAAGGCAGGTGAAAATTCATGAAGAAAACTATCCCATGCATGATCTATAGTTGGCAGCTATGATCATTGTGTTGAAAACCTAGTGGAAGTATCTATATGGGGAGAAGAGTGATATATATAATGATCTAAAGAGTCTAAAATGTATGTTAACACTGTAAGAGCTTCATATTCACTAGTGATGATGATTAGATAAAATCAAGTATTATGAATACTCAATCCACTACCATCCTGGTAAGTCAAATAATTTGGAAGATGCTCTAAGTTAAAAAGATCATGCATCTTTATCAATGGTGAGAATTAAGAAGGACCCAATATTATTATACTTACAATGGATGTACATTATAATAATTAAGTAAGTAACATAATCCATGCTTTCTAAAATGATTGGTCAACTATCCCTCATTGATAGAATAAAGGATTCTCAAAGAAATGATGTGTAAATTCTGAAAATGATGGATTATATTAGAAATAGGAAATCCTATGATTTCAAGATTGATGAGGAAAGATTTTTAATGTTTCGGTTATGATTTTGTGTACTATCTAATCCAAACATAATAAAGAAGATTTTGAATGATGCACATAGCTTAACATTATCTTTTCACCGAGGGAGTACAAAGATGTATCGAGATATTTGAGGGAACTATTGGTTAGATAATATGAATAAGGTGATTTCTAAATATACATCAATGTACTAGGTATTTCCAAATGTGATGGCTTAAATAAACAAGTATAAGGGGTGATAACCACCACCCATACCATAATGGAAGTGGGAGAACATTATAATGGACTTTGTCACTAGAATTCTAAGGACATATAGAGGAAACAGTGTTATATGAGTCATCGTGGATCATCATACAAGTACATATCACTTTATATCAATTTGAGAAGACTTATCATTGGATTAACTTACACAAATATATATCAAAAAGGTGATAAGGATGGATTCACTAACACTATCTATTATATCTAATCGAGATCCAAGATTCACCTCAAAGTTTTGGAAAAGTTTCCAACATGATCTAAGCCCTTAAATGAAATTTAGTATATCATATCATCCTCAAACTGATGTCCAACCTAGGAAAACTATTAAGAAACTAGAAGACATGTTGAGAGCATATTCTACAGACTTCAACGGAGAAAGGAAAAAAAATTTACCTCTATTTGAGTTATCTTAAAACAATAGTTTCCACTAGATTATCCAAATGGTACCATATGAAGCCATTTATGGAAAAAGGTGGAGAAAATAGGAATGATGGGATGAGGTCGGTGAATGTAAGATGTTAGGTCTTGAAATGGTTGAAAAAATGTTGGAGAAGGTGAAACCATTCAGCATCACATCAAGGTATCCAAAATGTTGAAAAAAGGGATATGTAGAAAATCATCAACAAGAACATGAGTTTAAGGTTGGATACATGGTATTACCCCACATATCTTGATGGAATAACCTCATGATATTTGGTAAGAATGGAAAGCTAAGTCCCAAGTACATAGGTCCCTTCGAGATTATTGATCGGGTTAGAGGTGTGGCCTATCGACTAGAAATTTCACCTTCTATATCTAAAGTACATGATGTATTACATGTATCCCTCTTAAAGAAGTACATAAAAGATCCTTTACATGTACTATCTTCAGAGGTGGTACGGTTAGAGAATGACCTTTCTTATGAGGAGAAGCTAGAGAAGATATTAGATCATAGAGATAAATTTATATGCAACAAGAATACTCACATGGTCAATGTATTTTGGTAGAAGCATAAGTAAGATCAGGAAATGGGGACTAGAGTAAGTAATAAAGGATAAGTACCAACACATATTTTCAGTGTATAATGTAAAAAAAATTCTAAGGGTGAACTTTCATAAGGGGGTGAGAATGTAATGACACAATGTTTTATCAATTGATGTTTCTTCCTAAAATTATGTATTATAGTACAATAACATAATATTATATATAAAACATAGTAAAAAATTATAAATTAAGATTGATTGAAATAAAATTTATCTCTTGAAGTTCATGAATAGATACCGATGAAATAGTAACTTGACCTTTGGAATAATAATCTGACCCTTATGAATAGTAAATCAGCCAATGTAATAGTGAACTCATCAATGAAGGTATAATTAATTTTTTTCCATCATCTAAGTTTTATTATGATATTATTTTATAATAGTATAAGTAATAAATATTTTAATTATTATTAATTAACTTTTGGTATTTTTTTAATTCATGTATATTTAATTACAATATTATGATTAATTTAATAAATTAAAAGAAATTTTATTTTCAAAAAATCTATTATTAATATAACATATTTATGTCTTATGATTATAAGATAATTTAATGAGACCTTAATTAATTTTTTTGAAGTGTTAGAAAATATGTTTTAATTTTAAAATCTTAATTTTTCAAGTAAATTTTGATTTTAATTAAAAATTAAATTTATCATATTTAGGAAAATATTAATTTTTAATTGGATTTAAATTTATAATTATAAATTTTTATAAATACATAGGGTGCATTTTTTGTGTTTTTTTAAAATACTTGAATTTTTTTTAGTAATAAAATATGTAATTTATAGTATATATACATTATAAGTAAAATAAACTATTCATTGAGTCATTGAGGATGTATGAACTATTTTTTCGAACTCAAATGATCAAATTACTATATTTAATTTTATTAATCAGCACTATTTCATGTCTTTATAAAAATAATAAACTAATGAATTAAATATTGATAAAAAACTCTTCTCTACCACTATAAATACTACCCCTCACCACCTCTTATACTCAAACCTCTCAAGGATTTTTCCTTTTCAAAATTCTACTCAAATATCATCCCAAGACCCTACCCAACATCTATGATCTCTTGGTATTATCAAAATAAAAACACCTCTTCCCTAAGGAGGTTGTCCAAGAGGATAAAATCAAGAGGAAAATTCCTCTTTCCGATTATTTTATTTTCTTTTCAAGTTCCTTTATTTTCTTTTTTACCACCTAAACTATGCTAATGAAAATGTTATTAATACCCCAGTACCTTACATATACTATAATTTTGTTTTTATAATGTAATAATTCATCATCATCTCTCCTTTCCCCTCCTTTTATACTAAAAATGAAAAAACAATATGAGATGTGTTAATTTATCACATTCAAGGATGACATGTTTTCAATATCTATAGTTGTCTTCAAGTATGGTCATGAAAACAATTTTCTAGGTGAAACATATTATAATATTTTTATTATAACATATGTAATGTTTTGTAATACTTTTTTTATAAATGATATTAATTTATAAAATGAAATGATTTAGTTTTCATCGAAAAACTGCCAAATTAATCCAAGTGATTATCATTAAAATTTTATCTCATGGTTCATCTTCATTCCATTTAATAAAATGAATGGTATAACCATTTTACCTTCTGTAATCTAATTAATATAATTTAATTAAACTTTTGGAAAATAATTCCCATTTTACATGAATTTCCATACTCTTATTCAAGTGAATCGATTATGAAAGCTAAGAAAACAAGCACCAATGAACGATGAAATTGAACACCAAAACTCATCAAAAATGGAAAAAAAGAACTTAATAAAATAATAATAAAATAAATTCATGTATAAAAGGTTATTTAATTATTAATTAATGAATTTAATTTTGTTATCATGGACATTATGATCAATTTAAGGACACCTTCAAACATATGCTAAGGAAATCTAACTGAACCTCAATTATTCCATCAGGTTACTCTTCCTCACTTTTTACCCAAATGAAATTATATTTTATTTTTATATAAAATTTATAAATACTATATAAATTTTATAAACTTATTTATCAAGATATTATCATCCTCCTTTAGGTATATACATGTTTTAAGTGGTTCCCTTCTCGATACTTCCCAATAAGAAGGTCGTTTCAATAGAACTTCCCGAATTCTTATCCATTTTCATGTGCACTAAAAAACCTATTTTAAGCCACCATTTTTTTTAATAAAACTTATCATATTATTATGAATAAATTATTGGTTCACTTCCAGTTTTATATAAAAGATAATTCTATTTTCTATTTTAAATTATCTTTCAAATTTTCATTAAGCAACATTAAAATGTTCTAATTTTAATGTTTCTCAAAACCCATTTTTACATGTTGTCACTAAGGTTTGACATCACCTATCATGATATGTTACAATATTCCATATTTTATTTCCATGTATGATTTAATTCCTTTCATTAAAGGACACTTTAATGTTATACCGATTTATTATTCTTTACGACAAGATTAAGATACTCGCTTCATTACACGGGTAAATATAATATTCATGTTTCTTTAATTACATATGTTTATTTATGTGGAAAACATATTCAATACCATGTTCTGTTGGGTGTGAACAGATATAATTCCAATTCATTAGGAAATGATTAGTCTAATGAGACGTTATGTGAAATGGTCTTGGTTGTTATCCTTGACTGGTGCTCCATGTGCAACAGTTGTGGTGGTTACCCTCGACTCGTGATCCTCTATGTGCAAAGATCCTTGACTCATAATACTCTATGTGTGATGAGCTTTCACTCATTATAAATTCATGTTTATAGTGAATCCACATTACTATGATTCCATGATTATAATATCCCATGTTCTATATGTTAAGATTCCTTAAGTACTAGGCCTTTTTATATCATTGTGTTATGCATTCTAAACCATGTGCTAATATTTTTTCTTATGATTATTCCCTTACTGGGGTTTTTAGCTCATACTATTATTAATTTTATCCCCAGGTCATTCTATGAAGATTTAAGTTCTAAATGTAAATTAGGATCTCATAATGGATGATAAATAAAGAAATATTTTTTAGTCTTTTGTTTTCAGTTTTAGGTACCAAGTCCTCCAAGACACTTGACTTTACGATCCTTGGCATGTAATATGATATTTAATTATACATAAAATCATGTAATGATATGCATAAATTTATAGGGTCAATATAAAAAGTGTGAATTTAAATTAATATATTTTGATATATAATACATACATTTAATTATAATCATTTATTATTAGTTGTTATTTTAATTTATTAAAATGGAAAACAATACGCACTTAACAAAAGTTTTCAGGAAATTTTCTATATTAACAACCAAATGATATTATCTTTATTTGAATAAAATTGACAATAAATATATGGTTAATTGTATATATTGTTTCACATTGTTACAAATAAATGTATTACTAATAAAATACTACATTGAAAATTATTTATAAAAACTTATTTATTAGAGAATATTTTAAAAATAATTATATGATTAATTGAACCTGGTATGTTTAAAACCAATATTCATCCTATCAAATTCGAATTCTTTTCCCTCTAAATATTATGAATTTAATTTCTCTATAGTTTCATGAAACTAAAATTCGTACTTTCTATAATTAAATTTTGGGTTATACATTCTTCCCTCCATAAAATATTTCATCATTTAAATTTTAATGGATAATACTTTCTAAATGAATATATGTTTTTATTCTTCTAAAGGTATTCAGAACACCGCACAATATTTTATATTTTAGGACTTATCTAAAGTAAATTTACAATTGGACCCATATTATTTCAAAAAAAATTCTCTATTGAAAAAATTTTGATATGATTTTCACAGTAAGGTATATTAGGTTCCAATTCTATTTGTTTAGAGGTGAGATATTCTATTATGTCTAGAATATACTAAATTAACAATGAATTATTGAATTGATCATATAATTTAGTGAGTATGATTGGTATTACTATATGATAATCCATAACTCAAAAATATTTCTATAATTTCAAAATTTATTATGTATATGGGTAATAGTATTCCCTTCTTTCATAATCTTATAAAACCCATCCACAGAGATTCATTTAGGAAAATACAATATCCCACTTGAAATTTCGTGTATTTCATCATGTTATTAGATTAGATATTTTTTTTATTCTTTGATATTCATTTATATTGGTCTAAATAGTATTTCCCATCTTTGTTCTCTCTTGAAAAAGTTCAAGGCCATTAATTTACCATTCCTAGATGTCATCCCAAAAATTTGGTGTATAAAATCCATTTCCATTTTATAATTCAAATGGTTCTGTTTGAATACTTTAATAGAATATATTTTTATTGTAAAACTCCACTAAAAATATATACCCATCTCAAATACCTTGAATGTCATGTAAGAAGTCATAAACAAGTCTTCTAATTTTTGAATAGTTATATCAAACATTCCATCAGTTTTAAGATGATAGGTGATGATCAAATTAATATATTTATCAATATCCTGATGATAAATATCTTAAAATTATAATATAATCCATTTATCTTGATTATACACAATGGAAAATTACAATATGAAGAATTAAAATATCATTATTATAAAGTCATGAAAGATTCTTTATATGTAAATTTTATCTTATAGAGATGAAATGTATGGATTTGGTAAGTCGATCAACAATAACCCATATTGTATCATTATTTTTAGGATTATTTGTAAATGTAGTTATAAATTCTATAGTAATGTCATCAAACCTACACCTAGGAATATGTTTAGGTTGGATGGATCCTCTAGGATTCTATCGTGCGTCCATTATATTTTTAAAAACCTAGAATTTTGATACATAATTAAAAATTTTCCACCTAATATTGACCCACTAATGATATTTCATCAAATCCCAATACACCTTGGTGAAACATGGATGTATAGATAAATTCATTACATGATAATCACTTAATAATTTCATTTTATGCTTAAGTATAGATAGAACACATAGCCTCTTTCAAAATATCAAAACAAAATCTTTATTAACCATGTCTTCCAATATTCCATCATTCAATGAA
Source organism: Viscum album (assembly GCA_963277665.1). NCBI lineage: Eukaryota > Viridiplantae > Streptophyta > Magnoliopsida > Santalales > Viscaceae > Viscum > Viscum album. Next base: position 620,898,751 of record OY728137.1, on the reverse strand, counting down.
TTAATTTTTTTTAGTAAATTTTCATTATGAATATGATAAATTTTTCTTTTTTCAAATAAATATAGTTCGGAAATAATTTTAAAAATGATTAATGTTTGCAATTCCATAAAAATTTCCATTTATATCACTAATAAATCAATGAACACAAGATCCCAATAAATCCTCATTTGGGTCAGGAATTCATGATCTTTGCTTGAAAATGCATATTCTACCTTATTTTCTTTTTATGGGTTGTAGAATATTGGGAAATAATAATCCTTGAGTAGGTCAATCTATCATCTTTTCCCCACACTGACATCTCTCTTTGAGAAAATGTATTCTATATTCTTATGATTTGTGTATATCTAAACTATTTCACCATTGATATAATGTTTCCAAATATTAAAATTAAATATTATAGAAACCATCTTAAGATCATAGGATGAATATATCTATTCAAGAGTCATTAACTTACCCAATCCATATAAAATAACTTTACCATTACACATAAAGATACTACCGAGTACCTTATTCTATGAATTATATAATATCATAAATATAGACATTCATAATGGTAGATTCAATTTCAATTAACTGACCAATACGATTTTAAATTCAACAAAATATTCTTCACATTACTTTGAACATGTGATCTTAACTATAATGACCTGAACTATTATAAATAAAATACCTCATTTCATTAAGTTAAATATCTTATTATGTAATATCTCTAAAGAAAACACATGAATTTATTTTGGTTTTATTATATTCTATCAGATTTAAAATATCACAAATAATCATTATTGTTGATAATATATATTTTGAATAGTGATCGCATGATTACTATAAATATAGGGTTTTAACAAATCTAATTGATGCAGAAAAAGGACGTGATAGCCTCAACCAGTAGGATCATGACATATGAAGACCATTTATCTGAGCATACTAGGGTGATAGAATATATGGTATTTTCCCATGAACAAGACCAAACTGATATCTAACAACTTATGTATGAGAGAAACCATTTATAGTAGAAGTTCAAGCTCATCAAGATCACGACCCAAATCATGTTCTCCGAAGTACCCCATGAAAGTATCGTTATCATGCACCTTACCCTTAGAGAGTTTGCGGGTGTATTAAATGGATATGTATCAATAACATATTGATAAGAATACATATATTGTATTTTCAATATAATAATGTTTATCTTTACTTCTTATCATTACCTAAATGATTCTAAATTTTATTGAATAAAACACAAATTTTATTTTTAATTAAATTTCAAATAAAAAATTTATTTTGATGAATTGATTTATATTTTAAATAAATAATATTATTATAAAATTATTTTTTTGATAAATCTTAATAATAATATAATTTTTATTATGAAAAATTAATTTTTTGAGGGTTTAAAAATAGTAATTGTCAAAAAACCCTTCATTTATCAATAAATGTAGATTATATTATTAAAAGATAAAATAAAATTATTAATAAAATTATTTTAATAAAATGAATATATATTTGGAATAATAATTTATAAATTATCCAATGGTTAATTTTTCCAAATTTTCTAAGATGGTCAATTTTTTAGGAAAAAAATAAATACCATATAAATACACAGTCTATATTATAACATCATAATGACATAAAAGTAATGTAATAAATACTATAAAGAAAATATATGACAAAATATATGTTTTCCCTTTAAGATAATTTTATTTTATGTTTATTTTATTCATTTTATAAATCCTTTTGGATCCTCCAATACCATTAATATATATTTAAGATTTTAAAATCATTTCTTTAAGAGTATGACTCAGCTTCACAAAATCAAGTGTATTATTTAATTATGTTATTACCTTTACATTATAAAATAATTAAAAAACTCCAATTTTGAGGAAACCATGAGAAAAAAATCATGAAAAGGTTTTTGTTTTTGTTTATTTTATTATATAGATTCCATACCCTATGTTTGAGAAATAATAATGAAATTCCCAGTCATTTCTAATATAAGCCCACCAATGATAACATTTCTCATTACTCAAAATCCTTTTATTACATAATTACTCTTCCTTAACCACTCTATAGTCCTCATAATGTTACCCCAATAACTCAAGAATCTTCTCCCAAGCACTTGGAGTCACAAAATCATGTAAGGGATCTCTTCCTTTCTCCTCATTATTCAGGAATCTTATTTACCTTATGTCTTTTATCTTAATTTACTAATGATGAGATATGTTATTACATTTTACCCCTACTTTATAATTCTTGTAAAAATAATGAGAGAATCCATTATCTCTCATCAACCCATTTAGGAATTATTATGCGACACTTTTATGGTGTCGTAATTTCACCGCATTTATCCACACCAAAACAATGTTGTATTGAATACCATACCCATATCTTATTAAGGGTATTAACCTTTATAAACATATAATTATTTGACCTTGGGAATACATGTATGTATCCCACACTCTATAATCATTTAATAATATGTGATGATGAATGAATCCATGGTGTTTCATCTATGTGGTACACATAAGCTTGAGAATGAAATGAAAGTGACAAGTCTGCCCGAAATTACATAGTGGTACAATGCATTGGGTAAGTTTTAGTCTAATGAGATTTAATGTTTGGATATGTAGTGAATATGAATCATTTTTTGTACTTTTTCCCTCTTTATGTATTGGCAGTTATCCTTGACCTATGTCTATGTTGTAATGTTTTAAGTTTCTTTAACATTTACCATATTATGATTATCATGGTAAATAATGCCTTATTATTCATCTATATTTATTCCCCATTGATATTAAAATTGTATAATAGTTATTAAATTGTTCCATTATTATTACATTATTTTTATTTATATCTCACCCCTTTATTATGTATGTCCCCAAGTCATCCTGTGCAGTTTTAAGTTAGAGCATGTTAAAGATGTTTTCAATAAAGATGTTGTTTTTTATGTTTTAAATTATTGTGTAATGTACCTAATTCCCAAATACTCTAGATTTACCAATAATACACTTTTTATTTTGTGTAAGTTTATGCAATAAATCATGTATTAATGTGAAATAAAATTAGTGGTTGTTATAGTCAGTATAAAAGGAAAAGTTGAGTTATTTTTTTGTATTTGGATTAGAAAACCCTAGAAAATATTTAGTGGTAATACTATGTATAAGAAAACATACCTAAATATTGGTAAGTATATATTAAGTGTTTTATCAATAAAATAACTCCTAATATGGATTCTAAAAGTGGATTTGGTTTTGGAACAAATGTACTTAGGGGTAAAAACTCTGATAAGGTGTGTCGGATCAAACTCGGCTTGACATGGTACATCAAAATTGGCCTTACTATGCACCTGGTTTGAAACATTAGAATGATATGATTTGTTAAAATCACAAGATAATTATAAAACATTATTAATGGTACAAAAATTACCTTAAGAATATATGTTATGAAATATATCATGAATAACATAGATTGAATCCTATAAATTCAAAAGTTAAGGAAATAAATATATGTCCAAAGTTATCCATTTAATGTAATTAAATTACCTTTCAAGTGTCTAATAGTTTAAAAATACTCATCCCTAATTTCTTCATGTATTCTATCCAATAGAAAATTATAATTTATTTGGTAATCAATCAGTGTGATGAGAAATGAAATGACTTACCCAATGAGATTCCCTACCCGATGAGAGTGGGAATCAGAAACATTGTAACAATACTCTCTCAGATGGATATGGTTCTAAATAGAATCCTATATCAGTATGAGAACAAAAATTCCACTAATAAATAACTAGTTTCAGATTAGTCCTTTATTGGTCGAAGAACCCCGACATTCAATGAATCATCTGATCCCATAATCACAGAACAATGGATCAGCATTATTTAGAAGATGTTCTCCATCATTCAATGTTCCAAACAAGAGAATTTTCAACTAGATATTTATCATATAGAGGGAGAAGATGATTAGTGGTGGAATTTGACCAAGAATGTGAATCATGAAGAAGATATTGAAGTGATGAGGTGGAATGAATTTTAGAAAAATATTTTTTATATAAATAGTTTCCTCACACTCTTTTAAATAAAATGAAATGGGATTTATTTTTTATTTAGAAAAAAGATGAAAAAACTATAGGGTTTTATGAGGAAAACATCACAATAATTTCAAGATAATCCTCCATATTTTTTATTACACCTCGTATGAAAGGTTGAATTCATCTTTTTTGGACTAAAACATAGAATATGAAAATTCATAGTGACCCATGGTTTTGATATTTATGAGGAAATTGTATGATGTGTCCTCAAAGTCGAAATAGAGATTGGTACATCTCAAGGTTATCATAGGGATAAGAATATGAAAGTGGAGTTTAATTATGGTGGTTATATAGAGAAATATAATGGTGCCAAGAAATTTCAACATCCCACTTTTCAATTGTTTGGAGAGAAGCACAACGAAAATTGACTATGGGGGATGAGAAAATGGTTTAGGTGTATGACAGAATGTCACTTATTTAGAAAGTGTTGATAGATGAAACCCACTAATGCATCAGAGTATATTAATTCTCCGATCAACACTCAACACATTGATCATGGCTTTAGATACAAGGAACTACAACACTTTGAAAACCAATGCACTAAACCAAGGTTTTTCATAGACAATCAAAAACCTACAAGGTTGTAAGGGACATCCTTTTCTATCACAACTACTAAGTTTTATCCCTAAAAAAAATTGGTTATAGGTATTTTATTTATTCGTTCAAGAATAGTGAATATACTTTTTGATTCTGTTTCAGTGTTGTCCTTCATATCATAAAATTTTAGTTGAAATATTCAAACACCACAAAAAATCATGGATGCTTATTTTTTGATGAAAATGGTGAATGGGAAAATTATTTCATCCAAATTATGTAAATCCTCACCTATGAAAATTTGTGACCTGAAATTTCTATTAAACCATGTAATTATCCATTTTCTAGAATTCGATGAAATTATTTGAAGGGGTTGGATTTCCTTATATAGATCCAACATAACTTTCCATGAGAAAGAAATCACTCTATATGCCTTGAATCAACCCTCTATTCTATATAAGTTCATAGAGGAGGATGAATCATATTTAGCACCTACATCTCATTCATGGATATTATTTCCCAATGAGAAATCATATCTAGCTTAAATGATCAAATCTAAGAAAAAAAATCATGCTTGAAGGCTTCCCCATTGTGAGGGAATATGATGGTGTGTCTACCTAAGAATTTATTTGTCTTTCACCTAGCCGTGAGGTTGAATTTTCAATAGACATTATACATGGGGGGTAAAAAATATCAAAAAATCCATATAGAATGGCCGTTGTGTAACTTGAGGTGTTATAGAAACAATTACATTTGAATCTAGATAAAAGGTTAATATTCTCATGTGATTCCCCATGGGGTGTACTAGTCCTCTTCATTAAAGAGAATGACGGGTCCTTGAGACTTTTCATTAATTATCATGAGATGTAAAAGATAATGATAAAGAACATGTATCCTCTTCCATGGATTTATGAATTATCATATCGGCTATGTGGATATCAATACTTCTCTAATATGGATCTGCGGTTAGGATATTACCAAGCTAGTGTGAAGGTGGAGGATATCCCATAGACTTATTTCGGAACATGGTATGATAACTATGAGTTTATAGTAATGACATTCAAACTCACTAATTCTATAAAAATCTGTATGGACATGATAATAGATTCAATATGGTTTACCTTGAAAATTTTGGGTTGAATTTATTGATGATATTATAATGTACTCCAAAATCATGGAGGAGCATGAGGAGCATTCGAGAACTATGGTAAATACCTTACAAGTGGAGAATATTTATATGAAGTAAAACATATATGACTTTTGGTCAAAGGGTGTCTCATTATTGGGGCATATAATCACAAAAAATGGGATATATGTGGACCCCTCAAAGACAGAAGAAATTAAAGGACGTTCTAGGACAACATCTATGAGTGATATCCACAGTTTCCTTGGAATATATGGTTTATTCGATGGATTGTGAGAAATTTATCTATATTTTCAAACCCTATAACCAATATAACATGGAATGGAGTCATGATATCTTGTAATGATGAATAAAAAGAGAGATTCAAGGAGTTGAAAAGGAGGATTATAACTACACTTAAGCTCACACTACCCACAAGTAGAGAAATTTTCATGGTATTCCGTGATGCTTCAAAAAATGAGTGGGAATTACATTGATGTAGAATGAAAAGATCATATCCTATTCTTCAAATAATTTGAATTGTCATGAAAAGAAATAACCAATGCATGATATGGATTTGGTTTCACTGATATTTTCTTTGAAAATCTGTTGGTATTTTCAATTTTTGGAGAAGTGTGATATATATACATATCACAAAATCCTCAAGTATATATTCACATATAAATAGATAAATATGTTCCAATGATGATGGTTAGAGATGAACAAGTATTATGAATTCTCAATCCACTGCAATCTTAGGAAATCAAATAATGTGTATGAAGATCTAAGCAGAAAATGCTTAGAAATTATATCATTCATGGGAATTTATTGTGATATAATCCTCTTAAATTTGGAAAGGATGGACATGGGGATCATAAAGGAAGAAACATCATCAATCCATTCACAAATTAATTCTCAAACATACCTTATGGAGAAAATAAATAATGTACAAAGAGTTTATGTGGGAATATAGAAGAAAGTGAAAACTATAGAGAAACTAAAATCTTTAGAGTCCAATGTTAATGAAGATGGTGTTGTAATATTTGGGTCAAGATTATGTTTACTGTCAAATATTGAGTTAAATAAGGATATATTGGATGATTCACATAGTTAAACATTCTTTATCCATCCTAGAAGAAAAATGATGTATCAAGATCTCTAATTTCACAATTCTTCGTAATGTATGAATAATTATATCATAGAATATACATCAAGATGTCTTTTATGTCATCAAGTGAATGTAGAATGGAAAAACTCTAAGGTGATGATGTAACCATTACCCATACCTATATGGGAATGGGGAAACATCTCTGTGAAATTTTTCCCAAGACTTACAAAGATATCCAAATGAAAAATTTCTATCTTGATTGTGGTGGAGCATCTTATAAATACTATAAACTACATTTTAATTTTATAAGACTTCTCACTTGATCAACATGCATGGAAATAAATCATAGAAGTGGTGAAAATTCATGGAGTACCACTACTAATTTTATCTAATCGAGATTTGAGATTCACCTCTATGTTCTGGAAAATTCTTAAACATGGTTTAAACATCGAGTTGAACTTTTGTACTACTTATCACCCTCAAACTGATGGCCAATATAACTAGACTATCCAGATAGCGGCAGACATGTTGATAGAATTTTTGATTGATGTCAAAGGATAATGGGATCAACATTTTCCCCTGGTCAAGTTATCATATAATAATAGATTCTACTCAATCAATAAAGTGGATCCTTGTGAATCCCTTTCTGGGAAGAGTCAAGAACACCTAGTTTTTTGGATGAAGTTGGGGAATAAAAGTGGCTTGGTCCTAAAATATTAAATTAAATCGTGGAAAAGGTTTACATGATTCAATAACACATAAACACTGCTCAGAGTCGATAGAAGATCTATGCAGATAATCATCAATGAGACTTATGGTTTGATGTTGGATACATGGAATTCCTCTACATATCTCCATGGATAAATGACTTTAGATTTGGAAATAAAAGAAATCTTAGTCCAAGATACATCATTCCCTTTGAGATCCTTGATCGCATCGTAGCATTGGACTATATACTAGAACTCCCACCTAACTTATATCAAGTAAATTTTGTTTTCCATGTATCCCTCTTGATGAAGTAAAATCTAGACCCCTCACATATACTCACTCCAAAGGTGGTACCATTGGAGAATGACCTTTCCTGTGAGGAGCATCCATTGAAGATTTGGATCATATAGAAAAAGTTTTATGGTATAAGACAATGAACCTGGTCAAAGTGTTTTTGAGAAACCACATGTTTGATGAAGAATTGTGGGAACCGGAGGTGGTAAAGAAATAGAGTTACCCTCATCTATTTTAATGCGGGAAAGAAAATTTCATGGGTTATATTTCATAGGGGGATATTCTAACATCCCAAAATATTATTAATAAAATTAACTTTTGGTTAAAATTAAATGTCTTATTATGTAATATGGATACAAAAAAACATGAATTTATTTGTTTTATTATATTATATTAGATTTAGAAGATAGTAATGAATCATTACCATTGGTAATATATCTGTTGAATAATTATCATATGATTAATATAAATATATGGTTATATCCAATCCAATTGACACAGAAAAGGTTGTTGACGGCCTCAACCAGAAGGATCATACCCTATAAAGCTCATTTATTAGATCTTCTGAGGGAGATAACATATCTAGGATTTCCCCTTGAACAATACCAAACTCATATCCAACAACTTATGTATTAGTGATACCATCTAGAGGAGATGTTCATGCTCATTGATATTACAACCCAAACCATGTTCATCAAACCACCTCATGAATGTCTCACCATCGCTCACCTTACCATTAGAGAATTTTTTGGTGTATTGAAGGTATATGTATAAATATGATAATTATATATATATTTTTTTCCAATATAATAATTTTTATCTTTACATATTATCAGTACTTAAATAATATTGATTTTTATAAAAAAAACACAAAATATATTCTCAATTCAATTTCATTTAATATGTTTTTTTATTGAATTTATTAATTTTTGTAATAAATAATATTTTAATAAAATATTATTATTAAATTATGTTTATTAAATACAAATTATCATATAAATTTTATTATTTCAAATGTAATATTTATAAGGTTTCGAAAAGAGCAATTGTCAAAAAACCGAGCATTTATCAATAAATATATATTACAATTTTAAAAATGGAAATAAAAATATTTTTAAAAATATTTCGATAAAATGAATATTATTTTTGTAATTATAATTTTATAATTATCTAATGGTTAATTTTTCATAATTTTCAGAGACAATATAATTTTGGGTAAAAATTAAATACCATATAAATATAGTGTATATTATGAAATCATAATGATCCAAAAGTTATGTAATAAATACTAAAAAGGGTATCCAAAAAATCAATGTTTTCATTTTAAAATAATTTGATTTTATGTTTGGTATAATAATTTTAAAAATATTTTATGAATATTCCAAATCCATTAATATATTTTACTGTTTCAAAATCATTTTTTAAGATTATGACTCACCTCCAAATAAGAAAGGTATTATATTATTAAGTAAGGCCCTTGTCCTTAAAAAAATAATTAAAACCAGTCCCATTTTTCTAAAACCATAGGGAAAATACGATAAGGTTTTTGGTTTTGGTTATTTTATTATGTGGAGTCCAAAACCTTTGTTTGAGAAATAATAAATAAATCCCCACTCATTCTTTATATAATCCCACCCAATATCCCAATAATCCTCATAAAAAATCCTTGGAGCACATCTTTACTATAACCTTCCGTCTCTATAGTCCTCCCAAGGTTCCCCCAAATCATCTTGATGTTCCTCCTAAGCATTTGGAGTCACACACAAAAGAATGGGATCTGTTCTTTTCCCATATTTATTCAAGTGTCTTATTTAACTTATTTATTTTATCTTCATTTACTTATTATGGATATGTTATTCCATATCCTATTTACTATAAAATTTATTTTCAAAACATGATATATCTATTTTTATCTACTCAACCCATTTTATCAATTTTACAGTTACGTCGTTATGCATTCAAAATTTCACCACAAATTTCCATGAAAAACAATTTGTGTAGTGAATACCATATCCATTTCATAAAATGGGTATTCACTTTTTTCCACTTATAATTCATTTACCTATGATTTAATTTATTTATTACACACTTAATAATAGGGGAATAAAATTTTATAATGAATGAATCTGTATCGTATGATGTTTTTGGCACACTTAAGCATGAAAATGAAATTATATTGACAAGTGTGCCCAAAATTTTACAGTGCTACAATGAATTGGGTAAGGTTTAGTCTCATTATATGTTATTTTTGGACTGGGAGTGAATTTTATTACTTTATAGTACTTTTTTAAACATTATTTCTTGGAATTTATCCATGAAATATGTTCATTGTGTAGTATTTATGTTTTTGCAACATTTCCCATGTTATGTTTATCATGATATATCATGCCTTATAATTAATGTTACTTTTATTCTCCATTGATATTCCAACTATATAATATTTATTACCTTTTTCCATGATTATTTACCTACCAAGACTTATAGCTCACCCCTTTCTTATGTATTTATCCAGGTTATCCCGTGTTGTTTTAAGTGAGAGCATGTTAAGGAATTTTTTATTAAAGATATCGTTGTACTATTTTAAATTGCTACACAATTTACCTACTTCATAAAGACACTATAATTCTTGACCATATGGGATATATTAAGTGTAATTTTATGAAATACATCATGTATTATTGTGAGATAAATAGAATGGTTGTTATATTACCACCATTATATGTAAGGTCGGTTAATGGGTTTTCCAATCTAGAATTTTTTTGATCAAATCACGAATAAAAAATTTCTAACCTAGGAAACTATGTACCTATGTTATGGTTATCAATGAAGGGACTTTTTTTAATATATTTATCATCATAATTTCTATTGAGATTCTATCCTAATAGATAAAATGGAAAAAGAAATAAACATTTAAGATAAATAATTCGCACTCTATAAATTTCACACATAACTCTTTTAATCTTGGAGTCCAATAAATGATTCTAAAGTTATTCTAATGGATTCATATAATTTATAGTACAACAATATATACTCATAAATACAAAAACCAGTTTATCAAGATATTCTTTGAATACACTATTCAACATACCCATAAAAATAGAGTGGATTCATCAATCCAATGAATTTTTTATAAACTCATAATGATCATAACTTTTACTAAATGATTTATATGGAATATATTTCTTAGTTACTCGCAATTTTTGATACATATAATGAAAGTAAATTTTTTAAAAGTAATGACCTCCTTGAAGTTAATAGAACATAGCATCAATGTGAGGTAGAGCATAACTGATCCTTATAATGGTAGCATCGATTTCCCTATAATAATTTCACAACTTCATATATCCATCATTTATTAATATAATGAATAACATATCCACACAGTTAAACACTAGGAAATATTAATTTCCCATCACAAATTTTTTGATGTTTTTATTCAACTCCACTAAATATATATTATCTATTCTAGAGGGAGTCTTTAATATAGGTATGGAAACATGGATTAAATCAATGGAAAACTCAACTTCACACTCTAGTGGATGTACATGTTATTACTCAATAAATAAAAAAAATTATTCTTGTGTAATATACACAACATTAATTTAAAGATTACATTTTCCATATATAGATTGCATCTTCCCTAATTTCCTAAGAATCCCATTTTGAAGGGATACTGGAGGTGGTTCTTAACATGACCGAGATGTTGATTTATCCCCTACAAAGATATAGATTTATACATCTTCTTCAAGAAATTAAACTTCCTTATATTTCATTTAATGTTTTTAATTAATTGTTGAAAGATAGTATATACCAAGGATTATATTGAATTCATCCAAAGGTATAATACCAGGAAATCTCAGCCAGGGGATAACCCCCTGAAAATTTATTAAAGTAAATTAAAAGAGCAGTAGACAAGCATCAAAAGGAAAAATAAAGGAACTTATATGTCACACAACCCATACCCATCTCCATAATCCTCCTACACTATGGCTATTTCCCATTCCAAGATTTCGTAATGACTTATAACCTTAGCATATTTTCTTTACAGATTCATCCACTCTAAGGATAAGAGCTCCTTGTTGCCACCAGAAGACCTAGTGACTAACAGCTTTGGAAAATAGGAGTAATCTTTCTTTGACCTGCGTCACGGAGGGGCAGTCAAGAATTCTTGAGCCCCTCTCACCTTCACCTTCCCGCCTTGGAACACATCACTAAAAGAAGTCTTGATCGTACCTCCATAATTTTCTTGATCACTCTCATAGCAATCCCCCCACTTTCCATGGATAAGAACCTGCTAAAAATTATCATTCCCTCTACGACGCTACTGGAATTGACCATTGGTGTCAATCACAGCAAGGCACCGTGGCTGTTCTGGGGACTCTGGATGAACTAAAGTCCCCTTCAGCACATACTTTGACCCATTGCCTCCCTCCTGTGAAGGAGCCTCCCGCTGCATCTCAATCATGGAAGTTTCCTCCTCTACCAGCTCCTTTTCCAACTCCTGGAACCAATTGGAAGTAGCAATTATGAATCCCATCTCCCCATCAATCATAGACCTACCTTGCACCCCATTACTACCATCTGAAACCTTCATCGTATCACGGCCTCTTCCAACATCATCCTGCATTCCATTTACCACAGTCACTGCTTCCTTGTACCAATTGCTCGCCATTTCAGTAGGTGTAGACACACATACCTCATGCTGCAACTCCCTCACAGCAATGTTAACACCTGCAGTACCTCCCCCTTCACCAGAACCAGAAGCCCCCTTGGTATTCGCGTGAATCACCCCATCACCCAACTGCAGATCATGTTGAAGCCTGCTGAACACAGCAGATACATCGGAATTCAAAGGGGCCTCTTCACAGCTCCTCAAAGGCACTGACAACCGATTCTCCTCCATAGTTCCAGGTGCCACACCCCCAGCAGACACCAATCTCATCCTGGAGGAATCATCCACCCTCCCCTTCCAGTTATAGGACCTTCTGTTCAGCACCTCAGAGTGACAGTTAGGGAAAATCTATTTTTTGTTACTCTTTTGGAATAAATAAAAGAGTGTGAAGATCCTGAATCAAGTAACCCATTTTACAAATTTGATGTTACGATTAAAGTACCTATGAACACATCATTAAGATCTTTTACCTCAGTTATAGTGATCAAATAATCTTATACATCTCTCCTTTACCTCTTTTAAGATAGCTTCCATTGATTTATAAGACATCGATTTTTATAATTACCCATTTTTATACATCTAAAGCACTAGATAATAGTTGTTTCCCTATATACTTATCATTCCCTATCTAGATCACCATTATCATTTATCTTGTAAAAAACTCCTACACCCTTCATGAATTTTTCCATATGTTCCTTTATACTATTTTAATATAATTGAAATTTATTTATTCCCTTATCTTTCATTGATAAATTACATCTTTATGGGATTTCAAAATACATCATATTTTATTAATTTAACATGAATATATTAGATCCAGAAAATTCTCACTCCATTTTGAATGTACATAAAACTATTTCATCATAAGATGGAAAATAATGAAGAACTAGTTCCAATAAAAGGTTTGACATAATATATTCATAGATATGGTAAATTTTGTTTTCATAATTATGCATGTATTATATATAAAACATGTATAGTCTTGTAATGGTAGCCTCGTGATTTTCAACACTTTACTCATCATATTTGTTTAATATATGGAGCATTCTCTTCCTTTCTCTATGTACTCATTTCAGAAATATTTTTCAAGGAATGTTACTTTAAAAGATCAATGTTCTATATATTATATTTCTTCCTCCACCCAAATATTATAGATCAATGAAAACCATTAATTGAAATAAACATTAAGAAAATAAACTACCAGTAAAACATTTTCCTTTTCAGTGACCTCAAAATCCAAAAATATCATTTCAAGGGACTCAATCCATTTCCCATCAACCACTGGATTAGTCATTACACTAAAATATAGAGTCTTCTATTACATGAAACAATCAAATGTCAGTGTATCATGTCTTGGAACATCATATTTCTATACAAGTATATGGTTTTTAGTCATAATGTAAGTTATTTTCTCTAATATGGAATTAATTTTCTCATGTCCAACACTCGATGTACTGACTTTCTCAATAGGGAAAAATATAAATTTTCCAAAAGTATTGATATCATTTTTTCTATTAGTTTTCATTCCCAAAAAATGGAATATACTAAATTTTTTCATAAAATCATGAATTTTTATTTATATTATATAATTTGTGTAATTGCTAACATAAATTGAATATTTATGCATATATAATCCAAGAATAATAAAATTTTATTATTTAAGAATATCCTAAAACCATATTAATACATTCAAATATTTCATAATGGTTCGTAAATAATGTTTTAATAAATGAAAGAATATTAGGAATTAGTGTCCAATTAGGCGTCTAGTTATATGCCCACTCATCTTGAATTGGCGATGATAGAGCTAATACCCAATCTTCCCTATCAAGAGTAATTACCCCTAGGTTCAGAAGTTCCACAACCCTATCCACTTACAAATATACAGACATAGATGTATCTTCTAGTGAAATAATAATATCAATAATTTAAAAAAAATTCATATTATCCTATATATAGAACAATCCTAAGAGTCTATAATAGGTTAGTGTTATGTAATATATTTATTCCAAAATTTAGTTCCCAAGGAATCTACTAAACATATTATGATACCAATTATAACAACCCCAAGTCCAAAAAACCCAGAGCTAGTGTCCAATTTATTATATTTGAATAATATATAAGGGATCACATCAAATAGGAATGTTCAGTTTATTATTCTTAAATAAAATGATATATCAAGGATTTCCATTTATATTAAAAATAAAAGATAACACATAGTAAAATTAAATATTATATATCCTTGAAACTCATTCATAGATTCATTATTCATATCTTGGGGAAAGGAAATTAAAATAAGTGTGTGATCAGTTTCTTAATAAGGGTTTCACACAGTGGGATTTATCATGTGCAAATAAGGCATAATAAACATGGGAAGGTAAATAACATAAAACACATCGGGATCAATTAATATCTTGAGAATGAAATGAATCAACCTATAATATAAATGTATTAATCTCATTTATAATAATAACTGAATTCACAATTAATCAAATTCATATTGATTGACTATGTGATAAAATCCATATGCCATTATATTTTCAATTATGGGTAGGAATGGAAAAAACCCAATTTGATAACAATATCCCACTAGTTTCTATTATGAGACCTATTAATGCATTTTCAGGCTATATATAACCAATCCCCACACATAAATACATATCTAATTCATTCCTTATATATTGAATGATCAATTTAAGTCACAAACATTATGACTTATAAAAAATATTCATATTGTGTAAATAATATAGAATATGTATATTTACCAAGAAAATTGAATAAAAATTGTTGTAAAACATCATATATTTAAGTGGTATACATGATAGGAAAAAATATCCATGATAAAATAGATATGGTTATGGAATAGGAATGTATTATCTAATGAAATATGATCATAATAAATTTAATGTTTCATGATAAATTAAAAGACATTAATATCAATCAATAGATAATAGAGGACCATCAATTTATTAGAAAATTTTAATTTTTAATAAAATAATGTCTTCTGAAGAATAGAAGAAAATTGAAGTGAAACATTTAATGTAAAATTACATGTAATGATTTTTTTTTTAAACCATGTGAAAATTATAGAATAATCTAAATATCATAAAATTATTATGACGGATGTAAAATATATAAACATATTATAATATAAAAGAAACATTCATTATGACTTTTTTTAATGAAAATCAAAAACAAACCATTCATAAAATATCAGGAGGATTTCATTAATGAATTTAAAAAATAAAGGATAATATATAATTTCCCTAATAAATAATTTTAGGAAAAATAAATGACTTTTTAAAATAAATTTTTTAAAATTTTAAAAAGGAAATAAATATACGCAATCAAAAAGAGAAATAAAGTCGACATTTCTTTTAGTATTTGGTCACTCAATTAAAATACCAAATATTTGAAAAGATAGGGTAAATCATGTAAAATAATTAAATATCAGGATGATAATAAAATAGATGGAGTTTATGAAAAAATAAATCAAAATATCCCTTTAATTAAAATATATAAAATCCCTAAAAATGATATTATAATATAAATTTTTACCTCTTATGTAACTATTAAATTTTAACCCCTTGATATAGTATACATGGATTTAATAATTAATTAACATTAATAAATTTAGATTCATGTTATATACATCACATTTGAATTATAAACACAACACAAAATAAAATATTCCCTTAATACCTAATATAACTTTATGGAGTGGAAATTGAGACGAAATAACTTACATTACACTTCCACTTAGTTGAACGTTCCTTGTCCTTAGGAATAAAAAATATTGATTTATTAAAATTTCATAACATAACAATTTGGATATATATAATATTATATATTATCCACTTATATTATCTTATCACTTGTTTTTTCAATCATTTATAATTATCATTATTTATGGTGTCAAGTTCTTCATTTTTTATATATGTTTTGACTCTCCAGTTATGGTCCTTGTGTCTTTATCATAGTTCTATAATGTCTAAAATTATGATCATGATATAAAAATAATATATATTATTCATATATTTATTTATAATCACTCATAAAAATTACATAATAAAAATGTATCACTTAACTTCATGGAGGAGTTAGTCTACACGTACGCACGAGAAACATTAAAATTTTTTAACAGGAGGAAGGGTAATAAAGTAAATCATATCATGAATTTATAGTTTAATTATTATATTTTAAATATTATATATCTTCATTAGTTAGATCATTATTACTATATATGTGTGGTGGTGATGGAAAAAAATGCATTGGTTCATGAGGTGGCAGTCCACCATAAACAAGAATGATGGTTTTGATTCCTATTTGATGCAGAAGGAGTTAGATTAACATTATACTATCCAAATTCTATAATATATTTATATGTAATATATTTGATTTATTTTATTATAATTGGTATGAACTAATTGAATATTTTAATTGAAATTAAAAAATGAATGTGTTCATTTAAGAGGATTACCACTAATTTGAAAGAGTTCCGATATATATTCTTTTAAGGACCCCATGTTTTGTCTTATGGGAATTACATAACATGAAGAACATGGATATAGATTTTTGGGAGATATTTTTGTATTTTTTTTATCTAAATTTCATAGGATATGTGAATAAGTGAGCAGAGTATGTTCCTTTTTATAAGTGAGGAGGGTGGAACAATTGTAAATTTTAAATGTTTTAAAATATTATCAGGTTAAGTTAATGTAAATTCAGCTCTAAATTGAGTCTACATTGAATTCAAAATAATATATGGTAAAAATATTTTCATCCAATAGTATTTATAAATGTTATAAGTCTATTTTATCCCTTATATTTTTACATTTACCCCATGGTAAACCAATTTTAACCTTAACCATGATAATCATTTTGTCCGGTTTTAAGTATTCAAAATAAAGGAAAATGAAAATTACCTATTTATTAATATTTTAATAGATAATTACACATTTTTAAACTATTTTTTATAATTCTATACCTATATGTTTTTGAAAATAATTTAAAAATAAATTCATTAAATGTCATGAAAAATGGTTTTCCATGAAAATTCATTTTTAAGCATAAGATGATCTTAAATTACCTATGTTATGAGTAATCATCCTTATATAAATTTAAATTCATCTAGTTATATGTTTAAAGTAAAAAATATAATTTAAACTATATGTATTGGAACACATTATAATAAATAAAATTATTATTAGTTAAATAAAAAAACTTAATTGTTTATAAAATCTTATTTCTAATAGAAAATTTCAAAACTTCATTCTAGAATTATTTTAATATAAGAAGCTCAATGTATATATTAAACCTATGAAATTATTAATTGTTTCCCTCGTGTAATATTAAATTATTAATTTTACTATAGATTTCTGAAAATAAAATATTCACTTACTATAATTGATGCTCAAGTTTTACATCATGGTAATAAGATTCATATTTTTATTTGGAGTGATTATATATGGTTATCACATGGTATTTTGGTTAGTATGGTGGTGTGGTTTTTGGAATATGATGTCGAATGTCCCTATTATGTCTAGGGAAGGTTGGAACAATTTGAATTAAGATTAGTTGGGGGTGTTTGTTGTGGTTATATTTTAGTGATTTTATACCGGATTGAGTTAGATGAACCTTTTGGTTACCTTACTTAAGTTAGAGTGACATTTTGATTATTTATACATTTAATTCTATTTTAAATTTGGTTTTGGTTGTAGAATTTATCAAACATTTATTGATTGATAGTCGGGATGGATTCGAGTTATAAGGCTATGACATGTATGAATAGGGTATGGGATGTTATTTTCCTATGCACTTAAAATTTACATGATACTATACCCAAGGAGGTGGTTTAGCTTATGGAAAATGACATATATATTACTTCATCTATGTATGAAACACCATGATTCCTAATATGCATAATATTGGAGATGAGTCCTACCTTATATTAGTGGGTTATCTCATCGGGGTTTTTTTCGCCATCACTTCCTTCCTTTGGATATGCCTCTTGTATATATGATTACCCATGTGACCTAAAAAATATTCATGGTTCATATTTTTTGGGAGGTGGGTTACTCTATTTCTCTCATTAGGACCCACTTCATGTATATGAACCATACATGAGACCTACCTCAGGTCGGTGGATTAACTGATGCAATAGGATGGAATTCATAACTTAGTCCTCAAGATCTACATATTGTAAAAGTGATTAGACATGGGACCTCACTCGATGGGGATGATTCGACCTCTATGGGTGTTCATCTCTATTATTTTACTTAATTATATATTAATAAATTATATCGCACTGGATATAATGAGTTAGTTTTTTGGATGTATGAGGATCACTAAGGATGATACCTAGTTACTATGTATTCTTGGGTCTAGATGTGTCTCAAATTTCCCTTGATAGGATTTTGAGGACTTAAGACTATGATTAATATAGTTTACAAGTGTTGATTACACTATGTATAGTTAGGTGTGGTGTTGGACTAGTTATCCCATGATGATCTATCATGATATATTTTTCATATTTGTATTCCAAAAAAATATCTTATCTTCTTGTGAATACATATTTATAATGGAATATATTAGGGACCCACTTGTGGTACCCTACTGAGTTTCCTTCTCACACCATACATGGGAGATCTAGTGCTCACATGAACTATATGTCTGGCATGTGTGTGTGAGTATATGTTACACTAGTTATCTAGACAATTAATTCATACTATGATTGGAGGATTCCCTATGGTGTGTCTTGTGTTTTATAGTGAATCCTTAGAATATATTTTATTTTTTATTTTTTTCAAATATTATTAGTCTTGTGGGTGATATATTAGGATTATGAATGTATGAACAACCATATTTATTTGTAACATTTTGGGTGTATGTTTTATTGTGGTTTTATTTGGATTATAATTCCATTTATGTATAAATAAATCATTTATCATGGGTGATGGTATATTTCTTATTTGTTATTAATGGGTGATATATATGCATTATAATGTTCCAAAAATTGAATATAAACTTTCACTATAGGTCTAAAACCTCTTGAATATAGGGATATATTCCAAATGTCATGTGTCACTCTAGCATGAGTGACATTTTCTAAAATTTATTCAGAGATTTATAGATATCACTTTTAATATAATCATTAATTTCATAATTGTGGTGGAGATATCATTATGATGGTAAAAAACTAATTGATTTTCAATTTTTATTATTATCATTATGGATATTATTTTAAAATATATTTTGGGTTGTAATATAGGTTGGCAGTGAGATGATAGTTTAGATATATGGTATTGAAATGAGTAATAGAATATGCTTTACATGGTTTAGGAGATGTGAAAATTTGATAACATAAAGTTTTGTGAGACTATGGTTTTGGGATGACATCCATATTAGATGTGTGAAAATTTATGTCTTCCGTATCTTCCACCATAATTCATGGTTGGGTGGATTGTTTACATTAAATTATTTGTTATATGATACACATCCATGATTTTTATATTCATTCTTATATTTATACATTACATATATATTAAAGGTGTAATATGTTTATACACAATAATTACAAATGGTACATCCACATGATTATTTTAAATCATAGAATTGAAAGGCATTCAAGGAAAAATATAGGGTCATTGGAATTACCCATATAAATTAAAATTTATAGACCATAATTCTTCTTGATGATTAATGTTTTAAGTCAGACATGGATTATATTCACAGCCTATGGTGAGTTTTTACATAGATAATAAGTTCCTCTAAGTGGACGAATCTATTCTTAAGTTGAGATTAAAACTTATTTATAGAAACTTATAAAGACTACATTTAGTTTCATTTATGATCATTGTTATGTATATATCATGTTATATATATATATATATTATAACCATATATTAGAATTTTAGTTTAGATTAAATTTCTATACGTGGTTTTTCTATCTCTAAGAATCGTTGCAGAAGATGTAAAAAAACACCAATATAAATTACAAGGGGAAATGCCTATATGATCCTTAAAAAGAATATTTGATCAAAATAATTTTCATTTAAAATTCATATTAAACATGGATGTATGACATATATATAAGTAATTTAGTTTTTTAGTAAATCCAATAAAGACACAATATTTTTATAATCAAGTCCATAATATCCATTGGTACGTGGAAAGCACAATCCTAGATGTTAGGATCATTTGGATTATGGGGTCACATTCTTTAGACCATGAAGTGATCAAAATTTGGTACTAGGTTTAATTTCTGAGTCATTTCATCAATGAAAAAATATTGTTTTTTTACATATAGGAGCTTCTTAATTGCATGTTCCCTAAGTCATTTTTTACATACAGAAACAATTTCAATGTTTTTAAAATATTTAAAATTTTGTGTTTGGGAGAAATATTATGAAGAACCCATGGTAATTTTTAATAATTTAATTAATTAGTTCAAAATGAATCTGATTTTTTTATTAATGAGAATGAAATTATTAATTTTATAAGTACATTTTATTTTTATTGAAAATTTGAAAAATTAGTTTTCAAATAGATGAAATGTCTTTCTTTAAGTGTTTTGAAAATGGATCAGACTTTGTATAAAAAGGGTTTCTAAGTACCTGAGATTTTTTTATACTAAATAAATACTTCAATATGATAATTATTACTTATTTCATGTTATATTATTTTATATTAATATTAAAAATTAAAACTAAAAAAATGTCCTCAGTATAACAACGGTAATGTGTGTTATATAATAGATAACAATACAAGAAAACACCACATTATTGAATTTTGGAGGATCAAATTATATAATAAATAGTATGAAAAACATATTTATGGGTATTATGAAGAAAAAACAGGAAATGATAAAAAAATTACAACCAAATTGAATGAGTTGATGGATTTTAAAAGGTTTGATTGAATTTAATAGGTGAGAAATATGAAAATTGGAATCTAATAGTTGGGAATCGGAATATTTGACTGGGAAGATTACCAATTTAATAGTAATGAGACCATTATTTTTATCATAAATGTGTTTAATAAATAGAGGACATAATTTGGAAAATGAATAATAAAAAATTTAAAATAATTTTTTTGATCCATGAATAAGAATATAATTACATTTTTATATTTTTGAATACAAATATAATTCAATAAAAAAATTATAATTTTTTTCCTCAAATGAATCATCTTGAGATTCCTATAAAAATTATTTAATAATTAATTTTATCATTTATATAAAAAAAATATTAATATTACTTTAAATTTTGATTCAATATTTTGATATTAATTAATGTTAACTTTTTCTTATTTTTCATATGTTGAAATTTTTTGATGTTGATATTAAAATATGATATGAATATATGGTATATAAAATTATTTTAAAATAATTTAACAAAAAATGTAATCTAATCCTTGAATATTATAATTTAACATATTAAAATAATATATTTAAATTCTATAAAATAAAGTTCCACGCGTATAAATGACCTTACAAAGTAGAAAATTGAAAAGAATTATTTAAAAAAAATTATTGAAAATAAAAAATATTATCCATAGAAAAAGTAATATATTGAATTGGATTTTAGTTGAATGGATAATAAATTTAAAAAATATTGTTTTAAATATGAGAATCCAATGGTTAAAATTTACTAAGAAAATGGTTTTAAATTTTCCGCAAACAATATTTCTATGGACCAAAATTGAAAATTATTAAAGAATTATACCATATTTTGTATTAGTACCCACCAATTATATAATTAGTATCCACTATAAAATGAGTGACTATTATTCTTCTATCCACTTACCTCTCAATAATCCTTCCAGGTAGTTTATAAGGATATATAGAACGGTTTTTAAAACTCTTGGATGATACTTAGCATGAGGATGGTTTTTAATATAATCTTCATACTTATTTTGTGTAATCCTTACCAATTGATTCTCAATACAATATAAAATTTGGTTAAATTTCTTTATTAAGAGTTCGTTATTATAATATTATTGGAATATCTCTATTCCCCCTATTATATAATACTCACAAGTTGTTTTAACACCAAAAAAAAATTTCATTGCCTGATTCTCCATTATCTAAATCAATATATATTCCAAGTATTTGGGGATATATATATGGATTACATCTAATAGGGGTATATATCTAAATAATGTTGATGGGTACATAGTTGGAGGAGCCTATATCTTGTCCTAAATATATTAAACTCTATTTTTTTACCTAATTTAACATATGTCATCAGCAAATATTGACCAATGAGTTTCTCCTGAATGAAAGGTTGTATATCCAAATAATATAAAATTTCTATGACATATATAGTTAATTTTATGAGGGGGTGTCTCTTTTAATGAACCAAATCTTATCAATCATAAAATTTTCACCATGACAAGATTTTAACATACACAAGGTGTGTTATTTATCACCCTAGGTGGGTGAAAAGAACTAGAGAATCTCATGAAAACCAATGGGAATATATCCAGTTGTTGAAAAAAATGGGGGAACATCCATACAAATTACAACACAACCACATAATTTTACAAAGTTCCATACCATGAAAAAAATGAATCCCAATTGAAAAATTGAAACTGAACAATTCATTAAATTTAATAAAATATTACATAATAAATATGTCACAACCAATGACTATCAAAATTAAAATATATAAAATTAATAAAATGGAATAAGAAACACAATATAAAGTTAAAACATAAAAGGTATAATACATTAGAGGTAAAAAAATAAAAAATTGAACCAATATGAAATTAGTACCTATCACAATGTGTAAGAAAGAAAGGTCACTTACCTCCTCTAACAAAACATTAACCAAGTAGGCCATCCAATACAACATATTAGAATATTCTAAACTTTCGATGTTATAGAAATGGGAAAAATTTCCCATTATGTAACACCTCACACCCAATGCATCCCCTTTAAATAGAAAACCATTTTAGGTTATTATGAAATACATTATTATAATAGCTTTTTTATTTCATCCCACAATAATTAACAAATTGAGGTCCTTCAAAACCATTTACCTTTTCGAACTCATTGTAACCAATTTCTAATAAAATATCAACATGAATCCTTTTTATGAATAGTGGTGGGTAATGTTATGGAAATATTTTAGAAATGTTAATATCATTTAAATAAATAAAATCCTCAATATAGTTTTACAAAGTAGTCTAAAAAATATTAAAATACATACATCATGTGTACCTAGGTTCTTTGGGAAAATATTTGACATAACCAATAGTAAAATAATATTAAGAGAGACTAGCTCTATATAAGAAGAAAACCTTCCAAAAGGATTAGTATTTCCCTATATAACCCAACCAATGGGAAAATCATATAAAATGAGTATATAATATACCCATATCTATTTTCATGAGCATAATACCAGACTAATACCTTATGTGTAGCTCGGATTCCTATACAGCTACTAACTTCATGCCATGACATGAAAATCAAGGTAATATTAGAAAAATATTATGTATATATCTATATATATCATATAGTTTCATAATTTATAAAACAATTGACATCTTAAACTCAAAACATGCCTCAAGGAAATTTTCCATTTTCATCAAGAAACATAAACTATAAATATCCCCAATTGCATGAAACATCCACATACGAAAAATTAGAAAAAACTCATTTTTCATAATACGAGGGTTATGTTTCAAAGTTATTTTCATATCATATATTTTTCATCTTAATTTAAAAATTGATCTTTATAACCATACACATTATAAGATTCATATATATATAAATACATAATAAAATTATATAAAGTCTTTTAATAGTATCAAGCCTTAATGGTCATATTTTTATTTAAAAAAAGATAACCTTTCGAATTGAAAAGAAACTTAAACTCATTTAAAATACATGATAACACTTTTAATTATATGAATTAATTTAGAATAGTTAATTTTTCATTTTATCATGCACTTAGTGTTCTTGTCATTTCCAAATGGTTATAGAAGGCCATTTATAAAGGTAAAAAACATGATTCATATAATGTAAACATGTGAAAATCATTAATTTACATATAACTACTATAATTAATAAAAAAAATTATTATATTTTGAAAAAATGTATAGGAAACCAATGAGAAATTATAGTTTTTAGTTTGATAATTTGTACATAGAGAAACATTACTTAGGTAAATATTTTTCACAACTAATTGTGATTACTGAACATAACAAGACCCTGGAAGGAAAATAAGAACTTGTATAATATTCTTGAACCATAAAACATGCAATCCCATCATTAAAATATAATATAAAGATAATCTTGGTTCATTGAGACCATTATTGGGATAATAAAGAAATAAAAAAAGTGGAATGTTGGGAGATGGGGAGATTAAAATGACATTACATAAGACAATCCACTTTAATCCTTGAAGTAATCAATAGGAGGTGGCCTTTAAAGTAAAATAATGTGATAATGATTGATCCATATGATAAAATTTTCTATTAAGAGATAAATAAATCCCCCATATGGTTTAATTCAAAGAGGTAAAAATGGACCTTTCATGGTTTTAATAAAACTGGGAAATGTTATTGGTTTAGAAAACTGTATTCCAATTGTGTAGATCCCTCTTTTAAAAAATAAAACTAATTCAGATGATTATTTCATGGTTTCTCCTAATAGTTCTCAATACATGTGTCATCACCCTTATGAACTAATGTGCACACACTATTTCCTCATGATCTTACACTGTTTCAACCCAACTTTGTGCTATCCTTGTCAGGAAATCCTTGTGTTAACCAAAATGAATTAAAATGACTAATGCATAAAGGTAATCACATGGTTTCCCAAAAAATATGAGAAAATATTTTTTTCCATAATGATTCATGTATAAGGTTCACTTTAATAGTTTACTCTACCCTTGAAGATACCATGTAATAAGTATACAAAATAATGAAAACACCCGATAACATTTATATTCATGCTTGAAAGTTTCAAAACTCGTGGATAATTCTAAAAAATAAAAAATAAATTTAATAAAAATTTAAATAATTATCTTTATGTTACAAATATCCCAACCATTATCCTTTATATCCCCAAAATGTAGTATAAGGGTTAGTTTATGAAGACAAGGACTAGGGGTTCAATATATCCCATGTTGTTACTTAAGGGGTGAAAACTATAGAACTAAGTCAATTCTCCTAAAATAAAAAAAATAATAAAATGAACAATGAATAAAATTACAAGGAATAAATTTATTTATTTGGGACTAACAAAATGATGACCCATAAATGAATAAGTAAAAAATAATATAGGCATGACCTTAGAATAAGTAACATCCTGACATGAATATAGGTTAGAGAGTGGATAACCATTATAACCGACATAAAAATCTCTAAGAGAATCCATAATCTACTTCATAATTATAAGATATTCTTGTTATTTACATAGGTTCAGGTTAGGAGGAATTAAAATACTAATCCTCAGACTAATATACCTATGACAAAATATGAAAACAAGGATACACAAACACCAAGATTTCTAAGATATTTGACTATTGTGGCCTCCCCACCATATTATGAATCCAAATTGACCCTCATAAAATGAAGCTCAAGAAAATACAAAAATTATATAAATCCCAAATAATCAAGGAAAATATATGATAAAAATCCACTATATACGACAAACATGATTTATAATTAACTAAAATACATTTCCAACAGTTATGAAATTTTGAAAAACACAATCATCTGAAAAAAAAACACACAATATGGGAGAAACATATAGGAGTGAAAATAATGCTTGGTAAGAATATTAAATTGAGGAAAATCTAAAATCATTACCAAAAAAAGTTTAGTTTAGTATGTTGAACATGAGTATCTATTGAAGAGGAAGATATTACTCAACCACTTTTATGAGAAACGCCACTATAGATTCTTCGAAGATGACATGTAAGACCAAAATTAATAAAATTTCCTAGGGTATCCTAAAATAATGGATTCTCATTCTTTTAATTCTTATGTTGGTTCCATAAGAAGAGTTTATTCTTAGAATAATTTTATTGGAAACATCATGATGTCCTATTTATACCACTACCCAAATTTATAGACTTTGATTTCACCCCCTTTCCAATAACGGACCTTCCACCACCACCCCTATGAATAAATGAGATCTAAATAGTCTCTGGTATCTCATACATTCAACTTCTAATTGAATAAACTACTTTAGTATCTCCTAATACTTATGAGGATATAATAAGGATCCAACTGAGAGAATATTTGGTAGGAGAAAATTTGTGTAATAAAAAACCTTTAAGGATTCACCCATGTATCTATTTGGGATATATGACACCATCTTATTAAAAAATGTACATACTCCATAAAAACTTTAACTATATTGCTAAAGGAAATAAAATTCCATATCCTTCAATATCATCACAACATATTGTATGTACTAATGAATAAAAAACATCATAAATCCTTTCCAAGATTAGTATTACTTTGGTTCATCCCTAATAATGTACTTATACCGTATCTATCATATAAAGTTTAACATAAAGATAGAAAATATAATCCTTTGGGATTTATAAGATCCTTCTAGATGAAATTCCCCACAATACTAAATAAATACTTCTAGTTTCAATGATTATTTTTTCTTGAGGAAGTGACGAGGATCAAAATCCCAAAACATCTTAACAAAGTTGTTTTCTTAATTATGATTGGAATACTGCTAGGATGTGTATCTTAAATAGGAGGATTAACCTATTGAGAAAATAAATCATTAACTACAACAAAATAGGATTTTCATACATTGATATTAAATATTTTTAGATTAATATTCATTTCATTACACAAACACAAGGCTAAGGAGAGTAATAGTTTAGTGCCTTTGTAAATTTAGAACACATTCTTCTAATTTGGTGAATCATCTTCAAAATTTACCATAATGATATTCCACTTCATTAATACTATGTAAAACCTTTATTTATAACCTAGTATAGGAAACATAATATGGTATTTGATCATATTCTCAGTAAGGGAAAACATGGATGATATATAAGCATATCCTAATCATAAGGGTATGAAAACAGGATCATAACAACTTAAAATAAGACCATGAATATCAAAGATAATAATCATGAATCATGGAATTAATAATTGAATGTTCATAAATAAATGAATAGTTATGGATTGAAGAACATAAACTATGAAATGATTACATATAAATAAGACATGTAATTATGGAAAACATATAATCATGTAATATCATTCCCTATATATCAAGGCACATTTCCAAGACTTATCAGGGCACATCATGGGGGACTACACCTAGTGGGTGGGAAACATGACCATCCAAGTAACAATCATTTGCATTTGAGGGGTAAGGTTTCCACATCTTCCCACAGTGTATTGGGTTTCCCCATCTTCTCATAGTATATTGGGTTTCCCCATATTCCCATAGTGGATTGAGATTCCTTATCTTCCCATAGTGGATCAAACCCATAAACTTATTTCCCATCACTATCTTATGAGATTTAAATAATCATACACTGTATTTTTTGGAGATATAGGTACCTCATATCACATAATGAAAGCCAAACATATGTGTTCCATAAAAAACACCATATTAGAACCCATTGAATGCAATTTTTTTCAAAAACATCATTTAATCATAACAAACCCAATGGAAAAGAAATAGGTTTCATAAATAATTTTCCATCATAAATATAAACTATCCTTATAAATAATAGGGATAGTACCCTAGAAAAATATCCCTAATAAATAAAGAGTATCATCAATGAATTTTATCTAAGATAAAAAATAATTTTGAGAGATTATGTGAAATTAATTTTTTAGGAAAATATCCATTATTTAATTAAAAAAATTTCTTTTCTTAAAACTACACGAACATTTTAGAGGAAAAAATTTCATGGAAATTAAAATTTTAATATTTTAAGGGAATCATCAGAAAATTAAGGCAACATGAAAGCGTAAAAATCCATTCATTCCATATAAGCTAAAAAGTAATTTTTTTCTTTTTTTGGAAAAATCACAAAGTACCATGTTTGAAAGGAGACAAAAATAATCCATTAAAATGTTTTTTAAAAAATAACAAATTGGTAAAATTAAAATTAAACAATTGAATAAGAATATTAGGAACATTTTGGAAAACATTTATATGAATCATGGACATGGAATATAAATTTTTCAAAGTAGATACATAAGTATAAAAAATCTCGAATAAAAATGAGATTACAAAATTACCCATTACCAATTTATAATCAGTAGAATATTAATCCTCATGAAATAAATAAAATTGTATGGATATGAAAATACAATAATGTAAAAAATAATAAAATAAAATAAAATCATTTTAAGTATATACACCACACAACAAAAATCAAGTAGAGTATAAGGAATGTGTCCCGCATAAATAAAAGTGAGGCAAAAATACCATATGTTATGTCTTGACTCTTTTCATACTCATGAAAACCACTAGTATAATAAATATAATATTATTATAAATATATTACATAAAGTTAAAAATTTATATCATATTATATATGATTTAAATATTTATTTATATTACTCGTTTATTGAAAATTCTATGTTAGTGTTACGTCTCGGGTAATAACAACTTTATTTTTCAAATGTTTTTTGATTTGTTATATTTTTTGTCCTCATAATTTTATCATGATTTCATTACTTATAAAATGATAAAAATGAAATAAATATCATATATATTAAGTATATATGTATTTATAATAATCTATAAAAGATATAAGTATAAAATGAAATACACCATTCATGGAGACAATAGGTCGTACGTACGCATAAACATTGATTCCATTTTATTTTAATATTGAAAAAAAGTATGTAAATGAAACACACACACACACACATATATATATATAATATAATATTTTAGAATTATTATTTAATATATATATATAATATAAATTCACTAAACATATCCTTAATACATTCCATGTAATGTGTGAATGAATCACCTCACTTTGAGGATGTGGTAGTACACACGTCCACAAACGATGTTATTATATTTTCCAGAAAATGGAATGCATGAAGTAATGTGTTATATAATAATTCAGGAAGAATATATAAATAATAAATATCATATATATAAATTATAAAAATAGATATTTCATCATTATGTCCAACCATGAAAGGTGGAAATGGAAGAATGAGGGACATCAGTTTGTGAGGTGATAGTCCATTGTACAAACGAACGATGATTGTGTATCCCATTTGATGGAAGTGGGTGTGAGTGTTGGTCTAATAAATAATATAAAAAATCCCAATATATTTATTATATTGTGTTTATTATATAAACATTAAATAAATATAATTAATGGTTTTTAAGGAAGAGACTAAACAAAAAACATTCATTGATGAATTTTACCTCTAATTTGGGTATATCCATTTGATTTGCACAAAAGGAGTTTTTGGTTGGATTTATGGAAAAATTAAGGATTCTAGGATATAGGGGAGAATTTAGGAGAATATAGGGAAATATTATATCTGAACCAAATAGTATATTAAGAGTTGAGGAAATATATTAAGAGGTTCCTTTTTATAAGAGAGGTGACATGCAATTTTCGAATTTCTCATAAGATTAATTTATAATAAAATAAACCATAGTCAAAATACATCCAAAAGGCCATGTATTCTAATATATTATTATATAATGTTTTAATATCATAAAAAAATATATTTTAGACAATTTTTGACATTATGTTAAACATTAACATTGATTAACCTTTAGTTAACCAATTTTAATTTTAACCATCATTACACATTTTACAATATTAGGAGGATTTAATTTTTTCATATAAAGAGTCAATTAGGTCATAACTGACCCATTTAAAACATTTTAGATCATTTATAATCACTTTATCCTTAATTAATATTTTTATTATTTTTTAATAATCTAATAAAATATGATACTCATTAAATATTATAAGTGTCAAATTTGTAACTATTCATTACTTTGACTTCAAGAAACTCAATATAGAAATATAAAATTAGAAAAAAAATAATTATATACACCCATAACACGCCATATAAACCTATAAAATTAGTTTATAACCTTAATTAGTTAAAATTATTTTAATTTTAATATTTCTAATATCATTTAATTGATTTTTTAAACTTTTGAATAATTACTGCATCATAATTGTGTAATTATTTAGGAAAAATATTTCACCACTTAAAATTAAAAATAAATTTCCATGAAGTATATAACCCTTTTATATTGTATACTAATATATATATATATATATATATATATATATATTTGATCATATCTTCAATTTATCCCCATATTAAAAATTTTATACTTATAAAAAGTAAGAGTGTGACATTTTGTCAGTCTCGTTGATTTTAATAATATATATGTAATTTTCAAGTAATATTTTCCATTAAATAATTAAATATATAAAATTATATGATAATTGTATAATTATATTCATAAAATTTAATTTGGTAAAGTGTTAGGGTATTTTTATAGTATTTAAAATATTTTTTTGACCACTTAATTACTGGATTTTCCCTTAATCGTTGAAATAAATATTACTAAAGATACTATTCAAATGTCAAAAAAATTAAAAGAGACCTAATTAAAAATTTATACCTTATGATTCAATATATGTAATTAATATTATAAAATTATAAACATATAATTGAAAAAAATTAATTTAAAATTAATCTCATTGACAGAATGAGAAAATAAGTTTTTAAAGTGAAAAGGTCTAAAAGTATGAAATGTTTTTATATATAATTTCAATGTGAAATTAGTTACAATAGCATAAATTGTATTATTTTATGTAAAATTATACTAATTATACATTAAAAACAATTTAAAATATAATTTAACCACCTAAAATATGTTAGACAATAAAGTTTTTTTCAATTAAAATTTAGTATTTTTCACTATTCAACAAAACATGGAATCTTTAAGAAAAAAATGAAAATATATAAAAAATTAAAAAATTTATATCCCCATTTTAAAAAATAAGTGTATTTTTTCAATTTTAATTTATAAAAGTTTCAAAAATAATATTTAAAAGAAGATCACCATCAAGAAGATATTGTCTTTTTAGAGAATTGCTTCTTTTATGCATAAAATTGGATTTGTTCTAATATCCTATCTACAAAACACATAACATAAATTATTGAAATTATATTCAATATACTATATATATATATATAAATTTAATTAATATAATTCAACATGGGTGATTTCTTGAAAACACAATTTTTCATAGTTTTACAGATAAAAATTTCCTTTTATTTTAAAAAACATTTCAAATTCATTTATAATGAATTGGTAAATGAATTTTATATATATGTGTAAACTATATTTTCATAATAAAATTAATCTTTTTAATACATAGAAATATATTTGATATGTTATAATTTCCATATTTAAAAAAATAACAAAATAAAATAATGTTTTGTTGAAACCCAGTGTTGCGTGTAATGCAAGCTAAAACGGTGTTGCGTATAGCGCAAGACATAAATAAATAAAATTATTTAAAAACAATGTCTTAAAAATACTAGGTTAAACATTATACCTACCTTAAATTTAATTTCACCATTTAAATTCATCTAGGTCGTCAATGTTTTAATACCAGAATGTTACGTTCATAAAAATCAATATAAAAAAAGGAATACTAAAACGCACTTTCAAAGAGGGAAAGTCGGAAACATAACGGTTACCCAAAGTAACTCCTTACTAGGATTCCACATAAGATAAAATTGGTGTAAAGTGAAAAAATAAAAGTATAAGTGAAAAATAACTATCATTTTCTAATGGATATTGGTAGATAATATGATCATTAAAAGGTTAATGACCAAAAAACAATGACCTAGATAGGCCAGAAAAAGATCATTTCTATCATTATAAATGACGATAATAGGATAAAACATTATTTAAAAATCAACTGAAAATGAATAATTAATTTATTTTATCCCACAAGTATAATCTCACTCTTTTTTTATTCCTTGATCAATCTCTGTGTTATTTCACACTCTGTGAAATGATATTGAAATTGTAATACTTGTAAAACTATTGAATTATAAGATCCATAATAGGATGATAAATACTGCCTTATATTTCTAGTTATAATAATATATAAATGGTTATAATATGTTATAAAATATTATTAAATACTAATATTGGGAGAAAAAACATTAAACTCTAAAACCACATCCAAGTTTAACATAAATCGTTCAATAAATGGTTAGCCTTATAACCCTTCAAAAAGATTACAATCAAAAACTTTCAAAAGACGGTAACTAGAATTAAAAAATAAAATCATCATTAATCCACCAAAAAACTTTATGTAGTTATTAATTTCTCCACATAAAACATGTATAGACCATTATCATGTATTACCATAAAACCTTAGTGAAAATTTGACTGCTTTGAAAAATTAACTTTTTCCACATGCCATAAATCCAAAAATTCTATAAACTCAAACCATGATATCATAAACCACAATTTAATCTTATCATACCTATGGTCATCAATACTATCCAACTAATTTTATCACAATCAAACATCTTTGTATTTCATTACACCTACATCATTCAAAAATTATTGTCTAGCATTACCTTAATATGTATTTTCCAAAAATATCACCTTACCACCACAATCACGTCTCATGGTTACCAGTACCATTCAACATATGATCTTAAATACTTAGGTAAAAACTATAGTTGACCAATATATAGATGTTTCATTATTCCATAATATAAAAAATTAATTCTACAACATTATTCTTTAATTACATTATATAAATACAAAATCATTCCACAACTTCATTGTCACACTTCATATCACCAATAGTGATCACATGGGAGTTCCCTTTTCAAAATTATTTTAGAGGTTTTTTATTATTATCTTCATTATTAACCCATGTATTTTGTAATTAATTACAATAATTCGCATTTTCCTTTCACTTGATGCATTGCAGTGGGGGGGGTTCATTCTGTGTATCCCTCTCTCTATTAGAATCATTAGCTAAATTCATCCAATTAAATCATTATTTGTTTTCAAAATGACCTAATTTCCACCAAAATAATATTTAATAATCAAATTATAATATTATCCAACATAATTATTTCCACACTTTTAACATAAAGAAATCCTCATCTTCTTTTTTATATTTTTATTTAATCTCCATTTTCCTTTACATGTAAAAAAATCAGATTTATATGTAACTAAAACCTATATTTCCACCTTGATGTCACATTATATGATTTCCTGGTAATAATAGGAGTACCTTATGGCTAACTCCCTTTAGAGAGTTTGTTCAAGAAACTAAAAAATTGATCAACCGTACATCCATCGTAGATGATAATGGTAGACGAGAACCTCAAAAGTCATTTAAAATTTACTTCATATGTTCCAAAAGATTAATCGTTATTTTTCATCAACTCATGGAATTCACTTTCCATTTTCATATAAAGAATACAAGGAAATTAATTAAGTAAAAATATTTTTCCTAAACTCGTCCTTTTCCATGGATTAAATTCTGTCTCATTTAATCATATTTATGATAAGATTCCACTGTTGATCTGGTTCACCTTCCAAATAATAAAGATCCAAATTGACTTTCTCGTGTTTAGAACATTGGAGAACTGAAAATATATTTTCATTGGTATTTATTTATTTCAAAATCACTATTAGATCATAAGAACCATAAAAATAAGGTGGAAATTACCTCATGAAGGACTCAGTAAAATGTTGTTCCCTCCTTTTCTCATTTGGTTGTCCAGCATAATTCAAATCATGATAATTTTTTGTCACAATAACCAAAATATTAATCATTTATACTCTCAAAAACTTCATTTTCTCAGGAATAATATCATTTCATTTCCCAAAACATTCATCATTAAGACGTCTCCTTGGGGTTCTATCCATTGATAAAAACTAGACAACATTTTTTGAGAAACACCAATCATAGTGGCAGAACAAAATAATTCACAAAATTTATTATAATATTTAAATATATGAAACCTCGTGAATATTTTGAGTTTATTTATGATTAAAAATCTATGATTTTAACAAATACTTATACTTGTTCTTAGATACATCGGTTAACATATCCTTAGAAATATCTCTAGCGATATCATTAAATCTTTATCATCCTAGTTTATAGAGGTTTAAAAATTGATGATTTTAACAACCAAGTATTTTCATACATGGATTTCAAATATTTTTAATATTCATTTAATTAAACAAACACATGCATAATGATAATAATCGTTTAGCTCCTTTGGAAACATATAAAACATTCTTATAATTTTTTGAATGATCTTCAACATATCCCATAAAAATCATCCCATTTATTAATCCTACTTTTATTTATAACTTGGGGAAAGGAAACATATGAATGAGTGAGCTCAAATGCTCATAAATGGTAAAAATGGAAGATATATAATAATATAATAATCATAATGGTATAAAAATAGGAGCATAAAAATTGACAAGTAAAAAATCCATATCAAAGATAATAATCTTGAATCATGTAATTAAAGACTTCTAGTTCATAATACATAAATAAAATGGGAATCAAGAGCCTAAACCATGAAAGCATGACATAGAAATAAGACATGAAATTATAACAGATGTATAAACATTTAACATCATTCCCTATAATTCATGGTTCCTTGATAAAACATATCAGATAACTTCATGGGGACTATACCTACTAGGTGGGACACACCACCATACCCTGTCTTAGTCCATTATTTATAAGGTATTCGGTTTTCACATTTTCCTATAGTGGATAGGTTTTCCCCATATTCCCATAGTGGATCAGGCTTCCCCATCTTCCCATAGTGTATCGGGTTTTCCCATCATCCCATAGTGGATCAATCCTTTTGAGTTGGTTCACATCATTATCTCATGAGATAAAAATATGTACCTAATTAATTATAAGGAGATATATTTCCCACATGTAACATAATTATTACTATAAATTTTTTTTCCAAAATAAAATAAATGATATCAGAACCCATGTAATGAAATGGGTTTTATAAACATCATTAAATTATAACATCGCCTATGGAAAATAAATAGGTTTCATAAATAACATTCCATAATAAATCTAAAACAGCCATAAATATAATAGGTATTGTATAAT
Source organism: Viscum album (assembly GCA_963277665.1). Classification (NCBI taxonomy): domain Eukaryota; kingdom Viridiplantae; phylum Streptophyta; class Magnoliopsida; order Santalales; family Viscaceae; genus Viscum; species Viscum album. Next base: position 620,863,081 of record OY728137.1, on the reverse strand, counting down.
TTGAAAATATCCTTACTAAATAATATATAACATCAATGTATATTAAAATATATTTAAAATAATTTTTAGATATCAGTTCAAAATAATTTTTGAGGAAAATATCATTTCTACTTTGAGAATTTTTTTTGGTAAAATTGCGTTCAAAATTAAAAAAAATAATATATTTGAAAATAAACTAGTAATAATGTATGGAAAGCTTCATGGAATAAGGAATCATAAAATAAAAAAATCCAATCATTGTGTATTATGAAAATAAATTAATTTCATACTTTTTCTAGAAAATTAACTATGCATCTTATTTGGAAAATAACAAAATGGTTCCTTTCAAAAAGTTTAGTAAACATTAAAAAATTGGTAAACATGACTTTAATAAATTGTATAATAATAGTAAAAATATATTGGAAAATATTTTTAAAAAAAAATCTGCATGGAAGATATGTTTTTCTAAGAATATACTTACGTATAAACAATCCAAAATAAAAATGAGATTGTGAAATTAACCCTTATCACTTTATAATTAGTCGAATATTCTACCCCATGAAAGAAAGAAAATTATGTGGACATGAAATACCATAATATTTTAAATATTAATCATAAAATACACTCATGGTATGTATATACACCACACAAAATAATCAAGTAGTGTACAAGGCACGTGTCCCACAAAAATAAGAGGAAAAAATACTTTACCTTATGCCTTGACTCATGTAAAACTCATGAAAACCAATGGTACAATAAGTATAATATTATTATAAATCTATAAAATTATTGTATTCAATTGTATCATATAATATATGATTTAACTAATTCCTTATATTCCTCGTTTATTATTAATTCCATGTTAAATTTATGTTCTAGGTAATAACTTCTTTGTTCTTCACATGTGTTTTGATTTATTATATTTTTTGTCCTCATACGTATATCATGATTTTATAATTTATATAATGAAAAAATAACATATATATTATATATATTCAATATATATCTATTTATAATAATTAAAAAATGATAGATGTAGAAAATGAAATAAACCATTCATGGAGATGGTATGTCGTACATATGCATGTACTTTGTTTCCATTTTTTGTCATGTTAAAAGAGAGAAAGTAAATAAAATATATATATAATATAATTAAAGAAGAAATATAATTTCATATATATATATGTGTGTGTGTGTGTGTGTCTGTGTGTGTGTGATATACTTTCACTAAACTCATACTTAATATATTACATGTATTGTCTGTACGAATCACATCACTTTGAGGGGGGGTGGTCCACACATCCACAAGCGAAGTTATCATATTTTTACAGAATATAAATAATAAAGGAATGTGTAATATAATAATTAAATATTCATATATACATCATAAATACCTTATATATCATATAAAAATAGAGATTAAATTGTTATTTCTTTCCTTCAATGGTGGTAATGGAAGAACGAGTGACATCAGTTCGCAAGGGGGTTGTCCTACATACAGATGAATGGCGATTTTGTATTAAATTTAATAGAAATGTGTGTCAGTGTTGTTCATAAAGGTATTATAAAAATATATCATAATATATAGTATACTTATTTTATTAAATAAATATTAAATAAAAATATTTGAATGGGTTTAAGGAGAAATAAAACAAAAATGCTACTTGATGAACGTAACCTCTTCATTGGTTATATCCTTTTGATTTGTACAAAATAAGTTCATAGATTGGATTTATTCCCAAATAATGTTTTCTAGGATTAAGGGAGAAAATTTTGGAATATTTTTGGATAGATCTTTTCTGACCCAATTAGGTTATGAAGTGTGAATAAAAGAGAATAAGAGGTTCCATTTTATAAGAGAGGGGAGGGGCACTTTTAGAATGTTTTAAAAGATTAATTAATAATAAACTCAATCTAAATAATAATAATTCAAAAATTCCACATATTAGAATATTATATAAGATAAGTTTTTATTATAATAAATAAATATATTTTAGATAAGTTTGGGTGTTAAGTTAAATGCTATCATTTTGATTAACCAATAGTTTTTCCTTTTTTATTTTAAATATGGTAACAAATTTTTAGATGCTAAGAGGGTTGAATTTTTAAGTATAATGTTTCAATTATACAAAAAAAATTGAATATATAAGATATTTTAGATCTTATATAATCACATTTTACCTATATAATATTTTTATTATTCTTAAATAATTTAATAAAATATTATTGTCATAAAATATCATAAGTGTAAACTTTGACACTATTCATTACTTTGACATTATGTAACTCAATACAGAAATATAACTTTGAAAAAAAATTAATACACCCATAACATTTCAAATTAACCTAGAAAGTTATTTGAGAACCTTAATTAATTAAATTATATTCTTTTTAATATTTCTAAAATCATTTAATTGATTTTTTTCATTAATTAAATAATTACTACATCACTATTGTGTAATTATTTATGATATTGTTTCTTCACAAAAAATTAAAAATAAATTGAAATGATGTATATAAACATTTAATATTTCTTAATAATATATATATTAGAAAATATATTCTATTGAAACCCATATTAAAAATATTATAGTTAATAAAATTAAGAGTGCGATATTTTTTCACCCTTTGATTTTAGTAACATATTAGTAATTTTCATGGAAAATTGTCAATTAAATAATTAAATTAAGAAAATTTGGGGATAATGGTATATTTAAATTCATTAAATTATATTTTAGAAAGTTTTAGGGTAGTTTTATAATATCTACAATATTATTTTCACCCTTAATTTCCCAATTTACCCTTAACTACGGTAATAAAAATTACTAATGTTACTATTCATATTGTCCAAAATTAAAAGAATTATAACTGCTAAATTCGGAATTTATGAATCCAAATATGGAATAAATTTTTTATAATTCCAAATAAATAATTTAATAAAATTAATTAAATATTAATCTCATTGATATAATGAGAAAACTAGTTTTTAAAGTGAAAATATTCAAATGTTTGAAATAGTTAATGTGAAATTGGTTTTAATTACATAAATTGGATTAATTTTTTTTAATTTTATTAATTATTATATTAAACCAACTCAAAACATAAATCAACTATTTATATAATTAAGAAGAAAAGGAATTTTTTCAATTAAAATTAAATACTCTTCAATATTAATCAAAACATGAAACTTATCTGAAAATACCAAAATTTAAACCAAAGTAAATTTTGATCACCCAATTTCAAATAAAAAGTTAGTTTTTTCAAATATATTTTATTAATTTCTGGAAAAATATATTTAAAATAAGTGTTCAGTCAAAAGGTGGAAAAAATGTCTTTTGAGAAAAGTAATTCTTTTATTCATAAAATTGGTTTTTTTTATATATTATATACAAAATAACATAACATAAATTTGAAAATTTATATTGAATCTATTATTTATATATATCTATTTATTTATTTATTTATTTAATATAATACAACATGACTGATTTTTTTAAACACGCTTTTTCATAGATTTTCAGAAAAAACATTTCATTTTATTTTAAAATGGGTTTTACATACATTTATAATAAATTGGAAAAAGGGTTTTATATACTTATAAAAAATATATTAATAGTAAATTAATCCTTTTTATACCCTCCATTATAATTTATAGGTTATAATTATCTTGTTTAAGTAATGATAAGAATAAAATTATGTTTTCTAGAAACTCGGTGTTGCGTGTGACGTAAGCTAATTGGGTGTTGTGTGTAGTTCCAGACTTCATGAAATAAAATAATTATTTTTAAAAAAAATCTCAAGAATATATTATGGTGTTACATAAACCAAAGGACATGTTAATAGTTAATCACTCGTTAATCCCTTTTTAGGGTTCATAAGACTTTTTGGGGGTGAACTCTAAATTTAAGAAACCAAAAACAGCATTAACATATACTCTAATATCATATTCTATATAAAAATCCATAAATTATTCATTCAAACCAAAAATATCTTATAACAAAACCCTAAAATATCATAACCAAATATATTGTGTCACAAACCAATAATAAAATTGGTCATTTCATTTATAATAAATCCAAAAAAAATTGTGTAAACATTTTAAAAACACCCTCTAAAGATATTTTCAACATTTAAGCATTCTAAAGATCTTGATTTATTAAAAAAATTTAATTTGATTTTTAATATTAAATGTGATTCAAACCACAACACTATTTACATGAGAAAACCTTTAAAATCATTTTCTAATTTATGAATCACAACAAAACTTCTAAATTTTTTTACCATTAATGAATTTATACCACTTATTAAAGGAAACATCCATGATATTCATATAAAATTCAAAGTTAATTCAGAAAAATGGAATCAATATATCATGTAAAATTTATAAAATCATCTTAAAACCATAAAAATAGAAAAAATTAGTCCAAAAGAACTATTTATTTAAAAAAAACTCAACGATATAAAATATTTATAACTACATGAATTTTGGATGGACGGGATTGAAAACCAATCTCAACTTTGAGAATTCCCACTCGAAGATTTATATACCTGGATTCATGTTCTTGGAATGATTTCAAAAAAACAATTCACTACGACCATGTTCCACATGAATTCCTCTAAAAATCAATAAATATAATGGTGTTTCCAAAAAATGACTCATAAGTTCATCATTGAAACTAAAAAAATACAAAATTAAGAACTAAAAATCCTAATGTAATTCAAGAATAATTATTTGAATTTGATAAAAACACTTCCTAGATTTTCCTGGTAACTCAGGATTCATCCTGATAGGTGGTTATTAGGTACTTACTGATGGACAATAAATTAAATTTTTTATATTCTTATCACTACATTACCATAGACACCAAATAAAAAAGGACACTCTAGAAGCTATAATTTCTCAATAAACTCAACAATGGTATAATTTTTTCATGAATCAACATTGATCACCCTTAAACTAAGAACATTATCAGAGACATAATATACTTAGGGTATATTATTGGTCACTTAGAGGTGGAAACAAGAACTGGGACGTCACATAATAACCAGTGAGGACATATTTTTCTAATTAATAAATAAATAATAGATATTCACCCATAAATCTAGCATAGATATTCCATATAGAAAGGTTCCTCACCAACAAATTAATTTTGAAAATTTGAAAATAGAAATAATGTAGTGTATATCAAAAAATAATATCTCAAAAAATAAATAATTTTTAATCAATGACATTCTCAACTAAAATAAAAAATATAAATAAAGTGATGAAACTTACGTAGTAAAAAAGTGGAATGTGGAATGTTTAAAGGTACCATAAGTACCAAAATATAAGAAATAAACAATCTATAACGAATACCCATCAGCATGTGTAACCGTGAAACCCCACATACCACTTCCATAAAAAACCAAACATAAATGACCATCCAATACAACTAGTAGGACCTATAAAATCTATAATGCAATAAGAATGAGAAACATCCCCCAGTAGTGTAATGTCCCTGACCTCCCTATTCTATTCCTTTGTGAAAATCCAGTGTTTTAGGTGTTTTGGGAGGCAACAGTGACTCCTTTCACAAGTTTGGTAGTTTTCCATTTTTCCAATGGTGAGTTAGGAATGATAGGTTGTTAATGGTGAGTCAGGACCGATGAGTCAGAATGGTTACTCATATTGGTGACCCATAATGGTTAGTTGCTAATGGTTGGTTATATTATTAGGTCTCCAGTGGTGACTCGAGATGGTGACTTTCCCAATGGTGAGTCTCCAAATGGTGACTCATCCACATGTATCTCACTCAATAGTGAATCATCCATCTGTAGCTCATCTATTGGTGACTCATGATGGTCATTCTTCCAAAAGTGACTCAACCCCCGATAGCTCACCAAATATTGAATCATCCACTGGTAGCTCATCCATTGCTGATTCCCATTGGCGACTCACCCAATAGTGAGTGATTTCCACAGTTTTTCAAATTTCTGATTTTTCCTAGTTTTTTTTCAGTTTCACCCCCTTTAACATTTTATTTGATGATAAATTAATTTAAGACAATATTTAATTGATTTTGAATCTGTTTCAATGGATATAAAATATATGAAGAAATTTCTAATTCTCAAGTGTATTTTAGATAGTCAAAACGCATGGTATTGGTCATGATCCGGCTTTGATGGATTTTGAAACAGTTATTTCCATTGATATAGGATTTAGCCCTTCTAAATCCTAGACCCTTTATTCCTTGTACGTTTTACTTTACCCCTGATACCAAGAATCCCCTGAACCTTTCTTACCCTATAGATCATGAATTATGCCATGGCCTTTGGATCATGTTTCCCTAGATCCTTATGTGCCCCCTTTTTGGTACGCGGAGAAGGTTCTGATCATTTGTTTCTCGAGGTAGGGATCCCTTTGTCCCTATTATTTTTAGTGTCATATAGGGTGGGTGTATGAATGTTTCCCATGTGAAGGAAGTTGAATGAAATTTTAATAAATATAATTTAATTTCCTTTAAACCAATAAACAGAGGTTGTGAAAAAGTGATTCATACTTATATATTATTATTTGTTGATATCTTGAGTTGTATGGGCTTTATTCCTACTGAAAATCATGGTCTTTGGTGGTATTTTTTTGCACACCTATGTTAACTTCTGATAGTTATTTTTGATCATGTGTTGAATGACTATATATATGAAATTTTTTAACCATGTATACCCAATTAAATAAATGGATTCCTTAGGATTAAAATTTCTCTAATAAACCCTGAATTATTAAAGAGAATTTAAAGAATGAGTATTTTCTAAATTTAAATACTCCCTGACTTTTTGGGGTGGTTGTATGGCTGTGTGTATATTTTTTTTGTCCTATGCCTTGTGTTCATTGGTGGTGATGGGGTTTAGAGAATGATTATATGGAAGTGTGGTAAGGGTGGTGTAATGGAATCCCAAGTTGAGAGATTCATTGATTGAGGAATTGATGGGTAGTTTTTGAGAAATAGAGCCACAAGTTCAAGTTGTGATATGTTAATGTTTATGGGTGTGATGAGTGTGGTGTTTTTATATAGCGGGGTTGTTGATTTTGGTTGTGATGATATGTTTTGTGGGTTTTGGATATGTGTTTGGGGGTTTTTTGAGAGGATGGATTGGGTGGAATTAATTTGAAGAATGATGATGGAAGTGGTTGGTATGGGAGTTAAAAAGAGTGAAAATATGAAGTGAGTTTCCTTACTATTTTATTTTTCCTCTATGTAGTTTATTCTTTGTGGCTTGTTGCGTGTTGTGGTTAGATGTTTCCTAGTTATGGATTTAATGAATAAATGGATTTCTTAATAAATAATGATAATTGGTTAAAATATTTGGTTGGGTTTATGAATTGAATTGTGTATTATCATATAGTTCTACGTTTATAGGTATCAACAAAGGTTGTTTTTTGGTCTGGTTATTTTTTTGGAAAAACCCATAGTTTGGGATTTGGTGCTTGTTATTATATATATATATATATATACATTTATTCCTTGTGATTTCTATATACACCCCACCCTAGTTGATAATAATGTTCCTAACACCCCCAATATCATGGGGGTGACTTTTCCCAACATCCTGGTTGTAGGATGGATTGATGGTAATTGTCTCTTCCCTGCTCCCTCTTATAGGCATTGGTATCTTGACACTCTTCAATCAGGTTGTGGTGTGGTTGTGAGGACCAGGTGTCTATGGTAGAGATTTTCATTCCTAGGTGTCTATGGAATGAGATGTGGGAAGGTGATAGACCATCTATTTGTGGGAAGGATGTGGTGATCTTTGTATTTTGATGTTGAGGGACTAGCTCTGAGGCCCATGGGTGTGCATGTAGGTTGTGATGTGGGTCTTTTGGAAAAGTTTGGAAGCGACATGACAACTGTCATTGTGATATGAGAAGTTAACCAGTGAGAAGTGGTGCGGGGTACCCAAATATTGTTTTTCTTATTATATTACTTTACTTGACTTGCGTTATTTGGTGAGTATTCCTTAGTGAGGTTGGGATGGCTACTATTCATTGTTTTGTTCTCTTGGTTTCTGTTGTTTTCTCACTGGGGCATTAGTATGCGTCTCCCACTTGTACAAGAGTGACATTTGATTTTCCTACTAAGTATACTTGTATTCTCACCCTATGTATATAAAACTTTTTTCATGTTTCCCTGAGGACTAGATGGAACTTTCTAGACTTTACTAGCTCGAAGATGGGAATAGTAGCTGTGTCACTACTTAACTATGTTATTTTGGTACTTACCATGTATTTGTTTTATTTGTTATGGTTTTGTTTTAAATATTAATGTGGTATGGTTTTGTTTTTATTTTATATATATATATATATTGGAGTAATTGTAAATTTTATACATCTTATCTATTGATATATTTTACTATGAAAAGGTTAATGCCTTCAATTTTGAGATATTTGTATACCTTTGGCGTTGATCTCCACTCGGGGTCTACTGAAGGCAGTACTCAGGGGGGTCATTATCTCCCTTTCTTCATTTTTAGTTCAAGAGGTGCATCTTTGTAGGGAGGGGGTTGTGAAATAATGGTATTAGTGGTGATGGTTGAGATATAGGATTGAATTTTGGAGATAGGAACAATGATGATTGAATGGGTAGGTAGCAAAATAGTGTTAGATTACCTTGGTACATGACATAGGATAGGGAGGACTGGCTAGGACATTGGATTTTGGGTCCCCCTATGATCTGATGTAAGGACTCTATGTCTGTCGAATGACCAAGTGAGGCTACACTAGTTGCAGGGTAAAGACCCTATGAAAGGTACATGAATCATAATGACTTGTGTTCTTGTTTTAATTTTGGTGTTTTGGTAAATTTAAAATATATAATGAGTAAATGAGTTAAATGAATTAAAATAAATCTTAAATAAAATTGCATACTACTCAGTAATTGGAAATTTCTTTTTTCCTTTTTCAGCTATGGAACCCAGTCCTTGTCCACATGTAGACCAGGAAATTAAGGCTCAACATGCCAATCCAATTTATCAGTGGAGGATTGATCTGTTGGGGGAGGTTGACTAGTGGTAGAAGATACAACATGATTTCCATCTGTAGACTCTATGAATGTACCAGGGAAGGGTTTTAGTCATGGAGATGGAGAGTTAGCTCGAGGAGCTTATTAATACCTTTAGTTTGATCCAGGATCAAATATAGTACTAGGTATAATTGGAGGTGAATAAAATGCAGGGATATGTGATTAAGTGATGGATGTTGTACCTGGGGGAGAGTAAATATGCTAATGTTTTGTGGTCTGACTATAAGACGTAGTATCAGGTGGCATTCCTTTCCTAAAACATGATGTCTGAGAAGGTTTATGAGTTAATCTCCCTCCAGTGGGGGAGTATGTTGGTAGGGGAGTTGGGGATCTAGATCAATAATATCCTTCTTTCTTCTTTGGATATCTTCCCTAATGAGAATTCTCATGTGAGAGGCTTATAGGATCCACTTCATCCGTCTCTCCACTTTGTGATTACTCCCTTCACCTTACTGGCATACTTGGAGAGCCAGAAGAAGGTGGATGTAGTTGAGAAGTTGAAATCGCAAGGATTTATATCAATAGAGGGGAACCAATAGGTTTCTTCTAATGGAAAGGTTACCATCTGTAGGTCTCGGGTTCTAGGGTCTTCTAGGTTTCATCCAATAGGGACCCGACCACAGTAATTCATATTTTAGCCTTCATGACCTCATACTTTTCCTATGAACTTGGGACCAAGGTGTTTCACTTTTGGATCCCATGTCCATCTTTAGAGTTAGTTCCTTATGACCATTATATCACATTATGGTGGAGGTGCGAAGGTTCAGTGCCTTCCTCAGCAACAGTTGTTGGTAGGGTAGTTCTAACAGTTCGGATAGCAGGCTAAAGCTCCATTGAGGGGATGCAGAGCAAGTAGAGGTAGATCATAGGGTATTTTTTAGGGACCTCGGACAAGGTTTCGTTGAGGGGGAGGTCTTCATAAGATGATAATAAGACTTGGGTATGGTTAGTTGCATGCAGCAGAGGTAGCAGTTCTAGAAGGGTTGGATATTGTTCGAGGTACGATCAGTTTGTTCAGTACTCTAGATTGCACTTTTTTTTATTAGGAGCTTCACACTCCTTTGTTACACCTGGTTTATCCCATGCTCTAGGAATAGAATTAGAGATAATTCCCATGCCCATGGTGTTGATTATTCCAATCTAAGGTCAGAACATCTTGTTTGATGTGTGTCAAGTGATATAGGTTGATGATGGAATTACATTAGTACTGTGGTGATATTTTCTTTATACAGATGAAACCATATAATGTCATCCTTAGTAGAGACTATTTGTACTCTATTCATGATGTTATAAATACTTATTAAGAATATTTATGTTTTTAGATATATATGGTCAATGTGTTGCCTTCATCAATGAGAAGAACTGTCAGGTGGGAAGTTGACATGTGGAGTATCTTCTTTCTTTGTTGGACAATATGTCAGTGCAAGTAAAAGTCATTGAAGTCCCTAGGGTTGTTGAGGGAGTTATTGGATGTTTTTTCTAAGGTGGTTATGACTCTAACCCATCAACATGATGTTGGGTTCTGGATATACTTACAGCCTTGTGCTTATCCGATCTCGATTTCTCCTTATTGGATGTCACCTTCAGAAATGTGGGAGTTTAGAATTTAGATAGATGATCTCATGAAGAAGGACTTTATCCAGCCAAGTGTGTTTCCATTGGGTTCTCTAGTATTTTTTTTAAAAAGTTGAATGGTGGTATGAAGTTTTTCATAAACTATCAGAGGTTAAAGCAGGTGAAATTCAAGTACCATTACCCTCTCTTGAGGATACATGATCTTTTTGAAATGATGAGGGGAGAAAGATGTTTTTCTAAGATTGGTATGTGGTTTTGGTATCACCAATTGAGAGTAAAGGAATGGGATATCCTAAAAACTACTTTCATGTGCATGTGTGGGAACTTAGAGTTTTCAGTTATGTCGTTCAGTGTTACAAACGCACCATCCCTACTCATGGGGCTTATGAACTCCATTTGTTGTGAGTTCTTAGACTAGTTCATCATCGTATTCATCGATGAGATCCTTATCTACTCAAAGTCAAAGGGGGGTCATATTGAGCATCTGAGGACTATATTGAAGGATCTTCAATGCCCCCATCTCTATGGGATTTTTTCCAAGTGCACATTTTGGATATGATAGGTACACTTCCTTGGACATGTGGTGTCCCAACATGGTGTAGCAGTGGACCCGTCGAAGTTAGAGGCAGTTGTTTCTTGGGAAGCACCATATAATGTTTCAGATGTTCACAATTTTTATGGTCTGGGGGATGTTACTAGATATTTATATCCCATTTCTCTTGAGTTGAATCTCCATTGATGGATTTGACCAGGAAAGAGCAGGATTTTGTGTGGATTGAGCAATTCTAGGAAGAGTTTGGTTATCTGAAGAGTAAGTTGGTTAGTTCTCTAGGGATATGGTTTCTAGAAGAAGGAGTGATGTTTGAGGTGTTTTTTTATGTCTCCCATTTGGGTTTGGGATGTGTGATGATGAAACAGAGGGAAGAGATCTCTTATGGGACTAGGAAGTTACTTCCCCATGAATGTACCTATACCACCCATGATCTTGATCTTGCAGTGTTCATGTTTGTGTTGAAGTTGTGGCGGGATTACCTCATTGGGGATCACTTTGTCATCTTTATAGATTAGAAGAGATTTAGGTACATCATTTTATAGGGAGATATAAACTTGAGATAGCAGAGGTGGGTGGATTTTCTCCAGGACTACAACTTCGAAATATCTTACACCTTAGGAAAGGGGAATGTCATGGATGATGCTTTCATTAGGAAGTTGTAGAAGGGGGTAGTTCAGGAATCTGCGGACTCTTGAATGGAATTAGAGGAGTTGACCGCCTTGAAATTATATAAAATAATATATGAGGGTAGACAATGTTTTTTAGATAGAAATTAAACCTATTATGATGTAGTAGGTGGAGGAATCCCATTGGGGATGCTCAGAGGTAGAGGTGATGCGTGATCTTGTTGACCAGGGTGATTCTTTGGAGGGATTGATGGAGTATGGTTAGAATAATATTTTTTTCCATGGAATATTGTTTGTTCCATTTTTTATGTATGATGGAGTCCTCCATGAGTTCCATATCCCACCTATAGTGGTACACCAATGAGTTTTCAAGATGTACCACGGCATGAGAGAGCAGTTTTGGTGGCCCGGGATAAATTAGGAAGTGGTGGGGTTTGGGGTGAAGTGATTATTTTTCCAGTAGTTGAAGGCCGATCATCATGTAACTAATGTTATATTTTATCCCTTAGATGTCCCTAAGTGGATGTAGGATGAAATATCGATGGATTTAATCATAAGATTAACTAATACTTAAATAGTATTTGATACAATCTGGGTATAGTGCATTGGCAGAAAAAATTGGCTCACATCTTAGTGATTAAGGAGTCGGGCACAGTGGATACCTTGGCTAAGAGGTATGTGAATTAGGTGGTGTGGCGGCATGTAGTTCTGAAATACATTGTATCTTATTAGGATATGGGTTTTTCCTCACATTTCTGGAGGGGATCCTAGTATGATTTTCAAACTCAGTTATGCCTCAGCACTACTTTCCACCCGCAGATAGATAGGCATACAGAGTGAACCATCTAGACATTTGAGGACATGTAGTGGTCAAGCATGTTTGATATTAGTGAATATTTGTTGTAACACGTTCCGATGGTAGAATTATCTTACAATAATGTCTATCACTCTTCCATTTTCATGTCTTCACTCGAAGCCTTGTATGGAAGACTATGTCATTCACCTTTGTGCAATACAGAGGTTGGGGAGATAGATCTTCTTGGTCCTATGGTGGTGCAGACCATGAATGAAAAATTTCATTGTGTTCTTGAGTGGATAAAAGTATAACAGTACTGGAAGAATTCATATGTCGATTGTAGGAGGAGGCCCATGGAGTTTGAGATTCAGGATGATGTGTTATTAAAGGTTTCCCTCAATATGCGTAGCGAAGGTTCGATAGAGGTATAAATATTTCTCCCAAGTTCATTAGACCCTTAGAGCTGTTGTGGAGAGTGGGAAAGGTAGCATACCAATTGGCACTTCCACCATAGTTGGAGAAGATCCACAAAATCTTTCATGTCTCTAAGATTCACTGGTATCTTCTCGATGAATCCCATGTCATTGACTAGGGAGAGTTGTATATCGAAGATGACACAGTGTTCGTAGAATGGACAATAGAGATCCAGGATCATTGGGAGATGGTGTTGTGTGGAAGGACAAATCCCTTAGTTCATGTGTTGTGGTGATATGGTGGCATGGATGAGAGTACTTTGGAATTAAAGACACAGATTTGTGCCCAGTAGCCAAATTTTTTCAGAGTTTTTTCTTGTTCTATTTTTCCTTGTGATGAGATGCTTGAACCTTGTAGTATATGATGAGATGTTCTCCTTAATTTGTGATGTTTGTGGTGGAATTTTTGGTTAATTATTGAAATTAAAATGGGGAGGACTTGATTATTAATTGAGACACATTAATTGGGATGTGATTAAACCCATGTGGGCAAGTCAGTTCCTCACATATTGGATGGAATCTTGACATAGAAGATGGAATTCTCGGATTTATATGTCCGGATAGTTGGGTTTTTGGTTCTTTTGTGGTGTATCTTTTGGTCGGTTGGGGTAGTAGGTATTATAGGAGGTTTTATTGGTTTTTGATGTTTCACTACATCTTTAGAACAACATATAGTGGTCTATCATTATACCTTGGGGTGTACAAATCATAGTAGTGTTTCATGTATAAGAAGATCCTTGAGAAAAATATTACGAGGTGGTTGTTCGGACCCCTCATTCTTCTTGGTTTGGTTTTGAAATATTAACAGAGAGAATATTTTGAGAGTTATCTAATGTAATGGATCGGACACCACTGATCCAATACTTTGTGAAAATCCTATGGTTGAGGTGTTATGGGAGGAAAAGATGACACCTTTCAAAAGTTTTCCAGTTTTCCAATGGGGAGTCTATAGTGGTAGGTTGCAGACAGTGAGTCGGGACTAGTGAGTCGGAATGGTGAATCTCACTGAGGACTCACAATGGTGAGTGGCTGAAAATGGGTCACAATGGTAGGTATCCAGTGGTGTCTCATAATAGGGACTCATCCAATGATGAGTCATCCAATGGTGAGTCTCCCAATAGTGACTTTTCCACCAGTAGCTAACCAAATGATGAATCATCCACCAGTATCTCATCCAAAATTCATGCGCGAAGGTGAGTCTCCAAACGGTGACACATTCACTATTAGCTCACTAAATAGTGATTCATATTCTGGTATCTCATCCAATAGTGACTCGAGATGATGACTCACTCAATAGTGAGTTATTTCCATAGTTTTTCAACTTTCCATTTTTTTCATTTTTTTTCGGGTTTCTCCCCATTAATGTTTTATTTGATGAGAAATGATTTTAATACATTATTTAATTGATTTTGAAGCCATTTCGGTGGATATAAAATATATCATTAAATTCACAATTCCTGGGAGGCTTTTAGATAGTCAAAATCCATTGTATTGGTTATAATCTAGCTTTAATGGCCTTTGAAATCGTCACTAACGTTGATATTGGATCTAGACCTTCTAAAGCCTAGACCATTTCTTCCTTGTACATTTTCCTTCACCCTTTCTATCAAGCATACCCAAAACATTTCTTCCCTGAGAGATCATGTGTTGTGTGATGGAATTTGGATTTTGTTTCCCGGGAGCCTTGTGCACCCCATGTATGGAGCAAGGAGGACGTATGGATTGTATATTTCTTGAGGTACAGATCCCCTCGTCCCCATTATTTGTGTAACATGTGGGTGGGTGTATGAATGTTTTCCATGTGAAAATAGTTGAATATAATTTTAATAAATATAGTTGAAACATATTTAAAAAAATAAACATGGGTTGGGTAAAAGTGAAACATGCTTATATCTTATAATTTATTGATATTGTGAGTTGTATGGGTTGTATGCCTACTAAAAATCATGGTGGTTGGTGGTCCTTGTTTTGTGCACCTATGATGACATCTGATGGTTGTTATTGATCATGTGCTAAACAACTATTTATATAAAATCAGTTGAGCACGTATACCTAGTTAAATAAATGGACACCTTAGGATCTAACTTGCTATGTGGTAACCCTTGAATTATCAAAGTGTAATTAAAGAATGAGTGTTTTCTAAATCAGAAAAACCATGCCTTGTTTGGTGTGGTTTTGTTTTGTGTGTAGTTTGTTCTATCTTGTGCCTTGTATGGTTGTGTGGTGATGGGATTGAAAGAATGACTATAAGGAATGGTGGTACGGGTTGTGTAATGGAATCCAAAGTCGATAGATAGATTGATTGGGGAATGGATGGGTAGTGTTTGAGCAGTGGGGTTGCAGGTTCGGTTTATGCTATGTTTACATTGGTGGGAGTGATGGGTATGGTTTTGTTATACAATGGGGCTATCGGGTTTTGTTGTGATAAGATGTGTTGTAGGTTTTTGAATTTTTTTGGGGTTTTTTTGTAGAGAGGAAAGATTGGGCAGAATTAATTTGAATAATGATGATGGCATTGGTTAGTATAAGTATTAAACGGAGTGGAAATATGAAGTGGGTCATCTTAATATGGTTATTTTTTGTCTACGCCGTTTTTTGATGTGTGGCTTGTTTCATGTTGTGGTTACTAGTTTACTGGGTAGGGATGTAATGAATAAATGAATTTCTTAATAAATAATGAAAATTGGTTAAATGAGTTGGATGGGGTTACTAATTGAATTGTCGATTTTTGTATAACTGTGCATTTAGAGGTAATAGCGAAGTTGGTATTTTGGGTTGGTTGTTTTTTTTAAGAAATTCATAGGTTGGTCTTGAGTGCTTTGAATTATATAAACATATACATATGTATTTATTCTGATTTCTATATGCACCACACCCTAGTTGATAACTACTGAAGAACACCCCCATTTTAACAGGGGATGGAGACTTTTCCTAACATCCTGATGGGAGGATGGATGGATGGTTGTTGTCTCTTCCCTTCTCCCTCTTCTAGGCATTGGTAACCCAAGACTCTTTAGGAAGGTTGTGGTTCGGTCAAGGTGTGCTTTATCAGGTGTCTATGAGAAGAGATGTGGTAAGTTTGGGGCCCAGTTGTTTATGGAAATAATGTGGTGAGTTTTGTATGTCCAGGTTGCGGGACTAGATCTAAGGCTCGGGTGTGTGAGGGAAGGTTGTGGCGTGGGGCTTGTGGAAGACTGTGGAAGTTCCAGAAAATTTTCCATTCGGGTATGAGAATATAACCTGTGGAAAGCGGTGCATGGTACCCAAATATTGATTTCCTAATAATATTACTTTACTTGACTTTCATTTTTTGTGAGTGTGCCTTGGTGAGGATGGGATGGTCAGTATTCCTTGTCAGGTGATCTGGGTTTTTGTTGTTTTCTCACAAGGTAATTTCTATTTTTCTCTAACTTGGTCATGAGAGACATTTTATTTTCTTACTGAGTATACTTTTATTCTCACCCTATGTATATAAAACATTTTTTAGGTTTCTAGGAGGACTACATGGACCATGCTGGAACATAGTGGCTCGGACGTGGGGATAGTTAATGTGTCGCTGTCTAGCTTGGTTATTCTGGTACTTACCTTGGAGATTTATTTTATTTGTAGAAGTTTTGTTTTAAACATTAATGTGGGATGTATTTCATTTTATTATACATACAGATATATATGTATGTATGTATGTATGTATGTATGTATGTATGTATGTATGTATTAGAGTTTTTTTGAGATTGTGATATATTATCTCCCGATATTGTCTACTCTGAAAAGGTTAATGACTCCCATTTTTGTGAGATTTGTACACCCTCGGTGGTGGTCACCACCCTAGGGACTACTGGAGGCAAGACTTGGGGATCATTATCTTCCTTTCTTCAATTACAGTATAGGAGGGGCATCCTTGGAGGGAGGCAGTTATTATATGTAGGTAGCACTCTACACCATATGAATCACCATTAATTAGAAAGGAACATTATTATAGTTTTAAAATATGTTATTTAAAAGGGACTACATTTCCTTCCAAATTAGTTAAAATATAGAGTTCCTTTAAAAATCCATTTTCTAACACAATACAACCCATATTTACTAAATGATCATCAGGAAACCTTTTATAAGAAAATCGGTGCATAATATAAATTAAATCATTAAAAATTAAATAAATCCATTAATTAAATACCCTTTTGAAAATATATTCATTATAGAGTGTAAACTAAAATAGATAAAAAAATGTAAATTGAAACCTAGTGTCTTTGAAAAAATATAGGTCAAGAATAATTGAAAACTAATATAGAAAGAGATGATTCCATATATAATGATAGTATGGCCAAATGCTTTGTATTTCCCTATCTAGAAAAACCAAGGGGAGAATCCTATTACCAGAACATAATCTAAACTAAAGGATACAAGTCAAAGCAGAATACTAAACAAGTGTATTATGTGTACCTAGGATTCCACCTAGCTACCCAAGGCTAACCATGATGTCAAAATAGAGTTGATCATGTTATAATACTATATATATAACCTATATTTTAATAAAATAACAAACATTTAACTCCTTCCCCTTCAAAATGACTTTAGAGAAATTTCCTCTTTTATTCATGACAAATAAACAATAAATATACCCTAGATAGGGAATCACCAACATTTAAAGCATTAACAAAACATCCATTTTCTATAATAAAGAGTTCAGGATACAAAGGGGTTTTAATTTTCTAAAATAAATATTTGAATGTTCTAACCAGGCCTTACAACCAACATATTTTATTCATGTGATATATATATATATATATAATTATTAAATAAAATCATAAGAAATCATTCAAAAGTTTTAATCTTTAATGAACATAATTATTATTTTTTTAAACATTAAACACACCATGGACCATTGAAATGACTTAAAAATCCATTTAATATCCTTATTACTAAATTGAATTGTTGGAATACCTTTATAAAATCCATTTTTTATTTTACTCATAAACTTGGTGTTCTCAAAATTTTAAAACAGTTTTAGAACCACATTTAAAATGGTAAGAATAAAGTAACACACATTGTAAACTTGTGTAAAAAAAATTAATTTTTATATAACTACTATCCTTAAAACATAGAATTTATAATATTCTAAAAACATTAATAGTTAACCAATAAGAAGATATGTTTTTATTTTTAATGTTTTTATAATGTAAAAAACTAATCTAGTGAAGTTGTATTCAAAATCAGAGGTGATAACTCACCTCAATGTGAATAAAGTTGGTTTAAAGGATCCAGAAGATGCCTCGTGAACATAAAAACATCCAAAAACAAAATTAAAATCATATTCAAATTAATCCCTAGGTTATTGATACCATTTTATATCATGGGGTTATGGAGATGATAAAATAGTTAAATAGGGAAATATTAGAATGTGATTACCTAGGAGAATTCACCATAAACGTTGATGTAATCAATAAGAGATGGTCTTGGAAAGAGGGGGGGAAATAGAGTGAGCTTAATTTCATGAGGGGGTTTAATGGGTGAGTAATTATAAAAAGGACTTAATTTGAGGTGGGTATAAATTCCCTTCGACACTTTTAATGGAACATGGAAAGAAAAAAAAATTGGTTATTCAATTTGGAAAAATATTTTTAAAATTATTCGGATGAATTAGTTAATGATATAGGACATCATTGTATGGTTGTCTCATGGTTTCTCCAAACTATTTGAAAGTTTTGTGAAATAAACCTTATGAACCCTTGTCTAGGAACAGTATCCATTATATCTCACTTAGTTTGAACCCAAATATGTTCTAAAATGTGGTAAAAATATTCTTGATAAAAAATGATCTAAAATAAAATATAAGTAATGGTACTGATAGGGTTTTCCTTAAATTGTACACAAAAAAAAGTGCTTTATAAAGATTAATATATAAGGGTCAATATCATGTTTTTATCTAACCATGTACGAGAGACCTTGAAGATCACCCCTATACTAGACAGACCTACGGGAGTCTGCATTCATGGTTCCAGAGTTAGTATGGACTACCAATGTAACATCCCAAGTAAGTAATGAATAATATATATTTTTATCTATGTCTATTAATGATTAAGATAGTGTTTTAGAGGCTTAAAATGAAAATAAATACAATCTTATGCATGGAATACACTAATATTCTTAAAAGATTGTTTTACTACCTTTTGTTGGCAAACCATTTTTAAATCTATCTTTTGACAATTTTATAAGCTATGTTTGTAAAAATAAACTTATTCTTTATGATTGGGACATCAAAATTTACTTTTTGTGAATTTTTGGTATTTTTCAGACAATGTTCATTTTTTAATGAATAGTGAAAAATACTGCATTTTACATCAAAACTGCTTTTTAATCTAATTTATTTATATGATTAGATTATCTTTTGAATTGGTTTTGAAGTGAAATTAGAATATATTTTTACCATTTAAACTAATGGTGGTCATTGGAATCAATTTCACCTTGAAATTGGACTTAAACTGGTGTCAATCTTTTGATACTTATTGTTTCAAAAAAACCCGCTATTTGTCATGACAGCAGGAATTAATTATTAAATTAATTAATATGACTTATATGTTCTGAATTTTGTAAAATAGAATTCATTTTTGAATTCGGAGTATCAAATATAGCTTAGGGTGAATTTTTGGTAATTTTCTGAAAAACTTCAATTTTTGATGAACAGTGAAATCACTAAGTGGTAGTTAAAGAAACTGATTTTTCGTTTAAATGAAATTCTGCCACCTTTGTGTTTTGAATTTCAAAAATTTGACATAAATGGTTGTCATTAAAAAGTAAAATGTGGTTCAATGAGATTAAAATAATTTTTTGGTGAATAGTAACTTATTAAGTTTTTAATCGCGATTAGTGGTAATTAGTGTAGTTTAAGGTAAAAATAATGTTTTAATAGTGTGAGATAAGCTTGAAACATGTCCTACCCTCATTTTATATGTCATGGCCGACCAAGACAAGCCATGGGTCAACTTGGGGACCCCATGGAGCCACTTTGGTTGGGAAATGACATAAATAACTTTTTATTTAATGTTAAAGTAAAAAATGACACAAACATGAGTTATGTTACTAAAACAATTTTTATATGGGGTTATAAAATTTAGATTTTTGACTATAAATATTCATTTGAAATCTAAAAATATTTCCTACATCATAGTATTTTTTATAATTTTTAAAAATTAAATAAATTAAATTATTTATGACATCATAATGATGCAGCGATGACCTCATTATTTAACGATTTAAATAAAATGGAAAGATAATGTAAAATCTAAAACCTAAACATGGAAAAAACCAATTGGATGAGTGGATTTAGAACCCTTATCACCTTATCCTTGAATTATATCAATGTGGGACCTTTTGAATCCGAAACTCATTTTAAAATAAAGTAACTTATCTTTACTTTCCAAAAGTGCCCCTCCTCTCCTCTTATAAAAGGCCCCCACCTCTACCTCCTTACCCACACTCCCAAAGCCTTTGGCTCGGGAAACCCCTACCCATTTTGTCTCTCCACTTCCCTTTATTACTCCTTGAAGCCTCACTTTGGGCAGAAGTCTTCCCAAGGAAGCCTTTGAGCTCAAACCAATGAGAGTTACCCGATTTTAAGGTAATGTCTTCTTTTGAGTCCTTTTGTTTTATTTTGCTTCTCCAACCCCTTAAACTCTTTTTATTCTTTTCTTTTGTAAAAAATCCAGTATCCTAAATATACTAGGATTTTGTTTATAATAAGGATTTGATCTACACTTACACACACCTACATCTAATGGTTAACGAACATACTGTTTCCGTGGATGGCGAATTTATGCCTCCCGAAACGATGATTGTTCAACATTCTTTTAACACCTTCAAAGGTGGCCAATAATATGTCACTATATTTATATATGATATATAATATGTTTATGTTTTCCTTAATATTCTGTATTTTTCATTTTGGGTATACCTTTATGGTTTCCATTATGGGTAAACGTGATATCTTCATTTAAGGAAGTGCGGACTACCGCCCCCTCAAAGTGATTTGATTCGTTAAATACCATATGTGGGACGTATAAAGGATGGAACTATGATACTATATATGATATTATAATGGAATTATAATATAACTTTATATCATTATGATTCCATTCTATAAAATATGAAATAGAAATGAAAGTAGCGTTCATGCGTACGTACGGATTACCGTCTCCATGAACGGTGCATTTCATTTCTTACCTCTAAATGATTATGTAATATTATAAATGAATGTATATACTGGATATATATGATATATACATAATGATTATAATTCTGGATATAATGGATACATGAACAACATGTAATTATAAAGGGTTTATTTTTGACTCAAGTACCAATGATCGTTAAAACGACCGTTATTAACTTAAATAATTACATAGTGTTCATGACATGGTAATAAGTGATATAAAAGGAATAATGAACTTGAAAAATGTTATTAATAAAGTAGAAATTAACTCAAGTTTATTATTCAGGACATTAAAGAACGATCGAGTCAAGTCGGACCCGAGGTATGGGACTTCGTCTCAATCTCCTTTCATTGAGGCATATTTTGTTTTATACACAACCTTCTTTTATACGGTGTATAAACACCTTTGACTTTTACGTTTATTCAAAAGGAATCTTTTTTATACGAAGCATTTACTAAACGACAAAAGGGAATGTTTTTTTCGTACGTATGCGGCGACAACGACTTCTCCGCCGCCGTGACCATTATTTGAGTTTCGGCTTCCTCTACAAGTCATACCTTTTTTTTAAGAAAAATAAATACCACGTTTTACTTTTCTTTTATTTTGGTATTGAAAATGGTTTTTATAATATTTTTATATCAATGTGTGGTATTTATATCTTGTGATTGAAATGTGGAAATGTTATGTTTCCTTTATTCATGTTTAATGTGATACGATTATGTTGAGGTTCTTGGGCATTATTATGAAGATGGGTGGTTCTGTGATAGACTAAGGGCAGGTGAGCCTGATATAGCTCTCCAATGCATTGGGTAACGCGAAAGAGTGAAACGTTAAGGTTTCTCCGAATAGATTTAGGGAATATACTGTGATGGGTATTCCAAACGTAACCAATAGGGTTACTCCCTACGTAAGAATGATATGAATGCCTCAAGTTACCTTTATGTCTTATGATTTCTATGATTTATTCATGATTTGATGAGGTATGTTAAAGTGCATATGTTTTATGGGTAAAGTATGATTTCATTATTATGTATATATGTACCCATGTTTCCTTTCCATATTTTTATATCCCTTACTGAGCTTTTTATGCTCATCCCAAGTTTTTTTGAAATGTTTTTCACAGGTCAAGGGAAAGGTACATGATATGATGATAGTGTCAAGGAAGTGTCAAGAAATAATCCATGTTTTATTTTAAATGTGTTTCCATTGATGGGAATGAAGAATACTATCTTTATGTAACCACATTGTTTATATGTGGAATGTAATGCAAGTTTTATGATCTAATTCTCTAAAACTCTTAACCCGAAAAGATCCTCAATGTGTAATCTTATAATAACTCAAGATTAAGTAAGGTTTAAGGCTGGGGACTTATAGTTGGTATCAGAGGTCGGTTTAGATAACTTTAGGAGTTAGAATTCTATTAAATGAATATCCAAAAATATTTTTTTGAAATGATATATAATTTAAAGATTACCATGTTGCTTCATCTAAGAAATGTTTGTTCAGAATGGTTTTCCGCAGAGGAAACAGGGAAACAGTGCTAGGAAGGCATACAGAAGGAAATAACCTTCCGAATCAGCATCTTGAGATGGTCGGAATTGGAACTGAACAGTTTGTTGCAGTAATGGCGCAGTTGACTCAAGCGATAAATGGCGGTGGTATCCATACACGAGATCAGCCAGATCAACCGCAGAGGAACATGTCAGTGGTGGAACATTTCATGAGGCAACATCCCCCATCATTCAGAGGATCATCTGACCCTGTGCTAGCTGAAGGGTGGATTGTAGCACTTGAGAAGATTTTTGAAGTCATGGGGTGTTCAGACAATCAAAAGGTTAGTCTTTCTATTTACCGTTTGGAGGGTGAGGCAGATCAGTGGTGGTCTATGGTTAAAAATATCAGGGACGCCGATGAGATTGATGCTCTTGACTGGGATGAATTCAAAGGTATGTTTCTTGAGAAGTATTTTCCTAAGGCTGTTTAACTTAGGATGGAAAATCAATTCTTGGAATTGAGGCAAGAGGAAGACTCAGTGGCTACCTATGAAGAAAGGTTCACTCGATTGGAAAGGTATGCTCCAAATTTTATCCGAGACCTTGATAGTAAAATCAATCATTTTTACTCAGGATTAAAGACAAAACATCGAAGGGCATTAGCTTCTCGTGAGTTTAAAAGTTATGAAAAGCTTGTTCGATGTGCTGAGAAGGTGGAAATGGAGTTTTCCAGTGATCAAGTGTTCTATAACAACCAACAGAAGAAGAGACTGAGGTCGCAGTAGAAAGGTAAGAATTCTTCAAAAAAGTCTGATGGTAAGAAAACTAAGTTTCTAGTTTGTGATAAATGTGGCAAAAGGCATGCTGGGGAATGTCTTCTGAATTCTGGAAAGTGCTACCGATGTGGTAAGATGGGACATAAGGCTCGTGATTGCACTGAAAAGGATCAAGGTGAAGGTAAGACCAAATTTGATTTACAGTTAGTGAAATGTTTTAAGTGCAATGAGATGGGTCACTATGCAAACGAGTGTCCGACAAAGAGCTTGAGTGATGGGAAGAAGTTAGACTACAAGCAGAAAGGGGTGTTTAAATCATTTGCAACTACTTCAGTAGATGTCGGTCCATCAAATGAAGTTGTATCAGGTACTTTTTTTGTTTTTTCAGATTATACCAGTGTGTTGTTTGATTCGGGGTCTACACATTCTTTCATCTCTGAAACCTTTTCTAGTAAAATGGGAATACCATCTCAAGAAATGACTCCTGAACTTTTGGTAAAAACACCTGGGGGGAATGTTGAGGCAAAAAAAATTTGTAAGAATCTTCATATCCTTATCTGTGGAAAGAACCTACTTGCAAACCTTAATGTTCTACCTCTAGTAGAGTTTGATGTTATCCTGGGTATGGATTGGCTCTCTATTTACCATGCTAAGATTGAATGTAGAGCTAAAGAAGTTTCTTTTCAGAAATACTTTCAGTTTATGTACAAGAATGAACCCTTACTATTGATAACTTATCAAGAGGCCAAGAAACTTGTAAAATATAGAAATGAATGTTACCTTGCACACATCATTGAAAATAAAGGAACTGTTCAGATTAATGATGTTCCAGTGGTAAATGAGTATCCTGATGTTTTTCCTGATGAGTTTCCTGGAATAATACCAGATCGGGAAGTTGAGTTTACTGTTGACTTAGTTCCTGATGCTAAGCCAATTTCAAAACCCCCTTATCGAATGGATCAAATTGAACTTTTAGAGTTGAAGGAGCAATTGCAAGATTTATTAGAGAAAGGTTTCATTTGACCTAGCACATCACCATGGGGTGCTCCTGTCTTGTTTGTTAAAAATAAAGATGGTTCAATGAGACTTTTCATTGATTATAGAGCCTTGAATAACATCATTGTTAAGAACAAATATCCTTTGCCTCATATCGATGATTTGTTTGATCAGCTCCAGGGAGCTCAGTTTTTTTCAGAGATTGACTTGAGATCGGGGTACCATCAGCTGAAGGTAAAGGAAGCATATGTTCTGAAGACCGCGTTCCGTACAAGATATGGCCATTATGAATTTGTAGTAATTCCTTTTGGGCTAACCAATTCACCTGTTGTATTCATGTACTTAATGAATATAATTCTCCATGAGTTCTTGGATAATTTTGTGGTGGTTTTAATTGATGATATTTTGGTGTTTTCTAAAAGTAAAGAAGAACATGAAAGACATTTAAGGGTTATTTTTCAAACCTTAAAAGAAAATAAATTGTATGGGAAATTCAGCAAGTGTGAGTTTTGGTTGCAACAAATTTCTTTCCTTGGTCACATTGTTTCTAAAGATGGGATAACTGTTGATCCTGCAAAAACAAAGGTTGTTGAAGAATGGCCAAGACCCACAAATGTAACTAAGATTCGTAGCTTCCTTGGTTTGGCAGGCTATTACCGAAGGTTTTTTAGAAATTTTTCACGATTATCTAGTCCAATGACTAAGCTAACTCGGAAGGGTGTTAAGTTTATCTGGAAAAAAGAATGTGATCATTGTTTTCAGGAGTTGAAAAGAAGATTGGTGAATGCTCCAATTTTGGCACTACCTTCCAGGAATGGTGAGTTTGTTATCTACAGTGATGCTTCATTGAAAGGACTTGGTTGCGTCCTAATGCAGAATGATCAGGTAATTGCTTATGCTTCACGATAGTTGAAAACTCATGAGTTAAATTACCCTACACATGATTTGGAATTAGCTGCTGTTGTTTTCGCTTTAAAAATTTGGAGGCATCATTTGTATGGAGTAAAGTGTGAAATATATACTGATCACAAAAGTTTAAAGTATATATTCACTCAGAAAGAGTTAAACATGAGACAGAGGAGATGGCTGGAATTAATCAAGGATTATGATTTTACAATTCATTACCATCCGGGATAATCAAATAAAGTGGCTGATGCTTTGAGTCGAAAAAGTAATGCTTCATTAGCAATGTTGTGTTTGGAACGTGATCCTTTGGTTAAGGATTTGATGAACTTTGGAATAGAAGTTGTTGGTGCAGGAAGTTCTTCTGTTTTGTTTCAGGTATCAGTGAGATAATCTCTATCAGATAGAATCAAGCAAGCACAGAAGCAAGACAGTGAGTTGCAGAAAAAGGTAGAGCTGGTTCAGAAGGGTAAGTTGCCTGAATTCAAAATTGATAATGATTGTGTTTTGAGATTTGGGAAGAGATTGTGTGTGCCTTGTGATTCACAGTTGAAGAATGAGTTGTTATGTGAAGCTCATAGTTCTCCGTTTTTAGTTCATCCTGGAAGTACTAAGATGTATAGAGATCTGTAGAAGTATTACTGGTGGGATGGAATGAAATGAGATATTGCTGATTTTACTGTGAAGTGTTTGACTTGTCAACAGGTTAAAGCAGAGAGGAAGTTACCGAAAGGTATGGTTTAGCCTTTACCAGTGCCAGAGTAAAAATGGGAGAATATATCCACGGACTTTATTGTGGGATTACCGAAGACATCTCGAGGTAATAATGCAATCTGGGTTATTGTTGATCGATTGACCAAATATGCTCATTTCCTTGCTATAAGAGATACTTTTTCCCTAGATCAACTTCCCCGTTGGTATCTTAAAGATATGGTCAGGTTACATGGAGTTCCTCTCTCCATTTTATCTGACCATGATCCTAGGTTCACTTCTAACTTTGGGAAAGGCCTTCAGAAGTCGTTGGGTACTGAATTAAATTTTAGTATAGCTTTTCATCCTCAATCAGATGGGCAGTCAGAATGAACAATTCAGACCTTGGAGGATATGCTACGAGCTTGTTCTATGGATTATCAAGGAATTTGGGACCAACATCTTTCTTTGGTTGAATTTTCATATAATAACAGTTTTCATTCCAGTATACAGATGGCACCATTTTAGGCATTATATGGGAAGCGATGTCGAACTCCATCTTTCTGGGATGAAGTGGGTGAAAGGAAGTTGATGGGACCAGAATTGGTAGAAGAGATGGTATAAAAAGTTCAGCTGATTCAGAAACACATGAGAACAGCTCAGATCAGGCAGAAGAGTTATTCGGACAACAGGAGGAAGGATCTCTCTTTTGAGGTAGGTGATCATGTTTTTCTCAAAGTATCACCATGGAAAAGTGTGATGCGATTTGGTAAGAAAGGAAAGTTGATTCCAAGTTTCATTGGACCATATGAAATTCTGGAGAGAGTTGGATTAGTTGCATACCGGGTGGCTTTACATCCGAGTTTATCTCAGGTACACAGTGTTTTTCACGTTTCGATGTTGAGAAAGTATATGCCAGATCCATCTCATGTTTTGAGTCCAGAGGTAGTTCAGCTGGAAGAGAACCTATCTTATGAGGAACAACCGGTCTAGATTCTTGACCATAGGGAGAAAGTGTAACGGAATAAGGTGATTAATCAGGTAAAGGTTTTGTGGAAAAACCACATGATGGAAGAGGCAACATGGGAATCTAAAAATGCAATGAGGGATAAGTACCCCCATTTACTTGATAAGTAAATATATTGCGAGGACGCAATTTTCTAAAGGGGGTAAGGATGTAACATCCCAAGTAAGTAATGAATAATAGATATTTTTATCTATGTCTATTAATGATTAAGATAGTGTTTTAGAGGCTTAAAATGAAAATAAATACAATCTTATGCATGGAATACACTAATATTCTTAAAAGATTGTTTTACTGCCTTTTGTTGGAAAACCATTTTTAAATATATCTTTTGACAATTTTATAAGCTATTTTTGTCAAAATAAACTTATTCTTTATAATTGGGACATCAAAATTTACTTTGTGTGAATTTTTGGTATTTTTCAGACAATGTTCATTTTGTAATGAATAGTGAAAAATACTGCATTTTACATCAAAACTGCTTTTTAATATAATTTATTTATATGATTAGATTATATTTTGAATTGGTTTTGAAGTGAAATTAGAATATATTTTTACCATTTAAACTAATGGTGGTCATTGGAATCAATTTCACCTTGAAATTGGACTTAAACTGGTGTCAATCTTTTGATACTTATTATTTCAAAAAAACCCGCTATTTGTCATGACAGCGGGAATTAATTATTAAATTAATTAATGTGACTTATATGTTTTGAGTTTTGTAAAATAGACTTCATTTTTGAATTCGGAGTATCAAATATAGCTTAGGGTGAATTTTTGGTAATTTTCTGAAAAACATCAATTTTTGATGAATAGTGAAATCACTAAGTGGTAGTTAAAGAAACTGATTTTTCGTTTAAATGAAATTTTTCCACCTTTGTGTTCTGAATTTCAAAAATCCAACATACATGGTTGTCATTAAGAAGTAAAATTTGGTTCAATGAGATTAAAATAATTTTTTGGTGAATAGTAACTTATTAAGTTTTTAATCGCGATTAGTGGTAATTAGTGTAGTTTAAGGTAAAAATAATGTTTTAATAGTGTGATATAAGCTTGAAAAATGTACTAATCTAATTGTATGTGTCATGACCGACCAATAAAAGCCATGGGTCAACTTGGGGACCCCATGGAGCCACTTTGGTTGGGAAATGACATAAATAACTTTTTATTTAATGTTAAAGTAAAAATGACACAAACATGAGTTATGTTACTAAAACAATTTTTATATGGGGTTATACAATTCAGATTTTTGACTATAAATATTAATTAGAAAGATAAAACTATTTCCTACATCATAGTATTTTTTTATAATTTTTATACATTAAATAAATTAAATTATTTATGACATCATGATGATGCAGCGATGACCTCATTATTTAACGATTTAAATAAAATGGAAAGATAATGTAAAATCTAAAACTTATACATGGCCAAAACCAATTGGATGAGTGTATTTAGAACCCTTATCACCTTATACTCGAATTATATTAATTTGGGACCTTTTGAATCCGAAACGTATTTTAAAATAAAGTAACTTATCTTTACTTTCCAAAAGTGCCCCTCCTCTCCTCTTATAAAAGGCCCCCACCTCTACCTCCTTACCCACACTCCCAAAGCCTTTGGCTCGGCCAACCCCTGCCCATTTTGTCTCTCCACTTCCCTCTATTACTCCTTGAAGCATCACTTTTGGAAGAAGTCTTCCCAAGGAATCCTTTGAGCTCAAACCAAAGGGAGTTACCCGATTTTAAGGTAATGTCTTCTTTTGAGTCCTTTTGTTTTATTTTGCTTCTCCAACCCCTTAAACTCTTTTTATTATTTTCTTTTGTAACAAATCCAGTATCCTCAATATACTAGGATGTTGTTATAATAAGGATTCAAGCTACACTTACACACACCTACATCTAATGGTTAACGAACATACTGTTTCCGTGGATGGAGAATTTATGCCTCCCGAAACGATGATTGTTCAACATTCTTTTAACACCTTCAAAGGTGGCCATTAATATGTCAATATATTTATATATGATATATAATATTTTTATGTTTTCCTTAAGATTCTGTATTTTTCATTTTGGGTATACCTTTATGGTTTCCATTATGGGTAAACGCGATATTTTCATTTAAGGAAGTGCGGACTACCGCCCCCTCAAAGTGATTTGATTCGTTAAATACCATATGTGGGACATATAAAGGATGGAACTATGATAATATATATGATATTATACTTGAATTATAATATACCTTTATATCATTATGATTCCATTCTATAAAATATGAAATAGAAATGAAAGTAGCGTTCATGCGTACGTACGGCTTACCGTCTCCATGAACGGTGCATTTCATTTCTTACCTCTAAATGATTATGTAATATTATAAATGCATGTATATACTGGATATATATGATATATACATAATTATTATAATTCTGGATATAATGGATACATGAACAACATGTAATTATAAGGGGTTTATTTTTGACTCAAGTACCAATGATCGTTAAAATGACCATTATTAACTTAAATAATTACATAGTGTTCATGACATGGTAATAAGTGATATAAAAGGAATAATGAACTTGAAAAAGGTTCTTAAAAATTATAAATTAACTCAAGTTTATTATTCAGGACATTAAAGAACGATCGAGTCAAGTCGGACCCGAGGTATGGGACTTCGTCTCAATCTCCTTTCATTGAGGCATATTTTGTTTTATACACAACCTTCTTTTATACGGTGTATAAATCCCTTTGACTTTTACGTTTATTCAAAAAGGAATATTTTTTATACGAAGCATTTACTAAACGACAAAAGGGAATGTTTTTGTCATACGTATGCGGTGACAACGACTTCTCCACCGCCGTGACCATTATTTGAGTTTCGGATTCCTCTACAAGCCATACCTTTTTTTAAAGAAAAATAAATACCACATTTTACTTTTCTTTTATTTTGGTATTGAAAATGGTTTTCATAATATTTTTATATCAATGTGTGGTATTGATATCTTGTGATTGAAAGGTGTAAATGTTATGTTTCCTTTATTCATGTTTTATGTGATACGATTATGTTGAGGTTCTTGGGAATTATTATGAAGACGGGTGGTTCTGTGATAGACTAAGGGCAGGTGAGCCCGATATAGCTCTCCAATGCATTGGGTAACGCGAAGGAGTGAAACGTTAAGGTTTCTCCGAAGAGATTTAGGGAATATACTGTGATGGGTATTCCAAACATAACCAAGAGGGTTACTCCCTACGTAAGAATGTTATGAATGCCTCAAGTTACCTTTATGTCTTATGATTTCTATGATTTATTCATGATTTGATGAGGTATGTTAAAGTGCATTTGTTTTATGGGTAAAGTATGATTTCATTCTTATGTATATATGTACCCATGTTTCCTTTCCATATTTTTATATCCCTTACTGAGCTTTTTATGCTCATCCCAAGTTTTTTTGAAATGTTTTTCACAGGTCAAGGGAAAGGTACATGATATGATGATAGTGTCCAGGAAGTGTCAAGAATTAATCCATGTTTTATTTTAAATGTGTTTCCATTGATGGGAATGAAGAATAATATCTTTATGTAACCACTTTGTTTATATATGGAATGTAATGCAAGTTTTATGATCTAATTCTCTAAAACTCTAAACCTGAAAAGATCCTCAAGGTGTAATCTTGTAATAACTCAAGATTAAGTAAGGTTTAAGGCTGGGGCCTTATAACCACCGAGAAGGTGAAGATAATATAGGAGTGGATGAAGACTTTATAGAGTAGGTAGTAGTCTTATATCGAAAGAAGAGATATACCCTTGGATTTTGAGGAGGGAGACCATGCTTTCCATTGGGTCTCTCCCCAATGGGGATTGCGGTGATTTGGATGGGGTGGAAAGTTATCTTTGAGGTTCATCGGACCTTTCCTGATTCTTAGTATAGTTAGAGAGGTGTCGTAGCACATAGCTCTTCTACTACAGATGCACTAGGGGAATTATGTTTTTTACTTGTCGCGTCTTAGTAGATATGTGCATGATCCAACACATGTCATCGACTGGGGTGAGCTGTACATTGACGATGGGGTGATGTTTACAGAGTTCCTGGTAGAGATAGATTATTGATAGCAGTGGTTTCTTTGTGGATGGATTGTTCCTATGGTGCACCTTCAATGGAAGCACGGGAACCTCCAGGAGAGCACATTGGAGTAGGAGGCTTAGATTCGTGCTCAGTACCCCCATTTTTTTGATTATGCCTTGTTTTGGATTTCAGGGATGTAAATCCCTAAGGTGGGGAGAATGTAATGTACCAGAATTTTCCATGTAATTTTTCTAAATTATATGGAATTATTTAAAGACCACATGCTCTAATGGAACTTGATTCCAAGGCCCAATGATCTCGAGGTGGAATATTAAACTTTTTTTAAGCTAAGTTCAGTAAATGCATGATTGGGTTTTTATAACTTTTTAACTGGTGCTTGGATCGAAAATATGAGGGCACCATTGAACTCATAATGTCGAGATTCACTTATAAAGGACTTAACTTCAGCTGGAAAGGTCCAAACAGAAAATTTAATTTTCATACTTTTCAAGAAAAATAATAAAATAACTTAAAAATTTATTCTATTTATTTTATCACCAACGAGAAAATACACGGCGAAGCTGCGGTGAAGAGATGAGGCAGCGATGAGATGCATTAACGAATATCATTAATGGCTCATTAACACGCAGAATAACTATTCTTTAATGATGCATAACAGTGATGTTGTTTCATAAATGAAACAGTGTAATGATGTGACATCGTATCATAATAGAAATTTTGCGACGTGTTTTCTTTTTAATAGTTTGACCCATTGGTGGGATTAGGATTAAATGATGTGGACTCTCTGACAAACCTCCAATGGATTTTCCTCCCCAATGAAGAACGAAGAACGTCGAAGGGGAGTCATCGACTTTGACATACCCTGAAGAACAATGAACTCCATCAACCTCTTAGACCCTTGAGGACAAAGGGCTATGGGAACCAACATCAACGAGATAGGGGTTTTGAATTATTTAAAGTTTCCCCGTTCTTTTTCTAAAATGACGGACGTAGATTAAACCATAAAATGGTTAATCTATAGATCATGCGTTCTTGGGGGAGGGTTTCGATCTTGGGTTTTTCTATATTCGGGATAGAAATAAACTTTTTTTGATAGAACATAAATCCCTAAGCTTCCTCGTGTCTTTAAATTTATAACGCGGATGGCGCGGGCCGAAACGAAGATGGATCGATCCCCTCAGCTTGTGTGTTCTTCATGAACAAATTCTCAAATGGACGACAAGGAATAATTGAGGCCATCACGGGGAATATGACATCCCCTGGATTCCATAGGCATAGGCTTCATGGAGAATAGACCACTTGAGTGTGTCTGGTGGTCCGATGACGATCCTACCAGTGCATTGGCAGCAGCGCCGACACCAGAGGGCGGCGCACCATAGCGGTGCGCCGCGGTGACCTAGACAGTCGCATCAACAATTGTCCCACGTGGAGGAGGTTTTCAACCTCTAAGGCAGTGGTTGGAAGAAAGTCTACATAGTGTCACGTCACGTCTTATGAAAATTATCCATAGTCAACTGATCACGGCTGGTGAGCGGCCCTAAAGATGACTTGCGGGTCAGGAGGTGTCTGACACGACTCTCAACTGCATCCCAACCGGACCATAAAGGACTAGTTGGCCTTTGGCGGACAATTTAAAAGGAGGTTCGGACCCACGCCGATGGGGTGGACCCTCACCTAGAATGTCGAACTTGCACTGTCAGGGTAGACCAGTTCCTTAGGGCCGGTCCAGATGGGACCGGATCACTGGGCGACCTGATAGGCTAGACCCTCAGCAAAACCTGGCCGAGTCCAGCAAGGCCCACTGGGCCTAGCCCACTACCCAGGCTAGAACAGACTGACCCAGACCCAATCTGGGCTAGGTCGAGTAAGTCAAATTAAACCAGGGTATGTGGGACCCCCGATCCGGGTTGGTCAGGTCAGTCCAACCGGGTAAGACTGGGCTCAGACGCAACCGGCCCCTGTTTACTAAAACCCCAATAACAAGAAAACCAAGAGTCTAATTATCGAGTCGTTTGTGTAGTTAGGACCCTATCAATGAGGCGGCCCTTCTAATACATTCTACAAGAGTTTTTGTATGGTTTGGCATATGTGCGGGTTGGAACGGACTTGAATCCAACCAGGCCTTTTTTACTAAAAGGCCAATATCTTACTGACCGGGCATCTGTTTGATGTGTTGTTTATTATGTTGGAACTCTTACGACAAGACGATCCTTTGGGTTATGATATATGGTACTTCGTGAAGGTTGAGGTAAAAATTATGTATCGATTATAAGAAGTATGGATCCTTAGTGGCTCGGCATAGGAGCATTAGTTGTGTGGATCCTTAGTGGCCCGGAAGGCGAGAAGTAGCTATGTGAATCCTTAGTGGCCCGACAGATGAGAAGCAGCTGTGTGGATCCTTAGTGGCCCCACAGACAAGTAGCAGCCATGTGGATTTATAGTGGCCATAATGACGAGCAGCGATTCATTAGGGATGAGTCACTCAATGGTACAAAATGTTCATCACTATAACTAATTAACCTTTCCTACTCTATAATATACATGGTGTGAAAAATCATTATTTTGGTTCTATTCCTTGTGGTTTCTTTGTGAAATTTCTTCTTAGTGGATTGTGGTCCCCTACTGAGTACCGTGTTACACACCCCTACATGGGTTTTTCCCATAGGTGTTGTGTCTTTTGAAGACGACAGACATTTCGATGGAGGACTTGGCGGCCTAGGAGTAGGTGGGTCCCAATATCATCATGAGGACATGGTGTACTACTTCAGTTTCTAGTAGCTATACTACTCTTTCCATTATGTGGAGTTTTCAGTAGATGGCTACCCAAGTCTATTTGTACTTTGGTGTTTCAGTTCATTTTTTTGGGTTTGTATTCTAGCAAACTTGTTTTCAGTTCTACATGTACTCATCACTTGTTTCAGTATACTTTTTTTGCCCTTTTAGTTTTTGGTATGTGGTTGGGTGCGAGTGTGTGTACAGGTACTCAAGAAAATGCCTCCCACTTGCAGGTTGACACATTCGGTGCTAGTCAAAACCCCCTAACATTAGGAGGCGGGATTTGGGTATGTCACGACACGTGCCCCAAGGGATGGGTCATGATAGAGGGATCACATTAATTTAGCATTCTGTATAGAGAGATTAATGAAGCATAGAAGAAAAGATATTTTTAGAACTTACTAATATGCTTCCAATGCAACTGATGATGAAACATTTAGATGGTGAATGAAAAACCTAGCTCAAATCCTAGGAGGATAAAAGTGGGGTCTAATAGAATGAAAATATCTGATGTGTGTGGGAGAATGAAAAGAGAGAAATAATTGTTAGTGGGCCAAGGAGTAAATATATCATTTACCCTACCATTTACAGGTGGATGGTTTGGCTTCATTATTTTCCAAATCATTCTCTAAACATGCCCCGTCTATATCCTAGCTAATACCCCTTCACATGGTATGGAAAATGGTTTTAAAAATTGTGCTCCAAACCATGATAGCTTACTACATAAGTTGAAAATGGTGTAGATAGGATCACAGTTATTATAACCAAACATAGCCTAGGAAAATTCAATTTCCAATTTTTGTATAACTCCTCACATGGCTATGAAACAAACCTCTCAAATTTTATGAACCCTGACCCTCCTCATTTGGGGTCACATGAGTGAGATGCATGAAAACTGCTAACCATGGGCCAACAGTGTACCGCATCCTATTCCTCTAAAACCCAGTGCACTGGGAACCAAATGTTTCCCTAATGCTACCAAAACATTTTTTAACCCTTTAAGAACATCCATTAGAAGAAAATAAAAATATATACTAAATTATAAAGGGTTCATAACTCATTAGAATGAATAAGTTCTTCCATTCTCCCATCCTTAAGAAAATGATTCCCTAAATTTACATTATTATGGTGCTAAAACATCAACTAAGAATAACTCTAGACACTTGACATGTACAAAAGTCTCTCTCCCCTAGGTATCATTGTTTAAACACCTATTGTTCTATATCACCCATACTAGAGCAACCAACCACCCTTAGATAGACTTCATGCTCAAATCAATGATACATTTGGGATAATCCATAAAGTATAGATCTCCAATTAACTGAACCACATCCGGATGATTATTATGATATGTGGATGAGTGAAAACAACATAACTAAGATACATAGTAGACATCGTGCATTGATTGATACCTCTAAGGAAACTAAAATGGGTATGCTACCAACCCAACTCTATCCAAAATCTCCAAAGGGCTAACATAACATGTTGAAATCATACTATTTAATTGAATCTCTCTTTTCCCCAATCTCGGTGAAACATGTAAAAATACCCAATCTTTAACCTTGAACTATATAGGTCGTCTTTGGAAATTGACATAAGGATTCTACCTAGAACGAGTTGTAGCCATTCACTTCAGGATAAGTTGTACCTACTATATAGTCTCCTAAACAAGATTAGATCCTTTTAGTTATGCCTATCCTACATATAACCTATATAGGGTGAATAGAATGAGTTACCATATAAATTAAAACAAGGATACATATTTATAGTTTCTTGGAATCTTTTATTATTCGAGAACTTAGAGAGAGGTAAGTGTTTCTCCCATAACCATCTATAATCAAGGAACATTCTCAAATAATGTCCCTCAATATCTATTTTGTATTCTCAGACTGACCATCAATTTTTTCATGATAGAATATACTGGGATGTACCTATGATCCCAATTACCTCTCCATCCGCTACCAGATCTAGAATGTAAAGAGAGATTCTCTCTATGATAAAATAGTATGTGGAACTCTGTGAATGAAAAATATCTCTCTAAGATATATCATTCCTATTTTATCCACTAAAATCATATATCGAATATGTAAAAATTTAGATTCATTTTTCAATCAGTCTAAAATTACCCATATTATGTCACATCCTAGAGGTGACCTTGGTTTTCCCATTACTAAATCTATAGTGGTGTTATCTCATTTTTACTCAAGAATTTGAATTAACTATAAATGTATTTGTTGTTCCTAGTGTTCCACATTCACCTTATCACTAGAGTTATGTCACTTAACCAATCTAGTTGTCTCCTTTCTCACACCAGTCCAGCTATAATAGTGTCATAAATCATGGTACATCTTCATAAGGCCAGGGTGTGCCACCCATGAAGAAACATGGTAATATTATATCAACTCATCTCATATGTCCACTAGTTCCTAGAAACAACTATGAATTGGAAAGATCTCATCCCCATCAATAAACCAACATGGATGTGTGTTTTTTCTTTAATGGATCTCCCATAATACAAAGTCCTCAGGGTTATTAAGATTGAAAATCATCACCCTATTAATATTTTATGAAGTAAAAGATTACAATTATAATATAGGCTACCCATGATGGTCCTAAATCTTTAAGTACATCTCAGAAAAGAGATCCATCAACTTTTCGGTCACTACTATCCTCCTCAACTTCCCATGTATGTGTATTTCATCTCAGAGCTTATTGAATGTTTTTTCCAATAATATGGATATATTCTTTCTTGATGTCGAAGGAAAGTAGGTATTTAACCCATATTTGAGGAATTATATTCAATTAAATCTTTTTAAATATATAATTGATGATTTTTGTGGGATTTGAAAAAAAAAACACCCTCCCAATATGTAAAGTCTCCCAAAATGTAGGGCATAAACCTTAGCTGTTATCCTGAGACTATATACCATGTATTTACATTCATGAGGGATGAACTAATGAGACACAAAATTCGTGAATCAATCCCCATGTATCAGAACAAATATCAGCCCGATGCCTGATGCATCACAGTAACCCATATAACCTCTAACAAGATCAGGTAAAATAAAGATTGGCATAGAAGAGAATGTCCATTTCAGATCCTGAATAGGCTTCCCACTTTATTTGAACCATGTAAACATGAAACCCTTCTTTGTAAAGCTGATGAGAAATTATTTAAGTCATTCTAAATTATTACCAAATCACCTATAATATCTATCCATCCCTAAGAAACTCTATATGTCAAAGATATTCTTGGGATAATCCCATGAAACAACCACTCTCACCTTCTCTGTTTAAACTGATACTCCTATCTCTAAGATATGACCCAATATGTCAACATTATTGATAAAAATGTTGAATTTAATGAGCCTGGCATAAAAACAGTGATCTCTCAGTGTTCTCGGCATTATATAAAGATGTTGGTCATGTTTTATCAATTTTGTGAGTATACAAATATGACTTCCAGAATGACTACCACAAATGAATACAGACACTGGTGGAAAACCTAATTCATCATGGCCTTGAAGACTTCTGGGATATTCGTAAGACCAAAATAAATGAACAAATACTCATAAATGATATATCTATTATATAACTTTTTTCCTGGTATATCTAATGATCTAAGATGAACATGATGGTATCTATACCTCAAATTTATCTTGGAGAAAACCCTCTCTCCTTCATGTTGGTGAAGATTTCATCTAAATGTGGATTTTTTTATTGTTTCTTAACAATAATCTAGTTCAACCAATGATGACCCATTCAAATCATGAGGATACCATCCACCTTCTTATTGAAAAGGAATGGTGAACCCCATAGGGAAGTAATAGGCCATATAAAAACCATGTATTCCATTGTCTATAGCTACCTATTGATCACCCGAAACTCGATAGTATCCATCATGTAAAGAGTAATGGATACTAGTCATACTTTTAGACCTATAAAAATAGTAAAATCTACCTCTCTCTCATGATGTAGTCTAAAAATTAATCATGTAAGATATCCCTCAAATGATCTATTACTTGAGGTAAATCATCATGATGTGATCCCTAATCATCCAAATAATGGTTTTTAATCTAGAATATTTTCCTAACTAGAAAAAATTCATGGGTACATCTCTACCTTACTGAACATCTCATTAACAGTTGTGAATATATCTATCACCCTATGGTGGTATAAGAGACATCCCCTGGGGATAAAAAAACTACATAGTTGTGGGAAGGAACCAACCATTCTATTCTAAGAATTATTTCAAGACCTTTCATATTGAGTGTGAATATTTCTTATAAGAAAAGATATATGCCTACCCTAATGGGGAACTCCTTTCACTAGAGTACACCCTTTGTTCAAATTTCCAATGGGTTATCCAGTTACATTACTCTAAAAGAATACTGAATCATGAGACTATAGCTCTTTATAATAATAATATATATGGAGTATTGGGAATAATAAGTGTCAAATAAATTAGAAAATATATTAGATTCTACTAAGACCGTACCTCAAACCATAGATGCACTAGCACTATTATCTATATGAATATACATCATTACATATATTTGGCATAGTATGTGGCTCTATGATACAACCAGATTACAGTGTGCAGACTCACTTTTCTGGAAATGTATGTCCTTTATCTGTCTCTGTAGACCATGACCACCTTCTCATCCAAACCATCTTGTAGTGCTCCATCTCCCTTCTTGATGATGGGCTGCAGACCCCAATCCTAGGCATGTAGTAAGTGAAGATCATTTCTCACTATCCGTGACAGGAACCATTCTATATAAATGCTAAAGATAAGTAAAATGTATGCATTCTAGACACTCAATTGGTAACTTAATTAACTAGGTATTTATATTTCCTTACTATATAAATATAATACAACCTATATATGTTATCACACACCCTGGATACTACTGATCCCAAGAGAAATATTAAAACTACACTTCCTTCCACAAGTTAAACAAGTTCTAGGTCTCAAAACTGAACCCCTTTGGGTCACTCCTTTATCCTCTCTTAGGTTATTCCCATTAAAGAGCTCCATAATTATGATTCAAGATATGGTAGTCAACCATAATACATTCACATATGATCACATTTCTTGATTGATACCATCGTAGTATCACCTAGATCTGTATAAATCATCCCTTAGAGGGATCAATTTGAAGTTTTTTAGCTCCTTGAAATGTTTAATGTAGTCTATTGATGATATAGTTTCCTAATATAGGTACATAAACACTCTAGATATATCATCACTCAACATATCAGGATAAAAATAATCATAAATGGCCATCTGAAAATCTATCCATTCCATTTCTGGATGTTGATATTCCCAGGTAATGACATCCCACCATCACTTTGATGAATATATATATATATATATGTATTGAGATTAAATATCCTTTTAGGGGGTGTCTCAAGATTCTCAAAAATCAAAAAAAAAATACTACATTCTTGACTTTGCATCTTCTCGACCACCATCACATGAAAACATGGGTGAATGGTGATTCTTGACCTCTCTTAACAACTCTTCCATAGTATAGGCGGGTTTTGGGGCTCCCTAAATAGTATGTATGGTTCATAAGAATCTCTCTCAAAACAAGGAATTAGTGCAAAGATATATAATAGTAACAGGTGCCTCATGTGTAAGTACTAGATTTAATAATGGTGGCTCAGGTACCTCCACCTCTGGAGCATGGTCATCATGACCCTAATGTCACATTACTCAAGTATGTCGTGGTGGAATAGAACTCCATATTAAAATAACATGCCTCAGATAATATTTGATAACAATAAAAATTGTATATATAATAATCAAACATGTACAAGTCCTCCTGTCTAACATTCACACCTCATAACCTATC
This sequence comes from Viscum album, assembly GCA_963277665.1. NCBI lineage: Eukaryota > Viridiplantae > Streptophyta > Magnoliopsida > Santalales > Viscaceae > Viscum > Viscum album. Next base: position 620,823,218 of record OY728137.1, on the reverse strand, counting down.
CAAAATATTGGTCTACCATATGTATAGGACTAATAATAAACACAAGAGATACCACATACTACCCACTACTATGGTCAGGTCAGTGTTATGTTCTCTGATTTCATGTCGGGGGTTCAGGTATACTATTTATTAAATGAATGTTATTGAAGAGAACACTTATTAATAAGTAATTGGATTCACCATTTAATTGTTATCAATTCATTTATTCTTTTATATAAAATTTAATACCCTTTTTTGAATATAACGGTCCAATTAGATGAGTTACCATTTCAAATTTATAAATTCCCATAAACTTTATAAATCATAATTTGGTATCCATTTAATTTTAAACATAAACATGATTCAGAAAATATGTTGAATTTTCTATAGATATAAGATACTCTAATTGTTTAATTAAGTATATGACATCATGTTAATCTAAAAAATACCATTTATGATATTTTTGACACTTTAATGACCAATTTCATATCCATTCCCTTCATAAAAATTATATTCTAACAAATTAATTCAAGGGATAATAATATGAAGTAGAAAATTATCCCATTAATATAAACATGGAATAGAATATGCATGATATATAAATCATCATGTTCTTATAATGATGCATGACACCAATATCTTCATGTCATACCAGGTCAAAGGAAAAAATTAAATTCATGTAAATAATGAGAAACACTTTATATCCTTTTCATCACCCAACAGTGAAATCAAAGAAACTATAATTTTCATAATCCAAAAAATAAAATCTCAACCCATGTAATTTTAAATTTCCAATATGTTGGTTAGATAGTCCCATTAATATGATTATTAAAAAATTCAAATACATCCCTAGTGTCTATTCCAATAACCAAAAAGAGAAACAAAAAAAGGAAAATAAGTCTCTGATACCACTTTGTGCAATCTCTTCCTAGCTCACTCGACAAAAATAGTCGAACTGGTGGCCAGATGGCCTCATCTTTATATCCCCATATGTTATCGTCTATTGAATAGAAGCAAGGGTGTGTATGATTATAGTGGGGGGACTATCTCTAAATATCAGAGTGCAACGTAGATGTAATGTGAAAACAATAAACCTCAAATCATAGTAAATAGATAATGACTAGGGGAATAATTAAATAATCCAGATACCATAAATAATTAGGTATAAACCATATCTAATTTCATATAAAAGATGTTGTTAATCATTTCATGTTGATATAAAAAAGGGAATGCATAAGATATAGAGTATAAGGAATATAAAAAATGTTATCCAATATAAAAAAAATCCCAAAATCTATCTCTTATATAATTACAAGCATAAGATTGATCCCCTTATCCCATAATTAATCCAAACATAGATAAATCAATCTTCTATAGCTATACCCTTCCCTTTTCCCTACTAAAAACCATGTTGTCAATCTAGGTACCAATCGGTGTCCCGAATAGAGTGTGAGATATACTCAGTAAGACACCACCAATTGTGTTTAATGTTATCCAGTCCATGAATACATAATAAAATATTGTCCATGTAATAATTAAATTTTTAAATGAAATATGTAATACTCATGTAGGTCTAAGTTATAAATGATATACTCAAATGATACCACATTCTTTAGAATATAAAAAATATATTTTAATGACCACCCATTTTTATTTTATTTATATTATAGTCTAAGGACCTCGATCATAGCCATGGAATTCCCCAAGTATTATATCTTTATAAGGGGTGAACATGCCTAGTAGAAATAACACATAATCTGTTGAAATACAATAAGTATTTCATATATATAAATATATCTATGAATCTAATCATGTTTATTATCTTTGGATAATAATCACATTAACTTATTAATCAATCAATTAATTATAATATTAGTACCATCCATGATGATTCATATATGGAAAATAGGTATGTCTCCAAGTGTAATTTTAACACATCTCCAGACAAGCCAATCTATAGTATTCCTCAAAGAAGCCCAGGTGTCACTCTATCCATGATATAAAGTCACAACTCTCTAAAATGATCCATAGAAATCAATGTAATTAATAAATGTTTAATGTGTGGAAATACAATAAAAACCTAACTTCCATTCCTTTCTCTGAATTCCATGTAAGTAACCCAAGTATCACTCATAGAATAATAATAATCACTTCCATTTCAGTCCATCTAATGTATTCAATGTAAGGAACCCAAGTATCACTTGTGGAATAATAATTATCACTACCCATGGATTCCATCCTTGGTATTCCATTAAAGAAACTCCAGTATCACTTTTATCATAATCATAATCCATCAACCAAAGTGTCATCGTCTTTGGAGTTTATATGAGAACCAATGTATCACCAACTATGTGATCTAAATTCAATTTTCAATTTATTTTAACACAATAATATTAATGATTCCATCCATGGTTTTCTGAGTTGGAACCCATGTAATATCCTTAGGATGTCATAGATTATAGGCAAGGTCTTTCAAGATAACCATTCCCTTAAGAATAACATTTAGTTCAATTGGACATCTCATTTATATATCATAAGTCTAATTCATCTCAAAAGGTGGTTTAATCACTTATCCTAGGCTCAGAATCCGTAGTCAGGTATAATTTATTCCACCTAGTTTCATTAAGCCACCTCATTTAATAAATTATTAACAACCAATTACATGTGGAAAGGGAAACACCTCAGAATGTGTCAATAATCATAAGAAACTCATGGTTATCTTGTCAAATTGAGCATGAAATCCTATGGGGTGGTTCTATAAGGGGTTTAAACCCTCATCAATAATTATATGCATGGTGTGATATATAATCATGATACCATCTTATTAATTTATGAATAACTCCATTTAGGATTTGATGATCAAATATCTGGTGCGTAAAAAATGATGTAATATAGAAAAATTGTGAATTTAAGGGAATATAATAAGACCACCTAAATTAGATGTGTAGTGTACACCTCGTTAATTATTAGCCTTTGATTATTTTAATTTTGGGAGAAAATAAATAAATATAATAACTCCTTAAAAATATGGAAAAACCCATTCTTAAATTTTGAATTTCATACGACCAAACAAACGAAGGATGGAAGAAATTGGATTAGGGATATAACCTATATGCTTACAATGTAGCCAACCAAAAATGATCCCGATATAGAATGAAGAACCAAGTTCAAATATTAGGTGAGGATAAGAGGGAGATCCCATCATGAATGGAAATTTTGTGCAATAGAAGAATAAAATAGTGTAAGAATAGTTAATGGCATAAGGAAAAGATCTGTCATTTCCCCTCTATTTAAGAGGATCTTAGTTCAGATACATAATTTTCCAAACAATTTTCTATCACATACCAAAAAGAATATCCCTACTCATGGTTGACCGTATATATTGATGAATAGTTCACCAAACTATGAGATCTTACTGCCTATGTAGAACTAAGGGTGTGAGATGGGTACATGATTAGCCTGACAGTGCATAGACCATGCAAATCCCAAATTTAGTTTCCTTATATCTCCTCGCATAGCCCTACATCATGGTTACTAATATCCATCCACCAATAGTTCCCCTCTTCCTATTCCACTAATAACTAGTGCTACGAGCTTCGAACGAGCCCCAAACGCCCCAGAACCCTTCTTTAACTCTTTCATAAATTCCATCATAATAAATAAAAGACTCAAACTGAAATATAAATTGTTTATAAATAATTATAAAATGTTTGTCGATACAATAGAATGATAAAAAAGAAAATGGATTAAATCATATTAAATATAAATATATTTTTAACCATTATTTTTAATTAAATGTAAAAAATAATGAAAAAAGAATCATTCAAACATGTGGAAAATATATACAAATAAAAGATAGAAAGATATATTGAAGTATTTCTTTTTTATTACAATGATTTCTAGTTACCCAAATCAAATAAAAAATAAATATTTTTATATTATTTTATTATAAGGGGAGTTTAGTAAAATATATTTCTTGAGGGTTCTTGACATTTAACATGCATTTAATTGAAATGTAAATCTTCCTATTTTTAATTATTCATTCTAAAATAATTTCCAAAAAACTATTATGTGAAACCATGATATTTTTTTCAAATATATTTTGTTTCAAAATTTAATTTCTTCGATAGAATACGTTACACACAACATCGAGTTTTAATCAAAACATTCCATACTATTAAAATATTATTATTTAATACGGTGGTTATAATTTATCCATTGGAGTGGTGGGTTTGAATAGGATTAACTAAATTATGAAAATATATGTTTTAAATGTATATAAAAAATTAATAGATATTTCCTCAATTAATTACAAATGATCTGAAAAACCATTTTTCATACCAGGGAAAACAGTTTAAGAAAATTATTTTTTTGCTAAAAAATAAATTTTTTATTAATAAATTAAATAAATAAATTTTGATTAATTATTTTAATGACATTTATATATTATATAATTATTCATTTTCTAAAATTCATTTTATGTTTTTTTTCTCCTGAGATACGAATAAATCTAAATTTTTTCATCATAACTATATATCCCTAGAAAAATTTAATTTAATCATATTTTCCATAATTTTTTTAAATTAATTATTGACAATTTTTAAAAAAAAATTAATATATGAAATATAATTTTTAAATAAGAATATTAAAATTATATTAGGGTGAATTTTTTTAGATTTTTCTATGAAGATAGGTTTTTGTTGAATAGTGAAAATACTGGTTTTATTAAGACTTTTCATTTGTTTTAAATAATTAAAAACATTAAAATTTATTTAATATGGAATAAATAGTAAAATTATCTTAATTATATATCTATTAATCCTATTGGGGTTATTATAATTATATTATTAATGAAATTTTATATAAAATATTTTCATACTTTTGAATATTTTTTCTTTAAAAAAACATTTTTTCTCGGCATCGGTGGGTTTATTTTAAAATTAACTCATACCACTACAATAAATATAAGTTAGAAAAATAGATTCAATATTTTAAATAATAGTAATTGAAATTTACTAATCATTCCAACATAATTTTGTATCATAATGAATAAATAATAGTAAAATTTAATTAATTTGGATATGGTTAAAACATGTGTATCGGGGTTTAAACTGAAACAATAATAGATAAAGTGATATAAAATTTTTTCCAAAAACTCAGTTTTTTCCATAATTATAATTTATCATGTATAAACTTCTACAATGACCAATTTTGGTTCTTTTTGGCATGTTAAAAATGTGAGTACACTTAATTCTTTTCAAAGATTCCATGTGTGTCTTCTACCGCACTTATAAGAGGCCACCCCTCACCTATCATATTCACAATTCCAAAACATTTTTAATTTCAAATAAATAACAAAATTTCTTCCTTAAATATATACCCACATTTTGTATTCATTTTTGATATCAGAATGAAAATTTAGAAGGCATTATGTTAAACTAAAAGAGGTTTTCTGAACAATACATATTGTTTTAAACAATTCATTTTTGTTTTACTTATTATTCTAACTCATTAAAATATTATTCAACAATAGTGATATAATAATACATTTTTTAATTTTATAGAAAATCCACTTTAACTGTAAGTGGGAACCTAAAACACTATTCCTCCAACATCCAGACACAACCACGTCAAACACCCATTACATAGAAAAATTTCAAAACAAGAAACACAATCATTCATCGTGCCTTAACCATCAGATGCAACCTATTTCAAAATTCAAATGATACCATGCAAAACCCATATACTCGACAATACCACCACCAAAAAAAACATATCAAAAATCGAAAATCAAAAAGCAGAAAACAATCATTATGCCGCTGTCAAAGATGCCCTGAGATGCACACTCTGACATGGAATCAATCATATCATTGTACCACAGCAGACCCCCCGTCATCGTTGAGAACACCGACGTCATCACCGTGGAGCACCACCAAAATCGCTGATGAAAGAAACCATTGCAGACCATCATCGCCAGGGAGAAGTCCCCATCGTCGTCGGGGAGAAGAAACTCGCCGTCGACGTCGAAACCAAACCCGAACCACAACACCACTTCACCATGAGGGGGGCGAGGGGGCGAGGGAGGGAGCGGCGGCGGCAGCGTTGGGAAGAAACCCTAGCGCAGAGGAGAGCGGAGACCTGGAGAGTGGGGGGTCATCCCGGGATTTTCAATCTAACAATAGTGATATAATAAAAAAATATCAAATATATATTTATTTTATTAAATTAATTTAATAACTTATATCCACATATTGTTCTGTAAAATGGATTACGGAATCAACACTCATGTGTACCATGGACTACAACCTCACAAACCGATGTTAGTAGTTTTCCACCACCACCTCTCAAGGATGAATATAATAATGAATATACTATTTATATATGATATTTAGAGTAATATAATTTCCTTTAAATTATAATAACTCATATAAATTCATACTATAGAACCCATTGGAAAACAATAGTGTCACTCATGTGTACTGCAGACTACCTTCTTGTGAATCAATGTGATGTGTTTTTTAGTGATATTTTACATGGATGGTAATAAGGATAGAAGAAATTAATATATATGATATTTTTAATATAATTATAATTATTTAGTTATTATATCACATATATCTTCTTAATTTATATTCCTTGGGGGATATGATACGTCGTTCCAAGTTACGGATTACTACCACCTCGTGAAGCGATGTGATTCATTTTTCCCAAATTATTTCCCAAAAAGGTAATTAGGAATAATTTAATGAATATATTTGATATATATGTAATGAAAAATATTCTATAAAGGTAATATATTTTTTTACCATTATTTGATTTCTTTCGTTGAGAAAATGGAAATAGAGTTCATGTGTACGTACGGCCCACCATCTCCATGAATGGTGTATTTTATTTTTAATATATTAAATTTAAGTATTACAATAAAAAAATATATTATATTTAAATAATTGTTAAATTAATGTAAATTATTTATCCACAATAAATTTATGAGTAACAAAAATCAAAAATCAATACATACACAAAAAGAAATGAAGTTATAGCACAGAACAAGATTTTAACATTGAATTGTTAATAAATGGGTAATAAAAGGTCATAAATAAATAAAATATGTGTAATTATGGTTATATGTTAGTTTTATATTAAACACATATTGATTATAATGGATTTTAAAACATTCAATAAAGAATTTGATTGATCAGGTAATAGATTTATATTCCCACATTTAATTCAAGGAGACCTATTCCAATTTCTCAACTTGTTTCCTATGCGTCTGGTATATACTACCCCATTGAAATGTTATATCATTAGTTTAATTATTTTAATTATATTTAATCTCTCATTTTTTGTTATTATTTATTGGTTATTTTGATTAAAATTATTACAATTATGGTAAGGTATTTACATCTCACTTTTATTTTTTTTGTGAGACACATGTCATATTCAACAAATTTTTCTTTTTTTTAGTGTATATTCATCCATTAAATGAATATTAATATTCTTGTCAAGATGTTTTTATGAATTTACTTCTTAATTATATTATATATCTTTCATGGTATTTACAGTTCAAAATATACAAAAATGATTAAGGATTTGTGTATCAATTTTCTTAGTTTGATACATATGTTATGTTATACACCTATTGTAACACCCCAAAGCTTCCACGGTATGTTTCCCTTTGAATAATACGATAGATTTTGTTGTACGCAACTTCGAGTTCAAACACACCACAACCAATCAAACTAGCTGTTATGAATAGTAATACCCACTTTTGGAAATTTTGTAAATTTTTTCTTTCAAATTGGACTTAATTTTTGGATTCGTAATAACGAAATTATATTAGGGTGAATTTTTGGTATTTTTCTAAAAACTTTCAATTTTTTATGAATGGTGAAAAAACACTGCATTATTAGTTAAAACCGTCTTTTTATTTAAATAATTATTTATTTTATTTTTATTTATTTTAGGTCAAAATAGATGCATAATACCTCTATATATTCAACATAATTCATTGGAGTCATTTTATAATTAGTTTAGAAATATAAACTTTTATCGAACTTCTTACCGTCTTTTACCCACCTCCAAGGAGCATTTCCAAATTTGTATAAAACTTAATTTTATTGCTTATGTCAGTTTATTTTCAAAAATCTGAGAGACACGGTTAATATCAGTAAGTAAAATGTGGTTCAATAAGATGAAAATAATTTTTGATGAATAGTAACTTTTGACTTTTATTTACCACAGTTAAAAGTAAATAGGGTAATTAAGGGTAAAAATGATATCATAATTACCTTAACACATGTCCTAATTCTATTGGATAATTATAATTCGACCAAAAAACCTTAGAAATAAAATATGATCCCCTTTGGTCCACTTGTATTAGATTAGGACATTTATTATTAATTTATTTATTCTTATGTACTTTGTACTTATTTTTTCTTTTCTTTTTTTAATAAAATTGGGACCGGGCATTCGGCTTGGGCCTGCATCTTTCTGGTTATTAATTTATTTAAAGAAGAGTTAAAAGAGTTAAAATTAAATTTTAATAACTAAACTATTTTTAATATAGGGTTATACATAATATAAATTAGACTATAAATATTAATTAGAAAGATTAAAATATTTCCAACATAATTGTATTTTATTTATAATTTTTAGACATTAAATAATTAAATTTATTTAAGACACAATGATGATGAAATAATTACCTTATTAATGAAAGATTAAAATAATTGATATTATAAATATCCAAATAAATCTAATTTGAGACTTTTAATGAATTACACTAATTTTATAGGTTAATATGACAGTTTATGGTTGATAAAATGAATTTTTTTTCAAAGTAAAAAAATGAAGTTATGAATTAATAAAAACAAAATACCAAATAGTGTCAAAATTGACATAAAAGAGTTTTTAAAACAAATATTATATTTTTAATTGATATTCCATTCCTAAAAATATATGGTTCGGCCAAAGAGATTAAATAATATTATATATGTCATTACTTAACCGCTGGAGATTATCTTGAAAGTTTATAGTAAGTTTATTAACCATATAATATAAAAATACAAAGAGACATGGTAAATGTCAAACTACTTAAATAAAAGTTAAATCTAGAAGATAAGGTTAATATAGTAACCCAAACCAGTCTAAAACATTTTGGTTGAGTATTTTTCGACCCATCCCCACATTTTCCTAGAAATAAATCATTTTGGAGCCATTAGAAACCGAAAATGATTTTATTATAAAATAATATTTCAATCTTTTCCTAAGGTACCCCTCACCTATCTTATAAAAGGGAACTTCCCCTTATCTCAAATTCACACCTTCAAATCCATTTGGATTGTCCAACCCCTGCCCAAATATACTCTCAACTTTCCTCCCTTCATACTAGAGGCCCTCCTTTTTTCATAAAGCCAACCTAAGGAGCCCTTTTGATCAAATCAAAAGGAAGAACCCGAAGAAGAGGTAAATATTTCATCACCTCTATCAAGTTATTTTCTTCTTCCACTTCCTCTTTATATATTGTTTCATTTATAAAATAATAACTCTAGTGTCTTCTATATACTGTTATGTTATTATAAAAATGGTACAACCATATCCATTATTCTTTCCATCCTATAAATGACAATGTCACCATACGTGCGTACGTACGGATTACCGTCTCCACGTCGTGGTGTAGTTTGTTATTCAAACACTTCATCATTTGGATGGGTATAATAATGAGTATAAATGATGTAAATAATAAATATAACATTATAATGATTATATATATATATGATATACCATCAAATTATATACAATTTTAATATCAGAAAAATGATATTGTCGCTCGTGCGTACGTATGGATTACCGTCTCCATAAATGGGATGAGATTCATTCTCCATCGTATCCATTCAAGAAAAATTTTCATTTGATGATTAAAAATAATGTTTAAAGACTTAATATCATTCTTAATATTAATAAGATAGATCCTATCCATAAAAAACATTACTCACATAACAAAGCATACAATGAAAAACGAATCAGTTACCACCTGAAATGATGATACTACTGAAATATCATTAACAAAGCAATATTAGAAGATCATATATGATAAAATATTAATTTATATAGTTCTTTTATAATTTAATAACAATGATTTCACAATTATACAGGAGGATAACTCACCCTCGACCAAGTAAAAGTACAAGGTAAGGTTTGATTCTACAATCTATTCATTATCTGAGGTTGTTTATACGTAATTATCTACTAGGATTTCTTAATCATCCACATCCATGTTTCTTAAAAATGTATTTCAAAACATTTTTACTATGGGTTAAAGTTATTTATACCCTTGTTTAAATTTTTATAAAATGGTTTGAAAGGAATCTTTCTGTCATTTTCCAAACAAGGTACTTTACGACCATTTCTACAAAATTAAGGAAAGGATGTTTTTTTTAACTTATACAGCGGGTGCAGCTATTTAACGCCATTATAACACCTTCGAAGCTTCCCTTACAAGATTATAAGAATGTTTCCAAAAATAAATTTTTTTCTTATATAATTATATGACTTTTAAATGATTTCAAAATATAAAGATATATTTCTCTAAAAAAGTTTTGTTTCCATCTATGTCAACATCCTTTGATGGATTTTAAGTTTATTTGAAGTTGATTTATTATGATACAAAATTTCTATATTGTATTGAAGGTTTGATGATATGTTTGACTGTGGATGTGTTATTTTTACACCATTCATGGTTTATGGATAAAGTATTGAAATTTTTTGTGCTAGTTTTAATATGAATGTTTATGTTATGTTTAAAACTTTTCATATAAGGAATACATTGGACATAGTAAGTAACGGTTGGAGCCCGCTATAGCTCTTTAATGCATCAGTAGGTATCATGATACAAACTAGTGTCTTGTAACAAGGCCTTGACAAAATCTTATTTATATTCTTGGCACAAGGCCTTGACTATGTCGTTATGAAGTCTGGTATTATGCATCCCATCATTATGAAAGTGTCTATTGATATTGCATGTGATTATTTGACTATTAGAATATCCATGTGAATAATTAAATGGAATTATTTGATTTTATCTTTTCCATATTATGCTAAATTTCAAGTTTAAAAGGCTTTTTTTAGTCTTATAAATTGCCTAAAATGTTTATTCTTATTTATGAATGTTTCCGCTATATTTTTATCCTTACTGAGCATCTGAGATCACTCCTTTATATGTTTTATTTTTTCCAGGATGTGAAGAAGTATATTATGACTAACATGTAGGGATAGCCTAAGGGATATGAGTGTGGCCTATGGACACTATGTTGTTGTAGTTTTTCATTTTATAATGTAATGTAAAACTTATGAATGTATCTAGTATTTCCAAGGCTACTAAATTGATCGATCTTTCGGGACATGATTCCTTGTATCATACCAATGTTATGTAATAATACACTGACTCTAGGTAACTGGGTGAGGGAATTATATTTGGAATCAGAGGAATATTATTATAAATCTTGGATTCTAGATTTAGAAAAACTCTGATTAGAGAATAGTACCCTAAGATAGACTTTGAGGATTAGAATAGAATAAATTCCAAGAATATTGGTGCTATATATATTTGGTGATTTTTCCAAGAAATACATCCCTTTCTAGATATGATCAGGTAGAGGTGGCTCTGGCACAGATTAACCAAGGTGTAAAACCCAAAAACACCACTTTGAGATAGACTCAAACGGGAACTGGTGCATGACAATGGGCCTTGCTGCACTCTTGGTTATGACACTCCCAGGGGATATGCTTAGGATAATTCTCATTTTCCTTAAAAACCATTATGAAGGGTTTATGAGTATATAATTCCTCAAAGAATTTTTTTTTAAGATTATGGATTATATCCATAAACTGTTCAATTTATGTTAACTCTTTTACAAGTTTGGAATTATGTATTGTGATTCATAAACAAATCTAGTGTATGCCATTGTTTAGAAATGGTTCCTAGTGGAAGGAATGGAAACTGTATCAATTCACGTAATCCATGTAGGGATTTCCCTTATACTCAAAATAATTATAGTGGAGCTAGTGAAGCAACTGGTGTTAATCATCTTATCACCATACTAGGACAACTCACTCAGGTTATGAATAACAACCTTACCCGTATGGAGAACCCTGATCCACAACACAGAGGATCAATGTTAGACTAATTCATGAGGAAACAACCACCAACATTCAATGGGAGTAAAAATACATTAGTAGTTGGGCAATGGATAAATTTCTTAGAGAAAATATTTCACGCTTTGGGGAGTAACGAAAGGGAAAAAGTTATCATGGAAGTTTATCGCCTCATTGGAGATGCTGGTCAATTGTGGTCAATGATAAAAAACAAAAAGGAAGATTATGAAATATCAAATATGGAATGGAGGGATTTTAAAGATATTTCCTTAGAAAAATAATTTCCTCATGACCATTGAGCGGATATGGAAAGACAATTTCTGAGTCTGAGGAAAAAGGAGGATGAGAATGTCGCAACGTATGAGGCTAACTTTACAAGGTTAGAAAGGCATGTTGTAGATTATATTCGTAACCCAATAAGTAAGATTGATCGTTTCATTGAGGGGTTAAAACCATTTCTCCATGAAGAATTAGTCTCACAATCCTTCTCATCGTACAAAGATATTGTCTCATGTGCTATCAAGTCAGAAAAAGAATTCTCTATGTCTTATGACTTTAAAGAAAAGCAAGAGAAGAAGAGATCTGCTGAACACTCTTGGAATAGAAATAATGGCAATAAGGGAAAAGTTTAATATCCAACCTATAGTAAATGTGGGAAGAAACACCCCAGTACTTTCCTGAAGGGAATGGGAGTCTGTTACAAGTGTGGTGAAAAAGGCCACCAAGCTCATGATTGCAAGGGGAAGAAAGAGGTTGTCAATGTTGAATGCTACAATTGTAGAAAAAGGGGGCATTATGAAAATTAATGTCCTAGGATCCAACGAAACTTATCTCAAAAATTCCAAGGGATCAATCCAAGCTTATGAAATCACTACTGCTAAGGTTGATGCTTGAAAAAATGTGGTGGTAGGTAATTTAATGGTTTCCTCGAGTTTAGCCAATGCTTTATTAGATTTTGAATCATCGCATTGTTTCATATCTTCCCAGTTTGCTAAGAAAATTAGATATTTTCAATTTGATTTAACAATGGAGTTTTCAGTCAAAACTCCTAAGAGAAGTATCATTGCAACAAAGTTTGGTGAATCAGTTCTCATTAACACATATAAACTTTTTTTATCTACTAATCTCATCATCATATCTATGATTGAATTTGATATAATCCTCTGTATGGATTAGCTTTAGGACCATTATGTGAAAATTTATTATAAGAAAAAGGAGGTTATAATTTTTGATGATAATAAGAAGTACCTTATTTTTAGAGCATAAACGTCGCCATCTAATTCTTATATAGATCCACCCCCAGTAGCTCTACTAAATTCAATTATTGGGGAGGAAGAAAATGAAAATACTATGGGTGAGGAAAAGAATTTTCAAATAGAGGACATACCAATTATGCAAGAATATGTTGATGTTCTTCCAGAAGATTTACCTGGACATCCTCCAGAATGAGAAATTGAGTTTTCCATTGATTTAATTCCGGGTTCAAGGCTCAAATCAAAGAACGCTTATAGAATGGTCACTATGGAAGTAGTGGAACTAAAGAAACAATTATAGGATGTCTCGAACCCACCCGGGTCGACCCTGAACCGGTCACCCGAGCCAGCCCATGACATGGCCTGAGGGGCGTTCCCGATCTCCATAGGTTGGCAACTAGTGACGGGCATCAGAACTAAACAAGAGAGAATAATTTGTCCTATAAATGAAAGACAAATAAATAAACAAATTCTGAACAGTGAAAACGAAAAATAGGAACGGCGAGAAAACAAAGTCGTACATACCTCCATGTGACTCTATGGGTCACCACCAACCTCAATCCAACATCATGCTATGGCGACTGAATCCAATCAAGGTGCAGCAATCGAATCTAAAAAAACAAAGTTAAAACTAAAGGCGTGAGTATTAAAACTCAGTAGGCTTGCCCAAACAATCTATTTTCATATGAATTTCCTTTAAATAAAAGATCCATCAATTTCAAGTTTCAAATAAAATGTATAGAACTAGGTTTTTGCACATTTTCTTCTTTAAAAGAAAATCACGATCCATTACCCTTCATATTATAAACTAAGTTTTTTTTACAAGGAGGAATATTTATCCTTTTTAAAGAAATAGGGGTAGTGAAGTGTAAAACATTTTAAAAAAAACTTTTTCCACAAACTTTTGAAGATCACTTTTATCCACATTAACAAATAGATACATTATACACGAAGGCAAAAGCAATAATCACACAAGGGAAATGTAAAATAACAAGAAAGAGTAATAGACCAAACAAAGCACCTCAATCATCCGTCGTAGATAACTGAGTATCGATATTCATGGGAAAACCTAGGAGCTCGTGAATAGTCTAGAATGTACTATACATGTGACTCATCCCGAAGGAATGCCTACTCTCGATGATGTCATAAAGCCCAAACGCTTGGTATCGCCCTACCTGGCCTAACCGAGGGGCCCAATCCCCTAGCAGAGTATAGTCCATACTAAGGGTCATTAGCCAGTGCGTAGTATAAACTAGTGCACTAATCGTTCACTGAAAATTTGTTCTCTATGCTAGGTTCCCATGTTCAGACTAAAATTGGGTTGAGCCAACAATTTCAAACAAGTATCCAGTCATAAGTATATTCCTCACACATTGTCAACACACACAACAAAGTCACCCCCTGAGTCACCCCAAGGAATACGTCCCTCACCTTTCAACCATTTGGTCAAAGAAAAGTCCTACCCAGCGGACCTCCCATAACATACAACTCAACCAAATCAAGGGGACCACATCCAAGGAGAGTTTTCTGAAGATAACTGGTTTTACAAAAGTGTCAACCGGGCCTCACATAAATTTCGCATGCTGAACCATTTCTTAAGAATCAGACACACGGCACTTTGAAAACTAAAAATACACTTTGAAACCCATTTAAAAAAACCCAATCTATCATTTTAAATCTAAAACACATTCACAAAGTCCAAAGGGTAATTTTATCACGCAATCGATTTGAAACCACAATCAAACCATTTATTGAAACACATTACAAAAAATAAACTACTCCAATTCAAGACAGACCATTTTACTAACAGTTCTATATCAATAACTAATACTGAAACTAGGTGTGAAAAGTAATAAAGAAATGATTCTTAAAATTAAAGGTTAATGCATAGATATCCAACCTCAACATGCTTCTTTTTGAAGATGACCACTTGAACCGACCCTTTGTGCTTATACACATATTCATTTATACATATATATATATATAAATTCCCCTAGCTGCATTGCACATATTCCCCGCACCATGAGAGAACATGTACAAAGAGGGAATATGTGTGTGTGTGTGTGTGTGTCTTACCCTATGCATATACATGTAGGCATTCCTGACACCCACAACTCGAGACTACAAAGCAGAGTTAAATGAACTACACCACAAATACTACAATCCTTAAAACAAATAAAGACCCTAATTAAGAGGGTGAGAAACCAAACAATAGCATAAAATTCATACCTTGGATGGTGGAAGCGAACCAAAATATTCTAAACCGCCACACCTTCGGCGACGGTTGACGGAATCCACAAGAATAGGTCTTAGGGGACCATTCTCACAACCCTAAACTGCAAGAAATCACAAAACCCGAATCAAAACCTAACCTAGGGTTTCAATTAATTAATAAATAAATAATTCCATTATTTAATAAATCAAGGGAAATCAATATAACATCCCAAGTGACAACCAGACCTTCACACATATGAACTACATTTGTAAATTCCTTTTTAAAACAACTTGATGTTCGGACTCAATTCCAAGGAAAATCTTACATACCCTCGAGTGTAACCAAATAGGTCAAGGGAACTCTATTTTCTCTTTATAAAACCAAAAAACCACTTTAAGGCAAGGAAACCCCTTTAAACACAAAAGAATCCCAATCAACAAAAACCAATTTGGCCTAAAACCCAATGACGAAGTGTATTTCATAGAGAAAACGTTCATTGACCTTTTTTTCAAACATAAAGAATGTAACACCCCGAGATTTTATGAAAAATATTCTTTTTAATTTCATTAATGTCTTGTGTTATACGCTACACCAAAAGGAGCTTTCACAACACACATCTCTGACCTGGCTTGAATTACACGCAATCGCGACCTTCCACGATAGCGTGTGTTGTACGCAACACCGAGTTTCGCTAAACAACGATATGCTATTAAGATATTATTAAAACTAGCCGTTATGAATAGTAATAAACACTTTTTGAAATTTTTTAAATTTTATTTTTCAAAATGGACTTCATTTATGGATACGGAATATCGAAATTAGCTTAGGGTGAAATTTTGGTGATTTCGGATAACTTTCATATTTTGATGAATAGTGAAAATTACTAAATTTTAATTAAAAACAACTTTTTCAATCGAAATAATTAATAGTGATAAATTATTAATTTGAGTAGTTTTAAAGTATATTTAGAATATACTTTTACAATTTAATACAATGTTGGTCATTGGATATAATTTCACATTTAAACCAGACATAATCAAGTGTCAATCTTTTGATAGATATTGTTTCTTAAAAACACGCTATTTGTTTTAACAGTGGGATTTAATTATAAAATTAATTAATGTAATTTCTATGTTATGAATTTGGTAAAATAGACTTCATTTTTGAATTCGGAATATGAAATATAGCTTAGGATGAAATTTTGGCATTGTTCTGAAAAACATCAATTTTTGATGAATAGTGAAACTACTAAGTGGTAGTTAAAAAAAACTGAATTTTTCATAAAACTTAATTTTACCGCTTCTGTGAATGGAATTTCAAAAATCCGAGAGACACGGTTGATGTCAGTAAGTAAAATGTGGTTCAATGAGATGAAAATAATTTTTGGTGAATAGTAACTTTTTACGTTTATTTACCACGGTTAAAAGTAAATAGGGTAATTAAGGGTAAGAATGATATTAATATTACCCTAACACATGTCCTAATTCAATTGGACAAGTGTATCTCGACCAAAAACAACCTTAAGTGTAAAATATTATCATTTAGGCCCACTTCGATTACATTAGGACATTTATTATTATTTAATTCAAAGAAGAGTTAAAAGAGTTAAAATCAATGTTTATTTACTAAAACATTTTTAATATAGGGTTGTACATAAGATAAATTCGATTGTAAATATTCATTAGAAAGATAAAAAGATTTCCTACATAATGGTATTTTATTTGTAATTTTTAGACATAAAATAATTTAATTTATTTATGCCACAAAGATGATGCAGTAATTATCTTATTAATGAAATATTGACATAATTGATATTATAAATACCAAACTAAATGTAATTTAAGACTTTTTATGAATTAAACTAATTTTCTAGGTTAATATGATATATTAGTGTTTTTTTAATCAATTTTGTTTGAACATATAATTCTGTTATGACTTTCACAAAAATCATATATCAAATAGTGTCAAAATTGACATAAAATAGTTTTTAAATCTTATATTATATTATTAATTGTTATTTTATTCCTAAAAATCTAAGGTTCGGCCAAATGACTTAGATAAGGATATATATATATTAATAATAAACAATTTGGGGTTCTTTTGGAATTTTATAGTAAGTGTATTAACCATATAGTGTAAGAGAACAAAAAGACACGGTAAAAGTTAAATTATTTAACTTAGAATTAAATCTAATTGATAAGGTTAAAATAATAACCTAAACTTGTCTAAATCATATTGGTTGATAGGATTTCGACCCATCCCCACTTTAGATTTTAAATAAGACCCTTTGGAACCATTATAAACCGATTTTGACTTTAATATAAAATAATATTTTGAGATATTCCTAAGGTGCCCCTATCCTCCCTTATAAAAGGGCACCTCCTCCCCCTCCTCCTCACACCAATTTGAGCACTCAAGCTCGGCCAACCCCTGCCATTTTCTCCTCTCCACTTCCCTAGAATAATCCTAGAGGTCTTGGCCTTCTTCAAAGACCAATATTAGTTCCCTAAGTGGAGGATTCAAAGAAGCGTTCCAAAGAAGAGGTAATATCCATTACCGATCTTTTCAAATTCTTTCTTCTTCAACTTCTTCTTCTTTAGTTGTTTCATGATAAAGTAATAACATCAGTATTACTTAAATACTGATATGTTATTATAAATATGAAACAACCCTAATTCACCTTCTATCCATCCTACGGAAAAATGAAATCACCGCGCGTGCGTACGTACGGAATACCGTCTCCACGACGCGATGAGATTCATTCTTAATGATTAACCATTCATGAATGATTATAAAGTATATATAATAAGTACTAATGAAATATATTACATAATAATGATACTGTATTTATGTATATATATATATATGTCATCTACTTACTTCCATTCAAGACAATAAGGAAAGAAAAACAGCGTTCATGCGTACGTACGGACTACCGTCTCCATGAACGGTGTTTTTCATTTCATTTATCTATCTATTATATATATATATATATATAATGAATATATATGATATATAAATCATATTTTATATTCTGGAAGTAAGTAAATCATGATATAAGTAATAATAATGTCAAGAACAACAAGTCAAAACACCTACGATAAATGAAACGATTTTACCCAAAACGCTCTTTAACATGGAATTTACAAAAGAACGGGTAAAATAAAGTCATAAGTTAACCATATATGATATCATAAAAATTAGTATGATTCTGGAATAATTCAATTACATTATTTAAATCATTATACAGGAGGTTCGGACACTTACGAAGCAAATCGGACCTAAGGTAAGGAGAAATATCACAATCTCATTTTTATCCGAGATTGTTTATACTTCGGCATTTAATGGGGTGTATTTTATCATCCACATCCATGTTACCTCAATATGTAATATTGTTTCCATCCACTTACAATAGTTTAAATCCAATTTTACCCTTTGGTGAGTTTTTAGTAATGAATATGAAAGGAATCTTTTGTCGTTTTTTTCATACGAGGTAATTTTTTACTTTTCCGAAAAAAGTACGAAGAATGTTTTTTTTAACTTATACGGAATGAATGGATTTTTAAAACATTATTTCCAAGAATCTTCCTTTACATGTTTTCAAGTTTATTTTTAATCAACTTCTTTTATTTTAAAGTCGTATGACATGTTATGAAAGGAAAAATGTTTTTTGAAGAAGAAAGGATATTTTCCTCAAGAATGGAGTTCAAGTGTTTTATCAAAATTATTTTCCATCTAAGATAATAAAGGGTTCTGTTTTTATCTCTATTATTACATTGATTTGATCATGTTGTGATTGAATTACTTTTATGAATTCCTTTATCTTGTATGAATTGTTTTATGATGTCATGATGTTTAAGATTCCAATTTGTATTACATGGGTTATGCAATGATGTATGATTTATGATTATGTGGCACACATAAGAAAGGATTCATTATAAGATGGGTGGGACCTATATCTCCCTCCAATGCATTGGGTAAAGATTTTATATCTCATGAGATAGACATGGCTGGAATGGTAGGTTATATCGGTTCAGTGAAACAGGACTAAAACAAGGGTTACTCGATTCAGAAAGAGACTTTGTCCACTAAGATAGTCTTGGCAATGAGTCTTGACTAACAAGAAATGATTCTCTATGATTATGTGTGAATGCCACAAAGTTTCATGTTTTAAGTTATGATTATTGTGATTACATTTCACTACTATGATTTATCCCATGTTATGAAATTATGCTCTCTTTTGCAGGTTAAGATTTCCAAAATTTATGTTCTTATGAATATGATGTGATTGATTTTTCTTTTGTTTACCCTTACTGAGCATTTGAGCTCACCCTTTTATGTTTTCTTTTCCCCAGGATATAAAGAAAGGTTTTAGGTTAAAAAAAAAAGGGAAGATCTTTATGGGAGATATTGAAGATCTTTCACCACGATTAGAAGATTACGTTCCGAGTTTCCAAAGACACTAAACTATTACGATCCTTGTGTGTGTGTGTTTTTTATGTACTAAGTATTCCGCAAATGTAATGTAATGTCCATGTACGTCAAGCTTCGGGTCTCTACAGTTGGTATCAGAGGAAAGGTTTAGTCAACCTTTGGAAACTAGGATGCGAAAACGTTAGTGAGATCCCTAGAGATATTTCTACGGTATGTCTAGGGATGTCCCTAAGGTTAAGTATACGTATAAGTTATAGTACTAGAACTACGCTAACGATCATAGAATTAAACCTAAGATGTTAGATATCGAAGGTACTCCCCCTTTATTATGTTGTTTTCCCTAGCATGATTTTTGTCTCTCACACTATTCTTTTTGGGTTTTAGACGATGGCTGGAACCCGAAGGAACCGTGTTGATCCATGCAATGGACAATACAATGATTGTCCTCTTGAACAAACAAATGTTATGGGAGATGGAGTGAAAAATCTTATTGCTATACTTACACAAGCTATGAATCATTCTGGACTTCCAAATGAGCAGAGAAGGGAACAATATTCTATTGAGTCCTTCATGAGGCAACGTCCACCTTCTTTCAGTGGGTCTTCTGATCCACTTGTTGTTGAACACTGGATCAGTACCAATGAAAAGATATTTTAAGTTCTTCAATGTTCTGAACATGATAAAGTCATCTTAGCAGTATATCGTTTGGAAGGTGAAGCTGATCAATGGTGGAATCTTATCAAGAATACAAGGCAAAGAGATGAAATTGAGTCCATGGAATGGGACGAGTTCAAGAACTTATTTTTCAATAAGTACTTCCCTCGTATTCTTCGAACGAAGATGGAAAAGGAGTTTCTTGAGCTGAAACATAAGGATGATGAATCTGTTGGTATATACGAAGCGAATTTTACAAGACTTGCAAGGTATGCATCTGGCATTATCATTCAACCTGAAAGTAAAGTTGATCGATTTTTCAGTGGCTTAAAACCAAGTCTTCGAAGGGCATTAGCTATACGAGACTTCAGTAGCTATGAAGAAATTGTGCGTTGTGCTATGAAGGTAGAAATGGAAGTTGGTGTTACATATCCATCTCATAGTTTTGACAAGAAACGAAAGATGGAGTTCAAGGAGAAATCTCAAAATAATGGTGAAAAGAAGATGAATGTTTCCTTATGCACAAAGTGTGGAAAGAAGTATGGTGGAGATTGTCTTAAAGGGACTAGAAAATGTTTTAAGTGTGGAAAAGAAGGTCATCGAGCAGCTGAGTGTCGAAGTAATGGAAAAAGGGTTTCTAATGATATGAATAAAGCAGACACTGCAGAGAACGCACCACCAACACTTCAATGCTTCAAGTGCAAGGAAATGGGGCATTATGCTAATAAATGCCCTAATCCAAGGGTTAGTGATGATCAACATGAGCAACCACTTAAGGCAAAGGACAAAGGGAAGTCACATGCGATCACTATTGGTGATGTTGAATATGACAACGATGTGGTGGAATGATTAAGTATTTATGTAATGGGATTCCAAAATAATGTTGTATCATAAATTATTGGAATATTTATGTGTTGGTCTAATGTGGTATTAAAAGTGATTGAGATATTTTTGGAAATAAGATGATATGCACGTAATGAAGGGAAAACGAGAAAACGAAATGTTTAACAGTATTCATGAGCTCATGATTGATATAAGGACTAAGTGATATCATGGTTTGAGTATATAGAATTTTGAGGATTTTGGTATGTGGAAAGTGTTAATTTTTAACTGCATTCATGTTTTCACTAAGGTATTCAATAGAATACACGATTAAGGACTTTGAATGTTTGGAATGTGACCAACAAGACATATCTTATGATATGTGGGGATCAACGACAGTATTAAATCTCTGGTAATCGTTATCACTATATTATGAGAGTGGACTGCAGTATTATGTATAAGCCTAAAGATTAGAATGGATTATGTTGGACATAAGTTAGTATTGTTTAAGGATAGAAGACTTTAGATATTATTGATGGGATGTAATAGTAACGTAGTTTCAGAAAAAGGACAACCTGCAGGACGGGCGACAGCCCATCGCATCGGACAAGGCCGTGGGAATCGAAGCCACAACCAAAGTGCGACTGGCCTTTATCGCCTACCACTGGCCTACAGGAAGTCCCTGTTTAGTAGAAACTAGTTTTATTATATTAAGCAGTATGATATATGAAGTATAAGTCCATTTTAGGAACCATATATGATTAATCTCACTAAAGAATGACTTATATATATTTAATAACTTTTTCTAATCTTTTGTTTGAGACAGATGGAATGACCTGTCATACTAACACTTCACGAATAACAAATTCAACTTCTTTTATTTAAGAGATGAAGTGGAAATTGTTCAAGGCATGAACAACAGTGAGATTGTACCAAAATAAAGTAAGTATTCTAATTCAAATTTTTCAACTTTAGGGAAACGATCTTGAAAACCAAAAATGTTGTCCTAGTGCTCTTATATCTGATTAATCAGATGGTACCTTAGATCGTCACAAATTTATGGATTTGTGAGTGCTAGCTTTTCCATAGCCATGTTCTCTACCACTCTCCATCAGAACATGATGGTTATATTTCTCTTCCATATCCATATTTTCACCAATGTGGAAACCCAGTGATTAGTTTATTTGGGTAACCGTTACGTTTCATACTTTTGTTTTTAAAGATTGGTTTTGGTATTCATTTTTACGATGTGGGTTTCGATTAAATAAACTTTCGAATAGTAAACCATTTATAACCCCGACGAATTTCGAGGGCGAAATTCATTTTAAGTGGGGTAGAATGTAACACCCCGAGATTTTATGAAAAATATTCTTTTTAATTTCATTAATGTCTTGTGTTATATGCTACACCAAAAGGATCTTTCGCAACACACATCTCTGACCTGGCTTGAATTACACGCAATCGCGACCTTCCACGATAGCGTGTGTTGTACGCAACACCGAGTTTCGCTAAACAACGATATGCTATTAAGATATTATTAAAACTAGCCGTTATGAATAGTAATAAACACTTTTTGAAATTTTGTAAATTTTATTTTTCAAAATGGACTTCATTTATGGATTCGGAATATTGAAATTAGCTTAGGGTGAAATTTTGGTGATTTTCAGATAACTTTCATATTTTGATGAATAGTGAAAATTACTAAATTTTAATTAAAAACAACTTTTTCAATCGAAATAATTAATAGTGATAAATTATTAATTTGAGTAGTTTTAAAGTATATTT
The DNA here is from genome assembly GCA_963277665.1 of Viscum album. NCBI lineage: Eukaryota > Viridiplantae > Streptophyta > Magnoliopsida > Santalales > Viscaceae > Viscum > Viscum album. The sequence continues at coordinate 620,799,923 of OY728137.1, read as the reverse complement.
AGAATATATTTTTACAATTTAATACAATGTTGGTCGTTGGATATAATTTCACATTTAAACCAGACATAATCAAGTGTCAATCTTTTGATAGATATTGTTTCTTAAAAACACGCTATTTGTTTTAACAGCGGGATTTAATTATAAAATTAATTAATTCAATTTATATGTTATGAATTTGGTAAAATAGACTTCATTTTTGAATTCGGAATATGAAATATAGCTTAGGATGAAATTTTGGCATTGTTCTGAAAAACATCAATTTTTTATGAATAGTGAAACTACTAAGTGGTAGTTAAAAAAAACTGAATTTTTCAAAAAAACTTAATTTTACTGCTTCTGTGAATGGAATTTAAAAAATCTGAGAGACACGGTTGATGTCAGTAAGTAAAATGTGGTTCAATGAGATGAAAATAATTTTTGGTGAATAGTAACTTTTTACTTTTATTTACCACGGTTAAAAGTAAATAGGGTAATTAAGGGTAAGAATGATATTAATATTACCCTAACACATGTCCTAATTCAATTGGACAAGTTTATCTCGACCAAAAACAACCTTAAGTGTAAAATATTATCATTTAGGCCCACTTGGATTAGATTAGGACATTTATTATTATTTAATTCAAAGAAGAGTTAAAAGAGTTAAAATCAAAGTTTATTTACTAAAACATTTTTAATATAGGGTTGTACATAAGATAAATTCGATTGTTAATATTCATTAGAAATCTAAAAAGATTTCCTACATAATGGTATTTTATTTGTAATTTTTAGACAACAAATAATTTAATTTATTTATGCCACAAAGATGATGCAGTAATTATATTATTAATGAAATATTGACATAATTGAGATTATAAATACCAAAATAAATGTAATTTAAGACTTTTTATGAATTCAAATAATTTTATAGGTTACTATGATATATTATTGTTTATTTAATCAACTTTTTTCGAACATATAATTCTGTTATGACTTTCACAAAAATCATATATCAAATAGTGTCAAAATTGACACAAAATAGTTTTTAAATCTAATATTATATTATTAATTGTTATTTTATTCCTAAAATCCTAAGGTTCAGCCAAATGACTTAGATAAGGATATATATATTAATAATAAACAATTTGGGGTTCGTTTGGAATGTTATAGTAAGTGTATTAACCATATAGTGTAATAGAGAAAAAAGACACGGTAAAAGTTAAATTATTTAACTTAGAGTTAAATCTAATTGATAAGGTTAAAATAATAACCTAAACTTGTCTAAATCCTATTTGTTGATAGGATTTCGACCCATCCCCACTTTAGCTTCTAAATATGACCCTTTGGAACCATTATAAACCGATTTTGACTTTAATATAAAATAATATTTTGAGATATTCCTAAGGTGCCCCTCTCCTCCCTTATAAAAGGGCACCTCCTCCCCCTCCTCCTCACACCAATTTCAGCACTCAAGCTCGGCCAACCCCTGACATTTTATCCTCTCAACTTCCCTATAATAATCCTAGAGGTCCTGGTCTTCTTCAAAGACCAATATTAGTTCCCTAAGTGGAGGATTCAAAGAAGCGTTCCAAAGAAGAGGTAATATCCATTACCGATCTTTTCAAATTCTTTCTTCTTCAACTTCTTCTTCTTTAGTTGTTTCATGATAAAGTAATAACATCAGTATTAATTACATACTGATATGTTATTATAAATATGAAACAACCCTAATTCACTTTCTATCCATCCTACGGAAAAATGAAATCACTGCGCGTGCGTACGTACGGAATACCGTCTCCACGACGCGATGAGATTCATTCTTAATGATTAACCATTCATGAATGATTATAAAGTATACATAATAAGTACTAATGAAATATATGACATAATAATGATACTGGATTTATGTATATATATATATATATATGTCATCTACTTACTTCCATTCAAGACAATAAGGAAAGAAAAACAGCGTTCATGCGTACGTACGGACTACCGTCTCCATGAACGGTGTTTTTCATTTCATTTATCTATCTATTATATATATATACTGAATATATATGATATATAAATCATATTTTATATTCTGGATGTAATTAAATCATGATATAAGTACTAATAATGTCAAGAACAACAAGTCAAAACACCTACGATAAATGAAACGATTTTACCCAAAACGCTCTTTAACATGGAATTTACAAAAGAACGGGTAAAATAAAGTCATAAGTGAACCATATATGATATCATAACAATTAGTATGATTCTGGAATAAGTAAATGACATTATTTAAATCATTATACAGGAGGTTCGGACACTTACGAATCAAATCGGACCTAAGGTAAGGGGAAATATCACAATCTCATTTTTATCCGAGATTGTTTATACTTTGGCATTTACTGGGGTGTATTTTATCATCCACATCCATGTTACCTCAATATGTAATATTGTTTCCATCCACTTACAATAGTTTAAATCCAATTTTACCCTTTGGTGAGTTTTTAGTAATTAATATGAAAGGAATCTTTTGTCGTTTTTTTCGTACGAGGTACTTTTTGACTTTTCCGACAAAAGTACGAAGAATGTTTTTTTTAACTTATACGGCATGAATGGATTTTTAAAACATTATTTCCAAGAAGCTTCCTTTACATGTTTTCAAGTTTATTTTTAATCAACTTCTTTTATTTTAAAGTTGTATGACATGTTATGAAAGGAAAAATGTTTTTTGAAGAAGAAAGGATGTTTTCCTCAAGAATGGAGTTCAAGTGTTTTATCAAAATTATTTTCCATCTAAGATAATAAAGGGTTCTGTTTTTATCCCTATTATTACATTGATTTGATCATGTTGTGATTGAATTACTTTTATGAATTCCTTTATCTTGTATGAATTTTTTTATGATGTCATGATGTTTAAGATTCCAATTTGTATTACATGGGTTATGCAATGATGTATGATTTATGATTATGTGGCACACATAAGAAATGATTCATTATAAGATGGGTGGGACCTATATCTCCCTCCAATGCATTGGGTAAAGATTTTATATCTCATGAGATAGACATGGCTGGAATGGTAGGTTATACCGGTTCAGTGAAACAGGACTGAAACGAGGGTTACTCGATTCAGAAAGGGACTTTGTCCACTAAGATAGTCTTGGCAATGAGTCTTGACTAACAAGAAATAATTCTCTATGATTATGTGTGAATGCCACAAAGTTTCATGTTTTAAGTTATGATTATTGTGATTACATTTCACTACTATGATTTATCCCATGTTATGAAATTATGCTCTCTTTTGCAGGTTAAGATTTCCAAAAGTTATGTTCTTATGAATATGATGTGATTGATTTTTCTTTTGTTTACCCTTACTGAGCATTTGAGCTCACCCTTTTATGTTTTCTTTTCCCCAGGATATAAAGAAAGGTTTTAGGTAAAAAAAAAGGGAAGATCTTTATGGGAGATATTGAAGATCTTTCACCACGATTATAAGATTACGTTCCGAGTTTCCAAAGACACTAAACTATTACGATCCTTGTGTGTGTGTTTTTGTTATGTACTAAGTATTCTGCAAATGTAATGTAATGTCCATGTACGTCAAGCTTCGGGTATCTAAAAAGAATGCATAAAACCCCATTGGAATAAAAGTGAGAGACCCCATTTAAAGTCATTCGGGGGCACACCTCAATTTAAACTCAATTCACTTTAAAATAACATCTTCACCCAATGGAAACCCCAACCTTCCAAGACCCATTTCCCCACTTTAAAACCATTAGAAATACGCAGATGCATTTTTATGGAAATACCAGCACAATTAAATGTTCCAATTTAAATCATAAAACAATGACACAAGAAACCAACCATTTATTTTAAGGCCAGTAACTAAAATGGGTTCAGAGAAACTAAAGGATTTCAAATTTATTTATACTTATAATCAAAGGGAAAAAGGCATAAGCATAATAGAATTCTATAAATTGACAGAGAAGGGAGATGAATCTTATTGGAGGGAACCTCAATGGCTACTGAAGGAAGAAGGGGATGCACCATCCAAAGGTGTTGTGGGCTGCCGCTGGGTCAACGAGATAGTGAGAAGAGAGGGTGTCGTCCGTACAGGTGTGCAAAGGGGGTTTGAGATGTGGGAACAGGGGGGTTCCATGGGTTGTGCACCGCTAGAATAAGGGGGATACGGCGCAGGAAGATATGAGGTCTGGATGGAGTGGGGTACCATCGGGGAGATGTTGGAGAAAGAGGGGGAGTCCATCCGGGGAAAGTGCACAGAGCAAAGGCCAAAGCAGGGGGTCACTTCCACTAGAGTAATTCGGCTGTGATGGAAGGTGGTCGGGTCGTCGACGCTGGCTAGAGTCGGACAAAGTTTGAGCACGAGGGGTGGAACCATGTGGCAGTGTTAGTGGGGTAGAGGGAATAGGTGGGATGGTGCAGATCGGGAGAAGGAGCAAGGTGGAGCGCTGGTGCGCCGACGGAGGAGCCGGGCGGATCACTACTGCACCAAGGGAGAATAAGTTGGGCGGAGCACTGGTGATGTGTGGTTCACCAGAGGAAAAAAACCAGGGTGGTAGGGACGCTTGATTGTGCCACACCAAGGGGGTGTGCAGTGCCATGAGAGGGAAGAGGGGGGGTGACACCCCTCCTAGGGTTTCCTCCAAAAAAAATTAAATAAAAACAATAAAAAAAGATTTAGAATGAAATAATAAAATAAAATAAATACTCTACACTAATAATATTATTATTAATAGAAATAATAACAAAATTATAAATACATATATATATATACATTATTATTAGTGTTGAGGATTATTTTAATTTATTAATTAATTCTTGTTTTACTTCGCATTTTATCTTCATCGAATTTATTTATTTATTTTAAACTTGGGCGACTGCATGATTACCCCTAACTGTGTGGGATGACCACATAAAAAAAGGCTTTTGAAACTTTAAAACTTGACCCATCTTCTATCGAAAATCAATATAATAATTAAAATAATTTAAAATAATTAACTAACATGGTTGGGGTGTGACAATTCTCGCCACCAAAGACACTTTTTCCCCCATAAAGTCAACAAGTCAAAAGATATCCAAAGCTTGATTCTGTGCCCAGACAGAGCCAAAAGGAAAATCAAGAACCTAGGATTGATGATTCACTCCACAAGTCACACCTGACCGGTCATGAAGAAACCGTGACATAAAACGAGGGTAGAACGTGAGAGGGTTCTCCCCACCACAATAACTCGACTAACACGGAAACTTTAAAACCCAGACAAACCAACCCGAGGAGGGGCTAACACGGGAACTCCCAACCTGAACTTACCGACTTCTCCACTTGAGTTGAGTGGGACCACTGAGACTTAAACAGAACACCACCACAAGGCCACCCGGCATATCGGGGAACCAAAACAATGAACTCCTTAAAACAACACTGCTAGAACTAAGAATTCCCCAAACTGATTTAGAACTCCCAACACATCCAACTCCCTTAGTATGAGTGAGACAATGCTTCCACTAAAACCCAGAACTCACAGCACAAGACAAAAACCCTCAACACTCACATCTACAAACAATCACTAATAAAACTGAGACCAGCCCACACAAGGCCAAATAATTTTTTAAGAAAGAAAAACAAATGATTCTAGAGGCCACATTTAAAAGGATGCAACTACTACGATCATGAAAGAATAAGTTCGTCACAGTATCACCACAAATAATGAACTTACAATAGTAAGAAAACAAGAACACGGAAACCTGAATATATCTATTCAAAGACAAAATAAAAATAACCAAAAAAAGGTCTCACATGCCTCTGACACCATGACTGTGCGCGAGCTTCACCACGAGACCTAAGGTTGGTGTTCTCATGGCTGAAGCATTTTATGCCTCATAGTCAAACAAAAACATCCCCTGATCAGAACTCCTTCCTCGAACGACACTTCTTTCAGATCCTTCCCGAGTGACCTGAATGGTCACACAATAGCAGTACTTCAGAGGGATGAGACAGGATGGATTAGGATGCTCGAACCGGAAACACCGATGGCACATTAGAAAGTAGTCTAACTAACCAGAAGTTGACACCGACAAAAGGGGATTTCTTCAAAGGCAGGTTCATCTTGTACACCCCACTCACAAAATAAAGAACCCTTACGAATGATGAGAGACACTGTTTTTTTTTCAAGCACTTGTGCTCCAGATGTTGACTCTTTAAAGTGGCTGACACAGGCCTTTTCCAACCACTGGCCTTGTTAACTATGGATAGGCTCTCACCTCTTTTCACCTTCACCTCCTCATGTGTGATTCATTGGATGAAGACGGACTTTACCACCTTCGACATCATCCCAAATCCAACTATGATGACACATCCACTAAACCCAAGACAACATGAACTCTAACAAACTCGGGAGTTCCCAACCACATGAAGACATGCTCTACTCCCCTCAAACTGCTTCACTTCCCCTAACGAACCCTGAGTGCCTCGAAAGAAAAGCAACACTCAATAGAAACCAGAATTGGTCACGACACATTAACAAGTTTTGAGGAAATTTCTCGGTGGCATATTCAGAACAACATGAAAAACAAAATCGAAGCTGGCATCAAGCCAAAACTCAATCAAAAGAAACACCCCAAGCTGAGACAACCGGCCCAGAATTCTGAAAAATCTTAAACCCAACCAAAATCAAAACCACAAGCCAACAGTAACAGACTCATAAATAAAAAATACACAAACACAGGTGAAATCAACTTTTCAAAATACCAAAACCCACTTTTCAAGAAAAACCAAGTCCCGAAATCAACTTTTTCATTCAAGTCCATTTTAGAAAAATCAATCCAACCTTAAATTACAAAACCCCACCCATGGAATCCTATTAACCACTGCATAATCCTTCATCCCTTTTCCACTCAAATCACCCGTACATATGTGTTAAAATGCACTTCACGTATCTACCCACACATATGCGGACAATCCTAGGGAATACAAAGGGTTTCACTTTCCATTCCATTACCAAATCCAAACATAATCCAAAATTTTCCAAATCAAAACACTTACTCTTTAAAGACCCACTTCACCAATTTCAAAAAATCTTGAAAGAAAAACCATTTTTACTAGTTTTAAAACCATTAGAGAAATAACCCTTTCAATTCAAAACCACCTACATTTCCAAAAACACTTTAAAACCAACCAAAATCAAGACAAAGAACAACCAACAATGGACAACTGGAGTGAGGAACTAGTGATTATGCCTCACCCAGTGACATGGTAGTGAGCCATGCCCCAAGTAAGACATAACGCCAGAGGGCCTTGAATCGAGAACCTGAGCTCCACATGGGTCACTACTCCATGTGGGGTCACAGTGTGACATCGAGTCACCTATATTGTCATCCCTCAATCCAAAACAAAGACAAAAGACTCAAAACCCAAACTACCCCTGGTAGCTCAGGTCTCGTCACGAGCGGTGGTGATCAGGCACCGACCCGTAACCTACCTCCTGAGCTCCGACAGTCCTAATCTCTATCTACCAGACACCCCAAATAACAAGAACCTCCTCTGATATCATTTTTTCACAAACCCACCCGGGTCGACCCTAAACTGGTCACCTGAGCCAGCCCGCGACATGTCCCGAGGGCCGTTCCTGATCCCCACAGGTTGGAAACTAGTTTCGGGCATCAAAACTAAAAAAGAGGGAATGATTTGGCCCATAAATGAAAGTCAAATAAATAAAAAAAAAGATTAATAATTAAAATTAAGACTAGGAGCAGTGAGAAAACAAAGTCGTACAAACCTCTACGTGAACCTATGGGTCACCACCAACCTCAATCCAACGTCATGTTATGGCGACTTAATCCAAGAAAGGCACAGCAACCGAAGAAAAAAAACAAAGGTAAAACTATAGGTGTGAGTATTAAAACTCAGTAGGCATGCCCAAACAGTCTATTATCATATGAATTTCCTTTAAATAAAATATCCATCAATTTCAAGTTTGAAATAAAATGTATAGAACTAGGTTTTTACACATTTTCTTCTTTAAAATAAAATCATGATCCATTACCCTTCATATTTTAAACTAAGATCTTTTTCCAAGGAGGAAGCTTTAACCTTTTTAAAGAAAGAGGGGTAGTGAAGTGTAAAATATTTTAAAAAAACTTTTTCCACAAACTTTTGAAGATCACTTTTATCCACTTCAACAAAGAGATGCATAATAAATGAAGGAAAAAAGCAATAATCACACAAGGGAAATTGAAAATAACAAGCAAGAGTAATCGACCAAACAAAGCACCTCAATCATCCGCCACAGATAACTAAGTGCCGATATACATGGGAAAACCTAGGAGATCGTGAATAGTATAGAATGTACTATACATGTGACTCATCCCTAAGGCATGCCTACTCTCAATGACTTCATAACATCCAAATGCTCGGTATCGCCCTACCTGGCCTAACCGATGGGCCCAATCCCCAACCAGAGTATAATCCATACTAAGGGACACTAGCCAGTGTGTAGTCTAAACTAGTGCAACAATCATTCCCTGAAAATTTGCTCGCTATGCTAGGTTCCCATGTTCAGACTAAAATTTGGGTGAGCCAACAATGTCAAACAACTATCCAGTCATAAGTATATTCCGCACACATAGACAACACACACAACAGAGTCGCCCCCGAGTCACCCCAAGGAATATGTCCCTCACCTTTCAACCATTTGATCACAGGAAATTCCTACCCAGTGGACCTCACATAAAATAAAATTCAACCAAAGAAAGGGGAATGAATCCAAGGATAGTTTTCTTAAGATAACTAGTTTTACAAAAGTTCCAACCGGGCCTCACATAAATTTCGCATGCCAAACCTTTTCTTAAGAATCACACACACGCCACTTTAAAATCCATAAATACACTTTGAAACCCATTTAAGAAACCCAAACCAGAATTTTAAATATAAAACACATTTATAAAGCCCAAAGGGGCATTTCATCAAGAAATTGATGTGAAACCACAATCAAACCATTTATTGCAACACATTAAAAGAAATAAACCACTCCAATTCAAGACATACCATTTTACTAACAGTTCTATATCAATAACTAATACTGAAACTATGTGTGAAAAGTGAGAAATAAATGATTCTTAAATTTAAAGGTTAATGCATAGAGATCCTACCTCAACATGATTCTTTTTTAAGATTACCACTTGAACCAACCCTTCGTGCTTATACGCACATTCATTTATACATATATATATATATATATATATATTCCCCTAGATGCATTGTACATACTCCCCGTTCCATGAAGGAATATTTATAAAGAGGTCATATATATATATATATATATATATGTCTTACCATGTGCATATACATGTAGGAATTCTTGACACAAGCAGCTCGAGACCACAAAGCAGAGTTCAATGCACTACACTACAAGTACTACAAACCTTAAAACAAATAAAGACTCTAATTAAGATGGTGTGAAACCAAACAATAGCATAAAATACATACCTCGGATGGTGGCAGAGAACCAAAATATTCTGAACCACCTCGCCTTCAACAGCGGTTGACGGAATCCACAAGAATAGGTCTCAGGGGACAATTCACACAACCCAAAACTGAAAGAAATCAAAAAACCCGAATCAAACCCTAACCTAGGGTTTCAATTAATTAATAAATAAATCATTACATCATTTAATAAATCAAGGGAAATTAATATCAAATCACAAGTGACAACCAGACCTTCACTCTTGTCTACTACATTTGGAAATTCTTTTTTAAAACAACTTGATGTTCGGACTCAATTACAAGGAAAAGCGTACATACCCTTGAACATAACCAAATAGTTCAACGGAACTCCATTTTCTATTTATAAAACCGAAACACCCCTTTAAGGCAAGGAAATCCTTTTAAACACAAAATAATCACACTCAAAAAAACCAATTTGGGATAAAACCCAATGATGAAGTGTATTTCATAGTAAAATATTCATTGCCATTTTTTTTCAAACATAAAGAATGCATAAAACCACATTGTAATAAAAGTGAGAGACCCCATTTAAAGTCATTCGGGGGAACACCTCAATTTAAACTCAATTCACTTTAAAAGAACATCTTCACCCAATGGAAAACCCAACCATCCAAGACCCATTTCCCCACTTTAAAACCATTATAAAGATGCAAATTCACTTCTATGGAAAGCCCAGCACAATTAAATGTTCCAATTTATATCATAAAACAAGGACACAAGAAACCAACCTTTTATTCAAGGCCAAGAACTAAAATGGGTTCAAAGCAACTCAAGAATTTCAAATATATTTATAATTAGAATCAAAGGGAAAAATTCATAGGCATAATATAATTCTAGAAATTGATAGAGAAGGGAGATGAATCTTACCGGAGGGAACCGCAATGGCCACCGAAGGAAGAAGGTGATGTGTCAACCAAAGACTCCTAGAAGGAATGATTCAATATGGGTCATTATTGATCGTATTAACAAGTCAGCACATTTCCTTTCTATAAGAGAAGATTTACCAATTGAACATATGGAAAGACAAAATATTAATGAAGTTGTAAGACTTCATGGAGTACCCCTATCGATTTTTTCTGATCGTGATCCCCATTTTACATCAAGATTCTGGAAAAGTCTTCAGAGGGCCCTGGATACTGAAATTCATTTGAGCACTACCTACCACCCTCAAACTGATGGAAAATCAGAACGGACTACTCAAACCTTATATAACATGTTGGGATATTGTTCACTTGACTTTCAAGGTATGTGGGATCAATATTTACATCTGGTAGAATTTTCCTATAACAATAGCTTCCATTCAAGTATTAATATGGCACCATATGAAGCGTTTTATGGAAAGAGATGTCACATGCCAACTTGTTGGGATGATGTTGGTGAAAGAAAACTCGTAGGCCCAGAGCTTGTTGAGGAAATGATGGAAAATGTGAAGGTAATCCAAACCCACATCAATGCAGCTCAAAGTAGGTAGAAGAGCTATGTTGATAACCGAAGGAAGGATTTGGAATTTGAGTAAGGATATCATGTTTTCTTGAAGGTATGTCCATGGAAAATAATTATACGATTCGGTAAAAAGGGTAAATTTAGTCCCAGGTACATCCGACCTTTCGAAATTATAGAATGAATTGGGGTTATAGGTTACCGTTTGACAATGCCTCCAAGTCTCTCCAAAGTTCATAATGTGTTCCACGTATCATTGTTGATAAAATACATGCCTGACCCAACGCATGTACTCAACTTATGTGAGTTGAATTTAAAAAATCATAGAGACACGATTAATATCAGTAATTAAAATATGGTTCAATAGGATGAAAATAATTTTTTTGAATAGTAACTTTTGACTTTTATTTACCACGGTTAAAAGTAAATAGGGTAATTAAGGTTAAAAATGATATCACAATTACCCTAACACATGACCTAATTATATTATATATGTATAATTCTACCAAAAACAACATTAGGAATAAAATATGATCCTATTTGGTCTACTTCGATTAGATTATCACATTTATTATTATTTTATTTAAAGAATAGTTAAAAGAGTTAAAATCAAAGTTTAATAACTAAAATATTTTTAATATAGGGTAATACATAAGATAAATTCAACTATAAAAATTAATTAGAAATATAAAAATATTTCCTATATAATTTTATTTTATTTATAATTTTTAGACATTAAATAATTAAATTTATTCATGACACAATGATGAGGCAGTAATAATAATATTTCAATCTTTTCCTAAGGTGCCCCTCACCCCTCTTATAAAAAGGAACTCCCCCTTCTCTCAAATTCACACCTTCAAAGACATTTGGCTCAGCCAACCTCTAACAAAATGTACTCTAAAATTTCCTCCCTTCATCCTAGAGGCCTTCCTTTAGTCATAAAGACAACCTAAGGATCCCTTTTGATCAAATTAAAAGGAAGAACCTGAAGAAGAGGTAAATATTTTATCACCTCTATCAAGTTCTTTTCTTCTTCCACTTCCTCTTTCTATGTTGTTTCCATTCAAAAAAAATAACTCCAAAATATTCTATATAATATGATGTCATTAAAAAAATGGTACAACCATATTCATTATTCTATCCATCCTATAAATGACTAAGTCACCATATGTGCATACGTACGGATTACCATCTCCACGTCGTGGTGTAGTATGTTATTCAAACACTTCATCATTTGGATGGGTATAATAATGATTATAAATGATGTAAATAATAAATATAACATTATAATTATTCTTTATATATTATAAAACATCCAATTATATACTATTTTAATATCAAAATAATGATATTGTCGCTCGTTTGTACGTACGGATTACCATCTCCACGAACGTGATGATATTCATTCCTCGTCGTATCCAGTCAAGAATAATTTTCATTTTATGATTAAAAATAATTTTTAAAGACTTAATATAATTATGAATATGAATAATATATATCTTATACATAACAAACAATACTTACATAACAAAGCATATAAAGGAAAACGAATCAGTTACCACCCGAAACAATGATACTACTGAAATATAATTAAAAAAGAAATATTAGAAGATAATATATGATATCATATAGATATATATGGTTATTTTATAATTTAATAACAATTATTTTAAAATTATACAGGAGGTTAACGTACCCTAGACCAAGGTAAAGTACAAGTTAAGGGTTAATTCAACATCTCTTCATTATCTGGGGTTGTTTATACGTAATTATCTACTAGGACCTCTTAATCATCCACATCCAAGTTTCTTACAAATGTATTTCAAAACAATTTTACTATGGTTTAAAGTAATTTATATCATTTTTTGACTTTTTATAAAATTCTTTGAAAGGAATATTTCCGTCATTTTCCAAACAAAGTACTTTACAAACTATTCGACAAAATTAAAGAAATAATGTTTTTTTAACTTATACAGCAGGTGCGTCTATTTTAAACCATTATAACACCTTCGAAGCTTCCCTTACAAGCTTATAAGAATATTTCCAAAAATAAATGTTTTATTTTATAATTATATGTATTTTAAATTATTTCAAAATAGAAAGATATATTTCTCTAAAAAATTGATTTCATCTATGTCAACATCCTTTGATGGATTTTAAGCTTATTTGAAGTTGATTTATTATTGTACAAATATTCTATATAGTATTGATGGTTTTGGGATATGTTTGACTATGGATGTGATATTTTGGCACCATTCAAGGTTTATGGATAAATTATTTACATTTCGTATGCTAGTTTTAATATGAATGTTTATGTTATGTTTAAAACCTTTTCATATAAGGAATGCATTGTACTTAGTAAGTAATAGGTGGAGCCCGATATAGATCCTCGATGCATCTGTAGGTATCATGAGACAAAATAGTGTCTTGGAACAAGGCCTTGACAAAATCTTACTTGTAGTATTCTCCCAAGGCCTTGACTATGTGGTTATGAAGTCTGGAATTATGCATTCCATCATTATGAAAGTGTCTATTGATATTTCATGTGATTATTCGACTAGTATAATATCCATGTGAATAAGTAACTGGAATTATTTGTTTTTATCTTTACCATATTATACTGAAGTTAAAGTTTAAAAGGATTTTGTTTTAGTCTTATTCATTTCCTTAAATGTTTATTCTTATTTATGAAAGTTTCCTCTATATTGTTATCCTTACTAAGAATCTGAGCTCGCTCCTTTATATGTTTTATTTTTTCCAAGATGCGGAGAAGTATATTATGACTGGCCTATAGGGATAGTTTAAGGGATATGAGTGTGGCCTATGGAGACTATGTTTTTGTATTTTTTCATTTTATAATGTAATGTAAAACTTATGAATGTATCTATTATTTCCAAGGCTACTAAATTGACCAGCCTTTTGGGACATGATTCCTTGTATCATGCTAATGTTATTTAATAATGCACCGACTCAGGGTAAATGGGGTCAGGGTGTTACAACTATCTTATCTTATTAGGTTTATATTCTAAAACATTGAAATTTTAAATAATTAATACCCTTAAATTAATTATATTTATAGTTTCATTTGATGCTATTCATAAATGGTGTTTACAACTCAAAAGTTGCAAAGGTAGCAAGGGTTTGATGTTACAATCTCATTGTTTATCTAGATTGTTTATGGTTATTATTTTAATGCTTAAATATTACGATCTAATGCTAAAAAAAATTAACTAATTATATTTTCCATTTATTATTATTATAAAATTTAGTTTTTCCTTCATTTTCCTCACTTTAGGTACTCATGATTCAAAACTAATGTTTCAAAAAAACAGACATTATTTCTCTAATTGGTCGAAAATCCTTTTTCGTCCATGTCCGTGTCTTCTACAAATGTTTTAAAAAATATTTTAATTTTTTCTTGTATTATTTAATTTAATTTTTATCCTCATTTTATTTTTTAAGTTTTATTAAATTTGAAATTATTTTTATTTTAAAAACAGGACCATTTTTATTTTTCCAAAATTGTGAAAGGAATATTTCTGTTGAAATTTATGATATTCTTTACCGTCATGAATAAAGAATGATTTAATGATTCCTTGATAATTTTTAAAATTATATATTTAATGAAAATGATTTTTTGAAATTTTATTATGAATTTTTATTCTTAAAAAATTGAGTTTTAATGTTAAAAATAATTTTCCTCAAGAAAAAGTTTAATTTTTCTTTAAATATTACTTTTTAAGGTTCTAAGGTATTTAAAAAAAATCATTTTAAAAATGTTTTATGTTTTAAAAATAATTTTTCAAAGTGATATTTTATATTCCTCAATAGATATTTTAAATTATCTTAAAATATTAATTTATATGATTCCATGTTTATTTTCAACAAAATGGATTTTGAGAAATGTATTATTTTTATAAAAAAATTGTTGTCAATGAAAAGTAATCATGAAATGTTTTCATATTATAAAAAAAATTAAAAAAAATATAATAAAAATGTTTCATGTTTTAAAAAGTTATATTCAACGCGGAAAGACTATTTTTTCACAAAATGTTCCACGTGATATTTCAAAATCATTTTCCATGTAAGATTATATGCTTTGAGGGTACTTATGATTTTATTTGGGGTATGATCCAAGAATAAAATTCTTATAATATCTATAATTGTATTATTTTATGACTAAAAAATGATTGTGAAACATGTTTCTCTTCCAAATGTTATAAAATTATGAAATGATTATGAAACCCTATTATTTTTCCATGAGTTATGCTATGATAAACTGATGAAATGATTATAAAACCTATTTCTCTTTTAATATTTATCAAATGATAAAATTCTTATGAAACACATTTCATTTCATGGCTACTAATATGATGACTCTTTTATTATCTTTTAGAGCACGTACATATGATTCTTATTATGCGATGGGTGGGATATTGTTCAACCTCCAATGAATTGGGTAAATAAAGATATCTCATGAGATAAAAAGGACTGGAATGGGGATTTAACCTAGTTTATTATGGGATTTTTTCTGTTATGATAGTATATGGAGTGAACTATGATTACAACGATGGATTCAGGAGTGAACCCATTTCGATATGATAGCCTTAGAAATGTGTCTTGACTACTTAGTAAATGGTTTTATATTCTTTTGTGTATGGAAAAAATAAACGTATTATGCAATGTTATATTACTATAGCTCATAGTTTATGATTCCATTATGATTCATATATTATTAGCTACCATGATTTATTCCATGACTCATGTTTACTATCAATGATATGTAGGGAATGCTTTTAAAATTTCATTCTCATGGTCTTATATCCTAATACAAAAGATATATGGGTTTCTCCATTTTACCCTTACTAAGAATTTGAGATCAGGCTTTATTATGTTTTCTTCCCAAGGATATA
This sequence comes from Viscum album, assembly GCA_963277665.1. NCBI lineage: Eukaryota > Viridiplantae > Streptophyta > Magnoliopsida > Santalales > Viscaceae > Viscum > Viscum album. The sequence goes on along the minus strand of OY728137.1, from coordinate 620,784,083 downwards.
AAGAGAAGTTTTTTGTATTTTATGTTTAATAGGGGTTAAATATATGAATAACTTGGTTGGAGAAGATATATTTAACATACAGATCGACCTTTTATGTTTTTTAGTTTCCAAAGGAACAAAACCGAAATGATTCTTGAATTGATCATTATATTCTGTAATGAATATTCATATATTATGTTTTAGTATATTTTTATGATAATTTTAGTTCTCTACAATTTGTATCAATGCAAGGTTTATTTAACCATTGGAATTTAGGATGAGAAAAACTTTTTGATAACCATAGGGATATGTCTAAGGTTATGTCTAAGTAAAAATTAGGTATAGGAAAATATCATGGAATAATAGTGAAGGATAAATTGATTGGTTTTTGTGAAATTATATCCTTTTCTTGATACATAATGTGGATTTGGTAATGGAACACATGTATATAGGGGTAGTAACTCTGAAAAATGAAGATCCAGAAAACCTTAAGGGTTGCATTGTACAGAACAACAATACTTATTGTGTACATTGTTTGAGATTCCCTGGGTATATGCTGTTAAATTTATAAGTTCATTATGAACCATCATAATGGATTTGAATAAAGACCTTGGATAAACCTAAGGTTTAATATATTGAAAATAATGTGTCATGTTTTTTTCATAATATAAATGATTATCCAGGATTTTCTGGTTTCATACTATGACTACTATTACTTACACTATAATTTTTTATTTAGTCAATGGAATGAACTAGATGGAATTGAGTTGATGTTTAATCTAAAATACAATGTGTTGATGAGAACAAAATGTTTTGATGATGGAATTTAAGGATATTTATATTATCCATAACAAGTTATCACGATATATGATTAACATCATGAACCTTATCCAACTCTCATACTCACCAAATAAGGGAAGGATAGAGTTCACTAAGAGCTTGGGTGGTGCAGACCATACAGTAAAGAAGAATCAATTTCATATAGGTCGATAATATGGGAATAATCACTCAATTAAATGTCTAAATAGTACAATAAGATGATTTTATTATTGAAAACAGTTACACAATGGATGAAATTTATGGGTAGATATAAAGTTTTTTTATTAACGCATTGGATTATAATAATGGTTTACTGAAGGAATTATAAATGGTTAAAATGTTATAAATTTAGAAAATATGATAATTATACAACTAAATTACTTATTGGGAAATATAATGAAGAGAATTAACATGGTTTTATGAGTTGTAGTTATAATGCTAGTGATGAAGATACCACACATGACATATGAATGGTATGGGTTACTCTAACAGTATAGTTTATGTTAAATTTGATACACATGATTAAATAGAGGTTGATTAATTTAATACATTATTAATATATTTATAGGAAATAGGTATTATGGAATAAGATGATTAATCCTAGTTATATGGTTTAATAATGTAGTTGAATGATTGAAGTGTTTGTGTATGGGAATTCAAGAATTATGTTATTTGAATCATGAAATATATTATGATTGTATTTTAGTAGTTTCCCATCAATGATTTGAAGGATTATGATGAATGGTATAGATGAACTAAAAAAATGACAAAATATCTAGGTGTATTTTATGGAAAACCATGATTAAGGGAAGATAAATCTTAATATGTTCCTGATGTTGAGAAAAATGGGGTCTAGTTTGGATAATGAGATGATTGATATGTATAGAGTAAAATGGATAGTATTGATGAACCTAGAATTAATTAATTAAATGTTTAAAATTTGGTATAAGTTATCATTGATGGAGTTTAAAGCATTTTTTTATTTAGGTAATATATTCAATAATCTATTATTTTATTTAAGTAATGAGGAAGCATTTATTTTTTGATTGATACTTTATAGTAATTCTTATTATTACCAATCATGAGAATATTATATTACCATGGTATTCACATATTTTTTATATGACCATTAAGATATACTTAATGATATTTGGGGAATTATTAAGTTTATTTTTGGAAATATAGTTACATTATTTATTAATATTGAATTTCGAATGGATTATGAGCTAAGAATTTAGGGAATGGTATGTGTTAAACAATTAATGAGGTTTTAGATATTAAAATATTAAATAACTATTTGAATATTTGGTCATATTGAATAACTTTCACTACTAATTTTTTTATGATGATAAATAGAGATAGAAGTGATGATTTATCATTTTATTATAGATCTTGGGATCCATTAATGTTTCAAACATAAAAAATTCATCTTAATTTCATTGAGTGAGTGATAAGGTGAAAATTGATCAATAAACATCCAAAGGATGAAATTGTGTATATAATAAAAAGGAAATTTAATCCAAATATATATCAGCCCCATTGAAATTAATGATTGTATTGGGATACAAAACTATAATTTAGTGCTTCCATAGAACCGCTCTCTATCCATGATGAATTCCATGTATATCTTCTGAGGAAGTACATACCTAATTATTCACATGTATTGAAGTTAGAGGTCATTCCAATGGAGAAATATATTTCTTATAAGGAAAAATTGTTTTATATTTTAGATCATATAGAAAGTTATTATAAAAAAAATCCACTCACCTGGTTTATGTTTTTTCATGAAACGACTTGCTTAAGGATCATATGTGGGAACTTAAAGATGTAATGAGGTTGTAGAGTGATCAATTATTTTTAACATATTGATGAATTTAGAGGGGTAGATTAATTTTAAGGTGGTATAAAATGACATCGTTATATCTTATGACATAATTGTTCTTCAATAATTAAATTATTCGAAAGATTACGGTACATGAAATATTGAGTATTAAAAGAAATAAGAAATACTATTAAAATATTATTATTTAAAAAGATATTTATTGCATAGGTATTGGAATGGAAGGCATGAAAATGATTATAGAAATTACTTTTTACACATATATAAAAAATAATTATTTGGTAACCAAATTGTTAGAAATGAAAATAAAAAAAAAATTGAAAATAAAGAAAATAATTTTATGAAAAAACTATTCATATGCACACAATTTTGTTTTATCTCAAAAAATTAAATATATCAATTTAATCAGATAATTTTTAAGAAATTTTCATATAATAAATTCAATAAAATGTTTACTATTCATCTTATGTGTCTTCTAGGCTTGAGATAAGAATTAATCAAATTTTGTGCTTGAAATTTTATTAAAAAACAGTTTTATTATATTTTTTAGACTATTTTTAAATTAATTTTATCCACTTAAAAAATTTATGAAAAAATAAAATTATATTTTTCAATAATCATGTCAAAATTATCATGTGGTGAATTATTTATAATTTTCTAAGAATATTAAATTTTCTATGAATAGTGAAAAATACTAGTTCATCAAGAAATGTATTTCATTTTAAATAATTTTAAAACATAGAAATAATTTTAATATTGTTTTAAAAGTAAAATTTGATTTATTATTAATTTATTAATCAATTTTATATCATTGGAATCAATTTCTTATTTAATTTTTATATAAATACATTTTAATATTTTGTAATTTTGTATTTGTAAAAACACTTTTCATCTATAATGAGGGTTTAATTTTAAATAATATATTTCCAATTTTGTTAGATGAATTTGGAAAAATGGATTCCATATTTTGAATCATATTAATTAATAGTATCTAATAATTTCAACTTAATTTTTTTCTTTAAATAATAGAAAAAATAATAAAATATAATTGCAGTGGTTATAGTAAAAATAGTTAAACAGCGGGTTAAACTAAAATGATTAGAGTTATAGTGACCTTTAATCTTGTATAAAACCCATTTTAAGGAAATATTAAAACCTTATGACCTATAATGATTTATAATTTCCCATTTTTATATATTTTTAGAGTATTAAAAACTTGGGTGCACATTAGTTTTTCGAAAACACAATTTGTATCCTCTCCCTCACTAATAAATAACACCCCCTCTACTTTTTTCTCAACACTTCCAGACTAATTTTTATTTCCAATAACTAAATAAATATACTCCATAAACACATAAACTCAACATATATTCCTTTTTTAGACATGTATTCCAATCTACAAAGGCTTTAGGTTAAACATAATGTGGTTGTTTGAAGAAGAGAAAATGTTTTAAACTATGTGTTTCTATTTTACTTCATATATTAACTCAATAAAATATTATTAAATGTTTATGATATAATAAATACATTAAACATAATATAATGAGATAATATCATGTCAATGGAATAAAATAGATACATCTCCTCTTCTATCAAATCAAATATGAAATCATCATTCGTGGGTAGAACTAAAAACCTCCTCATGAATTGATTTTATTTTCTTTACCTAATCACCTCTCAAGGAAAGATAAAATGAGTTGTTAAATATTTTAATATGATATATATGATAATATTATACCTTTATAATTAAAATACCACCTCTAACATCATACCTTCCATCCCATTGGAAAACAATAGTGCTTCTCATTTGTATTGTGTACTACCACCTCACGAACTGATGTGATGTGTTTTTCATTTCAAATTTAATTGAATGGTAATAAAGATACACTAAATGAATATATATATGATATTTTATAGATAATTAATATTCTTAATTTTAATATAAAATATTCCTTCTAACATTCCATTCCATTGGGGATATAATAATGTTGTTTGTGTGTATAGAGGACTCCCGCCTTGCAAAGTGATGTAATAATTTTTCAGTAATGCTTTTCATGGAAGTTAATTAGGGAAAATTCAAGGAATATATTATATTTATATTAAAATTTATTCTATATATGTAATATATAATTTTCATTTCATTTATTTCATCCATAAAGAAAATGGAAAAAGTGTTCATGCCTACGTACAGCCTATGGTCTCCTTACATAGTATATTTAATTTCTTATTATCATCAATTATGGACTACTATAAAGGAAAATATAATTAATATATATTATATTTTCAAAATATTTATAATTATTTATATAATAGAACCGTGATAAAATTATGTGGTCTAATAATAAGTAAAAAATTAAAACATATAAGAAAATAAAGCTGTTATTGTCCGAAACATGATTTTATAATGGAATTGTTAATAAATATGTAATAAAATATCATAAATAAATCATATGTTTAATGATATATAAAAACCTGGTCCTTTAATATATTTATAACAAAAATATACATATTATACATGAGTTTTAAAGGTGTATGAATGAATTTGAGGCTAAAGGTATGGAGTTTCAAGTGTCACTTTTCTTTCTAGGAGAATTATACCAAAGTCAACACTCTTTTCTAATGTGTTTTTATATGATTCATCTATTTCATGTTATATCATTAATATCAATATTTTAATGTTATTTGATGTTATATTTGATGTTATTATTTATTATGGCTTATGATTCAATGGATTACCAAAGTGGTATGTGATTTCTATATCACTTTTATTTTCTATGAGACGCATCCTATATTCAAAAATTCTTTCATTTATGTGATTTATATACTACTCATGAATGTATTATTTGATAATTCTAATTAATTGTTTTGGGAATTAAATATAAATTTATTATCTCTATTTCAATGGGTTTACAAGACCAAAAGTAACCAAAACGGTAAATGTTTTTTTCATAATTTTCCTTATTAAAGACATATATTAAGATATATACCTATATTATTTTATACGGTTTATATACTACCCATTTAAGATTTTATGTAATAAATATGCTTCTTTTAATTATATTTAATTTTTTAATTTTTTTTCTTTAATTCTGATTACTATTCAAATGTTATCAGAGCGGTGAGGTTTTGATGTTATAATCTCATTGTTTAGCGTGACTGCATTTTATTATCATTTAGATTAGGAAATATTATGATATGAAATAAAAAAACAATAATATCTTTCTTCTCTTATTTTTCTTCTTTGATTATATACATTTTCTCATAATTTTATTCAATTTAAGCGCTCATAATTTTAAAAGAATATATTTAATTAAAACCAACTTTCTTTTTATCTTCGGTTAAAAAAACTATTTTCTTCTATATCTATGTTTTTGAATAATTATTTGAAAAATATTTTAATGTTCCATTGGGAATGATTAATGTAATTTTATCCTTTTTTTCTTTATTTATAATTTTTTTAAATATTATCATAATGTCCTTTTAAAATTAAGGGTCATTTGGCCTTTATCAAAAAGGTAAAAGGAATCATTGTCGTAACATGTACAACAATCTCCACTATCATGATAGACCAATGATTTAAAGCTTCCATTATATGTTTTCAATAGTTTTTTTCAAATAAAAGGATGTTGAAAATGTTTAATTAATTTTTATTTTTTATGAAATATATATTCAAAGTGAAAAGATTATTTTTCTTAGGAAACGTTTTATTTGATCATTAAATCATCCCATATATGTTTCTATTGTATTTTATAATAAAATTATTTAAAAAAGTATTTTATATTTTTAAAAGGGGGTTTCAATGTGAAATTTTTATTTTCCTAAATAAATGTTTTAAACAATCTCTATATCTTCCATTATATATTTGAAAATTTATTTTTAAAGAATGGATTTAGATTTTTTCTGTTTCTAAAATGTTTTATCAATGACAAGGGTTTTTAAAATGCCTCATGTTTCAAAATTATTTTTTAAAAGAAATGCATTTTAAATAATTTTTATGATTTAAAAACGTTTTTTAAATGTGGAATGGATATTTTCCTCTATAAATGTTTCAAATTAACTTTCTAAATAATTTTAATCTAGGTTTAAATTCTTTGATGTTACCTATGATTTACTGGGGATATGTTGCAAGGATACTAGTCTCAATCCTTCTATGAAATGTTTATTTTTATGGTGAAAATATTTTTATGAAAACCATTTCTCTTCTATGGGATATAATATGATTATATTCTTTTAATGACTGAATCTATTTCCATGTGTTATGATATGATTAATTACCAAAATTAATATAAATCCTATTTCATTTTAACTGGTTATGCTATGATGAAATTATTATTACACCCATTTCTTTTCATGGTTTCTCATATGATGAATGTTTTATAAAACCCATTTCATTTCACAGTTTTTGATATAATGAATGATTTATGGTCTTACAGAACACATATGTTTGAATTATGTGACCATTTTGGACCTATATCACCATCCAATTCATTGGGTTACAATTAATATCTCATGAGATAAATATTACTGGAATGGGTAGTTACCCTAGTTCAGTAATGGAGTTTTTACACTATGATAGTCTTACGAGTGATCCTTGACTAATATAATTGTTTGTGGAGTCAACTCATTCCACTATGATAGCCTTGGAAATGTTCCTTTACAATTAAGTAAATTATTTTCTCTACTTATCTATATTCAATAACTCTATATAATGTTCCAATGTTATATTCTAATAGATTATGTTCTATTATTCCCTTATGATTCATTTCTTATTATGTTACATGATTTATTTCATGAATCAATTTTATAATATTTTATATGAAGTGTGTTATTTTCAAATTTTATTCTCATTTTATCGTAACCTTATTCTCATAATATGTTTATATCTCCTTTGTTTACCCTTACTGTGGAGCTGAGCTCAACATTTATTAAGTTTTATTTCCCATATTATGAAGACAATTTTTATATATTATATGTCTAATAATAATGATAGATATGAATGAATTAGTTTGAGAATCCATAGCTCACTTATGGACTAGTTGTCTATGTATCCATGTTCCAAAAGGCACTAGACCTAAACTTTTCTGGCATGAATCATTTTTTAATGAATGTTCATATATTAAGATATAATATTAATGTATGAGAAGATTGGGTATCTATACCTTAAGTCCAAAAATGCCCATTTTAAATTCCCTCGAAACTAAAGCATATATGTTTCTATTTTTAGTGAGTAATATTGAATTTTGTGACCCGTATTGAAACCAAAAAATTCATTAAATTAGTAATAACATCAAATATAAAATTATATTTTGAGGTAGGAATGATAATTGAATTACGATAGCATTTCGGTTACGTGATTAGGATTATATTAAAAATAAACAATTTAATGATTGTAAAAATAGTATTGTATCAACGGAAAGGATTATCAAAAATAAAAAATTTAATATTATTTTTTAAGGAAAAATAACATTTTTTTAAGATTTAAATTAATAATTTAACTTGGTTATGATTCAGATTATTAAAATGTTGTGAAATTTTTATGTTTGTGAGTGATAAAGTATAATGTTTATAAATTTTTATTTTAAAATAAATAGATAATATCCACAAAAAAATTCATAGTAAAAGGGAATAAATTATATTTATTATATATAAGTTTTTCTTTTTTATTCTAAATATGGAGAAACACTATGACATTTATGATTCGATTAATTATTTTTGTTAATATTCCATATCAATACAATAATGTGTGTTTTTTATGTTTTATATATTATCATAAGATTAGTATATTCACAAATATGTTCAAATAATATTGTATGTGGAGAGGATATCTAGTGATTTAAGATTCTGAAAAAAAAAGTTGTGTGTCATTTTTTATTTGGTTGTGAATTCTATTTAGATTTTTCGAGGAAGGTATTCTATATTGTAGAATGATAATTTATAAATTCTACCAATTTTTTAAAGAATTTATCTATATATGTTGATTATTCTATTGATATTTGACTAACATGTGTTGGAATCCAAGCCCTTTCTTTGTTCATAACTCAAAGTGTACAGTAATATCATATCCTACAAAGTCATCCATGAGTATGTGACATGTTTTTTAATATTTTGAAAAAATAATTATGATGAGGATGTTATATCAATTAATTTCAAAAATGTTTTATATTTCAATAAGTAATATTACTTTTCATATGAAATTATACCCATCCAATGAAAAATTTATTCCATCAAAATAATCAATAGTCTATGTGAAGAAAAAATCAATCATTAAAAAAATGGTCACTCATTTATGATTTATTTTATCTAATACTTACTCAGTAACACATAACATATAGTGTTTAATATCCTATTACTTCTTATGTAGTCTCAAAATAGTTTGATCAGTTCATCTAGTTTATTTGGAAACCATAAATTTTGAAACCAAGGAATCTCCCAAAACCATTACACAAGTTTAAAATCTATTAAATTTTAAAAATCTATGATCAATAAATATCATAATTACAGGAATTGTGTATCTAGAAAGGTAAAAATATCATATATCATTCCCTAAACCACTATGGACAATAAATTTTAATGGAAGCAAATCATCATATCCAATGAATTCTTAATGACACTCTAATTGAACTAATAACCCATTCGGGGATCACTATTGGTTGTGGAATGCATATTCTATGTTATATGAACTGTATGTATGACCCAAATAATTTAAATATTCATTAATTAATTTTTTTCTCAAAATTTTTAATACTCAACAAAAAATCATGATTAATACACACATGTATATGTTATCAAAATGTACTTTATAAGTTTTATTATGTTGTTAGAGGATCCAAGTTAAATATATCAATAATTAGTTTTGAACAATAAATTATATTTAAGATTCATTTTATATAGGGAATGATTATATACTACCTAAAGGATAGTTTAGAACCATTAAATAAGATAAGTTTCATTATGGTATAGTATATTTACATATGAATATATCCAAGGATATTAATAAGTTTATTTTATTAATCATACTTTTAATTTTATAGTTTTTTAACATGTGTATTCTCAACTCCTTTTTTAGAGAGATTTAATTGATGTGTTTAATGTAAATTGATGAAGTAGTGGTTTGTTCCTATTGTGTGATTATGATTATAATTTTTTATTTCATCACTATTTCATGTAGTAAATGGTATAGAGGAGTTTGGATGTTTTTCATTTTCTTTCTTCTCATTTTATATATTGTTTTACATTACTATTAGTATAAAGGATCATTTCATGTCCCAATAAAGTTATAAAAAATGAAGTGGAATTGTGTTGGTTAAGAGTGTTTTTTAATGGATGTATCAATGTAATGTATGTTATTCATGTCTAAAATGATCATATTATAGTACTTTATAAAGTCCCAGTTCACTCAGAAATGGGGTGTGTTTAACCACTAAAAAAGACAAGGGAAGAGAACCACAAACTAATTATATTGGTATGTTGTTAATCTTAAAAGTTGATAGTAAGGGGTATCTCAGTTTCATTGTATTAAATCATAAAACTAATTTAGAGTGAATTCTATTTTTATATTTCAAATAATATTAAAGGATCGCACCTAGGGATTTACCATAATTAATATTCAACTTTCCCACTAAAATTTTTTCATCAATGAGTTTTTATTAAATATCCTCCCCATTTCACATTCAACACCTCGCCCTACTTTTATTATTTCAATCATAAAAATAATATAAAAAATTGTTAACAAGTACAACTTTAGTAGAAAGTAAAATTGTAAATATGTTTTAGGGAAAAGTAAATGGCAAACATTAATATCAAAATGTTTAAGGATACTATAAATATTATTTTGACAGGATAATGATAATACTATTTCATTCCAACTATAAATATGTAATATATCACTATAATCTTTAAAAATAATAACATAGGAATATTTAAATATTTTTTCTACCTTATCATGATTTACATCTAATTCACACAAACCATGTTACACATCATTCTAAACATTTTTCATAAGTAAAAATCATATCATGGAAATGTAAACATCATTATATACGTTTAGTATTTCATTAAATTAAGACTTATGATAAGAACAATTAATTAAAACATTCATTATTTTATAATTTATTCACATTCATGCTATGTAGAATACTTAACATGATTTAAACATTAAATATATAATTATCATATTTTATGATACTCCAATGTCATTGAATCATAAAAATTGATACTAAAATAATTCATTTTATCAATTATAATGGTTTATTTAACTATCAATGTGTTATTATTCATTAGGAATAAACCAAGGTAAATATATAATTTTTTATTTCTTAAATCCACATGTAATTTTTAATTCAATTTCAAAATAAACAATTTTATGAAACTATTATGTGTTTATAATAATTTTAATATTTAAAATGATTTAAAAAAATTAAATGATTTAATAATATTATAATATTTCAATAATATTAATAATACCCTTCTATAAAAGTTTTAAGTTAATAAAAATTCCTATTTTTATAAAAAAACATGAACTCATTTTTAATTTAAGCATATAAAAAGAAATATCATCCTTAACAAGTACATGTAATTATAATACCCACATCACACCCCTAAAACTTAATATTTGTCCTCATTTATTGAATGAATCTTGAATTCCCAAATATGGAATTTATTTGAAATGATTCATATCCATTTTTTTATAATTCTAAATACCATCCAAATTAAATCATGAGTGAAAGCATGTATAATTATTGTACCACAACTAAGTCTCTAAAAAATATTTAGAGAAATTATTTTTTTATAATGTTTATTAGGATATTAAGGTCCTTTCATATAATTATAGGGGCCACTCAAATTCTTGTCCCTGACCTTGACTAGTGTCACTTGTTATGTTTACCCGAATTGTTTCCATAAAAAAATCAATGAAATACTCACTTGTAATTATCATCATACCCCATTATAAATCGCAACAAAATCAATGATACTTCTCACTAAAACATTTCCCTTATATAACCCTAGGTAGGATGATAGGGAATCCATGTGTGACCCTCATTTCTTACCATCAAAATTCATTGTTTTGGAAACAAGAACCATGGATAGAAAAAAAATTATAACTTGAGGAATTTAGAAATTAAGACCCTAGAAGACTATAGAAAACCCCAATTGAATTCATCATATTTAATTAAAAAAATTAGTATCCAATTAACTTAACTGAATATTATATATGAAAGAAACTACACAACATATCTCAATAAGTAACATAACAAATTTATGTTCCATTGACTCCATTGACTTTATCAAATCACAAAACCATTTTCTATTGTGATTCCCAAACAAAAGTCAATCTAAAGGGGATAAAAAAATATAATTAAGTATGTATTAGATTTAAGGTATGCCCAGAAAGTTCATACTTTGAAAATATTTTGTACGTGTGGAAGAGTTGTACAAATACCATAATAAGGATAAAGAAAAAAAGAAAAATATTACCTATAGAGGGTCATTTACCACTCATACTCTCCATTGATCGTCCAAATATTTTTTATAAAACATATTTCAGATTTAAATAAAAATATGTGGTGAGAATGGTATCCAATGATAAATTTCCAACTAAACTAGTCACCCTCACCAATATACAATAGAAATCTTATTGTGTCCATACTTCCATTTTCACATAACAATATACCATGTAACACACTATTAGATTTATATCAGGTATGTTCTTGTCATTGTTTTTGGTTTTCATTATTATCATTGGGAGAGTATTTTTGGAACTTAATTGGGATGATACATATAATGGTGAGGTCAGGTATTTGTTGTATTATATGATTTTCCATAGACTTTTATGTTGATCACTCAGAAGATACATGACATGTAATGGGACTAAATGATGTGTAATGACCACTAGATAGATGTCGTAAATTGTATTGCATAGTGTCAGAATGTTAAGTGTTGTGTAAGGGTTACATATCATTTAATGTGAAACATCATGTTTTTAATCTAAGGCTATGTGTTTTTCAGCGTAACATGAATTAAACTGGCTTCAATACATGTAATGGTATTATACACTATGTAACATCCTTAGTTCCATTATTTATAGGGTCATATGAGATTTTCAGGATTTATTCTATCTTGGAGCCTTCTCCCCTTAACCGGAGCTCATACCCTAGGGGATTTTGGGTATCTTTCTTCTATACAGATCGATCCATATGGAAATAAATCTATAGAATTAGGTAGTTTTTCTCTCTGGGAAATCATTCCTTGCACTATCTCTCTAATTAGTGGTTGTGACACTATTATTTATAGGGATCGGTGATTATATTATTATTTCCCTCAATCATTTTTTGTCTTTTGGACTTCCTTGGCTTACAAAGGAATATATTGTGGTTTACAATCCCTATTTTTAATGGTGATTAGGTTTTCTATTCCATTCAGGTAGTTGGATCTATTCAATTATTCTAATTTCTTGAATTTATTGATGTTAAAAAAATTTATTTGTGATTTGGAATGGAATTTCATGTGTTGAAATTGAAAAGGTCTTGGGATCGCATCTGACAAGGGGTTTTTATTTGAAAACATAATTTTAATGATTTAAAATGGAAATGGATTTTTAAAACCCTGAAGAATATTGTATTAGTTTTCAAATTGTTTTATAAAATTGTGAGTACTTTTTTAAAAAATAGATATTTAAAAACATTTCACAGTGGGAACCCTGGGTATGTTGAGATAGAGACACAAGTAGAATTAGTGTGTGTGACACCAATTGCAGGTAACCTCTTATATATCGATTTTCTATCACACACCTAGATGTTAATTAAGATCCACAATTACACCTTAATTATATTGTGTGTGTCTAATACATTTTTCACATAGTCTAGACCCCATCCGGTAGGTTCATTATTGTTTCTGGTTATTTATTACCTGATATTTTATTTCATGGATATTGGATCACATTTATATTTTTATTTTCATTATCATTACCTGATTTTATTTCTAGGTTTGGTATTTATGGAATGTAATTTCTTAAAATTAAAGTATTAAATGAGAAAGGATTTTAAATTTATTTTCCAGTAAAACTTCTTAAAAAAACAAGTTTATTTATAAATATTTACTTATGCAATTTTGTTAGTTAAAATTGTATAGATTATTTGGGGGTATCCTATAGGCATCTATTTCTCAGAACATAATTATTTCTATGGGTGGATGTAGACTATGTTTTTTAGGATCCATGTAATAGGGAAATCATTCTATATCATGAAAGCATATCTTTACATTACTATTTCATTTTTGGGATAGTTTGGAGGTAATTCTTGGTCACATTGAGACTTTGTGTCTAGAATTTTCCTATTTTTCGGGTTTATCTAATTTGGATCAGTTGTATTATTCAGTTTTTTCTTAATAGTACCACAATATTATGTCTTGTATTTTTTATATTCAAGACAAATTTTGGTTATATCTATTTTACACCACCCTGTAATGAGATAGCTCTCATGGACAGTGTTTTTGGCCTGAGTTGATCTATTACAATTTGGCCCCTGTCTCGCATTTGATGTTCGCTGACGACACGATTGTCTTCATAAACGGTGGGTGGAAGTCCCTTAGGGAGTTGAACAGAATCCTCGAGGAATACTACTTCTGGAGTGGACAAATCATTAACAGAGAGAAGAGTAACCTGTTTATTCTGTCTTCATGCAACTCGAACAGGGTAGCCAGGATGGGCAGCATGCTGGGAATGGGGAGAGGATCCTTTCCTATGGAGTATCTCGGTACCCCTATCTTGGTGGGTCGAACAAGGATCAGGGACTTTGATAGGGTGGTGAACAGGATCTCGGATTGTATTTTGAATTGGAAAAACCACTTTATGTCCTTCAGAGGTCGGATCACCCTGGTGAATAGCATGCTATCTGTGATCCTGGTGCATGCATTGTCCTCCTCGTGCGTGTCGAAGGGGGTTATCAGGCGTATTGACAGGATTCTTGCGCGCTTCATCTGGGATATTGCAGGTGAGGGTAAGAGACAGTGGGTGTCGTGGGATAAAATGGCCCGACCCACGAGTGAAGGGGGAATCAAGGTTAAGAGCATGGTGGACATGATCCACTGCATGCTTGTGAGGCTTGCATGGGAGACCATTGAGGATCGAACCTTATGGGGGACACAGACGTATCAGAAGTATAAGGATGATAAATCCCATGGCGCGGAAAGGGGCTCATCGTTATGGTCCTCAGTGTTTAATATCGTTCTGACTCTTTTACCGCACTCGCAATGGATTATCGGGGATGGCAGCATATCCTTTTGGCACCACAACTGTGCGGGTGAAGTGTTGGGATATCCAGGATGCCCGGCCCCGACCATCTCATTTAGGGAGGCGTGAATGTACCCCCTGTTTTTTAGTTCAGTTCTTGACGGCCCACATCAATAAGTATTTGACTCTGTGGTTCTTAATACAGAGCAGGATAGATGCGACTACACTCCATCTACCTCGGGGAGGTTTAACGCTAAGGATTTTTCAGCAGGAGTGCCCCGCATGGTCAACGTGAACTGGGGCACAGCATGGCTTGGTGTAATAAGATACCGGAAAAACTCAACTTCCTTACTTGGAGGATCTGGAAGAAAGCAATTCTCTTCGATGATCAAATTAAACGGATCGGTATCAGTCTAGCATCATGTTTCCAGTGCTGCGGGGAGCGAAGCGAGGAGAGTATGAACCATATCTTTTTCGAGGGAGAATGGGCTCAGCACGTTTGGAGTTTCTTCGGCTCCCTTACAGGCATGCTTCAGTGTGAGGGCACGGCGGGGATGGATATTGAACACTGGCTTCAGGAGGATAGTGGGACAGAGGAGGAGAAGAAGGTGTGAGCCGTTATTTTCAACATGGAATGCTGGTGCCTTTGGCAAGCGAGGAACTGGTCCAAGTACGAGGGGAGTAGTTTCAAAGGTCGTTCTGTGGTGGAAAATATCCGCTTCTTGCTAGTTGACTTGCTTGGCACTGCAAGCTTCGGGAGGGGGGCGTTCTCTCTTGGGGTGGTGTAGAATACCCAAAGGAGGGGTAGTCGGTGCGGTGAAGAGGTGCAGGCCAGGTGGGTTCAGTGTTCCCCCCCCCCCCCCCCGAGCTGGCCTTAAACTCAACTCGGATGGATCATGTGTGTTGGGTGACATGCGTGGAGGACGAGTCATTCGGGACTCCAAAGGAAACTTGGTACTTGCCTTCGCGGCGCATTATGGAAGCGGTTCTTCGATACGATTCGAAGCTATGGCGGTCCTATCCGGACTATCTTTAAGAAATAGCAGGGGCATTTCTATTGACCACATTGAAACAAACTCAATGGCGATCAATGACGCTCTCCAGGATAAAGGCATTACCTCATGGTCTATCACCTACATAATTAGACAATGCAAGGCTCTCATCAAGGAAAACGTCATAATATCACATACGTGGCATGAGGGGAACAAAGTGGCGGACTATATGGCCACAACTGCGGTACCAGGCTCTCGGATGGTGTGGTTTAATAATGTGTCCCAGCTGAAGCCAGAGGGGGTGAATCTTATTCAGGGAGATGCTCTTGGATTGCATTATTTCAAGCCCCCATAATGTTGGGGTGCCACGTCGTTGTTTGGCCCTTTTGGGCCCCCCACCTTTTTTTTAATACAAATGTTAATGTTGGATGGATAAAATCATTTCTATGTCCAAGACCAAGATTTTAGGTTAATTTGAATAAATTATATTGTATTTTTATTTAACATAACCTATATTAAATATATGAGGACATGGTTTTTGTATGGTCTTTTGAATAAACTAAGTGTGAAGATTATTTATATGGACATGTTCCTTTATAAATGTGTTATCTTTTCTATTAGAATTCATAATTTCTTTAAATACACATTGTTTTAAAATCTTAATTTGGATTATTATTTTATGATTGATGGATTTGGAGTTTTCTCTTAGATGATTGGATATTTTTTTGACAAACAATTCCTAAAATAAGAGATCATCAAAATACAATAGGTAAAGTCGTGAGGCAGGTTCTTCAGCGGGATCCTCCAGTGAAATCTTTATTGGTAGAGGTGATAATTTGTACCATTTGGGCTATTGAGTCAGTGGACATAGTTAAAGCAGGAAGAGTAATGGATCATGGCTCATAATGTACCATGTAATATCCATATGTATTCCATGGTGAAAAATGACCACAAGAGTTAGATGAGTGGATCAAACATATTGAGATGATCTTAAACATCTTCAAGACTCATGAGGAATCTGAGGTGGGTTTTTCCACATATATGCTTGTGGGAATAAGATAAAGAAAATGGGATTATATAATGCAGTCTAAGTTACACAAAGTCCTTTCTTAAGTCTCTTTCAAGAGGATATACAACCATAATTTTTATCTCGAGATATTATGTCTGGAAAAATCTTGAGAGTTTCTTAACATAGAGCAAGGAGATGATATAGTTCTGGAGAACTCCACCCTTTTTGATTATTGGGTGCACCTAACACTGAAACATATCACCAATGACTACCTAAAGGCTTGGAGGTTTTAGATAGGGATGAGGGCCGATGATTGGTTATTTCTAGTTCTTTTGTGCCTTCCGAACTTTTTGTAAGTAGTTGATAATGTCTCTTTGGCTGAGGAAGACATAGCTAGAAGTGCATGACTGGGTAGAACTGTAGTGGGTGTAGTAGTTAGTTAGGGTGCTTCTTCTAGTCATAAATGAAAGTGCAATTGTTCTTAGTTTTCTGCATGACCTATTTTAGTGGATTCTACAGGGTATCAACATGTTATTTTCTACCAGTGTGGGAGGCATTGATATACCATGCCTTTATTTGTGGAGGCTCTTATAACTTTTCATCCTTATGGGTGATATGACCATCTAAATAATTCCTCTGATAAGATTTACCTAGGTAGTAAGGAAATATTCTATTTACCAAGGTGTCACAGGTTCATGTTGATGCATCCAAGGGTGGTATATCTCATTCTCAGACCAAGGGGGATGTCCATGTGGCTATGTCTGGATGACGTTATTCATCTAATTGTGCACTAAAGGAATCAAAAGTAGGACAATATACTATTAGAGGTATAATATTTTTTTCATCATTTATAGATCGAGATGTGTTTGATATGGCCTATACTCATTAATTTTTATCACCAAAGTTGATTTATGTGTTTGGTTTGAGTTTAAAGAACATTCTGT
Organism: Viscum album; assembly: GCA_963277665.1. NCBI lineage: Eukaryota > Viridiplantae > Streptophyta > Magnoliopsida > Santalales > Viscaceae > Viscum > Viscum album. Next base: position 620,766,274 of record OY728137.1, on the reverse strand, counting down.
TCTTGTTTTATCTTTCTACACCTTTGGGAAAGAGGTCTGAACAAGGTTTAAATAGCATATATGTCGGGTGGTGATAGGAGTCTTTGAGGTATATTTGGACTTCTTATTACTTGATTTTGACATATTTTACATTATTATCAACATTTATTGGATGATTAACATAAATTACTAGATATATTTTTATCTATGATGTGTATAGTTTATATCTACCAATGGAGTCACTTGGGTTTTTTAGGGAGGGATGAACTCAAGATTGAGAAGTGTAGGATCGAGTGTTCCTTATACTGGTTTAATCACATGCCAGTTGCCAGATATTTTAATGATTCAGTTGACCCATTATTTCTCAGTCAACTTCCTATTGTTTTGTGTGTGTGCACTAAGGCCTTTCCGGATTATTTTACATGTTTACCTAAATAGAGAGAGGTCAGTTTTATGGTTGACTTGTTACCTAGAATGATTCATATTTTAATGTCATCATATCAAATAGAACGAAATGAGGTAGTGGAATATAAATTGCATTATTAGGACCAAGAGATGAAAGAATTTATTTTTATAGTGTTTCACTATGGGATTTTCTTGTGCACCTTTCTACGAAGGAAGATAATAGTCTTAGACTATATATTGACTATCAGAAGTTGAATCGAGTGAAAGTTAATAAAAACATTCTTTATATAGGATTGATGATACCTTTGATATGTTAAAATTGTATCATTGGTTTTATAAGGTTAAATTACATTCATGGTAACAACAGTTGAAATTATAGGAAGAGTATATACTCAAGACAACATTTCAAAGTCGATATTGGAATTTCAAATTCTAGTTATGTGATTTAGACTCACTAACGCTCCTACGGTATTCACGGCATTGATGAGATAATTATTTCATTGGTTTTTAGAGAGAGAAAAAATTGTGTTCAGGTATGATATATTGGTGTAATAAGAGACATAGGAGGAGCACATAGACCATTTTAGTATCAATCATCAAACATTGAGGGAACATCATATTTTTTTAATATTTCCAAGTGTGAGTTTTGGATTCAAGAAGTGATTTTTTGGGAATGTGACATCTGAGAGGGGAATCTCAATTGATCCTAAAAAGGTTTAGGATTTCATATCCTAGGAGAAACCTAGAATCATTTTTTAGATTCAAATATTATTGGGTTTGGAAGGTTTTTATAGACAGTATATTTGGAATTCTCCAAGATTGGCTCATCGATGACAATTTTAACCCATAAGGGTGTAATGTTTGAATGGAACAACAACTATCATAGTTATTTTTAGGAGATGAATATGTGGTTTAATTTAGAACTAGTTTTGATTCTTCTAGAACCAGGTTTGGGTTATAATGTTTTCTATAATTCTTCTAGTATTGGATTGGGAAGTGTCTTGATGAAGGGGAAATAGGTTTTGACTTGTGTCTCTCACTATAAAAACCCTCATGATAAGAACATCCCTAACCATGACCTTTATTTGGCATCTATTATGAATGTGATCAAAACATGGTGTCATTGTCTATTTGTAGAGCAGTTTATGGTATATTTTAATCACAATATTATAAAGTATGTCTTCACCTAGTGAGAACAGGACACAAGAAATAGATATTGGGAAGACTATATTCATATCTTTGATTTTGATATGTTATATACCACTGAAAAAGGAAATGTGGTGTCTATTTAATTGAGAATAAAATTACTAACACAGTCCATGAATAAATCAGTTGAGTATTGGTCTCTGATGAGTTTTTTTGCTGAGATGAGCTTGTGAATAGAGGAGGTTGGGGGATAGGTGTTCTTGGATTAGATAAAGATTTATTCATATTTTGATGATTGGGTTCAACTTGAGTAGATGACAGACACTGAGCAATGGTACTGAGAATAAATCCTAAATGGTGGGGAGACCTCATACAAGTTGTCTCGGTCTCCTAGTGTAGCTATGTGCTTCTCTAGAAGGTTGTTTGTTCCGTTTTTCTTAAGGTATGAGTTTTTGGATAGTGGAAACTGGTCTTATTGGTCAGTGCACCATAGGGATACAAAAATTTTCCATGAATTGAGATGTCGAAAATGGCGACTGGGATTGAGGTGGTCAGTTGTGAATTTTTTATCGCGGTGTCTAACATGTTAATTTGTTAAAGAAAAACACTAAATTCTAATAGGATTGTTTCATCCTTTAACCATTTTTTAATACAAGTGGTATGAAATTTCTATGGACTTTTTTTAATGGTTTTCCATTGAATCCATGTGGTAAGGATAAAATTTTGGTGATTTTTTGTAGACTCGCTTCATAAGAGCATTAATTTCCAATAAAAGATATGATGAAAGTGGAACAGATAGGGGAATTTTATATATGAGATACTACGAAGATTCATGGTGTTCCATCTATAGTAGTTTCTAATAGGGGATAAACGTTCACATCCATATCTTTGAACAATTTTCATGAGGAAATGAGATCCTAGATGAAATTGAACATGAATTGTCATCCATACATGAATGGAAAGTCATAGAGGTATATCCAGGTTATTGAGGATATGCTTTGGGCTTGTGTTCTTAATATCTATCGATCTTGGGATAGAAATTAACATTTTTCAAGATTACCATTAACAATAGTTTCCATGATTATATCAAAATGGTTCCCATTAAGGATTTGTTTATGCAGTCATGTCAATCAATCTTTTTCCGATCATATTTGGGAGAGAATTCCTTGGTTAGGCCTAGTGATTTTCATGATATAGTAGAGGTTGTGAATTTGACCAATGAGTGTTTGTTCATAGAACAGATTCATCAAAAATATCATACAGACCATTGTTGTCAAACATTTGAGTTTGAGGTTGGTCTTCTGCTCTTTCTAAGAGTTTCGCATCACTTGGGACATCATCAGTTGGGTAAAAAGGTTAAGCTGGCACTGAGGACTATTGGTCCCTTTGATATTGTCGATGGACTATGGAGGGTTCCTAATCAGTTGATGTTACCAAATAGATTGGCTTATATAGACGATGTGTTTCATGATTCCCTATTGGGGAGGTATACACAAGATCCTTCCCATGTGATTAGATTGGAGAATTTTGTTCATGATCCTCATACCACTTTGGTTGAGTAGCCAGTTCTGATTATAGATCACTAATAAAAGGTAAAACATAGTAAAATGATTCCTCTTGTTCTATTACTATGGTAGTGTGGATAGTATATCCACAATAAATGGTAGCATTCCTCATTAATGAGGTAGTAGTGTCCTAATATTTGGAAGGATCTAGGATCTTGAGCTATTTCTGGGGACATAAATATTTTATAGTGGGGAGATTGCAAAACAACATTACCTTTCTGATAGGTACGTTTCAGTCATGGTTTTTGGGTGTCCTTTTTTCATTAGGTGAGTATTTTTTTTCTCTGAATTAGGAGGATACATGTAATGGTGAATTCAGGGATTTGGAGGATTTTCATCTTTTCTCGGGACATTTATGTTGTTCTATAGTAATCTACATGACATGTAATGGGATTACACAAAATGTAATGACCCCTAGAATGATTTCATGAACTAGATTACACAAAGGGATAATTTTACACATCGTGTAAGGGTTACACATCACATAAAATTTAAAATAATTGTTCAAATACAATGAGATTTGGTTTTCCACATAACTTTAATTGAAATGGATTTATAATGTGAAAAGGTATTATACTCTGTGTAATACCCTGATTTCTAGTTTTTGGAGTTTTGAATAGGATTTTGTGGCTTCATTATATCTTGTGGCCTTCTCCCCTCATCCATAGAACATAACCTAGTCAATTTGGGTGTCTTCTTTTCATCCAGATTGATCCATTAAATGGTTGGTCAATAGGGTTAGTAACTTTGTCTATCCAAATATGATTTCCTCTTAGTTTCTATATCATTGGTGGTTACAACATCATTAATTTTAGGTATTGGTATTTAGATTTTGTTTTCTTTCAATCCTTTTTAGTATTTGGTAATTCATTTTCATACAAAGGCAGATCTCATGGTTCCCAATCCTCATTATGAAATATGATTAGGTTCTTTATGCTCTTGAGGTAGGTGGATCTATTCAAGTTTTGTAATTTCTTGAATTTCACACTGTTCTTATTATTTCATTGAGATTCGAAATGTAATTTCATGTATAGAAATTGAAATGGGAATTGGTTCCCATTTGAAAAGGGGGTTTTTATTGAAAAATTAATATTCTTGATTTGAAATGGAAAATGGATTTTTCAAACCCTAATGCATATTGACATGCCTTTTAATTTTTTTAATAAGAATGTGATCATCATTTTTAGAAATAGAAATTTAAAAAGAATACACATTAAGAACCTTATGTACATCGAGATAGATATGTGGGATTCTATAGTGTGTGTAGCACCACTAGGATGTAACCTCTTATATGTCGATGGTTTATAGAAGACCACGATGATAGTTGATATCTACAGTTATGCATTTTTTTCTTATCGGTGTCTATTACATGTTGTCCAATATGTTATAGACCATATGTTTGGATAATTTTTGTTTATATTTGTTTATTACATGATATTTTATTTCATGGATGTTGGGTTACATGATTTTTTTACTTTTCATTATCTTTACCTTCTTTTTTTCTTTATTTGGAAGTTATAGCATAAATTTGTGAAAATTCAATAATTATTTTAAAAATCATTTCAAATGGATTTATTTTTAAAACTGATTGTAAATTTTTTTTCTAAAGGTGGACTTTGGGATTCTTATTATTACAACATGTAAATATTTTTTAGTGGTATCCAACTAGGCTCTATTTATCACAATCTACTTCTTCGTATGGGAGGTTGTAGACCATGTTTTGTAAGATCCATGTAAAGTGAAGAATATTTTGTTTCTTTATGGAATATCATTACATTCATGTTTTTTTTGGGATAGATTTTATGTGACATTATGTCACATGGATACATCTTTTCTGGAATTTTATTATTTTATGGTTAATACAGTTTTTCATAATTGTATCTTAAATTTGTTTTCAAAAAGTACTTTGGTTGTATTCCTTGTCTTTCATGTATTCAATACTCATTTTTTTTATCTCTGTTATGACCAAAACTCATAATGGGATTGCTTTGGTGATAGGTCTAGTTTTCCTAGGTTGGTCTGTTATATACCAAACATAACATAATAGTATTTTTATACCATATACCATGCGATAAAACATCATACCATAAACTAAAACGTTATATTATTAACTTATACTAGATATCAATGTATTACATCATCACTACCATATAATAACATCATCCAAATATACAAAAAGACAATATTATATCATAAGATATGATATATCTATAAGGGAGTAAGAGGAAGTTGGTGTAAAAAACTATCTTGTATAACCCACATCTTAGATATTAGGGGTACACCTAAAATAAATTCCCACATAAAGGTATTGGTAGTTTTACTTGACAAATGTATTGATTTATATGGAATAAAAAAATTATAATAGAAAATTACAATCAAGACTCCACTTCATATAAAAACACTAGAACATAAATAACCATCAAGAAATATTCCCACCTAAAAATGACTACATTCATTTGAACCTATTTGTTCAACACATTCCAAATCCACCACCACCATATAATATCCAGAAATTTTTTCCAACACATCAAATTTTATTACCTCTTTTCTATAATTCAGTTACCTATTGTATTATTTTAATTAACACAATTTTTTCTAGAAACTATCCCCCATTAAAAATTTCTTTCCATTAAATTGAAATACCGAGTTTCAATACATTTTAATCCACTAAATTATTTAATTTATTATTTCATAAAATTCATTAATCACAAATCATTCACATTCCAATTATACATTTTAAATCTAATGTTGTTATTTTTCTATACTCCCTATAAAATACAGAAGAATGAAAGGAACCAGAAAAATAAACACACCCTAATTTTTTTTTATATCAAAGAAACAAAATGAGAAAAAAATTAAAATAAATATCTTTAATATCAATGAAACAACACAATAATGAATAATGATCAATTTTTTCACTATTTATCATATTATTTATTCACACTAATAAAAACATAATAAAAACACAAAAAAATTATTATATATTTTTACTTTATTATAATATTACCATATCTTTAACATATATTTAAAATTTTAATTTAACAATTCATTGTATTATTTATACAAATTAAATAATAGCTATAATCTACCAATAACCATCGACCAAATTTAAAGAATAGTGATAAATGTTAGTAAAACTTTTTCAATACACATTTCATTTTATTTACTATCATCTAGTTCACCATCATAATTAGTAAATTTCAAAATCTCAAAAAAAATAAAGAAATTACTTTTTATTTCCCCATTAGAACAATATAATAATAATAATTTTTAAAACACATACATAAAAATGAATATTGATACAATTAAATAGAATATATCCAAATATTCAAGCACATGAAAATCCTCCTCAACCATCAACTAACCTAAGGATAAACATTCCTCCCTAAAAATAATGTCACATTCATGAATAAATCACCTATATTGTTAGATAAATGAATAAGAAGAAGAAAAATAATAATAAACAAGTGTATATGGAATGAATCATATGTGTATATTTTAACATAAATAACATGATCACATAGAACCACAAGCTTTAAACAACCATGGATGCATAAGATCACTAAATACAAGCCAAAAAACATCTAATATAGATTCCCAAATTTCTTCTACACCACTATTTCTGGGATTTTGGATCTCAGTGATATTTTTGAGTATAAAAGTATAATTTTAACTAATATTTATACTAAAATTATTTAATGTTCCCTAATTATACTATTTATAGAGTCATAGGATGTATTTTTATATGGGACATGCACTATTATTCTTTATTGTTATTTTGGATAAGGGTATGTGACATGTTGTGACTAGATGTTCTATGTTTTAATGAAATTTACTATGTTATGGCATGGAGTTCATGTCCATGATTTTTTAGTGTTACATATACTGTGAGTGTTTTATCATGGATTTTCCCTATGCACCATGTGTTAGTTTTGGGGAGATATGGCCTGAGTGAAGAGCGATGAGGTTTGCAGCATGACTTTTGATTTTTGTGTATTGTGGTGTATACATAGTTGTTTTACTTTAAATGTTATTGGGCATATCAATTATAATTGGTTATGGAATAAAATTAAGGGGATATTTTTTTCCTATCTTAAGCTACATTAACATTCTATGTATCATATATGGTCATTCACATTCTTATATGATATCTTATTCAATAGATGTTTAATTCTATCCCTTGATTCATGTGATACATCCATTTTATTCCTAGTTTATATTTAAAAAATTTCTAGATATTCCATTACACATTTGATCTTTCCATCTCTATATTCTTTTTTATTTATTCATGGTAGATGATATGTCTTTATTTTTTATAGCTTCTTGTGATGTTCATTAAGGGACTTGATATGTCATTTCTTGTTGAGGGTTCCTCTTAAAATTTTGGTGGTGTGTATTATTGTTTTAAATATTCTCACCTATAAATCATTTCTTTATTCACAGATATGTAATTATTTATATCCTTTTTACTAAAATTAACATGTATTATTTATTTTATAATTATTTAATTCATTCAATGATGGTAATGTAAAATCAATATTTTTGAATCTTGAAATTAATTCTTATTTCTTTCATGGAATTGTAATTGAGAATTGAACTTGAATGGATGGATTTCTCGTCTGTTTTCTTCTATTATGAATGAGGTTTTTTAATCATAGTGTTCTTAATCCTTTATTGTTGAATATGTGGTGGTATTTTTATTTATTTATCATGTTGGTTGGGCTATGTTGATGATGAAATAATGGTCGATATTGTTCTGATAGTGGTCACATCATATATTCATTGTAATATTGATTGAAGTCAAAATAAATGATATTAGTAAGGAATGATGGTCTAGATATTATATTCTTTAGTTGGTTAATTAAGTAATGGAAAATAATATAATTAATGATAATGTAAAACGGTTGATCTAATTTATAATGAATGGATTGAAATTAAACATGTCTTAATGAGTTTAACATGGATTGTAATTAATATACATGAAATTATTAAATAATATTTAAATGTGATGTGGTTGGTTTTTATGTTCTGATTTTATAGTTCTTTAGAGCTGAAATTATGGTAGGTATGTGTTGTTTTTTGAGGTGGTACTGGCTGTCAATGTGGAACTATAGTACAAAGTTTACTATTTTATTTTATAGAAATAAATTTATTAGAATTATAAGTCAAACCAAAGGTAAGGATTTATAGTAAATTGTATTTATTGTAGATTTCATTACCTCTTATGTTCTACCACATAAGTTTGAAAATAGGGTCGATTAATCTATGTGGATTGGGGTTTTATGTGCATTACCTATTATCCATTAGGGCACTAATAGGGATGGATAAGTTTTTCCCCTTACCAAGACTCCATTATGTATGTTTTATATGATTTAATGGGTTATGATAACAAAATATACATGTAATATCTACACCAGATTGAAGTTATGACACAAGCACACACACACATATATATGTATTGTTTGATAAGGTTATATGTTAATATAGTTTATCATGTGAATTTATAGTGGGTGCGTACGTAATGGGAGGAAGGCTTGAGGATGATGCCCATTTTTATTACAAACTATTATATATATATATATATGTTTTCATATGTAGTTATATGATACATGGATGTGGATATATGGTTATGGTTGTGAGGTGGTTATGCAGTTTTGGATATATGGCCATCGAACTTTTTATATCTGTTTGTCTGGATTTGTTTGGATGTGAGGGAGTATAATTAATTGAAAATGTGTATTCAAGGAACCATATTGTTATATTCTATTGAATTTACTCTAATATCTTGTATATAATCTTATTAAATGAGCCTTTATGAGTATAAGATGTTGATGACATCGTATAAGTAATTATTGGGTTTTATAATTTATTCATTTAATCATTAGAATGCTCCTTCAACATATGAATATGGTATTTTGGGGAGGGTACTACTAATAATTCATGCATTTTCAAACATTTATTTATATATTCTATTTTTATAGTTTCCATGAGAGATATGGTGAAAGTAATAAAATTCCCCATATGGTCGAGTTCATGATCACTCTTGGTGTCACCACCATGTGATTATTATTTTGTTAATTTATTTTTGTGATCATTAATTTATATAGGGAATGAATTTATTGTTGGATTAATGTTTTTTTATATACCAAAATTGTTTTGGTTACAGTTCCATTTTTTATAAGTATTTGTGATGTAAATTACTCTCATGTGTGTATTGTATAATTTGGGATCTATTCACCAACTTGTGGACATTAAGGGGTTATATTCATGGGCCAAACATGTCTACCATGTTATAAAAGATGGGTCTCAAATGAGTGATGATCATGATATAGTTTTACTAAATATGGGGATGAGGGTTTGAATAATGTATACATTTCTGAATTAGTGTGGCCTATAGAGGTTTTCTTGGGTAAATTTAATAATCAAACATATAATGTGATGTTAAAATATAGAGAAACTAGCACACATGTGTATTGGTTCCCCTATGATCAAGGAAAATAACCATGAAATCAATGAACATGATAAAATTAATATTTTATATTATAGGATAAATATTTATGTGTGGTACATGCATCATGCGTGTTTTCACTAGTGTCAAGATTTTAGTGAAATAAGAGATATTTAATAATATACCAAATAATTATCTTAAATTAATTCATTGTATTATTTTATTATGATTCTATTTCATTATTTTAACTAATGTTATGGTTTTAGGGTTATTAATTAGTTATTAGGATAACTAATGTTAATTTAGTTAGATATTACATCTATCATTTTGGGATGTTGTTAATGTTATAAAACAAATTATGTTTTAACTATTGGATACATTTATTAATGCTTATGTTGATTAATGTGATAATGAACATATAATGAATTATTACAATGAGAAGTAATAACAATAATTAATGGAAAATGGGTAATTAGAAATGAAATCCTTTATAATGTTGTAACCAAAATAATGATTTCATGAAACATTTTATAATGTGTATTATTCTCATTATTTAGCATTCTATTAAAAATTGATTATATTTTAATAACCTAAATAAATATAAATTTGACAATATGGATTCTTTGTCTTTATTATTTAAACTTTTTTATTTTAAAATATTTTTATAAATTTGTTGAATAAGGGTTCAGGCATGATGATATTTACTAGACAAAGTGCATGCTAGGAATTTTCAATCTCAATAAATAATACATTTAATATATAACTTGTTTTTAATAATTCCATAAAAAATGTAGGAATATGTGAAATGTGAATAATAATTTCATTATTTAAGAGTTACTTTGGAAACCATTTATTTTGATATATGTTATGTGTTTGAGTGACTGAGTGTGGTTGTTTAGTAATATGATGATCTCGAAATGATATTGTTTTAAAAAATGACATTGTGATTCACTATGACTGATTAATCACTAGGGGTGGGGTGGCAGTGATTCAGTGGTCTTATTTTACAAATTATATTCACTAAAACTACTAAATATTTTATGATTTATGAGGCTCTAAAAAATACTTATTTCCTTGCCTATTTTGTAGAATTAATTTGAAAGTGATCAACAAAGAGTATTTATAAGGTTCTTATATATTACCCTAATCCCCCTTAGGATTGGATATCTACCTAAAAATAGATTCTTACACTATTTTCAGAAATATTCTAAAATTAATGAAAATATATTGTTATCAACTTAAATATTTTTTTCTTTTCATAATACACTAAAAGAAAATAAAAATTCTAATAAAGGATGACACAACATTGGAATACACTAGAATTATCATAGGGACAACTTAAAATTTTAATAATGGTCATCCTTGATGAGATGATGGGTTAAAATATCTACCCTTGTATACTTTCAATAAAATTATAAGTCAAAAATTGTGATTAACACTTCTTGTACCAAATATCACTTCAGATCGTGCATGATATAGTTCCTTCTCTTATATATAAATAACTAGGTAGTGGTTCTTCTTCTTGAACAGTGCCTCTCCTCATATTAAAATACTTCTTAAATACTTTCTACTAGAATGTATTGGGATCTCAATTATTTATAATTCCCAGTCTTTAAATTTTTCGTGTTCTCTCAATAAACCACAATATAATTTTTTCTTTTGTATTTACACATTTATATTCCCCATAAAAATAGAGAGAACATTTTTATTCATATTTGAAATATTGATACTTATTGAAATGAATAAATATTTTGTCAATTTCAAATGCTTTTTAATTACTCATTCAACATGTCATTTATAAATTTTTAAATACTGTATATTAACTATTTTATGTGATATTCAAATATTGAAATTAACATATTCTCTACAAATCCCATGTGAATTCATGTTTTTCTATATATATATATATGAATTATGAAGCAACCCAACATATAATGTGGTGTAGTAATCCCCATTCAAAGCATAGATCATCATCAATAATTAATGGATTCAAAAAATAGTCACTAATTATAGAAAAAATCATAGTCTAACTCTTCATTTTCAATATGGGATCTTTTCAAATAGAACCCAATGTGCTAAAACATGGTGATTCTCATCTAACAATTTCCATATAATTATCATATCATCTATTATGTGAGTTCCCTATGGTGACTAAAATTCACATTTATGATACACCACATCATGGTGGTGTTCATCACAGTATATTATGCCTCATAAATGGCTATTTTCAACTTTATCTTAGCTTGAATCACAATCTAAGTATGGTACAGATGTTTTATCTATTATGATTAACACACTAATATTGTCTGAATTAATTTCATATTTATTAAGATTGTTTATTCTGATTATTCTCTATCATTTCACTATATTTTTATCATAAAATTATCATAAAACTATTTATGGATATCTTATCTATTGATGAAATGAAATAGATAAAATGAAATTTTTCTATGTTTTAAATTCATAAAAATATCTCATGTTTCCAAAACAATTATTATTATGTTATTAGAAATATTATGAAATCATATGATCTTATTAATAAGTAATAAAAATAAATTTCATATGCCTTTAATGTCATATGATCATGCATTTTCAATTTTCTTCCTCTAAGATAATTCATATGAAACTACATGAATTCATACAAAAATCACAATGTCAATTGATATTGATTTTCAAATCTTTCAAAAATCATTATGTCATAAGAATCCATGACTTATTAATATTATTTATCTACATGTAAAAATAAAAACATCTTTAAACTTAATTTAAGGCCTTACTCAATCATTCAATTACCATATTAAATATCTAAAAAATTCATGAAAACTTTTAAAAGGTAGTGTTTCCAAATCCAATAATGCTTTTCTAGGTATATTTGAAAATCATCTTTGTAAAGACCCGTAAAATTCAAGGGAAATTTTTTCTTAATTTTCTTTGGAATTTTACAAGAGCGCGGTTTCTGACGGCACCTGATTCTGAGGCCCGGTGTGCCCGGAATCAATTTCCGAAGTTTGGCTCGGGTACGTTCAGTGAACGAACGAGCGGGATTTTCTAACTTTTGAACCGGTGCCCGGAATCGAATTCCGAGGGAACCGATGGAACCGTAGCACCGGTAAACGCTTAGGAACTCCTGTTCTGGAGTTGCGTTCATGCGAGTGTTGATAATAAAAATTGTGGATGTTTACTTTGTAATTACACTACAATTTTTATTAGTTTACTCTAAGTGATATCTCTTGTTGGAAGTTGGGTAACCACCCAACCTCCCTTGGGAGGTTATGAGGGTGGTGGGGCCCACACGAACCCCACCTCTTCATATCCTCTAAAACCCCTCAACTCCCTCATAAGTTATGATATCTTAAGTTATAACTTTAGACTTAAATAAGGTGAGTTGTGTGTGTGTTTTGAATTTCAAACTCTTGAAATTCTAGTGTGTTGTTGTGTTAATAAAATAAGATAGAGTCTTATTTTATAGTTTTGTCTCCTTGAGAGAGTTGGGAAGGTTCTTCTTGTTTCTTCATCTTCTTCAACCTCGACGAAGAACACGAAGAACGCCGTTCTTCAACGAAGAACTTCTTCGCCGAAGAACACGGTTCTTCCGCGACGCCATATCCGCGACGTGAAGTTCTTCTTCCGCATCATCTCTTCCGCGACGGTTTTCCACGACGAACGCCATCGACAACGACTCTTCCTCTGACGTCAAAGGAATCGACACCGATATTCCACGACTACGTCAACGTGCGACTATCGAGGTAGGGGTTGTTGATTCTTGTTTAATTATTTTATTCTTGCTCGTGGTTCGCATGACTAACGTAAGGATATTGAATATTTTAAGTTGCGTTATTATTTAACGTGAGGGGGGCCGGACCGCATGAACACGTCCGAACCCCCTCCATCGTTCTTGTTGATTTACCTTGCGGGTGGAAACAAGGTGGCGTGGTGCCGTCGCACCACGCGGTTAATCGTACAATTATATTACGCGACGCCGTCGCGCCGTGCCATGGAAGGATCATCAAGAACGCGACGCCGTCGCGCCGCGTTGAGGTAAATCAAGGTGCGGCGGAGGGGCGCGGTGCCGTCGCACCGCGCCGGACGACGAACACCGCGGCCGGTTCCGGGCCGCGGTGGAATGAGAAGACCGGCGGCCGGGCCGCCGGCGTCGGAAGCCGAAGAGGGGACCGGATTTTCCGGTCCCGTTGGAGAAAACCGTCCGGCCAGCTGGCCGGCCGGATGGTAATAAACCGGGGGAAATTAATCCCCTGGACAGCACACAAAACCCCCCCTCATTTATGAGGGGGCGGTTTCCTTGAGGGGGGCAGGAGGCCCCCCGGTTTCCGCACAAACAGGCCCCCCACGTGGGGGGGCATTTTTAAAACAAGGGTGCGGCATATAGTCGTGCCGCCCCTTCAATCAAGTGGGGGGGGGCTTTGCCCCCCGCGCTGCCTCCGTGCGGCGCCAGGCCGCCGCGGCCGCCGCGCCGCCGGCCGGCCGGCCGGGCCGGGTCGGCCCGGACCCGGACCCCCCGTTTCGGATCAATTTTGGTCTTTTGAACATAACTTGAGCCACGGACCTCCGATTGACGAACCGTCTGCGTAAACGCGATCCTTGGATCGAGACGGTCGTTTCGGTATATCTCACTCAAGGTTTCGGATTACTTTGAGTTCGGCCGGGTTGGTTCGTTCACGAAACCAACCGGGCCTTCGGAGCGGAAACGCTCATATCTTGAGCTACGGACGTCCGATTGACGTGCCGTGAGCTGTGTTGTGTTCCTCTTAGTGAGACGGATCTTTTGGCATACTCCGCCCGAGGTTTGGACGCAGGTGGAGTACGTTCGGGTTGGTTTTGCCTTAAAAAACCAACCGGGCCACGGGGACGAAAATGCCAATAACTCTCAGACCGGGCGTCCGATCGACGCACCGTCTGTTGCGTTGAGTTCCTGTTGTTGATACGGAACTTTTGGATACATCAACTCTGGACTTTGTGACAGTTGATGTATCAGCCTCTCGGCTCGTGGAGCGGACCCTCCGAACAAGCTTGCTGTGTGCGGGAACCCTAGTGCTGGCTGCGACTGTTACTGTGACTACTACTGCTGCTACTGCTACTGTGACTGCGACGACGACAGTACAGAGATCCTGTGTGGATTCGACGACGACGACTACAGCACTCAGCGATCCTACGTGGATCAGTGCTACAGGTCCTGTGTGGGCCCGATCCTGTGTGGGTCCGATCCTGTGTGGGTCTTTGCGCTCAGCGGTCCTGTGTGAACCAGCGCCTACAGGTCCTGTGTGGGCCCGATCCTGTGTTGGTCTTTGCGGTGATTATCTACAGGTCCTACGTGGGCCCGATCCTGTGTGGGTCTTTTGCGGGGGTTAGTTACCTATCGATCCTTCGTGGGTCCGACGACTTAGATGGATCAGAGATCATCTTTATCGTCCTTTGAAGAAGTATACCTGTGTGAGCTAAATCATGTTGTTTTCCTGTGTGGATTGTGTTGTGCTATCCTGTGTGGATTACGTTTTGCTTTCCTGTGTGGAATACGTTTACTTTCCTGTGTGGACTGAGTTATACTTGGGCTCGGAGGTTGGAGCGTATTTGAAATTGATGACTTAGGTATATGTATGGGCATATACCTAAGCAGTGTCGGTTTTTACTTCGTGATTGTTCATTTCTTCGTGGTTTATCCTTTGTGGATTTGAGAGACCTTCAGGGGTCTCGGGGTCCCTACTGAGTAGCTTATACGCACCCCTACACGGGCTTTGCCCGCACTATGTTTTGTTGGTTGCAGACGACGGACAGCGTTGACCTTAGCTGAGGCTTGCAGAGCGGGACGGTACCCGGAGGTGGACCACTGGGCGGGACGTGCTCGGAGCGGACTGCGGGACCCGTGGAGCAGAGGAGCTATCTGTACCCACCCTTCAGGTGGGATTTTTAGTGGACAGCTCGGTGTAGCTGCTTTTACTTTTCAGTTGTTGTTTTCCCTTTCGAGTTGTACTTTACTTTCAGTTTGGGTTTGTATTCTGGCCCATTTACTTTTCCGCACTTTCAGTTGTACTCTGCTTTTGCTTAGTGATTACTTTCCGCTTGCTTACTCTGTGGTGTTTGTTTACTTTACAAAGCCAATGCCTTCCCTTTTTACCGGGATTTACGCCTTGGTGCTAGTCACCAGCCCCTGGCCTATGGAAGGCGGGCTTGGGGTAGTCACGGCACGGACCCCGAGGGCGGGTCGTGACAAATTGGTATCAGAGGAGTTCGGTTCTACCGCGAACTCTGATCTTTTTTTTATGTGAAGCAATAATGTTTAGCGTATTGATTGTGGTTATGAGTCCAGAGAGTCCAGTGTTGGTGCGGCGGCCGACGTATCCGTACACCAGGACCCTGACTTCTGATTTCCGACTTAATGCACGAAAACATTTATTGTGTGTGTGTTTCAAAGTTTTCTTTGTGATTTATTTGTGTCAGCTCACCAAGTATACTGTTTGACCGTGGCGCACCTGTTTCCTTTCAGGATGGCCCCATGATGGCAGCCAGCTAGGGTTCCGAGAGTCGAGTGTGACGACAGCCCACCGAGCGACGAGGCTTCGGTACAGGGCCCTCTTGCAGTTGAGGCACCAACGGAGGCACCAGCGATACTACCATACGTTGGGCCATCGATGCCACCAGCCCCAGCAGTAGGCGATGCACGCCACTTGAGTGCGCTGCACGAGTTCCAGCGCCATAGGCCACCCAGGTTCCGGGGAGAGACGGACCCGCAGGCGGCTGAGGATTGGATGGAGGCTGTGGTGGGAGTCTTCAGGCTAGTGGGGACGCTGGCAGACTTCATGGTGATCTTTGCTGCCATCCTCCTTCAGGCAGCAGCAGGCGGGTGGTGGAGCCACTTGTTTCAGTTTTGCGACGGGATGACCTTCGCATGGGAAGACTTCGATACCTTCTTCAGGGTGGAGTTTATGCCAGTAGCTCTACACCCCGAGCGTGTACAGGAGCTTCTGCCTTTGCCGCGTGTTTTTTTTCGATCAGTAGCCGAGTCATCTGTGGGCAGTAGACAGATGATGCAGAGGTCCAGGAGGACCAGACTAGCAGTTGGAAGATCTCGGGTTTTAGGACCGGTGGTACGGGGCACCTGAGGTGGGGTCAGAGCCAGGCGTGCCAGAAACGGACAATGTTACTCCTGCGGCGGGAAGGGTCACCTGGCACGTGACTGTCCGACTCCTCGTACGATTGATCAGCGGGTGTTAGAGGAGCCACTGAGACAGAAGCAGCGGCGAGTGCTTGAGCAACAGCCGAGTAGTGGACAAGGCAGTAGAGCTCCGAGAGCAGGTGGAAAGGATAGGAACTAGTGGATACGTCCCTTGTACTTCTAGTTCCATTTGCTTTTGTATTCGTGTCTTGTACTATGAGCTGCAATAATAAAAAGACACTTATCTTTGTTTGCTTTACTGTCCTTTTGTTTGATTGATACTGAGTGGTCCCGGTTAAACTGTTGACTTGACCCTCACTTTCGAGATTTCAACTGGAGAGGACCCAGTAACCTCACACTGATGCCGACAGTGTGACTCGACCCTTAGAGGCGAGAGTAACGGTTGGACCTCTTGGTAGCAGCGTCGAGGCCTTACGACGTCATCCGTGCCATAAATTAACTAATCATGACGGAATTGACTGTATTAGGCAAGGAACGTGGTTCATCCAGGGGATGAGACCGGATTTTAATTTTCGGCAAAGGATAAATCTTTGCAGCTAGCCTCTTTGCTGATATCCTTCGTGGATAGAGATGGAGCAGCCTTCCTTCAGTCTTTCACAGTCACTCCTCCACTACTGCAGCGAGTCAGGGAGGCACAGCGTGGGGACGCTGACTGTGAGACACAGCGTGCACAGATATCCTCGGTACAGGCACCTGATGGTTTCTCCCTTGGAGCAGAACACGACATCCTTTTCAGAGGACGTACCATGGTACCAGTCGCTTTGCGAGAGGAAGTGCTGAGAGAGTTTCACACTTCTCCTTTGGCAGTACATCCTGGAGTGGCGAAAATGTACCAAGACCTCAGACGACAGCACTGGTGGTCGGGCATGAAGAAGGCAGTAGCAGAGTTCGTTTCTCGATGCCTCACCTGCCAGCAGGTGAAGGCAGAGCATCAGGTACCAGCGGGCTTCGTACAGCCCTTGGAGGTTCCGGAGTGGAAGTGGGACGGCATATTTATGGACTTCGTGACTGGACTTCCACGCACTTCCAGAGGTCACGACTCCATCTGGGTGATTTTTGACCGACTCACCAAGTCGGCACACTTCTTACCCATCAGAGAGCAGGGCTCAGTGGAGAGCTTGGGACGTCTCTACGTTCAGGAGATTGTGCGGCTCCAGGGTGTGCCATCATCTATCGTCTCCGATCGAGATGCTCGCTTTACTTTCCGGCTTTGGAAGGGGTTACAGGAGGCGTTCGGGACGCAGCTACGACTGAGCTCAACCTTTCACCCTCAGACGGATGGTCAGACGGAGAGGACCATTCAGACTCTCGAGGACATGCTCCGCGCATGTGTCCTCGACTTTGGTCGTAGCTGGGAGGACCACCTACCCTTGGTGGACTTTGCGTACAACAACAGCTACCACTCCACTATCGGGATGGCACCGTACGAGGCGTTGTATGACCGACCTTGTAGATCTCCTTTGTGCTGGACAGACCCTGGAGAGTCAGCACTCGTGGGACCAGAGATGGTCCAGGCCACGACATATAAGGTCCAGGTCATCCAGGAGCGGATGAGGACAGCACGGAGCCGGCAGAATTCATACGCTGACAGGAGGTGGAGGCCACTAGAGTTTGAGAATGGCGACCACGTCTTCTTGCGGGCCTCACCTCGACGTGGTATTCGGAGATTTGGCCGAGGCGGCAAGTTATCTCCGCGCTTCATCGGACCCTTCCAGGTCCTCAGCAGGATTGGTGAGGTGGCTTATCGCCTGGCTCTACCACCTCAGTTGCACCGGGTGCATGAAGTCTTCCACGTGTCTCAGCTGAGGAGATACGTGCACGACCCGACGCACATCATTGACCATGGGGAGCTTGACGTTGATGATGGGGTGACTTTTACGGAGGTCCCGGTGGAGATAGAGGATCGACAGGAGCGGGTCCTGCGTGGCGATCGATTCCTCTTGTGCGCATCAGATGGCAGCACGGGAATCTCCAGGAGAGCACATGGGAGTGGGAGGCTCAGATGCGTGCTCAGTACCCTCATTTGTTTCCCTAGTTTTTCATGTATCTTTACGGGGACGTAAAGCCCTGAGGTGGGAGTAATGTAAAGACCCGTAAAATTCAAGGGAAATTTTTTCTTAATTTTCTTTGGAATTTTACAAGAGCGCGGTTTTTGACGGCACCTGATTCCGAGGCCCGGTGTGCCCAGAATCAATTTCCGAAGTTTGGCTCGGGTACGTTCAGTGAACGAACGAGCGGGATTTTCTATCTTTTGAACCGGTGCCCAGAATCGAATTCAGAGGGCACCGATGGAACCGTAGCGCCGGTAAACGCTTAGGAACTCCTGTTCTGGAGTTGTGTTCATGCGAGTGTTGATAATAAAAATTGTGGATGTTTACTTTGTAATTACACTACAATTTTTATTATTTTACTCTAAGTGATATCTCTTGTTGGAAGTTGGGTAACCACCCAACCTCCCTTGGGAGGTTATGAGGGTGGTGGGGCCCACACAAACCCCACCTCTTCATATCCTCTAAAACCCCTCAACTCCCTCATAAGTTATGATATCTTAAGTTATAACTTTAGACTTAAATAAGGTGAGTTGTGTGTGTGTTTTGAATTTCAAACTCTTGAAATTCTAGTGTGTTGTTGTGTTAATAAAATAAGATAGAGTCTTATTTTATAGTTTTGTCTCCTTGAGAGAGTTGGTAAGGTTCTTCTTGTTTCTTCATCTTCTTCAACCTCGACGAAGAACATGAAGAACGTCGTTCTTCAACGAAGAACTTCTTCGCCGAAGAACACGGTTCTTCCGCGACGCCATATCCGCGACGTGACGTTCTTCTTCCGCATCATCTCTTCCGAGACGGTTTTCCGCGACGAACGCCATCGACAACGACTCTTCCTCCGACGTCAAAGGAATCGACACCGATATTCCACGACTACGTCAACGTGCGACTATCGAGGTAGGGGTTGTTGATTCTTGTTTAATTATTTTATTCTTGCTCGTGGTTCGCATGACTAACGTAAGGATATTGAATATTTTAAGTTGCGTTATTACTTAACATGAGGGGGGTCGGACCGCATGAACACGGCCGAACCCCCTCCATCGTTCTTGTTGATTTACCTTGCGGGTGGAAACAAGGTGGCGTGGTGTCGTCGCACCACGCGGTTAATCGTACAATTATATTACGCGACGCCGTCGCGCCGCGCCATGGAAGGATCATCAAGAACGCGACGCCGTCGCGCCGCGTTGAGGGAAATCAAGGTGCGGCGGAGGGGCGCGGTGCCGTCGCACCGCGCCGGACGACGAACACCGCGGCCGGTTCCGGGCCGCGGCGGAATGAGAAGACCGGCGGCCGGGCCGCCGGCGTCGGAAGCCGAAGAGGGGACCGGATTTTCCGATCCCGTTGGAGAAAACCGGCTGGCCAGCTGGCCGGCCGGATGGTAATAAACCGGGGGAAATTAATCCCCCGGCCAGCACACAAACCCCCCCCCCCCTCATTTATGAGGGGGGCGGTTTCCTTGAGGGGGGCAGGAGGCCCCCCGGTTTCCGCACAAACAGGCCCCCCACGTGGGGGGGGGGGGGGGGGGCGTTTTTAAAACAAGGGCGCGGCATATAGCCGCGCCGCCCCTTCAATCAAGCGGGGGGGGCTTTGCCCCCCGCGCTGCCTCCGTGCGGTGCCAGGCCGCCGTGGCCGCCGCGCCGCCGGCCGGCCGGCCGGGTCGGGTCGGACCCGGGTCGGGTCGACCCGGTTCGGGCCGACCCAGGGGGGGTCGGGCCGGGTCGGCCCGGACCCGGACCCCCCGTTTCGGATCAGTTTCGGTCTTTTGACCATAACTTGAGCCACGGACCTCCGATTGACGAACCGTCTGCGTCAACGCGATCCTTGGATCGATACGGTCGTTTCGGTATATCGCACTCAAGGTTTCAGATTACTTTGAGTTCGGCCGGGTTGGTTCGTTCACGAAACCAACCGGGCCTTCGGAGCGGAAACGCTCATATCTTGAGCTACGGACGTCCGATTGACGTGCCGTCAGCTGTGTTGTGTTCCTCTTAGTGAGACGGATCTTTTGGCATACTCCGCCCGAGGTTTGGACGCAGGTGGAGTACGTTCGGGTTGGTTTTGCCTTAAAAAACCAACCGGGCCCCGGGGACGAAAATGCCAATAACTCTCAGACCGGGCGTCCGATCGACGCACCGTCTGTTGCGTTGAGTTCCTGTTGTCGATACGGAACTATTGGATACATCAACTCTAGACTTTGTGACAGTTGATGTATCAGCCTCTCGGCTCGTGGAGCGGACCCTCCGAACAAGCTTGCTGTGTGCGGGAACCCTAGTGCTGGCTGCGACTGTTACTGTGACTACTACTGCTGCTACTGCTACTGTGACTGCGACGACGACAGTACAGAGATCCTGTGTGGATTCGACGACGACGACTACATCACTCAGCGATCCTACGTGGATCAGTGCTACAGGTCCTGTGTGGGCCCGATCCTGTGTGGGTCCGATCCTGTGTGGGTCTTTGCGCTCAGCGGTCCTGTGTGAACCAGCGCCTACAGGTCCTGTGTGGGCCCGATCCTGTGTGGGTCTTTGCGGTGATTATCTACAGGTCCTACATGGGCCCGATCCTGTGTGGGTCTTTTGCGGGGGTTAGTTACCTATCGATCCTTCGTGGGTCCGACGACTTAGATGGATCAGAGATCATCTTTATCGTCCTTTGAAGAAGTATACCTGTGTGAGCTGAATCCTGTTGTTTTCCTGTGTGGATTGTGTTGTGCTATCCTGTGTGGATTAAGTTTTGTTTTCCTGTGTGGAATACGTTTACTTTCCTGTGTGGACTGAGTTGTACTTGGGCTCGGAGGTTGGAGCGTATTTGAAATTGATGACTTAGGTATATGTATGGGCATATACCTAAGCAGTGTCGGTTTTTACTTCGTGATTGTTCCTTTCTTCTTGGTTTATCCTTTGTGGATTTGAGAGACCTTCAGGGGTCTCGGGGTCCCTACTGAGTAGCTTATACTCACCCCTGCACGGGCTTTGCCCGCACTACGTTGTGTTGGTTGCAGACGACGGACAGCGTTAACCTTAGCTGAGGCTTGCAGAGCGGGACGGTACCCGGAGGTGGACCACTGGGCGGGACGTGCTCGGAGCGGACGGCGGGACCCATGGAGCAGAGGAGCTATCTGTACCCACCCTTCAGGTGGGATTTCTAGTGGACAGCTCGGTGTAGCGGCTTTTACTTTTCAGTTGTTGTTTTCCCTTTCGAGTTGTACTTTACTTTCAGTTTGGGTTTGTATTCTGGCCCATTTACTTTTCCGCACTTTCAGTTGTACTCTGCTTTTGCTTAGTGATTACTTTCCGCTTACTTACTCTGTGGTGTTTGTTTACTTTACAAAGGCAATGCCTTCCCTTTTTACTGGGATTTACGCCTTGGTGCTAGTCGCCAGCCCCTGGCCTATGGAAGGCGGGCTTGGGGTAGTCACGGCACGGACCCCGAGGGCGGGTCGTGACAAATTGGTATCAGAGGAGTTCGGTTCTACCGCGAACTCTGATCTTTTTTTTATGTGAAGCAATAATGTTTAGCGTATTGATTGTGGTTATGAGTCCAGGGAGTCCAGTGTTGGTGCGGCGGCCGACGTATCCGTACACCAGGACCCTGACTTCTGATTTCCGACTTAATGCACGAAAACATTTATTGCGTGTGTGTTTCAAAGTTTTCTTTGTGATTTCTTTGTGTCAGCTCACCAAGTATACTGTTTGACCGTGGCGCACCTGTTTCCTTTCAGGATGGCCCCATGATGGCAGCCAGCTAGGGTTCCGAGAGTCGAGTGTGACGACAGCCCACCGAGCGACGAGGCTTCGGTACAGGGCCCTCTTGCAGTTGAGGCACCAACGGAGGCACCAGCGATACTACCATACGTTGGGCCATCGATGCCACCAGCCCCAGCAGTAGGCGATGCACGCCACTTGAGTGCGCTGCACGAGTTCCAGCGCCATAGGCCACCCAGGTTCCGGGGAGAGACGGACCCGCAGGCGGCTGAGGATTGGCTGGAGGCTGTGGTGGGAGTCTTCAGGCTAGTGGGGACGCTGGCAGACTTCATGGTGATCTTTGCTGCCATCCTCCTTCAGGCAGCAGCAGGCGGGTGGTGGAGCCACTTGTTTCAGTTTTGCGACGGGATGACCTTCGCATGGGAAGACTTCGATACCTTCTTCAGGGTGGAGTTTATGCCAGTAGCTCTACACCCCGAGCGTGTACAGGAGCTTCTGCCTTTGCCGCGTGTTTTTTTTTCGATCAGTAGCCGAGTCATCTGTGGGCAGTAGACAGATGATGCAGAGGTCCAGGAGGACCAGACTAGCAGTTGGAAGATCTCGGGTTTTAGGACCGGTGGTACGGGGCACCTGAGGTGGGGTCAGAGCCAGGCGTGCCAGAAACGGACAATGTTACTCCTGCGGCGGGAAGGGTCACCTGGCACGTGACTGTCCGACTCCTCGTACGATTGATCAGCGGGTGTTAGAGGAGCCACTGAGACAGAAGCAGCGGCGAGTGCTTGAGCAACAGCCGAGTAGTGGACAAGGCAGTAGAGCTCCGAGAGCAGGTGGAAAGGAGAGGAACTAGTGGATACGTCCCTTGTACTTCTAGTTCCATTTGCTTTTGTATTCGTGTCTTGTACTATGAGCTGCAATAATAAAAAGACACTTATCTTTGTTTGCTTTACTGTCCTTTTGTTTGATTGATACTGAGTGGTCCCGGTTAAACTGTTGACTTGACCCTCACTTTCGAGATTTCAACTGGAGAGGACCCAGTAACCTCACACTGATGCCGACAGTGTGACTCGACCCTTAGAGGCGAGAGTAACGGTTGGACCTCTTGGTAGCAGCGTCGAGGCCTTACGACGTCATCCGTGCCATAAATTAACTAATCATGACGGAATTGACTGTATTAGGCAAGGAACGTGGTTCATCCAGGGGATGAGACCGGATTTTAATTTTCGGCAAAGGATAAATCTTTGCAGCTAGCCTCTTTGCTGATATCCTTCGTGGATAGAGATGTAGCAGCCTTCCTTCAGTCTTTCACAGTCACTCCTCCACTACTGCAGCGAGTCAGGGAGGCACAGCGTGGGGACACTGACTGTGAGACACAGCGTGCACAGATATCCTCGGTACAGGCACCTGATGGTTTCTCCCTTGGAGCAGAACACGACATCCTTTTCAGAGGACGTACCATGGTACCAGTCGCTTTGCGAGAGGAAGTGCTGAGAGAGTTTCACACTTCTCCTTTGGCAGTACATCCTGGAGTGGCGAAAATGTACCAAGACCTCAGACGACAGCACTGGTGGCCGGGCATGAAGAAGGCAGTAGCAGAGTTCGTTTCTCGATGCCTCACCTGCCAGCAGGTGAAGGCAGAGCATCAGGTACCAGCGGGCTTGGTACAGCCCTTGGAGGTTCCGGAGTGGAAGTGGGACGGCATATTTATGGACTTCGTGACTGGACTTCCACGCACTTCCAGAGGTCACGACTCCATCTGGGTGATTGTTGACCGACTCACCAAGTCGGCACACTTCTTACCCATCAGAGAGCAGGGCTCAGTGGAGAGCTTGGGACGTCTCTACGTTCAGGAGATTGTGCGGCTCCAGGGTGTGCCATCATCTATCGTCTCCGATCGAGATGCTCGCTTTACTTTCCGGCTTTGGAAGGGGTTACAGGAGGCGTTCGGGACGCAGCTACGACTGAGCTCAGCCTTTCACCCTCAGACGGATGGTCAGACGGAGAGGACCATTCAGACTCTCGAGGACATGCTCCGCGCATGTGTCCTCGACTTTGGTCGTAGCTGGGAGGACCACCTACCCTTGGTGGACTTTGCGTACAACAACAGCTACCACTCCACTATCGGGATGGCACCGTACGAGGCGTTGTACGGCTGACCTTATAGATCTCCTTTGTGCTGGACAGACCCTGGAGAGTCAGCACTCGTGGGACCAGAGATGGTCCAGGCCACGACATATAAGGTCCAGGTCATCCAGGAGCGGATGAGGACAGCACAGAGCCGGCAGAAGTCATACGCTGACAGGAGGTGGAGGCCACTAGAGTTTGAGAATGGCAACCACGTCTTCTTGCGGGCCTCACCTCGACGTGGTATTCGGAGATTTGGCCGAGGCGGCAAGTTATCTCCGCGCTTCATCGGACCCTTCCAGGTCCTCAGCAGGATTGGTGAGGTGGCTTATCGCCTGGCTCTACCACCTCAGTTGCACCGGGTGCATGAAGTCTTCCACGTGTCTCAGCTGAGGAGATACGTGCACGACCCGACGCACATCATTGACCATGGGGAGCTTGACGTTGATGATGGGGTGACTTTTACGGAGGTCCCGGTGGAGATAGAGGATCGACAGGAGCGGGTCCTGCGTGGCGATCGATTCCTCTTGTGCGCATCAGATGGCAGCACGGGAATCTCCAGGAGAGCACATGGGAGTGGGAGGCTCAGATGCGTGCTCAGTACCCTCATTTGTTTCCCTAGTTTTTCATGTATCTTTACGGGGACGTAAAGCCCTGAGGTGGGAGTAATGTAAAGACCCGTAAAATTCAATGGAAATTTTTTCTTAATTTTCTGTGGAATTTTACAAGAGCGCGGTTTTTGACGGCACCTGATTCCGAGGCCCGGTGTGCCCAGAATCAATTTCCGAAGTTTGGCTCGGGTACGTTCAGTGAACGAACGAGCGGGATTTTCTATCTTTTGAACCGGTGCCCAGAATCGAATTCAGAGGGCACCGATGGAACCGTAGCGCCGGTAAACGCTTAGGAACTCCTGTTCTGGAGTTGTGTTCATGCGAGTGTTGATAATAAAAATTGTGGATGTTTACTTTGTAATTACACTACAATTTTTATTATTTTACTCTAAGTGATATCTCTTGTTGGAAGTTGGGTAACCACCCAACCTCCCTTGGGAGGTTATGAGGGTGGTGGGGCCCACACAAACCCCACCTCTTCATATCCTCTAAAACCCCTCAACTCCCTCATAAGTTATGATATCTTAAGTTATAACTTTAGACTTAAATAAGGTGAGTTGTGTGTGTGTTTTGAATTTCAAACTCTTGAAATTCTAGTGTGTTGTTGTGTTAATAAAATAAGATAGAGTCTTATTTTATAGTTTTGTCTCCTTGAGAGAGTTGGTAAGGTTCTTCTTGTTTCTTCATCTTCTTCAACCTCGACGAAGAACATGAAGAACGTCGTTCTTCAACGAAGAACTTCTTCGCCGAAGAACACGGTTCTTCCGCGACGCCATATCCGCGACGTGACGTTCTTCTTCCGCATCATCTCTTCCGAGACGGTTTTCCGCGACGAACGCCATCGACAACGACTCTTCCTCCGACGTCAAAGGAATCAACACCGATATTCCACGACTACGTCAACGTGCGACTATCGAGGTAGGGGTTGTTGATTCTTGTTTAATTATTTTATTCTTGCTCGTGGTTCGCATGACTAACGTAAGGATATTGAATATTTTAAGTTGCGTTATTATTTAACATGAGGGGGGTCGGACCGCATGAACACGGCCGAACCCCCTCCATCGTTCTTGTTGATTTACCTTGCGGGTGGAAACAAGGTGGCGTGGTGTCGTCGCACCACGCGGTTAATCGTACAATTATATTACGCGACGCCGTCGCGCCGCGCCATGGAAGGATCATCAAGAACGCGACGCCGTCGCGCCGCGTTGAGGGAAATCAAGGTGCGGCGGAGGGGCGCGGTGCCGTCGCACCGCGCCGGATGACGAACACCGCGGCCGGTTCCGGGCCGCGGCGGAATGAGAAGACCGGCGGCCGGGCCGCCGGCGTCGGAAGCCGAAGAGGGGACCGGATTTTCCGGTCCCGTTGGAGAAAACCGGCTGGCCAGCTGGCCGGCCGGATGGTAATAAACCGGGGGAAATTAATCCCCCGGCCAGCACACAAACCCCCCCCCCCTCATTTATGAGGGGGGCGGTTTCCTTGAGGGGGGCAGGAGGCCCCCCGGTTTCCGCACAAACAGGCCCCCCACGTGGGGGGGGGGGGCGTTTTTAAAACAAGGGCGCGGCATATAGCCGCGCCGCCCCTTCAATCAAGCGGGGGGGGGGGGCTTTGCCCCCCGCGCTGCCTCCGTGCGGTGCCAGGCCGCCGTGGCCGCCGCGCCGCCGGCCGGCCGGCCGGCCGGGCCGGGTCGGACCCGGGTCGGGTCGACCCGGTTCGGGCCGACCCAGGGGGGGTCGGGCCGGGTCGGCCCGGACCCGGACCCCCCGTTTCGGATCAGTTTCGGTCTTTTGACCATAACTTGAGCCACGGACCTCCGATTGACGAACCGTCTGCGTCAACGCGATCCTTGGATCGAGACGGTCGTTTCGGTATATTGCACTCAAGGTTTCAGATTACTTTGAGTTCGGCCGGGTTGGTTCGTTCACGAAACCAACCGGGCCTTCGGAGCGGAAACGCTCATATCTTGAGCTACGGACGTCCGATTGACGTGTCGTCAGCTGTGTTGTGTTCCTCTTAGTGAGACGGATCTTTTGGCATACTCCGCCCGAGGTTTGGACGCAGGTGGAGTACGTTCGGGTTGGTTTTGCCTTAAAAAACCAACCGGGCCCCGGGGACGAAAATGCCAATAACTCTCAGACCGGGCGTCCGATCGACGCACCGTCTGTTGCGTTGAGTTCCTGTTGTCGATACGGAACTATTGGATACATCAACTCTAGACTTTGTGACAGTTGATGTATCAGCCTCTCGGCTCGTGGAGCGGACCCTCCGAACAAGCTTGCTGTGTGTGGGAACCCTAGTGCTGGCTGCGACTGTTACTGTGACTACTACTGCTGCTACTGCTACTGTGACTGCGACGACGACAGTACAGAGATCTTGTGTGGATTCGACGACGACGACTACAGCACTCAGCGATCCTACGTGGATCAGTGCTACAGGTCCTGTGTGGGCCCGATCCTGTGTGGGTCCGATCCTGTGTGGGTCTTTGCGCTCAGCGGTCCTGTGTGAACCAGCGCTTACAGGTCCTGTGTGGGCCCGATCCTGTGTGGGTCTTTGCGGTGATTATCTACAGGTCCTACATGGGCCCGATCCTGTGTGGGTCTTTTGCGGGGGTTAGTTACCTATCGATCCTTCGTGGGTCCGACGACTTAGATGGATCAGAGATCATCTTTATCGTCCTTTGAAGAAGTATACCTGTGTGAGCTGAATCCTGTTGTTTTCCTGTGTGGATTGTGTTGTGCTATCCTGTGTGGATTAAGTTTTGCTTTCCTGTGTGGAATACGTTTACTTTCCTGTGTGGACTGAGTTGTACTTGGGCTCGGAGGTTGGAGCGTATTTGAAATTGATGACTTAGGTATATGTATGGGCATATACCTAAGCAGTGTCGGTTTTTACTTCGTGATTGTTCCTTTCTTCTTGGTTTATCCTTTGTGGATTTGAGAGACCTTCAGGGGTCTCGGGGTCCCTACTGAGTAGCTTATACTCACCCCTGCACGGGCTTTGCCCGCACTACGTTGTGTTGGTTGCAGACGACGGACAGCGTTAACCTTAGCTGAGGCTTGCAGAGCGGGACGGTACCCGGAGGTGGACCACTGGGCGGGACGTGCTCGGAGCGGACGGCGGGACCCATGGAGCAGAGGAGCTATCTGTACCCACCCTTCAGGTGGGATTTCTAGTGGACAGCTCGGTGTAGCGGCTTTTACTTTTCAGTTGTTGTTTTCCCTTTCGAGTTGTACTTTACTTTCAGTTTGGGTTTGTATTCTGGCCCATTTACTTTTCTGCACTTTCAGTTGTACTCTGCTTTTGCTTAGTGATTACTTTCCGCTTACTTACTCTGTGGTGTTTGTTTACTTTACAAAGGCAATGCCTTCCCTTTTTACCGGGATTTACGCCTTGGTGCTAGTCGCCAGCCCCTGGCCTATGGAAGGCGGGCTTGGGGTAGTCACGGCACGGACCCCGAGGGCGGGTCGTGACAATCTTCACAATCATAAATATTACAACCGAAAAGATTTTGAATCCATGAAATCCAATGATAACTCATAATTCCATAATGATCATCTAAGTATAATCACATACCATAACGAATAATCTATTGAACAATACTCCTAAAAAACAATATTTCACATTGAAAAAAATGTAATTCTCACTTTGGAACAACTATATCACCCTTTTAATTTTTTATCAATACAAATATACTTCAATTTCCATATGTGTGCCTCAATAGATTAATAATTCTCCACCCAATTGATAATAAAAAAAGGTCGTGTAAGAAGGTCTTCTCATCTCTTTTATATTCTTTTAAATAATTCCATAAATACAATTTTTATACTATTTTAATATATTAAAGTGAACCATCAACTACATGAGGAAATTATTATAACCATTTTTTTGTTAGAATGTGGAATTATGTTAAACTATTATATGTCTACATGGGAATACTCAGTGAAGATAACAATAGAGATTTATAAATGATCATCAGTAATTTCTATAAAATTTCATTCATGTGATACCATTCTTAGAATCTCATTTGAGGGGATACATAAAAATATATAATTTTCAACTAAAATGTATCCTACACACGTATCAGATAAAATAAAAAATTTATTGTGTATGATACATGAAATAATCTATTTTTTCATTCTTTAATCAATCAGTCATCCCACTTTATAAACAGTTAATATAATAAAAAATAAGGGTTGAATTTTAGGGTGAATTACCATTATCTACAATTATATATTGATGTATATAATTTTTAGATTCACTTTATGAAATATTCATCTAATTCTACCACCACCTTAAGGGGTTTATTAAATACCACATCTACATGGTATTTAAAATCAACATCAAGAACACCACCTTTTTTCACTATTTACAACACTCAATCATCTACTTCAGTACCCTATATGTTGTAATAAATAAATATAATATTTTTGGAATAAAGAGGGACCAAATTATTCCTTCGATGTAATAATTAGATATAGATTTTTCCCTCAACACAGTATTTTATTTTCTTACAAATTCATAATTGAGTATTTTCTACATCTTGATAATATTTTTAAACAGATTTATATTTTCATTCCTCTAATGAGATTATTTTTATGTGGTACACCTTCTCAATTATAATTATCAAAGATGATTCATTTTTTTATAATAGCGGGTTCCCTATACACAACATTACGGTAATTTTAGATTACCATATTGTGTATACAATGATCTATTCATGATGTTCACTTACCATTAACCTGTAGACATTTCTATGTCCACTATTTAATGGTAATTTCCATAGATTAATTTTATTATCAAAATGATATAGAATATATATATCTATAATGGGAACCTAGATATACTATGAAATTAATCTTAAACAATGGTCCTATGGTTTAGATACATCTTATTAACTAGGAATATTAGATGTTTGATTGTCAGGTGTTGGGGGCTCATAAGCATTGAGACTGCATCTCATGAAGTTTACACTTGGTGATCTCTAGTAGTGAAATCATGAGGAAAGGCCCACCAATAAGAACACCCAATGTTTTTTGTGTTCTTGGATGTTCCAATCCATGGAGATGTGTATTGGTCTCTTAATTTGAGATCATTACCAGTGTGTTCCATTTTGTTGCATACTTTGATGAAAAGAAAAAACCATGATAATGAAATCATGGAAAGGTGGTTTTTGTTGGGTGTGTCATTGGTGGCATGACATTGGTTGAATTGTCATGAAATTATTTTTCACTTATGGGCTGAGAAATTAATATATATTAGTCCTTTTTTATCAGGATGGTAGTACCATTATAAGAACTTGTTCAATGCAGTAAAGGGTAAATCCATCTAGTTAGATCAACAAATAATAATGAAAGAAAAGGGTGATGAAACAATAGTGTATCCTGCTTTATGAGATATCTAAATTCAATGATATTATAATACACAGTGAATGTTTGTATTTTGGTTATCATTATTATGAAATTCATTATCTGTTTAGAGGCATTGATGGTTTATTAGACTCTACTCTTATTCTATGGATTTTATTCACTACTATGGAGATAAGGGCCTAGAGGGTCACACATAATAGTATATTCAAGAATCTTCCCTTTTAAGTTGAATAGGTATAATGGACATGGTTGGAACAACCACGAGGAATGGGTGTTGTCTAAGTTATCGATCACAAATAAATAAATAGATAAATTATTATTCAATTAAAGAATAATCAATTTGTATTTATTTATTAAAAGTATTTAGAAGTTACGTAAATAAATGAATAAATTATTCAAACTAATATTATTTTAATAATCCATGCTCATTTAACATTAAGTAGGAATTACTATTTTCGTTAATTACTTGGGTTTATAACATTATAATTCAATAAATATTAAAGGTACATAATAAAATATAATATAATATTTATGATATAGTCATCTATATTATTTATTTAGTTCTTATTTAGTGGGTATTTCATTTCACGTACCAATGAACTTTTTCTAGGTAATCTACTCACCTACTATATAAGAAGGAGATGAGAAGCTATTGGTTTGTTATCCATTCTATAGGAATGAGAGATTATGTAATGACCCAATGTTTTATAAATGGAAATTCCTTTCTTATAAATATGTTATAAAATCACATGAAAACAAAACATAATGAACTACTAAGTTCCAAGTTACCTTTAAACATAATTTTTTCACTTATGTATTTTGAATTTTGAAAATCTGACATACATGGTTGAAATCAGTAATTTATTTGGAGTCCGATAAGAAAACTTAATTTTTTTTTGGTGAATAGTAGCCTAACCTTGTGAATAGTAACATACCCTTATAAATAGTAATATACCCTAATCAATATTAACCTCACCTATGATAGTATTACAATAATATTCAAGTTGAAGGTATGATATACCTATATTTTAGAATGAGTAAATTAATGTTTTAAAACTGGTTTTTGATAATAAATTACGATTTTAATTAAATATTAAAATAATAAAATTTAGAAAATTATTTTTGAAAAATGGAATTCATTTTTGGATTCTACACATTGAAAAAATTTTAGGGTGAATTTTTTGTATTTTTCTGAAATACTTGAATTTTTATGAATAGTAAAATACAATAATTTGCAATACATGGTAAATAAGGGATTTATTCAGTCATTGATGATGTTTTGCTGATGTAAGCCCACTTGTTTCGGGATCACATGATAAAATTACTATTATTGGTCATGTAATAATTACTATTACTTGTCTTGTGAAGAAATAATAAATTAATGATTATAATATTATGAAAACCCTCCTCTCCTCCACTCTACCCCCCCCCCCCCCCCATTCCCCCTCTCTTAACTCCTCTCAAGCCTTGTGCCTTGCAAATATTCTACCCAAATCTCTCCCCAAGATCCTCCCCCACGTTCAAAAGCTCCTAGCCTCTTAAAAATACTAAAACCTCTCCCCTTAAGAGGTTCTCAAAGGAGGAAGTCTCAAGAGGTAAATTCCTCTTCCCAATTCCTTCATTTCTTTTAAGTTGTTTTCTTTTTATTTATTTCCTCACCTCCCTTAACCATAATAGAATTATAAATATAGTAATATACATGTACTGAAATTTTTTCACGCTAATGGGATATTTCATTATCTTCTCTTTTTTCCCCACCCCTTTATTTGAAAGAAACGAAAGCACCGTTTGAGATGTTCTTATTTAGCACATTCAAGGACAACGGTTTATCATTTTCTATTATAATATTTAATTATACTCATGAAACCATTTGAGTTATGGTTGAACCATATTATTATATATTTAATATATCCTATCTTTAGTTCTGTAATATTTTTGTATAAATGATATTAAGTTATAAAAACCAAACATGTTCTTTATAATCAAACCCACTGATTAACAAAAACGGTTGTCACTATGGTTTTAAATAATAATTAAACTTAACTCTAAGTAAACTAATTAAAATTAAAACCATTTAATATCATTTATGTTCACTAATATAATATAACTTCAATTCTGGACAACCAATTTAATCTTTCAGGTTTTTCTGAACATGAATATAAGTGAACCGATCCTTTAAAACCAACTAAACAAACAAGCCCGAACATCGAAATTGAACCATGTAACTAATCAAAATAGATTTTAATGAACTAAAAAATGTTATAATAAATCAATTAAATATATAATAGGTTCATGAATTATTAATTAATAAGCCTAATTTGTTTATTTAGGTATCTAATAACAAGTGGAGTACACCAACGGATTTATGGTAAGGGATCCTTTCCTTTTCACTCTTAATCATGATGCCCTCTATGCTATGTCTTTTTATGTGTAATCCCAAATTATGGGGTATGTTTTTGAACCTACCCCAAACTTCCCTCTTGATTTATAAATTATGAAAAACCCCTTTTCTCTCTCATCAATCCCTCTTAGTTACACCTGACACCATGCTGATAAAACCGTAATGAATTCTACCCGAACATTCTTTGTTCTTTCGGGTTACCTTATCTTTCTTAAAAAATGGTGTTATCTTATATATTTATGTGAATATTTTGAATTATGGTTATTTTTACAAGATTTTTATATCAATACCCTTTCATCACTTTCTTTCATGGATATACATGTTTTTAAACGATTCCCTCCTTAGAACTTTCCGATAAGCAAACCTATTTTAGGGGAGCTTCCAGAATTGTTACCCAATTTCAAGTTCACACTATCCTCTGTTTTAAGACACCATTGTATTTATAAAATCATTATTTTATTAATAAAACCTTCTTGGTTCAATTGTTGTTTTATATAAATGATTTTCCTCTTTTCTATTTTAAAATCTCTATAGTATTTTCCTTAAAACCGCACAAAAATGTTTTAATGATAATGTTTCTAAAATACATTTCTTATATGTTGTCACTTATGTTTGACACCACTAACCATTTTATATGCCTATTTTACCCTATTAACTTCTATGTATGTTCTAATCCCTTCCTTTCATGGACACTTTTGTGATACGCCCATTGGTTATGATTTATGTCATGATTGTGGTACCCAATTCGTTCCATGGGTACCCTTATGTTTATGTATGGATGATTATGTATGATTATATATGTGGTAAGAATATTTATGTGGAAAGAATATTCAAGAAAATGTTGATATGGGTGTTCCCATATAGCGCTCCAATTCATTGGGTAAGGTTACGTCTCATTAGATGTGATGTGAAACGGGATTGGCGGTTAGCATTGACCCGTACTGAAATGGGAAACAGGATTAGTGGTTAGCCTTGACCCATACTAAAGAAATGTTTTATGATTCTTCCACATCAATATGATTCCAGGTTTAAATGATCCCATTCTTATATTATTTTATTTCATATTTTCCATGCTTTGGATATCATTATGTCATGCCTCCTAACTCATGTGCTTAAGATGTATCATTATGTTCATTCCCTTACTGTGATTTTTAGCTCATCCCTTTGTTCATGTGTTCCCTAGGGTAATCTATGAATATGTAAGGGCTCAAAGGAAGTTATAGGCTCTTTATAGAGATTAAATAAAGAATTTTTTTTAGCCCCATGTTTTATGTTATATATACCTAGTCTTCCAAGACACCAGAGTTAACGATCCTTGGCTTGTACTCTGGTGATTAATTATGCTTAAAATCAAGAAATGTTTTATGTGAAAGGGTCGAGTCGCTATAGTTGGTATTAGAGGATGGTCTAGTTATTTTTGGAGATTAGGAATAGAGGACCTTAGCGAGAACCTTAAGGATGATACTAATTATAAGAAAACATTCCTGAATTTTGGTGAGTATTGATTAAGTGGTTTATCAAGTAAATACATCACAGCCTAGATATGAGCAGGTAGAGGCAGCTCTGGAATATATGTATCTAGGGGTAAAACCCGAAAACACTACTTTGAGCTAGACTCGAACGGGAACTGGTGCATGACAACGGGCCTTGTTGCACTCTTGGTTACAACACTCCTAGGGGATATGCTTTTGTAGATTCACGAGCTTAGTAGAAACCATTATTAAGGGACAAAAAAATCCCATAAGAATATAAGTTAAGAAATAGATTGAGGATAACTTGGATATAAACCTAAGGAATTACAAGTTAGTATGTACTTATTCTTTATAGCATTATCCTTTTATGTTCATATTTTCCTTTTTATGCTCAATAGCTAAGTATTCAAGACCTCTAATTATACGTTATTTTTCTTAGTTAATGGCGAGGAATAGAAGAACACGTTCCAACAACCAATGTGATAGGCAATGTTATGATTTCCCTAATGATATTCCTGATGTGATGGAAGCATGTGCTCAAAAACTTATGGAAGTACTTTCTCAGTTGGCTCGAGTTATGAATAAAAACTTGAATCAGGTGTAACGTCCTCCTCCTCCATGGAAAGAGAAAGTTTCCATAGAATCCTTAATGCGGAAAAGGCCCCCCATGTTTAGAAGATCTTCTGATCCCCTCCTCATAGAAAAATATATTACCTCCATTGAAAATATATTCTCTATCCTCCAGTGCTCGGAAGAAGAGAAAGTTGTACTGGAGGTCTATCGTTTTGATGGGGAAGCTGATCAGTGGTGGAAACTGATCAAGAATACAAAGTCCTAAGAGGAAATTGATTCCATAGATTGGGAAGAATTTAAGAGGATGTTTTTCAAAAAATATTTTCCTCGAACCCTCCGTCTCAAGATGGAAAGATAGTTCCTCGGACTCAAGAAGAAGGAAGATGAGTCCATCGGGGCGTATGAAGCGAACTTTACAAGGCTTGAAAGGTACGCCTCTGGCTTTATCATGAACACTGAAAGCAAGGTGGATCACTTATTTAGAGGACTAAAGCTGATTCTATGAAAATTGTTGTCGATTCGAGACTTCAATAGTTATGAGGATATTTTATGTTGTTCCCTCAAGGTTGAAATGGATATTGGAGACTCTCAGTGGTCTCATGGGACCAGGGACAAGAAGAGGAAAATGGAGAACAACGTGGGTGGTTCATCAAACAAATACCATGATGGAAAGAAGCCTCACTTTCCCCTTTACAACGATTGTGGTAAGAAGCATCTTGGTAACTATCTCAAGGGAACCAAGAATTGATTCAAATGTAGAAAGTTTGGTCATCTAGAAAAGAACTTCCGAAGGAATATAAAAAATCCCACTAATGTTGAAGAAGAAAGGAAGGATCAGATCAACACTCAGCCTACAGTCCAGTGTTACAACTGCAAGGAGCATGGGCATTATGCGAAAAATTTCCCTAAGCCGAGGGTTGTCGGAGGAAATCAACAACATCCTCCAAGGCAACAAGGAAGGGCTTATGCTATCACTACTTCTGAGGTGGAGTCAGAAAACGATGTGTTGACAGGTATGCTATTTATTCATTCAAGAATAGAAAACGTATTGTTTGATTCTAATTCTAAAAATTCTTTCATATCTTACAAGTTTAGTAGAACTATTCAAACACCACCTCAAAATTTGGAGAAAAAGTTATCTGTGAGAACAGCAAATGGGGATATTATTGTGTTCATGGTTTATAACTCCTCCCCAATTAACATTTGTGGACTGAACCTCCCAGAAAATCTCTCCATACTTCCTTTAGTGGAGTTTGACGCTATCTTGGGCATGGATTGGCTATCTTTGTACAAGGCCAACATCAATTGTCGGGAAAGGGAGATCACTTTTCACATTCCGAAGAATCCTCTGGTTCTTTAAAAATGTAAGGACGAATATGAATCTTCTTTTGAATCATCATCTCAAGTTTGGATATTGTTGCCTTCTGATCAAGCATGTCTAGCACAAATGATTGAGACAAATGAGAGAATCATGCTTGAAGACATGCCCATCATGAGGGATTACACTGATGTATTCCATGAAGAGTTTCCTGGTCTTCCTCCTAACCGAGAGGTTGAGTTCTCAATTGAACTTATCCTTGGATCTCTTCCAATCTCAAATACACCTTATAGAATGGCCACCGTAGAGCTGGAAGAACTGAAGAAGCAGTTACAGGAGAATATGGAGAAGGGTTTTATACACCTGAGTGCTTCACCGTAGGGTGATCTACTCCTCCTTGTCAAGAAGAAGGATGGATCAATGCACCTCTACATTGATTATCATGAGCTCAATAAAATCATGATAAAGAACAAGTATTCACTTCCATGGATAGATGACTTGTTCGATCAGCTTCGTGGGGCCAGTTATTTCTCTAAGGTGGACCTTAGGTCAGGGTATCACTAACTAAAGGTGAGGAAGGAAGATATTCCCAAGACTACCATTCGAACAAGGTATGGACACTATGATTTCATAGTGATTCCATTCAGACTCACTAATTCTCCAGAAATTTTCATGGATTTAATGAATAGAGTCTTTAGAGATTACCTCGACAAATTTATGGTGGTCTTTATTGATGATATTCTGATATACTCTAAGAGCAAGGAGGAACATGAGGAGCATTTGAAAACAATGTTAAAGACTTTGAGAAGAGAGAATTTTTATGCAATGTATAGTAAATGTGAGTTCTGGATGGAGGAAGTATCATTCTTGGGGCATGTTATCACCAGGAAAGGGATATCTATGGACCCTTCCAAGACAAAGGTAATTGAAGAGTGGCCCAGACCAACTTATGTAATGGAGATCCACAACTTTTTAGGTCTAGATGGGTATTATTGAATATTCGTGAAGAACTTTTCACAATTTTCAAACCCAATGACCAAGATGACATGGAAGGGAGTAAAGTTTTTCTAGACATAGGAATGTAAAGACTGTTTCAAGGAGTTGAAAAAGAGGCTTATCATTGCGCCAGTACTCACACTCCCTTCAAGTGGAGAACTCTTTGTGGTGTATAGTGATGATTCTAAGAAAGGATTAGTCTATGTGCTAATGAAAAATGATAAAGTAATATCATATGCCACAAGGTAGCTGAAAATCCATGATCAAACCTATCCTACGCATGATATGGAGTTGGCGGTGGTGATCTTTGTGTTGAAAATCTGGAGACATTATCTCTATGGGGAGAAATGTGAGATATATACTGACCACAAGAGTCTCAAAAATATATTCACATAGACAGATCTTAATATTCGCCAACAAATATGGATAGAGATCATCAAGGATTATGACTGCTCAATCCACTACTATCTCGGTAAGGCAAACAAGGTGTCGGATGATCTAAGTAGAAAGGATCCTACATCCTTATCAATGATGAGAATTGAAAAGGATCCAATATTCTTATATTTTAAAAGGATAGACATGGGAATCATTAAGGGAGGAACATCATCAATACTTTCACAAAATAATTGCTCAACCACCCCTCTTGGAGAAAATAAAGAATTATCAAAGAAGGGATGTGGAAATTAAAAAAAGGATGGAAGTTGTTAAAAATGGGAAATCCTCTGATTTCAAAACTTATGAGGATGGAGTTGTAAGATTTGGGACATGATTATGTGTAACATCTGATCTAGAGAAAAATAAGGACCTATTGAATGATGTTGTTGGTCGGAGTGGATACTCAAAAGGTGGGGTGAATTGAGTTCTAATTAAAATTTCTGTTAAAAAATTTATGATTAAAATCCCCCAATTAAAAATAGCCCAATCAATTAAGGCAGTAGAGATATAAATTTTTAATTTCTCAACAAGTTTCTCTAAGGTTGATTAGTCCTCAGTTGAATCATTGTAGTCACTAATTCAAATTTTGAAACAGGTTTACTGAACTGAGTATATATACACACTAACCAAAACTAACTATCAGAGTGAATGTAAAAACAGTTTTCTATCTTTAAAAATATAAGTAGTAGATAAAATAAAATAGAGTATATGAGTATTAGCACAACAATATAAAAAAGATGTTCAGTCTCAAGCCGAGACCTAACCCTCTCCACTTGGTGATCACCTGCCACCAAGCAGTTTGTATAAATAAACTTGATACACAACCTATATCGGGGTTTACAATAGTTTTTACGAACTATCCAGGTTCTACAACCTATACCACAGTTCTATGTGGGAAAACAAGAAACCAATCCGCACAAGTATTCTTCCATAGTTATGTGTGGGAAACAAAATGTGATAGAGTTTTAAGTGGATATTTTTAGTATCCCCAAGTTAAATCACATGAGATAGTGTGTGGGTAACAAACACACACTATTCAGAAATGTAAAATAAGGAACACAGTAGAGCCAGAGAAATTAGGATGGAGTTTAGAATGCTCTATGTGTTTGAAGATCAGCTCTGGACTTCTTGGAGTTGAGGAAATGAAGGTTTTCTTCTTCTCTGCAAGTTTCCTCCAAAAACAAAGTTTCGCAACTTTCAGGTACTAGATCCAGGTATAGAGATGTTCAAATTCTTGGTATATGGGTTCTTTTAATCATAGCAGTACAGCCTTGAATATGTTCTTCAGAAAGATCTTTGTGAAGCTCTTGTATTTTCAGTATAAGCACTGGAGTGTTCTTCTTCTTGGTCTTCGGTAATTTCTTTCTCATGCATTTAACTTCTGGACCCCCTTTTTTATTTTTCTATGTGCCTCTATATATATATCTTCCTCGGTATTTTTCTTTCATATTTGAGGTCCGAAAAAAGGATTAAGTACATCACGTGCAGTCTTTCTCATACCTCGTACTATCAAGATATGGTCTCTTAATATGTCTACAAACAATATTAATTAATTTCAGATGCATTAAATCAATCAAATATGACCGTTATGATAATATTAAGAAAATGTATAAAGTGTAGAATATGTTATCAATACACTGGTAACAGTAGCCTATCAATCGGTAGTATCTTCAACAGAAAGATTAATCAGAAGTAGACTTCCAATAGTAGGATTGTCTAGCGGTAGACTGTTCCAGCGGTAGACTTCACCAGCGGTAGACTTCACCAACGGTAGACTTCACCAATGGTAGACTTCACCAACAGTATACTTCACCAATGGTAGACTTCACCAACATTGACCTTGTACTGGTGACTTACAACAGTAACTTTATTATTGTATCTCTTATAATGTTAACCTTCGTCAGTAAGGTCTTCAACGGTGACCTTTTCACCAATGACTTAAAGCGGTAAGGTTCAGCTGTAGGTTTGTCAATGGTGACCATGACAGTGGCCTAGAAGAGTGACCTCTTACCAGTAGCCTTCAACAGTGACATTTTACTTAGAGACTTTTGATATTGTAAACTGATTTTAGAAAAGTCATGAGATTAAAATAGATTGAAATAGACTTTCTAATAACTCACCCATTATAGAATTAAACATGATTTGGGATTATCAAAACAGGTGAGTCCAATAATCTCCCCCTTTTTGATAATCACAAATTATTCCATTAAACTTTATAATAATTATAAGATTATCAGAGATAATGGAAATCAAAGGTAAGTTAATAAAATAAATATGTGTTACAGATAATCCTATCACACATGTAGTATCAGAGATTAATGTGATATGGATATTGAATTACTTGTGATGTATTTTCTCCCCCTTTGTGATTATCAAAAATAAATACAATAAGAGAAAAAAGAGAATATTTTTATTAATGAAAGATTATTACATGATTCAAATAGATTTATAAAATCCCTATCAAAAGATAAAACCACACTCAATCAACATCAGAAATAGGTAATGACTCCTTCCCTTTAGAAGAGGAAGAGGTAGGGTCAACAGGTGGTTTAAGAGACTGAGGCTGAGGGATAGCATCAAGGATTATAGGAGAATCTACAACAGAAGCTTCAGTGTCTTTGGAGGGAGTGACTCTCTAAGAAATAATTGGAGTCAAGCTTCTGATGTCTTGAGCAGGAGACATCATAGGAGCATCACTGGACAAGGATGAGGTAGTGGAGGTAGAAGGTAATGCTAGAGGAACAACAATGGGTGTACAGTCCATAGGGAGGAAGGGTAATAGAAGATTCTTGAAGTCCATGATGATGATGCCACCTCTCTCCATAGCTGAGATAAATCATCCTTATTTTCCATAAATTTCTCCAAGGCAGAATTCAACTCTCGAAGCTTTCTCACTTGACCCTTAAATTCCTAAGTGACAGGTGGAATCCTTAAGTTCTCCAACAACAACTTGAAGTGTACATCCATCTGATGATTAGTTTATACCCTTTTGTAATAAAAGTAAACTTGTTCCTTGATGGAATTCTGATCTTGAGCAGCTTCCCTTAAATAATTTCCCACAAGTTTATGAATTTCCCTGGTAATAGAAATGACCTAAGAGTTTGAAGTACTAGCACCAGAGATATTTTTCACTTCTTCTTGAACAATGGATCTGAAAGCTTCAATTTCAATTGGAGGAGAATCTAAAGTGGAAGAAGATGCACCTAGAGGTTCCAGAGAGAAATCCATTGTATCCTTAAAGGATTTAGTCGGGCCACTGATCAGGCTTGTCACATCATCATCATGACCTTTCACATGTGTTTCCATCGAATTCTTAAAGCCTTCAAACACAGTTACCAACTGCTGCACTACACTTTTGATATAGCTGAGATCTCTATCCACTTGAACCCGTGAATCCAGATAGAAGTCTAAACTTACAATTGACTGTTTCACATTTTATATAAACTCTGTCAACTCACTCATTTGACTCTGACACTGCTTTACTTCCTAGAGAATATTAGATTGAATACTGGAGTGAATTTTGGCTAGCTTTGATGCTGAATGCTCTGGAACTAGAGCAACAGTCTTGTCCATATCAGAGGACCTATCCTTATACATTCTCCACAGGTCAGATTTCAAGTATTCAAGGTCTCCCTTACTAACGTAGTCTTGAGGGAAAGAGTTTTCTAGAGGTACTAAAAAGAGGTTTGGCACTGAAGGTATTATTTTGGGCCTTTCATATTTTGAGTCATCATAATCTAGTCCCAACACCAGAAACCCAGGGTCCTCAGTCCATCCTTCAATGACATGCACAATAGATACTGGTCCTTTGGCAATAGGATGCTCCCCCTCAATTTGAT
This sequence comes from Viscum album, assembly GCA_963277665.1. Classification (NCBI taxonomy): domain Eukaryota; kingdom Viridiplantae; phylum Streptophyta; class Magnoliopsida; order Santalales; family Viscaceae; genus Viscum; species Viscum album. The sequence continues at coordinate 620,724,664 of OY728137.1, read as the reverse complement.
CTACCTCCTAGAAAACTTTTCAGCCTATTCTAGCCTTGGAAACTCAGCTGTTGTTACTTCTTGATCAACTGACTCACCAGTAGAGTGAGCCACTGCTTCTACTAAGTCATTCACAATTTACATAGCAAGGGAAGTAGATACAACTTCTTCTTTCTATTCACTCACTGCCCTTTCAGTGACTCCTATAAGAGGACTCAAATTGAGTTCTTCTCCTTCATTATCCTTTTCTGCAGCAGTCTCATATTCTTCATAGTCATAATGACCAAACTCGGCCACTTCCTCCTCTTATGAGGTATCTCTAACAGTGATATGAGCCTCATTATACTCTTCTTCACTGGTTTCTTCAACCTCATTGTCCCTTAGGACAGATTCTCTCCTCAGTAACTCTCTTGGAGGACTGGGTTCTCCAAAAGCTATTATTCCAACTAGAGGAATGGATGGTAGATTAGGATCACTCCCATCATCTATAGGAGTACCTTCTTTCTCAATTTCCATAGCCTCCTCTACTTCTTTATTAGAATATACAGGTTCTGCCTCATCAGGATTTAAACCCGAATCCCTCTTATCCTTTGGCCTAGAAAGATTATTTACAGGGTCAAACTTCTCATAAAGCTTCTCTTCCTCATTTACCCATCCTCTTCTCTAGAGATTCCATCTGGTCTTCATGAACTTGAAGATTATATTGGAGATACAAAAATTGTTCTTATCTATAGTTGTTTTCTCTTTATCTCCAGTAATTCCCTTAACCTTCAGCGTCACATAAATCAGTTTGGCACAAAATAGAGCATTTGATTTAGAACTTGGATTAGTCATGTCTTCCAAATGAGCCATCATCAACCTACACTAGTTGATATTATGACCATGCTTCAGTAAATACAATATGAATATGTCATGATAATTCAACACAGTGAAGTCCCCTCTTCTGGTACTTATCACATGTTGGATAAACTTGAATAAAATTCTATCCTCTCCACTCATTTCAGTAGCAACAATCTTCCTTGAGGTCCAATTTCCTGTCAGTTCTTCCAAAGATTTCTCATACCCAAAAATATCATTGTCTAGAGGAATCACTCCAGATTATTAGTCACATATACCCTCATGAGGTACCCTTAGACATTCAGCCCATTCAGCAGATGAAAATCTTACCTCAGTTCCATTTACTCTTGACACCAGTCGGTTCTCATCATTTGACTTGCCAAATTTCATATATTCGTAGAATTATTTGACTAGCCTTGGGTAGTATAGTCCATTATTGTTGGAAAATAACTCCACCCAGCCTTGAAACTCTATTGCTTCTAGAACTAAGGATTTTCTCGAGAGCAACCAATCTTCGCTTAACTCCTCTTCAGCCACAATTGTTCTCTTTGACAGATGCGGGTTAACAGGCTCTATTGATATATTACCGCCACCACTAGACTCATCTCGGGGTCTCTTAGGCCTTGGTGCATCTCCATTATCATTCGAAGGTCTCTTGACTCTTGCCATTGAGGTGTGAAGCGGTTTGAGGGTTTAGTGGAAAGTTAGGGTTTAAGGATTTTGAGAGAAGGGGTTTGAGAGTGAGGAAGAGAGTGGATCGAAATGTGTTTGTAATATAATTTTATCATTTAGGGATTGAAACAAAAACAAATCAAGAAAAAGAATAATAATAAAACGTTTCAGATTCCTGCATAAAATACGAAGTAATGGTAAGTTTCAACAGTGAGGTACAATAGTGAGGTTCTAATAGTGAGGTTCTAACAGTGAGGTGAAATGGTGAGGTTCTAATAGTGAGGTCCAATAGTGAGTTTCTAACAGTTTGGTTCAACGGTGAGGTTCTAACGGTGAGGTTCCCTATACTGAAATTAATTATCCCTAATTCATGTTTGATGTAGTTTAAGCTCTCTGAATTCAAAGGCTTTGTGAATATATCATCCAGTTGATGTTTAGTGCTAATGAATTCAAGAGTGATATCACCTTTTTGATAATGATCTCTCAAAAAGTGATGTCTCACATCAATATGATTTTCCCTAGAATTAGATACTGGATTTTTAGAAATGTTAATAGCACTTGTATTGTCACAGTTTATAGAGACATGTTTGAATTGATATCCATAGTCTAGTAAAGTGTGTTTCATCCACAGAATTTGAGCACAACAACTACCAGCAGCTATATATTCAACTTTGGAAACAATTAATACAACAGAATTTTGTTTCTTACTACACCATGAAACTAGTGACTTGCCTAAAAGGTGACATGTTCCAGAGGTTCTTTCTCTATTTAACTTGCAACCAAAAAAGTCAGGATCAAAATAACTTATTAGGTCAAATGATTATATTCTTGGATAAAATAGTCCTAAGTTGGGAGTATATTTGAGATATTTGAAAATCCTTTTAACCACATTTAAATGTGATTATTTGGGATTAGCTTGGAAGTGAGAACACATACATACATTGAACATAATGTCAGTTTTTCTAGATGTAAGGTAGATCAGACTCCCTATCATACCTCTGTAGTTGGTCTGATCTACTGGTTCTCCAGCTTCATCTGCATCCAACTTACAATTGGTACTCATAGGTGTATCACTGTTTATACTACCATCTAAACCAAAACATTTTAAAAGATACTTAACATATTTACTTTGATTTAAAACAATACCATCTTTATTTTAAAAAATCTGAAATCCAATGAAAATTTTAAGTTCTCCCATTAAACTCATTTCAAATTCATTTTTCATTATTTTTGAAAAATCAGTACATTTAGAATTTTTAGAAGATCCAGAAATGATGTCATCTATATAAATTTTCACTATCAAAACATCTTTGGAAATTATTTTAATAAAGAGATTAGGATCAGTTATTCCTTTAGTAAAACTTTTTGAAATAAATAAAGAACTAAGTCTGTCATAACAAGCACTTGGAGCTTGTTTCAGACCATATAAGGCTTTTGAAAGTTTAAAAACATGATTTGGAAAATGGGGATTTGTAAAACCAGAGGGTTGTTCAACAAAAACATCCTCAACTATATACCCATTTAGAAAATCACTTTTAACATCCATTTGATAATGTTTAAAAATCAGATGAGATGCATAAGCAAGTAGTATCCTAACGGCCTCTAACCTAGCTACAGGTACAAAGGTCTCCTCACAGTCTATTCCTTCCTCTTGACTATATCCTTGTGCAACTAACCTATCTTTGTTTCTAACTACATTCCCAGACTCATCAACTTTGTTCCTAAAAACCCATTTGGTTCCTATTTTCAAAGTTTCCTTAGGTCTTTTAACTAGTTCCCAGACTTTGTTTCTTTCAAATTGATTTAATTCTTCTTGAATATCCATCACCCAAAATTCATCATTGATAGAATCATTAATATTTTTGGGTTCAAGCTGTGAAAGAAAATCTTGATGTTCAACCTAGTTTCTCAGAGAAGCTCTAGTTTATGTTCCAATATTCAGATCACCTACAACAGCATCAAAAGGATAATTCCTGAGATTCATAATGCCTCTAGAAATAGTTGAACTAGATTTCTCATGGTTGTCTATTGGTTTAGACTCAATAGGTGAAGATTCTGGAAGATTCCCAGAACTGGTTACTTTTACAGGGGGTTCACTATCATTATCATTAAGGTCCATAATTGACATATCTTCCTCAAGATATTCAAGAGAGGTTTTGGGTTCATTTGGATCAGTCTCATCAAATTTGACATGAACTAACTCTTCCACACATTTGGTTTTATTATTGAATACTCTATAGGCTTTACTCGAGATTGAGTAACCTGGGAAAATTCCTTCATCACTTTTGAGGGAAAACTTGTCAAGATTAACTTTAGTGTTAAGAATAAAGACTTTTCATCCAAAAAACTAAAGTAGTTAACCTTAGGCTTCCTATTGTTCCAACGTTCATAAGGGTTATTCTTAAGAACAGGTCTAATCAAGACTCTATTGATGGTATAACAAGTTGTATTTACAGCTTCAGCCCAAAAATAAATTGGTAAATCATACTCATTGAGCATTGTCTTAGAAATTTATTGAAGTGTATTATTTCTTCTTTTCACGACTCTATTCTATTGAGGTGTTCTAGGAGAAGATAAATTGTGACTATATCCATTGTGTGAGAAATAAGATTCAAACTCCTGATTTTTAAACTCACGGCCATGATCACTTCTCAAGGTCTTAATTCTAAGTCCACTAAGATTTTCTACAGACTTGGATTATTTGATAAAATAAGAACAAGATTCACTTTTGTGAGATAGAAAGTATACCCAAGTGTACCGAGAAAAATCATCTACAAGAACATAAACATAGTTCTTCCCATTTAAACTTGAAACTCTTGATGGTCCAAAAAAGTCCATGTGAACCAACTCATGCGGTTGAGAAGTAGAGACTTCTTTATTTTATTTGAAAGAAACTTTTTGATGAATTCCCTTTTGAAAAGGATTGCACACTTTGTTAAGAGGGAATTCAAATTTAGGTAAGTCTCTAACTAAACCTTTCCTAGTTAGTTTCCTAAGTGAGTGCACATTGCAGTGTCCTAAACTTCTGTTCCACAACTAGGATTCCTTATGGAAAGCATTTAATCAAGAGACATTTAGATTGGATAAGGAATTTAAATCAACAACATACACATTTTCATTTCTACAGGTGTTTCTGACGCTTTCACCAGGGCGCGCGCATCCGTCTGTGGAGGATGTGCAACTGTTGCCCCGCATTCCCGCTTTCCAAAGGTGGGTGGCGTCCATCACTTTTCTGGGACGTTTGCTCCTTGATCAAAACGGGATGATGGGATGTTGGTTCTTCCTTATGTGGATTCCTCCTCAGAACTAGTCACCTAGTCCGGGTCTCCCTTATAGATTTAAGATGTTGTTTGTGAAACTCTTCCTAGCGCCATATCTTTATGGACACCAGTTAATTACATTGCTCCTGTCGGGACATTCCAAGGGGTCCGATCAGGGCAGTTACCTTCAGTCATGAGAGTAGTCATGTTGGTCATCACGATTGTGTCTGGACGCTAGGAAACTGGCATGTCTGTCTTCTGTTCCTTATTATAGGGCATCTTGAGGGCACGGAATCCCGAGGAATCCCGCGTCTAATGCAATGAATTATATTCCATAGGCATGTTTCTGAGTTTTTCCTCAGCTTCCCATGTTTAACACAGGGTATCCCATAGGTTTAACATCTAGCGGAGATGGACCGGACTGATCAGAACACTAACTAGAGTGGATCAGATGGGTGTAACCCCTAGAGGGAACACTAATGTTGGGGAAAACATATGGTCGACTTCCCAGTCACTATTGAGGGGAATGGGGAATGAGATGGCATGATTTCACCAGGATCTAGTGGCCTGGATAAGAATCAGGATGGATGATGGAGTGGTTGTATGAAGTGGGTGGTGAATGGGATGGATCCGTCGTGAGGATGACGATGGTTTAGAGATTAAGCCTTGAAGAGGCTTTCTACATATCCTCGTGGCAGGGAATCAAAGTCCATGTAGTTCATCTGACGGCGTCTTACTGTCGATTGAGGTTTTCAATAGCTTACCGCTGGATGGGGTTGCAATGACTTACCACTAGATAAGAGTATCAACGGCTTACCACTGGATAGGGTCACAATGGATTACCGTTGGATGGGGAAAACCGACGTGAAGATGGTCGGGAAGACTGGTGGATGGTGGGCTTGAGCCTCAGGGAGGCTTCCTACGTACCCTGCCTTGGAAAGGATCAAAGACCACATAGTTCAGGGGGGTCGATGAACTGAAGTTAAGGAGGACCTAGGGTCCAATGGTTATTGGGCATGAACCTTAGGGAGGCTTCCTACATACCTTCCCTTGGAAAGGATCAAAGACCTCAGAGTTCAGGATGGGTTTTTTGTGCAACGGCTTACCACTGAATGGGGAAACAACGACTTACCGCTGATTGGGGTCTACAATTTAATGTCATACAAGAAGAGGAAAAACCTACGTGAAGGTGGTCATATCGACCGATTGTTGGTCTTGAAACTCATGGAGGATTCCTACATACCTTGCCTTAGAAAGGATCAAAGTCCATGTAGTTCGGAAGGGTGAATTTGGGGATTACACTTTGAGGCAGCCCAAAGTGTTGGTGAACCGACTTGAAGATGGTCGGAACAACCAGGATGGTGGGCTTGAACCCTGTGGAGGCTTCCTACGTACCCTACCTTGGTAAGGATCAATGTCCATGTAGTTTGGAGATTGTGGTGGGACTTACACTCTAAGCTTCCCAAGGTGTTGGTGAACCGACATAAAGATGGTCGGAGCTACCAATGGATGGTGGGCTTGTACCTCGTGGAGGCTTCCTACGTACCTTGCCTTAGCAAGAATTAAAGACCTCGTAGTTTGGGATGGTGTTGGGTCTTACACTCTAGGCTTCCCAGGGTGTTGGTGAACCGACGTGAAGATGGTCGGAGCGACCAATGGATGGTGGGATTGAACCTCGTGGAGGCTTCCTACATACATTCCCTTAGAAAGGATCAAAGACCTTGTAGTTCGGGGTGGTGGTGGGTCTTACACTCTTGGCTGTCCAGATAGGATGTCATGGTCGATACTTACTCTAATCCCACATGATTCATGCTCGGTGTGAGAAACAAGAGGCAGCAAAGGCCTAACGATCACATTGTGAAAGGTGCATCCGTGGGAAGTGGAGTGGGGATCATGCATGGTTAGTGGCCCAAAGAGGAAACAGAGGCTTACGTGCGGTTCGTAGCCTGGGGAGATGGAGATTAGGACTTACTCTAGGGTGGAGGCCCGGGTGGTGACAAATTCCAGCGGGAGATGGATTTGGCTCCAGGATGGAGGCCCAATGGTGACAAAGCCCAGTAGAAGATGGATTTGGCACCGAAGAAAGGAGGGGCACCATTCCCCATCATGCCCTTTACTGGCCTTTTTCACCAAAATGGGAAGGAGGAGTAGGGGTACTATCTCCTGCAAGAAAGGATAGGGGCTTACACCAAGATGGTTTCTCTTTCCCTACGTAATATGCACGGGGGAAGTCACAGTTTAACGTCATGTGTTGTGGATGATGATGCTTGGCAGTTTAACGTCCTATAGCTCGGACGAGGTGGGTTCACTCTACACACCTAGGACTTACATAACTGGTACCCGTTGCACCTTAGTGAAGATAAGGGACAGGAAATTCCATGGCTAGGGGTGTTATGGAGCGAACCATTGGGGGGTCCACATTAGCGTGGCTATGCGAAGAATCAATAGTCGTTAGCGTGTCTATGAGAAGAAGCATGAGTCGCAGCAACGCAACGGGTAGTATCGTCCAAGGGACTTTGAAGTTACTTCACACAAACCTAGAGGGTCTTACGAGAAAACAGTATATGGAAAAGGTTCTTTGGGCATGGGAGGCGCCCGAAAATGATGCCTGGAAGAGGGACATCATGGTCACACAAGGAGGGAGGTTTGCCCGCAAAAGGAACGGTGGCGCGAAAAAGGGTTGGGCCGGCACGGAATAGGGATGCTTGCACAAAAAAATTCTGGGGCAGCGTGTAATGGCACTACGTGTGCGAAAAAGGCTGGGGCAGCGCGCAATTGGCCGGTGTGTGTGAAAAAAGGTCGGGGTAGCGCACAATCGGCTGGTGTACACGAAGAATGTTGGGGCGTTGCAGAAAGGAGGGCACGCAATTCGAAAGGAATTACGTACAGAAGAAAGGTTTGCGCACATTTGGAATGAATTTCACGTGGGGGATGGGACTCGATGGGATTTGGACGAGGATTAATCCTGAGTGGTCTCACACAAAGGCGGACCCCCGGGAAACCTGGAATAAAAAATTCAGTACCTGAGAGCCATCTTTTGCATGTACGAGAGGTGAATTTCACGCCATAGAGATGGTTCATATTCTTCAGCCCAGAAGTAGAAGGGGAGACCTTCTATTTATAGGTGCTCGAGATCACGGGTCCGCGCAAACAAAATATCCCGCGCAAAATATTGTGCGTAGATGTCGGCAGCATGCAAATTCAACCGCATAGGGTAGTTGTGCGTAAATCGCTGGTCCCGCGATCAGGGCACGGAAAAAATTTTCGCCCTCATGGAAAACTTTGACGAATCCCGTGGTTTTCCACGCGATAGCCATTTTTTCGCGCACCTCCGATTTTTTTTCACACGGCCCCTCCAGGCCCTCCGGAATGGATCATCGGTTCCAAATATGGATTCGCTTTGTTGTTCCAAAACCTCCTTCAAACTTTGAGCATTTTTTGGCATCTATAAATTCCCCCCCTCAGAATCAGATCAGCGAGGGGATGAAAAGGTCAGATTCTGAGGGAAACGCCGAAATGCAGAACACCCAGGGACCCACGTGCGCTTAAACTAGAGTGACGTGTAAAACTGAAGTGTGGCGCGCAAAACTGAGGTGGCGCATAATCTGATTTTCGTGAATTCGCGAAAACCCACCTCCACACTTATAAAATCCCTCATGGTTTCATCATTTTGTATGGATTTTCTCATGCGATAAGTTTTGAGCTCTTGCGTGCTAAAAAATTCCCTGCTTCGAGCGGAAAATCGTCCCAGTTGGCCGTAATCACCTGATTTCAGCTATCATTTTACACGCAAACCCAGGGTTTTTTGTGCTGACTCCTTTTTTTGCATGTCGGCTTCAGATTTTTCATGTCGGCTCCAGATTTTTCATGTCGGCTCCAGATCTTTCCGCGCAGACTCCTTAAGACCTTTCCAGAGGAAGATGGCTACGAATCAGATGGACGCCGAGAGAGGGGTTACTTTCTCTACTCAAAGGGCTGAGATGGTTTCAAACCCTGAGGTACATGGCACCCGAAAGATCGTATCCAATATCCATACTCTCTTCAACATGATCACCCCAGCCCAGAAATAATACGCACTATTCGACCACTTGTCGTTATGGGACTTCGGTAACTTAAAGGAGGTACATGTGCCAAGGTTTGAAGTCGACACCTCGCGGTCATGGGTAACCCGCGAGGATGACCTACCACGATACAATATCACCAAAAATGGTCATCCTTCTAGATAAACCATACATGTGGACATTTACGTCCTAGATCCCAAGACTATGACCAGTTCGGGGAGTGACCCGGTTGCAGAGGATTCTCCGGACCTTTACGCAAGTACCTTCTGTCAAAGTGTTACTGACAAGACCAAAGGCTAGCAACAGGATTAGGATCTTCATTCTGGAGGCAATTTCACCAGTGAATGGGCTTGAGAATATTTCATACGCCAGACGTGTGACCAGTTTGGGGCCGAACTGCGGCACATCGGTTTGTTCGAGGCGGTGTGGACGTCGCAATTTCATTTCTATTGTCAGCATGAGATCGGGCTAGAGCTGTTTAATCAATGGTCCCCTGATACCAATACCTTCCATCTTCATCATGGGGAAGTTTTTATCAGTCTTTGGGACATTCATTGCATCAGGGGTATCCCTTTGGATGGGCACCAGTACGATGAATTCCTCCCACTGAGGAACATCTGGGGAGACGGATCACGAACTCCTTTGCTGACATGGCACCTATTAGAGCTCGCTAAAAAGAGGCTGGGGGTCAAGGATTTTTTGAAGTACATCGCTTACAAGAAATGGTTTAGCTTGTTACTATAAAGAGATCTGGATATCAAGATGTAGGGGCGAGGGAGATGGTGTCCAACCACGACACAGAGGAGAAAAAGCGAATCGTACTAGAGGATCTTGGAGGCGGGGGAATATCATTCATGGGGCTTTAACATAAATGAGAGTTGGGACCCGAATGTCCAGTACGCCGGGCTTCTTGCAACATTATTGAGTGGGTGGATCCTACAGAAAAGGGACTCAAGGATGGGAGTTCATCCAGCGACCCTGGTGATGGCTGGAATCATGGATGCTAATCAAAGGTTCAATCTGGGATTCCCCGTGTTAGCCCGTCTGTACGCCATTTTGGGATGCGTTTCGAGAGGGGGTTCACTGAGGAGGATCTTCGGTCCCTTCCATATCTTTTATGGTTGGGTCACAGCTCATTGTAGTGGGTATACCTTTCTAAACTCCATTCATCCTCCAGGTAATGGCATGCAACCTTCCTTGCTGAACATTGTTGGGGTCATGTCGTTGACGCTCAATGAGGAGGGGTAAGGATCAGGATCGGAAATCATGGAAATTTTAATTTTAGCCCATTCCCCACTCTGACTAGACAAATGATAGAAAATGGGCATGGCCCACTAGACCAAAGGGAATACTTCTAGGGTATAAAAGGTGGGTACTTGTGGCCCGGATTGAAGGGAAAATCTTCTGTGATCCCTACGTGCCGTCAAGGTTTTCCAGGTAGTTCGGATGCCTCCAAGGGATGCCGAATAAGGTGTATATAGGTGTCTGGGAAGAAAGGAACCCATGCGTTCTCTTCCAAATGTGGATGATGTTTACAAACCATGGCTCTGGCGACGTCATTACCTTTCCCCCCACCGGAGTGGATACTGGACTCTCAACCGAATATGTCGAACATTGGGCCATAGCATTCCCTGAGGGACTTTTGCGGAAGCGAGTTCGGAAACTCAAGGTAGCTAGTGTAGAACCTGGGTGGTGAGAGAGTATATAGGGTGTTGTTAGGGAACAAAGGTCGGAAGCATATCGGGCAATTGGGCCCACGCAGGCCGGGACTTCAGTAGCGGGGACGTCACACAATGTGGATATGCCCTTGTCGCCTAGGGTAAGAGGAGATCGTGAAGTGTCCAAGGAACTTCCCAAGAAGCAGATAAGGTACCTGCTCCAACCTTCCGATGACACAATCTTCCCGGCGTTGTGGTTATCCTGGTTGACCCTACGACAATTTATGGGGACCGAATCCCTCTGGGAAAAGATAGTATGAGATGGAATTCAGCTGCCAGAGGTAAGACTCATTCAGATTGTCGACAGGGTGAACTTCCATCGAAGGAACGCATACCTAATGTACATGGATGCATATTCACGCCAACGGGGTCGGCGTGAAGAACCGTCTTTCTTGGTGAAGGTAATTCTTGTCCAGGATCATGATCCCGAAAAGATGTCATCTGAGGATGATAACAGCGATGAAGAGCCGGAGGTCAGTGAGACGGAAGAGGCGGTGGAAGGAGAAGGTGAAGGAGGGGGTGAAGGAGAAGAGGAGCTTGAAGGTGGAGGGTCTCAAGGGGTATCCCACCAAGAGATTCTTCATGAGAGTGGTGAGATCATTAGATCTGATATAGATATAACTGATCTACTTGAGGTATGTATCAGACCTTATCTATCCTTTCCCCATTTGTTTTTTTTTTGTAACCCTCAATAAGATCTCCTGATCCTTTTTAAGAGAATATTGGTGTCAACAAAGAGTCTTCATCTGGAGGGGGGGAGGTGCCAATAGAATAAGGTGGTGAGCCGACGCCAATTATTGAGCTGAAGAGTGATGAGGGATCCCCTACAATGGCATCTCTTGTAGTGGCTAGATCACTGGAGGCTGACGCTTTGGGCTCTTGTAAGTTCATCAACTATCGACCATACTTTAAAGCGGGTATTTACCATTGGAGAGCTTAGTTGATCAGGGTTTTCATTTTTTATGTAGTAATCATAGCCTTGGAGGCTCATCGGGCTACCGAATCCAGGTCATCTGTGGTTCATTAAATGACAAATGTGTCATCCCATTCAGGACACACCTCTCAAACCACGTCGGCCCCTGCACTCGGTGAGCAAAGAGCAGTGGACTTTAGCGGTACTCATGTCAGGGCAGGGCCGGAAGTTGGCGAGGGAGCTACCGAGACTGAGGCAAGAGAGGAAGGTCTCCCCGGAATTGAAGAGCCTAACCCCTTGGGAGGGGTACCTAAAGAAGACCCTGCTGCTGGTCTCTTGGCTGCCTTTCCTGACTATTGGCCTATAGATCCTGAAAAGGTAGATGATTCTGACTCGGAGGCGACTGAGGATAGCCAGATGATGTGGTGAAGAGGTTGGAAGTTTATTAAGCGCTTTCTTGATCATCCTCAGACAGAATGTCTAAAACGGATTGGATCACTCCACACCTGGTTGTTCTTTCTCTATGCTGGAGGGGTGGATGCTCATCATCTCCATTTGATGGTCCGTGACTACATGGATGAGAAGATACACGAGATCAGCCAACGCTCTGATGTTGTCTGGTGTCAGAAAGAGTCAGGGAGTGCCCAATCGTTCTTGAAGGCAGAACAAGATGCTCAACGCCTTGAAAAATAGATGAAATAAAAGGAGGAATTCATTTCCAACTGTTCCAAGCTTGTGGAGAAATTGAGGGCCCAGCTGGCAGACGCCTAAGAGAAGCTAGTGGAAGTGGGTCACCAAATGACTGATCTTCATACTGAACAGGTTAAAGCATAAGCTAGGGAAATTACACTAAGCTCTTTGGCCACTGATGAAGAGAGGGTCCTCAGGGGGTGGGAAGTAATCCTGGAGGCCAGAAGCTAAAAGGTAGCGGTGCTGGAATGATCTATCCAAGATATTTATCCTTAAGGGACCTGTTTTGGTAGAACTAATAAACTAATTTCTACTTAATTACTCTTGTTCTGAAATGCATGTATGGATAGATTCATTTACTTGTTCATTTGGTTTAATACATTCAGCCACAATCCTGAAATAAATAGAAATCCATTCCTAAGCTCACGTGGGTTTCACCTGATGTGAGAAATATGGGATGTTTGTACTATTACTTCGTTTGAATGTAGGAATGTCAACAAAACGTCGGGCACCTGAGGTTAGAACGACCAATTCAGATTCCCGGAAAGAGAAGGGAGAGACCTAACTGGAGAATGCAGTTCTCAGAACAGTCAAATTACTGTTTTCCTGATGTTCCCTTGTGCATGAACAGAGTAAATCCAGGGGCACTGGAATAAATCTGAACAGGGGGGATGAAAGGTGTGAATCACAATACCTAGGATTTGGAACACTATGGTGATGTCATGAAAATTAAGAATGACTATTGACCGTATTCGAAACACAATATCCTTATTGTGTTAGCCTGAAATGGGGATAACAAATGAGGGTCGACCACTGACCATATTCGAAACACAGGGCCTGACTCGAAATTTCATCCATTAGTCTTCCATAACGTTAGCCCAGGATAGTAGGTGAGCCATAGGTCATGCATCAATACTGTTAGGGGGTTCCTCATGACATGAAAGAGGGAAAGGATCTGAATAAAGGGCACACAAAGTGTGGAGAGTGGAGTGAAGGGTTTTTTGACTGGATTCCAACACTCTTAAAATTATTCCACTGTGGTGGAAACTCATTAGGTGGGTACATCGGTCTTATCAGGGATCAAACATTCTTCTAAACATGACCTCTTTGATGAGGAAACGGTTGCCTCCTGATGATGTCATGGGGCATCCCGAACTTGTTCAGGATAAAGCTGCAATTTCATGGTTCCCCAAAGGAACTCAGGTCAAGGGACCAAAAAAGGAGGGGAAGTGGGAATTATGATTCCTGGGGATGGACCTGGAGACAGGATTCTTGGGAATTCCTACATATCCCATGAGGATGGGAATCAATCCATACGTAGATTTGGGAGATGTCGTGCATTTAAACGTCTTGCGGTAAGGGTGCAGAGTGGTCTTAGTTTATGGTCATAGAGCTCGGACCATGGATGGTCGGAAATGTAGGAGACACATGGTGGGGTAATTATAAAACCCGACGTGAATGGGAACATGTCATTCTAAACACCATGTGTTCCCTAGGAAGGTTATAGGTCGAGGGACCAGAAACAAGAGTTAAGTTGGGCCCGAGGCAAAGTGCACGGGCGTTCTTATGTACCCCATGAGGATGAGGATCAAGCCACACGTAGTTCTGGGAGGTGGCATGGTGGGATACTCGTTCCAAGTATAACAAGGTTGTGTGGGTCTGTTCCATACACAAAAAGGATTACTATTTGATAGATCTTGTTTGTTCTTTAGGATGAATGTTTTTTTTGGAAGCGATGGACCTAGGATGGAGGGTTCGTGTATAGCCGCAGAAATCAAGCCATATGCAGGTATTTACAAATGTCATGGTTTATAACTGATACCAAACATGACATTCCCTTAGGTTAGGAAAACACAATGCAGTGTCGTTTTTCATCATGCGTTCGGGATGATATTGTCTCAGTTTAGGGTCATGTGATAGGACCAGCCATGCATTTTAATGTCGTGCGGCATAGATGTAGTAGAGACAAGGTTTAAGGGGGAATGAGCACAGTGTAATAAATCATACCCGGCATGAATGAGGACAAGGTCCACACCACACCAAGCGTGATTATGAGAAAGAAACCTCGGGCCAAGGGGCCAAAAAGAGTTAAAAGGGTAGGAAGTAGGAGAGACTGGCTCTCAATTAAGATGGACCTGTAGACAAGGTGTCCGGGTGTTCCTGCATATCCCATGGAATGAGAATCAAGCTGTACATAGTTATATAAAGGGTAAATACAAAAATATATTATTTTAAGGTCATAGAACTTGGACCATGGAGAAGTGGGACTCTTCCAAGTAAGTGCAGACCTTAATCTGATCCCTAAGCCTACTTTATTAAAACTCAGTGTAGGAAAAAAGGGTGGATAAGGTATTTGTAATACATGAAATACATGCAAAGGGGAAATCGGTGGAGCCCCGAATGATTTCACTATTGCGGATTTTTCCTCCTAACGTGCAGATGTGCACTGAGGAATAGTACCAAGAGTCTCGAAGTTTTACTTGGACATGATGAGGTGGAGAAGGATGTGAATCATGTAACCATAATTTTGGGATTTATGGGGTTGGCATGACGATGGAGGATAATTGTTGACCATGTTCGAAACACAGCATCCATATCACGTTAGCCTGGAATGGGAACAACAAATGAGCATCAACTGCGTACCAAATTCACAACATGGGACTTTTATCAATTTGTTGCTCAGAACCCTTGAGGACGTTGTCCTGTAATGGTAGGAGGGCCCTTGGGCCAAGCATCCATGCCATTCAGGGATCCCTTTGGATGTGAAAGATGATGGAAGCCCTAATAAGGGGGAACACAAATCCTGAGAAATGGGTGAAAGCATGTCCGAGTAGAGTCCAAAATTCTAGGTACTAAACCAGAGTACCCTTGGGAACATTGGTGAATCTCCAAAGAGGACCGAGGGGCTCATCTTGAGAGCGACTAATTTGAAAAGAAAAGGATATCACAAGGGGATGGAAAACTCTCAGAAGGAGGAGGTAAATGGCGTGGTTGTTACAACACCCGACGTGAGTGAGAACATAGCCCATAACACACTATATATTCTTCCCTCTAGGGGAATACAGATCAAGGGGCCAAGATGAGAGAGAGATTTTTAATAGATGGGGCTGGACCCGAAGTCTAGACATTCAGGTGGTCCTACATATCCCATGAGGATGGGAATCAAGCCACATGTAGTTCTTGAAGGGAGTAATGTGCAGTTTGTCATCACGCAGTAGGGACGCAAATGGGTAAGATACCCCATATACAGGAGGTGTATGGTTCGGTGAGTAACCCAACGTGAATGGGGACATAATCCCATACCACACTTTACAACCCTAAGTGAGAACCTGGGCTGGGGGCCTGAAAAGGTCAAGGGGCCTGAGGCTGGGCCTTAGACGGAAAGGCCCGACCTGTTTGCAGTTTAACATCTTGTAGTGAGGACGATGAATGGTGTAAGATACTCCCAAAAAAGTAGGTGTACAGCGTGGCAAGTAACCCGGCATGAGTGAGGACATAATCCCATACAACACCGTACTATCCCGTAAGAGTTAAGACTTGGGACGAGGGCCCGAGATTGGGCACGTGAAGCGCGTCAGGGCCTGTGCTCGCGGTATGGATGATAAATAATGGGAGTGATGTCTCAAGGGGATATGTATGGCATGGAAAAATAGCCTGACATGAATGAGGACAGAAGTTCACTCCACACACCACAACCCTAAATGATAACTTGGGCCAGGGGCCAGAAAGGGACAAGGGGCATGAAAAGGCCAAGGGGCCTAAGGCTGGGAATCCCGTCTAATGGTATCCATATGACCTTATGTGTGGTTACCACCTCATCACAGCTCCTAATCCCACTTGAGCGGTGATCAGTGTGGGAAACAAGGAGTTGGACTCGGCTCTCCCTGTCAAATAGGGGTCTAATAGCTGGCATCGCCTGAAGGGAGTTCATCATTTGGAGATATAACGAGGCAAAATGGACCACTACACTCAATGTTTGGGACATCATGGGGTGGATCTAATGAAAAAGTATAGTTGTTGACCATATTCAAAACACAGCATCTTTGTAGTGACCTAGAATGGGAACAACAAATGAGCATCAACCGCTGACCATATTCGCAACATGGGACTTGTATCAATTTGTTGCTTGGCATCCTCGAGGGCGTTGGCTCGGAGTGGTAGAAGATCCCTTGGGCCTAACATTCCTACTGTTCAGGGGCCCTTCTGGATGGGAAAGATGGTAAAGTCCCAATCAAAGGAATGGGTGAAGCATAGATATACCCATCTGTGAAAAAGGCGGACACCTCCTGGTAGTGGGACATAGGCGGGATTGAGATGAGCTCGACGTGAATTGGGGAAAAAGCCTGCACCACACCAAATGTCTTGACCTGAGGGGAGATTCTGGCATTTGGGCAAGGCCAATAGACGAAATGTTTGGGCATTCCTACGTATCCCATAAGGATGGGAATCAAGCCGTACATAGTTCTTGAAGGCCATGCAGTTTAGCATCATATGGTGAGTACGTGGAAGGATAGAAGAACGGGGTATGGGTACATTGTGCGACCGTCGTAATCCTGGCATGAGTGGGGCTAAGTAAGCCTACACCATATCATGCAAGGATCCTCTGAGAGAACTATACCCAGGGGGACAGTCAAAGAGAAGAGTTTGGGGATGGGATCAAGACGAATGCTTGAGAGTTCCCACATATCCCATGCAGATGGGAATCAAGCCACACATAGTTTTAGGGGTGCAGTTTAACATCCTGTATGATGACATATAGTTTATCGTCATGTAGGACAAAGCAGTTTACAGTCACGTGGGACCATCATGCAGTTTAGGTTCATGTGGGGACGAATAATTTAAGGTCGTGCAGGACCAGTAGGCTCAAGAAAATTATTGCTTTAGGAACTTGTCATTGGTGGGAGGAGTTATACGCTCACCATCCAAGGTCACCAGGGAGTACGCACCACTGGGTTAAACCCTATGAATTATGTAAGGTCCTTCCAATTTGGGCTCCAACTTGGGTGGTTTCCTACCAGGGATCATTGGTGTCCAGAGGGCCAATACCAAGTCGCCTTTCTAGAAAGAGCAGAGGTGAACCTTCTTGTTGAAAGCTCCAGCTATCTTATTCTGATGCCTTTCCAGATTGTACAGGGCACGAAGCCTATTCTTGTCAAGTGGTTCTAATTCATCCATATGAATTTCAGCTACCTTATCTGGCATCTGCGGGTCATAGACCGCTGTGCATAATAAAGGCAGTTGGATCTCTATGGGTAGGATGGCCTCATCTCTGTACAAAAGGGAATATGGGGTCACTTGGGTGGAATTACGAGTCGTCGTCCGATAATCCCAGAGAGCGTTGGGGAGCTTGTCTGGCCAACTCTTCTTATTCTAACCGACCATTTTATACAAAATGTTAGAGAGGGTTTTGTCGAACGCCTCGATCTTTCCATTTTCCTGTGTGTCGTAGCGGGAGGTATGGTTTGAATGGATGTTGTACTTGGCACACAATTTCTTCAGCTCAGTTGCTCGAAATTTTGTGCTTTTATCGGTGAGGACGGCGTGGGGGACTCCAAACCGGTAGATGATATTGGAGCTCACAAAGTCGACGATAGAATGAGACTTGAAATCCTTGAGAGGAACTTCTTCTACCTACTTGGAAAAGAAATATGTGTTGGTCAGGATGAACATGCACTGGCAAGCTGTCGCTGGTGGATATGGTCCCACGACATCGAGTCCCCACACCGCAAACGGCCAAGAGTACTTGGTGGATTGAAGAGGTTCTGGGGGCTAATGCATGAAGTTGTCATAAATTTGGAACGCATGACATCTATTGGGGAACGTGATTCAATCATGGATCATGGAGGGACAGAAGTACCCCAGTCTCTAGATCTGATGGGATAGCTTCAGCCCAGTTTGGTGATCCCCATAGGAACTGGCGTGAACCTCTTGCATGACCTGAGAAAACTCAACTCCTTGGATGAAACGGAGGATAACACCATCGAAACTGCGCTTATAGAAAATCTTCTCAAGACTGGGACCACTATAGAGTGTAAAATACAGTGTGCAGCGTTGGATTCGCTCAAGCTCGGCCCGATCAGCCAGGAGGCAACCATTTTGGAGATACTCGAAAAAGGGGTCTCTCTCGTCGGGGGTCACTTCAACCACTACATCTGAGGAATCTGGGGGTCCTGACGTGGAGGCCTCAATGGTAAGATGGATTAGCCGTAGGCCATCATCATTATCTGGGGTGATGGGAGCAATGAATCTTTGATGTGCCAGGTGTATAATCAGATCATCCTGCTCGGGTTCTACAAGTGATGTAGCTAGGCTGGCCAGGGCATCCACTCGATCGTTCTGAGATCAAGGGACATGAGTAACTTCCGGCTGAGATAGAAACTAGGCCATTAGCTAGAGAGTGCACTCCAATAATGGTACAAGCTCTGGCTTTATGACAACGTAGTCACCATTGATTTTCTTGATGACTAGTTCAAAATCCCCTTTCACATGCATATGGGGAACATTGATCTCGAGGGCCATCTCGAGGCCAGTGATAAGAGCCTGATACTCTTCCTTGTTGTTGGTGCAACCTTCTGACAACAGGAATGAGTATGGAAGAATGTCTTGCACTGGGGTAATAAAGACAATACATAGGCCTACCCTGTTGATCCAGGGATCATTGAGCCTCCTACCGGTGGGGCTTTAGGAAGCACCATCAAAGTTCATCTGCCAATACGGGATGGAATGATCTACCGAGAGGATTGCCTCTTTAGGAAAATCCAGGTTTAGGGACTGGTCTGCGGGGGTTGGATGGGCAGCAAGAAAATCTTCCAGTGCTTGTCCCTTGATAGATTTCTGAGGGATGAACCTGATGTCGAACTGCTGGAGGATTACTGCCCACCATGCTAGAAGGTCGGTCAACATGGGGTGGTTTAGAATGTACTTCAGCAGGTCTACCTGAGACTCCAGTTGTACCTCATGGTGCTGCAAGTAGTGTCACAATTTTTGTACTGTGAATATCAGCGCAAGGCAGATCTTTTCTATGGGGTAGTATCTGGTCTCCATATCGATGAGAAAACGACTGAGGTTGTAAAGAATGTTCTCTATCCCCTCATTGTTCTTATGGGTGAGAAGGGTGCCAAGAGATCATTCCAACGTAGTCACGTACAGGATCAGTGGTTTTCTAGATATGGGTGGCATCAAGACTAGAGGCTGGTGTGAATACTGTTTGATTTCCTCAAATGTGGTCTGGCACTCTTCATCCAACTCGTAGGCGGAGCCTTTCTTCATGGGCCAAGAAAAGGTCTTACACTTTCTGGACAGATTCGCAATGAATCGGCGTATGTATGCTAAGTGGCCTTGGAAACCTCAAAGCTCCTGAATATTGCTTGGGGGAGGCATTTGAATGATGGCCTTGATCTTCTCTGGGTCCATCTTGATGCCCCGGTAACTAACAATAAAGCCAAGGTACTTCCCAAAGGTGACCCCGAAGGCACATTTCAGCGGGTTCATCTTCATGTGGCGGGAACGTAGGAAGTCGAATACTTTCTCGAGGTCCTTGAGATGGTTCTTGAATTGGCGGGATTTGACCACAAAGTCAACCACATATAATTCCACCAATGTCCCGAGGATTGGTTTGAATATACGATGCATGGCCCACTGATAGGTGGCACCTATATTCATTAAGCTGAAGGGAATGACCTGGTAACAAAATGTACCTTGTGGCGCCCTGAAATCTATGGACTCCTCATCCTCTGGGGACATCCAGATCGGATTATATCCGAAGTACCCATCCATGAAGAAAAGGACTTGGAACCCAGCTGTGGCATCGATCAACAATTCCGTCACAGGAAGGGGAAAATCATCCTTCATACAGTGACAGTTGAGATAACAGAAGTCGATGCAAACTCTGATCTGTCTGTTCTTCTTCCTGACTGGCACAATATTGTCCAACCATTTGGGGTACTAGACCTCCTTGACGAAGTTGGATCTGATGATCTTGTCAACTTTGGCCTTGACCATGGCATCATGAGAAGGGTGCATCCTTATAGGAGGCTTCTTGAACCCGCGACGATTTTCCAGAAGACCCAGTCGGTGGATGGCTACTTGAGGATCTAGTCCTGATATCTTGTCGTAACTCCAGGAAAACACGTCACGATATTGTTTCAGGAAGCCCATGTACCATTGTTGCTCCTCGAGAGGCATGGCTGCACTGATCAACGTGGGTCTTGGGTCCACCTTGCTACCAAGGTTCACATGTACCAGTTCATCGACTATGGCAGAGATGCCCTCTTCAAAGGCGGTGGGAGCATCCTCCAAATCCTCTTCATCGCTTGCAGAGGATGGATCCCTAGTGGTAGAAACTTCCTCTGGGTTGGTATATTTTGATGGGAGTATGGTACCCGCCTGAGTAGTAGTGGTCACTACATCAAAATATTCTGGTACTGCCGAAACCATAGCGATAAAGGTTGTCGACCCAATCCCATATAGTCTTCGAGCCAAGGGGCCATGCTTGATGATATCAAATCAATAGTGGTGTGTCGGCTTGAGATGGTTAATTCTAGCCTGGAAAAATAGACACATATGATGTACTATTGTTACCATGGGGTGAACATCCCAATACTTTACAGGGGTATAAGGCTCTGGGATCACCTGATCCTGATTTGTGTAGGAGTATGAGGTTATCTTCCACCATCGCTTAGACTTGGGAATATGCTTCCCCCTCATACCAGACACAACAAAACATTTCCCCATAATGGGGGTTATAGAATCCAATAGATGGATCCAAAAGATGTAGGAGTCATCCAGACCTAACCAGGGGTCAATTGCGACTGTGACGGGCTAAACCTCACTAGCCTGAATCTATTTTTCCTTGCTCTTGTAATAGTCGGCGTCCAGGTAGAGAGATTCACAAGAGGTAAAAGGAGACGCATCTTCTTGGATTATTCCTACTCGACCATTGAGGGAGTACTTAAGGCATTGGTGGTACGATGAGGGGACCACCGTGTGTACGTAGAGCCATGGTCTTCCCATCAATGCATTGTACGCAGTGTCTTGGGAGACAACCATAAACCCGGTGCTGGCTACTAGGCCACCGAACTGGGTCTTCAAACGGATCTTACCGACTGGGGTCTGCTCTGTCCTATCGTATCTCTGAATTCTTAAATTAAAGGGATTCAGGTCATCTTCGGATAACCCCATCTTTCATAGTGTCCATGTCGGGATAAGGTTAATCCCGGAGATGGGGTCAATAAGACATTGGCGAACCTCCACACCCTTAAATTGGCTGGTAATATACAGTGGGTAGATGTTCCCCTGTATAGGAGATCCTTCATATTATCTATAGAATGAAATGATGGCCTGAAATTCAGCATTCTCGACCGCTTCATCATGAAAGGCTTCTATAGCTGCTACCTCCGTCTCAAACTGGAGGGGGCTTCTTAAAGCCTCAACGAGGGCCTCACGTATATCTGATGACAGACGAAGGGCCTCAAGGATGGAAAGCCTCACTAGGATGCTGGAAAGGTGCTTGAGAACATCATACTTCTATTCCAGGTGTGAACTTATGCTTGTAGGAGGCTGTTTTGTGACAGGAGGCATGTCAGGCCCTGCCGGCTGGGCCAGCGGCTGACTGGTGCTGGGAATATCATGTTGCTCACTAGTCGAAGCCCACAGAGTAGCTACCGGATGAGGTACGGATGATTGATATTGTCCTATAGTAGGGAGAGGATGGACACAACATGGTCGAAGTGGGTCTTCCTTATCCAGCAATACAAACGGTGGTGGAGGCGGGCCTGATGACACCGGTTGAGGAGGCTATGCATGCTGAACTCTGCGTTGGGCCTACTATCTGGTCTTAGTGGCATGCATGGCCTATCTGGAGGTTCCAACTGATGTGCCTTGAGGACCCACATGGACACGGCTCCGCCGACTTTGGTGTCGGCTAGGGATGTTGGGGAGGTTCTCCTGGCACTCCCTATTGTCGGGAGTCGTATAGGGATTTACCAACTCCACAATATTAACCGAATCGTACCCTTGATTATCACTTGAAGATTCATCCATTACTGGGTAGATTCTGGGAGGAATCCCCATATCCGGAGGCATGAATTTTCCGAGAGTGCAGGATGATGGTGGCATTGGGAGGGTTTGTATCTTTCCCTTACACCACTGATGCTTGATCTTCTGGGAAGAGGTCGGCTGAGATAGTGATGTAGAAGTAGCGGCTGCAACTTCTGAAGGCTCTGGCTGATTCAGGCATGCACGAATGATACCATGGGAATGAGAAATAGTTTTATGAGCCATCCAGTCTTCATACTTCTGGGACTCGCGGTTAGAAACCTGCTACCACTCGCCCTCACTGTCGCTGCTATTGGATGGCCTTACGAAGAGGCATGCCACTTGTGCCGGGGTCGGGCCCAACCAGACTATGTTGTTATCGACCTAGTCTTGAAGCCAGTCATTGAACACATAGAAATACTTGAGGGTGTGCCCCAGAATCTGATGATAGGGGAAGTAGTTGGGGAGATCAGTGAGGTTAGACTCTTCTGGCCTTCTGCACTCAGGAAAACGCACAATCCCTTATTCCAAGGCACTTCAGAAATAGCCAAGGACCCGATTCTCATTTAACAAGTAGGTCCAGTTTCTTCTGTCTGGAAAGGGGGGCCTTGGATCCTGGCCCTGATGAGGATCTAGAAGATCCTTTCAAGGAGGCGGAGTCTGGTTGTCTCGCCTAGGCGGTGGCGGCACATTTCATGGGGGCACCTGTCGGTTCTAAGGAAGCCGCTATTGGGATGGAGGTTGTGCTTGTGGTGGAGAGCCTCTGCGAGGCTTGGGACGTGGCCCCTCCTGTAATAATTCCAGTTGTCTGAGGGCTTCTATTTGGGCCACCGTGGTGGGCCCGGCTCTGGTATCCCTCCTTGCGGGAATTACAGGGGGCAACAGACATGCCTGGATGGCCTGTTGCAGGGCTTCTTATAGGCACTGGGCCTTATCGAAGAAGTCTCTAAATCCCCTGGGGTAGTTCTGGGTTATCAGAGAGGGAACCATCTCTGTCTTGACATTTCCTACACACATATTTAGTAACTTCTCCTAAGTCAGTGGCATGTCAAGGGAATATGTAAGCCCTTTCCACTGAATAATAAAGTCTTCAACATGCTCATCAGGCCTTTGTTTTCACTTAAAGAGGTATACGATGCTCATTTTCTGCGTGGTGGAGCTGAACTGGTAGAGTAATTGCCTGCGAAGGTCCTTCCAGTTGGTTACGGATCTGACGGGAAGCTGGATGTACTAGATGAATGCAGGCCCCTCCAATGTCTGAATAAAACAGCGGATCTTGGAAGCCTCCTGCTACCCTGGATTCCCTAACATGGGCCCACACCTTGAGTTGAAGTGGTCCAGGTGCTACGGCGATTCCCCCGTCCCATTAAAAGGGGAGAAGGTGGGATTCCAGAAACTCAGAGGTTCCGTCATATCATCCAACCATGCTGGATATGGCTTTCCATCAGGCGGGATTGCCACCTGTAATGTTTCCAATGCTTCAAGGTGGGAAATCAGTTCCTCCATTGGATCATCTAGGCAGGGGTCCCGGTCTTTATGGGAATCCCTAACCACAAGCATGTTGGCAGGTTCTTCAATATGGTAAGTAGGCTCAGCTGCTCGTGGAGCGGCTGGTGGCACGACCCTCAGGGGGGCTGGAGGAGCCCGAGCTGGGTCCCTCGGATTGTCGTGCCATTCGGGAGGGTTTTTCAAGACATATCGTGCCCTCTTGCTATAAGTTCCGGCCTCAACCCTCTCTGCAGGGGCAGGAAGGTCAGGGTCTTCTAGAAGAAGCTCATCGAGGGGAATTTGTTTCTTCCCCTACTACCCTGTCCTAGGGTCACCGTAGTTCGGCCTTCACTCTACATCACGTTCATCCAAGAGGTTATCGACCAACTTCTTCTACTCTGAAATTTGTTGGAGCAACGTGGCCTTCTTAGGGTATTCCTTCGTCTTCTACATTGAGGCGGATGGGTCAAAGTGCTTGGCAGCTCCGACGTGCTCTTTACCCTTACTGGCATTCCAGTTGAGTAATAATGTCTCGATGGGCGTAGGGAGACCTAGTAGGTTCCTCTGCTGGTGAGTAACCCTCCCCGATGGGTCCAATAGTTATGGCACACCCTCGAGGAGTAAGTCCCCATGAAGAAGCTCCAACTCATCCTCCTCGTCCACTATGTCGGCCATGTTGATCGTGACCCTTCCTGGGGGAATGTCCTTGATATCGTCTAGAAAGTTGGGTTTCCATCAAATAGGACTGAAGATAAGGGAAGCATACTACTCCCAGCCATGGATTTTCATGTGGGGGAAGCCTCTTTGATGATCTTTTGAAGTATCTTGAAACTCTGAATGCATTTCTCTGGGAGGACCTTACGGTGGCCTGCTGACTCAGGGCGCTGGGCCATAGGGAGCGTAGCCAGATCGAATAGACGGCATTCCTCATAAATGTATTTGAAATGTGCTTGACTCATGGGATAAACCTCTCGCTAATGAAGAAGTAGAAAGTGCATCACCCAGAGGGTTTTGTGGAAACATTCAACCTCCTCTAGGGTGAGGGATTCTGATGCGTGAAAATTTGGTGCTGCCACGGGCCAGAACATCTCGGAGAAGTGGTCCACTACAAGTATGTTCCAAAAGCTCCTCGACTTGGATTCAAGGTATGGCCCTTGATTATCCCATTCTTCAACTAGGTTTGGCTGGGGAACTGGCAGCAGTACTGAGGCAGACCGCTGGGACGACAGGCTAGCCGGTGGAGTGTACGGCGAGCGGGCTGACTGGCCGCCGAATCTCGGGTTGTCCTCCGAAGAGTGTAGTAACGAGGCCGCTACATCATGAAAAGATGGGTTGACGGCCATAGTTCCTAGATCAGGGGATAGGTATACTAGAGATAGGTCGTGCTACTACTCGCCTTCCATTGGTCCCCAGAATAGTTCTATGTGATCTCTTATCGAGGTAGAGAGTGCTTTTGGTGACGACGGCGGTGATTTCACTACTGTAACCTGTGGGGTCGCTAGATTTTCATCCTATTGGATATACCTATAGAGGGAGGTGATAATCCTATAGACCTCGCATTCTAGGAGTACTAGACTGATGTGCCTCGTTCCTGCCCCAGCCCTTGACTCAGATAAGTGAGATGAGGGTTCCCATGATAAGTCGTACTCTACTTTAGAGTCTGAGAAGAGGACTAGTTTGATCACTCTTTGGACCTTCCCATAATTCTTCTTATGGCAGTGATGACCTGCCTTAATACCCCTGGGTGGCTCCTCAGGACACGGATGATTTTTGACACAAGGTCTTTCGGCTGCACTGGTGCTGAGGCGGAGAGGGTTTCCACCTGAGTAAGTCGGGGTCTGAGGAGAACCAGGACAAATGAAAAAGGGGACATGGGGAGGAACTCCATGGATATAATTGGAGTGGGAAAGACCTCCTTTAAAACTGGAAGGAGCATGGGGGAGCCTCCATGCTTGTTTCCCCTGGTGACCTCATTACGAGGAGGCTCCTTGTACCGGTCTAGCTGAACACTGGTAGGACCTCCGTGATGGGTGCTAGTGAGACGAGGTTGGATTTCACCCCTCTAGTTTCCGAGGTGAGGAGTACCTTCACTAGCTTCTAAGAGGACATGGGGAGGATCCACACGTTAAAGAGAGACTTGATGAGCAATGTCCCTATACCAGTGGTCGGGGCAGGAGGAATGACTCCATACTCAGTGTAATGGGCACGGGAGAGGCTTCTGTACTGAGTGGCACCATTTCGGGGAAGGCCCTCATTAGGATTGAGGGTGGAACAGGGAGCACCTCCATGCCAAGCCTCTAATCGGGGAAATCCCGCGCTCTTCATGGTAATGGTGCGGGGAGGACCTTTGTACTGGGTGTCATCGCTGCAGGTTAGTTCACGGCGGCCACTGCCTGTGCCGGCGACCAATAGAATCGACCCAGCCTGCCCGTGGGGCGGTTGGGGCCCCGATCCAGGTCAGGTGTAGAAGTTTCTTTTCTTAGTTTATTCAGGGAACTGCTGATATGAATCAGCGATGGCTCAGTCCACAGTAGTCGTCGACGTTGATGCTCCTTGGCGGGCGTCCTCAGCTTGCACCAGGACCTGGCGTCAGGTCAGATGAACCAGAGCCTGTGGTGTAGGTACGTGTCTTACCTTCTCCTCATCCAGCAAGAATGGTTGGCGGTGCTAACGCGACCGGGTGGGAGTCCTCACTGGGATCCCCTGGAATGGGAATCTGACTGGACTGGGCCGGACATCACCTCCCCCATCAGCGTAAGGTAGGGAGTCATCAAAGCGTTCCGGGGAGAGGCTCCCGAAACGGTTATATGTCGGCGTGGGGAGCAACAGATCACTATCCGGCCTTTGGGGGCAGCATTGGTGACAAGGAGAACCCCTTCAGATCCAGGCGGTCCATATCCAGGGTTGGTATTATGCCCTCATCCTCGTAACGGCGCACAAGGTCGTTGATCACCCTTCGTTGGATGACCTCAGACTGGGAGATGGGTCATGAGCGCCCCAAGGTCGTGGGTGTAGAGGCCATTTTGGAAGAGGTGGAGCCACTCGGGACTGCCGCATTGGCACTACCCCTGCCCCTGTGTCGGTGGCTAGGCGATGATCATGTTCCGGGTGCAGCAACTTGATTCCTGAGGATCAGGGAGATAAACTCATCAGTGTAGGAAGAAAAAGGAATCGACGACCAATTCCCCAGCGTCATTCCGTCTTCCATGACCAGTAAGAGGGATCCATGCTGACAACATCATAGAACAGGATTTCCAACGTTCTACTGTCCCAACTTCTGGTGAGTTTCACACCAGGCCCGCTATTTTCCCGGCAGGACCCAGTGCCGGATAACTGGATATGGTGACACGCTAATCCATTGATGCCTCGAATGCTACTAATCTCCATATTTAGGAGAAGAACTTCACATCGGGTTCACTATTTCTGTTTCTGACGCTTTTTCCAGGGTGCGCGCATCCTTCTGTGGAGGACGCGTAGCTGTTGCCCCACATTCCAACTTTCCAAAGGAGGGCGGCATCCGTCACTTTTTTAGGGACATTTTCTCCTTGATCAAAATGGGATGATGGGATGTCGATTCTTCCTTCCATGGATTCCTCCTCGGAACTCGTCACCTAGTCTGGGTCTCCCTTATAGATTTAAGATGTTGTTAGTGAAACTCTTCCTAGTGCCATATCTTCATGGAAACTAGTTAATTACACTGATTCTGTCGGGACATTCCAAGGGGTCCGGTCAGGGCAGCAACCTTCAGTCAGGGGAGAAGTCATGTTGGGAATCACAAGCATGTCTAGATGCTGGGACACTGGCATGTCTATCTTCTGTCCCTTATTATAGGGCTTCTCGAGGATGCGGAATCCCGAGGTATCATGCATTGAATGCGAGGAATTATATTCCATAGTCATTTTTTGAGGTTTTCCTCAGCTTCCCATGTTTAACACAGGGTATGCCGCAAGTTTAACATCCAGTAGAGATGGACCGGACTGATCAGAACACTGACTGGAGTGGATCAGATGGGTGAAACCCATGGTGGGAACACTGATGTTGGGGCCAATGTATGGTTGACTTCCTGGTCACTTTTGAGGGGAATGGGTAATGAGATGGCATGATTTCACCAGGATGTGGTGGCCTAGATAAGAATCAGAATGGATGATGGAGCGGTTGTATGAAGTGGATGGTGAATGGGATGGATTTGTCATGAGGATGATGATGGTTTTGAGCAAGATCCCCGAAGAGGCTTCCTACATATCCTCATGGTAGGGAATCAAAGTCCACATAGTTCATATGACAATGGAT
Source organism: Viscum album (assembly GCA_963277665.1). Taxonomy (NCBI): domain Eukaryota; kingdom Viridiplantae; phylum Streptophyta; class Magnoliopsida; order Santalales; family Viscaceae; genus Viscum; species Viscum album. Next base: position 620,696,721 of record OY728137.1, on the reverse strand, counting down.
TATTGCTGATTGAGGTTTTCAACGGCTTACTGCTGGATGGGGTCGCAACGGCTTACCGCTGGATAAAAGTATCAACGGCTTACCGCTGGATAGGGTCACAACGGCTTACCGTTGGATGGGGTCAAACCGATGTGAAGATGGTCATGATGACCGATGGATGGTGGGATTGTGCCTCAGGGAGGCTTCCTACGTACTCTTCCTTGGAAAGGATAAAATACCATGTAGTTCAGGGGGGTCAGTGAAATGACGTGAAGGTGGACCTGGGGTCCAATGGTTATTGGGATTGAACATCAGGGAGGCTTCCTACATACCTTCCCTTGCCAAGGATCAAAGACCTCATAGTTTATGATGGGTTTTGTGTGCAACAGTTTACCACTCACTAGGGAAACAATGGATTACTGCTGATCGGGGTCTACAGTTTAACGTCATACAGAACGGGGTCGAACTGACGTGAAGGTGGTCGGAGCGATCGAGTGTTGGGCTTGAACCTCATAGAGGATTCCTACATACCTTGCCTTACTAAGGATCAAAGTCCACGTAGTTCGAAAGGGGGAATTTGGGGCTTATGCTCTGAGGCAGCCCAAAGTGTTGGTGAACTGATGTGAAGATGGTCGGAATGACCGGGGTGGTGGGCTTGAACCCCGCGGAGGCTTCCTATGTACCCTACCTTGGTAAGGATGAAAGTCCACGTAGTTCGGAGATAGTGGTGGGGCTTAGACTATAGTTTTCCCAAGGTGTTGGTGAACCTACTTGAAGATGGTTGGAGTGACCAATGGATAGTGGGCTTGAACCTCGTGGATGATTCCTACATACCTTACCTTAGAAAGGATCAAAGACCTCGTAGTTTGGGATGGTGGTGTGGATTACACTCTAGGCTGTCCAGGGTGTTGGTGAACTGACTTGAAGATGGTTGGAGCGACCAATGGATGGTGAGATTGAACCTCGTGGAGGCTTCCTACATACCTTACCTTAGCAAGGATCAAAGACCTCATAGTTTGGGATGGTGGTGGGGCATACACTCTAGGCTACCCAGATAGGATGTCATGGTCAATGCTTACTCTAAGCCCACATGAGTCATGATCGGTGTGAGAAACAAGAGGCAGAAAAGGCCTGACGATCACATTGTGAAAGGTGCGTCTATGGGAAGTGGAGTGGGGCTCATGCGTGGTTAGCGGACCAAAGAGGAAATAGGGGATTATGTGTGGTTCGCTTCCCAGGGAGATGGAGATTGGGACTTACTCCAAGGTGGAGTCCCAGGTGGTGACAAAGTCCAGTGGGAGAGGGATTTGGCTCTAGGATGGAGGCCCAATGGTGACAAATCCTAGAGGGAGAGGTATTTGGCACTGAATAAAGGAGGGGCACCATTCCCCATCACGCCCTTTGCTGGCCTTTTGCACCGAAATGGGAAGGAGGAGTAGGGGTACTACCTCCTGCAAGAAAGGATGGGGGCTTACACCAAGATGGTTTCCCTTTCCCAATGTAGGATGTATGGGGGGATGTCATAGTTTAACTTCATGTGTTGAGGATGATAATGCTTAGTAGTTTAACGTCATGTAGCTCAAATGGGGTGGGTTCACTCCGCACCCCTAGGAATTACATAATAGGTACCCTCTACACCTTGGTTAAGAGAAGGGACAGGCAACGCCATGGCTAGGGGGTGTTATGGAGCGAACCATTGGGGGTCCACATTATCATGGCTATGTGAAGAAGCAATATTCATTAGCATGCCTATGTGAAGAAGCATGAGGCGAAGCAATTCAACAGGCAGTATCATCCTGGGGACTTTGAAGTTACTTCATACAAACCTAGAGGGACATACAAGAAAAGAGTATATGGAGAAGGTGCTTTGGGCACGGAAGGCACCCAGAAATAATTCCCAGAAGAGGGACATCATGGGCACACAAGGAGGGAGTTTTGCGCACAAAATGAACAGTGATGCGAAAAAGGGTCGAGTCAGTGCGGAATGGGGCAGCTTGCGCGAAAAAGGTCAGGGCAGTGTGCAATGGAACTGCGTGCTAAAAAAAGGTCGGGGTGGTGTGCAATCAGCCGGTGTGGGAGAAAAAAAGGCTGTGGCGGCGTGCAATCGACCGGTGTGCACGAAGAAGTCCAAGGCAGTGCGGAAAGGAGGGCGCGTGATTTGGAAGGAATTGCGCGCAGAAGAAAGGTTTGCGCGTATTTGGAAGGAATTGCGCGCGGGGGATGGGACTCGATGGGATTTGGATGAGGATTAATCCAAAGTGATATCGCGCAAAGGCGGACCCCCAGGCGACCTGGCACAAAAAATTCAGTACTTGAGATCCATCTTTTTCGCGCACGAGAGGTGAATTTCGCGCTGGAGAGACGGTTCATATTCTTCAGCCCGGAAGTCGAAGGGGCGACCTTCTATTTATAGGCACTCGGGATCGCTGGTCTGTGTAGACAAAAAATCCCACATGAAATATTGTGCGTGGATGTCAGCAGAGTGAAAATTCAATAGCATGGGGCGGCTGCATGTAAATCACCGCTCCCACGGTCGGGGCGCAAAAAACATCCGCGCCCACGCGGAAAACTTTCGTGAATCACGTGGTTTTCTGTGCGATAGACATTTTTTCATGCACCTCCGATTTTTTTTCACACGGCCCCTTCAGGCACCCCGGAATGGATCACTAGTTCCAAATATGGCTTCGCTTTGTTACTCCAAAACCTCCTTCATCCTTTGAGCGTTTTTCGGCATCTACAACAGGCATTGAATACTAAATCATTTTTGGAATTAAAAACATTACAAGCATCATTTTCAAACTTAATATTAAAACCATAATCACACAGATGAGAGATGATAAGTAAATTGTACTTTAATCCATCGACAAAAAGTACTTTGGAAATTAATATTGTATTAGGGTTATCAATCTGGCCTAAGCCGACGATTTTTCCCTTTGCATTGTCACCAAAAGTTACATGTCCATCACCAACTTTAATTAGGCTCTTGAAGCAAGAACAATCTCTTGTAATATGTCTTGAACATTCACTATCCATGTATCATAAGGTCTTATAGAAACTCTTTAGGAAACTTCCCTGCAAAACAGATTAGGCATGGGGTAACTTTGGTACCCAGATTTTCTTGGGTCCTAAGAGGTTAGCAAGTAAAACTTCAGGGACCCATATTTTATTTACAGGTTTCCTAACATCAACATACATATTCAGAGGCATAAAAACTTTGTTAGTTCCTTTAGAAAATTTTCTCTCAAAATATGGTACATAACTATAATTAGTAGTGAACTATCTAGATTTTGGAACAAATTTGGTTTTGCTAAGTTTTCTCTGTCCTGGTTGATATCCTAGACCAGTTGTATATTTTGGGGCAATCTGTTTTTCTAGAAACTGAGTCAAGGTATCTCTACCTGCAGTAAACTTCTCAAGATCTCTATTTAATTTTTCATTTGATAATTTAAGTTCAGTGTTTTCTTTTAACAGCTGGGAGAATTTCTCTTTTTCAATATCCATATTTGACTTATAATTTGCATTTAAAGTATTTTTCATCTTTAGTGATTATATTTTTCCTTGATATAATTAAAGCTATCCTCAATCATTTCATAGTATTCAAATAGTTCATCCTTATTAATATCTTCATCATTATGTGACTCACTCTTATTCCCATAATAATAGGCATTATGTATAAAAGAATTAAGTTTTACCTTAGTTGTTTTAGTCATGAAACATAAGTTTGCATGATTGTTCTGTTCACTATTAGAAGCATCATATCCACTGGAGCTATCTTCTAAATCACTCCAAGTATATTTAATATCCTTTTTATAAAACTTTCACTTATCTTAATATTTCTTCTTAAATTTCATCTTGGGGAAGTCTGCCTTCACATGATCTTTTCATTTGCACTCATAGAAGATTATTTCATTTGAGTTGTCATTCCATTTTCTGTCTTTCTTCCATTATCCTTTACTATCATAATTTCCCTTGTAGTTTGACTTCCTAAATAATTTTTTATTTCAGTATAACTTTTTGAACCTTCTAGCAAGATGAGCCATCTCCTCATCATTGTTTGAGTCTGACTCTTCACTAGTGGAACTGTATACAGTAACTTGAACTTTTTCTTTATCTTTTCTATTTGAGGTTGAAGTCTTGAATGATACTGACTTCTTCTTGGTTCTTCTAATACTTCTTGATTCACTTTAATTTCTTCTTCATACATAATAAGCTTTCCAATTAGTTCTTTCACTGGAAGTTTGCCTATGTCACAAGATTCTCAGATAGAAACATAAGTTACCCTCCATTTTTCAGGTAGGCAATGAAGTAGTCTCATGATTTAGTCCTTGTTGTCCACTGGTTTCCTAAGTAGACTCATGGTGTTCCCTATTTCATTGAACATGAGATACATTTCAAAAATAAGTTCATCAGGCTTCATTTTAAAATTATCATATTTAATAGTGTATGTATTTAATCTCATTTATTTAACATTAGTTGTTCCCTCATGAGAAATAGCTAAAGTATCCCAAATTTCATATGCAGTTTTGCAAGAAGATATTCTATTGACTTCCTCATCACCTAGAGAATAGTAAAAAGCATTCATTTCTTTACAGTTATTATTATATGTAGCTTTAGTCAACTGAGACCATGTGTCCCTAACAGTAGCAGACAATACATGTTTTTATTCAATTGTATCCCAGATTTTAGGTCCCATGATCTCTAGATACATTTTCATTTTTATTTTCCACTGAGCATAGTTATTACCATTAAATAAAGGTGGCATGTTAGTAGTAGCACCCTCAACTCTAGTTTTCATAGTTACTTAGAATTTAAAGAGCTGAAAATTTAGATATGACAGAAATTTTAAGATCTTTAAGATATAACTAAAATCACAGTTGAAAAGACTTTGAACATTTGAAAATAAAATTCTCTAATACCAAATGTTGGTCAGAGTGGATACTCAAAAGGGGGGGTGAATTGAGTTCCAATTAAAATTTATGTTAAGAACTTCATGATTAAAATCCACCAATTCAAAACAGCCCAGTCAATTAAGGAAGTAGAGATATAAATGTTTAATTTCTCAAAAGGTTTCTCTAAGGTTGATTAGTCCTCAGTTGAATCAACATAATCACTAACTCAACTTTTGAAACAATTTTACTGAATTAAACATATAAACACACTAACCAAAACTAACTATCAGAGTAAATGTAAAAATAGTTTTCTCTCTTTAAAAATATAAGTAGTGGATAAAATAAAACAGAGTATATGAGTATTAGAAAAACAATATAAACAAGAGGTTCAGTCTCAAGCTGAGACCTAATCCTCTCCACTTAGTGATCACCTTCCACCAAGAAGTTTGTATAAATAAACTTGATACACAACCTGTATCAGGATTTACAATAGTTTTTACAAACTGTCCAGGTTCTACAACCTCTACCACAGTTCTACGTGGGAAAACAAGCAACCAAGGCACAAAAGACTTCTTCCACAGGTATGTGTGGGAAACAAAAGGTGAGAGAGTTTTGAGTGGAGATTTTCATTATCCCCAGTTAAAGCACAGGATACAGTGTGTGTGTAACAAACACACACTGCTCAAAAATGTAAAATAAGGAATACAGTAGAGCCAGAGAAATTAGGATGGAGTTTAGAATTCTCTATGTGTTTTAATATCGTCTCTAGAATTCATGGAGTTGAGGAAATGAAGGTTTTGTTCTTCTCTGCAAGTTACCTCAAAAAACAGAGTGTCCTAACTTTCAGGTACTAGATTCTAGGTACTGAGATGTTCAACTTCTTGGTACATGGTTTCTTTTAAACACATCAGTACAACGTTGAATATGTTCTTTAAAAATATCTTCGTGAATCTCTTGGATTTTCAGTATAAGCACTGGAGTGTTCTTATTCTTGTTATTCAGTAATTTCTTTCTCATGCATTTAACTTATGGACCCCCTTTTCTTATTTTTCTATGTGCCTCTATATATATATCTTCCTCGGTCTTTTTCTTTAATATTTGAGTTCCGAAAAAAGGAGTAAGTACATCACGTGCATACTTTCTCGTACCTCGTACTATCAAGATATGGTCTTTTGATATGTCTACAAACAATATTAATTAATGTCAGATGCATTAAATCAATCAAATATGATCGTTATGATAATATTAAGAAAATGGATAAAGTGTAGAATATGTTATCAGTATAATGGTAATAGTACCTTGTCAATCGGTAGCATCTTCAATATCAAGATTAATCTGCAGTAGACTTCCAACATTAGGCTTGTCCAGCGGTAGACTTGTCTAGCAGTAGACTTCACTAGCGGTAGACTTCACCAACGGTAGACTTCACCAATGGTAGACTTCACCAATGGTAGACTTCACCAACAGTTACCTTGTACTAGTGACTTCCAACAGTAACTTTATAATTGTATCTCTTATAATGGTAACCTTAATCAGTAAGGTCTTCAATGGTGACCTTTTCACCAATGAGTTCAAGCGGTAAGGTTCAGCTGTAGGTTTTTCAATGGTGATCATGATAGTGGCCTAGAATAGTGACCTCTTACTAGTAGCCTTAAATTGTGACCTTTTACTTAGATACTTTTTATAATGTAAACTGATTTTAGAAAAGTCATGAGATTAAAATAGATTGAAATAGATTTTCAAATAACTCACCCATTATCAAATTAAACATGATTTGGGATTATCAAAATAGGTGAGTCCAACAGATGCACATATCTCAACCTTCTCTATCAACCCAGGGAGCACAAAGACGTATCGAGAAATCCGAGAAAACTTTTGGTGGGACAATATGAAAAGGGAGATTACAAAATATACATCAAAATGCCTCGTATCTCATCAAGTGAAGGCTGAGAGACAAAAGTCTAAGGGGATGATGAAACCACTACCCATACTAGCATGGAAATGCGAGAACATTACCATGGACTTTGTCACTAGACTTCCAAAGAAATCTAGAGGAAATAATGCTATATGGGTCATTGCGGATTGTCTTACAAAGACATCTCACTTTATCGTGATTCGAGAGGACTTCTCATTAGATCAACTTGCATGGATTTACATCAAAGAAGTGGTAAGGCTGCATGGAGTACCACTATTTATTGTATTCAATCGTCATCCGAGATTCACTTCAAAGTTCTGGAAAAGTCTCCAACATGCTCCGAGCACTGAACTGAACTTCAGTACGGAATATCATCCTCAAACTGATGGCTAGTCTGAGTGAACTATTCAGACGCTAGAATACATGTTGAGAGCATGTTTTGTAGAATTCAAAGAAGGATGGGACCAACATCTTCCACCGGTTGAATTCTCCTATAATAACAGTTTCCACTTAAGCATCTGAATGGCACCATATGAAGCCCTTTATGGGAAAGGTGCAGTACACCAGCGTGTTGGGATGAAGTTGATGAGCGTAAGCTTCTAGGACTTGAAATGGTCAAACAAATGGTGGAGAAGGTGAAAACTATTCAGCAGCATATCAAGGCAGCCCAAAGTCGACAGAAGATTTATGAAGATAACCGTCGATGATACCTTGAGTTCAAAGTTGGAGACATGGTATTTCTACGCATATCTCCATGGAAGAAGTTCATGAGGTTTGGGAAGACAGGTAAGTTAAGTCCAAGGTACATCGGCCCCTTCGAGATCCTTGATCGAGTCGGAGTTGTGGCCTATCGACTGGAACTTCCACCTTCCATGTCGGAAGTACATGATATCTTTCATGTATCCCTCTTAAGGAAGTATGTACCAGACCCTTCACATGTACTCTCTTCAGAGGTGGTATATTTGGAGGATGATCTCTTTTATGAGGAGCATCAAATGAAGATCTTGGATCATAGAGACAAAGTTCTACACGGCAAGACAACTCATCTAGTCAAGGTACTATAGAGAAACCATAAGTACAAAGAGGCAACATGGGAATTGGAGGAAGCAATGAAGGAAAAGTACCCACACCTATTTTTGGCTAAGAATGTAAAATGAAATTTTGAGGGAGAAATTTCATAAGGGGGAAAGAATGTAATGACCCAATGTTTTATAAATGGAAATTCCTTTCTTATAAATATGTCATAAAATCACATGAAACACAACATAATGAACTACTAAGTGCTAAGTGAACTTTAAACATAAGTTTGTCACTTATGTTTTTGGAATAGTGATATACCCTAATTAATAGTAACCTCACCTGTGATAGTATAAAAATTATATACAAGTTGAAAGTATGATATACCTATATTTTAGAATGAGTAAATGAATTTTTTAAAACTGGTTTTTGATAATAAATTATGATTTTAATTAAATATTAAAATAATAATATTTAAAAAATTATTTTTGAAAAATGGAATTCATTTTGGGATTCTACATGTTTAAAAATGGTTAGGGTGAATTTTTGGGATTTTTTTAAAATACTTGAATTTTTTATTAATAGTAAAATACGATAATTTACAATAAATGCTAAATAAGGGATTTATTGAGTCATTGATGATGTTATGATAATGTAAGGCCACTTGTTTTGGGATCACATGATAAAATTACTATTCTTGATCCTGGAATACTTAATATTCCTTGTATTGTGAAGAAATAATAAATTAAAGATTATAATATTATGAAAACCCTCTTCTCCTCCACTATAACCCCCCCCCCCCCCCTCACTCCCCCTTCTCTTCACTCCTCTCAAGCCTTGTTCCATTCCCGTATTCTTCCCAAATCTCTCCCCAAGATCTTCCCCCACATCCAAAAGCTCCTTGCCTCTTCAAAATACCAAAACCTATCCCCTTAAAAGGTTCTCAAAGGAGGAAGTCTCAAGAGGTAAATTCATCTTCCCAATTCCTTCATTTCTTTTAAGTTCTTTTCTTTTTATTTCTTTACTCACCTCCCTTCACCATAATAGTATGATAAATCTAGTAACATACATGTACTAAAAATTTTTCATGCTAATGGGATATTTCATTATCTTCTCTCCTTTCCCCACCCCTTTATTTGAAAGAAACGAAAGCACCATTTGAGGTGTGCTTATTTATCACATTCGAGGACAACGGTTTATCATTTTCTATTATAATATTTAATTATGGTCATGAAACCATTTGAGTTATGGTTGAACCAGATTATTATATATGTAATATATCCTATTTTTAGTTCTTTATTTTTTTTATAAATGGTATTAAGTTATAAAAACCAAACATGTTCTTTGTAATCAAACCCACTGATTAACAAAAACGGTTGTCACTATGGTTTTAAATAATAATTCAACTTCACTCTAAGAAAACTAATTAAAATTAAAACCATGTAATCTCCTGTATGTACACTAATATAATATAACTTCAATTCTGGACAACCGATTTCATCTTTCATGTTTATACGTACTTGAATATAAGTGAACCGATCCTTTAAAACCAAGTAAACAAACGAGCCCGAACAATGAAATTGAACCTTGTAACTAATAAAAAAGGCTTTTAATGAACTAAAAAGGGTTATAATAAATCAATTAAATATATAATAGGTTTTTTACTTATTAATTGATAAGCCTTATTTATTTATTCAGGTATTTAATAAAAAGTGGAGAACACCAACAGATTTAAGGTAAGGGATCCTCTCCTTTTCACTCTTAATCATGATGCCCTCAATGCTATGTATTTTTATGTGTAGTCCCAAATTTTGGGGAATGTTTTTTCACCTCCCAAAAACTTCAATTTTGATTTATAAGTGATGAGAAACCCCTTTTCTCTCTCATCAATCCCTCTTAGTTACACCCAACACCATGCCGATAAAACCGTAATGAATTCTACCCGAACCTTCTTTATTCCTTTGGGTTGCCTTATCTTTCTTACAAAATGGTGTTATCTTATCTATTTATGTGAATATTATAAATTATGTTTAGTTTTACAATATTATTATATCAATACCCTTTCATCACTTTCTTTTGGGGATATACATGTTTTTAAACGATTCCCTCCTTAGAACTTTCTGATAAGCAAACCTATTTTAGGGGAACTTCCCGAATTGTTACCCAATTTCAAGTGCACACTATCCTATATTTTAAGACACCATTGTATTTATAAAATCATTATTTTATTATTAAAACCTTATTGGTTCAATTCTGGTTTTATATAAATGATTGTCCTCTTTTCTATTTTAAAATATCTATAGTACTTTCCTTAAAACCGCACAAAAATGTTTTAATGCTAATGTTTCTAAAATAAATTTCTTATATGTTGTCACATATGTTTGACACCACATACCATTTTATATTCCTATTTTACCCTATGAATTTCCATGTATGTTCTAATCATTTCCTTTCATGGAAACTTTCATGATACGCCCATTGGTTATGATTTATGTCATGATTATGGTACCCAATTCTTTCCATGGGTACCCTTATGTTTAGGTATGGTTGATTATGTATGATAATATATGTGGTAAAAATATTTATGTGGAAAGAATATTCATGAAAATTTTGAGATGGGTGCACCCAGATAGCACTCCAAAGCATTGGGTAAGGTTGTGTCTCATGAGATGCGATGTGAAACGGGATTGGCGGTTAGCCTTGACCCATACTGAAATGGGAAATGGGATTGGCGGTTAGCCTTGAACCGTACTAAATAAATGTTTTATGATTCTATCAAATCTATATGATTCTATGTTTATATGGTCCCATTCTTATATGATATTATTTAATATGTTTCATTCTTTGGATATGATTATGTCATGCCTCCTAACTCATGTGCTTAAGATGTATCCTTATGTTCTTTCCCTTACTGGGATTTTTAGCTCATCCCTTTGTTCATGTGTTCCCCAGGGTACTCTATGAAGATGTAAGGGATCAAAGTAAGATAGAAGATCTTTATGGTGATTAAATAAAGAATTGTTTTTTTAGCCTCATGTTTTATGTTATATGTACCTAGTCTTCCAAGACACTAGACTTAACGATCCTTGGCTTGTACTCTGATGATTAATTATGCTTAAAATCATGAAATGTTTTATGTAAAAGGATTGGGTCACTATAGATTATCTATCCTAGAGCTTTCTAGAGAGATAAATCTTGTCTCCGAGCATTGTTCTAAGAACACCTTAAATGGATTGAAGGTGACCAATCATGATGATCATCAGGATGAAAAATGAATCTTCGAAACTTCTCTCTAGCACCTATATTATGAAAAATGACAAGAGATCAATTTCTTTGAGTGTGTGTGGATGATTTAGAGGGGTTCTACTTAATACCCTTCAAGAAATTATCGCTGAGGGTGAGTTGATGTTATGAGTTCATCAGTTTAGAACAATGTATGTGTTTGTTTTTTATTTTTCTTATCTATTTAATTTACGCCATATCCTTAGACTATACCATGGCTCGGATCATCAGATAAAAAAAGTCTCATCGCCCTAAAAATGAAAATTTTTAAAATCCCTAGTCCACCAGCTTCCGCTGCAATCAAATTAAATTCAATTGGTATCATATTGATCATGTAAATTATCTGAGATGAGGAAAAATTATTTTGAATTATATTTATGTCGAGGTATTAATTTAGATCCCACAAAATCTTTCCATGATTCAATCAGAGGTCGGATGACCAAATTATGGTCATCTAAAAAATTTCTTATGGATAGTGCATAGTTTGATTTTGAGTATTAAAAGGGTTTTTGGTGGCCTGAACAGTCCTATATTGCTACTTCTAATTCCATAGGTATTTTGGATTAAATTATAATAATTATTATTACAATTATTATAATTATTTTAATACTATTATAATATTTTTATTATAATATGAAATACATAAAGGATTTTAATTAATTTTTTGTTAAGAATCCTCTTATCAGGCTGTAGACCTTTTTAATAATAATAAATGTAATTTGGGAAGTCTCACATGGTGGATGATTGTCTGGCGTGAAAAAACCCAATGTTTTTAAAATGGGGTGGCTTGACTCCAAATGGATTCAATCTTTAAATAAAAGGATAAAAGGGGAAATAAAATAGAAAGTATGTCCCCCTTTTTCAGTTTCCTCCCTATGAAAGAGCTTCACTACCTAAATATCGCTGGTGGAGACTACTTGTCACCATCCTCCATTTCCATGATCTATCTCAGCCAGACATCGCCCCTGCTAGGCTCTGCCTCCACTGTTCCCACAACTGTTAGCCTAAACCTGCCACTGATGCCCCTTGACCGGACTAACTCTAACCTCCCATGGACAACATTCCACCATAAAGAGTCATCTCTCGGTCCCCACATATCCCTCCTCCTAGTGACGGCCTACACCAGTTTCCTCTGACTCGCTCATGCTCGAACATCGTCATCCTAGGTTGTCATCTACCTCCGACCTCAGACCTCCCAGCGTGAAGGAACCATGCCACCCTCATCTGTGTCTCCACCTAACCTTGAGTCCACCCCTACATAGGTCAGTGCCTCCCTACCCTAGATTTGAGATCCCATCCACCTCGAGGCTTCCTCCTCTTTATGATAAGATCCTGGTCATGATGATGCCCAACAAGGATGTCGTCTCTTCTACCATGAGGCTGCTAGAACGCCACCCTTATCTAAACCCACTTCCGCTCCTATGATTATCATGACTTTTCATATAGCCACAGAAATTATTCATTTTTCTCCCAAAAATGGTGAGGGAAAGTTCCCAGTCAGCAGTACCCATTTGTATTCCCGGATAGAATCTGCATTGACCATCAGTCTTGATCTGGAAAGGTTCTCATGTATTGGATGGCTCACTGGACAGAAAACCACTACTAAAAAATGGGCAAAGGAAGCGCTACCCTTTTATCAGCGCTAAAAAAGCACTGATAAAGGGGTCCTTTATTAGCGCTAAAAAAATCGTTGATAAAGGGGGGCCTTTAACAATGCTAAAAAAGAACTGTTAAAAGTGACCCTTTATCAGTTCTTTTTTTAGCACTGATAAAGCCCCCCCCCCCCACCACTTTTATCATCGCTTTTTTTACGCTATTAAAGGGGACCCCTTTATCAAAGCTTTTTTTAGTAGTGCTGATAAAGGGGGGCTTTATCAGCGCTTTTTCCTAGCGCTGATAAATTTTATGTTTCAAAAAAAATAATTTTTCATTAAAAATAAAATTTTGTTATATAAGTATATTTATATTGATATAAATATAATATATATTTTTTAAATATACGTATAAATAGACTGTTACATTTAATATATAATAAATTTAGTGAAAATGGCTTTAAAATATTTAAAAATATATAATTAATTAATAATTTGATAATTATTATCGATTAAAAATCATTTAATAACAATTTGAGAATACAAAAAATCAAAACAATTAATAAAAGATCTAAAATTAGTTGAAAATGTAACTCAAACTTCAAACGGCCATAAATTTTGATCCGGGTGTCCGTTTGAGCTCTACATCATATCAAATCAAAGCCTGTGACGAGCTCTACATGCATGTGACCCAAGAAAAGCTTTTGTCACATTTTTAAAGGCCAAAAAATTCCTAGAAGGCCTCCAAAACTGAGTTTTTAGTCAGGATACCCCGATTTGTTAACATTCAAAGATGTATAACTTCTGATCAGGATGTCTGTTAGGCCTGTACCACATATCATATGGAATATTATTTCATTTTATTCGATTTGACTAGTTGTGGAATTTAAAGAGACTTCTATATTAGAAGTTATGGTCATTTTAACATTATATGGCTTTTCAAATACACATATATATGTGTATTTATTCATAACTATATGTGTGTATGTGTGCCTTTGTGTGTGTTTTGTATATATGTATATATGTATTTATTTATTTATTTATAAACACACATAAAAAACATATTTTATAGATGTATTTAAAACTAATCTTATAAATATATATTAATATACAAATAAATATACGGATAAAAAATTGTAACTACAGATATATATATAAATAGATATAAATATATATTAATATACGAATGAATATATATATATATACTAATATATGATTAAACATATATGTATTAATATAACTAAATATATTTATATTAAAATGAATCTATATTAATATACAAATAAATATAACTATATATACATATAAATAAATATATGTATCATTTAATATAAAAAAACGAAATGGCTTAGTGGTAAAGGTGCAGGCATGCAAGGGGGAGGTCGCGGGTTCGAATTTGGGTGGAAGCAAGGAAGTGTGCATGAATGTGTGGGACGCGCGGGCAAGGGCAGCACGTGGGAGTGGGAGGGGCCGCCTAGCGCTGATGAAGGGGGGGTCAAGCGCTATTAAAAGCTCCACCCCCCCTGAATATAAATTATTTTTTATTTTTTTTTTATATTTTTTATTTTTTTTTACTTTTATCAGTGCTTTTAAAAAGTGCTGATAAAGCACCCCTTTTTTCAGTGCTTTTTTAGCGCTGATAAAAGGGGTTTTATCAGCACTTTTCTTAGCGCTGATAAAAGGGACCCCCCCCCATCTTTTCCTCGATTAACAGCACTTCTTTTAGCACTATTAATTCACTTTTCTAGCATTGATAAAATCCATATTTGTAGTAGTGAGCCTACTGCACAACTGGATTTTCCCCCATAATGGGTTTTTGGTAGGTCTTACAAATTCAGAATGCATCTTGGCTGACCTTCATGGCCCAGATTGGCCCTGTACGGACTTTTCACCAACTGAAGCAGATCTGCGCAGGATCAATAAGACCCTCTTTTGGACTTTGTTAAGTTTTAGGACCAAGATTGTCCTTGTACCAACCTGTGCATGTCTACATTTAGTTTTTTAAATAATTTTTTCTCTGTGTGAAATGTTTGTAATTAATTAAGAGGGTCTGGGAATAATCATTTATTTATTAGTAAATTTGTATAAGGAATTGCATGTCCAAATTTATCTGATTTACATTTCACTCCTAGTCCTCCCTCACCTAAACCCAAATATTTTTTATAAAATTGGATGAAGACAATGCATGACATAGAACCCACCATGTCATGATGGTACACCAGAAATGATGTGGACCCCAACAAGACAAGGTGGTACACTAGACGTGATGTGAAACCTACTAATATGAGGGGAAATACAGATGAAAAATGAATATACTAGATAGGGCGATGTTACCTCATGATTTAAACAATGAATCAAGTATGATGCCCCTATAGCATGGTCGGTACATTGAATTTAAATGGATAAACCAATATTATATGACCATGACTATTCAGGTAGTATATTTACTTTATTAATTTATTAATTATTCTATGCATTTTATAACAACGGTAAAATACATAAAATAATAAATAATAATATTCATAAAGAAGAAATGAATATTTTTTCTATTAATGTTCAGTTTTGATCATGATAAAATGGATAAAAACATTAATAGAAATGGATTGCATTAATCAAGAGAAAAAAACTCCTAAAATAAATATAAAGTTCTAATTTCCTTCCATTATTCAAATCTGAACAAAATCAGGTGTTCGGGGTGATCGTTAACCAAATTTGAGGGTGGATCTTACTACTATGAAGATATTATGAGAGTGATAAGTTGAATTAACTAAAGTTTCATAAAAAGTCTATCCAAAGCTATATTTTTTTAATTTTAGATGAAATCTTTGAGAAAATAATATTTATAATTTCAGAAGTTGTAACTTTACTCAACAGATCAAGGAGTTGTGAATTAAGGAGGTTGGATGGTCAAACTCTATTCTAAAACCCTCCGAGTACTGGTGTATAAAATTCATATAGACTATGAGAGGAGGATCAAGGATCCTTTCCACCAGAATAATATAGAGATATAGTATTATTATTCTAGTATAGGGGGTTTCTAGAATTAGTTAAAATAGTGGGAGATATTTAATGATATAATTAATCAAATATGTCTAATTTGGTAGTCATGATAAAAGTACAATCTGCTAGAATTTATTTTGTACAAAATATAATGAAAGACAATAATGAATAAACTGAGATAATCATGGGAATTTTTAATGTTCAAAATATCATGAATTTTGAAGTGTGGCATAGGCGCTTTCTCACACTACAACAATATCATAAAGTCAAGGTGTTGGTGTCCCTATACCTATTAAAAACTACATAAGGAAGTGAGGGAGTAAAATTTCATACAGGAGAAAAATGTATGAAGCATATTATGGATATATCACAATACTATAACCAATTTATGATGCTATTTGCAGAAAAAAAAATACATGGATGATATAACTTACAGTCTCATATTTGAGATGTTTATGAGCATAATGTGAAGCATGATATGAATGTGGTATTTATAGTATCTTTGTGAAAATTTAAAAGTTTAATCATGATCTTTCAAAGAATCCCACTCTTATAAACATTTCAACCAATTATAGTAGTTCATTTAATGTTGAAAAATGAAAAATATGGGGTGAACACTTCATTACCTTTTGTGTAAGGTTCTACATGTGAATAAGAATATTAAAGACATATTAAGCTTTAATTATTATGGTGAATGAATTGAAAGACACTATGAAAAGTACAATGAAAATTATGAAACCAAATGAACATTCACAACATCCTTCAAAAAATGAGTGTGGTTATTAAATATGTGGTTATTTTCATCACATAACATGAAATAATTCTATAGAAGTTTGAAAGAAAAAAGAATTGAGTAAGAAAGAACCCACTTATTCATTAGTGTATATTAATCATCTAAAAGTAATTTTTCTGATATAATTCTTGGGTATTGAATAAAATATTACAATAATATAATTTTGTTTTAATACAGTAACTGTGTAAGTAACATTAAAAAAAGTAACTTACATTATCCAATCGGATGAGAAAGGGTGTTTCTTATATCAGAAATGAGAATTAAATGACTTATAATTATTGTGATAATGATTGTAGTATAAATTTTGTTAATTAAAACCAAAATAATAATCCCACATGTACAAAGGAAGTATAGATACATTATTACATGTTAAAAAATTAATGTTTTTTATGGTGTCTCATACTCAATAAATGGTTTTGTGGTACATTAATCATAGTCAATACATGATTAATATAAAATGTAAGACTTACATACGCAATTATGGAAAGATAATTATTTTTAAGTTAAAAATAAAATGTTTCAATAGAGGATATAAATATTATGGTATTTAGTCTCAATATAGCTAAATAACTTTGGTATTATCTACATGTATACTTTTTTAGTTTGGACAAATAAACATTTAGAAATAAAGGTTTGGAATAAAGATTATGGAATTAGTTCAACAAGGGAGAGTGAACTATTTAATGGTTGAGATTGTGGTATATATAATTCTTAATATTCCTTTAAGTAATTAAGTAATTAGAAAGTTAAGTATGATATATTCATGGTAAGATGATATTAGTTCCTTTAGAATGATATGATGATTAATATCTTGAACAAATATTCATCGATCAATATAATGTAGTGTGGAGAAATTACTAAACTCACATTACCATATCTAAAAGAGAAAATTAATTTCTATAAGTTGGATTGATGATGAGTCTTACATCTAAACATTGATAAAAAAATTCATGGCTTAATTCCTATATAAAAATTTTATATATCAGGGTCATGATGTAAGTATTATCAATGATTCAATTTGCAGAAACATCCATTGTATTTCAAGACATGATTTGAAAATAATGGAAATATCTCATAACCATATTCCATATATAGTAAAAAATGGATATCATATAAGGAAAAGTATTATGGAAATCCATTATCTCATAATACATGTGTTTAGATGCAAGGATTTTTTTAGGATATAATCAAACACGCATTAAGAAACACACATTCCTTATCTAATGTATGCATCGTAAAAGTTTCATTAGATATTAAAAAAACATTTTGATTGAAGAGTGGTAGTCAAGTGATATAATTCATTTAGAGAAAAGGGTTCACATCTATACTTGAGATACAAGGAGAAATATTTACTTGGTTTTAGTCAATTTCATATATTCTCAATTAGTTTTCCTAGGAACATGTTTCACAAGTTTATGTGGAACATGTATGTTCCAAGAAAACATATTGTGTATAAAGGTTAAACTAATCGCGATAGTTTTATATTCCCAATGGTTGATGATAAATTTTTCATTGTGAATAATATTTCCTACATGTAGGTAGTATATGGAAATAAGCTAATATTTAAAAGGTCAATTAAAATTTCATAATTGATTCAACATATCAAAGATGAAATGGGGATTATAAATTGAATACTATGGTGGATATTGAAGTGATAGGATACATGGATGTAAAAGTCATGATTCCAATAAATTTTCTATTTTTAATACCAATTTTGTATGCCTAAGTCCATTAGAATTTTAATAATAATGGATGAAAGTTTCTCAAATCCAGTTTGGGATTGATGTAAGCAACAATTTCATAGAATATTCATTTAGAATGAATACTTTCCATTTTTATACAAGCAGTTAGTGGGAGAACCATTTTTTTCAAGAGAAATATGTTTGGAAACAAATTGAAAATAGATATTGGTCTTATGGTTAGTTAATACTAGATTTAAAGTTATTCTCCAATGATTGAATTAAAGTAGAAACATAGATACATGGGATATATAATCTAATGTTTTAGATCTATTGGTCATTTGGACCTAGTCAATCATAAATATAGTGACATTGTACTGAAAAATAAAATCTGGAATAATTCAAGGGATAATTTTTACCAATGTCACATGGTATAAATCTCTCCAAGTATACATATAATGGATTATGAGGACATTAAACTGATAAGTTGAATTGTATAAGCTTCTAATATGGATCAATAACTTATTACATGAAATATAAAAGGAATTATATTTCCATTTTTTACATTTAAGAAGGAGGATATCAGTTCTATCCTAAAGAAAATCAAGTAAATTAGTCAAAAATGTCAGATTGTACTCAGTAAAGAACAAAAGATATGTACCTGGTAAGTTGAGAAGAATGGATAATAGTTTTAATGGGACATAAACTACACTTTCTTTGATAAATGTGATCTAATATTGTAGTTAGGATATGGTAATAATAAGTATAATCACATATAATCTATTGGTATTCATACCTAATAAACCGAGTATGTTGCTACTTCTGATCTACTAATAAGTAGTTACTAAATGAAATGATTTGTTCTTGTCCTTGTTAACACACCTAGTATGTCAATTATTACCATGATGATAATTATATTACTGATACTACACATGATTTCATGTTATGATAGTGGATAAAATGGATATACCATGGGATATCATCTCTTTAGATGTTCTACCCAATGAGATGAGGTCGCATATAGCATAATAGCCATGAAAAGAATGGAAAACCCCGAAGTTAAATTCGTTACTCAATAGAAACACTGTCTTTATCAAGTGAGATCTAACAATGATCGTTAGAAAGTTTCCTCTAGTTCAAGAGGTGGTTTTTTAATTGTTGGTTCCCTATACCCCAAATTACAATATTTTAGATAACCACATCTTGTGTACAGTGATATATAAAATATCTACACATTCCATTATAGTGTACATATTTCTATGTCCACTATTTAATAGTAATGTCCATAGAATAATTTTCATATCAAAAGGTTATAATAGAACCAAGTCTATAATGAGAACCTTGAGATACTATTTCATTAATATTAAACAAAGGTCTTATAGTCTAGATATGTCTTACTTATTGTAAATAGGTAATGGGGGCTCATAATCTTTGAGACTTATTCCAATGATGTTTTCATTTGGTGATCTATGGTAGTGAGATCATGGGGATAAAATCAAAAATAGGAACACCAATTGTTTTGGGAGTCATTGGTTATTCCTATCTATCAACATGTGTATTGTTATCCTTCTTTGAGATCATTACCAGCATGTTCCACTTGATCATGTAATTTTATGAAAGGAAAAAAACATTATAATTACATTGTGGTGCGGTAGCTTGTTTTGGGTTCATTACTAGTGATATGTAATTGGATGAATGGTCATGAAAGATTTACTGCTTCTTTTTTGAGAAAGTAATATATCTCGAGCCTTATTGATCAGGATGGTAGTAACTTCATAAGACCTTGTACAAGGAAGTCAAGATCCAATACATCCATTTACATCAAAAAATAATAAATAAATAAGCAGTTGATGACACGAGATTGCATCATGCTTTATGAGATATCTAAAGACAATGAGATTATATTACATAGTGTGTTTCTGTATGTTGGTTGTCATTGTTCTGAATTTCCTTATCATGTTAGGGGCCTTGATATGTTTCTATACTCTTCTCTTGGTCTATGGATTTTATTCCCAGCTATTGAGATAAGGGCCCATAGGATCACACACAATAGTATATTAAAAAATCCTCCTTATTCATTTGAATATGTATATTGGATAAGGTGGGCCCCACCATAGTTTTTGAGTGTCTCCCAAGTTATTGATCATTGATAAATAAATAAATTCATTATTATTCATGAAAATAATAATTTTTTTGAATTTATATTATATAATTATTTACATGTTAGGTAAATATGAGAAAATATTATTCAAATGAGTATTATTTTAATATTCCATGTTCATTTAATATTAAGAAAGAATTATGAGTCGAGTTAATTATTTAGTTTTCTCACATAATATATTTAATATATATTACAATTATGTGATAACATAATAAATAATAACTATGGTGCAGTTTAGTTCTTCAATAATATATATTTATTTCTTATTTAATAGGGGTTTCATTCTGGGGGGCAGGGAAACCATTCTGAGTAATCTACTCAGCCACTATATATGTAGAAGAGGAGAAGTAATTTACGTTCTATTCACTCATCAAGATTGAGATAAAATATATCCTCTTAATTTCTAGTGAGTTAAATCCTCTATCTAATCACTGATCCAGGCACAACTTCGATGGATCAAAGGCAACATATCATGGTGATCGTCGCGACACTGAGGGATGCATCGCAACTCTACGCTAACACCCTATTTTCAATGAATGGATAATGTGTGGATTCTTAGAGAATGTGTGGATGATCTAAAGGGTTTTGGTTTTGTATCCTTTTATCAATGATCGATGAAGAGGATTTTCAGTCATACACACTTTGGTTTTGAACAAATTATGTGTTCATTTTTATTTTTTTCCTATGATTAATTTAGGTGATATCCTCATACCACACTGGGGATTATGTCACGAACCAGGCCAGGTCGCCATCCGACCCGGTGCCCGACCCGGCCTGCGACATGGCCCGAAGGGTTTTCCCGATCCCCACGGGATGGCACAAGTGCCCGGGTATCAAAACACAACTTGGGAACGATTTACCTAGAATAATAAACACAAACAACCAATAAGGTAGATAAACTAAAATTAAAAAAACTAACAACCAAACAGACCCTTCACTTTGGAAAGAACTTAAAATTTACTATTCAACCCAAACCTCCAAGAAGATTGCAAAGAAAATAAAACCAACACATCTATTCGCACCTTCATGCAGCATGAGGCGCCACCTCCTCAAACCACCTTCGTCAGACCTGCACGAGAAAACCATCGACAACCTGAACCACCATCATTGAGCTAGATGCTTTAACCTGGAATACACAAAGAATAAGGTCTACATACACCCAAAGGTGTATGTAGGGTGTGAGCCAAGAGCCCAGTAGGATGCCACCGGGGGAATATTCCATGCATAACCATTTAAATGACGAATACATTTTCCAGTAAAATAGATAAAAGGGAAATAAATTCTTAAACAGTATTTAATGAAAACAATTTTTAATGACAGGTGCTTTAAATGAAAACGAATTTAAAGGCAATAAAATAAACGAAAGATAAGAACTAAACACTCGCACACTTTTAAAGAAAACATGGTTTATGAAAACTATTTCAAATAAAATATTTTAAAATAAAACACACACACACACTTACTTTTTAAGATAACCAATTTTTCGCACCGATGGATGTAAGATAACTAAGGAGCACAAAATATGGGAGAGGCCTCGTGGGTGTTAGCTAGCTCGGGTCCCTAGATATTTGTGTCTCAGTGAAGCATGGCTTAGAAACCACAACCCTCAGAAAATGTGGTTTAGAAGGCCACGACCCTCAGAAAATGTGGCTTAGGCGACCACGACCCTCAGAAAGTCATATGTTTAGTTAGTGTTTCAATCTTCAGTCCTGCCGGTGAAACTGGGTCGAGTTACCTCTGGGACACTAGCCCACTAGTCCTAGTTCACCTCCCTAGCTACCCAGGCTTCCCGCTTTGTGCTCAACAAATTTCAAGATCATAATAGGTGCACATCACATAAGCAATCCAAGCAAAACACCACATATGACAACATACCATTTACCCCATCAATTCTACTTTTAAATTCAAGATCATGTAAAATTTAAGGTTTATGCATAAAAGCCAAATGGAGAACTTACACACACCAACCCATCACTTGCACACCCAAAATCCTTTTTGAAGTATTACGCACACCCAAAATCCTTTTTGGACTTAATCTGCATCGCTTACACATTGAACTAAACCAGCAGCATAGTTTTTAAAAAAATACTTTTTTATAATCAAGAAAACCACAAATATAATTTACTATGAAATTTCCAAGCATGTTAAAAAAATAAAGGCAAAAGATTTCCCAAAACATTTTTCAAGACAAACACCTTTTTAATAATACGTCAAAACATAATTGCACCATCCACACTTCCTAACACACACTGCACAGTTTTCAAAACACCGATAAACAGTCCAAGGCAGGTTTTCACAATAAAATTCATCAACTTCACTTAAACATAAGTCTAACTAATTAAATGCACAGAAAAACTCAATTCAAAACACTTTCGCAGCATGTAAACTGCTTAGCAATTGTGCTGAATTAATTAAATTAACAAATGAATCCACCAGACAATTTATAAAACAATTTTAAGAATATGTCGCATGAATCAAAATACTAAAAATGCAATAAAAAATAATCTATGACTCGGTGAAAATTGACACTAAACCAGAACACAGTTTGTATAATTTATAAACTACAAAAAAAACAGTTCAACATTAATTTCCACATAAACACACCTGTATCACATATGCATTTCAACCTCAATTAAAACATTATTTTCATCAAAAAAAACTAATTATACAATATGCTAAATTAATTTAAAAAGAAAATTAATTCATCAAGAAATGGTTAAACGCAAAATCACCTACCTTAAACTAGAAAATCCACCAAATAAAGGATCGAAAACACCTTTGCACCTTGTCTGCACCATAAGAAACCAAGAACATTCTCTAATTCAAGATATCAGACCAGCAAGATAACAATTACACCCTAAAAGAAGTGAAACATCTATAAAAAAACAACAAAACCATGGATACCTGAAGTGGAGAGGGAGAGGCTGTGGATCTAGGGGGTCCGGCAGGGGTGTGGCGTGTTTGGGCAGGAGCAAGGGGTGCGGTGTGATTCTGAGTAGGAGAAAAAAGGGGGGGTTTGGCGCAACCCGATGATGGTTGGGAGGTCAGGGAAGCGCGGCGGGCTGGTTCGCCGGGTGTATGGGAGGGCGTCGGCTGGGATTAGAGAGGAGGAGTTTTGATAAGGAGAGTTGTTGGTCAAGGAAGTCAGGGAGGAGGGAGGTTGTGTGTAGCAGTGGCTGGTGTAGCAGACAGCGCAGATGAGGAGGCCAGGGGAGCAGGGGGTCCAGCGCAGCATGCAAGGGAGGCAGGAAGAAGGGCGAGATGGGAAGGAGGGCTGGCCATGGAGGTAGGGAGGCAGTGCGATGGACACCAGGGGAAAGGGGGCAACGCCACGGGTCAAGGGGGTGCGGCGGAGGGAGATGTGCCGCGTAGGGTTTGGGGGAGGGAGTTCGGCCCGACGGGATGAAGGATAGGGGATGGTGGGTGCGACGGGCTGGGAAAAAAAGGGGGGAAGAGGGAATGGAAAAAAAACAAAAGGAATAATATAAAAGAAAAAATGAGAAGAATAAATAAACAAATAATTCAACTTAAATATATTAGTGATAATATTAATAATAATTACAAGCTTACAAAAAAAATAAGATTATGCTCTTAATAATAATAATGAGATTAATAATATTAATAACTATATT
This sequence comes from Viscum album, assembly GCA_963277665.1. Classification (NCBI taxonomy): domain Eukaryota; kingdom Viridiplantae; phylum Streptophyta; class Magnoliopsida; order Santalales; family Viscaceae; genus Viscum; species Viscum album. Next base: position 620,672,782 of record OY728137.1, on the reverse strand, counting down.
TATATCATAACAATAATGATAATAATAATAATAATAATAATTACCATTTTTATCATCATTAAAACAATCCATTAATATATATTTTTTCCTTCCATCTTTATTAATTTATTTTTTAAAACTAATTAAGCATCGGTCGGGTATACGGTGAACCAGGAAAGGTCGCGCGACGACCAAGGCGAGGTCGCGCGGATTCAACCATGGTGTGTTGGACTCAGTCAATGCCAAAAACATGTGTTTTAAAATAAAAACTCAAAATATTAATTCGGGGTTAAACTCAGACTACCCGACGCAAAGAAAATTAATAAAATAGTTAATTCAAAGACGGTGGGTATGACAGCTTAGATCTTTGAATATGACAAGTATCATCATCTCGACAATGAAATTTTTTAAAATTACTACCCCACTAGTTTCTATAGTGTCCTGGATACCTTCATCATTTACTTTTTATTTCACTACTAATTTAATAAATTTTTCATAAGATGGAAGTTTAATAAAAAAATTACTTCCATTCTTGTTCTATCCATATATTTTACAAAAAAAATTGAACATTCAAATATATAATTGTATATGTATTTTCATGATATTAAACCATAGCTTTTAAAATATCAAAATTTCATTTATTTTATGTCTCTATTAAGGTTTTATACTTGTTATTAGCCACATCTAGTTAGTCCAAAATAAATACAAATATTTTTATTCTTTTATGATTGACTTGATTGGGATTCTCAACCATGATATTGAAAAAATAATAATTTTAATTCCTTTTAAACCATACGGAACTAATCTTACCAATATAGTCTTATTCTCCACAACTATGTGACCATATTTATTAAATCTTCTGTAAAATTATTATAAGATCTAGAATTTATTTTAGGTGGATATATTACATGATTTTCTGCTAACATATTATTTATTATAATACTTTTTTTATTATTTATATAGAATAACTCTACATTAAATCACATAACTTCCTTGGATGGGAAATATTATTGGAGTATGTTTAGGAATTTTTTCCTTACATTAAGAAACACAAAAAATATTCAATTAAATTTGATCTATAACCTTAATATATAATATATGAAGAATTTTTTTTGGGTTTGTCTACCATAATTTTTTCCCTTTTATTCCTAGGGGTCAATTGCCTCTTTATAAAATTACTCCATTTTTATTAAGGTGAATAGTTACAATTAAATTTTCTCCTCGGTTAAAATTGATTCAAGACTATTTTTATGGAATGTACTATTAGAAATAGAATATCTATTTAAAAGTGTATTTTGATTATATTTACATTTTTTATAGGATTATACCTTCCATTGGACAAATAATATTCATCCATAACTTTTATAGACTTGTAGAAGTATTCAATAATCTTATTTTTCTCATTTTTTGAAATAATATGGTTTTATTAGTCTCATATATATCATCCATTTTCTGAACTAGTTTCTCTCTCTGATAACCTAAGAAATTCTTATACTCATCTACCTTTAATCTATTTTTATTAATTTCTTCAAAGATAAATAATTGATTACCTTTAAAATCATCCTTTTCAATATATTAAGACTAATTATATTTAAACACATTTTTCATTTCATTATTGAATTGTGTAATATGATAAAGATGTTTTTTGAATACTATATTCAAATTCCACATACATTCAGTCCTTTTACCATCACAACTAATTGATGTATTGATGATTACCTCAAACTAATAAATAAGGATAACATCGTCATTTTCAATTATAAAATAGTCAACATTATCTTTATTACTCGTAATAATTCATCTTTTTATATATAAATTATTATCATTATTCATAATATTTTTCTATTCTTTTATAATATTATAATATTCATTTGAGGAAATATAATACAATGTCATATTAAGTAAATATTTTACAACATGACCAATATAATTACAATTATATCATCATAATATTTAATTACACCTTAATTTACATATTCACTTATTAAACCTATTTGAAAGAATATAAATAATAGTATTCATGGATTCATCATCCTCATCATCAGATAAACTTGATTCTACTACTTCATTTTGATTGAATTTCCCTTTTTTTTCATTGCCAAAAACATTCATCCCATTGTTTTCTTTATTTATTAAAATCTGATTCTTTTCTCATATCATATAAAAATGTATATTTCATTACTCAATAAATATAAAATATACTTTATCTTCCAGGGTTTATATTTATTCATCAAACTGATCATAAAATTACTCATTATTCATTTAATGATGAGAATATCCTATAGATTTTTATGAAAACCATAGAGTTTTCTCGCAATCTCATTGACCATTGTAATAAAGTATTTCATAGTCTTCTTATACTCCATCATTATATCTTTAATTTTTACCCTCCATACTATGTGTTTGGATTCCCTGAATTTAATATTTTATCCATAACATTTCTTTTATTCATCCATAAAATTTCTTTTATTTATCCAAAATTCCATCAGTACATTAAATCTTTATCATGTTTTATATAAATATTCTCCAACATATCCATCATGATGAAATTTTATTCATTTCCATAAACCTATATATTTCTTTTCTCAAAATGGGTAAAAAGGATCATCATTATCAACATTTATAAAACATATCGTGATAAAATTTCAAACTTCAAGGTTAAGTGAAAGGAGGCTGGGAAACATATATTTCCTCCAAATATGGTAGTTTATGTCACTAATGGATGGTACTTCATTGTTTTTTATAATATATTTATTATCTATACTCAACACCTTTTTGGATATTTTGAGGGAACATAGACCATTTTTATAATACCACTTTTGATTTTCTTTGGATAATTAACCATTCAAAAGGTTATTCATGAATACTTGGTATTATATTATGAATTTACTCATCTCACACTCTTAAATGTTGATAAGGATATGAATCAACTTAAAAAACCTCACAACCTCATATACTGTGTGGATTTAATTTGAAATATAGTAAAAGACAATATTTATATGGTTCCACCTAAGTTTCCTACTCCTGGACATGATTGGTTAACCCATAAAATTGTGGATTCTTCCAATAATTTCAATAATATCCTACAACCAAGGACAATACAATTTTTTCAATATAAATTCCACTCTGTTCAATAATCCAAAATCTAATGGATGGAACTGTATCATCTATAGAGAACATGATCAAGAAATAAAATATCATCAGATTTAACCTAGTGATCTCTTCTCCTCATGGTGATTGTCCTCCTCCATTAGTAGGTGGACCAATAGTTATTCAAATTTACACCATTCAAGAACATAAACAATTGAAAATGGTAATTATCACTGCTATTCACAAAATCCACTAGAGATCTTTCATAATAAGGCTCTATATCCTCTTTCTAAATACTCAGACATTAAGACTTATTAATCAATAAATGAAATCAATTTATTCAAAGTCATATTCTATATTTGATACTAGAATTTATCATTCTCAAAATTCTATTGAAATATAACTCTCAAAATATTCATTTTTTTCCCAATCAATCAAACCTTTTTCCCTTCAGCACCAACACATTTATATACCCTAAAATAACACTGTGAATATTATATTCTATGTTCAAAATATGGAAATTCCTTTAAATGAATCAAGATTTTATGTCATTAATATTTTATTTAAATACTCAGTTAAAATTTTGTTTTTAATTTTATAAATACAGAGGAATTATTTTATTATGCAATAGACAAATATCATAGTCATCATCATCACCATAAATTCAAAATTTCAATAATTAAGTTATATATCTAAATGAATCATGTGACAAAATGACATAACATGAAATGTAGTTATCCTCATGATAGAACTTATCATTCTTCTAGTAATAAATGATTTTAAAATAGTTATCAATTATTAACTATGGTGTGGTATAGCTCAATGTTTTCCACATGGGATCTTTCCACATAAAAAATTTAGTTCGATGGCAATATTATTGTCACATTCCATGTTATTATTAAGTATCAAGACACCCATTTTATATGTTATCAATAGTGATTTAAATTCCAAAGGATAATACACTACACAAAAATTCCATTAATCATTGCATAAAAAAGAATCTTCCTTAGTTTTTCCATTCTTTATCTCAAGTTAAAGCCTCATCCATGTGTGACCATAATATATCTTCTTGTCCATTTTTTAAAGGGGTAAAATAGATGAGGGAAAAAATTATGATGGAATGTTACAAATTTACTATAAATTGAGATATTATTTCTCAAGTATATATTATAAACACATATTTAGGATTGTCGCTCTTTTTTGTGGTAAAAATGATTAATAGGAGGAAGAAAGGGTTTTGTAAATTCTTATTGTTATTAATGGGATAATGTTTTATGGTATGGCATCGATCATGAATTTTTTTATTAAAGGGGTGGATAATGTTGATTTTAGTGTATGATTGGGTCCTATTTGGATATATTATTTGGTTTTTCAGATTCGTGGTATGAGGTTTAATGTGATTTATTTTTATATTTTAGTTTCTTTTAATTTACATTCTATTTGATTTTTTTAAATTAACTTATTGGTTACTATTATGTGTAAATTATGTTTCATTAAAATATTAATCAAGTGTTTAACAAGAGATATGGGATGAGGATTCATTAAATAAAGTTCTAGATTATTTTCAATTTTAAGTAACCCTAACATTTAATGGAAATGTTTTTGTGCTTTATGTTGACGAATTGATATAGTTGTTCTATATTTCCCTTGAAATAGTAAATGATCCATATAAATTATGGGTTTCTATATATGTTGGTATACTTTAATATGTTTCTATAATATGATGTGTGATAATTAATGACCCATAGATTATATGACATGGGTAGTGTTCCATGTTTATTTTAAGATAAAATTTATTTCACTTGTACTAGAGGTTGAATGTGTGTAATATCCTGAAATGATAAATCATGGGGGATCTAGTGAGGGTTATCTAGAAAAATTAACTCATAGAAAAACTAGTTGTGTTATAATTATTCTTCATAATATATACTCATGAGAATGATGATTGAAATATATTTTGATTCAATAGGTTTTTTTGCTGGTAGATTCTCTAGGATTAATGTCATAGAAAAATTGGATAGATCATTTATAATTGTTATAAGAATAATTTCATAGATTTCAATGTCTTTATTGAAGTTAATCATGTAGAATATAGATTATGTTATTGAATTTTATGTGTTGGAGTCCCTAAGAATAATAAATTTGAAGGAAAACAATTGTAATTTGGTGAATAGATATATCAATGCACCCTACATGGGAGTGGTTCGTGGTGTCTTTTCATTTGTTATTGGATTTATTTCCATTACAATGTAGTCAAGAATCAATAATATGGATGGATCATGGTTCATTATACTCTTTGACCAGGTGGGAATATTTTTTGGTCTAGTTAGGTCATGAGCCTTTAGTGATTGGTTTTTATTGGTTTTATTGACTCATTTAATGTGTAATAATGTTTCCTTATTCCACTAATAAGAAAAGTTTTCAAAATTTTATATATTTTATATCTCCATCCATGGACAGTATTATTTATATTTTCTTATTGTAGGGTTTTTTTCAAATACAAGACCATAATTTATTTAAATAGTTGTGTTGATTAATTTACTACAAATTACATCATTTAAGGTTAATTTTTAATAAATCAAATTTTTTTAAATGAACTAAATGTCATTTTCATTTTTTCATATATAGTTATGGAAAATTCATGTAATGACTTACTAAATTAATTCTATGTTATCTTATAAAGTGGTCAATGTATATATTCTTTTCTTGTTTAATTTTTGGCATGATTATTTGAAGGATTAATGGTTGAAAAGGGGTACAGTTATGATATAAAGTAGTTGGTGTAATTTTTTCTCTTCCATTCCATATTTCTAACACTGGTTTGGAATGATTATTACTTGATAGGTCATAAACCATCTTGGAAACCCTAGTATCCAAATACCTGAGATGAGATTAACATATCATGAACAATATTATGGATTCCCATAGTTTAGAGAATAGCACCTGCAATCCTACAATATAATAGAGGGAATGAATTTTCCAAAAAATAACTAAAGATAATAGATATAAGTAAGTACGATCAGCACTATGAAATAGAGAAAGAAAAAAAACCAAACAAGTATAACAAACCCAAATTAGTTCATCATCAAATTACTCAGAAACTGACAAGATAAACTCAACATCCCAAAGGATGCATCACTCCAAGACCAAATGATCAAGATCATGTAACTCCTCCAAGAGTCATTATCTATTTCTTGGGATTTGAAAAGTGAAATCTAATCATTACAAAAGGCAATAGTTGGGGTTGATATATATATATATATCCTTGTAGGGTCTCACCAAGTGTTCCATAAAAGATTTCATAATTATAAAAAAAATCATTAATTATATTTAAAAATAAAATTGGGCATGGAAATATGGTTTGAAATTTAAAACAAAACATTATTTCATTTAAAAATGATTGAAAACATTTCAAATATGGATAAAATAAGAAATTTATGTAAAATTGTTTATATAAATAAGTTATCATGAGTATGATAGTTCTATAATAAATGGAATATATAATCAAAACAATCAAAAAAATAAACATGTTCATTTTAACTATTTTATGATATCTTTTAGTTATAGGATCCTCGCACTTATCATAACAGTGATCACATAAATAACTATACAAAAAAATCATCAGGCTCAGGCCAAATAGAATCCGTCAACATCTCAACGGGGAGATGATGCATTGAACTAGGTTTTGTTAGGGTTTTATTTATCAATAAATTTCTAGGGAATAATCATCCAAAAGTTATTTTCCTATATAACCCACTAACAATCTAGGATCACATGTGCCCATTTAATCAATATAAAAAGGGAAAATTATATCATTTTAAATAAAACATCATTTTAAATTCAATTTATCAATTTTAAATTTCAATATATCAATTAAATTTCAAAACAAAACATTGATTTTTCATAAAATCATTCATTTTCATTACAAAACTAATCACAGTTTTTAATCAATTAATTTTAAGAAATTTTTTAAAAATAATTATCAAATAATTTCATTAATTCCATCAATTTCAAAATATTCCCCAAATTCATGTTTCATTGGAATTGGGGTTTCCCCAAAAAACTAAATCATTCCAAATTCAAGTCCCAAATCACATCAAATTGGGTGTTTATAAATCAATTGATGAAACTTAAAGAAAAATAATCAAACCATAGTTTCAATTTCATGGAAAATCTCAAATAGGACCACATAAATTTTATAGTGTAAACTACCACTCACAACACCCACAACGATATTTTCCATGAAGAATGAAGGAGGAGGAGATCATGTAATAAAACCTAGATTCAACAGATAATTAAATAGAGTTTAAATACACCAACAACCTGATGATCTAACACTCTCTATGGTGAATGAGATTAGAAGATAACATAAGGGAGAAGATCGCATACACGAAAGAGAAAGAACAAGATCTGTAACGCTTCGATCCACTGAGTAAAGGGTTTAGAGGTTCTAGAATCACCTCCAGATATCCATTAGAGAAAATAAAATTGATTTACCTCAATAGGGGTTCAATAAAGGATTGAATGTGGATTATGGAATATTAAACTAATTTTCGGAATAAAAAATTACACTTCACACAGTTCCCTAGAGAGGGTCACATAGTAAAACAAATTGTGTACGATGGTTGTGTTCTCCCTCAAGACTCTCTATAAATGGAAAATAGTTTCTAATGTTTGGGATATCATTTTTCCAAGATATGCAGAAACTATTAAAACCATCACTATCCAAGGATCAATGGTTTTTAGTGGCGGGGTTCTTGTTTTGGGAAAACCATGCACTGATCGTTGGCTACCTAGGACACCTCTAAAATTTACAAGATTAAACCAAAACAACCTGAGACAAGACCTAACCAAAACATGGTCAAAATAATTTATTAATAGTAAATTTAAACTAGTAACATTATGTTATATCCTCCCCACCATGGATATATTTTTTCCCTAGAAAGCCTATCAATAAATTTCCATATCAAATAAATGAGGCCACTACTCTCTCATTATTGTCTCAAACTCTAATGTCTCTTGAATATCAGAACCATACTTCTATACAATATAGAAAAAATGTATAATCCTCCCATGAATTACCTTTTTCTTTGAATAAACTATCCTAACTAGATTTCCATTCATTGAAAAGTTAGGATCACCATCAAGATCATCCCAAATCAAGACATGATATGGTTTATAAATACACTTCAAAATATGGGATACAAGGAACACATTATGTATTGGTGTTAATTGTGTTAGAATAACTAAATAGTAATACATTTTCCCACCTACAGAACAACCTAAAAAGTTCCCAAAAAATGAGAATAAATTTTTCCTTTTCACCCAAGCCATCAATGACCTAAACATGTTGAAACATTCAAGAACACCTAGTCACCAACTAAAAACTGCAAAAGTATTCAATAGGGATATTTATAAGATTTATATCAGATCAGAACCATTTTTAGTCTCTGATGAATCAATTGAACCATTGTTGGCATCTCTTAAACCAATCTTAGTCCAACAAATAAAATCTTACTAATCACTGAAAAACACAACGGTGACCTAGAAGGCTCTCTATAAAAGCCCTTAAAAGGATACATTGTGATTATGGACTGGTTTATATGGTTATCAGAATAATAAAAAAATACCTAATGGTCATCAAAATCTCCAACAACATCTTGAACCTTGGAAAAAATCATATCATAATGAATCTGTGTAGCTCAATCTATCTAGAAATCCTTATGTGGATTATATATAGTACTCAATTGAACCTATAATCTCATCACCTACTAAAGGAATCTACATAATATATAAGTAAAATCGGGATATCTAACACAAACTATATCAAATGTAACTTATTGAAAATAGGAAATCTACTTCACATAGAGATTTTCTATCTACTCAAATATGGTTGTATCATAAATTGGTATAATGTAAGACAATTGTTTCAGCCTATTGATCACAACCCATATCATATTCTTATTTCTCATGGTTTGTGGAAACCCAACAACAAAGTTCATATAAATCTAATACCATATCCATTTTAGCATTGGAAGAGGATTAAGTAAACCTTATGTTCTATAGTGCTCATCCTTGACCTTATGGAATGTATAGCAGTGAAAAACTAAGTTAGTTACATCTTTTCGCATAAATAGACACCAAAATAAACACCTCATATTATAAAATATCTCTCTGGTTCTTGGGTGAACTTCCCACTGGGAGTTATTCCAATCCCCCACCATCTATTACCCCACAAATAATGGAACAAAATTTTATTAATGAAAATATAGAACACCATCCGCAGAGAAATACCACTCAAAAATGTTTTACCCACAATGAAGGGAGACTCTGATACTCTGGAATTCAACATTGAGATACTATTCTAGATAAAATATATCAAGAAGAGTTAAAGTCAACAAAATAGTTTGAAGGACAACCTCAGTCACTGGTTCCTGAAGGTCTTTATGAAATAGTGAAAAAAGAGCCATCGTCTTCCACTCTTTCAATGATTCTTTCACGTCATGGGTTAGAGGTTTCTTGGTCAATCCATCATCATGAAATTACCTTTCCCTAGGGTATAGGAAATGTCAAAAAAATGACATCAATTATTCAATTGAATCCCAATGGAAGAGATTAATATATTTTTAATATAATATATAACTCAATCTCTTGTGGTAGGAATACACAATAAACCTTTCTCTAAAAAGTTAATTCATCCCTATTTTAAGCACTTGCATCACAGTTACAAGTTAATGTTCATGGGTGGGATAATTCTTCATGTGTGGCCTAATATTCCAAGAGATATAGTAAAGAAAATGATCACCTTTCATAAGAACACATACCAAACCCAAACATGATGTTCTATAAAAGAAAACATAGCCCTATCTGGCCTCTATAAGAGTTAACATCGATGTAGAAGTAAAAATACATTTCCACTCAAAAAATATATATCTGACATTTATCATCTCAAGTGAACCTCTCCCCCTTATGAGTGAGATCATTCATCATAAAAGTAAACTTTGATAAATCCTTTCTAAATTGGTGATAATATAAAGATAATCCCAAGATGCTCCAAATATCAAAACCATTTCTTGGTTTCTCTGATATCATAACATCTTTTTCATTATCCATATCAATTAATATACTATGTTTTGAGGCCATGTGTCCACTAAAATTGACATCCTGAATCAAAAAATCATATTTTTATGGACTGACATAATGTCGGTGATTTCTCAACTATTCCATAACTGCTCTAAGATGATGCACATGATCCTTGTCAAACTAATATTAAACCAGGATGGCATCTAAAAATACCACCATGAACATATCAAGATACTCATAAAAGACCCTATTTATCAAATCCCTAAATACTCATGGGGCATTGGTTAGAACAATTGGCATGAAAAGATACACCTAATGTCCATAACTAATTTGGAATGTGGTTTTATGAATGTTAGATTCTTTTATTCTCAATTAGTGATACCAATATTGAAGATAAATAAACAAGAACCATTATTCCCTTTAAAATTTATAAATATATCATTAATATGTGGTAAAAGATACTTTTTATTTATATTAATGTGGTTGAGTTTCTAATAATCAACACATAGTTGAATTGTTCCCCCAGATTTCTACTGAAATAGAAAAGGCTCCACCAAAGGTGACACACTTGGGCTTATAAATCCATTATATGACGGATCATCCAATATAGTCATCAACTCATTCATTTCATTTGGTTCTATATGATTTGAAGTTATAAACACTGGTTTCATACCTTTCACTATATCAACTGAAAACTCTACCTATATTACTGGTGGGAAACTAGGGAAATCAAAAAAAATAGTGGGAGACTCTATAAAAACTAGTGGGATATCATCACCAAATAATTCCCACTATTGATCAAAATAAAATGAAAATATTATTTTCCCTAACTATGGATAATAATTTTTGGCTCTACTTGATCTTGGGTCCCATATGCTTGAAATATATCGCACACCCCATCAGGCATAGAAAAGAAGACCCATCAGAGATAGAATTAAATTCTTTATTTATTAGTAATCAACAAATCCATATTGATTATTTCATCAAATAATTTTCTTACAATAACTAGAAAATCCCATGTAATCAAAATCTATGATAACGAGAATACATAATAAAAACAACAGATACTCTATTGTCCCTTCATTCTGAGGGGTGTATTAATATCCATCACATAAAATAATACTTCCATGGGAATATTTAGAACGTTAAAAATAAAAGTCAATATAACCAAATAAGATGCATGGGTATCAAATAAAAGAGTCACTAGAGATGAATCTAGTATTAAGGTACCTCACATAGTCACTAGACCTATATGAGCTTCCTTGGGAGATAGTTCTACTCTATGAAGAAGATTAGTTCTGGATGCTTGTGGTTCGATCAGAATTTTTCATGAATTATTTGAATTAACTATATTATTTATGATGTTTAGAGCCAGTTTCACTATGTGGGGAAGAAAATATACAAAATAACTTATGAAAGTGACATGAGAATCCATTCGAGCTACAAATATTAGGCTCCTCATTGCTAACTCAATTCAAATTCCTTGGATTACCACACTGGAAATAGGTCAATGGGACTCTTCTAGAGACTTATGGAGGTCTAGATGACCCTAATATTGATAACTACCATGAGACTCATCACACTTTCTATTTCCTTTAATGTAAATATTATAACTACAACTTGGAGAAAAAGGAATTCCTGTCAAGACTGACATACCAATAAGGTTGAGCTCAACCATCAACGCCCTATCCCACACTTCAGCATAAGAAGAGAGATTCAATAATAAAACCTAAGAAGAAATAATGATCAATAGTCTACTCTCATTTGATACAATCCTAGGTGAACAATGCACAATCTAGGCAATGTGTATCTCATACTCATCCCCAATACTATCAGTGTACTCATGTTTTAAAAACTCTATATCCTCATCTAGCACCATAGAATCATGATTAAAATAATTAGTGAAAATAAAATTTATTTCATTCCATTATATACTATATTTATTATTATTTTTTATTTCCATCAAGTCACACCATCTCATGCTAGGTCCCTCTAGCTTGATGGTATAAAATTTCACATTGATTCAATCTAGTGTTTCCATGAACAAAATAAAATGATCTATGACTCCCATCTAATCCATGTCCTCTTGAGGATAACTATATGCTTCGAACAATTGTTGATTCTGGAGAAGGAACCATTGAGAATGATTCTTGGATTCCTCCCACTGATGTTTCACAACTCGATCTTGAGCGAGTACAAATGTAGGTTCCTGTACTAGAACATGGATGAAACACATAATAATATCAATTAGATTCTATTAAATGAGAGGATTCATTCATTTTAGTCCATCATCAGCCTCCCCATAGAGCCTACTCACATGAATTATGAGAGGAATGATGCTGCACAACTATATCAAACAACATTTATGAAAACATTTTGTTTTTAAAATCAACAACTCAAACAATTTCAAGGGAAAATTATTCCATCATATTTGATATCAACAATTTTATTTAAACCTATCCAAGTCAAAATAATGGAAAATAATATAATTATATAAAATTATTCCACAATACACCTTTCCTAAACCATTCTTATTGACTTAAGGCCCATTATGATGAGATCTGACTTGGAAATCATTTGCAACTACCTTCTATGTCAGGAAAAGATATCACAAACTACACAATGACCTTAATGATATATTATTATCCTTCACAATTGAAAAAACTTTTTCACAAATCAGAACAGATACCATGGCCCCCTAATACGCAAGCTGAAATTAAAATAGCTCTAAGGGAATTCCTGGTCCCCATGGGTCGGAAACTAGTATATGGAATTATACATGATAATTAAGGGAATGTATTTTCCACAAAATAGTGGATTATAACAGATACAAGTCAGTACGCTTCGAAATCCAAAATAGAGAAAGTAACAAAAACCAAAAAGGTATAACAAACCAAAAGTAGTACATCATCAAATTACTTAGAAACTGACAATTTGAAATCAACACCCAAAAATAAAACATCACACCACACTTAAAAGATCAAGAACATTCACATCTAAAAAGAGGTGATTTTCCTTTTCTCATACATGGAAGAATGAAATTGTAAAACACCTAAATCCAATGGTATAGTGTGAGCAATAAATCACAGTATGGTGTCAAAAAGTGTATCATAAAATATTATAATATAATAAACTAAACCATGATTTAAATTTATATATAAAATAGGTCATGGAAATATGATTTAATATTTAAAATAAAACATGGTTTTTTTTAAATGATGTAAAACATTTCAAACATGGATTTAATAAATATTTTATATAAAAATGTTTGTGTAAATTAATTGGAATGAGTGAGATAGTTCCATAATAAATACAATATATAATGAAAACAATCAAAACAAGTACCATAGTCATTTACCTTTGGTATGCTAGTTTCTAGTTATATGGTACTCATAATTCTCATATTAGTGATAATGGGAATATATGTTCACACATCTCTCATGATTTGGTTGAATAGTATATGTAAACATCCCATCAGAGATAACATGAACTAAACTAGTTTTTGGTAAAAAAATTCATCATAAATAAATTATTAGGGAATAATAACTATAGAATACTTGTCCCAAATAACCCAATAACTACCCTGGATAATATGTTCTCAATAAATCATTAGGAAAAGTAAAATCATATCATTTAAAATAAAACATCATTTACAATTCAATTATAAATTTTTTAATTTCAATATTTCATTTCAATTATAAAACCAAAACATGGAGTTTTTTTAAATTCATGCATTTTCATTACAAAAACAATCATAGGTTTCCTTAAATTTAATTTAAGTCATTTTCTAAAATCAATTCTGAAAAAATTTCATCAATTCCATCAATTTCAAAAGACATCCAAAATTCAAATTCCAATAGAATTGGGTGATATTACCCAATATCCATGACATTAGAAATTGAAATCCCAAAACACATCAAATTGGGTTTTTATAAATCAACTAAAATTAATTTCAAGAAATACAATCAAATCATGTTTCCAATTATATGGAAAATTTCAAATGGAGCCATCAACCTTTAATCATAGAAATCACCACTCACAACACCCACAATGTGAATTTCCAATGAATCATGAGGTTGATAGAGATCAAGAAATCAAACCTATATTCATGATTCAATTAAGATATTTTAATATCTATAAAAATATGATGACATAAAACACTCTAATGAGTATAGAAATAGAGAGAAAAAGATAACACATAAGAGGAAAATCAATTACCCATAGGAAATCAAAAAAGATCTTCCATGTTTCGGTCTACAATGGAAATGGTTATAAGGTTAAAAAATTACCTATATAGAGACCACATATCTTGGTAAATCAATTTAGTTTGATCAAGGGTCGTGTGAGGGTTAAACCATGACGTTCATGGATATTAAAATAATTTTTTTTCACATTGTGTCAGTGAGAGGGATGCACAGTTAGAAAATCTTTTCACCCTAACTATACATCACATATGGACTCACAATACAAGGTTCATGATTTCTACTATGTGGGTTCTTCATTTGTGAAACTATTCACCAACCATACAAAAACTCACATTCAAGGGTTTAAGGTTTCCAAAATAGGGGACAACAGTTTTGGAAAACCATAAGCCATCCAAGCACTACCCAGGAGTCCTACAAAATTTACAGATATCACAAAAAACAACGTGATAAAATCCAAACCAAATCATGATCATGAGATGGTTCAAGGAGTACCTAAAATCCAATACCACGATGTAACATGATATGTATCAAATATTTTGGTTATATTTTAGGATATCTCTTACTAGATAAGGGTTGGTTCTTAGTTTAGTTCATTATTTGGGGTATTTTATATTATATTTAATTGAAATATCTATATTAGTGTGGCTTATCAATTGGGATGGGTATATAGTAATATTTTTCATTAACATTATTTTGATTGATAAATTATGTGGGGGCTGGAGATTTTATCAATTTAAATGAGATTTGGGTTTAATTATTATGATCTTATTATTTAAGTGGAATCTTTCATATCCCTTGTGTTTTAGATTTTCTATTACAATGTTATTTACTTGTGATCATGTAAATAATTTGAGATATTTCATATTTAGGGGCAATAATATATTACACTATTAGAAACATATTTATTAATATTAATATTTTGAAATAATTTTCTTATAAATAGATGTTATTGGTATTAAGTTAGAATTTTTTATGTCAATTTTCATTAAAACTGAAGATAAAGTTCCATCAGTTTAACATTCAATGTAGGTTTTATATAGAAAAATATTAAAATATTTTTAAAATCCGTTTTTATAGTCGGTTTTATGTAAAAATTATGTTATGAATAATAAACATAATATTTAAGGTTTTTTTTAATGATAGTAAATATATATTTTCAATTTCATTTGATAGAAAAATATATACAAAATATTAAAATTAATAACTTTTAAAAATCTGTTGGTTGGAAAACCAACATTGAAAATATTTTAAAAATTATAAAAAAAATCAAGGCCATATTTTTTATTTTCTCCAAACCCTATCCCTCGACCTAATTTCAACAGACAACTGCATTGACAGCTTTAAAGACCTTCTATTCTCTTCTTATGTTGATTTTCATTCACATTTAATGCTTTTCCTTTGATCAAAACCAACTCTCAACTAAAGAACACATTGATATATTTGATGAACATTGAAGACCTTTAATTCTCTCTTGAATTATATTTTTATCCACATTTTACCTTATTTATCTTGGATATTTGATCTTTAATCCTTGATTCTGATTCAATGATCCTCATTCTATTAACCCTGATGCACAACTGTGATTTGTGGATTTTTTTTGGTTTTTTCACTTCTTTTTTAAACTCATTTTTCATCAATCATGTAGTAGTCTCTCAAATACAGTGGAAATTGATTTAATTTATTGTAATTAGGGAACCATTTTTGTTTATAGAGATCAAAAATTTATAATTTTTCATTATTATTTAAAATAAATTATGTATAATTAGTGATTTTCATAATTTTTTATATTTTTTTATATTTATTTATGTTTAAAATTTTGTTATATAAAATAAACCAATGATCATGTTACTTGAACATGTTTAAAAATTATTATATTAAATGATATCATTGAATATCAATTTCTATAAGACAGTACCAATTAATATTACATGAGTAATAGAATTCCTCACAAACCATTGATTTATTATTACAAAACAAATCCAATCATTCATGTGGTGTGGTGGATAAGTTATTCCTTTAGGAGTAGGACATGTATTCATTTTATTGATGATATATGTGAAGTATTATTATATGAAATTTCATCATGAAAAATTCATTACAAATTGTTGAAAACTATTTAAATTACATAAGTTTTATTATAGTTGAATATTCAGAAAAATAATGAATAAAACTCAACTGATATGCATTGAGGTTTGATTAAGTGTATATAATATTCATTGAAATGTTTTTTAGTTTTAATGTCCCAAATATAAGTGTGTAGTAAAAGAAATACAAAATATATTAATTCATTACGTATCATGTTATATCTCACAATAGATTACAAATGATTTATATTTTAATAACTAAGTTCATAAATTTTAAAAAAAATTATAAAGAGGATATTTGGATATGTATGAGTTTTATTGAAAACACAAGTAAACATGATATAATATTTTCATGATGAGAAGAATACTATGAATAATTTTTATTTGTAAAATTAAATAAGGATCAGGATTTTTAATTTAGTGATGCACAATGGATTCTATACAATAATAGTGTTTCATACACTAAACTAATAATATGTTTAAAATATTACCCATTTTCAGGGAAAAAGAAACTATTTTCATTTCATGTTCTACAACATGAATAAGTAAATTTGATATCCATTGGAGCTATCCTAGAGTATTTCAGATGTAAGAGGGGGTGACTGGTTTAAATTTTAGTGGACTTGATACTTTCCTTCAACCAATTTATTTTTTATTATGTTGGATATTGGTTTGTGGATATTAATTTTCAAGGTTTCATATTAAACTACAAATATGTGTGTGTGTGTAATTTTAATGTATAAATATTTGCCTTAATTTATTTATAAAAATTGTTTGTAATATATTTTTGATAATTATTTGTAAGATGTTTTGAATAACTATTTGAGTAATTATTTTTAATTTATTTATGTATAATTATTTGTATAATTTTTCTTATTATTTTTCATTAAATTATTATGATAATTATTTTTATGCTATTTTTGTATAATTTTTTGTATAATTTTTTGGAATTAAAATATATTTTTCAAAAAAAAATTATAAGATGTTTTTCTATGTTTAAGTGTTCATTATAAAATTGTGTCTATAATATTAATTATATGTAACCTTCTATTACGATGTTTTTTTGTTATGAAAATTTATTTTAATGATAATTTTTTTAGTTAGTAATTTTTTGTTATGTTTTATAATTATGTGTATGTGATTTTCATCTATTTTTTAAATATTTTTAAATGTTTATATATTTTAAGATATTAACCTTTTATATTTTCATCTTAGATAGTTATTGGATTGTAATTAGATAAATTTATGAAAAACCAATGATGAACATGAAAAAGGAGCTGATAATTTCATGGAATTTTATAAAAAATGTATTCAATAAAATATTTTATTCTATATCCATGGGTGATGTGTTTAAACATGAGAAAATTAAATTCTATATAAATAAAGGATCCTCCCATTTACTATTTTTTTACCCATAATTATGAACTTTGTTTATAGGATAGTGAAAGAATATAGAATTCAACTACTATTATTGATGAAAATATTTAGAATAAGAAAAATAATCACATTGAATAAATAATTCGTGACTTAGGAGTTGAAATAATAAAAATCATCCACTATTAAATGATTATATGGAGATATGATTAACCCTGATTATAATTTTTCACTAAATATATAGTGTTATCAGTAGTTATGATATTAGTTATCATGAATGCATGAAATGGGTTGGGTTATAAATTTTTCTATGTTTCTTTAACATTTAAAAGAGATACTTCTAGAAAGTAATAGACTTGTAGATTCCAACAATGTGGAAATAAAAATATTATGCCCAATGATATTGGTGTGTAAAATGACACATGGTTTCCGAAATGATTTTGTGTGGTATTTGAAAGAATATTAATATTTATCATAATGTCCTAAATATGTGACATCACATTATAATATGGATGAAAACTTCAACTCTAATTCATTATTAGGAACTAAAATCTAACCTTTGGCTAAATCAAATGGGTACCTTCTAAAAATTACTTCAAATAATTCCTTCCAATAATTCCAGTAATTAAACTATGATCCATTCTCAAGTACTAGAGTAAAAACACCGGCTAAATTAATTTTGTACCTTCTAATAATTTATCACATGAAGTATATATTTAAAATTTTAATTGATGTAAGAAAATTTATAATGTATTATAGACGACCACATATCTGATGGTAACTTACATCACCCCACTGATTCAAAAAAGTGGAATGTATTTGGTAAAAAAGTTCCTTATTTTTATGTGTATTTTTAAATATTATAATGAGACTGTGCACAAATAAAATGAATCCATATTAGAGCCTAAGTATCCAACGTAGTTAATGGCCTATTTTGTTGGTAGTTTAAAACTTCTCCCCAATGATATGTATGAATAAAAAATAAGTTAGGATAAGATTGATGATTTTAGGACAAAAATAGTAGGGAAAAAATATTAATGTATATATTTGACCATTGGCAGGTAATTTGAAACTTCTATGGGAAATTGGAGTAAAAATTTTTCATGCATACAAGAAACAGAATTTACATTTTCATGCTATGATAATTTTCACTTTAAAATAAATTCATGTACAAGGAAACTTATTTTTATACAATTTTAATGTACATAAATAATGTCCAATTTGTTAAGATTATACTTCATATTATCAATTATAGAATTTAATAATGACCATGTACATGGGACATTGAAGAATTTTTTATATTGATTTTCTTTATCGTATATTGAAAAAAGAATGTAATTTTCTATAAGAATATTATATTATCTCACAAAAAAATTTAGTTTATAAATGTTACAGTAGAGAGAAAAATATTGATTTCATATTTGGAAAGAAAATAATTTTTTGTCATCAAGAAAATATCTGAAATAAAAATTATATCATTTTAAACATCCTTAGTAGATATTTTTATAAATAAAACATAATGTTGATGTTATTCATGTTTATAAAAATAAATTTTATAGTTTAATTGGAACATTTTTAAACATAAAAAAATAAAAAAAATATGGATTTGATAGTAGATTGGACTTGATATCAGTGGGATTAAATTTGGTGTTATCTCACACTATGAAAGGAAATATAAAATATTTACCTCCATATTTTCACACATTAAGATTGATTGAGAAGATAAATTTTTTTTTCTGTGTATACCTAGTATTAATGTACCAAGTGTATTTTCTTCAAATGTGAATAATTTGGGGTCACTGAAGGATTTTAAACTACTCGGTATGAAATCTAAATACTTTCATATATTAATGAAACAACTACTATCAGCCGCACATCATGGTATATTGATGAAACCTATCAGAAATACTATTATCAGGGTATGTAATTTATTCAAATCCATTTGTAGTAAATTCATTGATCTAAATTTTTTATATTTATTTTTATGAAGTGGATCATATTGGTCTTAATATATATTAATATATGACTATTTATAGTTACAGTAGTGGGATTAGATTATTAGAGGTAATTTTAATTCCACTTGATAAGGTTATGTCATCACATTTATACATTTCAAACAACATAGATGAGGTTAAAAATATATATATCATCACATATTGTTAAATTCAAGGCGTGATATTAGAAATGAAATGATAATTGGTTGATGATTGATCGTAAAAAGTCATTTGTTTCATGGATAAAAGAGAAATTCATCATAGATATATCTGCATTAGAAACGTTGAAATGGTGAGCATGAGGAATTTATATTAATGTGATTATATAGTGTTGTTTTTATATTAATGGTTACACATTTTACATAAAAATTATTGATGATCGGAGTACCATACAAAATAGTGGGGTAATGGTTGTTACTAAAGTAATGCATTTTTTTAGTGAAAAAGATAAAACCCCAATTTTTTTATTAATGAAATATTTTGGAGTTCTTGAGGATATGTGGTAAATTGATTATACTAAATTTTGAGTCACAATGTTTCAGTGTAACTAGATTTATAGTAATAGTGTTGTGAAACATGATGCTTATGGGTTTACACCGGTTGATTGGAAAATATATAGTTTAAATGAAGAACCATTTACCATGGCGACACATGAAAAGAAAATATTTTATATCATTGATTTGTCGAATGATTATTGAACTATCACTTTTCAAGGGGGAATAATTCATTTGAGTGATGAGGATAATGATTATGTTGTGGATTTATATGAGGATTTTTTGTCTAATATGTAATTTATAGATTACAACATTGAAAATAATGTATCATAGTCCATGCAAAATGACCATGTTGATGGGATATTAGAAAACACAAAATTACACTCTTTATTATTTTAATAAATTTTTATATTATATTAGTATATTGAAATCATCATTTCTAAGAACTACTTTATATTAATTATTGGATATTTAATTATATAAATTTGAAAATTTATATGATTTTTGTCAAATTTTATATTCAATAGTTATGGATAATTTTTTTTATTGGAATAATCATCATATAACATTGTGTTTTGGTTAAATATATGAAAATTAAAACACTTTTTTATGAACGTGATTTTTAAATTTATAAATGCTTCTAGAATTTTATATTTAATGTTTATATACTATATTTTTACTTGAATATTTTTTTGTTATTAACCATTAAATAATTATTTTTTTCTAAAACATACACATGTGTGATATATTTTTTTACTTACATATTTTGGTAATCATTGTTTTTAATTTTTCATTTCTTTAATAATATAAAGGTACACAGAATTTCATTAAATTTTCCTTTCTCAATTATGGATACTAAGGAAGAGGGCCATTTTATAAGGTAAATTTATTTTATTAAAATTACTAAATATTTAGTAGTATAAGTATTAAATGATATAAAATTTTAAATTTAAAAATAATTGTTGGATTATTGATGTGTCTCATATGGAGGAATATTATCCTTCTTCCATATTAATTTATAGAGTTGGAAAATGTGGGATTAATCATTTATCGAAACTATCCATTTCCCATAGATAGCCGAGAATACATATTAAATTTGATGATAATAATAAACTTAGTGGCTCAATTCCAATGAAGTTTACTAATCATATCAACATGTAGAGCTATTGCAGGATTATCGTTCTATATCCTAATTGTATGTCATTTCAAAACATAGAGAAAGACCATATGTGAGTTTTCATAAAGGTAAAATATCACAATTTATTTATTTATGTCTCATTTTTTTAATATTATATACATTAAATAACTAATATTTAATTTATTCAATTACAAAATACATTCAATTTTTAATAAATTAATGAAATTAAGAAAATATTTTTATCTTTATTTTCTATTCAATATATGGATTTTAAAAAATAATATGTCTTTTGGATGGTATAAAATAAACACCTTTTCCTCATGTATCAGTTTTTTTATGTCTATACATGGGAGAAATTTTTCACCAGCTGGCATAATGATGCAATTATGTCATGATAATTATTTAACATGGTAAAATTTTATATATATTACATAATTATTTATTATATTATTTTATGTAAAATTAATCTATGAGATCTTGTCAAGAGTTATAATTGATGATTTTATAATCTCATACCTTATCACGTGAAGGGTATCCTTTTTTGGTGGAGAAAATGATTAGAGAAATATTTTATACATATAGAGATCAATCCCAATGTGGTTTAAAAGATTTCCAATTTAGTCTGGCATCTCCCCTTGCCACTCTTCATGAAAAATGGAAGAGAGAGAGAGAGAGAGAGGGAAAAAACGAAACATATATTACAGATAAATCTAAGGAAGTAGATGAAAAACCTATTAGAAATTAATTTTTATTTTCCATGAATATTTGTATTATTTACATTAACAACATTAATATACCATTTTAATTTTTATTTCAAGATTAAATTTAGGAGAATGTGACTTAGGGTAGTGTTATAACTGAGGGTAGGATGTATATCCAAGATATTGTTTTTGGAATTCTATAACACCCCAACCACATAATAGGATATGAGTTCAGTATTAGTGTTAAGAATGTTTTTGGTCATCAAAGTAATAAATCAAGAGACCCATAAATAGATTCCTTAAAAGATGATCTAAAATACCCTAAATGTTCTATGGATTATAAAATTCAATCTGATGGACATACAATGTTTGAAAATTTTTATGAGACAATCACATTCCGCACATCCTATATAGCCTTTGCAGTCTGCCTTGTCTGCTCAACCTACCTAGGCTACCGAGCCTGCCTACATAGATACTCCACCACCTTACTCAGACCCAACCATATACTATGAGTTATATGATAGGGATCCCACAGTTTGTGATGTAATGTTTGGATTTGTATATATTTTTGGGGATTCTATACATCACCACCCTATGATGTGGGGCTAGGTGACAATATCAGTACAAGAAATTATGGATCTAAATAGTATTAGTCCATTTCCTACTGAGGAGGTTACTAGCGTAGGAGAATGGATGGGACATTCTTTACATTTGTCATTTATACTTCTTAATTATCAGAAATAAATGATATGTGTTGTTTTTTAAAAAAATTACATTTTATTAAAAATTTATTATAATATTTTATAACTTAAAATTTATATATGAGTATCTGACATGTAAATAATCAGTAAAAATGAAAAAAGGTTCATACACCAACAACATCATATTTATATAATATTTCTTATTGGCTAAAAAGATAATCTCATGTTTCCTATACCTTGGATAATATTTATAAGTTTCATATGATTTCTGATATATGTGGGAGAGACTATCCACAAATAATATTGAAAAAAAAGATATTGTGGATCTTTTTATTTTTTATGAACATAGTGTCCATATTCAGTAGTTTTTTTCCATGTAAGTAAATTTTTGTTTCATTTTTTCAGTCTCTAAATGAATATGATTTCAAGTGACTTACTATGTTACTTATATAATTACATATCTAGACATTATTTTTATTAAAAATAACCCCACTTGTGTTTTATTTCTTAAATATCCATAATTCATTTCAATGAATTTTCAATATTTGAAAAAATATATCAAGAGCTGCATATATATTTGAGAGATTATCAAAAACGTAGATTAGGTTTTGGTTATTTCAATTCATTTATGGGTAAGAACACTAAGATAATTATGATGTAAGATTCATTATAATGTTATTAATTGTGATCTGTTTATATTATTGAGGTCATTGGATATTAGGAATATTTTTTCAAAATGAATGAAAATTCTATTCGTTTTTCTCTTTATTAGGTGGTGTTTATAATAAATGTAGAATATTTCTAGACAATTAATTGTTATTAATTTTTATAAGTTAATTATTTTTTATTTTTTTTATTTTTATTAATGTTTCTTTAGTTGCTAAATATATAAATATGAAAATGCAGGTCATGGAATTTTTTTACCAAATATCTCTTGTCTATAAAGTATCCAAATATAATATAATACATAGATATAATGTTAAATATATTCTATATTAAATAATATTTGGTTATATATATATAAATATGTTGGTTTTTATTTCAATTTAATGTTTTATAACTGTATTTTCATCACTAAAAATGAAGGGTGTAATGTTGTTATTAGGTATTAAGATTAATATATGGGATAACCACAATTGGGTATACAACTGAATCTGATAAGGTTATTTATATTAATTATTTGATTTTAATATAAATTTAATCTACTTTATAATCTTATAACATTCATTATTATTATATATTTTTAATGAAACAGATTCATATATGAATGAAAAACATACCCATCTTAGCAGTTTGTTCGCAAACTATTTCTTAATCAGGATTGTGATATATATTATAAGTATGTCTCTTTTAATTAAAGTTAAAAAAAATTATTTAGAAAATAATTATCTACATTAATTTATTATCTTATATTTATTTTTATAGGGATATATGTTGTATAATGGATAATGTATTTATAAAAATCTCCACACTACATAAGCATTTAAATTTACAAGTATGTGTCTTTTTGTTAATGATTTAAAATGAGTATTCATTTAATCATTTTTTCTTAAATGATGTATATTCTCTTAGTTTCTATCGGTTTCAGATGTTTTAATTATACCTCTTTTAATTAATGTTAATGAACTCAGTCTTTATAATTTTTTTCTACAATTATTTTCTATATTTTTTCGATTTTATATGGTTGTTCTTTTTCTTATGTTAGTGTACTAGGAGGAGTATGTAAATATCTTAAAAAATTAAAGAACTATGTTTTATTATTTTTTATAAGTTCATATTTATTTATTATTAATGCATATATGTGTTTTGATAATTTATATATTAGAATAATTTTCATGGAAGTATTTTATGATGATGAATAATAAAAAATATGATTATATAAATTATTCATTTAACCTTGATTGGGAAAAATCTATTAGAGGAATGATCCTTTACTGGTAATAAAATATATTGGTTAGTAAGTTTTTAAATATTGTTATGTGGATTTTAGGGGTTTATTTTCATAATTGGAACTACATTAATTTAGAGGTGCAACTAAATAAAATTCAGTTGATATATAGATTATGTTCTTTGTGTTTTTAAATAATTTATTCAGTTAGGATTACTTAAAGATGCTTACCCATTTTATGTTATCATTTTCCCAAAAAAATAATGACTATGATTTCCATTTTCTATTAGCATTTTTCTAGGATCCTCCCTAGTATACCATACACCAAGATTCTACTAGTAACTATGAGTAAGGTTTCAAAATACCTAAAAACGAGCTAGGAAACTACTTCCACATCACCGGTATGGGAACAGTCTCCACGAATCATCTTCATCTTCTCCTAAGAATTATTTTCTTTTATACATTCATGAAAAAATTTCATCTTTATGTATTCCTCCTTTATCCATATATCCCATGAATCCTCCCTATAAATCATCTCTAATTCTATTATCTTTTTAAATAAAAAACATTACATTTTAGGAAAAAGAGAAAAAGTGTCATCAGTTAAATTCACCTAGAGAGTTGAATAAAGTTGATTGATCTTTTTTAGGTCCTCTATGATGGTTTTTTTGTCATAATGATTGGTATACTAGAATTTATGGTCCCCTTAAATCCATATAGTATTTCTCAAAAAAATACACATACTCATGGCCATGTATAGGGGGATCTTGTAATGTATGTTCAATGTTCATAAATTATCATCCAATTATTTAAATACTATAAAAAAATGTTATGTATGGGGTTATATTTAGTATTTAGTTTTAAAAACAATTTATAAGGATTATAAAGTGATCTGATTATAGGGGTAATAGTCAAATGAAGAAAATATGAAATCCTGTGGAGATGGAAAAAACTTATATACAATCTATAAAAAATGAAATGATTACATATTTTCTATTGATCCCAGTGAAAATATCTCCATTATTCTCAATTTCCATGATGTATCTATGGGTAAACATGAAATAAAATCATTTATAACTATCATTAAATAAATACCAACTCATTTATTCTCATAAATATATGTAATGATGTCAAAATCTCCCTCTAAAATCCAAGATATATGACTGAAATAAATCATAGAAATCTTTTTCTTTTGTTTTTATCTTTCAATAAGATCACATTTTCAAAAATAATAGACACATAAATATATGTAGACTGGTTGTGAAATTTTATTATTACATACTAGTATGATGACTCAAAAAATTTCATATATAGATATACCTTCTAGAGTATCAAAATGTTCTTATCACTGAGACTATCATGTAATTAATTACAAGAATTTATCTTACAATAAATACATTGAATAAAACCATCCTCATGTTGTTTTATTTACCTTTAAATATTAAAACTTTTCATGATGGGAATTTATTTTCTATTCTAATAATAATGTTTGATATTAAATTTTTAAAATAAAAAGTGTTCAAAAAATGACTCTTTTGTTATAACATGTGTTTAAAATAATTTAATTAATTTTTGTAAAGAAATAGATTATGTTTTGAAAGTTTATTTACAATTTTTTTTAATTGGTTTAGATTATAATAAGTTTTTAATGATATATAAACTATATTTTTATTTATAAAAATATTATTGGAGAAGTTAAATTTATATTATTTTCATATATGTGAAAAAAAATAGTTTAAAATGCCATATATTATTTATATCCCATTGAAACTCTCACTTGAATTCATGTGAGTATTCTCTTTAGATAGTTGAAGTATATTGATGTTTCCTATTGATTCTTCACTCTCAAAACATACATGTGGACATTATTTGACATACATTTTAACATATATCATTTTAGGTACATGAAATTAAATGAGGATGTCTATTTAGATGGTTGATGGTATATCTGGGTGCTTTTGTCATTGGTAAGGTCAACGCTAAAAGATAGTGTGAGAGAGGATATAATTGGTAGGAGGATTCATTAATGATATATTATGTATTGATTTCTAATGTAGGTAGATCATGGGTTGGAAGTATAAATGATTTTATGAGTCTTCATAGAGGTACAAGGTAAATTCAACATGGAGAGATAATTTTTCTTTTGAAAACTTGTATTTAGATTTAATTTCTCTACAATATATAATATTATAAATTTTTTGATTTTTGGAAATGTAATTAATTATATTTTCTTAAACTATTCTACATTAAACATCGGTTTTTAATAAACCAGCATGGAATCAAATCAATATTGGTTATTCTTAAAAATTGACATTGAAAGATAAACTAGAAGAGTCTTTCAATGTCTACCATAGTAAAAAAAATATGTTGATAATGACCTTCAACTACTTTGTTTAATCAATATTTAAACCCTTAAGAAATTTTCTACTTGGACTTTATATGAATATTTTTTATAAAATCCAATGTTTAAAGTGTATTTTGATGTCCCTTTACTATAGATATTGGAGTTGAAAGTTTCATTCCATATGAGTTTTATTTAAAACTAACATTGAAATATATAAGATAATTTTTCCACCTTCAACATAATATAACATTAAAAATCTTTTTATATATATCTAACATTGAAATATGCATGAAATAATTTTATTATTGTTTTTCTAGTAAAAATGATATGAAAATATATGTTCAATACTGATTTCTGTAAAAAACTAGCATTGAAATGCCCCTTCTATTATCATTTTTTCAAAATTAGATTTTTTTTCTTTTATTAAAACTAATATCGATAATACTATTTATAAAGACACTTTCCTAAACTTCTATTAAAAACTAATGTTAAAAACTAAAAAACCCAAAGTTGTTATATATTTTTTCACTAGTACATTCATCTACATTTTTTATTTTGGGTTTTTCAGATATTAATGATGTTTTAGAGGTAGAGAGGTGAAATTACATATGACATCATATCTTGAAGAATTTATTGTTCCATGATTAAATTATTTATGATTTGAGATGGTTTTCTATGGCATAGGTGTTATTTCATGACAATATGATGTTCCTCTAGTAAAAAATGGAAGGGTTATTATGATTTAATGTACTGAGTTGTGATATGATGTATATTTTTGCATCCTATAAATCATTCATATGATTTTTCACTTTGGATATGTTCACAATCAATACATCATTATGGGTTTTAGTAAATCATGGTTTTGTTTGGGGTATATAGTCCTTGAGTATAGAAGGATAAGGTTTTCACCATGATTTGTTTATGTTTTGGAATTTTAGAATAGACTTGAGTATTATACAACAATATTAATCATTAAAATCAAATGTTAATATTTTCTAACTAAATTTAGGGTTTTATATAAGGGGAGATCACATCGTGATTCCAAGATTTAGCATTCATTGTGTCAGTGTTCCTTGTATTAATATATGGTTTTACATCCTATAAATATTATTTAAAAATTAATGTGGATTCTTATTTTTTATTCATTTCCTTCAACCATCATTAATCCGTATATAAATATGGGTTCTCTTTTAGATCATATTATACTACAATGGAAAAATATCACACAATTTTTTTTGCAATCAATCCCATTTATTATAAGGTTATTTTTTCCCTTTACCAAAATTAACAACATTGTTCTTTTATTCTATATGTATTTTGTTTGTAGACATAGTTGTTACTATATTTTGGATTTAATAGTTTCTTTATATGGTGCTAATTGTGTATGATTTATCAATGGTTTTTTTGGTTTTATATTTTTTTCTTAGTGGTGTCGGTCACCATTATTATTCTCATTCATGGGTGGGGATTGTGGAATATCTACTCAATGTACGGGATTAGAGACTCTTTTAATTTATTCTAGTGTGAATATGGATTTATCATTCCTATGCATGCATAGGATATTTTTTTAGGATTTACCTAATAAATTTGAATGAACATGTAATTTAAATTAAAAGGGGAGGTTTTATTTTAATGTGTTTTATATGATTTTATGTTATGATTATACAAAATTGAATTATTGACAGATATGTTATATTGTGCATCATATTTTATGTATACATATTATTCTTATCACCATTATTGTTTGTTAAGTCAGTTATAGATGGAAATTAAATTGGATATGTGAAAATTTTGAAATTAATGATGATATTGATATGCATGAAATGATAGGTGGGAATGTAATATGAATATATGTGGTTAATAAAAGTAATTTTCTAAAATGAATGATGTTTTTTCTAATATCTCTATGTTTTTAATCTTGATATGGTAAAATCAAGGGAAGTAGTATGATATTTTGAGGTGGTGTTTGTGCTTGATTGCTTTAGAAATTGTAATTGATGTTTTTGTGATAGTTTTTTTTGGCACAGATCGAATATATTATATAAAATGTTTTTTTTTATTTTATTATTTAATAATGGAACAAGGATGATAAAATGTTTTTTTTAAGGAATAAATGGTAAAAGGGGTGGTTTCTATCAATTGAAAATGGATAAGCTAATTACTATAAAATTATTTGAAATTATATTTTTGTAATGAATGTAATGGGGTTGGTAATTCATAAATATGTAACTTACAATGAATTATGATATGGGAATTAATGATGTTATTATTTTATTTTTATATGGATAATTTATGGATCTTGTGTGGTGATAGTGGGATTGATTACAGTTTAAATGAGATATGGAAGTGGTTATTTGTGTGGGATTGTAGTATGGAAGTGACTATTTCTGGTCATTGTAATAAATATGTTGAATTTTTTAGTTAACTCTGGGGATGTATTGTGTGTTTTATTATGAAAAATATATTTTATGGCATTTTAATCACTTCCACTAATGTTGGGTAACCTGGAAAATTCTTATTTTATGTTTTTGGTTTCAGTTTTTTTTATAACATCCATGATAGAGATGATACGTGTGGTTTACTACTCCACCTTCAATGTTCATTAATACAAACATAGTATGGGATTTAATTCCTTATGTTTATTTTATATATATGAATAGTTTGTGATTTTTTGGTTTTAGGGTAGATATATATATACAGGAGATGATATGTATTTTGTTATGTGGTTGTGATATGGATTTATAATGGGGATTTTAATAGATGGAGGAGGGAATTAGGATGGTGTACTTTATAATTACCTACCTTTCCAGAGAGAGTATGTGATATTTCTAAATATAGTATTTAGTTGTTTTATGTGTTTTGATAATGTTGATATGTTGTTTTGGTTCATATGTAGCTATTAGGATATAGTTATATGGTTATGAAAGGTATAATTATTCTACTATATCAGTCATTGGGGAAAAAATTAATTAGTTCACTAGGGTAATTTCTTTAGTGTACCCTTTTGCAATATTCACTTGAAATTACTATATAATATTATATAAAATTTTTTATGGGATCCTTAGTGAGTATGGGTGGTATATTAGATTCTATATGTAATAATATGGTCTAAATTTTTGTTCACTAATTAATTATCATGATCATTTCATACTTTTATAGGTTATTTGTAGATAATCATAAATATATTCTTGTATTCTCACCAATTTCTATGCTTATTATTATATTTTTTATTTTTTATGAAGGATGTTAGTGATTATATAGACCATAAAAAATCATGTATTCTAGGTTCTATGTTGGAATCATTTATACGTGAGTATCATTATGGTATTTCATTTGGAATATCTTAATTATATGTTTTGAAAACAAAAAATGTGGGACTATTGTTTGTTTTATAATAATGTGGCAGTGTTTATTGGTTTTTATTATCTTCTATTCACTGTATCTGTGAGGGTAATTTTACCCATGTGAGTTTTTTTATACCCTTGGGGAAGGGAATCATCCTATGGAGTAATAGAGGTAGACATCATAATTCTCACATATATTTATGACCATTCTAATAGGGGATCTAATGGGGTGGTTTATGAAACATAGTGTTTAAGAGAAGGAAAAATCATTAAGAAAATGAAAATTGATGCCTCGAATTTATTAAAAAAAATTAATTAGAGTCATTATTTCCATGATGTAGGGAATCATGACATATTTATATTATTATAATTATATATCAAAAAATCAACAAATGAATCTCCCTTGAATTCCATAAAAAAAATTTGTGAACAAACATTTTAAATAGATTAAAAAAATATAAGTATTAGAGTAATAAGTTTCATCAAGAAAAATTATCATATCCCTAACATTTACCTTTCAATTATCATATCTCTTTATTCAACCAACCATTTTCCCAAAAAATCATCGATAACTATCAAAATACAACATTAAATAATAAGAACCACAACTATACAACAATCATCTCCACTAATTTTACATTTTAATATTATTTTCCAAAACCTAGAAAACATTACCAGAGTCACATAAACATTTAATTCCCTTAAGGATAAATGAAACAACATAAACCCTCATTCCATAATCGTGCATGTCATGGTTCAACAAATAGAATGAAATGAGTATATAAAACTCTTAATATTTAAATCTATAGTCCAATACATAATGGTGAATCCATAATCTTTTTCATTGTAATTTTAATAGTAGGTAATACTTTTATAAATAAATAACTCCTCACCCACCATCCTCCTCTAAACTCGTTGCCAATACCTCTAACATTTATAAATCAGAAATCAGTGGCCTAAAAAATCCAGTCCATTACATTGAAATCCATTCATTCCACTTCATCCATTATTATTATTCCCCTTTCCTTATTTTTAGTCTATAATTGATTAATTTAAAAAAAATACAAAAGAATTTAATAATACTCAATTGTTGAACACACTCTTAAATGATGGTGAAATGATTGATAATATAATGGAGTGGAATATATGGATTGTGTTATCTCTATTACTAGGGTGTTAAGTATCAAAACTCTACCATATGAGTATTTAATTTGATTAGGATTAATTTTTTGATATTATGACATATGATATTTAACTTCTTTGAGTCCTTCATTTTGGAAGTGTTGTATGATTTTTTGACTAATGAGACATGTGAAAATTAATTTACAATGTGAAAATATGTATGTGAACTTTACTATATATAATATTTTTGGATAAACTATGAATATATAATCATTATATAATAACAGGGAATTGTATTCCTATATTGATAATAATAAAAGTGACTTATAATAAAGAATAATAATAACTAATAAATGAAAATATAAATGGATTAAAATGAATTAAAATATGAATGTGAAGATAAATAGAGAAAGAACCCTTTTTTTGCAAAATAGCATAAAAATTTATTTAAAATAACACTAATGAACCTTAAATAATTAAGGTAAAGAATATGAAGTGATATTTTGAGAAGAGAACCATGACAAGTATTTTTATAATTAATAACATTATAAGTATTGTAAATACCCAACCCCAGTTGCCCGAATCCAATGCCTTATTTAATTACATTTCCATATAAACAAGTAATAGGAATCCTGATGGATTGAGTAGTTTAGTAGCTTTGTAAATATGATACATACATATGTTCAACATTAAAACTTGAAACTAAATACAGCATATAAATTCCTTTGAAAACATCAATATCTCCTAGGTGATCCATGTATTTCATTTATAAAATACTTCTTCAAATCCTGGGAATATTAAAACATAAGAAAAGGGTGATCTAAAATGCTCATTAAAGGTAAGAAATACAAATTAAGAGTAAACAATAAGGGTAGGTGAGTAACTAAAAGTACACATTCCATTAAAAATAAACTTGATCATAATATAGAAGGAATAAGATCTAAATAAATAATTCCATAATAAAACATAATCATGGGTATTCTACTATTCAAATAACCACATGAACTATAAATTACTAGTTTAATAAATATAGAATTCATAATGAGGTACATCATAACCATACCATCAAGGCCTCGTGGCAAGACCATAAATAACCATTTTTTCAAGGCCTTATGTGAAGAATTAGTTTGTCACATGAGACCCGGCGATACACTGAGTGGATATAGTGGGGCCCACCCGACACTAACTATTTCCAATGCATTACTCATATGAACGAGGGTAATCATAAAAAATATATACATTCATATTGAAACTATCATATGAAATGTATATAACTTTCCCCAAACATTAAGCATAAACACTAACCATTTGAAGTAAATTAGTGAATGGTTTTAAGATAGAACATCCATAGTCAAACTAATCATAAAACATTAAATACAATATGGTATATGATATAATAATAATTATTACAAATTATATATATGATTCAACAATAGTATTGAAATAGACTAAATTACTCTTATCAAATCATTGAGTAATTCTTGAGATAAAAACTCTTTTACTTTCAAAATAAGACTTCTTTTGGAAAAATGATTATATTAAACTAAAAGTGAAATAATATAGTTTTCTCATAATAAAATTTGTTATTTTATAAACATTGTGTTTTCTAAAAATATATTATAGAGTTCCCTTGAAAATATGTAAGAAAATACAGAAATTCCCTTGAATTGGGCTTGTATTTCGGGAAGAATTTTTGAAAGATCCTTTTAAAACATGTATATCTCTATAAAATAAATAATTATTCTGTTTAGTAAAAATATATATATAATTTAAAGAGAATATATTATTATTAAATAAGAAAAAATAATAATTTATTTTTGATTAATAAAGACAAAAAGTAACTTGAAAGTAAATGGAGGTTCGGGTAGAAAACCATTACCTTAAGTACAAAGGTGTTCCGCAGATGATCTTAATGACCAGAATAATAAAATTTAGGATCATAAATTAATAAATCCAGAACCTACCCTACATTTAATTGATTTATTATAACCTTATTAGGTTCATTAATTGCCTTTTTATGGGTTAAGAAATTCAATTTCATTGTTTGGGAGCGTTTTCTTCCTTGGTTTTCATGGTCGATTTACTTATATTCATGTACGGATTAACATGTATAATGAGAATTGTTTTACCAAATATAATTTGTATATTTTTAGTTAAAAACCATAATAGTACATGGTTATAAAATTCTTTTGGTTACTAGGAGTGAATATGAATCATTATATAAAACATTAATGACAATTGTTTGGGTTAATTGGTGTTTTTTTATTTATAATTTAATATCATGTGTAAATTAATATCATGTGTAAAAAAGGATTCTATAACCTTACATAAGTTATAATACATATATTATAGTCTTTTAAAAAATTAAAATGGTTTCATGACCTGAATTTAAGATGGCAATTGAATGTGAAAACCCATTGTCCTTGAATGTGATAAATTAACACATCTCAGATGGTGTTTTCATTTCTAGTATAGAAGAAGGAAAAAGGAGATATGATGATGAATTGTTACATTATAATAACAATATTAAAATAAATTTAAGGTTCTATATTCAACAAAACATTTGTATGAATATTGGTGAGGAAAGAGAAGGAAAATAATGGAACTTGAAATAAAAGAAATGAAAAGTGGAATTTAACTCTTGAAGTAATCTTCCTTGAGAGCCTCTTTAGGGGAGAGTTTTTTGTCTATATATGAGACCAAGGGATGCGAGAAATTGGGGAGGATCTTGGTAGTATATTTTAGAATAATTTATACAATGAAAAGGTCATGAGAGGACTGAAGAGAAGAGGGAGTGAGGGGGGTTATAGTCGAGGAGAGGAGTGATTTTTTATTATCTTATTCATTATTTTATTTTATTTCTCAAGAGAAGCAATAGTATTGATTATTGTGACCAATTATAGTAATATGTGCATGTGAGTTCAAACTAATGGCCATTTACATCAGCCATGACTCAAGAATTATGAAGAAATTCACTTATTTAGCATATTTCAAAAATTATCAAATTTCACTATTCACCAAAAATTCAAGTATTTTATAAAAATTCTGAAACTTCACCCTATCCATTTTTTTGATGTGTAGAATTAGAAAATGATCCCCTTTTATCAAAATAATTTTCTAAATAAGATAATTTAATTTTTAAATAAAATAATTATTTTCATGAAAAATACAGATTTAAAAATTTAAACTGATTTTATAATATGTTCAAAAAATTAACTGAAGTATCATAAAATTATCCTAAAATTGAAACGCATGGATTATTTTTGCCTATCGACCGGTCAAAGTTCTGGTGCTCTGCTAATGTGTATAGCAGCACTCGGGTCGAATCCTCGGTGATGATACTTTGAAATAGTCGTTTGTTTTTAGTTGATTGTATTTTGATTATGGGGGTTTGCTTGCAGAGCTTAATTGAAATTATTGATTGTATATAATTGATTTAACAAATTGATAAATATTGGGGTGAGTTCATCATTAGGTAGTTAAGCTTGTGATATCCTTGCGCTTTTCTTTATATTGCATTTAAATTAACACCCACTTCACAAGTTGATGTCGATTAGAATTCCTAAGTGTTAAAACTTTAATCCAAGACTTAACTTAATTAGGATTCTAATATAAATCAGTACATGTTTATGGTAGTGTATTTTTGGTTCCAATAATCCATGGAAACCACATGCTAAACAAAATATGTCATTAATCCATGACATATTAAGTCCAACATACACAATGTTAAATTAACGAATACTCATCGAGCAAATACTCTCAATCACTTAACATCCCTAAATTATAACTCACCCCAATGAGATATTTACTCGGACATTTGGGTTTTTAATATTCTGGTTATAATAATTATGATGATAATTTAAGAATAGAATAAAAAGAAAGGGATTAGAAAAGATTGGTATGTCGAACACACACACACGAACAATAATGATAATTAAAATGGATTTTTGATTGAATGAGGAAGAAAAATAAGGTAAGGGAATTCAACTAAATTTAAAATATTTTAAGAACATTAATATTAAACTAAAGAATGTGGAGAATAATAAGATATATTTAAGAAGAAACTTGCATTAAAACAGAATTACAAACAAAGAGACTTACAAGATTACAAAAACAAAGAAAACGAAAGTAGGTGAAAACAAAGAGAGGAGGAAAGGTCTCTCAAGTGAAAACTTGAGTATGGAAGGTCCCCCCAAGCCTTTTTCAGGTCTTTGGTCGTTCCAATATGTTATCCTCTCTTCTGAAATGCCAACCCCTCTCAAGGAGAGAAGGGGAGAGTATTTATAGACCAAGGAGTGGACTTTTTTCATTCCCAATCTGTCCTTCCACTTTCATTGCCAATTTGGATATTCAGATATCCAAATCTCCAAATATCTACTTCTTTAAAGTTGTATATAATAAAGTTTTCCGACTACTTTCAAAATTTTGAGGCATTTGGACAAGTGGATCCAAAGTTATGTCGGTTTTATTAAACAAAGGTAAACTGTCCATTTCTATCCATGCTTTTTCGATGGCCAAAATGTGAATGGATTTTGGAACATGAAGATGCCTTAAAATCTGAATGACTTATTCAAAAAAGTCGGCAACATATATCTCCTATTTCACACTGAAAAATATCATCTCTATTTGATGCTTAAATCAGGAGATATGTCATGAATACTATACTGATTTTATTTCTCGTCCAGAATGGTGGACTGGACTTCAAAGCTTCATTTGGGAACCTTGTACTTAGATTTGGGCCTTGAAATTTTTATCAAAGATGACATGTAGTGTCCCTAGAATTATTGTGGAGAGTTAATGTTTTTGGACTTCTAGATTGAGCCCAGTAAATCAATCT
Source organism: Viscum album (assembly GCA_963277665.1). Taxonomy (NCBI): domain Eukaryota; kingdom Viridiplantae; phylum Streptophyta; class Magnoliopsida; order Santalales; family Viscaceae; genus Viscum; species Viscum album. The sequence goes on along the minus strand of OY728137.1, from coordinate 620,636,404 downwards.
TCAAGGCTGGTCCAGTTTGTTCACAGATTCTGTAGGTCATCTTGTGTGGTAAATGTGATCCTTCAAATGGCAGAATTGGCCCATGATCCCTTCTAATGAAATGTTTTATATTGAATTATGAATCCTAAAAAATAGGAACCACACAATTCTGATCAGTAGGGTGAGATTTATAAATAAAATGGTAAACTTACTCAATTGGACTACTTCTAAAAATGCTCAAAAATTATATTTAATATTAAAACATTAATATTTCACACAAATTATGCACATTTCATATAAATTCAGTAAAGGGAGTATATAATAAGACATGAAAATATTAACAACATCAAAAATCATATGAAAAAAAAATTATTTTGTAAAAAATTTTATGTAAATTAATTTTATTAATTTATTAATTTAAATTTGTAATTAAATATTTATTACTCACAAAAATACCAACACATAATTATTAATTTCTAACATACTCTATTTCATTTATAAGGTGTCTAAATTTTATTTATACTTTCATGTGTGTGGTTACTATTCATAAGGTTTATATTACTATTCATAACGGTTTTTTACTATTCATAAGGGTAAATTTACTATTCTCCAAAAATGTATGTTAATCTTATAAAACTCTAAATATCTTACTGAATGCAACTGTGTATGTCAGTTTTTCAAAATTAAAATCACATAAGTGGAAAAATTATGTTCATTAGCTTGGTTACAACAAGTGTTGTTTTGTAGATACTCAATGTTTCATGCATTCAATATTAAATTTATTTTCAAATCCATGGGGTGTTACATTCTCCCCCCCCATAAAAAAATTTCATCCTCAAAATTTACAGAATGCTGACTTATAAAAATATTTTGGTAGGTCTTCATCATAAGCTCCTCAGGCTCCCATGTTGCCTCTTCAATTTTATGATTTTTCAAAAGTAACTTTACCAGTCGAGTTGTATGATTCCTAAACTCCTATTATTTAGTGTCCAGAATCTAGATAGGATATTCACACTATGATAAGTCGGGTTCCAATTCTATAATTTTAGAAGAGAGGACATGCGTTGGTTCTACCATGTACTTTCTCAATAATGAGACACGGAACGCATTTTTTACTTTAGATATGCTAGGCGGCATATCCAAATAATATAAAACATCTCCAATTATCTCTAGGATTTCAAAAGGGACAATGTACTTGGGGCATAGTTTCCATTTTTTACCAAATCATATAATGCCCCTCTATGGAGATACCTTCAAGAAAACATGGTCTCTTACTTGAAATTCCAAATCCTTACTTCGATTATCCGCATTTCATTTTTGTCTGCTTTAATTTTCTTTGATATGGGTTTGAATAATATTTACCTTTACTATTGTTTCGTCTACAAGCTCAGGACCCCCAAGTTTCCATTAACTGACTTCATCCCAACATGATGGTGTACGAAATCTCTTTCCATACAATTCTTCATATGGTGCCATTTGAATGATTGAATGGAAACTATTATTGTAGGAAAACTACACCAAAGATAAATGATGATCCAACATACATTGAAAATCAAGTGTGCATGATCTCAAAATGTCTTAAAAAGTTTGGATCGTCCTTTCTAATTTCCCTTCAGTTTGTGGGTGGTTAGAAGTACTCAAATGTAGCTCAGTGTCCAAATATTTCTGAATAATTTTCTAGAATTTTGATGTAAATCATGGATCATGATCAGACCCAATTGAGAAAGGTGATCCATGAAGTCTCACAACATCATTGATATAGATTATTTCAAGGTACTGTAGAGGAAAATCCTCCCTTATAGCGAGGAAATGTGCAGATTTTGTAAGTTGATCAACAATTACCCATATAAAATCATTATTTCGTGGAGTTTTGGTTAATCTAGTTACAAAATACATGGTGATTTCATCTCATTTCTATGCATAAATAGTTATAGTTTGCATGAATCCTCTTGGATGATGTCATTCAGCCTTCACTTGTTGTCAGACTAATCATCTTGATACATAATCAGCAATTTACCACTTCATGTTTGTCCCACCAGAAATGTGCCTTCAAATATCTATACATCTTAGTGATACTAGGTTTTATAGAGAAATGTGAGCTCTAATAATCATCCAATAATCCCCTTTTCATCTCAAGTATATAGGTAACACATAGCCTCTTCACAAATTTCAGAATTCCATCTTCAAACATGAAGTCATCCAAATTTCCATATTTCACAATATTAATTTTATTTTAAATATTCTCATCATTATACTATGAATCTTTAATTCTTTCCAATAAATATGGTTGAGAAACCATTTGAAAAAGTAGTGATATTTCACCTTCTTTGATAATTCCCATATTTATCCTTACTAGACCTGTGTACAAAGGATCCTTGTTAATCCTCATTTTGTTGAGAACTCCATGATCCTTCATGTTCAATACATCACCTACCTTATTTACCTTTTCTGGAGTGTTTTTCATCCCTCTTCTTCTCTTGATTTACTTTGAAGTCATATGACTTAGATAATTCCTTTTCTGTCTTGATATCACGTGAACCTAAATCTTCATATGATGAGAAATTATAGGATACTAGTTCCCTACATAGTAATGGTTTTAAACCACAAATGAATCGATAAATATTGCTCCTTAGATTACATATGTAGTATGAAACATGCCTTTCCATCCTTGTAAAGTTGGATTCATAATTGGAAAAATTTCCATCCTCTTTCTGCCTCAGATTCAAGAATTTCCTTTCCATATCTGCTCGTTATTCTTGGGGGAAATATTTTTCTTGGATGAATTCCTCAAAATCCCTCCATTCTCTATTTTCAATATCTTCCTATTCCTTTGTGTTTTGAATCAAATACCACCATTGATAATCATCTCCTGATATATGATACGCTACCATGACAACCTTATCCCTTTAATTACTTCCCAAAGTGAGAAATATCTTTTTGAAGGAACGTGTCCACTAATCTACTATGAATGGGTTTGTAGTCTCATTAAATGATGGAGTTTGTTTTCATAGAAAGTGTTCAATAATTACTCCTCCATTTTTTGGATCATGATGTTCCATATGGGTAAGGTTATTGTTCATAACCTGGGTCAATGGTACTAGTATAGTTATTTTTTTCTCACCACCAGTCACAACATGAGAGCCAACATCATTATGTTGCATCGGTGGGAAATCCCTACATGGGATAAATGTGTTCATGCGGATTCCATTCCTTCTACTAGGTTCCATTTCTAAATAATGGAATACACAAGATTAAGTTATGACTCATAATGTATAATCTCAACTTAGAAAAATACTTAGCATAAATTAAAAACCTATACACAGTTAATCTCTTAATCATAAAAATGTAATCTTTGAGGAAAATTTTACATCTAATTCCTTCATAATAGTTTGTAAAGAAAATATGAATTATCCTAAGCATATCCCTCAGGAGTGTCAAACAAAGTGCGCAGTAAGGCTTTTTGTCATGTACCTGGATACCCCAGGTCAATCCCAAACCTCCTTTTGAGAGTTTTCACTCATAGGTACATTTGTGCTAGAACGACGTCCACATGTAGTATCCAGACATGGATATATTTTCTAGAAATATCCAAATAATATATTCCTTCCCAAAATTATAGGATATTCTTGTATACTAATCCACAAAGACTATATTAGAGTTTTTTTCTCTAATCTACATTTTTAAAATCTATTTTCCATGTTTTCTACAAAACATCATCTGGTACCAACTGTAAATACTTGACCCCATTTACCCAGAGTTGGTGCCTTATTTTATTAAATTGGAATATAAAAAATGAATATGAATCCCAAAGGACCGAGTAATTTAGTATCTTTGGTAACAAGTTACATACATAAGTTCAACATTAAAACTTCAAATGAAATACATCATAGAAATTCCTTTGAAAACATCCATATATCCTAGGTTATCATGGTAGTTCATTCCTAAAATACATCTTCACATCCTAGGAAAAATAAAAAATAAGAAAGGAGAGAGATAAAATGCTCAATAAGAGTAATAAATACAATGGAATCATAAATAATAAGGCAAGGTGAGTAACTAGAAGTACACATGCCATTATAAATAAACTTGATCAAACTATGGAGGGAATAAGAGCTGAATAAATAGTGAAATAATAAAACATAATCATGGGTATTATACTAGTCGAATAACCACATGAACTATCAAGTACTTTTTTTTAATGAGGAAATGCATAATGAGAGACATCATAACCATACTGTCAAGCCATCGTTCCAATACCATAAATAACCATTTTGTCAAGGCCTCGTGCCAAGACCTAGTTTGTCTCATGAGACCTACTGATGCACCGAGGGGCTATAGTGGGCCCCAACCAACACATACTAAGTCCAATGAATTATTAATATGAATGGGGATAAACATAAAAAAACATAAACATTCATATTGAAACTAACTTATGAAATGTAAATAACTTTCCTCGAACATTAAACATAAACACTAACCATTCGGAGTAAATTGGTTAATGGTTTTAAGACAGCACATCCATATTCAAACTAATAATAAATAATTCAACACAATATGGTAGATGTTATCAGAAAATATTATTCCCAATTATATATAATATTCAACAAGAGTGTTGAAATAGACAAAATTACTCTAATAAAATCATTGAGTAATTCTTGAGATAAAAACTATTTTACATTCAAAAGAAGAGTTCATTTGGAAAAATCATTGGATAAAACTAAAATTGAAATAATAAAGTTTCCTTATAATAAAATGAGTTATTTTATAAACATAATGGTTGCTAAAATAGATTATAGAGTTCCTTTGAAAATAGGTAAGCATTTGAGAAATTCTCTTGAATTGGGATTGAATTTTAGGAACAATTTTTTAATGATCCTATTAAAACATGTATCTCTCCATAAAATAAAGAAGGATTATGGTTTGTACACATATATAGGACATTCAAACAGAATATATGATGAGTAATTAAGAATAAATAATAATTTATTTGGGATTAATAAATTCAATGAATAACCTGAAAGAAAATGGAGGTTCGTATAGAAAACACTTACCTTAAGTCCGAAGGTGTTCCTCAATTGTTCTTAATGACCTGAATAATCAAATTTAGTTTCATAAATTAATATTTCCAGAACTTCCCCTATTTGTAATAGATTTATTATAACCTTATTAGGTACATTAATGGCCTTTTTATGGGTTAAAATATTCAATTTCATTGTTTGGGAGGGTTTTCTTCCATGATTTTCATGATCGGTTTACTTACATTCATATATGGATTAAATGGTAGAATGATAATGGTTTTCTAGAATATAAGATTTATTTTATTTTTGAACTACTAGAATATTACATGGTTATAAAAAAATTTTGGTTATTGGTAGTGAAGATGAATCATTATATAAAACATTAATGACAATTGTTTGGGTTAATTGGAGGTTTTTTATCACAACAAACTCATTCTGATTTATAAATTAATATCATGTGTAGAAAAGGATTAAAAACCTTAAATAAGTTATAATAAATATATTATAGTCTGTTTAAACCATAAAAATAGTTTCATGACCAAAATTTATGATGATAATAGAAATTGAAAACGCATCATCCTTGAATGTGATAAATTAACACACCTCAGATGGTGTTTTCGTTTCTAGTATAAAATAAGGTAAAATGAGAGATGATGAATAATTATTACTTTAACATTAAAAAATTATAGTATTTTTAAGGTACTGGATTCATCACAACATTTGTGAGAATAGAGGTGAGGATAGAAAAAGAAAATAAAGGAACTTGAAATAAATAAAATGAAAAGATGAATTTACCTCTTGTAGTAATCTTCCTTGAGAGCCTCTTTAGGGGAGAGGTTTTGGTCTTTTTACAAAACCAAGGGATGAAAAACGTGGGGGAGGATCTTGGGAGGATATTTGATCAGAATTTAGACAAGGTACAAGGCTTTAGAGGAGTCATGAGAAGATGGAGTGAGGCGGGTTATAGCGGAGGAGAGGAGGGATTTTTTATTATCTTTTTCATTATTTTATTATTTTACTCAAGAAAAACAATAGTATTGATTATTTTGAATAGTAATAGTAATATGTACATGTGATTTTCAACCAATATCCATTTACATCATCCATGTCTCAAAAATTATCGAATTTCACTATTCACCAAAAATTCAAGTATTTTTTAAAATTCTTAAAAAAATCTAACCATTTTTTAAAATGTAGAATTAAAAAATGAACTCCATTTTATCAGAATAATTTTTTAAATAATTGAAAATTAATTTTTAAATAAAATCATTATTTACTTGAAAAATACATATTTTAAATTTAAAACTGATTTTATAATACTTTCAAAAATTAACATAGGTCTCATAAAATTATCCTAAAATCATAGGACAAGAAAATATTTATTTAGTAATACTTTTTTATGAAAATAAATTTTATTAATTTATTAATTTATTAATTTAAAATTTTTATTAAATATTTATTACCCACAAAAATACCAACACATAAATAATAATTTCTAAAATACTCTATTTCATTTATAAGGAATATAAATTTTATTTATACTTTCATGGGTGTGGTTAGTATTCATAAGGGTCATATTACTATTAATAAGAGTACATTACTATTCATAAGGGTTAAGTTACTATTCACAAAAAATGTAAGTTGATCCTATCAGACTCTAAATATCTTACTGAACACAACCATGTATGTTAGTTTGTCGAAATTCAAATCAGAAAAGTGGAAAAATTATGTTTATTGGCTAGGTTACAACAAGAGTTTTTTTTAGAGATTCATTATTTCATGCATTCAATATTAAATTTATTTTCAAATCCTTAGGGTGTTTCAAGGATTGCTATGAATCTATAAAAAATTATGAATTATAGATTAATAAATATATTACATTGGGTTTTGAAATCTAGGTTATGTATAATTGAATACCAATGAACTATATCGAGGTATATTAAATTAAATTCATTGTTTTTACAATAATTTTTCAATGATTTAATTTCTCTTTATTTATATAATTTTATCCTTATAAAAGGTATTCCATAACATTTAATAAATTTATAAAACACAAAATAAAATTAGTTATTTCAATTTTTATATTTTTTGAGAATTTATTTTATTATTTTAATAGTATAATATAGTAGTAAATACCAAAAATATATTTCCTAAATGATTTTTTATTTTTTATGCCATATTTATATCAAAATGAAATGGAAATAAATTTTGTATATGAATATGACATATCACTATTCAAAAGATAATTCATCTCTAATAGAAAACTATAAGAAATCAGTATTGGATAATGTTTCCTTGTTGATTAATAATTTAATTTAATTTAATGATTTTTTATAATTATGATATATTTAATTATATAATAAATTTCATGAATGTATTCTAAATATAATTTAGTTTAGCTAATAAATTAGACATACTATTTTAAGAAATAATTATTATTATAAGGCATATATATGAATATTATCATTCAATAATTTTATTTATTTATTTTTATCCATTATTTTACAATAATATGGTATTATGAATTTTAATTAAAAGTAATAAATTACATTGAATACTGACATTAGAATTAAAAATATCACCTTACACTAATAATGGTAATGTTTTTCACCATATATACTCTTCACTGTAAATTATGAATTAATTTCTATAATTCAACTTGTTTCATAAAATATCTATTATTGTACTTTTTAATGTCCTTGTAATTTAAAATTTTATTTAATTTATTTTATTAATTATTGATTATTTTCCCATGGGGGTTCATGATTATGGTGTTACTAGGTATTTGTATCTATTTTATAGTTATAATTATAGTATTTATAATTATTATAAATATATATTTTTTATTTTACTTCTATTATCAAACAAAATTACTTCTATATTATAATGGAATGTCAGATGAAATGCTCAATTATTATTGTAAAATAATTGTTCTTAAAAAATAGATTACTTTTTTTAATTTCTCATGGAATCAAAACACATAAGGGATGTAGAAAAAATCAATCGTATAATTGATACATAAAGATCCAAAAGAATATTGATTAATTTTGGGAAATGATGATGAAGTAACATTCATCGATTATAAAACAACAACATACCATTAAGATATTGTAAAGACCTGGATTTTAATTGTAATTTTTTAAAAAATATATGGGATTATTACGAGTCTGTGAAAACTAACAGTGTGTGATTCTGAGGCCCGGTGTACCCGGAATGAATTTCTAACCTTCTTTAATGTACGTTCAGTAAACGCACGAGTAGAATTTTCTATCTTTTGAACCAGTTCTCGGATTAAAAATCTGAGGGCACCGTTGAATCCGTAGTGCCGAGATTCACTTGAGGCTTTACTTTGATCACAGTAGGTTGGGTGAAAAAGTTAATTTTTTGGACTTTTGAAAGATTAATAAAAATAACATGTTATGTTATTTTATTTCTTTTCCTCTTTTTTTCTTTTCCTCCAACGGACAAGCGGTAGTGGCGGGACCAACAACATGTAAAGCCATTAAATGGATTGACTCCCCATTATTTTTGTAATCGCACCGTTGGAATTTGGAAGGTTCATTAATTAAATGAACCTCATTAATTCCACGTGTGTTACTCACCCTTCCCCTCTCCTATTTATATGGAGCTCGGGGTGGAGTGTTGGCATGGATTCACCAAATGATGAAGCTCTGGAAAAGTACCATGATGCCAAAAACTTGGATGATGTTACCAGTTTTAGTGAGCGGTGAAGAGCGCCACCGAATCACGAACCGACGACAATGACGAAGGAGGTTCTATTGATCGTCGTCAGCAGATGTCTAATCTAGGTAGGGGAATTGTTGTAAAGTTCATCTTTATGATCTAACTTATTGACCACTTGATATAATACTAATGCGGAGGGCATGGGCCATATGAACAAGGGTTAGACCCTCCGCTTCTATGGTATTTGTCTCGTTATTCTGAAATGGTTTTCTAAACGGAGTGACAGGATGAAACCAAAGAACACGCAGTAGAGACGGTGACCTAAGAGCCTCGGAGGCATTGAAGGCATAGAAAACAGACCACCAGGGTGTGTCCGGTGGCCCGTGGAAGAAACCGTCAGCGCGCCATATCGGTGGTGGTTTTTGGTGGCCAGAGGAGACCCACAGTGACCAGACGTGGGTAGTGTAAAGCGGAATGCCAAGGCGATCAAGGTCGGTCGGCCCGAGCTGGCTGTGCGGGAAAAGGGCGACACCTGTAGGCGCCGCTGGCGGTAGGAGGAGGGTGGTGTGGCCTCGTGTCGCGCCGTGTTGGGGGAATCTGGTCGGCCAAATGGCCGACCATTGAACCCGATGGGGAAGCGCCCCACCAGCTAGACAAAACGGCCCCTCAACTGCGGGGCCAGCAAGAGAAAATGGTCCGCCTTCTGGTAGACCGGGCCGGACGCAGGCCGACCGAGCGGGCCGGACCGGACCCCCGACCCAGTGGGCTAGTGTGGGTGGGCTGATCCCCACCCGGCGGGCCGAGCCAACCGCAGCCCGGGCCCACGAACCAATGGGTCGACCCCGATGGACCAGACCCAGCGAACATGGCTGACCCATAATGGCTTGAACCCAGGCGGGGTCAGGTAGACCCCAGGACCCATTGCGTTGGGCCAGTCAGACCGAGTCGGACAGGGCCCATACCCAACCGACCGATGAATAAATAAACACCCGAACTAACAAACCAAGTGTCTGTTTGAAATGTTGTCAGTGGCATTGGTACCCCTTTTGGGAAGCAGTCCATTTGGCATATTCTAGTAGGCCCGACTGAGCTGGGCTGGACAGAGGTGCGATCACCCCTGTTTCACGGAAAGGGATGTAACTAACAGACCGGGCGTCTGATCGATGCACCGTCTGTGGTATAAGGACCCTTGTGACGATGAGGGATTTTGGGGATACTATAAGTTAGTTTTGACAAAGTTTTATGTGCGACTTTGGTTGGATCAAACTTTAATCCAACTGGGCCCTTTTTACAAAAGTGTCCATATCTCACAGATCGGGCGTCTGATCGACACGCCGTATGTCACATTTGGACCCCTATGACGGTGTGGTCACTTGGGTATTCCTTTTGTGGGACTTAGTATTAGTTAAAATATCACTGATGTCTTGAGGAGAGGTTCTCCCAAAATCAATCATGTTGAGCGGGAATCCTGTGGCTGGCTGTGACATTAAGAAGAAGAGAGACCAAGGCGGGTCAGCATCAGAAACTTTAGAGTGGGATGATCTAGTTGTATGACTAATAATCCCTACCTCTATACAAGAGACCCTGTGTGGATCAGCATCATAGATACCATGTGTGGATCAGCATCATAGTGACCCTTTGTGGATCAGCATCATAGCGACCTTATGTGGATCAGCAACATAGATACCCTGTGTGGATCAGC